>CM070876.1:100564309-101955559 GCA_036365515.1 Torymus aiolomorphi | reverse complement strand
CCACATCCCAATGTCCTCTATGAAATATTTATTCTTATAATAGAAAATTTTCCTTAAAAACTTACTTGTTTAAATATTTTAAAGTTTCTTTTGAATTTAAAAATAGTCATTTGATATTGTTAATATAAATTTCATTGAATTGCTCATCATTAACTTTTCAAAATTTCTATGAACTTATAAAATATCTTTGTAGAATCTTATACAATATAAAATATACTGATTGAATATACTAAGATAAAATATACTTATAAAATATAAGACTATTTATAATTAACAAATAACACTATATGAATATTATAAAAATATTCTATATTCACTTACAACATAACATCACATGAGGGCCCCATGCCCCCTGCAACATGACATACGTACGCATTTTATCGATGGAGTAAATGTTCAATGCGCCCTCTACAACCGGGCCTCTCGCATGGTGACTTTGCACCCTACCTTACCGACGGACGGTAAGTAGTGCTCGGTGGGTAAGTGGCGCGGGAGCCGCTCTGGCGCGGTAGCCGCACTGCCCCTACTACTAAGAGAAACTTGGCTAGAATTTTAGATAAATGATATGTGAGAGTATTAATCGCAGAAATTATAGGTCTAACTGGAAAATTGATCTTATGTATTTTCACAAGACCATAAGCTCTAGCTATTGTACATTTATTTGAGACCGGTTGTAATTTTTGAAAGTTAGTTTTATGTCTTAGATTCTTAATAAGAGCGTCAGTGTTCTTTTCCAATGAAGACAGAGGGTTTTTCTTAATAATACTATAATATTTTGTGTCCGAGAACAAATTACTAATTTTTTCCACATATTTTTGTTTTTCTATCACAACAGTACTATTACCTTTATCAGCTCGTGTTACAAAAAGGTTAGTATCATGGCTTAGAAATTCTTTGGTTCTTTTTAAATCAATCTTGAGGTTTTTGTCAAAAAAATCTAAACTGAAATTATTATTCTGTTGTTTACTTAAAATATTTAAGATCTTATTTCTTATATTTTTAGAGAATTCAGACTCTACTGTTTTTTCTTTAAAAAAGTATTCTAAGTTTTTTATAATTTCTAAAACATTCTTTTTACTTAAGTTGTCAGTAAAATTAAATTTTTCGCCAAGACGTAGTGTATTAATAACAAACGGAGGTAGTTGAACATTGGAAAGGTTCACTAGCCATTTGTCATTAGATACAGTGTGAGAACGTTCGTTGACCTGTGTACTGTTTTGGTTGAGGTCAATAGCACTAACGTTCAATGAAGCGTCATCTCTATATGTGTTTTTAATCAAATGTGAATTGTATCTTTGTAAATATAAATTTTCTAATTTAGTATCAAGTTTCTCTTCAACTTTTTTCATTATAAACATTAATTTGGTATTATAAAAATGCATAAAAGAGTCAATCAGATTTGGATTTGTGTGTTTAATTAATACGTTCTTAAAATTAAAGATTTTGTCTGTAAGAAATTTCTTGTGGAAATTAATATCTGAAATCTCTATATTTAAAATTCTTTTCTCCATTTTCTTAATAATTTTTTGCAAACTACGATGCTCTTTATTAGAATGCATCGAAAGATAAGATAAATTCTTCGAGCTATTACTAATATGTGTCGGTATTAAATCATAAAATCTACACTTAATCAAGAACTTACATTGACAACACGCTTTCTTATACTCGTATAATAGCGAACTGAATTTACGAAAGAGTTTTTTAATAAAAAAACCAAATTTCTTAAACATTAGGTATAATACATAACTAAGTTTAAAATCTAGTCTTTTGGTAAGAATTTCTTCTAAATCCATCTTAAATTAAGTAATAAAACTTGCGTAACGTTTGGTGACTACGATAACACTATTTTTGAAGGTATCCAGAGATGCTTCAATGTTGGATTGCAGTCTTCGATGAATGATGGTAGTGTATCACAAATTCAAGGTCGTGTTGAGAACCCAACGGCGAAGTATATGTAGTTGTTTGCAGCTAATGGCAGTCATGGTAGAATATACTAAGGAATAGGCCGCTAACGGTTCTACTGCCCAGGTTAAAGAATAAAGACAAAACTTATATGTCCAACGTTTCGAACGGTTTTATTCCGCCCCTTATCAAGGGGCGATAATACTCCCACATATCATTTATCTAAAATTCTAGCCAAGTTTCTCTTCAACAAATTAAAAAGACCGATTTCACATGTTACTAATAGCCTAGATCTTAAACAAAAAATTGAATTCGTATCTATACCTGGATATACGATTATTAGTTTGGATGTTATTAGCTTGTATACAAATGTTGCGGATTATTTAATTTTTAACACATTGGAAAAACGATGGAATCAACTTTATAACTTTTGCGAACTAAATTGTAGCGAATTCATCAATGTTATTAGTTTTATCTTACATAATAATTACTTTGTATTCAATAACATGTTTTATAAACAAATATTTGGAGCGGCCATGGGCAACCCCTTAAGTCCCATCTTAGCTGATATTGTCATGGAGGATTTAGAAAATCAGGCCTTATCAAAAATTTGCTTTCCTGTTCCGTTTTATTATAGATACGTCGATGACATCATCATATGTGTCCCTGATCGGATGATAGATTATACCATAACTTATTCAATAGTTTTGATAAGAATTTGCAATTCACAGTTGAAATATCTAATAATAATAAAATTAGTTTTCTTGACATTCTTATCATTCAAAATAAACAAAAAATTTCCACGGACTGGTTCAGGAAACCAACTTTTTCTGGTAGATTTTTAAATTTCAACTCTCACCATCCTGTTAGTAATAAAATTGGTATTATTTGTAATTTAGTGAATGAATGTATTAATTTAGCAGACACACATTTCCATGACAATAATCTTAATCTAATTAGAGATTTATTATTGGAGAATGATTATCCTATTAATTGTATTAATAAACATATAAATAAACGTTTACTACATATTAAAAATAATAATAAAAATACATGTAATTCTAAAAATATAAATTTCAACAGCATTTTAGTTTTTCCATATATTAAATATATTAACCCAGAATTAAAAAACATCTGTAATAGTAATAACCTGACCATGATCAATTCAATCTCCAATAAATTCAATTACATAATTAGATTAGGAAAAGACAAATATCACAAAAATGAAAAATCTCATGTTGTATATAAGATCAATTGTTGCGATTGTGATGCGTCTTACGTAGGACAAACATCTCGAAAATTAATTGTAAGAAGTAAAGAACATGCGAGCGACTGCAAACTTAAGAGGGATAAATCAGTTTTACACGAACATATTACGAATACAAATCATCAAATTGATTTTAAAAATATCAAAATTTTAGATCAAGAACAAAATTTAAATAAAAGATTGTTATGAGAAATGCTCCATATACACTCACAACACAATAGTTTAAATAGACAGTTTGACACTAATTTTTTAAAGGCTGATTATAAAAGTTTTATCAATAACAATAAGTTGTTATAAGTTATATTCATTTTTGGACTATCAGAATAATAATACTTTTTATACATACGCGGTCTAGTCATCGCTACTTAATAGCTTGTCAGTACACACTTTTCTTACACACACACAGGTACATACTTTACTATAAATACGACGAATCTGCTTACGTTGCTTCACATTGACTAGTAGTCACTTATAGTGTCTACTTGCAGTATACTTTAATACGATAGAGTTTTGGTAAGATTCGAAAAATACGAAGTCATAGATTAAGTATTCTTTGTTCCTGAATAAATTTGTGTTTTATTTGTATTTTTTAGACCTTGATAAGGGCGGAATAAAACCGTTCGAAACGTTGGACATATAAGTTTTGTCTTTATTCTTTAACCTGGGCAGTAGAACCGTTAGCGGCCTATTCCTTAGTATATTCTACCATGACTGCCATTAGCTGCAAACAACTACATTTTATTGGTTATGTTATTTAAACGTAATTATGACGTTATTTTGACGTCTTCTAAAAAGCTATTTTAACATCTTTATGACGTTATTATGACGTATTTTAAAAAGTTATTTTAACATCTTTATGACGTTATTATGACGTTATTTGAACCACATCCTAAGCTAATACAAATTTTTTTATTTTATTGGTTATGTTATTTAAACGTAATTATGACGTCATTTCGATGTATTAGTACGTTTTTGTGACGTTATTATGAAGTTAAATACCCCCGAACGTCTAATACCATAAAATAGGCGGACATTTCAAGAGTTATTCCGACGTTATTATGACGTTATAATTCTATTTTTTTAAGACGTGACCAGGTCACAATACTCGTCATTATGACGTTATAAAAACGTTTCGTTCTATTAGGGTGCTAATACAGTTAATTATAGCTTAAAAATCACTAAAAAATAACTATTCTGCTTGTTTATAATATGGAAGCGTCCGCCAGAAACTAGCCAGCGAGTGCGCGTAACGCATTTTTCGTGCAAAACACGCTATGTTCAACTCGCTCGTAATCGTCTTCTGCGTCTTTCAGAAAAAACATAAGACATATCGATAGATTTTTTCCTACTCTTTCCAATGGTGCTATTGTTTTTAATCCAAGACTCTTTCTTCTGATCGAAAATTCGAGTTGAAAGTTCAGAACCATTTTCCTTAAAGTATAGTATGTTGTTTTTCAAAATGCATAGCACTATTCGAAAGTACAAGTCATAAGCTACAAAACCCTAAATTTTCAAGTTGGAGAAACATAGAGCTCAAAGGTAATAAGATTAAAAAGAAAGCGGCGAGCGGCCGCGTGAAGTCTGTTCTGCGCTTGGACGCGCCTCTGTATTCGTATATATCTATTATACTTTAATCGTTGCACTTTCTTAAAATACTTAAAAAAGCTCCTTGGAATGTATTATCATCCACTAAAAATGTTTTCTTTATCAATATTTATTATTTGCATAATAAAAAAAAGTTTAAAATGTTAAAGATTTTCAATCGCTGTTGTAACCCTTTTGATGA
This sequence comes from Torymus aiolomorphi, assembly GCA_036365515.1. Taxonomy (NCBI): domain Eukaryota; kingdom Metazoa; phylum Arthropoda; class Insecta; order Hymenoptera; family Torymidae; genus Torymus; species Torymus aiolomorphi. The sequence continues at coordinate 101,950,604 of CM070876.1, read as the reverse complement.
AGCAAAGCATTCACCTAAACTGAGGTTTGTTTCTAAAAAAATGAAAGCTCGTTTTCCGAACATACAAGATAAAGATAAAATATGTGATTCTTGTCGATTAAAATTTGATGCGAAAATTGAGGAAGAAAATGTAGTGTGAATGAAGGAATCTAGAGAAATTATTTCTAATTATTACTTTTGAGACCTTCATTTCTCTAATTTGAAAATTTATGGTCCTAAGACTTGTACTTTGGAATGGTAATATACATTTTGAAAAATGGCTCCGAACTTTCAACTCGAATTATCGACCAGAAGAAAGAGTTCCGATTAAAAACAATAGCACCATTGGAAAGAGCAGGAAAAAATCTATCGATATATGTCTTCTATTTTTTTTCGAGAGACTCAGAATACGATTACGAGCGAGTTGAACGGAGCGTGTTTTGCACGAAAAATGCGTCGCGCGCGCCCGCTGGCTGGTTTCTGTCGGACACTCGCATATGTTTCAGAACCCATTGGACATAATCCTGAGACACGTGTCTACTTTTTATATATATACCATGCTCTAGTGTAGACAGAATTGAAATTCAGTTTCCGAAGGGTGTACCCTCTCCTTGTAAGTACACGACATAGACAAAATTTTGATCACCTTCGCTGGTTCTACGAACTTAGGTGCGTGATTTGCGGCGAATCGGTCTTCCGCGGAAAACAGCACATAATTATGCCGACGTACTAAGTCACCCACTTGATAGTATACTTCTCTGCGTTTACGATTATAATATTTAGCCTGTGTAGCTGTAGCTTTGTCCAAATGGCGTCTAACCAAATCGTGCAGCGCTGGTAATCTACTGCTTCCATTCTTCCATATTTCTAAATCTGGGGGAAGCATAGATGGAGGATCTCCACGGTGGTTGCGGAGAAGGTTAGAGGGAATAGGATTCCTACCAAAATTCATAAATGACGAAAAAACACCCAGCGACGAATGAACAGCTGTGTTCAACGCCAACCCTAATTCAGCTAGATGGAGATCCCAGTCTTTATGATCGCTCTTCAAAAAACTATTGATCATGGTTCGGAGGTTCCTGTTGACGAATTCGACAGGGTGTTGGCCTGCGCGTCATATGGCGGAATAGTTGATTGTACTATGCCATACTCCATTAGCCCATCTGTTATACCATCTTATTTACAAACTCTGTCCCATTATCAATGAGGAGTACGTGCGGACAACCCCAACGATTAACAATTAATTCGTCGAATACCTTCAACACCGACTTAGCATCTGCCTTTCGCAAAGGCTTCAACTCAATATACCCAGTAAATGAGTCTTCGTACACGATGACATATTTATATCCACTCTTTGACGGAGGCTGAGGACCCATAATATCTGCGGTCCCCACGACTCACGGTCCTTCGATATTACGCTCCGTCATCAAGCCTGCTGGCGCTTGTTGCGAACCTTTGTGAGCTTGGCACTCTTGACACTGAGTTATATAGCTACAGACGTCTCGATGATACCCACAACGATAATAGTAGTTAGTTACTGTGGCGAAGCTCTTTTCAACTCCCAGGTGACCAGCTTGTGGAATGTCGTGAGCTTAAGCTAACACTTTCACGCGATCCCCTGCAGGGAGAACCAATTTCCATGCATCCATATCAGGCAATGGAGGGTCGACATTCTTATTTGGTCGATGTGCATAGAGAAGTCCATGGACTACTTTCCAATCTGGATACATTGTTGGATTTCTCTCGACATTCTTGATGCTCTCCTGATACCATGGATCTCCGCTCGTGCTACTAGCTACAGCTGCGATTTCGTACGTACCTTCCCATGCTCGTGACAAGGAATCGGAAACTTTGTGTAGAGCTCCTTTCTAATGGACAAAGCTGATGGACGAGCCACGCCCTCCAAAAATTCAGCCTTGGTGCAATGCAGATAAATCTGAAGGTCATCTGCGTAGAATAGGTATTTAATCGTGTGACCGTCGAGTAAGTCTTGCAGGTCATTGACGTATAAGCTAAATAGCAGGGGCCCAAGAACGAAACCCTGCAAGACACCCAGATTGATCTCCATCCAATCCGAACAACCATTTTTGTTTTAAATTACCATTTGGGTCTGACCTTGAAAATATGATTTACTCCATAGGAGAGCCGTCCGTGAGAACTCAAGCTGACGAAGCTCAGATAATAACTTAGTAGGTGAAATGGTGTCGAAGGCCTTGCTAAAGTCAAAAAGAAGCAAGAGCATCACCCTTCTCTTGTCGATGGCCATACGTACGTCATTGGTCAACTTTAGTAACGCAGTCTGTGTACTGTGGTGTTTTCTGAATGTCTCAGCAATATCGAAGATGTTATAGGAGGGATGCTCAGCTAGGTAAAGACGAAGTTCCTCAATGTGAGCTCCGATAAAATTCGCATTGAGAAATCCCGTCTTAAGGGGATTCCCACCCTCCACGGAGCGTAACTGGTCAAGATAGAGCCACCGAACTGCTTGTTGGTCCTGTCCCCGGGCCGTCCTGTGCAGCACAGCCTACATTGTTGTCAGTATTATGATTGTCCTGTGTAGTACAGTCTATGTTGCTGTCAGTGACAGGTTTGTGAGTAGATGGCTATTGTTTTGTGGGAACGGACCGACACGCCGTTTGATTGGCTTGCAGATCGGCAGCAGATGCACATACATGCGCACGCTTGCCTCCTTTTGCTCCTGGCCAGAAACCTACCGCCGACATGGCAGACATATTTGAAGCCCAGCCCCAATGCAATAAGCTTCAGACTTTTAAATAGCTGGAATTTGTCGTGTGGCAACGACTTACTGATATGTATTTTGCGTCCGGGCATGCCAAGCGTCGGAGACTGACTAAGCAGCTCGGGGTTAATTTCATTGGTGTTCAGGTAGTTATTAGCGAGCACTCGCTTGGTCCGCATTACATTCCTAACCAGTTCCGCCTGGAAGAGCTTAACCACACAGGATGGTGGCGGCTCCCCTTCCGAAGTCGAATCCAAGCCCTCCTCCGTTAGAGCCTGACTGTTCCGGGGCGCTCCGCGGGAGGACGCGAATGCCAGTAACCTTTTCCCGTTCAAGAGCCGGGAGGATGGTGCTAAGCACTACGAAGGCAACATCGTTTAAGGTCTCATTGGACGCAGTAACATCTGGTTTCAAAACACCGTGAATAATTACTTCGCAGTTCTTAGCACACTCGTCACTAGATTTCGCAACCCCAGCCCCGCGACGCGACCTAGGACAGGGACTAATCAAAGATTTGTTGGAACAGGTCTGGGAAGAAATGGCGCTGACATTTCTAATATTTTCCTGCAGAGCACTCAGATCAACACTTAGATTCTTAATCTGCTCTTTCATGAGCTTATTTTCCTCAAAGAGCAGTTGACGATCTATGCACAGTTCATCCAGCTAGGAAGTCTGCTTATTTGCCAAGTCCAGCAGAGCCGAAATACGCGCCACCAAATCTCTATTTATCTTCTCCGCCGCTGGTACAGAAGATGAAGATGTGTCAGCGAACGCCTGATTGCGACTCATGAAGGTCTTTATCTCATAAAAATGCCCCTGGAGCATATTAAAGTGCTGAAAAAATGGTCCAGCGTGCTCTGAGGAATAATTACGTTATTATTAGTAGATAAAGGCGATGCGGGTATGTGGCTGCACGTCGAGTTGATAAGTAGGCCTCCGTTAAGGCTACTGTGAAAAAAATTCACGCTGCTGTTATTTGTGTCAGCAGCGATCGAGGAAGGGCAGAGGACTCCTCCGTGGAGTTCGAAATTCGCGCCGGTAGAGTCCCTTTAATACTAGATGCGCTGCGCATCGGTCAGAGAGTCGAGTTGATCGGCGAGTGAAGGAGGAGCGGCTCACGTCTCTCCGTATGAGGAGCGTCGTGTAGTGGTGCGGGGAGTGGTGAAGAGCCCGCGCTCACTCGCGCTGGCGGCTTCTCTCCCGTGCGAGCAGACAAAGCACAGTGGGCTAAGAGTACAAAAAAATGCACGAAATGCTTGATTCACTCGAATTTCGTACAAAAAAGAATTGTATACCGATGGATCCCTTCGTTTTAACCTACTTTTTGAGATAGCATTTCCCGCGAATGGTCGACATGTGTTTATGAACATGTTGTGGTTGCAGTTTTACCGTGTGGTAGCGCATTCGAAATCGCGCTATCTCATAAGGCACTGTAGTATAATCTCAAATAGTAATATAACCTCAAAACTCGATTTTTATTAATGTAATACTCATTTTATTCTTCGTCAAGCTAAATTGAAATTTCGCACAGAGATTGGAATAATCATTATTTATCACGTATTTCAATTTTATTTAAAAATATTGGTTTTGATTTTGCGAAAACCCTCCTTAAAACGTTAAAAGAATTTCTTTATATCGCCGGTGTCTGTGAAAAAAAACACGCCCAAAACTGGTGTGAAAAAAACCCCTCTCTTTAAGTGCCGTGAAAAAAAACAGTTTGATGAGAACGCCATGAAAAAAAGTATTGTATGGACTAACGCTGTAAAAGAAAACCCGTGCTCTCGAGATGCCGTGAAAAAAAACACATACCGTAGCAATGCTATGAAAAAAATACTATGTAAATTAACGCTGTGAAAAAAAACCTTTGCTCTCGAGATGCCGTGAAAAAAAACTCATACCGTTGCAATGCTATGAAAAAAAATACTATGTAAATTAATGCTGTGAAAAAAAACCTTTGCTCTCGAGATGCCGTGAAAAAAACTCATACCGTTGCAATGCTATGAAAAAAAAAGTTGAGGTTTGTGCAGTGAGCATCGCTTTAGAACAGTTGAAGGAAGATGAGGGGAGGCACGCGGAGCGCAAGAGCGAGCACCGAGCGAGAGGCAGTTAGTCGGCTCTAGTCCGTTCTCTCAGTGAGACGTGTGTACCCGTGTGTAGAGTGAATAAAAGCCTTTTTCCATCTGAATAGTTTTGTTATTGCGTTTACCTACCAACCTACTTCCAACAGGTTATGGACCGGTAGGAACGCTTCCACCACGCAGTTTTTATAGAAAAGCGAAGTGAACCGTGTTGTGAGACAGAAGAAGAACTCAAGAACGGGAGAGAGTATCTCTCCGTTTGTATCTCACAACACAGGAGTGCTCGCGTGCGCTAGTGAGGAGAGACGAGAGAAAGGACTCAAGAGCAGGTGAGATATCTCCCTACTCGCATCTCACTCAACTAGCGGCCGCAGGAAAGGCAGCGACAGGTCTGTGTGACTGCAGGTATCCACGAGGGTGGACAGTCGAGAAGGATGGCGGCCGGAGGGTCAGGCGAGGGAGAAAAAATGGGTATGTAATGGTGTCTAATATTGAAGGTGAAGTGAATGATGTGAGTGTAAAGTAATAGACAGGCGGGCGTGTACAGTGAAAAGAGATAGACGCGAGTAGAAGCCGGGGGAGTCGAGAAAACGCGACAAGGAAATTTGCCGAATTCCCGGAACCGGCCGGCGTGCGCAACAGGTTTGCGCGGAAAATTGCACGTGAGCATGCGCGCGCAGTGGGCCAAAGTGGCCGCCCCGCGGCTTTGTCGAGTAGCTGCGTCTTCTTCTCCCCAGTGCGCGCGCGTTGCGCCATGTTAAGTAAGAGCATGGTGGGCGCGGGGCGAGAGGAGAGAGGGAGGCCGCGCGAGCACGGGAGAGACGCGGCACGTGAAGTCGGAAACGGAGCTCGCGCGCAGCCGTGCCGCGCAGAGATAGTCGCGCGGAGAATGGGCGCGCGGCGAGAGAGAGAGAGAGCCGATAGTCGCGCGGAGAAGGAGTGCGTCGGCAGGCACACAGCATGGATCGATAGGCGCGAGAAGAAGGGGGAAAGCATCGTGTGCTGTGCGGCAGCTGCGCTGAGACATGGCGCGCGGTATATAGTACAGAGAGTGTATGTGTGCGCGCGGAAGGGGAACGCGTACGGCAAACAGCACGCGTAGAAAGGGCTCGCGCAGAGAGAAGCACACGAGGTGCATTGACGTGAACCGCGCGCGGCGCGGTGTATTGTATAAACACACCATCAGTGGGTAGTGTACGTGAAAAGCGAGAGCGCCTTGTAACATACGACCAATTGCTTGCTAGCGGCATTGTGTTAGTGTGAGCAAAGGACGCAAAACAACACGGTTTCGAACTAGAGAGAGAGAGAGAGAGAGAGAGAGATGAGAGTGTGCACACGCCAAGATGAGTTTATTTAAGTCGCGCAATTAAAGATGAGGACGTCACATCTAGTTCGAAGAGAGATTGTAAGTCGCCTTAAAAGAATTGTGATGACGAGATAAGCTGTATAGTAGATCAGTAGTTTGACAGCAAAAACCGTGTTGTTGGAGAAGGCGCAGACGATGAGATGAGGAGATGAGAAAAGTGACGTCATGATTCGAATCAGTAAAGAGATGAGAGATGTACATATAGCTATATGAAAAATAAGAGATGAGAATGAGATGAGAAAGAAATAAGAATTAACTAAAGTTGGAGAGTAAAAGCTAAGAAAGAGAGAATGACTGAAAACTAATACAATTGTGTTTTTCAGGTTGGTTTGACGAACTGCAACGAGTGTTTGGAGATGTGTGGAACCAGGAGCTGATGCACCTGGAACACAGGGGTGAAAGTGTATTCGTCATCAGGAAAGATGATAGGACGCTTCACTTCATGTTCTCGGACCGCAAAATAGTAAGGATCGGCCATAAAATGAGTAACGAGCAATTTTATTATGTCGACTCAATCTGGCCAGCCGAGTCAAAAGTTCTGCCTTTCGCCATTCCTCCATTGCTTGAGACAAAAACGGAAAAACCTCCGGAGAAGGAGGGAGGTGCGGTAACGGTGGAAATGGTGCAGAAAATGCTTCAAGTACAGAAGCATGTATTCGAGAAGGAGATGCAGGAGCAGCTGAAACGCACTCAATTGGAAACAATTTCGCTACAGCGAGAGATGAATAAGTAATTGATGGAAGAACATGTTTCTAATTTTGGGCAGATGCTGCAGGCATCACTGTCTGGGGGCAGTGTGATACGGCCAAGTATTGAAGGTACAGCCCAAGTTACTGAGGTACCAGTAATGAAAGAAGAGAGAGGGAAAGAGAAAAGTAGGCCCAAAATCAAATCCAACATATTGATAAAGGCCAGTACCAGTACAGCGACAGATGTTGGAGACGAAGTCGCAACAAAGAGACGAGACCTAACATTTACGCAGGAGGAGATTGATTTGATTCCCAATATGAGCACTCCCAAGAGCAGAGATGTGCGAGATGAGCCTCACCCGAACTAGGTCAACATCCAGACGGTAAGATCTCCACGCTCACCTCCGTCCAGTATCTCAGCTACTGAGGAGGAAGAACTGCTAGACTATGAGAGCGAGGAAGATTGGGACGCGGAGGATGGTAAAAGGTGAAGACGAGTAAAACCGAGACCAGTGGTGAGTAAAACAAATCATTCTGTTTAATCAAACGAACATAAAAAAGACGAGACTCACCAAGTGCGTGAAATTAATGTAGAAGCATTAATTGAAAAGAAAGTTTCAGAAAGAGTAGAAAGTCTTTTGAAAGAACAGAGTAAAGTAAATGAAAGTTCGAATTCGTTTGTAAATTTAACGGACAAAATACAAGTAGAGGTGCTTGAAAAATACTCTGGTACAAACCGAGTGTATAAGTTAACTTCTAACAATAAGTTTGACATGTTTGATGATTATTTGAGATCGGAGTTGAGAACAAGAAAACTAGAATACATATTGAGTACAGAACTGTCTAAAAATGAGTCTGAATCAAAGATAGCTGATGATAAACACAAGGTGAGAGACATAATAATAAATCACATCGATGAGAAATATTATGCCAAGATTCTTGACATAAAAGAGCCTAAAGAGATTTTAATTAAATTAAAAGAATACAAAAGACTTGAGATGAGAATTACAAGCGTGTCAGCTAGGAAGACTTGTATGAGATGAGATTAAATCCAAAGAGAGAAAAGGCCCCAGAATTCTGGGACAAATTCGAAGAAAAAGTTCGAATGTATGAAAATGTCCCAGATGCTGGTAAGATGTCAGAAAAAGAAAAGAGAGATATTTGTATACATGCTGTAAGAAATGCGGTGCCAGGCATTGAAGTATTCAATTTTCTTAACAGACAAACAACAGGGCAAGATGTGCCCTACTCAGGACTAAAAGATTATCTGTTACAGGTGGAATCATCAACCAGGAAAGAAGCCCAGGAGACAGCTATATTTTCAAGGTGGGGGTACCGTACTGGCGACAGTCGAGGCCGAGGAGACGTGAGGGGAGCAGGAAGAAATGACTCAGCCTCACCAGAGACCAGGTGTTACTCGAGCGGTCGTAATGGCCATCTGGCCAGAAACTGCCCCACACCCGGGCAGAGGGTGTGCTATGTGTGTCAAAAACCTGGCCATGAAGCGAGAGAGTGTACAAGACGAAAGAGAGAGGGGGAGCGACGGGATGAGATCCCAGAAAAGCGCTCAAAAGGAAGCAGTACACGCCGAGAGACGGGAAGCGAAAGCCATCTGAGGGGCTCTTCGAGCAGAGCAGCTCGAGGTGGAAATGATCACCGAGGGTCCAGTGGCAGAGGACGTGGCAGCAGAGGTCGTGGTGACCGTGCTCCACCGGGCTGGTCACTGATGACTGCCAGAGACGAGTACCAAGAAGGAGATGAGCAGAAAGAGGGTAATGTAATAAATAATTCTACAGTTAGTAATAAGAATAGTGCAGATAGTAACAAAGGTAATGTGATTGTTAAATTCATAGCTGACTCTGAAGCGACAGAGCATTTGAGTAGGACGGAATTGATATTTGAAAAGTTGGATGATAATATTAATCATAATGTGAGCTGTGCTAATAAAGGTAGTTCGCTAAAAACAGTAGGCTCGGGGTTAATTAAATTCAGAACAGACAAAGGTGGTGAATTTATATTAAAAGATGTTTTGTACTCGAAAGAATTGTCAGAGAATTTGTTATCACTAAGACAATTTGTTGATCAGGGATTGCAGATCTACTTAGATAATAAAAAGAATAATATATATGACCCGTTGACTAAAGAAAGAATAGTATCAGGAATATACAAAAATCCCTTCTGGATTATTAAATTAAAAGTAATTAAGAACAAAGATGAGATAAAAGAAAAATATATGTCAAGCGCATTAATTAGCAACGAAAGTAAAGAAAAAGGCTATAACACTAGGAGTAAAAGTAAATTAAACTCAAACAAAAGTAGTCAACCGAGCGAGTCAGAAAAGGATAAGTCAGAATTTAAAGCTGTAGAAACCTCAGACATAGTATCTACAGGCAATAGTAGGAAAGTACATAATGTTAATTTCAATTTAGATCAGGTTGAAATAGAGGAAGCAGATGTATTAAGTGAAGACAATGTAAATAATGTAGAAACTTCTACTAACTAGTAATGCCATGCGATGGCACATGCGTTTAAGTCATGCGTCACGAAATTATTTGTTAGAGTTTGCTAAACAAAACCCTGAAGTGCTGAAAGAAGCAGAAGTTAATGCGGAAAAGGGAATAGAGGAATGTGAGACGTGTCTGATAACGAAAAGTGTAAAACAACCGTTTAGTAAAATTAGAACAAGAGCAGAAAAACCACTACAAATTATTCATGCGGACACTATGGGGCCAGTGAGTCCTGTGTCACATCCGAGCGGTTACAAATTCATAGTAGTTTTTGTAGACGATTATTCACGAGTAGCATTAGCATATCCAATGAAGTAAAAATCCGAAGTGCCAACTCACTTGAAAGAATGTATCACGAGCATGAGAAATATTATAGGTACAGATAATAAGGTTTGTTACTTGAGAAGCGATCAAGGTACAGAGTTTGTTTGTAAAGAGACGATTAAAGTCTTGAAAGAGATAAATGGAAATGAGATGGCTGGGGCAGAATTGCAACTGGCTTGTCCGGACACTCCGGAGCATAAGAAAATGGCGGCTGATTTAGAATTAAATTCACTTAAGGATAAAGGAGTGTTTCAAGTTATCAAAAGGGAAAGCTTGTTAATGGGAAAAACTAAAAGCAACATCTTAGACTCTAGGTGGATTTTTAAAAGAAAAATAGATGAAGCGGGCAATGTAAAATATAAAGCTAGATTAGTAATCAGGGGATTCAAAGACAAAAATAATTACGACTTAAGAGAAACATATGCGCCTGTCTCTCGATTGCCATTAGTTAGATCTTTTCTTGCTATAGCTAACAAAAATAAGTTGCACATGAAACAGTTAGATGTAGAAACTGCGTTCTTATATGGAGAAATTGATGATGATATATATATATGGAAATTCCAGAGGGAGTGACTATTAGTAGCGAAATCAGAAAGAACAATTAGTGGAAATTACATAAGTCACTGTATGGTCTTAAAATCAGTCCGAAAAAATGGAATGATAAATTTACTCAAGTTGTAGAAAATTTAGGTTTCAAATCTAATTATCTTGATACATGCTTATTTTTGAAGTCTAATTCGAAGGGACAGATCTTTATCTTACTGTATGTAGATGATATTCTAATAATGGGAAATGATGAGTGTGATATCAGATATACTGTAAACAAATTAAATGAGTCATTTGTTATTAAAAATATGGGTAAGCCAAAGGAATTTTTGGGAATAAAGATAGAAAGAGATGAGAATAGTCAAAAGTTGATATTAAGTCAAGAAAAGTTTATAACAAACATGCCTAAGAAATTTGGATTTGGAAACACTCATTCGGTAGCAACGCCCATGATAACGAGTCAGGTAGCAAATAGAGAAAGGAAAAATAGAGAGGAGGACAAAGAAAACCTCATTCTGGTCCCTTATAGAATGTACAGAGAAGTGGTAGGATCACTTCTATATCTGGCAAATTGCACTAGGCCTGATATATCCTACGCGGTAAATATATTGAGCAGACACCAAATTGCTCCCACAAACCTAAGTTATCATTCTAAAATGGAACATGGCAAAGAGGGTGATGCAGTATTTGTCAGGGACTAAGCACTACGGATTAATGTATGAAGCCAAGTCAGAAGGACTGATAGTTTACTCAGACGCAAGTCTCTCTGATTGCAAAAACTCACTTACTACATGTGGTTGTGTTATAAAACTTTATGGTGATGCTGTAGCGTGGCGAACTCACAAACAAGCAAGTGTTGCACTGTCCACTTGCCAAGCAGAATATGTTGCAATGAGTGACGCTTCCCAAGATGTGATGTCATTGCACAGTTCAGTTAAGTTCATTATAGGACGAAACTTGTACCCCATAACAGTTTTCTGTGACAATATGGCAGCACAAGCGTGTGCAAAGTCAAATGGTGGCAATAAATTAAGATACATGGTGGACAGAAGACATCATTATGTCAAAGAATGTATTAATAATAAGTATATACAAATAAGTTGGCTAGAATCTAAAGAACAGTTGGCAGATATTTTTACTAAGGCTCTGGAGAAAAATCTGCATAAAAAACTAACTTGTAATATACTTAATAAGAAAGATATGTAACTGATCGTTCTGTTCACAGGTGAAAGAGAGAATTGGAATAAGGAAGAAAAAGAGAACTGTGACGACGAATGATTCCTAGGAAGACTGAATGAGGCGGTCAAGCAAATATGTCACAGAATCAAGAAGACTGAAAATAGAGTCATATTGTAATAAGAATAGTTTTAAGTATTGATTGACGAGATGCCACTGAGAGAGAGTGTTGAGGTTTGTGCAGTGAGCATCGCGTTAGAACAGTTGAAGGTAGATGAGGGGAGGGGCGCGGAGCGCAAGAGCGAGCGCCGAGCGAGAGGCAGTTAGTCGGCTCTAGTCCGTTCTCTCAGTGAGACGTGTGTACCCGAGTGTAGAGTGAATAAAAGCCTTTTTCCATCTGAATAGTTTTGTTATTGCGTTTACCTACCAACCTCCTTCCAACAAAAAATATTATGTAAATAACGCTGTGAAAAAAACCCTTGCTCTCGAGATGCCGTGAAAATAAACATACGGTTGCAATGCTATCAAAAAAACCCTTGCTCTCGAGATGCCGTGAAAAAAAACACGTACTTATAAAATGCCATGAAAAATAAACAAACACATAATATACAAACGTACGAGCAACAAGCTATATACCCTATACCTATATATGTATTGTGATGCGCCGAAACGTAAGCGAAGCCTAAAGAGAGCTGTAAAGATCTCAATCGGCTGCGGCACAGCCATAATAACCTATACAAACTATATCTGTATATAGTTTATATATAGACATAGCCTCATGGATAATCGCAATCGCATCGAGTTCATGACGTTGTTGTAGACCACCTTATAGCCAATCCGATCAAATTCTGCCTAGGTAAAGTAAGAGCGCTCAATGCATTTGTTGTTTTTCATCTATATTGTTGTGCTGATTAATTATTGTTTTTTCATTTGCAATGGCAAGAACGCAATCAAAAAAAAGAAAAGGTAAGTGTTTTAATAAAAAATTAAATAATATACAGAATAGTAAACTAACTCCCTTATAAAGATTTTCGTATGCTCCGTCATTTGTTTACCAGGCTTATCTGGATTTTTCTGACACTTTTTTAAAGCGAGTGAACCCCCCTCCCCCCCGGTTCGCAGATTTGCTCCATTTTTCCTTTATGTTCCTTTTGTGAAAATAAACAAGTGAAAATGACAGTCGAGCATAGCAGGCTTTAGGTATTTACAACTTTGCCTTTTGACTTTGAATTTCACTTTTTCTCATTAATTGTCCTAAGGGACATCTATAATAGCTCGCAAGTAAATATATCTAATAGCCCTGTAAAAGGATTTATTAATTTTAATTTAACCTTTAAATTCTTAGACTATCCTTGTAATCTAAACACTTGAAAAATATAAAAATTGTTGTGGTAATTACCTCAAAATCTCAAATTCTCAATCCAAGCATCCAATAGCTCTAGTGGGAAGGGAACATTTACATGACCTTAAAATTCGTATACTCATTATTGTATGAGACATTTAACTCTGATTTAACAAAAATTAACTCTTTGATTCGACTATCATTATGTCATTATTATTATGTTGAGAGTCTGAGGCTTGCAGATCTTTCATATTACTATTATTCTTCTGTTTTTATTAATATTACTATTTCTACTATCTTTATTCTAGATAAAAGTCAGAAGGGGAGAAAAAATTCCAAAAAGAGCCAACAAAAAAGTTACAAGAAAAAACGCACAATAGCAAAATGGAAATTACCAGATAATATCGAAATTGAAAGGTCTGAAAGTTTTAGAAAAGCACTTGAAGAAATTAAAAATGTTAAAATTAGAATAGAAGATGACACTGTAGCTAAAGAAGAAGAAAGTAGTAGTGAAGAAGAGAGCAGCGCTGAGGAAGAAGAAAATTCAGTACACGGAGAAGAACAAGAAAACGAAAAAGAAATAGAAGGTGAAATAGAGACTAATAGGGAGCAAACTGATCAACCGACATTTTTAAGACGAATATATAAAATAAAAAATAAAAATCAACAAGAGAAACCCACTAAAAGAAGAAAAATTAATAAATCTGGTTGGTTAACTGAAATGGCTAAAAAAGCTCGATTAACTGGTACTGTAGGTGTTGCTTATAGTGGAAAGCTGATCAAGGAAAGAAAAATGGGGGATGGTTGTGGAGACAAATGTGTTGAAAAATGTCAAACTAAATTGGATATGGAAGATAGACAAAAAGCTTTTGAAGCTTACGGGAGGTTAGAAGAAACTCACCTAAAATGGCAGTGCATCATAAATTGGACGGAAGAAACGTTTGCCAGTAAAAAAATCGACAACGACAGTGATTGCCTTAGTGATGACTCTGATGCAGGTCAAGACAATTCAATTATTCTTGCAAATAAAAAAATTATTTACAAATTACCAAAAAAAGAAGAGTTGGTTACTGTCTGTCGCAAGATGTTCCTAGATACTCTTGGTAAGAACATTTTTGAATTTTAATTTATGGGAGTAAAAAATTGTAACTCTATCCTTTGTTAATATTATTCTTTTTAATTTTTTATCCTTTCATAAGTCAACAAAACTTTTATTATTTTCAGACATTGATGTACAAACCATAAGAACCGCTTTGGACAAAAAAAAAAATCTGACGGAACAGTCGTTTCAAACAAAGATATGAGGGGAAGACATAATAACCGTCGTCATGCGTATTCTGCTCAACTGAAAAATCTCGTAATCGCCCACATAAAAAGTTTTCCGACCGTTGAGTCTCACTACGTTCGAGCGGACAGCAAGAAAGATCATTTGCCACCTGGATTGAATATTTCGATGATGGTTCAGATGCTAATGAAAGAAATAAAAGAATCTGGAAGCGATATCAACATCTCACGTCAGTATTACAGCAGAGTAATGGATGAAAATTTCAACCTTGGATTTCACATGCCTAAAAAGGACATGTAAGTATACTCTTGATTTTAAGAACGTTGAGAAGCTTCGCGAAAAATCTTTTTTTCAGAAAATAAAGTTTGTTTTTTTGCACGAAAAAATTAAGTTCTTTCTAAAGTTTTAATTTTTTGAAGTCGACGTCCTTAATTGTAAATCAAACCACGTACATAATAGTGATTCTGACATTTGAATCATTTTTTATCTAGGTGTGCCTTATGTACTCAATTTAAAGAGTCTACGCCTGAAGAAAAAGCAGCTTTGGATGATAAAAGAAGAGATCATTTAAAAAATAAGGAAATAGTTCGCAAACTCGTGAAGGAGTCTGTACTTGAAAGTTTAAAAAATCCAAGTATTGTCGTTTTACACTTTGACCTCCAAAAAGTGCTAATAACATCCAAGTGTGAAGTATCCAACCTCTATTACGTGTCCAAACTGGTTGTTTTAAACCTAACACTGTATGATCTAGCTAAACATCAAGGTACCTGCAACGTATGGAACGAGACTGTTGCAAAGAGAGGATCGAACGAAGTGGCATCAATTTTATTGAAAAACATCCAAAATCTCATAAAAAATAAACCAGATAGCAAGGAAATTCGAACAGTTTCTAACAACTGCTCAGGACAGAATAAAAACCAGTGCATGTTCACGATGTTCATCATGGTAGCAGTCTTATACAACATTAAGATCACTCACAGGTACGCGACTTGCTTGCTTTTTACCTATCCCAAAAAAGTGCGGACACATACGCTCGCTCTTTCTGGCCCACCTCCACCGCCTCGCCCCGGTTTTTCGTATCCTTCCCGTGGTACTTCCCTAAAAGAAAGACAAGCTTTATAATAGATAAAAATCAATAAATTTCATTTAATACGTGAGAAAATGATGTGATTTCACAGATTCCTGGAAGTTGGACACACACAATCAGCTGGCGACTCGATGCACAGTGCCATCGAAAGAACCTGCAGGTCAAAAGATATTTTCATCCAACAGCAATGGGAAAACTGCATGAAAGAGGCGTGTCATTCCAAACCCTATTCAGTGAATACAATTGGACAAGATGATATTTTTGATTTCACCGAATTATCGCAGCACTTCAATTGGGATAATGCTGGTACCAGTAAAATCCGAAAGTTGGTAATCGTGCCAGTGAATCAAAAAATTAAAATCTGGGTGAAACACGATTTACGACAAACAGAATACATGAAACCTAAAATTTTGAAAAACAATACTGATTATTTTGATCTAATAAAAAATTATACGCTTAAACAAGCGTACAATGCTAAATTACAGTTAAACGATTTAAAAAAGAAACACTTTGCTACTATGATGTAACATTTGTAGATTCCTAAAGAGGATCATCCCTTTTATCAAAAACTTATAGAATAAATAATTTATATTGCGTTATAATTGGTAATGTAGGTGATGGTACTAAGTCCGTCGGTTTTAAAAGTGTAATGGATAAAAAGAACACATACTATATAAAAACGGGTTCTGAATACGAATGAATTGGTCGCAAAGCCCGAAAAATGGTAGGAATTGCTTTAACAACAATTCTTTAAACAAATTAAGAAAATATTAATTTTTGATCATTAAAGTGCATATTCGTTTTAAGATAAAAAAAGGGGTAGAAAGTCACTTTCCATTCCTACCATCTTTAGGGCTGGGAGACCAATTTATTCGTATTCAGCTTACATTTTTACATAGTAATGTGTACTTTTTATCCTTTAGACCCTAAAGGCCAACTAAATGGACCAAGCACCTAGACTATGCTGACTGAATATGTGTTCTATTCTGAATTAGTTTCTTCTATTAGCATATAAGAAATCGTTGAGAACTGTGAAATAAGTTATGTAAAAATCAAAAGAACAAGGTATAATCCTATTTTTGTAACTAGAATTATATACCTCTTAATAATTAATCACTGTATGTTTGTATTAGAAAAGAGCTATAGCTATGTATTAGAAAAGAGAGTGTACACTTTTCCGATTTGAATTAAGGTTACTGCTTTTTGATTTTAACTTCGTTTTATTATTCATCTTGAATTACTTTCATTTCGTTTTAAATAGTGGATATATAAAAAACTGTACGTCTGTATTAGAAAAGAGTTATGGTGTACACTGTTTTCCGATTTGAATTGAATTATTTTGATTTTGTTTTAAATAGTGGATGTATAGAGAGAAATTTATAATAAATGAAGTATAATGTACATTTTTAGTATTTTTAAAATTTTTCATGCTTTTTCCATCAGTTTTTTTTTTTTTTTTTTCACGGCGTTCAAGGTACGCGTATTTTTCTTCACCGCATTGTACGCGCATTTCTTTTTCTTCACTGCGTTTTACGTACGGGAGTTTTTCTTCACGGCGTCTTACGCACGGGTGTTTTTCTTCACGGCGTTTCCCGTGGAGAAGTTTTTCTTCACGGCGTCTTACGCACGTGTGTTTTTTTTTCACGGCGTCTTACGCACGGGTGTTTTTCTTCACGGCGTTTCACGTGGAGAAGTTTTTCTTCACGGCGTCTTACGCACGGGTGTTTTTCTTCATGGCGTCTTACGCACGTGTTTTTTTTTCACGGCGTCTTACGCACGGGTGTTCTTCTTCACGGTGTTTTATGTGCATGTGTTTGTTTTTACGGCGTTACATAAAAAAAAATTTTTTCATAACCTTTTAGGATTTCGTGTTTTTTTTCATAGCGTTTGAGCACAAAATTTTTTTTTCACAGGCACCGGCGATATAACAGCTAAGTGATATATTATGATATACTAGCTTTAGTAAAAAAATTTCAAGCATTATGAAGGGCGAATTACACTAAAAATTGCAAAAATAACAAAATATCTGTCAATATGAAGTATTTTTGATCATTTCCGTACATAATAAAACGCTAAAGATTTCGAATTCGCGACCACACGGTAAAACTGCAATCACAACATGTTCATAAACATATGTCGACCATTCGAGGGAAATGCTATCTCAAAAAATAAGTTAAAACGAAGGGATCTATCGGTATACAATTCCTTTTTGTACGAAATTCGAGTGAATCAAGCATTTCGTGCATTTTTTTGTACTCTCAACCCACTGTGCGATGCGCTGCGCAGCGGGGAACCGAAGATAGCACGTGTGCTTGCTTGACCGGCCTTCGTTGATGTAGCAATTGCGCTTCTGCCACAATTGTCACAAGGCGCTCTTTTTTTCCGAGCAGCGTGTGCGGCAATGGAGCAGATATGTAGGACATGTGCTCGACGGGGATGTAGAAGCGTCTCCACACACGGAACATATCTCTTTCTTAGCTACTGAGTTCATGCTGAGTTTACAAAAGTTTGCGCCTGTCGTGATGCATCGCGTTGTGATGTCCCTGCCGCTGCTAAGCGTTAGGCTGGCCAGCTTTGAAGTAGGAAAGATGACGAGCTCCCGCCAAAGTGCCTTGCCACTCTTTACTAACTGGACCAGGAATCGTCGAATATGAAAATGGTCTCCTCGGCTCAAATTAAGGAGCCATGCAGTTTATGCTTCTTGCACGTGGAGCCTGCGGAAGGCCTGAAAACTATGTAACAATACAGACTCGCGACGAGTCGGTAAATAAAAGAAACTTACAATGGAAGTCGGAGCGATCTGAGCAGCGTGTATCACCTGTACATATCTGGAGAGAAGAGAGAGAGAGAGAGAGAGAGAGAGAGAGAGAGAGAGAGACAGAGAGAGAGATATTACATTAGATTAGATAAGTTTTTATTGCTATACAATGTGTTGTACAAAATTGAACAAAGATTTTAACAATAGAAATAGTAAATAATAATGATAAAGCAAACATACAAATAGAAACAAATAAAGAATAAAATACAAAGATAAAAATAATAAACAAAACAAATACAAAGTATGTAGCATAATTTTATATTATAAGCGCAGGGATAAGCATGAAAGATTCACGAAGGAGAATAAGATATAAATGGTGATTAAGACAGAATTTCAGAGTCAAAAAGATATGGGGGAAGACGAGATTTGAAATAAGGAAGAGAAGTGATATTGCATAGGTGTAATCGTAGCGAATTCCAGAGAGAAGCAGAGCTAATATGGAATGACTTTCTCTGTGTCTCGGTATCGAAGCTATGGATTACTTAGGATCTCATATCACCCCTAATAGACCTAGTGGCAATAGTAAAATAAGAAAAAAGCAAGAAGATAAGATGGTGTCGCCGTATTCAACACTTTGCGTAATAGGTTTGCGGCAAAATATTCTCTACACGCTGCGGTGGTTAACCAGCCGAGCTCGCGCCTGTAGGATGTGATATACTCTCACCTCTTTAAGTCATAAATATACCGAATACCAGACTATACGAGTCTCTGGAGTTTAGTATTGAGGTCAACTGAGAGGTTGTTGTCATCTGCACCATCGGTAGAGATAACCCATCATACCTCGTGGCCTTAGAGGAGGCACTCTGAAGCGCGTTTGCGACCTCACGCTCTGTCACCGGACAGAAGTCACAGTGACAATGAAGCCGGCCGTTGACAGCAGCTTCAAAATTATGGTCTGTGACGGGCGTGTGCCGATTGACTGTAGCCGCGAAGTGCACGTTGAGTGTCGCAGCATGGAAACAAAGTAGTGGGTTTAGCAAGTTTGGTGCAGAAATATGCAGGCGCTGAAGCTTACGCCACTTCGCATCGGCGGATGGTGCTTCAGCTAGGCGTATGCTATATGCTTGTTCTTTGCTCCGTCAAAGGCATTGGAAACTTTAGAACGGAGCAGTTGAAAACGAGCGAGGTTGACAGATGCCCGATTCACGCACATACGTGTATGCGCTGCTGCATGCCTTCATAAGGGCCCCAATCTGGGGACTAAGCCACGGTTTGTGGCACTACGAAAGTGTTGCAGTACGGAGTAGATACCTTGCGTGATACACGGATATAATGGTGCAGGTGAGGGCGCGTTCAGAGGCGTTGATGTCAGCAGGGCAGGGCCCCAAACCAAGCTCTGAGGTTAGGACTAGTTGCAATCAAGATGTATGGCGGGGGAGAGGAGCAAAGAAGTCGATGGGAGGCAGATGTTGGATGAGGCTCCGGCTAAGCGCCTCTGGATCAACCACCTTAGGTCGCGCAGCTTAATAGTTTTCGTTACGCTGGCTGACTTTCGGCAGGCGAGTGAAATTTCTAAAAAGTCGTGCCCTGCAATGAAAGGGGCAATGCACTTGGTGTAAGCGAGAACGTTATCATTGCTTTTCAGGATAGAGAGGTCGGTCTATGTGTGGGAGTCGCACGAGAGCTGGTGATGAGTGGGATCGGAGGGAATAAGGCGGAGGGAGCTCGTGTGGTGATAATCCTGCAGACGGGCATCGGGTGGAATTGTAGCAGTAGCCATATTTATATTAAAATCGCTGGTTATTATTGAGGGATCAAAATGAGGTAAGTAGGTTGAGAGGCAGTTAAAGAAATGATAGAGCTAGGCAGCGTTTGATCAGCGGGAAACAGTGGTAAAAATTAGTTTTCGTTGGCCCCATTTTAATTCGCAAACAATAAACTTCGGAGTGTTATCTATGAGCGGATCAGAGCTTGCGAGAATGTCGACACTAAAAGAGTCGCAGACATAGAGGCCTGCGCCGCCACCATCCATTCCCTCTCGATCAGCACGAAAAATTAAATCCATTGAGGCTAAGGTGTTAGTCGCTCATATACGAAGCTAGCTCTGTCTCGGAAATCGCAACAATATCAAACTAAACCTGAGCTATCTTAGCCTCGAGCAGAGCAAAATTAGTCGTAAATAGGCCGTTTCCATTAATGTGGCCGCTCCGAGAGTATTTGTGCGTGCAGTTACTGTGGCACGATTCGACCGACGCCAGGATGACGTATAAGCCTTAATGACGTTATGATGGCCAATGCGACGGCGGAAAGGGCAATGAGGACGACGCGTCGATAAGATGTTGCCAAACTTTGTCCAGATGGTGAAAGCAGTGTCGTTTCCCCGTTAAGCAAGTAAATCCTGTGGGAGTGCACTGTGTGGTCGGTCAGCTGAAGCTAGAGCGAGTCAGACACTCAGACACACTACACATCAGGAACAGAGATGAGACGGCGGACACAGCAGAACCACAGCGTCGAGTGGTTAGAGGAAGCGATGAATGGTAGTTGAGTCGGTTGATCAGCAGGAAAGTGACCGCAGGCTCATAAAATTTCATCCAACCGTGCCATTTTGGGACCAATGAGGCACTTTTCCTAGAAAATTGTCCTCCGATTACAAAATAGCCAAGTAAAGCTGAACTCGAGGTGAATGTTGCCTACTTACCGCGAGCGGGAGAGAGTGAGGGAGAGGGGGGGAGGGAGAGAGAGTGACAATGAATGCTAAGTTAGCATTTTTTATATCGCTTTTCTAAGATAGCATTTTCTGTACTCAACTATCAGTTTAATTTTTGTGAATGGTCGATATTTTTTTATCGAGTGTATTATGTCTTTTTATAATTGAGTGTTTGATAAACGAGAGTGAATATTTTAATCTGTTATTCCTTTTGAAAATAAATTTATTGCTGTGGTATAACATATTTATGACTAGTAAGTTGTAATAAAATTAATATTTTAATATTTTTTTTTCAGATAGCTTCTGTTCCCTATAATTTTCAGTTAATAACTGGACCAAACTTGAGTGGAAAGACAACTTATTTGAAGCAAATTATTCTTCTACATATATTGGCCCAGGTTTGAACAATACTTCTTGTTATTAAAATACATTTTCATCTTATTTTATATATTATATATGTTTTGAAATGTAATGTTAAAGAAAAATTAAATTCCGTTCTTTATTTAAATTATTTCAAGAGTAAATTATAACAAAAACTATCTTTAAAAGATAAAAGTGTTATATTACTTTATGACTGAATGTAAACTGTGATACACTAGTAAAGTTAAATTACATACCGTTCACTTATTTCAATTTATTTTATCATGTACTAACCATCAGTTCATAAAAATATTGTTTTTCATTTCGTAGCCATTCATTTGGATTTCACAGACCGTTTGTAGGTTGTGGAATTTTGTTTCACGTACATTTCAAACATTTAAATTCCATCTTATGGTTATATTATCAGAAGTAGCGTTTGTTACCAGGCTGAATGATTTAACGACCTTGTAATAATCGCCCAACACGGATTTCACTAGATTCCGTGTGCAGCAATCACTAGTTGGGCCGTAAAGTCGAATTTTATTGCCTTGTCAAGAAAAGTACTATTTATCAAATTCAAAATATTTATATCATAATCACTTTTAGTAATTACGTACTACAGAGGTATTGTTGAATTATAACGTTTCAGTATGTATCTATGTGCATATTGTAATATGAGGCGTTTCACGTCAACTGCCCCAGCGCCGCGCGCGAGCACCAGATCGTGCTATTTCTAACTCATGTTTATGATACTAAAATGTAACTAAAAAAATTGTTTCATAAGCGTTTCCGACGTATTTTTTCCTCAGCTTTCAATTTTGTAGGCAGTTTTTCCGAAATTTTCCATTTTCACCTTCAAAAAGTACAAAACGTCTTATATCTCAAAAAGTGTATTTTTAATATTTTTTTTTACCATTTAGATCGAAATCTGAGCATTTTTTACATAGGAAATGATTTTTTTCATAATTTGCGCAGGATATTTTCTTCGAAAAGTAGAACGCGAAATAGTAGCGCAACGGCTCTCTTGCGCGCGGGACGTCGCGCGGCACCGCATGATTCATTTTTAAAATTATTATCTAAAGAGATAGGTGGCTTTCATATCGGAATATTCTATCCGTATG
Source organism: Torymus aiolomorphi (assembly GCA_036365515.1). Lineage (NCBI taxonomy): Eukaryota > Metazoa > Arthropoda > Insecta > Hymenoptera > Torymidae > Torymus > Torymus aiolomorphi. The sequence goes on along the minus strand of CM070876.1, from coordinate 101,928,539 downwards.
TGAATCATGACATCGAAAGTATATAATTGCAATGTTTTCATCATATTTCTCTTCGAAATCTTTTCAAATTTCTGTCAATACAATCACACTTGGATTTCATAGTGTCTTTCGTGTATTTGATGATTAAATCATCGGTAACTCTTTGTTTCGTTATTTCTTTCGTTTATTGTAGCAACTAAAATGGATCCAACTTGAAAATTAAAATGCATAAATCCTTTAAATAAAAATGATCACCGTTCATATAAAATAAAATATTTGATCGACTTTCCAACACTTTTAAGAAGCGAATATCACTTAGTACCAGAAAAAGCAAAAATTTGTTCTAACTGTCAACGCCAAATTTACAAACATAAATCAAGTTTACCTCCAGCTGATGCTAAAAAAAGCTAAAATAGTGTGTAACGATGAGTATCACAAAGCTGGTGTTGCAGTTCTTGAACAAATAAAGAAAAAATTTCAGAATCAACAAATAAGCAAGAGAGAATTCAGTTACTAACTCTTGCGCCTGAGTTTTTGTCTCGTAGGGACTTAATGCGAGAATTTGCTTGCACTGAACAGGAAGCTCGCGAAGCAAAAAATTTAGTAGCTAAAACTGGAAATTTTTCAATACCTACTAATAAAAGTGGCAAACTACTTTCAGCTGAAATTGTAAATTCAGTGAAAACATTTTATGAAAAAAATTATGTAAGCCGAATTATACCAGGTTTAAAAGATTACATATCTGTTAAGCAGAGCAATGGCAAAAGAGAACATGTTCAAAAAAGATTACTGCTTGGTAATTTAAATATACTGTATAGTTCATACAAAAAAGAAAATGAACACGTTAATATTGATTTTATTAAATTTACACAATTGAGGCCACCACGTTGTGTTTTAGCTGGAAGTAGTGGTACGCATAATGTATGCGTGTGTGTACATCACGAAAACGTAAAGCTCATGCTAAGTGCTATGGAACTAGAAAATTTAACAAAAGATACTAGATTGCCTCTTATAAACTACCACGATTGCATCTAAGCAATTATGTGTAATGATGCACACGATAGATGCTATTTGGATGACTGTTTAGATTGTCCCAATATGTCCATATTACGTAAACATTTGCTTACATGCTTTGATGAAAGTGATATTTTTCAAATAGAGTATGAATCGTGGTTTCAAACAGATCGGTGTACAATAGCTTCTAAAACTAAATGTTCATGAATTTCTGAACATACTGGGAGAAAAATTGATAAAATTAAAATCTCAAGATTTTTGCTTCCTCATAGAGGAAGCTTTGTAGCGGTGAAAAAAATTTTTGAAAAAAAAAGTTCAAAAAGATGTTTTAAGGCGATATGTGTGTATATTAGTTGATTTTGATCATTTTTGTTTTCGGATGTGTGTGTATATGTGTGTGTGTGTGCGTGCGTGCCTGCGTGCGTGCGTGCGTGCGTGCGTGCGTACGTGCGTGCGTGCGTGTGTGTGTGTGTTTGCGTGTATTTGAACTCTTCATATCTCCGAAACGAATCGACCGATTTTCGTCGGGTAAAGCTTATTCTCTTTGCCTCGCGGGAAGAGAAAGGTACCTTGATGGATTTGAGTTTTTATTGATTTACTTTTGTTTTATAACCAAAAAACGATTTTGAATTTTTAGTTTTTCTGATTTTTTCATATCTTACAGTCATTATTACATAATATAATAAACTTTTCTTGAAAGGTATTTAAATTACTTATATTTTCCTGTTTTAAAATTTAAAATATCTTCACTCTGTCAATTGTTATTAAGGAAATCTTTTTTATATTTCATAAATTAATTTCTCAAAAAATAATTTATTTATCGACTTGAAATAAACAACCAGTTATTACACTAATTGAAGACTATATGTGATTAAAATTTCAAGAGATTATGTGCATCTGTTTTTTAGAAAAGAAATTATTTTCCAAAAACGAATTTTGAATTTTCAGTTTTTTTGATTTTTTCATATCTTACAGCCATTATTACATAATATAATAAACATTTCTTGAAAGGTATTTAAATTACTTATATTTTCATTTTTTTAAATTTAAAATATCTTCACTTTGTCATTTGTTATTAAGAAAAACTTTTTTATATTTCATATATTAATTTCTCAAAAAATATTTTATTTATCGACTTGAAATTTTAACCAGTTATTACACTAATTGAAAACTATATGTGGTTAAAATTTCAAGAGATTATCTTCATTTGTTTTTTATAAAAGAATTATTTCAGAAAAAATTTGCGTTTTCGCACGATAACTAGAGCAAAATCTATTCAATCGTCCTAAAATTTGGCATAGATGTAACTTTTATATACGTTTAGATCGAGTTCGTTACCCAAAAAAATCGGCCCAATACGAAAAAAGATATTTGAGGTTAAAAATTTTTTTAAAAAATTTTCGACTCACATTTTCTCAGAGATTACTTGATTTATCGACTTAAAATTTTAACCACTTATTAAACTTATAGAAGACTATATTTGGTTAAAATTTCAAGAGATGATCTTCATTTGTTTTTTAGAAAAGAATTATTTTAGAAAAAAATTGCGTTTTCGTTGTCGCACGATAACTAGAGCAAAAATTATTCAATCGTCCTGAAATTTGGCACAGATGCAGCTTCTATATATCTTCAGATCGAGTTCGTTGGTCAAAAAAATCGGTTCATTACGAAAAAAAATATAACGCACAATTTAAGCTGAATCCGGACCCATGACTCTCTCCTAGTTTGTCTAACCGTACAAGATAAAGTACTAAATTTTAAATATTAGAAGTAAATATTAATTAAAGGGATCAATAAATTAAGTTTGAGGAAGCTATGTGCCAATGAATTGGCAGCGGTTTTTTGCTAAGAATCAATCACTTTTTGTAAGTGATTTAAAAAACAACCTTCAACAAGGAGAATTTCTTGTGTGTTGTGATTTTGCCGAAAATTATGCGTTTGTTATACAAAATTCTACACAATCGTTCCACTGGAACAACAATCATGCAACTGTTTTTACAGTTGGTGCGTATTATAAAGAAAATGAAGAGCTTAAACATGCAAGCATTGCTGTGATTTCCGACAATCTAAACCATGATACTGTTGCCGTTTATGAATATCACAAAGTTATAATATCTTACCTCAAAACTAAATTCATAGTAATAAAACTCTATTATTTGACTGATGGAGCAGGTCAGCATTTTAAAAATAAATCTAATTTTTTAAATCTTCTTTTTCATGAGAAAGATTTTGGTGTTTCAGCTGAGTGGCATTTTTATGCCACGGCGCATGGAGAAGGTGCATGCAATGGTATAGGCGACAACCTAAAAAGAGGTGCAAAATGAGCGAGTCTACAAGTTTCTTCTAATAATCATATTTTAACGCCAGAAAATCTTTATAACTGGGCTAAAGATAATTGCAAAGAAACCAAAGTTTTTTATAGGAGTAAAGAATCATATGAAGATACTGTCTGGAAACTAAAACCAAGACTGGATACGGCTAAATTTATACTAGGCACGTTAGAATACCATGCTATTATTCCAATTGATGAAAGTACATTGAAGCTCAAAAAAACCTTTTTAAGTTCTGAATATCAAATCTTCCCGACAAAAACTGTTAGAAAAAACAAAGAAAAATTATCTGTACTGAGAAAAAAGCGTTAGTATAGTTACTATATTGCTGTTAGCTATGTAACTCTGTTTTTTTTAATAGAAATGGGAACAAAATATTATTCTTACATTACAAAGAATTCGAAAGAACAGGTAAAGATTATGAAAGGTTATTAGGCAGGGAGGCCGACCTAGTTTACGCGACGTCCCGCACGCAGGAGAGCCGTTGCGCTACTCTTTCACGTTCTATTTCTAGAAGAAAACAATCTGAGAAAATTAGGAAAAAAATCATTTCCTATGTAAAAAATGCTCAGGTTTCGATCTGAATTGTCAAAAAAAATATTAAAAATACACTTTTTGAGATATAAGATGTGTTGTACTTTTTGAAGGTGAAAATGGAAAATTTCAGAAGAACTGTCTACACCATTGGAAAGGTGAGGAAAAAATACGTCGGAAACGCTTATAAAACAATTTTTTTAGTTACATTTTAGTATCATAAACATGAGTTAGATAAAGCACGATTTGGCGCTCGCACGCGACGCTGGGGCAGTTGACGTGAAACGCCTCAAATGTTCGTGTTTCTTCTACTTCGTGTTATTATTTATTGAATTTCATTTATGTGTTCCGGGTTTTAAACCAGTTGTTTGCGACTGCGCAATTGCCCAAAATTACGTAAGGCTAAAGTCGAGCCCGCATTCCTGCTGTCGGATAATCACCGCCTGGCCAATCAGCGAGGGCGTCTAACCGCCCCAATATCATCCTTTTCTCGCCACAGCCGCGGCCGACAGTGGGTTGCCCCTTCCGCAGTCAGTCAAGCTGTGAGAGCGCACCAGGCAGGCGGCCTCACATGCCGTCAAGAAATTACACACACACGCAAACCCACTGTTGAAGCAGTCAATAAATCACTGTCATTGTCGAACATTTTTGGTCTTTCGAGCCGGATAGCCGGTGCAAGTATTCACACGTGTGTGTGTAAGTGCGAGCCAGAGCAAGGAGCAACTTAGTGAAGATTTCGCCCCGTGGGTGCATCGAGCAGCAATAAAATCTAGGTGCGACGCTTTCTCTCCAACTCCAGCCACCTCGTGCAGAGCATTGGACAAGGCGTACGAAGAGAGGTATACCTACCTACTTATCATCTCGGTGCGCTGCGGCAGCGGAAAATCCTCTCGCTTGCTATCCGGCACATTCAAAAACGCTACGCGCGCACCTCACAGCAGAGCGGTCGAGCCGAGCCATCGACGTCATTTTCTGCGCGCTCTCAAGCACCTGCTCTGCATGCGCACTCGTCTCTCGCTAACACGAGGCGCCGGAAGATTATCAGCAGCATCATCTTCGCAGCACGTTCAGAAGTTACGCTGCTGCGGAAAGCTATAAGAAGGCACTAAGGCACTCTTCGAGGCACACTAGAGGCATCAAGGGAAAAGTGGCGACGGGAATTTTGTTTCGGGTACGTGCGCTTTATTGCATCCATAACCTCAACAACACCGACCTAGTGCGGGCAGTCGCCCGTTCCTCGCGTGCTTTCTATGCGCATTCGACGACCACGAGGAGGATTCAGCTTGCGGGCTTCCGCCCGCCTCTCAAGTGCATTACTGCGCGCCCTCACCGACGACGACGAGACCAGCTGCGGGTAGCTGTCCACCTCTCGCGTGCATTACTGCGCGCACTCACCAACGAGGAAGATTCAGCTGCGGGTATGTGCCAACCTCTCGCGTGTTGTCTGCATGCATTCACCGACTCACGAGGAGGCTGCAACTTTGGGCATCTGCTCGTCTCTCACACGCCATTAGCGCGTACTCCTCGCCACCGACAATGGCACTGCTGCATTGAAGTCAACGCACTAGCTGTCTGTGCACAGTTCTCGATGCCTTCATAGTCCCTGCAAGCTTCAAAGTCATCGCACTTCTACGCGAGGAAGCTGTTTTGACGCTCACACAATCGAGTGTAGAGAAAAGAACGCGTGCAATGCGTTCTTACAATATTAAATTTTAGATTGCCTGAACAACACTGGAAGCAATTTCATTTTGTTTTTGCAGTAAAAGTGCTTACACTAGTTTTCTTTTCACTTTTACGTCTGTTCAAGTTCTTTTCTTTAATTTTTGTTTCACATATTCAACGGTTCTTTGCTCTTCAGGCACTAAATCAATAAAATCGCCAATATAACAGTAGCTTGGTGGTAAACTTTTATCAAATATCTCATCTTTTCTTATTCTGTTAATTGTCCACCAGCTGATTTCAACTAATTAAATACTCTCTCGAAATCAACAAAAAATTCTTCAACATTATTGTAATTGTTGAGTTTGACTTCTTCTAATTTACTTCTTTTTATTATTTTGTAGAGATGTTGATTTTGACGAATACATTTTTCTAACTACGACATCTTCTCAAAAGTCGTTTTACATTCACTAATGTATTCCAATTGTTTGTCTGAAATAGCACTAATTAAATTTGTTCTTTCTTTTAGCTCACTTTTCTACCAAGCACCTCCATTGTCTCTCACTCTGCTCTGTTTGTTGCGTGTGTGTGCGCTCGCGCCCACGGAAACGTCATAGAACCCCCCGTGATTGCGTGTAGCTATTGCTGCATGTTTTGTACGTGTCCTGTTGCGGAGCACAACGTGCTCTACCTACCATCGCGCTAGCGTTTTTTGAGTTTGTAAATTGATACCAAAACGCGCGTACCTGGCGCCCTAGTTTGTTGTAGAAACATCTATTGTGTATTAGTATTTGCAATAAACGCACCTTATCATTTGCTTAAATTGAATTCCTGAGTGCTCATTTATTGTGTGGATGCGTGTGTGTGAGTGTGTGTAAATTGGAGAGTAGGAAACTCGCTGTCACCTGGTGGGGATTGAAAATTATTTCGTTAATAATTTAGAAGTGGTGTTGTGTTCCGCGAGCATGTATTGGTAGTGGGATCATTTTCAAATAGGTCAGGGTTCAATCGATTTGATTTCTTGCTGCGTATGAATTTAGTTCAATTCAGTCGATTTTCCTCCTTTCGCTCACAGTTTAACCTCTGCTCACTCTGCTTGCTGCACACAACTTTCTTGTGTCTTACTGCTCTGCTTGCGCACGTAATTTATTGCTTTTTAGAGTGCATCTAGTTAGTAATCACTGTAAATTACACATTGTCATTTAGCTTGATCTGAGTACAGGACAACCGCAGAGTTACCGAGCAGAGGCTAACTGAGATTTCGTTTTTCGTTATTTCGGTTTTAAAATGGATCCGTCGCATGGCAGTTTAGTAACTATCGGCTTCACTAGTTTAGTAATACCATAAATCGCATGCCAGATGGAACCGTTATCCTTTTAGAGGATCAGCGAGGAATAAATGTGGAAGCGGACGCATAATAATGCGGAATCAGCTGCAGCGTTACCACGTGCGACGTCAGTTTGGACCAGAAGCAGCACCGTGGCGTCCAGATCGTGATGAGCAGCAAGTCTCAGCGCACCAGTCTACGCACAACTCCTCGATGACACAGAGCAATGCGTCGAGCGGACCAGGTGCACTGAGGATTCAAGGATTCATTCTCCGCTGCCGACTGGTCAATCAATGGGAAGTTTTCGGAACCCATTGTCGATGAGCGAGCCATCGCAAAATTTTGTGTCGCAGATTCACTTTGATATCGAAGCTCCAGAAGTGTCCGGAGGTATAATTAGTGTAGGTGGTTTAGTTGAAACTGAACATACTTATGTGCCGATGGATCGACGAGTTGACATAGTTGCTCCCGACGATTTTCCAGCGGACAGCCGACAGGAGAAAACCTAGGGCCCAGTCGACTAGGTTTCCAAAAAGAACTCATCGTTCACACAATAATAGTGACTTTAGAGAAAACAGAATGGATTTAATGGGCACAACACACATCTCGAACTCGTACCTTTCGAATTCAAGGCTAGAGTCTGCGTGGATGAGCGGATAAAGGAGAGCGGCGATGGAGCGAACGTCATCCCTTCGTGTGCAAAATGTGCAAGAGTGCAACATCGAGGTCTCCAGTGCTGCACATAGCGGCATAGCGGTTTCTACAGCTGCATATTTGTCTTCAGGTTCAGCTCCAAGCTCAAGCTTAAATCGTTGCGATCCGACGGACTACTTAGTGCCTGTGTCAGCAAGTGAGCACTTATGTCATCCGAGAGTTTCGCAGTCGAACGTAGTACAGTATAGTTCTCAAGGTAGAGTAGTGAATTAGCTAGGCTCACACTATAATTCGGCGTCGTCGTCGCATAGGTTATCCGAATTTCCACAGAGTTGTCAGCCAGAATTTCGAAACGTGCCGGTGTATTCGCAGAGTTACATGCGGAGGACGGAGTTTATTCCAAGGCTATCGCAGATGCCTGTGCCAGTTGTAAACTACTCGAGTGGACCGTATGTGTCGTCATCGGCGTATCAGCAGGTTCCTCGATATTTTTTGCATTATTCGCCGTGGCTTCAGCCAACAGTCTATCCATCTCAAATCGCCCAAGATGTGGCGCGTAGTGAACGGAGGCCTGTGACTTAGGCTCTGCATTTTTTACATATTTTCGGCTGTTTTTCGAGGGTTGTGTGACGGAGTTTTGAATCAGTGTTGTTTCAACTAAGCCAGCGAGGTCAGTGCAGTGCAGTGCAGTGCAGGGTGTTTGGTGACTGAAGACCGCTCTGGAGAGACGATACGGGCAATCACCATCCTGCCACTACCAGCAGATCGGAGATTTTCGTCTGCCTCGCTTTCCAGAAGCTCGGAGATTTCCATCTGCCTCGCTTTCCTTGTCAGTCTCCGCACCAGAGCTCTCATCGATTACACCACCGACATCACTGAGGAGTTTGGCAGTGCTGCATAGCATGTGCACTGGCGGCCACCAATAGGTCCCATGAACCATCGAAACGAAGGTCGATTCAATTTATTATTGAATATCGCGCCACCTAACAGGTCTTGCAGGTATTTAATAAACAAAGTTTGCAAGACAAAGGCAATAGCACCGACAGCATTCGTCTACGACCACTAGAGGGAGAGTCGTAACGCGCAAATAAAACTCTGGCTCTAGAGTATATAGGCAGTGCCTACGTACGATCTCTTTCGAGATTTTCCTCGCTTGAAACACTCACAGAATGTTGCATTAAGTCAGCTCATTCGCCTTTTATGTATGTTTCTCGAATCACAAGCTCATATATTTGATAGTCATTCATACTTGCGGAATTGTACCTAAGGAATTCAAGGTACCCATTCATGCTATATCTGCAAAAAAGTGCCTAGAAAAGATGGCACTATTTTGAATTGCTATAAATGCACAAAGTCACTTCATGACATATGTTGGCCGATGGCTATAATACGAAGGTCCACGGGCAACGGCCCCATTACCCTACACATATGTCAAATTTGTAAGAGCTTGGAACGTTCTACAAAAGTGGAACGTTCAACAACGAAGAATGGATTATGTAACTACAGGAGCAGCTACAGATTTCATCTCTACATGCCTCGATGCCTGTTCACACGATTGCCACCATCAGGGAGCCAGCCACAGTAAAGCGGGGGTTCCAGCTGTAAACGCTGCGTCGAATCGGGATCTCAGCACGTCTGTGACGAATATTGTCGAAAAGAGCAGCAACAATGGTACCATAGAGAGCAACAATAAGATCGGTAACAACAGTAGTAACAACAGCAGTAACAACAGCGACAACAACAGTGCCCCAAGTGAGAAAGAAGTCATGATCCACCTTAGTGTGTAACGGGCACAATACCGTACATTATCATGAAACATAGATCCCCATTTCAACAATTTATCAATTTATCATGCCAGCGGAAATTCTGCTTACCGGCTCAAGCCTCTGGCAGTGGCACGGATGGCTCAAAACGGTACTCAACGCGACATCTAGATGACAGAGCCGACACTTACAAGGAAACCGATCGAGGTGTCCGCCTCCGATTTTCCTGACTTTTTGATATGTTGCAGAGGACCGAAAAATAAGAGACTCGCAATTTCTTTTATCGGCCCAATCCCTTATTAAAGGGGTGAAAACCGCCCTTAAAGTTTACCCCCGAAAACGGGTTTTTTTAATATCTTAAGTTCTAATCGATATTTTGAAATGAAACAAAATGGAAAATATTTCTCCTTGAATTATGTAACCATCAAGTATAGTTTGGTCCTCAAGGGTGGCAACCCTTACTTTTTATTTTAGAAAAACCTTATTTTTTAAACTATTTCTGCATATAATATTTGCAATAAAATTAATTAATTATTATAAAAATCATTTTTTGACTTAAAATAAAAAATAAAGTTTACGTGTTTCAGGATTTTTGCAAATAAACACGTCATCAGGGGTAAACAACCCTTTAGGCACAAAATACTTTCAAACTATTAAAATTAATATATTAAGTTATATATAATGCATAATTTCTTTTTATTTGGGCTATTTTTTCTATGAGCCCAATTTCCTATTAAAGGGGTAAAACGCACCCCTAAAAATTACCCCTAAAATAGGTTTTATCTGAATATCCCAAGTTCAGATTCAAATTTAAAATGAAACAAAATGAAAAATATTTCTCTTTGAAATGCCAAATTAGCTACCCTTATATTTTATTTCGGAAAAAATTTGTTTTTTTAATTTTTTTGTATACAATATTTGCAATAAAATTAAATAATTATTATTAAAATTCAAAATCAAAGTTGACTTGTTTTAGGATTTTTTCTAATAAAAGCATTATCGGGGTTTAGCAGCCCCTTGGTCAAGTATACTTACAATTGAACCATTGAAATAAATATTTTGAGGTGTATAATGCAGATTTAGTTTATGTGTCAGTTTTTTTTTATCGAGATAGCGTAATTAATGAAGTCACTTATAAACTCTTATACTTATTGTGCAATTTATATTCGAATATTTTCGTATTTATAGGTAAATAAAAAGGATGGAACTGGGAAAAGAATAGGTGAGTAAAATGATTGACTAATCTAACGAATAGAAAAATATAAATAAAAATAAAAAAATTAAAATATAAATAGAAAAATATAATATAAAATATTAATTGTTATTATGTAATTAATTTTTATTAAAAGTAAAATATAGGTATATTTTCACAAATAGTCAAAAAATATTCAAAGAAACTATACAAATGAGCTTATAATTTAGTTCTTATCGCAATTAATTTTGTTTAAGGATTATAGGTTGAACAATAATGAAAATCTTCAAAAAAATGTTTTAAGCAGAGTGATTTCTGACACCACGAACATTTTATAATAGCAGTATTTTTACATCCTGGTACCTCACAATGAGCTTGGGATCCACCAAAGCTAAAGTTCACCGGATTTAAAAATTCATTTGGTTTATTATCGATATAACCGCTTTTATACCAACAGTATTTAAAAAGATTTACGTATCGAGGAGCAGATAAATGGTTGTGCACCAGAGAGTGCAATTTAATTACATTATTTCGTACGTGCAAACTTATAGCCTTATCCAACAAAATTACACTATCGGAAAAGTGTCTCACAAAATTTTTCCATATACGAGAACCAAACACATCCAGCGGTTGTATTTTTCCAGTTGTACGTTTAGGAATTTTGAAAAGTTTCATGTTTTTATCATCAGGTTTTTCTCTTTCGACTGCTTCTGTGCAATGTCCACTCCAAGAATCTAGCAATAATATACTATTTTTTTCAACATTTGGAAAAAATACATCCCCTAACCATTTCCGAAAATGATCTAAAAATAAATTGTAAACAAATAAATTTTGCAGGTCATCATAGTAAACTATTGCTATTTGTATTATATATATATATATATATCGATTTATTACATGAAATCAAATAAACAAAAATAAATAATGAAATTGATTGATAATTTAAAAGAACTTTTTTATAATTTTCGGAGTTTACGTTAAAATACCTTATTTTAAAAATAATTTACTAATTATTGTAAATCTTTTTTAATATGAGTCTACTGAAATTAAAAGTTTACAAGTAAAACCTTTAAAACAGATATAAGCTACAAGTTTACGAATACAAGTACACTTTATTTAATTTCACTCACATGATGTCATTTTGCCAGATTTAGATGCCATCAAACATACGTTATCTGGCTGAAATAAATTTTTTTTGTATTATTGGTCCAAATTCATCTTTAGTCTCTTTTAAAACTATAAATAATGGAGAGAGCAATTTTCCAGCAGCATTAATTGTAGGTAATATTGTATAACTATGTGTTGTTGATAAAACAGATTGCACAACACATTCAACAGTCTTTGTTCCTTCTTCTGCTAATGTACGACCAGTATGTAATTCTAATTGAAATCCACTTTGATCAGCATTGTAGGTATTTTCAGTTCCAACTTCTGAAATCAGTAGTTTGATGTCGGCTACAAATTTACTGGCTTCTTGATTTACAGTTTCTTTGTCCTCAAGAGTTTTTTTTGTTATAAATTTGTTGATTTTTCTACTGACAATTCTGTGAGCTTTCTTAAATTTTCGCAGCCAGAAATCACTTGCTTTGAATCTAACATCATTAAATTCTAAATTATTTTTAGCTTCTAAGGCCCACCTACGTATATCAATATCGTGAATAATATGGCCAGCTTCGAGAGATTCTTTGAGATTTTTTAAAACAAACTCAGAAATTTGATATAATTTTTCTTTGTAAGTTCCACCTTTGTTGATTTGACTAGCCCATAGACGCAGTTGCCGTTCTGAATTAACTAATTTAAATCGATGTTTAACACTTTCTATACTGCGATTTTTTTTAGTTTTACCTGATCTCCAATATTCGACTGCTCTTTTTTTATAATCGAAGCTCAACTCTTCATCATCGTATGAACATACATCATAATCTTTTTTTTCATTGAAAATTGCGTCATCTTCAATGGCTTGTACTTGATAATTTTTAAATTGCTCTTGAAAAACTAATGTTTCTTCTTCCATTGTTTCAATCGCATTAAAATTATTCAGACTGTCGTATAAAATATTTTCGAATTTTTCAGCTAAATCCATTTCAACAAGACTAACAGGACTTTCTGGTATCTGAAGCGCTGAGAATGCTGCCAATAATAAATTTATGACGTTGATAGGATTTACCTTCATTTTTTCTATTCTTTGATTTTTATGAAATAATAAATTCTATTGTAGGAAAAAAACTAATAGCGGACTCTCGAAAATTTGTACCTCGCAACAGAACCGATAAAAATATACTGACTAACTAATCCATTTTTAGGCAGCCGTGGACTCCAAGCTCACTTGCGTCATCTTTGCTTATGCATGTTTACAAGATGGGCTTACAAAAAATCGCTTATTCATATATATAAATAGAAATCAGGAAAATATTTACTTAAAAATAAGTATTTATGAACAAGAACAAATGAAATATAATGTGATATGCCTAAATACGCAAACATAAATATTCTAAAATTATAAGTAAACTATAATTATCAAGCAGTGATATATAAAAAAAAACTAATTGCAAAATATACCATGAAAATAATTTTAATCCTGGCTCAGCTTTTAAAAGCTTTTCTGCATACAAATATTTATGCAGAAATAATAAAAATATAGTCATGTAATTATTTATTCCTCTATTTATCTTATGTTATTATATTTTGAACATTAAAATAACGAAATTGTCAAATTCTTTGTCAGTGATTTTTATTCATTAAATAGAAAATTGAGCCTATAGACAAATCAATCTGCAATAAATAAAATATCTATGTTTATTTATTCTGATTATACGCACCATACACCTCAAAATATTTATTTCAAAGGTACTAATTGTAAGTATACGTGCCCAAGGGGCTCCTAAACCCCAATAATGTTGTTATTAGAAAAAATCCTAAACAAGTCAACTTTGATTTTGAATTTTAATAATAATTATTTAATTTTATTGCAAATATTGTATACAAAAAAAATTAAAAAAAAAAATTTTCCGAAATAAAATATAAGGGTAGCTATTTGGCATTTCAAAGAGAAATATTTTTCATTTTGTTTCATTTTAAATTTGAATCTGAACTTGGGATATTCAGATAAAACCTATTTTAGGGGTGATTTTTAGGGGTGCGTTTTACCCCTTTAATAGGAAATTGGGCCCATAGAAAAAATAGCCCAAATAAAAATAAATTATGCATTATATATAACTTAAAATATTAATTTTAATAGTTTGAAAGTATTTTGTGCCTAAAGGGTTGTTTACCCCTGATGACGTGTTTATTTGCAAAAACCCTGAAACACGTAAACTTTATTTTTTATTTTAAGTCAAAAAATGATTTTTATAATAATTAATTAATTTTATTGCAAATATTATATGCAGAAATAGTTTAAAAAATAAGGTTTTTCTAAAATAAAAAGTAAGGGTTGCCACCCTCGAGGACCAAACTATACTTGATGGTTACATAATTCAAGGAGAAATATTTTCCATTTTGTTTCATTTCAAAATATCGATTAGAACTTAAGATACAAAAAAAACCCTTTTCGGGGGTAAACTTTAAGGGCGGTTTTCACCCCTTTAATAAGGGATTGGGCCGATAAAAAAAATTGCGAGTCGCTTATTTTTCGATCCCCTATAACATATAAAAAATTCAGGAAAATCGGAGGCGGACACCTCGATCGGTTTCCTTGTTAGATGAAAGCATCTATAGAAGTACACTAGCGATTCCCGTTACGGCGGGAGATTTGAACCTCACCCCTATCTTTGTTTATTGACACACATATCTGGTATGCATAATTAATACAAAAATATAAGACTTAACTACTGAGTCAGCATGTTATAATATACCATTAACCGAACCACGGATTTGATGATTAACTTTTACCAATATTCAAATCTCGCACCAATTATACAATAGATAGTAACACTGCCGTCCACGTGTAAATGATGCAATTAGACAGAGACAGACCGATGGGCGCTTCTGCGAGTGTGAGTGAGATGGAAAATGGAGATTGTTATTTTAGCATAAACCATTATTTCTAGCTCCTTCAGAAATACCAGAAACCAACAAAAACAATTCTTCACTGCATTTAATTACTTTACGTGCGATTTTCTATTTTTTTTAGGTATGTCCTCTTAGATTTAAGAAAAGTTTTTCCGTAATTCAATATTTGTACATAAACACACTAATCAAATTCCTTCCAGGAAAATTAACTAACGAGGATGCTGTGCGATTATTGTACTTCCTTGATATAGGTGACACTTGCATAAAGATTGTTGCTCGGTCACATTATCAAAGAATATACAGTACCGAGGCAAGGAGGGAGAGCAGCACGCCAGCCGAGGGGAGGACGTCGCCGACCAGCTGGAGAATTCCGCGAAAAAGCGACCACGGGATAAATTAAGATATTTTCTTTCTTTTCTTTATTAGTTTCTTTTTATGTAAATAGGAATACGTTACCATTCTTGTATTTCTTTTTTTTTATTTTGAATTTTTGAAGTGTGAAATATCATCGTATATATCTTCCTATAATATATAGTTATAAGAAAATTTTTACGACTCAGCGCCCCCTCACCCACCCTCGACCCCCCACGCACCTCCTCGCCCCCTCCTCAGCGTCCCCCTCACCCCCATCAAAATAACGTAAAAATGTGACTGGTTATATGTTTATTTGAAAGAAATTGTTAGAGGCTCGCCTCCCTCACCCCCCCTCGACCTCTCAACCTCTTCTCGCGCCACCTCGCCCCCCCTCAATTGTTTCAGTTATAAATCATGATATAATTAATTAGAAGAATTGTCGAGTATCGGAAGTTCTATGTAATAATATTGATATTTATTTATTTGTACATTTATTTTTTTTTTTTAATTGATTTAACTATAAAGATTTGTTGAAGAGACGAACAGTTTTCCACGTCACCCTGGAGGTACTGTTCATTGACGCGATGGATTGTTATTTTAAGTGGTATCTTTCGCCAATAGCCATATATAACCACTCTCATAATAGTATCTCATTGTTCTGAAGAAATGGACACTATCAAAGGACAAAAAGTTTTTGTTATCGGGGACAGTTTAGAATAACAAAATAATGTATTATATTTACACGTGCAAAATTATAATAATATCAAAGTTGTGGATACTTCTATAACTCCTTTGGATAAACTTTAAGAAGGATATAAATCTATAGTCAGTAGCACTGAATATTTATATTATTAAAAGTTTTATCATTGTTCTGAAGAAATGGACATTATAAAAGGACAAAAAGTTTTTGTTATCGGAGACATTTTAGAAGAAATGGAAAATATATCGGACATGTAATAAGGAATATTTAAAGCCTCTAATAATTTCTTTCAAAAAAACGTATAACAAGTCACCTTTTTACGTTATTTTGAGGGGGAGTGAGGGGAGCATTGAGGGGTGCCCTGACGAGGGCGGCCAATGGCCGCGAGGGGGTGAGGGGGCGCTGAGCCGTAAACATTTTCGAGATTTTTAAAAAATTCTTATCTTTGGCCTTTGTTTAAAATTTTCCATTTAAAAATAAACATTCGTACTCAAGATAATGCTTTTGCATCATTTTTATTAGATATTGGAGAAGGAAAAATTGAGCACTTTAAAATTCCAGATAAATGGAAAACAAATAATGTTAGTAGTAAGGGGACCGGTATAGCGAGACGGCCCCCCGCGGTGAGGTGTGTAGGGGCCATGTGGCACCCCGCTGTCCGGTCTGTATGGGTTCCCAAGTGTAACAAGGTCATTAACTCAAGTGTTTACAGTAGCAAGTGTGGCCACAAGCTACTTAGTGTAAACAATGGGGGGTGATTTATTACCCCATAAATAATGGCCCACTTATGGCGCCCGCCATGACGTCATGCCGCTATACATGACCCACGTGTGTTGCCGTATATGCCTTGACTCGAGGTGGTGGGGGGCGAGCGCTTTGGCTGCCCGCGCTACACCATAAAGACCCATAGGGTGCAAGGCCCCTCGCTGTATAGACCGTGTGCTGTGTGTATGGGCCCCAAGTGTGAACACAAGCTAATTAGGGTAAACAATGCAGTGAATTATTACCCATAAATAATGACCCACTTATCGCCCGCGCCATGACGCTATGCCGCTATACCTGCCTGGCGCGTGCCGTCTTATATGCCCCGACTGGTGGTGGTGGGGGGAGAGCCCTTTGGCTATACGCGCTACGCCATAAAGACCTCTCGCTGTATAGACCGTGTGCTGTGTGTATGTGTCTCAAGTGTGACAAGGTCATTAATTCAAGTGTTTACAGTAGCACGTGTGTGTGAACACAAGCTAATTAGGGTAAACAATGATCCACTTATCGCTCCCTCCATGACGCCATGCAGCTATATCTGCTCCGCGCATGCCCCCGTATATTCCCTGACTCGTGGTGGTGGGGGGGGGGGGGGGGGCGAGACCTTTGGCTATACGTGCTACGCCATAAAGACCCTGCTGGAGCGAGGCCTGTCGCTATATAGATCGTATGGGTGTGCGTGTGTGTGTGCGCGTCTGTGTGTGTTCGCAATGATAAGTTCTGGGGGGAGGAAATAGGGAGTTGGTGGAAAGGAGGGGTCTGCAAATAAAGAAAGCATGTTGAGGAAAAATAAACTTTTATTTATTTAAACGGGATGAAACCCCCTATTGTTATGAACAGTTTTTTCTCATTAACATAAATGTTGTCCTTAAAGGGACCGTTTGTTATTCGTTATATTTTGAATAACCATCTTTTTTTAGGAAGGAGAAGGAATTGGTGGAAAAGGAATGGTGTGGTGGAGAATATTTTTTGTTTGTCCAAGAGTCTTTCTTGTCTGCCTTGTTGATAAGAGGTTCTTTGTCGTCTGGTTTGGCCTGGTGTTTGCTGAACGGGGGCCCCATGATGTTGCCTTGTCGGTGGTCTTCCGACGAATGACTTATGTATAATGCTGCATATATAAATATATGCGTGCTAGCGCAATGAGAAGTTCGGGGCGTGAATAGGAGTAGGTATAAAGGAGGGGTCCTTAAATAAACAAGTGTGATAAGGTAAAATACTTGGTAAATTTTTACACTTTTAACGCACTAACAACATTTTTTTCTAGAATTGTTAAATACTCGGCATAGACTTCCAAAAACATTATTTCGAGAGAACTCTCGCTAAAATTTGCAAACATTAATTGATTTAGCGCGAGTTCTTTCATTTTGTCTTCTAGTTCATTAAATACAACGCCGATGAATGTATGGTCTAGTAAATGCACGTCGTGTTTGCTAATTGCTTCCGTTTTAATAACATCGATCATTATACCGAAAACCTTGTTCACAAAACCCGGCATTTCTTCTAACTTTTTTAATTTATAGTCTATACACTGTTGCAACTGTTTCAATCCGCTGAAAGTTGTATACTGCATCATAATCTTCGGTGGTTTTTCAGACTTCTTTTTTTTTGTAGCAGGTTCCTCACTGGTAGTGGAGGCGGCTGCCTACTGATTGGCATTATCGTCTTCAAAGTCGAACTGTTGAGCCTCGATTTCGTACTGTAGGGTGAACGATGGCGGTGTTACTTGGGGCTTATCGGTGATTGATACGGTTCTATGACCGTAGGCTGTGATCAATTCGACGTCGTGGTGCGGTAAATATATTTTTGCATATTTGCCTTGCTTAACAAAATCGCCTGATGCCCATAGATACTCTCCAAAGGTCTTCAAATGGTTTTTTAATTGTTCCCAACTGTCGATATCCAGAGTTATATATTTATGCGGTGATGTATGCCCGCCGAACCTGATGACGGGTCGGAAATAGCCAACTGCATAATAATCCAAGTCGACGTAAACGAATTTGGAGTACGAATTGTTGAGAGCGTAAGTCGAATTGTACAGTAAATTAGGCACTAGCTATGTTTGAGACATTTTTAAAAAATACTGACTTAACGTTGGTAAAAATGTCACGACTTCGTCGAGATAGAGCGACTGCCCGAGGGTGGCGCGGCTAGGCCCCGTACTTATTCTCTCTCCAGCCCGAATTCCCATCCTTTCTACCACGGGTTACGATTGGCTGCTCGATTGTTACGTAAAATCCGAGCGCCCAATTATGAACGTTTACGCGTATGTATCGGAGAGTAGGGAGAAGCGCTGGAAAACTCGCGGAGCCCTTGAAAACAGAACCATAAATTTTCCCGTTAAGGGTTTTGAGCCTCAAAGAAGAAAACGGCTCATGTGTTTTTCACCACTTGAAAAAAGGGAACGTCTAATGTGTTTTTTACCGCTTGAAAAGCCATTACCCATATGCTTTTCGGTGCCTCAAGCTGCTCATGTTTCAAAGTCTCAAAGAAGAAAGCGCCTCTTGTGTTTTTCACCACTTGAAAAAACCGTTACGCATATACTTTTCGGTTTCTTCATGGAATAGTACATATTCCTTTCAAGATGAGAAAGGTAAGGAATTAAATTTAGCGGACAAGGTCGTTAAATGAATACGATGTATGCTTAACTTTTTTTTATTGTCCGATCAAATTAAAAACAATAAATTTTAAATTTACAAATATATGAATAATATAAAATTACAAGCTAAAAAAGGCCAAGACAAACGTAGTATACAAAACCTTATAAACTAAGAATGACGGATACACGCACACATCAGCTTTTACAATTCTAAAACTTACAATGTACATAAAGTGTAAACTAAAAATTGAATGTGTTTCTGGATAAAAAAGAAATATTACAAACTAAAAATTGAATGTGACGCAGGATTAATGAGAAATATTATAATAAAAATTAACACACACACACACACACACACACACACACACACACACACACACACACGCACGCACACGCAAACGCACATTTTATATAAGGGAGCGTCCATCAGAAACGGGCCACCGAGCGCGCGCGGTGCCTTTTTTCGCGTAAAAGGCGCTCTGTTTAACTCGCTCATAATCGTATGCTGCGTCTTTGAAAAGAAAACCAAGGACCTATATCGATAGATTTTTTTCTGCTCTTTCCAATTGCGCCATTGTTTTTATTGCGAAATGCGTTCTTCCGGACGAAAACTCGAGTTGAATATTGAAAGCCATTTTTCTCAAAGTATATCATGTTTTTTTCAAAATACCCTACACCATTGGAAAGTACAACTCTTAAGCTCCAAAACCCTGTCTTGGAGAAGTTGGAGAAATAAAGGGTTTAAAAGTAACAACATGAAAAAGACAGCGCCGAGGGTCCGCGCGAGCCCCTCGCGCCCGTGCGTACGGCACGTTTAAGTGCACGCTCTATTCAATTCGCTAATAATCGTGTACCAAGTCTCTCAAAAAAGAACTAAGGACATATATCGATAGATTTTTTCCTGCTCTTTCCAATGGTGCTATTATTTTTATTCCGAAATGCTTCCTTCTAGTTGAAAATTCCATTTGAATGTTTAAACTCTATTTTTTCAATAAAATATCAGTCTTTTCTTCAAAATGAATTATATTCTTCAAAAGTACAAGTCTTAAACTATAAAATATTATATTTTTAAGTTGAAACATGAAAAGTTCAAAAATAGTAAGATGAAAAAGACAGCGGCTGCCCGAACTTTTTACGCTATGCTCAAGGGCGGATTAATACACGCGATGTGCTATTTCGCCCTTTCTTTTTTGTAAATATAAAATGTTTTGTAACTTACAATGCCAATGCGTGGGCATAATTTTGTGGATCTAGTTGTAACAGTTAGTATAATATTACAATGAACTTTGTTCATTTATATAACAAAAACTTGGTACACGATTATTAGCGAATTGAATAGAGCGTGCACTTAAACGTGTCGTACGCACGGGCGCGAGGGGCTCGCGCGGACCCTCGGCGCTGTCTTTTTCATGTTGTTACTTTTAAACGCTTTATTTCTCTAACTTCTCCAAGATAGAGTTTTGAAGCTTAAGAGTTGTACTTTCCAATGGTGTAGTTTATTTTGAAAAAAAAACATGATATACTTTGAGAAAAATGGCTTTCAATATTCAACTCGAGTTTTCGTCCGGAAGAAAGCGTTTCGCAATAAAAACAATCGCACCATTGGAAAGAGCAGGAAAAAATCTATCGATGTAGGTGCTTGGTTTTTTTTTCAAACACGCAGCATACGATTATGAACGAGTTAAACAGAGCGCCTTTTACGCGAAAAAAGGCACCGCGCGCGCTCGGTGGCCCGTTTCTGCTGGACGCTCCCATAAATACTTTACATGTTTGAAAGAACGAGCCAGCGACCTTGGAAATAATGCTGGGCAAATTGTTCGCACGTTGGAGTCTTTTTCGGTGATTTTTTCTTTTTAGATTTTCATAAAATTTTGCGGCCAGTGCGACGTTTACATGTGAATCGCGTGAAAAGACGTTACAAAACGCGCGTAAAGTGCGACCGCTACACATATAGCAAAGAAACAGAATACAATATTCACCGCAAACTTTAGAATTAATACTCTGCAGTTTCTTCTTGTTCCACTTGAAGCTTGCGCAATTTCTTCGAAGGCGATCGATATGATGTCGTAACACAGGGGCGACTCCATAGCTATCGAAATCTGTTCCTTTTGCATTTTTGTCTATGTAGAATGCCACCCAGTGGGATCCAGGCTTATCTGAGGTATCGACATTGGTTACAACAGCGGCTGGAAGATTCATGCTTCTGGGGATGTGATCGGCTGCGTATACACCTATCGAGTTTGCTCTGAGGCCACTAATGGCCCTAGTGATTTGTTTCGTATTCATTTTGCGTTTTCGCTAAATGTGAAATATTGAAATGTGAAATGTGACTGCTGTCGCTGTCACTTGCTATTTCTGTGGCCACATCCATCTCGTCGCGGCCGTCGTCGTTCTGCTCCTCCTCCTCCTCCTCAGTGGACTGCTCGGTCCCCGGGTGCAAACGGAGTAATTTTTTGCGCTTCTTCTGCTGATACTGATGAAGTGCAGTGTAGAACATTTGACTTTGTACTTGGTCTTTGTTGATCATCTTCCACTCTTCGGGTGGTATAGAGCGCATCCACTTTTTTATTTGGTGCGCCTTGTAGAGCGCGCAAAAATCTTGTTTATTTTTAAACCTCTGAGTCGCGTGCGTAGAACATACCAGCACGTCAGAAAATATGTTGTTGAGTTTCCCGAACGTCGGCGAGTCATATTTTTTTAAATTACATATGTTTCGGCCGAGTAAAGATTCCAGGTACCAGGCCTTCTCCTCGCCACGAACGTAAATCCGTCTTGCTGCTCTTGCGATATTGAAGAGATAACGATATAGCTGTCTGAGTGATACTTCGCCCTCGAACCAGTTAATGCCGTGAATATCCACAGCGCAGTAGCAATTTGTATTTTTTACGTCTTCGGGCAGCTCGATGAAATTGCACGGTGCTTGTACAATCCAGTGGTCGACAATGGGTTTCTGTAGGCAAATGATCGCCACCTCCTTTGGTAAAAACGTCCTTTCAGTGTCTCGAAACCCTTGTATATCTACGACGTAATCCATTATACATATCTGCGTAGCGAGCGGCGAGAGAAAAGTGAGGCTTGAGGGCGCCGCTCGAGCATTTGATGCCTATAAGTGTCATTCGCTGTGTTTATAGCGTCTACTAGTTGTTCGAGGGAATCGTAAATACCTACGGGTATACGAAACAGTTTTTGGTCGATGAGACTCCCATTGTCCTCAGCCGTGGAAAAAGTGTAACTCGCTTCGTCATCTTGAAAATGTACGATACTGTGTGGTATGTGAATTTCAACGAGGCCCACGTGTCACTCGCCATGTAATTTGATCTCGCGTTGCAGCTGGGTCGTAAAACAGCGTGTTGTATTTTTTGGAAAAATACGTCATGCTGCTGTTACTAGGCAGTACCATATAAAAATCGTCGCTCGTTTCCATTTTTTTCAGATGTTTTCAAGCTCGCTTGCTTTTACCCACGAATTAAATTTAGCAGGGTAACCGAACCACTTAACGAGTGCTCTCTTTTTAGCGCCCCAGCCTTCTGTGCGTATGACGCGCTCGACTTTGAAACGCTTATTGGTCGCGAGGAGTTCGTGACCGACTAACACGAGCTCCTCGGGATAAAAGAAACCGTCGATAATTTCTTCGTTCAAATCTTCGGGCACGTACGTATAGAGATTTTGACGCGTCGAAACGCGGATTATCTTGAACACTTCTTCGCTAAATTTTTTTTCGTATCCTCTCTCAAAGGTGTTCCTGGTTCGGCTGATGCGCACGAGGTTGCCCACTTTGAATTTAGGCAGTGCCGGTGTTCGCCATCGATAATTGTAGCTCGCGCGTTTGGCTAAATTTTCGATCGCTGTCGGCGCATTATACAATGTGACATCGATAGGTCTCATGCGCGTACCACTGTGTAGCGTGCGATTGTAAGCGTGTACAATCTTTTGCACAACATCAATGTATCTCTTTGTGTTACTATGAGAAAAGTATCGCCAGTTTCGCTTGTGTAACGTTCTGTTGAGTCTTTCGACCACAGCTTTTTTCATGTCGGGGTTGCGAGCGACTCTGAATGTTATCTCTTTCCGGCGGAGGAGCGCCTGAAATGCTGAACCTGTAAACTCTTTGCCTCGATCGGTTTGCACGCATACAGGCAGTCGGGGATGTGCTCGGTCGATAATCCGTGCGATGGCGTCGGCAACGTTGCGCGCGGTCTTATCGTTTATCGGTTCCACCCATGCGTACTTACCGAGTATGTCAATCACCACTAGAATGTAGTTGTAACCGTCGTTGTAATCTTTTATCGTCGTGAGCTGTAGCAAATCGGCCTCCCAAACATCGTCAATGTTCGTCACGTTGTAGCGTAATCGTGGAAATCGCCTTCGTTTCGGGTGATGGAGCGTGTAGACATCTTGATTGCTCAGCCACGAGTAAATTTTTTTCTTTTCCTTTTTAGCGTTCAAGCGCACAAGATTGCGTGCCCCAGCGTAGCCTGCTTCATGCTCAAGGTCGTAGTATTGTTTTTCGTACGTCATTTTTTTTTATTTTACAAACCAAGCATGAGCCACTTTTTTTTCGCTTGTTTTTTAATGCGAGTCTGTATAGACGGCTAGGGTAATTCATGCTGTATAGGTGTGGATAGGCGACGTTTGGCCGAGCGCTGAGGAACCGTCAATATTTGGCCAATTTTGAAAACTGTTGGATTATTAATTAAATTTCCCGGTGTTCCGGAAGTTTCGAGAAATTTTGCAAATTCAATGCGGCCAAGTGGCGCCTCCTCGTCCTTACTGTTCTTTTCCAATGCGTCGATGATTAACTCTGTTGTATTGGACCGAGCAATTACACGACCATCTATAGTAATGGTGCCCGAGTTATCCCACTTGAGACGCTCGGGTACAGTGACTTTCCAATGGCGAAGCAAGAAACGCGCTTTGCGCGCGTGTACTTTCGGTACGCCCACGAGTATGTCGTCCTCGGACAGCGGTGCAAGCGCCTCTTCGATCTCGTCTATTTCAGGGTGCTCCTCACGCGCAGCGCTACGCTCGTTATCACGGAAGAAAAGATAGCGACGTAAAATCTGTAGATATTTTACGCACTTCTCGTAATCGTCTGTAGCTGCTTTTGAGCGTAAAACTTCGTACATTTCACCATCCAGACGAGAAAAATGATCACCTGGTGTTTGCAGAGTTTTTTCATTCGTATTCCTTGCCCCCTCCTCCTCCTCCTCCATGACTTTAGATTGCGATGTCTCCGGCGGCTCCGGCACAAGGATCATCTGACGAGCTCGCTCCATGTTTCGAGCCAAATATTTTTGAGATAAGCGCTCCTACGCTCGGAGCGAGTAAGAGTGGTAAAAACGACCCGCCGTTTTGTATAATGACACGTTTCTTCGATTTCCAAGTACCGCTGCCTCTATCACCAGTACGGATCAGCTTACGCAGCGTTTGCTTATGTTTACGCAATCGGCCCTTTTCGGAATCGCTTAGTTTTACGACGCCCTGCAAAACGTTCAACACACACTCGCATATGCATCTGACGAGAGGTTTATCAGCTGTGCGCTCTATAGCAACGCGGTGTCTTTTGTCCCCATGACAAAGAGCGTTCAAGAGAGCAAGGTTTCTTTTCCAGAAATATTTACAGCAGGCTACCGCTTTACGACCTATCGGCGCCATAGTTTTTTCCCGACTGTTTAATGCACGCCTCATTCATCGTGATTTAAAGTACTTGGACACGTAGTCAACGTGCGTCCCGGCATTGGGAAATATATTTGCTCGAAATCTAAACTTGTATAAGCAGGCTTGAGAGAGATCGATAAAAAGATAGGAGTGAGGTTCACGCGTGGCGTCTAGATAGGCCTCGCGCAAAAAAGCCGAATCTTCTGGAAAAATTTGTTTCGCGAGGTGCTGTATGTGTGCTCTGTCGCGAGGATTTTTGAACAATACCAGATACTTGGTATTCAAACTAATGTCGCGCTGTGCCTTACCTTCGTGAAATACGTTTTGCGTAACGAATATTACGCTAATATTTTTGTGATGACTACCCTTTGTAAATAAATCTAAAATAACATCGCTCGACGATTCACGCATGAGGTCGTCGAGTATGAGTAACTTTTTTTTCTCATTGTCACTCGAGTAATCCGCCATCTGTGGAAGGCCCTCTCGAAACTCGATGGGTGGCCCGTTGGGTTTAAAATCTCGACTGTAGGGGTCTTGCCATTCGGCGTAATAAAATAGGACGCGGTCGAAACGTGCGTCGCAGACCTCTGGCAGGTAGGCGAGAAAGCTTTTAACGAATAATGTTTTACCGCAGCCTGTGGGGCCGCACACGCAGCAAGTAAAAGGATGTTTCCATCGCGTGTCCATGTTTACGACTCCAATAAAGAAAATTACATGCGTGCAGCCTTTTTTAAACCCTTAACTCGCTCACGCGCTCAGCTGACGATGAAGTACGTGGAAAACATCTCCGCATATAGCAATGTTATGATATTTACGATCCCCGCGGCGGCGGCGGCGGGGCGGCGGGCGTGCGCGCGGAGATCACCATATCACCGCGGTGGTGACTTCCGCGGTGGTGACTTCCGCAGTCATTAGCATACTCCGGCCCGCGCGCGCGCGCGAGGATAACTATATTTCTTATAAACGCGTTGATTAGGTGACTATCGCGGATATAAGCAGCCATCGCTGCGTGTTTAACGCATTGTTCCGTTGATCTCCGCGGCGCGCGTACGCGAGTTAGCTGATCACCGCTATGAATAGGTACATGAGATGAGGGGATATGGGTGGAAAATAATTAACACGTAAAAAAAGTTTACATATCTACAATACATTTTTTATTATTATGAAAAATATACAAAAGTTACAACATTCATCGCATTAAAATATACAATTATTCAATCGCGCTTATAGCCGGAAGGAAGCGAAACGTCGTGTTGGAAATGTCTTCGCTTTCTCAGAACTATGGAACAGGATTTTTTTTCGCTGCGCGTAACGACCTCGCGCGTGCGAGTGCGTCTGATCGCATTGTATTTCAAAACGATAGGCGAGCTCTCGTCGTCGTTATCGAAATACTCTGCGATCAAGCGCTCGATACTAGCGAAATTGATCGTGCTCATATTGGCGCTATTAAGAGAAATTCCCTTTACTTTACAGCACTCGTGAGTGATCCCGGTCGATGGGACGAGCGCACGAAAGCCATAAAATTTCGGACCCCCGGAGAGAAAACTGGTAATATAAGCTCCCTCTCCGTAGCCCTTGAGCTCGTCCGTCATGCTACCGAGAAGAGTGCCTAAAGGAGGTCTATACTCTGAAGCGTCTTTTTCGCTGCACTTGAATATACACGAATCGGTATCCAGGTAGAGAAAGCGGTTGGCCGAAAGCTTTTCTATATACGACTAAATCTCGAGACGCGCCTGCTCGGTGGTGTGGGCTGCTAGTTCCACATTTGTGTTCGTCGACGACTCTACAGCGTCCTCTTTATAGCGCCAATTTGAGTACAAAAGATCCTCGCTAACCGGGAGCACGTCGAAAACTTCCTTCTCAGGCGTCGTGAGCAGTTTCAGCAGCCCCTCGCGCGTTTTGACCACTTCCGTTTGTTTTAAATTCGACCGTTGCCCAAACTTTCCCTAAAATGAATTTAAGCAGAGTTTTCCGACCGAACGTAAACCCGAATTGTTTTCAATCTTTTCCCGGTTTAACCTTATTCCTTCTTCGCGCTCGTATTCGTCAATATAACGCTCCTTGGTAGTATCGTCCGTACACCAAGACGGCTACTTGTTGTTTCAACCGAAGGAAGGTATTTACGTTCGCGGCAAACAACCAACCCTCGCCGCTGCACTGGTCATACTGCGTGCTCTTATATTGCCATATGACAAATATCGCAGTCACGCTGTAGCCCAATTCGATTGCTTTCTGTAATTCGTGCACTACCCATGCCCCGCTAAACTCACGCTCGGCGTCTTGTTCGTGGTTGCAGTCGTCCTGAGGCATTTCCTCACAGCAGGAACGATAGAGACCAAAAATAAGGCGCCCGTGCATTTTTACCGGTAATACGGGCAATAATAAATTTCGCGTTGGCAAAATTTTGCATTTGACGAGCCCTTCGACGCGCGCGAGATTGTTATTCTGGCCATCCGTTAACACGGCGCATTCCGAGCCTATGTAAATGTGCGGGTGACCGATAGGAACACGGCCTCGCTTACATATATACGGGTAAAGAGAGCAAATATCAGTATATTTGATCTCTTCACCCGGCTCTACAGTGCATGAGGTGACTATATTTTCAGTTCTCCCACCGAAAAACGCATCCCGCGGATTGAGCGTTATTCTACTCGTTATCAGGTGAGTATCCAGATACCGTACGAACTCGGGCTGATGCCTTCTTATCCCATCTAATTCACACTCCCATATCTCACGCACTTCATATCCGAGACTCCTCATTCAACCGACTTTTACCTGTACACTTTCGTACGCCTGAGCATACGTTTGATTAAACTTATTTTTTACCGATTCTCGGGTGTTCGTAAAACAACGCGGGCAACCGTGCACGTAACAACCTTGAAATTCAAAAACGATTCCCTTAGCTGCTTCCCCCTCTTCGGGAGGGAAAGCAGGTAGGTAACCGTCCACTAAAAATCCCTCGGGCAAGCGAAACTCACGCGTCCTCCCGGCATGTACGATCTCCCGACCGATCTCGCGCTCGCAATACAGCAACCCCTCTATTGATTTTTGCGAGTGTTTCTCAGCGCGCCTATAATCGTTCGGTGGTATTGTTCCTATAGTATTCGGAACTAAAAAATTTTTACAAAAACGTACGAACACGCCGACGCGATTGTACACGCTGATACGAATGGGTCCGTTTCGCCTACCTCGAGACAAATTTTTCGAAATTTTATACACGCGCGCCTCAGTATTTCGACGTCCATCTGGCAATATTCGACTATCTCTTTTTGAAAGTTGAATATATAGCCAGGACTTGTATTTTCATGTTACTCGAGAAAAACAGCCCGCTCAGCTGGCAACATAGTGTCAGGGCAATAAAACTCTAGCGCTGGTAGAGGCCGAACGTACCGCTGGTTCTCGAGGGTGTTAAACAGATGTGGAAAATAGCCCTTCTTACTACTTTCGGGCAAACCGAAGGTAGCGGGTAGAGCACTCAATTTCATTTGAAAATAGTTGATGCTCTCGATAAACTTGGTTCGTCCGTACTTCAACATTGTAATATTTTGACCGTTCAAAATGACGCTGGGGGCTGTGCGCTCAGAGTTTTCGGCCAATTCTTTTAAAATGAATCGAGCATCAAAAGCCTTGGCATTGTGTGCGATGCATACAATTTCGGAAAATTCAGTGCTTTTCCGAATACACAAGCTCAAGAGCTGTTTTACCGGATCATCTGTGAAAATGAACTCGCGCACGCCACATTTGCTACAAATTATTTTAAGGTCGTCCACGTCTATGCAATCCGTGCAAACCTGATACGCGACACAGAGATTCGGCACGTGAATTCGGGCGTTTTCTACATACGGCGTATCCTGACGGGTCTCAAAATCGTAAAAAATGTATAAAAGTTTTTTTTTCCGCTTTCAAGTTCCCACCACCACCACCACCACCAATTGGTTGCATGAAACATGCATGATTGAACGGCTGCCGCTTCGAACATTGTTTACAATAACTAATATCACACTCGTGTTGACTGTGCTGCGTATTTACTATTTTTAAACAATTTTCGCATAGCCGTACGACATCGCACACTTTGCGATTATTTTTTTTGTACGAACCCGCGCGCTTGTGATTAACGAAACAACCATGCCCGAAAAATTTACGTCCGCACTCTGCGCACTCTGTCATTTCTACACCGTCACTCCTACATGGAGGTGTAACGAATCAAGATTCACAAGTTCGTTTACACTTGTGTTGCCCAATACGGCGAAAACCCTTGTTACAATAAGAGCAAAAACATTTTGACCCGGCCGCAGCAAATAAATTAGAGATCACGTTAAAGTGTCTAGACTGCTCCTCAAAGATTAAATAAATGACACCGTGAAGCGGTGCATTTAAATCTTGAATCTTGTTTCAACCGTCAGATAACGGAGGTTCGCCGCTACCCAAGTTACACTTTTCAAATATAACCATAGCAATACCCTCCGCCGCAAAAAAGTCTTGAAACGCCGTCAACTCGCGGAATCCACACCCCTCTAGCGGTAAAATTACTCCTGCATCCTGCACGAGTTTCTCTGCGCGCTCTTTCTGTAATTTTCGCCGAACATCACGGATTACGCGCCACTCGTCGCGCGTCGCAGCGCATTCGGATGCTTTAAAGCTAAGTGTGCTCTCGCTACTACGAGCCCGCGTGGCCAACATAAATTGTCCTCTTTTTTTGTTGTTACGATCGAGCGTTTACGAAGACTACCTATGCTTAGCGCTTGTTTTGGTCATGTTCCCCATGCGCCAACAGGCATTTCAACGTAATATATTTGTAAGGCTAGTGTGTCATCGATACCTAAAACTGCGTTACTTTGACTTATAGAATTTATCAAATTCCATAAATCTAAGTAACTGAAATTTTCTATAGTCCTGAACGACAACC
Source organism: Torymus aiolomorphi (assembly GCA_036365515.1). NCBI lineage: Eukaryota > Metazoa > Arthropoda > Insecta > Hymenoptera > Torymidae > Torymus > Torymus aiolomorphi. The sequence continues at coordinate 101,899,100 of CM070876.1, read as the reverse complement.
CTCCGGGCCCCCGCGCAAACCGATCACTACGAATACTCACGCCGAGTAATGTGCTAGGTGGAACGTTAGATGTAATATATTCGTAAATGTCTCTAATGCTTTCCTCGAGCCATAATACAGGGCGTTCCCCGGCAGGCGGGTCACGTATATTAAAATTAACCGTGCGGCCGTGAACAGCAAACCTATGCATGTACTGTCCTCCCTCGGCAGCTATAATAAACCGTTCGGGCCCAGCGTCAGCCCCGTCGTCGCGCGTGATGCTGCTACTGCTGCTGTGTCTGCTGCTGCTTCTGCTACGACCTTCACCAGCGCCTACCTGAAGAGGGGATTGACGGGCCTCTAAATGAATAAAATGAATTGTCGTCAGCTTTTAATATTATTTAAACATTTCTCTTTTTTAGTCATTTTCTATTCGTATACAACGGCGAAAATATATTTTCCGCCTGGTCATGGAACCAACGCAATATCTGTGCGCGTGGTGCATGGAGTATATTCAAAAACCGCTCGTAATCCCCAGGTATATCGGGAATGTCATAGGGATAGTGGTACGATATAATATCCCGATGTCTTATGACTAAAAAAGAAAAATATTTTTTTTCAACAACATGCTCCTTTTTTTTACATTACAAAAAAGAATAATTAATTTAACTTACACTCATTTATACGCAGATGAACTTCGTCCCACGGCTTAAAGTTTATTATCGTATGATCCGAGATTTCCAAGGTAAAAATTGCTCAATATATTGTAGCGATTTTCCGCGGTATTCGCGATGCCTACATCTGCCGACGCCTGAGGAGGATCGCTTAAAAACGCCCGGTGAACGGCTTCCCCCGGCTCCATGTATGGCGATAACGCCTCCAGTATATACTCGCGCTCATTTTCTGCCGCCTCCATTTCTAGATCGCCCTTTCATGGTCCTCCACATTAATAAGGTTCGGGCATACGGGAAGCTCCTCTTCGCTGTCAGACACCACTTCTGTAGGCTGATTATCGACGGAAAGAGGTGCGTTGTGTACGCCGGCAACCCAGATTTGCTGCTGCTGCGGGCTACTGTCATCAGCCTCGTCGCTATCAGTATCAAACGATAGCCTGCGAGCTACACGATTTTGTCATCCATCAGTGCGGGCCGAACCGCTTGCCACCCCAGACGGCCCTGATTGAGACGGTGTATCATCTGCAATCCACTCAAAGTGAGTGGCGTCGCTGCTCTCCTCGTCATCAGCTTCGATATTTTCGCTATCAGAATCGCTGCCATGCAATAAATCTTCTAAGGCTGGAAAAAAAATGTTTTTAGAGAACTAAATTTTTAAAAAAAGTTTAGGAAAAATATTAAAAATTTTTTCACTTACCCAATAGCTCCTCGTACTCGCTCATGAGCTTTCTAAAAACAGGCAATCTGTCCAAGTTGTACTCGACCACAAATTCCCCGATGGTACGCTGTACATCTCGCGAATGCTTGAACGTACGGAATAATCTTGCTATCGCCCGATAGCCAGTCAACCGTAACAACCGTCGTAACTGATTGACAAGTTCCGTGGAAGACAACGTCCTCAGACGTGTACGCCACGCGTCGCCTCTACTATAGCGTGATTGCGCTGCGAGACGCAATACGGCTTCATGTAAACTTTTACAAGCGACAAAATTCTCCATGGTGACGCTTCTCGTTCGAAAGAAAGACTGGTAGGATCGTAAGTGGCGCTTACCTCTTTTATAGCGCGACTTTTTGGCGGCGTCAACGGTGTCGAGTGTTTTGAATACAGTATACACGTGGTATCAGAAAATACCATTCCCTCGGGGTTTTTGACCATCTGTTTACGTTATGTACTCAAGCCATCTCTGGAAAATCTCACCAAAGCGCAAGAGGTAACTTTTTTCCGTTAAAAATGTGTAGCTGGGTGAAAAATAACCTCGTGTATTGCTATGCGAGATCGCGCGACAGAAACCCCGGTGGGCAAGCTTTACACGTGAAACATCCTGTTGCGGGGCTGCTACCGTGATATATTGTTTCGAAAAAACAACGGAGTCTTACTTTCTTCGCAGCGGATGCAAGTTTCGAGGATAACCCCTTGGAATTATTGCATGGTCCTGTCACGTACCGGTAGTTTAGCTCGAAAGGTTTTTGTCACGCGTGCCAACGGGTCTGAAGAAAAATTAAGAATTCCCGCGAAGCACGGTACGAATACTATGGCGGACGTTCAGCTTTTTCGATAAGAAAAGAAACTCTACAGATGTTAAAAAATGTCTTCCTGTAAAAACCCAAAATGTCCTTCCAAGGGCTGTTTTCTACGCCTACGCGCGTTTCTGTTTTTCTCACGTACAGGTACTTAACTACTCGAGCCGCGCGTGCGCGCCCGTAGAGCCCGCAACTTCTGCGAGGTCGCTGTGCTTAAACCATGAAAGAGTAATAAAAAATTTTCATTCGGGAAAAATTTCGCCGAGGTTCTCCGCGGTAAAACATATGCGCTTTCATCAGTGCGTTTGGAAACCTCGTCATGTCGTAAATTTCATTTTCGAAAAGCGTTGAAATACAGTCTGTCGTAGAATTCCAGAAAGAAAGATGTACCGACGACACATAGCTTTTTTACGTTTTTTACTCATCCCCGCTCTAGCTGTCCTCACTAACAGCAGTTTAACCCCCACCATCCCCGCACCAGCATCCCCGTGAACCTCCTACACTGTTAGCGAACATCGAGTCAGTCGGTCAGTCAGTTATGGCCAGTCTCCAGCAGCAACTAGCCAGATTCGAAGCGCGTCACGCCAAGTGGCGTAAAATCTCACTCAGAAATCGGCAAGCATTGACGATTTCAACTTCGAAGGAGGGCGTATACACGGAACGAATAAGGCACGTGAAAGTGCTAAAACGCTTGCGCCAAAGACATCTCCGGCAGTGGCTACGTAATCTGTTGGAACACCAGGCGAGAGCAGTACCACCAATACCACCAATACCACCACCACCACCACCACCACCACCACCAGCACAACCATCACCACCTACAGCACCAACCATCCAGGAGTGGTGTTTTGACTGCGGGCTGTATTAAGGTACAGCACTGAATTGGGCGCGCTGTTGGCGGTGCGATATTCTACGGTGCCCTCAGTGCAGCAGCAGTGCGAGCTGTCCGTGCTTGAGCGACCTGGACAGCCTGCGCTCCCCATAAAGCGGCTCGGTGATTAGTGTGTGTAGTGTAGTATTCCAGCGCGATGAAGGCGATCAGTGTACTACGACAAGCTGTTGTACAAACGCGCCAAAATACAACAATATATCCAAGTTAATTTTGGCGCGTTTAACGAAGTGCAGCGGGATTCAGCCTTTATGGCGGAATTTGTAGGCGAATTTAGTTGTCGGTTTGCCGCGCCACCATCGCCACGTACCCGCGAATACTACAGCGAGCTCCTGGAGGAGATGACGGATGTGCTGTGCAAGTTAAATACCACGGCGAATATCGCCCTAGAAAAATTTGATAAGGCGCACAGGCATGCCATGGCGTACACCGAAAAATTACATTCAGGATGGCGATGGTGTCACCATACGCAAGAAGTACTCAAAAAGCCGTTGCATCCGTGCTCTATTTGCGAGCTACAATACGCACCGTGCAGCATGTGTCGCCATCGACGGTGCGTTTACATGCCTCGAAAATGACAGGGAGCAACCAGTATCAATGCGGTGTGTGTGTGTGTGCTAAGTAGTGCTAAGTGGCAGCATCGTTATTATTAATACAAATTTTATATTTCGCGCTTAAAAACAATGATTAAAAAGTGAAACCGAAATAAAGTGTTTGCTATTGACTGAATGCGTATGGTGTGCTTGTAAAATAGTAATTCGTATTATAAGTTAAAATAAAAATTATGCGTTAGTGATGTCGATATTTATATTACCGTAAGACCAACTGTAAAATAGTAATTCGTGTATAAGTTAAAATAAAAATTGTGCGTTCGTGATGTCGGTAGTTATGTTAACGTAAGACTAACTTTCTTCTACGATTAAATAAATAAAAATTTTTTTTTTTTCTTCAACAACTTTTTTATTTGCAGACCTCTCCTTTGCACCAACTCCCTATTCCCACCCTCAACTTCTCATTGCGAACACACACACACACACACTCTCACAGACACACGCACACACAAACACACAAACACAAACACACACACACACACACACACACACACACACACACACACACACACACACACACACACACACACACACACACACACACACACACACACACACACGCGCGCGCGCGGTCTATACAGCAAGAGGGTCTCGCTCCAGCACTCTATGGGACTTTATGGCGTAGAGCCTATTGCCAAAGGTCTCTCCCGCCCCATTGTTTATCCTTATTAGCTTGTGTTCACACCTGCTAATGACCTTGTCACACTTGGGACCCACACACAGCAAGTGGTCTATACAGCGAGAGGTCTTTATGGCGTAGCGCGTATAGCCAAAGGTCTCTCCCCCCACCACCCCGAGTTGAGGCATATACACGCGCCGATCAGGTATAGCGGCATAGCGTCATGGCGGGGACGATAAGAGGGACATTATTTATGGGGTAATAATTGTGTTCACACTTGGGGCCCATACACACAGCACACGGTCTATACAGCGAGAGTCCTCGCACCCTACGGGTCTTTATGGTGTAGCGCGGACAGCCAAAGCACTCGCCCCCCACCACCTCGAGTCAAGACATATACGGCAACACACGTGGGGCATGTATAGCGGCATGAAGTTATGGCGGGCGCCATAAGTGGGCCATTATTTATGGGGTAATAAATCACCCCCCATTGTTTACACTAATTAGCTTGTGGCCACACTTGCTACTGTAAACAATTGAGTTAATGACCTTGTCACACTTGGGGACCCATACACACCGTACAGCGGGGTGCCACATGGCCCCTACACACCGCACCGCGTGGGGCCGTCTCGCTATACCGGTCCCCTTACTACTAATGTTTGCCATGAAATATATAAAAATATTAATAAAAATTATCATTTTTCAAAAAATGTAATATTAAGTTCACATAATGAACAAGTAAATATATTAAATAATAAAATATTGAACTTAATTGAACATAAAACTGTAACATATTATAGTATAGATTATGCAACACATAAAGGAGTAGATCAAACGGATGAAAATATACATTAAAATCTTCCGATAGAAATGTTAAATAATGTACCAGAAGGTTTACCTCCATATGAAATAAAATAAAATAAAAATGCAATTGTTATGTTAATTCGTAATCTTAGCATCGTTGATGGAATGTGTAATGGAACACGATTAAAAATAACAAATTTATTGTCACGGCCCGCCATACCGACATCGTGTATAATTCGTAGTCGAAGTAACTCATGCGCGCGAACGCGAGATGGCGCGTCGATACAGGATCTGAGCTTTATCGATGTGACGACTAGCAGACCCCGGTGAGAGAGGAACAGCCATCATATAGTTCGCGATAGTAGTTTGCAACCGCTTCTCCTTTTCGGTCCACTTTGCTTCGCCCTTTATTAAAAGAAGACTCGTCCGTTTTTTTTAAGAGAAGTACCGTGTCAGAGCGCGAATTACGAGAGTGTTGCTCGCGATTTTCGGAAATCGTGTATCGAAGTACTTCGGCGGTTTTCGCGCGTTAAAGTGTAAAGTGCAAGAGCGACAGGCTAGTATCACCTGCCGCACTCAAACTACTAGGTTGTTTCGAGGAAGCAGTAGCACTTTTCGTGTCCGGTCCACCGCAGCATCAAGATTTTTATATTACCCAGGAAGTAAGACCGGACACGTCCGAGACCGATCAACTACTTGAGCCGTTGCTAAATAGGGTAAAAGGTAAGCGTGCACGCATTCGCCGCGTATTAGCTCCGCGTAACCGCTTGTCCAGGCTCGCCGCACCTGGATATCGGCTTCGAGTAGGCGTTCCCGTGCGGTGAGAGCAAGTGCGAGGAGAGAGTGTAGGCATCGGGTTCGCACTTCATCAAGGTTAAACGCGAGGTCAAACCACCGGCTATTTCAAAGCCGGTGAGTGCGCACAACAGGTGCGCACACGTGTATACCCGCCATCTACCCTGTCTCTCACACTTATACGTGTGTGCGTCGCGCGGCGATCGCGACTGCTCTCACACTTCGTCGCTTTACTCGGTCAGCGCGCGCGTAGAGTACCGCACACGTGAGGCGTATTATACCTCGCGTTCGCGGCGTAAATTACCGCGAGCGTAACGTCAGTCTCCGAGGCAGCTGACTTCAGAGGTAAGGTGCTGGCGCACCGTTTAGTTAGGCATACGCGAACCTAAATTCACTTCTTTTATATTAATGATCTATTACATGAACCTTAACTCCTTTTATTTAATAAACAATTGTCTTTCATTATTTACTTTAACCACTCGAGTTGTTATTTCGCGACCTTAGTCATTCGGCACAGCGAATTCGGAGCAGCCGGCACACGAACCAGTGAACGAGAGGAGAGTTCGAGTCGCTGGTGAGAAACAAAGCGCAAGTCGTCGACTTGCGTGTTGCACGGTAAGTCACCAGGTTAGGTTAACATTGCACGACGTTGTAGCGTCTGTTACCTAATCTGGCTACTTAATCTCCGGGAGTTGAACCGAGAGATATGGAATTGAACCGCTAAGGTACGCAGGTGAAACGTGCCTTAAATATAATATTGAAGCTGAAATCATTATTGGAGAAAATAAAGGAAATAAAGTATTTATACCACGCATTACACTAAATACTTGTGAATCATCATCGTTACCATTCATATTATATAGAAAACAATTTTCAATTGTATTAGCATTTGCTATAACTATTAATAAATCACAAGGATAAAGTTTTAATAGTGTAGGAATATTTAAAAAAAAACATTTTCCCATGGATAATTGTACGTAGCACTTTCATGATGTAAAAATCCAAACAATATATATATATATACAAAATGTATCTGAAAATAAAATAGGAGTAACAAATATTGTTTGGAAAGAAATATTAGAAATATAGAATTTAAATAACAAGATTATAATATAATAAACTAATAATGGTATTAATAAAATAAAAACATTTTAAAATTTAATAAATATACAATAAAATATTCATATGATATTTTAATATTATGATCTTCTTAACGATATTAGAATAATAACATAATATAATTGATAAAAATAATTTAAGACAAAATACATAATATAATTAAAATTTACTTTAATTATACATTTAATGTAAATTACTTTTCTTAACGTAATTAATCATTATTTAGTAAAATATAAGATGGCTGAACAAGTGATTCAGAACCTAGTCCATTAAGATGGGATCCTGTGCAAAATATGTATATTGAATTGTGAGTAGTATACAACACGCAAGAGAATTAGATGAATTAAACGAACAGTTACAGAATCATATAAATGAACAAAACGAATGTGAAATACATTTAAATAATTATATCAATGAATATAATAACAATATTACTATGATACAAACACCGTTAATTTGGGATCCAACACGAAATAAATACATAGAAGTATATGATTCAAAAGATGCTACAAAGTTAGACAATTTGAATGAAATAATAGAAACCCATGAAAAAGAAGATAACAAGTATAATAACTATTGTAATAATTTACTTATAGAATATGATTTAAATTATTTACAAAATTTAGTTAAAAAATATGAAAAATAAAATAATTCAAAAGCAAACATAATATTTTCAATATACAATTTAAACTCAATTTTTTAGTATAAAATATTTGAAATTTCACGAAAATAGTATTAAGTTATATTAATTTTTAATTCTATTATTTTACATTAACTTCTTTCACGTATCCAATATAATGTTTATAAGCAAAAATATATATACAACAGAAAAAATAAAAATGTATATATTTCCATATTATAAATAGCTTACAAAAACGTCACAGGATATGTTAAAGAAAATTTAATTAAAAATTTGAAAATTATTTTTTTATAAATATTTTTGTAAATTTTAAATAGAAGTAATAAATATAAAAATTCAATGAAATAAAAGAAAATTATTATTAAGTAAATTATTATTAAGTATGAAAATGGAATATTTGAAATTTAAGGAAAATAAAATTATATTAATTTTTAAATCATTTACAATAAATTATATTAAATTCTTTCATGTATCAAATATAATGTTTATAATCAACAATATATATAAAAGGAACAAATAAATATATATGGTTCTATATAATAAAAAGCTTATAAAAACATTCAAGGGTATATTAAAGATAATATAAATCATATAATTTATTTTTAATTTATTATTTTCCTAAATTTCAAAATGTAATATAAATGATATGAAAATATATTTAATAAAATTTCATAAAATTTTAGGTATAGTGGTAATGTAGGGCTATTGGCGAAGGATGCCACTGAAAATAACAATCCAACGGTCCATGAACAGTACCCCCAGGGTGTCGTGGAAAACTGTTCGTCTCTTCAACCAATCTTTATAGTTAATAAAGTTTATATAAAGCGAATTAACGCAACACAGTTATTGGTTAAATTTAAAACATTGTTCAATATTTATAAAGTAGGTAATAAAATAAGTAATAATTTATAAGTAATAAAATAAGTGTAATAATTTAAAATAATGAACATCAGGGTGATTTGTTCTCTTACTCCCTAATATAAAATTTTTAAATTTATTTTATATGGGGGTTGACGAGCGGAGCAAGTAGGGGGGAACCCCCCCTAGTATATATATATATATATATATATATATATATATATATATATATATATATATATATATATATATATATATGTATATATATATATACATATTGTTTGTAATTCAGCGAATTCCATTGTCAACTACGTTACTTCTCGAAGAAAACCTCACGCGGTTTTTGTTAGCCAATCAGTGGGCCTCTTATTACCGCCCCCCAAATCCACCTGCCTCGTCGCTGCCGACTCGCGACGATTGTCGCCAGTTTCGTTCAGAGAGCACTCCAAGACGCACCCTTCGCGCAGTTCTCTCTCAAGGCACACACCAACACACTCTCACTATACACTAAAGAGTGTAGGCACAGACACGTAATAAAGTGAAAAGTTCAACTTATTTCTGTGTTCGTGTTTTACTTCCACACAGCGGATCACCGGCATTATCCTTAACATTACTGGTCCTTGCAGCCGGATCGTTGCGTAAGTGTGTGTTTTCGAACGAAGTGCAACGACGGCGATTAGCGGGAATCTCCCTCTCCACATTCGCGAGAGGAAGCCCGCAAACAACCAACTCCGGGTCACAGCATGTGCGTGGCAAACACGAGGATTTCTCGCTGCCCCGGAAATAGCTGTCTCTGTTGCGCGCCAGCCGGCCTCGTTCCCGGAGGACGCGGGTTTGCGGCCATCTTATAGACGCACACGGCCGTGCATTCGCCGCAAGATTTGGACGAGCACCACCAAGGCAGCTCGCCTTCGTCACCCGCACGTCTTCTCCAAAGCCACAACGAGAAGCCGACGCCATTGTTGTCGGCTCGCTATCTCGCCGGCACCTCATCGCCACATCGGGTCGAAGAGGTAAGTAGCTACATGGGACAGCGCAGAGCAGGCGCCTGCGCAGTCTCGCCGCCTCACTCTTTACATGGACGGCTAGAGAATTTTGCCCATCAGGTAAAATAAGCCAGCTGACGCCTATAGGCACAACAACTGCTCTCCATCTTCTCGCTGCCTCGCCCTTTACACGGGCAGCAAGAGAGTGCAGTCCACGCAGACTTCAGTGTTACCGTCTCGCCTTTTACACGAGCATTGAGAGAACACTGTCTCTCTTGCGCTTATCGCGCACCTAAAATGGCCATCTGGCCGTATTGCTCTTTACACGGGCGGCGAGAGAGAGCTATAACAACCGCGCTGCGAACATTGCATTTCGTAGCCGTTATCTCGCTCTATACACGGACGACGGGAGAGCGTAATCTCTATTACTCTCTAGCATTCGCCGATGGCACTTCTAGCCGCGACTCGCCAGCTCGACGACGTGTCTCGCCGAGACGACTAATTGTGCCGTCGCCTATCCTACGTCACGTCTTCAACAGCAGTGCAGAGGAGAGCGATTAGGCCTTAGAAGTGCACGTGCCGACATTTTACCTCGCGCGCTGTCGGCGCTCTCGCACCGCAAGCGGCCGCCGGTACACGTAGTCGACGCCATTTTGAGCACGACGCTTCTGCTATGGCCGCCGCCGCGCTTCGTATCAACCGCTGTGACCGCTTCTGCTGCCTTGTCGACGCCTCTATGAAGAAGCTACGATCAGCGGCTGTTGCTTTAATCGCTGCTGCTGCAGCCTTTTAGTTAAACATCGAGCATCTCTACCACTCGCGGTGCTGTCATGGCACTCACTGCCCATGGAGGCTCTCGTGGGTGCTTCATGCCTACACGCGCTGCTCCAGCTGCTCATCGCTTCGAACATCAACATTGACAACGTGCTGCTCTAGTCGATCACATCGTACGCATTGACATCTCCACTTCATCTTCAAAACTTGCTGCTGCACTTCTTTAGGAGTACTGCTAAGCTGAATCATCGAGAACTTCTCTACTCCCAGGTCTTTAAGAACATCATATTATTCAATAGCCCTGCTGCGTATCCAAGCTGCTAATAGCCTGCTTCATCATCGCCAATTGGCATCTGACTCTCAACGATACTCTCTCAGCAGTTCAAGGCTACGTCGTTGCTGACACAGCTGCCCCGGATCGGGATGACAGATTATGGGGAGCTTCTGGAGCATCTGATGCGTGAGATAGTTTCAATTTCTGATCATGTATTATTATGTATTATGTATTATTATATTATTACTATTATATTATTATATTATGTATTATTATATTTATTTCTAATCTCTGCTCTATGAGAATTATAGTTTCAGTAAAACTCTTGAACATAATACAACTTTGTAATGTCAAGTTAATGATTTAATTTAAACTTACAGTTTGTTCAGTAAATTTAATTGAATATTCTCAATTCAACTTCAAATCATTTTGATTTAATATCACAGGCCCACAAAAAAAAGTATATTGTTCTGGGGTTGAGACAACGTTATTCCTATGTATTTTGACCCACTGAATACGAATCTGCAATAAAAAAGGGGGGTTTCCCAACGAATTTGGAAGATAATTTCAAAAAATCGTAAAAAAACACGTTTTCTAGAGGTAAAGGCTTAAAAACAAAGAATATGATTTGTCTCAGGTTGAGACGACATCGTGAAGGCTTGAAAAAAGAAAATTTAATTTGTCTTAACCTGACATTTAGACTTGAAGAAAAACTGAAGACAATAACAGGCTGAAGACGAATCTGAAGATGGCATGGTTATATCTCTGAGAGCGGGAAAATTTGGTAATATTCGCATAGTTGTCGACTGTAAGTCCAGTATGGTGATCAGAAGATTACTGTAACAGAATTTAGTGACGATAAACCTGCATGAGGCCTTAAATGAAGGTTATCTTATTAACAAGAACTAAATTGGTTTACGCTTGCGTCTGCGTTTATCATCGAACCTATGTAAAGGATTTCTACGTCGCTTTTTGCCTCTTGGTTGTGATTCTCTTTTCAGCATCCAGCAATAGTCTGCCATCATATTTACGCTCCAATGTCCTTTCCATCTACGTTCAAATTCCTTCAGATCCTGATGAAATCTTTCACCTTGCTCTTCACTGAAATCCCCAAGATTCCGCGGAAATTCATCAAGGTGCGAATCAAGAAAGTGGAGCTTCAAATTCATTAAGGAACCTAAGTTTTTAAAGTTTTCTACCATATTTTATACGATGCTCTTAGTTTTCATTTTTGTTATTCACCAAAAATTTTGTCGCGATATCTTTGAAGCTCAACCAGGCTGCCTTCTCTGTATCATTCATACTTTTGACAAACTGTTGGTATCTAAACATTTTGCGAATTTATAGTCCGTCGAAAATACCTTCTTTCAATTTAGCTGCAGTTACAGTTGTAAAGACGCTTTCCAAGTACTTAAAGCATCGACCTTCTTTATCAAGAGCTTTAGCAAATTGTTTCATCAATCGAAGTTTGATATGCAGAGGAGGTAGAAAAAACCAAATCAATTAAACCAATTTAGTTCTTGTTCATAAGATAACCTTCATTTAAGGCCGCAAGCAAGTTTTTCGTCACTGTTACAGTAATCTTTTGATCATCATACTGGACTTACAGAAGACAACTATGCGAATATTACTAAATTTTCCCGCTATCAGAGTTATAACCATGCCATCTTCAGATTCACATTCAGCCTGCTATTATCTTCAGTTTTCCTTCAAGTCTAAATATCAGGTTAAGACATATTAAATTCTCTTTTTTTAATCCTTCACGATGTCGTCTCAACCTGAGAAAAATCATATTCTTTGTTTTTAAGCCTTTACCTCTAGAAAACGGGTTTTTTTACGATTTTTGAGGTTATCTTCGAAATTCGCTGGGCTACCCCTCTTTTTTATTGCAGGGAATAACGTTGTCTCAAACCCACAGCAATATACTTTTTTTTTGTGTGCCTGTGTATTTATTACGTTCCATTTCATTATGCAAATTTACTTTATTGTTCTCAGAAATTGCTTTATCAAATTTAAACTAATCTACATTAATCTTAGGTTTGAATTATTTTCAGTTTTATTTCGATTGAGTTGTCGCATTTCTTTGATGTTTTTATATTTAGATTATTTTGTGAATTTAAACAAGTTTATATGCATCCCTGTAACTTTAAGTAGTTTTAGTTAAATATAAGCTTGAGCTTGGTGCAGTCAAGACCCGCTCAGTTTTATTAAATTCATAAAACATGAAAGGACCCCGCACAAAATCATAGGAATTTGGGCCTCTGTGAAAACTTCTGAAACTTTGGTATATTACAGGTTATGATCTCCTGATCAAAAGTCTTCATGGTTGCAAGATCCAAAAATGGACAGATTTTGAGATGTAGAGGTTAGAACATCACCTAGTTCCTTTATGAGCGCAACTTATTGCGCTTATTTTTATGAGTGCGCTTAGGTTTGTAGATGCTTAAGTGTGTGAATCTATGTGTGCGCGCGTGTGTGCATGTGCGTGTGTCTGTGTGTGTGTCCGTAGGTGTGTGTGAGTGTGTTTGTGTGTGTGTCCGTATGTGTGTGTGTCTGTGTTTGTCCGTATGTGTGTGTGAGTGTGTATCTCTGTGTGTGCGCGCGCATCTCTGTGTGTGCGCGCGCGTGTTTGTGTTTGTGTCTATCCGTATGTATGCGAGTGTGTTTGTGTGTGTGTATGTCCGTGTGTGTGTGTGTCCGCATGTGTGGGTGAGTGTGTATCTGTGTGTGCACGTATGTGTGTATCCGTATGTGTGTGTGAGTGTGTTTGTGTGAGTGTGTTTGTGTGCGTGTGTCCGTATGTGTGTGTCCGTATGTGTGTGAGTGTCTTTGTGCGTGTGTGTCCGTATGTGTGTGTGAGTGTGTTTGTATGTGTACACACACAAACACTCTCTCACACACATACGGACACACACACACCCAGACACCCACACACACACAGACACATACACACACAAACACTCACACACACATACTGACACACACACAGAAACACACACACAGACACATACACAAACAAACACACTCACACATACATGATCGAGCGTTTTTGGTTGGTGGAGGAAATGCCAAAGCAGATCCTACACACAACAGAGGAATAAGAGTGTGAAGCCCACTTCGTTGCGACGCACTCTCGAGACTCCACGGAGCGGTACATGAGCCGCGTGAGCCGCACGACACTGCGAGCTAGGAGCCGGCAGCCAGCCCGCCTGCCGACCCAATATAGCGAGCAAGAGAGAGAGAGAAAGAGAGCGCAACTGCTGTGCGAGCGACAGAGAGCGAGAGAGAGCTGAGTGCACCGGCTGCTCCTTCCTAACGTAAGTTTCCTATTCTCCTCTCGCGGGTTTATTGTAAAGGCTCGCACAGAAATGGCCCCGTGCAAGCTTTCTGTGCCGTGTACGTGCGGGTGTGTGTCAGCCCGCCGTACTTTAACACCGCACGCGAGATTAGCAGCTTCGCCGCGCGCCGTATCGTTCGCGCGTTTGAATCTTAACGGTCGCGCGCGAACTAACTCATTGTTCTAATAAGCTCGTGCGTTGTGCTTGTAGTTATTAGAGATTTGAATATACTGTGATATCTAGTTACTCGTCGCGTTGTTCATTACAACCTGTCCTTCTCCCAGATACCGCCGCCTCCGGTCGTTTTCATATCTGAGCGTAGCGGCCGCGCGCTTTACTCTTCGAGCGCGCGCTTATCACTCAGCGATCCAATTAGTTGGAAAGCGAAGTTCGCGTGCGATCTTCGCGTTGTTTTCGGGATTCCAGGAGTAGATCCCCGGGCAAGTCATTTTAGTCTGACACCCGCGGCACCGTGTTCTAGGGCATCGCTGGCCTGTGGCTTGTTGGGATTTTCTCCCACTAGCCATCCCGTTACAATATTTAAATTTTTAGAAGCTAGTTGACACAATAAATAGCAGTCAAAGAATTATGCACTATATTATAATAATTAAAGTGCAGTCAAGAATTTTTAAAGGATATGGAAAGGGAAGGTAAACGTATAAGATAAAAAATGAGAACGAAAAAATAACGGCCCAGGCCGGGGTCGAACCGACAACCTTCTGCTTACCGGGCAGCTACGCTACCATTTGCGCCACTAGGCTGACAATCCTTTCCAGACCCTAACCTCTACTTAATGGTTCTCAATTTTTATTCCGTTTCCTATTAACGTTTCCTTCAATTGATAAAATAATATTGTCTGCTTCGGCTGAAAATAATGTAGACGGGGGGATTTGGGAAATAGAAATTGAGAACGATTAAGTAGCGGTTAGGGTTTGGAAAGGATTGTCAGCCCAGTGGCGTAAATGGTAGCGTAGCTGCCCGGTAAGCAGAAGGTTGTCGGTTCGACCCCGGCCTGGGCCGTTATTTTTTCGTTCTCATTTTTTATCTTATACGTTTACCTTCCCTTTCCATATCCTTTAAAAATTCTTGACTGCACTTTAATTATTATAATATTGTGCATAATTCTTTGACTGCTATTTATTGTGTCAAATAGCTTCTAAAAATTTAAATATGTATATAAACACATATATGGAAAAGAAAATGATTGATAAGTTGGTTACCTTCCTTATCTATTATCTTTCGCCCTGAATATCCGTTAGATTCACTTATTAAATTAAGATAAATCGTCGGGCGTTTCCTTCAATTGATAAAATAAAACAAATAAATATATGAGGCGTTTCACGTCAGCTCTCCAGGCGCGGCGCGCGGGCGCGAAATCATGCTGTTTTCAACTTGTGTTTGAAGGGCTAAGATGTATCTAAAAAAAATAATCCCCAAGTGATTTCGATGTATTTTTTCGTCAGCTTTCCGATGGTGCTATTAGTTTCTCAAAATTTTTCAATTCTAACCTCAAAAAAACATAAAACGTGTTATATCTCATAAACTATATTTTTAATATTTTTTTGACCTGCTAGATCGAAAGAGGAGGAAATTTTACATGGATATAGCCTTTTTCTACATAGGAGTTTTTTTGAGTTTTTCGAGATATTATTCAAGAAATACTTAGAATTGAAAAATTTTGAGAAACTAATAGCACCATCGAAAAGCTGAGGAAAAAATACAGCGAAATCACTTGGGGATTATTTTTTTTAGATACATCTTAGCCCTTCAAACACAAGGTGAAAACAGCATGATTTCGCGCTCGCGCGCCGCGCCTAGAGAGCTGACGTGAAACGCCTCATGTGTGTGTGTGTGTGCGTGCGTGTGTGTGTGTGTGTGTGTGTGTGTGTGTATGTGTGTGTGTGTGTGTGTGTGTCTGTGTGTGCCTGTGTGTCTGCGTGTGTGCGCGTGTGCGCGTGTGCGCGTGTGTGTGCGTGCGTGCGTGCGCAG
Source organism: Torymus aiolomorphi (assembly GCA_036365515.1). Taxonomy (NCBI): domain Eukaryota; kingdom Metazoa; phylum Arthropoda; class Insecta; order Hymenoptera; family Torymidae; genus Torymus; species Torymus aiolomorphi. The sequence continues at coordinate 101,883,230 of CM070876.1, read as the reverse complement.
ATGTGTGTGTATTTGTTAAGGATAATGTCGGGGATCGCTGTGTGGAAGTAAAATACGAACACAGAAATAAGTTGAACTTTTCACTTTAGTGCGTGTCTGTGCCTACACTTTGTAGTGTACAGTGAGAGTGTGTTGGTGTGTGCCTTGAGAGAGAACTGCGCGAAGCGTGCGTCTTGGAGTGCTCTCTGAGCGGAACTGGCGTCAATCGTCGCTGCTCGGCAGCGTCGAGGCAGGTGGATTTGGGGGGAGGTAATACGCCGCCCGCTGATTGGCTAACAAAAACCGCGTGAGGTTTGCTTTGAGAAGTAACGTAGTTAACAATGAAATTACTTGAATTCCAAACATCCCGCCCACTTTCGTCTGACGGGCGAAGAAATCTGATCTGTAACAGAGTAAGGCACAAAAGGGGAGGACTAAGGTTTAGGAGAATGGATCTCGATGAGCTTGACAATGGGCCTCTTGATGACGCTGGAAGATATCTGGACGGAGGCCACTCGAACCAGGCCATCTGCGCCTGGGTGGACGTTAATGATTCTGCTAAGCGGCCATTTCCCTGGAGGGGTGAGCTCGTTCCTGATGAGCACCTTGTCGCTCCTCTGAAGCGAGCGAACAGGTGTTTGCCATTTGAGTCGAAGCTAAAGAGCGCTGAGGTACTCAGCCCACAATCTGCGCCAGAAATGGTGAGTGAGCTGTGTGATCAATTCCCATCTCTTGCTGAGGGAAACCTTTGAGATTGAGACTTCAGTTTCGGATACTAAAAAGAACAGCGCTGGATCAGAAAATGAGCAGGTGTTAAGGGGTAGAGCTCCGAAGCAACATCGGAAAGAGGTATTAAGGGGCGTGAGTTCAAGTAGGATTCAATCCTACATAATAGAGTGGAATGTTCGACAAATGTCAAAACTTGCTCTCGAATAACTCGTCTGAGATGGTAATTTGCTGATTTAATAACCGCCTCCAATAAGCCGACAAAGTGAGGCGCTGAAGGTGGATTGAAGGTCCACGTAGTGAACTCATTAGATCAAGAAAAAGTAACTTCTTTATAGTAGGAAGAGGCTTTTAAGAACATCTCTCACAATTGTTTGTCAGCGCCAACGAAATTAGTCCCGCGATCCCTAAATAAATCAGCACAGTTACAGCGGCGAGAGGTAAATCGATGCCTAGAGTCTTTGAAAGGCGAACTGAGAATGGTCCAGCGTAATCAACACCGGTACGCTGGAAGGGTGAGCTGGGGAGAACACGAGAGGACGGGAGATCGCTCATCATCTGAGTGCTTGCTTTAGCGGAGTATCGAATGCATGACACGCATTTGTGAATAACTACCTTCACCTCTTGTCGGCCTCTAAGAATCCAATACTGTCTTCGAACTGTAATTAGCGTGATCAGAGTTCCACCGTGTAGGGTGATTAAATGAGCGTGTTCGATAAGTCGTTTGACGAATGTATTCTTTGGGGAAAGAATTAATGGATGTTTTGCCTCTTCATCGAGCAATGAGTTGCGCAATCGACCACCCACGCATATGAGCCCCTTAACAAAAATAGGGATTAATCTAAGCAGAGTACTGTTAGAGGGAATTGGTTTTTTTGGATATATTTAAAAAAAGTTTCATTGTTATCATTTGAACATTACGAAAAATGCTATTAATAATATTTTTCTTTAATATAATCCTTTAAGGGTTCATAAGTATTTTACGAACTTTGTATATTTTTATTGTTGCTTTTAAGATACATACATTTAAGAAATTAAATTTTTTGACTTCTAATAATTATTTGTCATGTATTATTTACTAAATAATAGTTGAAATTTACGAAAATTTTGATAATTTTTTATTTGGGAAAATTTTTCTTTAACATATTCTTTAATGTGTTACTTTTTTGTATGCTTTTCATAATTAGGAAACATATATTTATTGTTCCTTTTATATGTATTTTAACACTATATGTTAACATTATATTAGGACATAATTTGTTATTGTTAAAGAAGGATAAATTATTGTTAAAAAAATTAATTTTTTTGAATTCTAATAATTATTTTAACTCTTGAACTTTTTTTGTAAAATATTCATTAATTTTTATCAATTGAATTTAATTATTATTTATATGTTTCAATTAAAGTTTTTACATAATTCATATCATACTCTTTAAGTAGGTTATTATTATACTCATTATATTTATTTTCTTCTTTTTCATATTTTTCCACCATTTCGTGTAACCTGTTAAGTTTAACGGCATCTTTTAGATTATCTACTTCATTATATTTATTTTGTTCTGGATTCTAAATCAATGGAATTTGTCCTTGTGTGATATCATTATTATATTCATTTATTTGATTAATTAAATCATCTTCATATTCATCTTCCGCATTAATATGATTTTGTAGTTGTTTATTTATTCCATCCAAATATCTTCCATGCTGTATACTTTCTACTTCGACATATATTTTCTGTGTTGGATCCCATCTTAATGGACTAGGTCTTGAATCTCCTTGATTGGCAATCTATTTGCAATTGTATTAAATATGTTACAGTTAAAAATATTTAATATCACAATATAATAAAAGAAAATAAGATAAATAATGTAATTAATCTAATATTTCTTTCCAAACAATATTTGTTACTTAATTTTTATTTTCTGATTCATTTTGTTTGTATATATTATTTGGATTTTTACATCTTGAAAGAGCAACGTATAATTGACCATGAGAGAATAAAGATTTTTTTTTAAATAATCCCATGTTATCGAAACTTTGACCTTGAGATTTATTAATAGTTATAGCAAAAGCTAATACAATAGGAAATTGTTTTCTATATACGATAAACGGCAATCTAGACGATTCACAAGTATTAAGTGTTATACGGGGAATAAAAAATTGTTTTCCTTTATTTTCTCCTGTAATGATTTCAGCTTTTATATTATATTTATATAATCCTATTATTTTGAGTCAAGTTCCATTACATAATCCATCACTTATTCGAATATTTCGAATTAACATTACTATTGAATTTATTTTTAATTTCAATTCATGTTGAGGTAAACCTTCACGTATGTTATTTAACATTTCTATTGGATAATTTGGATGAATATTTTCATCTGTTTGATCGACTCCTTTATGTGTTGCATAATCTATACTATAATATGTTATAGTTTTATGATTAATTAAGTTTAATATTTTATTACTTAATATATTTACTTCTTCATTATGTGAAGTTAATATAACATTTTTTGAAAAATCATAATTATTGTTAATATTTTTATAAATTATATGACAAACATCATTTGATTTCCATTCATTAGGAATAATAAATTGATCAATTTTTCCTTCTCCTACATTTAATAAAAATGATGCAAATTCTTTATTTTTAGTACGTATATTTATTTTTAATTTAAAAATATTAAATAAAGGCCAAACATATGAATGTTTAATGGATTCTTCTATAATTCTATTTCTAAATCCATTTTTTACAGTTTGAAATTCAACATCTTTGAAAGTTTTATCTACGATTTCCAAAGCTGTTTTAGGTATCATTGAAGCTTCGTCCCAGATAATAACTTCAGCTTCTCTTAATTTTTTTTTATCTGAATCTAATTTTAGGAAAGCAGTTTCAATATTAGATAAATCTAGTGGTAATCGGAATATTCGATGGCTGTCATACCTTTAGGTAACAAAATAGATGCTATACCTGTCCAAGCCATTGATAAAATTTTTTTTTTTATTGTAATGAAATAATGAATCAATGTTTTATATAAAAAAGTTTTTCCTGAACCACCTGGACCATCTAAGAAATACATTTTATTGGTATTATTTATTGTTTCAAAAATATATTTTTGGTCTTCATTCAATTGATTGAAAATATTATTAAATTTTTCTTTACTGTAGTTTATAATTTCTAAATTAAATTCATCTATTTCACATATTTCGTTTATATTTGGTTCAGGTAAACCAAAATCGTTACATGACATTTCTTCAGTATTCAATATTCCATTGATATGTCCAAATGCTTTATTTTCTTAATCTACACTAAAATCTTCTGTAAAAAATTGTTTACATTTCTCCCAAATAATATTACCTTGAATGTTTTCGCATAAAAAAAAGTAGCAAAAAATTTTCGTAACTGGAAGGGAAGCATTATTTGACATGCTTCTTCGAAAATATTATAAATTTGTTTCGTGTTCAACTAAACCCACTATAATAGCAGTTTCTCTATAAGTATTATATGTTTTATTTTCGTAAGTTCTTAGATCATTAAATGATGTTGCTCTTTTTACTCGATTAAGTATTAGTTTAAGGAAAAAACGTTCAGTGTCTTTCGGTGATACTACATTTAATCTACCAATAGCCTTATTTAATCGCAGTTTTGAACGTTTTAACCACTTTTTTTTCATTAGAAAAAATATAATATTTGGGTATGTTTACATATTTTATTTTTTTTGCAAAATCATAATTTTTATTTAATGTAAACCATGCTGTTAATGTAGTTTTCCATTTATTTAATGCACTTAATACATTGTTTTCATAAAAAATAATCTTGTGTTGATTTTCTGTATGAACAGATAATCTTATAACTGCCCTGTTGAAAAACATCACATGATAATCACTTGATCATCATCCCCGAAATCACGCCAAAAAGTCAAATGATTTCATATGATTTTTACATGATTTTTCATATGATTATCGTGATTCTCATGTGACTCTCATGTTCCCAATTTGTTAAATATTTATTCAAATAATTTTGTAAAATTAGTCAATACAAGGTAAGGGAAATAAAATAAGTGGAAATAATTTATAAAAATCTCTACCGTAGATGCAACAGATAGAAAGGGAACTGCAGAGGATGAACGTGACGACGCCCCTACTGAAAAATCTCAGCTGATTATCAGCTAATAATCAGCTGATAATCAGCTGAAAATCAGGCCAAAATGTCACCTGATTTTCAGGTGGTTATCAGCTGATTTCTACCTGAAAATAATGTTAATATTTTCATTTATTGTTAATAATTATTATCATTTACTATTTAAATTTTTTATATTTAATTTTTCATTCCTAAATTATGACAACTAATGCAAAACTTCTTTGTCACCATTTACATTATATCAACATACATTAGTTAATCGTAGATTCAAGTAAATGCACAATAATAATAATTAATAAGAATTATTTGAATAAATATTTAACAAATTGGGAACATAAGAGTCACATGAGAATCATATGACAATCACATGAAAATAATTTGGCTTTTTTTTTTTTATTGTGGGTGTAGTGAATTCATACACCATAGATCCTTTCGAGCATCATAAATTTATTGATACACCGACGTTTCGGAAGTATAATTAACTCCCCTTATCAAGGCTAAACACAATGAACATACAAAAAATATTAAGCATAACGGCAATTATAAAATTTCTTGTCACATTAAAGAAAAAAACTTTCTTTTCCCTTACCATTCGAGGTGGTATATCAATTAACAAAATTATAGAGCGGCCATAGCGTGGACTCCGCGTGTCAAACAGTTTTTCTTTTTACAATAGATTTTTATTAAATCACCAACATTTGTACCTGTATAATGAGAATATTTAGAAAATTAAATTGTACTAAAGAAAAAACCCAAAATAAGAAAAAAGGCATGAAAATTTAAAAAAAACTTACATGTTACAAATCAGTCGTTTAGTCATAACGTCAAAAGCTGTTTTACCCAGGATGATGTAATCTCACTGTCCAAAAGAGACAATAAGAGTTACGGGCATCTCCGGGGCTATTTATACGGAATAAAGTAGTGGGGATAGAAATTTAGTAAGGAAATTGACTTAGTAACGCAGTGCCCACCAATGAAAAACTACTCTCTGCTGCGTAACCGACGAGAATTTATGAATTTGTTAGGTTTGTTACGAATGTTGGTTGATCTATTAACAATGTCGACTGTGGATTTATAACAATTTTTTAGTTTGATAGTATCAAACTGTCTATTCATATTATTATTGGTACTATAAATGTGTAACATCTCAGAAAACAATCTTTTATTCTTATAACTTTCGTGATCAGCGATATTGACCTTATTAAAATCTATTTTATGATTATAAAAGTTTGCATGTTCGGCTAAAGCCGACGTGGTGTCACCATTCTTAACACTACACTTGTGTTCATTAATGCGTAATCGTAATTGTCTACCTGTCTGTCCAATATATGACATTTTACAATCAGCACAATTCACTTTGTAAACTACACCACTTTTTTCAAACTTATCAACATTATCGTTACCTAATTTAATGTATTTAGAAAGTTTATTGCATGGTTTTTGTATAACCTTATAACTATTACGAGACAGAATTGATTTTAATTTGTAACTGAGATGTTTAACGTATGGAATAACGATGAGCGATTTTTTAGAATCATCTGCAGTATTCGAATCGTTTATGTCAATTTGTAATTTTTTTGTAAAAGATAACCTACGTTGTATACCCTCGTTAATAAATTTTAACGGATAACCATTCTCAACAAGTAATTGTTTTACAATATTTAAATTTTGTACATGAAATCTACTGTGTGATAAATTAATAGCTTTATCAACCAAACCATAAACAATCGCTCTTTTTTGTGATAAAGGATGATGCGAATCAAAGTGAACGAATCGACCAGAATAAGTACTTCTTCTGTTGTTTCAAATTGTTGAAATAATTTTATTACCTTCTCTTATTAGAGACATTTCTAAAAAATTGATAGATTTATTCTCTTCATTTTCCATCGTGAATTTCAAATGTTCATTAAACTCATTAAATTCACATAAACATAGATCTATATAATTTTCCTTAATAATCAATAGACAGTCATCAACATAACGTTTATAGAAAACAACACTATTTTTAAGGACATTGAGACAATGAAGTTCTAAACATTCGAGAGCTAACTCTCCAAATCACGGACTAGAACAACCACCCATAGGAGCCCCATGAATTTGTTTGAAGTACTTGCCATCAAATTTAAAATATGTAGAAGACATAAGAAAAATAACACCATCAAGAAACTCTTGTAAACTTAAATTAATTCTGCACTTTAAATATTTCCAATTACGTCTGATCCCCGTAAGCACTAAATCAATATTTATGTTAGTGAATAATGAAACAACGTCAAAGGAAACTAATCTACAATTATCGGGTACGTTAATTTTTGCGACAGAATCTAATAATTCGTAACTATTTTTAAGTGAGGATATAGGTTTCGGCAAATAATTTATAAAAAACGTAGAAATAGCTTTATCAAGTTTATACGTTGGCGAGTTAACCGTCGAAACAATAATTCTGATTGGCAAATCTTTTTTATGGATCTTTATTAAGCCATATGCTAATAAATTACGTGGTGAGTTAGTTAACTGTGTAAATTCCTTTGCAAAAAAGAAATTACATTTGTCACATACAGATGCAGTTATTATGAATAAAATTTCAGCTACTGACAAATTTGTTAAAGATAACAAAAATATATTATTTACTAAAGCTGACAAGGGAAATGTTACGATTGCAATTGAAAGGAAAATTATAATAAAAAAGTCCTTGAAGTTCCCTCGGATGATAAATATTATAAGCAACTTTCCAAAAGTCCACTTAACATTCTAAAAAAGTCAGTAGATTTATTAATAAAAAAGTGGATTAATCGTGGCGTTTGTGACCTCGATTCCAGCTTTGACATTTTGAAAACAAACAATAACAATACAGATATAGCGCGTGCATATGGCTTAATAAAGATCCATAAAAAAGATTTGCCAATCAGAATTATTGTTTCGACGGTTAACTCGCCAACGTATAAACTTGATAAAGCTATTTCTACGTTTTTTATAAATTATTTGCCGAAACCTAAATCCTCACTTAAAAATAGTTACAAATTATTAGATTCTGTCTCAAAAATTAACGTACCCGATAATTGTAGATTAGTTTCCTTTGACGTTGTTTCATTATTCACTAACATAAATATTGATTTAGTGCTTACGGGGATCAGACGTAATTGGAAATATTTAAAGTGCAGAATTAATTTAAGTTTACAAGAGTTTCTTGATGGTGTTATTTTTCTTATGTCTTCTACATATTTTAAATTTGATGGCAAGTACTTCAAACAAATTCATGGGGCTCCTATGGGTGGTTGTTCTAGTCCGTGATTTGGAGAGTTAGCTCTCGAATGTTTAGAACTCCATTGTCTCAATGTCCTTAAAAATAGTGTTGTTTTCTATAAACGTTATGTTGATGACTGTCTATTGATTATTAAGGAAAATTATATAGATCGATGTTTATGTGAATTTAATGAGTTAATGAACATTTGAAATTCACGATGGAAAATGAAGAGAATAAATCTATCAATTTTTTAGAAATGTCTCTAATAAGAGAAGGTAATAAAATTATTTCAACAATTTGAAACAACAGAAAAAGTACTTATTCTGGTAGATTCGTTCACTTTGATTCGCATCATCCTTTATCACAAAAAAGAGCGATTGTTTATGGTTTGGTTGATAAAGCTATTAATTTATCACACAGTAGATTTCATGTACAAAATTTAAATATTGTAAAACAATTACTTGTTGAGAATGGTTATCCGTTAAAATTTATTAACGAGGGTATACAACGTAGGTTATCTTTTACAAAAAAATTACAAATTGACATAAACGACTCGAATACTGCAGATGATTCTAAAAAATCGCTCATCGTTATTCCATACGTTAAACATCTCAGTTACAAATTAATATCAATTCTGTCTCGTAATAGTTATAAGGTTATACAAAAACCATGCAATAAACTTTCTAAATACATTAAATTAGGTAAGGATAATGTTGATAAGTTTGAAAAAAGTGGTGTAGTTTACAAAGTGAATTGTGCTGATTGTAAAATGTCATATATTGGACAGACAGGTAGACAATTACGATTACGCATTAATGAACACAAGCGTAGTGTTAAGAATGGTGATACCACGTCGGCTTTAGCCGAACATGCAAACTTTTATAATCATAAAATAGATTTTAATAAGGTCAATATCGCTGATCACGAAAGTTATAAGAATAAAAGATTGTTTTCTGAGATGTTACACATTTATAGTACCAATAATAATATGAATAGACAGTTTGATACTATCAAACTAAAAAATTGTTATAAATCCACAGTCGACATTGTTAATAGATCAACCAACATTCGTAACAAACCTAACAAATTCATAAATTCTCGTCGGTTACGCAGCAGAGAGTAGTTTTTCATTGGTGGGCACTGCGTTACTAAGTCAATTTCCTTACTAAATTTCTATCCCCACTACTTTATTCCGTATAAATAGCCCCGGAAATGCCCGTAACTCTTATTGTCTCTTTTGGACAGTGAGATTACATCATCCTGGGTAAAGCAGCTTTTGACGTTATGACTAAACGACTGATTTGTAACATGTAAGTTTTTTTTAAATTTTCATGCCTTTTTTCTTATTTTGGGTTTTTTCTTTAGTACAATTTAATTTTCTAAATATTCTCATTATACAGGTATTGCTTTACAAATGTTGGTGATTTAATCAAAATCTATTGTAAAAAGAAAAACTTTTTGACACGCGGAGTCTACGCTATGGCCGCTTTATAAATTTGTAAATTGATATACCACCTCGAATGGTAAGGGAAAAGAAAGTTTTTTCTTTAATGTGACAAGAAATTTTATAATTGCCGTTATGTTTAATATTTTTTGTATGTTCATTGTGTTTAGTCTTGATAAGGGGAGTTAATTATACTCCCGAACGTCGGTGTATCATTAAATTTATGATGCTCGAAAGGATCTATGGTGTATGAATTCACTACACCAACAATAAAAATTATCATTGAACGCGAGCAGCTTGGGAGAGCAATAACCTTTTGAATTTGGCTTTTTGGCGTGATTTCGGGGATGATGATCAAGTGATTGTCATATGATTCTTTTCAACATGATGTATGACTTCTACCACACAACGGAAATTGTTGTAATCGCCATGCAGCTTCCATTGGACTTGAATATCTACCGTCAATGTATTGAGTAATTTCATCATAAATTTCTTCATTCTTTTCATGTTCTGCATCATTTTTTTTTATTTTACAGTAAACCTTATCTCCACCTTTATGAATGTAATCAAAAATATATTTTATACTTTGTACTGAAGCACAATATTCAATATTTATATGACAATTATATTTTGTTAATAAAAAACTGTTATAAGGCACTACCATAGAATTATCTACTGGAAAAATTTTATTACTTTTTTTTAAATGTTATACGGGAGCGTCCAGCAGAAACGGGCCACCGAGCGCGCGCGGTGCCTTTCTTCGCGTAATAGGCACTCTGTTTAACTCGCTCATAATCGTATGCTGCGTCTTTGAAAAAAAAACCAAGGATCTATATCGATAGATTTTTTTCTGCTCTTTCCAATTTTTGCGCCATTGTTTTTATTGCGAAACGCGTTCTTCTGGACGAAAACTCGAGTTGAATATTGAAAGACATTTTTCTCAAAGTATATCATGTTTTTTTCCAAAATAAACTACACCATTGGAAAGTACAACTCTTAAGCTTCAAAATCCTATCTTGGAGAAGTTGGAGAAATAAAGGGTTTAAAAGTAACAACATGAAAAAGACAGCGTCGAGGGTCCGCGCGAGGCCCTCGCACCCGTGCATACGGCACGTTTAAGTGCACGCTCTATTCAATTCGCTAATAATCGTGTACCAAGTCTCTGAAAAAAGAACTAAGGACATATATCGATAGATTTTATCCTGCTCTTTCCAATGGTGTTATTATTTTTATTCCGAAATGCTTCCTTCTAGTTGAAAATTCCATTTGAATGTTTCAACTCTATTTTTTCAATAAAATATCAGTTTTTTCTTCAAAATGAATTATATTCTTCAAAAGTACAAGTCCTAAACTATAAAATATTATTAACTGTTACAACTAGAACCACAAAATTATATCCACGCATTGGCATTGTAAGTTACAAAACATTTTATATTTACAAAAAAGAAAGGGCGAAATAGCACATCGCGTGTATTAATCCGCCCTTGAGCATAGCGTAAAAAGTTCGAGCAGCCGCTGTCTTTTTGATCTTACTATTTTTGAACTTTTCATGTTTCAACTTAAAAATATAATATTTTATAGTTTAAGACTTGTACTTTTGAAGAATATAATTCATTTTGAAGAAAAGACTGATATTTTATTGAATACATAGAGTTTAAACATTCAAATGCAATTTTCAACTAGAAGGAAGCATTTCGAAATAAAAATAATAGCACCATTGGAAAGAGCAGGATAAAATCTATCGATATATGTCCTTAGTTCTTTTTTCAGAGACTTGGTACACGATTATTAGCGAATTGAATAGAGCCTGCACTTAAACGTGCCGTACGCACGGGCGCGAGGGACTCGCGCGGACCATCGGCGCTGTCTTTTTCATTTTGTTACTTTTAAACCCTTTATTTCTCCAACTTCTCCAACATAGGGTTTTGAAGCTTAAGAGTTGTTCTTTCCAATGGTGTAGTTTATTTTGAAAAAAAACATGATATACTTTGAGAAAAATGGAGTTTGAGACCAAAATTTTCAAAAATAAGCCAGTTATGGAACATTGAAAATTCAAATTTTTTCCATTTTTTGGTTATAATTCCACTTTAATCATATTTTTACTCAAAAATTTGAAATTTCTTTTACAGGACATTGATTGGGAAAAAGTTTGCATTATATCTCTAGAATGTGCCAGTATTTTTTTTAGAACCCTTTTCGAAAGCCTCTGATTGGTTGCTTTTTGATATACCTTCATCAAAGAATATTGAGACTGCGGCCAAATTTTTTTCCATCGACAAATTTTGGTTGGATTCTTCTTCGAAAACCCTTCAAAATGCTGTTTTCATCAATATTGGCCGAGCAAAGGGAAAAGAGTTACAATTTTTTGAAACAAAATATATATGGGAGCGTCAGCAGAAACGTGCCACCGAGCGCGCGCGGTGCCTTTTTTCGCGTAAAAGGCGCTCTGTTTAACTCACTCATAATCGTATGCTACGTCTTTGAAAAAAAAACCAAGCACCTATATCGATAGATTTTTTTCTGCTCTTTCCAATTGCACCATTGTTTTTATTGCGAAACGCATTCTTCCGGACGAAAACTCGAGTTGAATATTGAAAGACATTTTTCTTAAAGTATATCATGTTTTTTTTCAAAATAAACTACACCATTGGAAAGTACAACTCTTAAGCTTCAAAATCCTATCTTGGAGAAGTTGGAGAAATAAAGGGTTTAAAAGTAACAACATGAAAAACACAGCGCCGAGGGTCCGCGCGAGCCCCTCGCGCCCGTGAGTACGGCACGTTTAAGTGCACGCTCTATTCAATTCGCTAATAATCGTGTACCAAGTCTCTGAAAAAATAACTAAGGACAAATTTCGATAGTTTTTTTTCCTGCTCTTTCCAATGGTGATATTATTTTTATTCCGAAATGCTTCCTTCTAGTTGAAAATTGCATTTGAATGTTTAAACTCTATGTATTCAATAAAATATCAGTCTTTTCTTCAAAATGAATTATATTCTTCAAAAGTACAAGTCTTAAACTATAAAATATTATATTTTTAAGTTGAAACATGAAAAGTTCAAAAATAGTAAGATCAAAAAGACAGCGGCTGCTCGAACTTTTTACGCTATGCTCAAGGGCGGATTAATACACGCGATGTGCTATTTTGCCCTTTCTTTTTTGTAAATATAAAATGTTTTGTAACTTACAATGCCAATGCGTGGACATAATTTTGTGGATCTAGTTGTAACAGTTAATAATATTTTATAGTTTAGGACTTGTACTTTTGAAGAATATAATTCATTTTGAAGAAAAAACTGATATTTTATTAAAAAATAGAGTTTAAACATTCAAATGGAATTTTCAACTAGAAGGAAGCATTTCGGAATAAAAATAATAGCACCATTGGAAAGAGCAGGATAAAATCTATCGATATATGTCCTTAGTTCTTTTTTCAGAGACTTGGTACACGATTATTAGCGAATTGAATAGAGCCTGCACTTAAACGTGCCGTACGCACGGGCGCGAGGGCCTCGCGCGGACCCTCGGCGCTGTCTTTTTCATTTTGTTACTTTTAAACCCTTTATTTCTCCAACTTCTCCAAGATAGGGTTTTGAAGCTTAAGAGTTGTACTTTCCAATGGTGTAGTTTATTTTGAAAAAGACATGATATATTTTGATAAAAATGGCTTTCAATATTCAACTCGAGTTTTCGTCCGGAAGAAAGCGTTTCGCAATAAAAACAATGGCACCATTGGAAAGAGCAGGAAAAAATCTTTCGTTATAGGTCCTTGGTTTTTTTTTTCAAAGACGCAACATACTATTATGAACGAGATAAACAGAGCGCCTTTTACGCGAAAAAAGGCACCGCGCGCGCTCGGTGGCCCGTTTCTGCTGGACGCTCCCATATATATGTATTATGTATAAATATATGTGTTGGTGTTTTTGGGGTATATACACGGTGACCCATTTTAATCGCCGCACCCGGATTTCTCGGAACCTAAGCAGATAGAGAAAGTGGTTCAGACAAAAGTTATAGGGGACAAAGGGGGCCATATAATGGCGATAACGCCTTGACCTTGAATTTGACCTTTGAGGTTATTTCAAGGTCAAAGTGGTTTTTTCATATGGAAACACCTAGTTTTGACGCCGGATTCGGAAAGAGCGGGAAAATTTACATTTAAAATCATATTGCGAAATTTTTTCCAAGGTCATGTCAAGGGCAAATCTAGGTCAACCTCAGAAAAGTCCGTTTATAATCGTTGTTTTACATGAACCACAGGCTAAGCTTGTTCAAATTGATCGTAAGCTTAATAGAGGAACCCACACACCCCAAGCCTGCACAGCCAAAACTTACACATCCTAGTAAACAAAACTCAAACTCGCACATCCTAACCCAATACACTTCATGCCCTCACATGCTGAACTGTTACACACCGGTCCCACAACCATACCCCACACCCCCCAGTCCCACACATCCCTACCCCGCGCATGCTAATCTCATGCACCCCAAACCCACACATCCAGGCAAGGGAACTCACTATAATCAAGCACCCCGAACAGTAAGAGGCAAGGGGACTCACTTTAATCAAGTACCCCGAACAGTGAGAGGCAAGGGAGCTCACTTTAATTAAGAACCCCAAAGGAAACAATCCTTACTATGTCCACGTCATTGTTTCTGGGTAGCACAAAAAGTAAGGTTAATACATTTAGAACAGAAGCTTCAACGATCTTAAAGTTTCCGTTAAAAAATCATTTTGCCCTTGAGAAAAATTTTTCAGGGTTCAGGATGTGTGGGTTTGGGGTGTATGAGTTTAGCATGCGTGGGGTAGGGATGTGTGGGACTGGGGGATGTGGGGTATGGTTGTGGGATCGGTGTGTAACAGTTCAGCATGTGAGGGCATGAAGTGTATTGGGTTAGGATGTGCGAGTTTGAGTTTTGTTTACTAGGATGTGTAAGTTTTGGGTGTGTGGGTTTGGGATGTGTTGGTTTTGGGTGTGTGGGTTCCTCTATTAAGCCTACGATCAATTTGAACCAGCTTCATGGAAAAAAACGATATTAAACGGACTTCTCTGAGTTTGACCTAGATTTGACCTTGAAATGACCTTGGAAAATATTTCTCAATATGATTTTTTACGTAAAATTTCCCGCTCTTTCCGAATCCGGGGTAAAAACTAGGTGTTTCCATACGAACAAACCACTTTGACCTTGAAATAACCTCAAAGGTCAAGTTCAAGGTCAAAGGCGTTACTGCCATTATGTGGTCCCCTTTGTCCCCTATAACTTTTGTCTGAACCATTTTTCTCTATCTGGCTTAGGTTCCGAGAAATCCGGGTGCTGCGATGAAAATGGCTCGCCGTGTATAACCCATAGATTGCTACTTTTGGGGACTTTTGTCCCTTTTGGGGTCCGGCTTCAAAAAAACCAGGCGTCTATCGGTACTTTTGAGGACCATAAGGGTTCTTCTACAATAACTCTTAGGTTATTTTCCGGGCTTTTGTTCCGGAATTTCGGTACTAAAAGCGGGCGCCGCAGGCGTCGTGGTGTTAGGCAACACCCTGAGGGATTTGATCACTTCAGACCCTTACCTTCATTTTGGGATCTGGAGAAAGAAACCCTAGGTCTCCAAAAGCACCGGTACACCCACACACACACACACACATACACACACACACACACCCACACACACACACACACACACACACACACACACATATATATATATATATATATATATATATATATATATATATATATATATATATATATATATATATATATATATATATATATATAATTATCACTTAACCCCTTTATGGAGCCCATCTCTGTATATTAGTACCTACGCCCAGAGTTCCCGTATACAAGTGACTAAAGATGTAATCTCTCTCTGGGTATAGAAACTCTAGAACGGGCTCCATAAACGCCGTATAAGAATATTTTATGGGACCCGGGCTCCATAAAAGAAAACGGGCTCCATAAATATGCTCATGTGTATAAAAGGGCTCCATAAATCTGGTAAAAGAAATGTATATATATATATGTGTGTGTGTGTGTGTGTGTGTGTGTGTGTGTGTGTGTGGATGTACCGGTACTTTTGGGAACCTAGGATTTCTTTCTCCAGATCCCAAAATGAAGGTAAGGGCGGCGCTACGCGCCGCCATTGTCTGAACCATGGGGCATTCTCTGTCAACGCGACACCCCCTCTGCCCAGAACAATTTTGATCCAAATGAGGTCTACCTAGGCTCAAATGAAAGCTCTTGGCTTCTACTTTCGAATGCCGTCTAGCGATTCCGAAAATTCAAAATGGCGGATCCAATATGGCGGCTGAAAGTCTCGGAATGATGGAAAAACATGTTTTTCTTCACTCTAATAGCAAATCTGATACGAAAATTGTTATTTCTTGCCACTAATATGAAGTTAGTGACATATTTTCTTACTACTACCGTTCAAACCGAGCGGTTAAAATTATATTTCAAGGTCATTTTGAAGGTCAAAAGTTATTTTCTGGATTTTCGGACTAGTATTCCACGAAACTAGTAGAAACCTTGATTACGATCATAACTAGACTTGACCTTGGATCATTTTTCAAGGTCATGATTTCTGTCTCTGCATAATTGATGTTTTGTTGAATGTAACCTTCTATGAGACATTTGTTCCTTTGTGCATATCGTGGGACCGGCGATCTAAAAATTTCATGTATAAAATCCTTAGAGAAGATAAAGTTCCACAATAGCACTATCAAGTAGTTTTAGCATAACCCATTCTGAACCACGTGGAGGTACTACTTCTCTCAGAACATAAAAAAATTAAAAAACGGAGGATAAAAAATAGAAAAACTTGAATATTATAAAAAAAATTCAGTATATTTTCCCATTGAAAATTAAAGTAGAACAGATACAGACTTAGCAGCATTCGAGTACCTTTTCATGATAACTTTCCCGTCACTTGATAATTGAAAAGAATGATGTTTAAGAATCTGTGGGACAGGTAATGCATCTTGAAACCTACGATTGAGTTTCCTTTTGAATTTATCATGTTCAGTCTGCGTAGAATAAAAAATCCTTATATTTTCAAAATGATTTTTAGCCCACTTCACAAGAGATGTGTGCGTCAGAATAGCATCTCTCGGTTTCGCCTTCAAGCTAGCTCTATAAGCTTCTCTTTTAAATATTGCACCAAGACCATCATAACAGCTTTTACCATGAGCAGTGGCGCAAAAATGCCACTCTGCCTCAATACCAAAATCCTTCTCATGATGAAGAAGATTTGCTATCTGAAAGCGGTTCTTGAAATGCTGTTTTGCTCCATCTGTCACGTAAATAAGCTTTTTAAGTTTTTTTACTTTTCTCTTGATTTCTGGAATCAATAAATTCTGAATAGTATAGACAGAAGAAGTGTCATGCTTCAAACTATTCGACAAGAATACACAACTTTCATGCTTCAGCTCTGAATCTTCTTTATAATAGTAAATAGCTGGAAAAACAGTGCACTGGTCATTATTAAAATGGAAGGCTTGAGATGCATCTTGAACTGCCAAAGAGTAATTCTTAGAATAGTCGAACATTACCAGAACTTCTCCATTGCCTAGATTACTTTTTGTTTGAGCAATGAAATTACCTTGTTCTTTGGCAATATATGAGTGGGGTTTGAGTATCGCCAATTTGGCATATAATTCATCAACAAATTCTTCAACTGATAGAGTTAAATTCTGCAAAGTTGATCTATCCGTTCCTGACCACGCACAGTACTCAATTTGTGAGATATTTGCCCCATCCAATATTTCAAGTAAACGAGACGTAAGATTTTCAGAACCTGGGCACTTCGAACATTCATCCAAGTGACAGTCATGTGTAGGATTCTTACACATAATATGCTGTAAACAATCTTTATAACTACAAATGGGTTCTTCTTGATTTTTCGTGAGCTTCTGAATATCGATTGCATCCAACATCAATTTACAATTTTGATGAATGGTGCAATCGCAGACGCTATGCGTTCCTCTAGCACCAGCAAGAACACAATGTTTTGGTCGTAATTTCGCGAAAGTACTGAAACCTACTTGCACTGTTGGTTCTGCTATCTTGAATAATTCGTAAAGTTCTCGGAAATCGAAATATAAAAGACGTTTCTGCACCTGAGTCCGCTTTCCATCAATAATAACAAAGACAGTATCTTTTCGACCCGGCATCATCCGACTGTGCAGATGGTTATTATAACATTCAACAATGACTTCTATCACTGTCTTTGACAAAGTTTTACCATGTTTAGCCGTTGTTGTAGCTAAAATACCTCCATCGGCTTTGAGTTTTTTCGACTTTCTTACTAAATGTCTTGATGTATTGAATTCACGGGAAATTCGACTAATATTCTAAGTTGATGGGGCGATTGTAAGTATAGTTAGTTTCAAAGAGTCATTAACTGCTAATCTAAATCTAGTCGCAAACTTCATATTAGTGGCAAGAAATAACAATTTTCGTATCAGATTCGCTATTAGAGTGAAGAAAAACTTGTTTTTCCATCATTCCGAGACTTTCAGCCGCTATATTGGATCCGCCATTTTGAATTTTCGGAATCGCCAGACGGCGTTCGAAAGTAGAAGTCAAGAGCTTTCATTTGAGCCCAGGTAGACCCCATTTGGATCAAAATTGTTCTGGACAGAGGGGGTGTCGCGTTGACAGAGAATGCCCCATATATATATATATATAAGTCATGCTGCTATGTACTTTCACATTACTCGACGAATCGCTGTGCGATAACTTAGGTAATTCGTTTCGCATTTTTTTTTTAAATTTTTTCAACCATTGTAAGTTAAGACTAGCGTGAGCTCGTTCTGTTAATTATATTATTATTTTTTTAATAAAGCCTGAAGAGGTCGACAAACCCGTCGACGAAACGTTGCAACTACTTAGCATCGTAGTCTATTTTCTTACCTGCTCCCAACGGATCTGGTCAGAATTGACCAAAACAACAATTTTTACATTTGACAATGGGGAGTAAAATTGTGGATACGATTACAAACTCAAGTTTTATATTTTTGCTTATTATTTGGCTATTTTTCATATGTTTTAGGGTATCGAACGAGCATACTTCGAGATACAGTGAACTGTAAAGAAGAAGCTGCCTTGTTCCGTGCCGTGAGCGTCCGCCGCTCTAAAACATGATTGCCTCAACGCCGCACAGTGGACTATTCCTGGATTTTTATTTTCAAAATAAAATAACTCGACACATGAGTGACCGATCGAAATGATCTTTTCTAGGATTTGAAGCTCAGTAAATGCAGAATAGAGGAAAAATAACCCGAATTTCGAAATCAACTTTTATAACCTCAAAATTCTAAGAAAACTCAAGAATTTTTCGTAAATTTACGTAATCCACAATGGAAACTCATATAAACAATTTCTAAAAGTCAAAATATTAACGATTGACCTATTTTTATAGAAAATATGAAGGTCTAGATCTGTCATACATAACCTCATAAAAATAGATATTTTGCCGCAAGTATGCACCAACACCATAATCCGTAATGCACTATGATTTCTTAAGGTAATTCTGATAATTTAAGGGATCTATATCGCTAAAAACTTATCACGATCATAACCTCAAAATGTTAAAGAATGAGATTTTCATAATACATAACAATTAATAAGTAAAGTATATATCAGCAGCATAAAACCAAAAGTCTTCTTGACTTATTACAAAGTCCATAAATTTTAAAAGAAATAAAAAGATAGGAAAAGGTTAGACTCGTAAGTGGATTTACAACCATGACAACAGTACTTCCATGATTTTTATTTTCAAAATAACATAAATCTTCACCGGAACCACTCATTAAAATGATTTTTTTTTCAGTTTGAAGATAAGTAAGATCTCAGTAAATGCAACTTAAAGGAAAAATAAGGCAAATTTCCAAATCAAGTTTTATAACCCCCAAAAATTTTAAGAACACTCAAGAATTTTTCGTAAATTCACGAAATTTACAATGGGACTTTGCAATGGAAATATAAACAATTCCTAAAAATCAAAATATTGACGATTTCTTTTTTTTTTTTTATAGAAAACATGAAGGTCTAGATTTGCCATACACAACCTAAAAGCTAAAAGATAGATATTACGCCACAAGTATGAACGAGCACCATAATCGGCAATGAATTATGACTTGCTAAGGTAATTCTGATTAATTCACGATCGATCTATATGGTTAAAAACTTATAATAACCATAACCTCAAAATGTTAATGAATGAGATTTTCATAATACATAACAATCAATAAGTATAGTTTATATTAGCAACATAAAACATTTTATTGACATATTACAAAAACCATAAATTATATAACAAAGATAGAAAAAAGTTATACGCTTAAGTGGGTTTAAAACCATTAGAACAGTACTTCTATCCGAAAACAATAAATGAAAAATCCAGATACGGAAAAGCCATAAGCAGAAAATAAACAAATCGAAAATCAAATACACAAGAGCTCGCAAACACAACGTTTATATACCCGAACTGCATGATCCATGAACAATCAACTAAAATTTATAAACTTAAGCTTACAAAAAAACATACATCCAAAATTTGTCAACTTGTGCATAAATATGTAACACTTTGTGATAATTTTTAAAATTAAAAATAGAAAAATGTATAAAGAATTTTCAACTTTGTTCTGTTTCACTGTACTCGTAACTTTCCCAATTGCCATCTTCACTACCCTCATTCGCATTGTCCTCAAATTCGCATTCCTCCGTTTCTTTTATGTTATCGTCAATTACTCTGGAATAAAACGTAATATTATTATATCGCGTTAAATTAAAAATTACTTTGCATTTTCCCACATGTCTACCGATTAATTTTTCTTTTCTTTTCTGTCTAACTCTCGCTCAAATTTAAATGAATGCCACGCTCTCCCAGTCTCTCTCTTTCTCTCTGTACCTCTTGCACACACACTACACGTTCTCTGCAATCCCTTCCCACCTTTTCATCTATACTATCTACCGATACCTTTATCCCTTTCTCTGCCTCTCAGTGTTATTCCTCTTTCTCTCCCTCTCAGTGTTATTCCCCTTTCACTCCCTCTATTTCTCCCAAACATTTTCACACACTACTTCTACTCACATAGACTCGCCTTGTTTTCTCCAATTCTCGATGACAATTCCATTTTGGCTAACTCATCTGTGAGTGGGAAAGGGGTGGATGGGGGCAGGAGAGGGAGAGCGAGATGGAGAGCGACGAAGGTTCGGGGCGTGGAGGGAGGAAGGAGAGATAGAGAGAGACAGATAGAGAGAGAGAGAGAGAGAGAGAGAGAGAGAGAGAGAGAGAGAGAGACAGACAGAGAGAGAGAGAGAGAGAGAGAGAGGGGGGCTGAATGTGTGGGGTGCCCGTGTAGAGTACTTATAGACAGAGGGGAAGAGTTAAAGAAAGAGAGGTGATGAGCCAAAGCAAAAAGGTGGGAAAAAGAGAGATGTAATATGAAACTGTAGAAAGTGTAAGGATGGCAGAGAGAGCGAGAGGAAGAAAGGGAGAGAGCGTACCTGACATAGGAGAATAGGTACAGCGACAGATAGGATGCGAAAGGGGAATTTAAGAAAGAGGTGGATAATTGAGATCTCGCGACAGGTCTGAGAGAAAGTAGCGAGATGTCGAGACTGGGATGGGGTGGAAAGGGAAAAGAAGAGATGGGTAAGCAAAAATGGAATTATCATCGAGAATTTGAGAAAACAAGGCGAGTCTATGTGAGTAGAAATAAGTGTGTGATAATGTTTGGAAGAAATTGATGGAGGGGGAGGGGAATAACACTAAGAGACAGAGAAAGGGGTAGAGGTATAGGTAGATAGTATAGATAAAAAGGTGAGAAGGGATTGCAGAGAACGTGCGGAGTGCGTGCAAGAGGTACAGAGAGAAAGAGAGGGATTGGGAGAGCGTGGCATTCATTTACATCTGAGCGAGAGTTAGACATAAAAAAGGAAAAATTAATCGGTAAACATGTGCGAAGGTGCAAACTAATTTTTAATTTAACGCGATATAGTAATATTACGTTTTATTCCAGAGTAAATGACGAAGACATAAAAGAAACGGAGGTATGCGAATTTGAGGACCATGCAAATGATAGTGGTGAAGATGGCAATTGGGAAAGTGACGAGGACAGTGAAACAGAGCAAAGTTGAAAATTCTGTGGAATTTTTCGCCAGAAGCCATCCCGTTGGAACTGGCGCCACAACGTCTTGGGGATGGAGAAGGACCCGCGGTGCGTACGTGATTCGTGGCGAAGCTTGGCGCGAAGAAACTCAGCAGCGTAGCTGAGCGTAAGCTGAATAGAAAGTCTCTTCATGTCGCAGCTCATAGGCGCGTGTGTGCGTGTGCGTGACACATCCGTGGTGTTGCGAGAGTGCGGTCGAGAGGTTAGGCAAGCGGTAGTCAAAAATCCTCGACCTAGAGTGCCGACGCGGAGAGATCTCGATCGCGGTAATTTTTATTCGTTAATTAATTAATTTTAACAATTAAAAATTTTTTTATAACAATTAAATTTTTTTTTGTAATTACAATTATTTTTTTTAGAGATAATTTTTTTTTCTCTTGTCTCTTTTATACGAATTATTTTTATTTGGGCGGAAAATAAAAATTTTTTTCTCGTGTAGTTCATGGAAAATCGAGAGAAAGTCGGCAAGCACTCTCGGAGCAAAAAGTTGACTGTGTGCCCGAGAAAAAACTCGAGCCCAAAAACCTCCTTGAGCTTTAAAATTGTTTTTTAATGTTTTTTAGACGGAAATTGTATTTATTTTTGTGTTTTTTTTGTGATATTGTCTGTTTTGAAATAATATATATATA
Source organism: Torymus aiolomorphi (assembly GCA_036365515.1). Lineage (NCBI taxonomy): Eukaryota > Metazoa > Arthropoda > Insecta > Hymenoptera > Torymidae > Torymus > Torymus aiolomorphi. The sequence goes on along the minus strand of CM070876.1, from coordinate 101,860,894 downwards.
TCCATATATATATGGGTCGTTCCTGTACTTTTTTTAAAAAGTGTGCGCGGGGGGGGTCGTCGATTTTGTCGACGATTTTTTTTATGAAAGTACATATGAAAAAAATAGCTTGTGCAAAATTTCAGCCCCTTATCTCATTCCTAATTCCTGCTGGAATTTTTTTAAACCCTGATTTTGACCTGTTTTTAGCCAGTTTTCAAAAAATTCTAAAAGGCTGAAATTTTAACAAAATGAGGTCGGTGAGTCCTCATTTTTTTTGGTATTTCTTCAAATTTAAAAAAAAATACACTGATATGAAATGATGATTTAGGTTTTATTGGCGATCTGTGATATGGCCATTGCATTTCATCATTTTTAGATCATCTTTAAACCTCTATATCTCGTAACTGGTTCCACATTTTTGAGCTCACTAGGTCTCATTTTTTTTTGTCTCAGCGAGACCTTTAATTTCTTTTTTTGAGGACCTAAATTGATTGAATAGACTTCAAGATACAGCCTTTTGAAGTTGACGTTTTTATCAAAAATCGCGAAAATCAACCGTGTTCATGGTCACAGTGTCAACCGAATTTTAATTAAAAATCATTAACAAAAGTATTTTTCATTAGAATATGATGCTATCTAACTATACTCTTTTCCTATCATAGGAAAAAGTCAAAAAATAATTTTTTGTCGAGCATTATAATATCTAATTTTTCGATACCTAAAATAATCAAAAATGGCTCTCTACTGACATGAATTCTACCATCTTATAATTATTTTTGACACGTATACGTAACATAGATACAAAGGTAGTTCCTAGACCTTTATAATTCTGTAGTCGCTGATTTTTCTAGGACCACTAGAGCCAAAGTTATAGCCGTTTTTATAAAAAAATATTTTTCAAGTGGTAAAATTAGAGCTTGTGAAATATAGGAAAAGTTTTATTTACAAGATCAACCATAAGTTTGGCATAATTGTCCTAAAAAAAGTGCTGAGGCTGCATATTTTGAAGATCTTAGGCCGTGTCTATACTATGCGAGAAGCACGTGCGATCAGCCCAAGCGATGCGAGCAAGCAATGCGTGTTGGACAAAATATTTAAAATACTTAAAATGATAAATAATATCATTTCACTACGATATTATTGACGATATTATTTATCGCTAAATATATATCTACTAACTGATCTACTAAGATTGTTCGGGATTGAAGTATCCAAAGTGCCCGCTAGATGGCAAGCGTCCGATGCGCTCCCACTATGAAAAACATCACCCAGCGGGCTTAAATAGAGTCCTGCGGCGCCTAGTCGCTACGTGCTTTATGCACATTCCTTTTACCTTACCACTTACCGTTTTACCTATACAATGCCTTATTGCCTGTTTACTTGTACGCATAAGCGTTCATACCTTTTTCTGCAATCAACTTTCACTTTCGAGTAGAGTTGGTTGCATAGACTCTTGAAGTCTAATTTTCCCGTTTATTTCTTCTCGCTGACAAACCCTAATAATATAAACTCACGTTTACGTTCAATCGTATACAACGATATTATTTATCATTTTAAGTATTTCAAGTACTTTGTGCAAAACGTATAGCTTGTCGCATGCGCGCACCGGTTGCGCTTCTCGCATACCTAGTATAGACATGGTCTTAAATACAGGTTTTCTATAGTTTTAGGTGCGTTATACGTATAAGCTTAGGTTAAATGAAACATACATAGATAGTTTCATTAAACTGTGTTGACGTAAGTTAATAGATGACAGACATCCATTTTTCTGTGCGAGACACCCGTGAACCCGTCATCCGTTACACGACACACGGCACGGAATGTCCTTAAACAATGAGTACAAGTTACAATAAAAAATGAAATGAATATTTCTAAGTAGAATTGTGAAGGTAGTTGAGCAGAACTATTACCAAGTATATCAGTATTGGTTCGGTTGAGTTTTATAAATTGTACAATTGTGTTTTGTAAGTGTTATCTTCTCAGGAATTGAAAGAAAATGATGTGCTATATTGGTGAATTGCATGAGGATGATAAATGTCATTTAGAGCATTACACAAGAAATAAATCTCTTAATCTAATTAGTAATCTTAGTAATGAATTAAAGCTGTTGTTTGGGAATTCAATAATTTGAATTCCCGCGGTTACACTCAGCTCTGCACGACTCACGGCGCTGCCACGGCGCGGCAGCACCTCGCGGCCTCCCGGCGGAACAGCCGGGACGCTCCACTGATTAACAAGGTATATTCGCGCTATTTCGGTCTCTCTCGCGCTCTCACATGTAAATGTGAGAGGAATTAGTTTGATTCGCGAAGTGAATCGTCAAGACCAAGAAGAAGGAAATGGATCAAGGCCTCGCTCTCTTTTTCATCAGCCGAGCCACGAGGAGCATCTCTCCGCTGCGCACCTGCAAAATCTCATCGGTTGTTCTCAAGCTTTTCACTGGCTCAACTCAACACTGGATCAACTCAAACAAGCTCTACTCAATCTCTCACTGAAAACTCACATCACTCCTCCTCACGCAATACTCAAGGTGCAACGACGATTAGTAAAATCGACTCTATTGCAAGGTAAAAACTCTCACCATACTAGAGGTTATGTTGCCAACCACGTGTTGGCACCGCCGGCAAGTGTAACAGTGAACATGTGTGAATTAGCAAAACTCAAGGCAGCAATTCAATTACAATTGTTTGCCATTCCTCATTTTTGACAGCTTCATTGTGCGTGAGCCCAGGAGGGAATTTAAGGAAAAACTCAAGGAACTCTCAACGGACAATCTCATTACACTCGAAGACATACTCAAATATCACAGGTTAGTTGTGTCTAGTGAGACTACTACTCCATTATTGACAGCACTAATATTTTGGAATTGCTGACACACGACTCACCTACAACTTATTCAAATAAATGTAATTTAAACTCCCTTTGTAATTTATGTTAATTATTGAACAGATTTTGAATTTATTAGTCGACGTTGAAATCTATTTATGAACCAAATTTGTAATTTATTTAAGAAGTGACTTTTGTGAATATAATTTCTACTTTCAATTTAGTTCTGTGTGTGAATTAAATTTATTTTGACACCCACAGCATGTTTACTCACATATAATTATGGCTTACTCAAACAATTTGGTCCTTCGAGCCGGATTTACATGCTGTGGTGTGACTCGAGCCAGTGAATAAACACTCATTATGGAAATTTATCACAGATTATCATCATGGCACACTCAAACCAGGATGACCTCAAGGAGTTGGAGCAAGCAGGCGCTGTCGCTGCTAAAAGGGAGGATGTCATCGAGAAGGAGAAGGAGGATGATGCGACTCCAGCCACCTCAGCTGCAACGAAGGGGCAGTGAAGCGGACTGGCAGCCGCCCACTCACCATGCCTGGACTCACTGTGGTTGACACTCACATAAGGACTCGCTCAAAATCTCCAGGGTCAATTCCGGCTTCTTTTCTCTGCAAAGTGAACTCCCAGTACCTGCGGCTTGACTCACTGGAACGGATCATTGCTTACATCAGGATTAGGAAGGAAACTGCCACTCTTCCAGTGATAACGGCTTGGAAGCAGGATGCTGAGGAGCTCTACGCTTTATACAAAAAGGATCATGCGTTCATAGAGACAAGTTGTCCAGCAGCCTTCGCAGACAACGACTACTTCAAGGCAGACTTTCACAAGTCGATCCATGAATCGTACCATACAATTGTGTTCGAGGTTAGCAATTTGGAGGAAGACTGGAAGTCCAAGCATCGTGTCACTCAACCAAGCATCGGAGAAACTCAACACACTCATTTAAGCAAGCTGCCAGAAATAAAGCTGCCCACATTCAGCGGAGCATATACTGAGTGGCCCTCATATAAGGAAATGTTCTCTGGATTAATTCTGAATCGGCCTGGACTCAAAAATTATGAGAAGCTACACTACCTGCGCAGCTCTCTCAGCGGAACACCACTCACACTCATACAAGGATTTTCCCTCAGCGATGAGTCTCTAACACCTGCATGGACTACATTAGTGACAAGGTTTGAAAATAAACGGGTGCTATTAAATGACCAGCTTGATCATTTATCTGAATTGACTGCTGTTACATCAAAAAACCCGGCCAATTTCAACACATTGATCTCGGAGATCTCAAAAATTCGGAAATCACTCAACATGTTGGTACCGCAAGAGCAGCTAGGAGACTGCATATTTGCTCATCTCCTGTCAAGGCTAATTGACAGGTCAACTCGAGAAGCATGGGAGACTTCTCGAATTTCCAACACTGAGCTGCCAACATTTGAGGAATTTGAGTCCTTCCTGATCGCGCGGGTGCGTGCGTTGGAAATCGCAGCAGACTCACCAACATCGACTCAAAAGCCGGCTAACACTCAAACCTCAAAGACATCGAGGAGTCTTCACGTCACTAGTCCAACTCAACCACGGCAAGACTCACATAAGATGACACACTCACCTCGGATTGCTCAACATCCATGCACGTATTGTGGTGACTCGCATTTTATTGTGCCTTGTCAAAAGTTCAAACTACTGACTGAACAACAACGGAGAAAATTTGTAATGGAGAAGCCGCTGTGCTATAACTGCCTCGGTCTGCACTCAGCCAAGAACTGCAAGTCACAATATAAGTGCAGGCATTGCAATGGAAATCATCACACCATGATTCATGGGCCAAGAGACCCTGAAAGGAAAACTCAAACCAACTCAGCATCCGGATCAACTCAAAATTAGGACAACGGCGCAATCATCTTACATCACGGTCAAACTCAACATGATTACTCAACTCCTCAACTCACTTTACTTGCAACTGCATTGGCATGGTACGATTCACCGGTGACATCTCATAAATTAAGAATACTCATTGACTCAGGCTCGGAACTTACATTCATCTCCAAGGATTCTGTGGATTTACTCAACATTAAGCGGCAACACTCAACTATACCAATCCTTGGAGTTGGCGGCACGCAATCAACAAAAACTCTCGGAAAGGCTCAACTCACCTTACGCACCATCTACAAAAATCTCACGTTTCGGATCACAGCTCATATTATACGCCAAGTCTCAACACTATTACCATCAGAAGAATGTGAGCAACGTCAGTGGCAACATACAGAGAACCTCAACTTGGCTGATCCGACATTCTGGAAACCTCAACCAGTAGATGTACTTATCGGAGCGGACTATTACGGCCAAATCATCAAACCGAACCTAATAAAGAGGAGTGCGATTGAACCTGTCGCACAATTGTCAATTTTCGGTTGGCTGCTAATAGGTCCATCAAACTCAGCTGTGCAATCCAAGGTAGTCCATCATACAACGGCCTCACTCAACACTGAAGATTTGCAGGAACTACTCACACGCTTTTGGGTTCAAGAAGAACCACCGCCAGCGTCAGCAGTCAAACTCAACAAGGAAGAAGCATTGTGTGAACAACACTTTGTTGACACTCACATGAGAGATACTCATGGACGTTACCAAGTCAGATTACCTCTCACAAAATCTGCAGACGTACTTGGAAACTCATTTGGAAAAGCTCAAGCGTGCCTCAGGAGAATACTCACAAAATGCAATCAAGAAAGCATCTACAAGGAAAGGTACTACGCTTTCATGGATGAATACTGCAAATTGGGCCACATGGTGCAGATCCCTCAACAGGAAATCTCCGCCAAACCATCTTACTATCTTCCTCACCATGGAGTATTACGAGAAGATAGTTTAACAACAAAACTCAGAGCAGTATTCAACGGTTCAGCACTCACAACAAATGGAAACTCACTCAACGACATCATGCATACTGGACCTAATCTCTCACCCAACATTGTGGATGTTCTCATCTGGATTCGAACTCACCCATTTGTCTTCTCAACTGACATTACAAAAATGTATCGTCAGATGAAGGTTCACCCTCAAGATTGGAATCTGCAACGCATTTTGTGGGTAGATGAAACGGATCAACTAACTCACTTCCATTTGACTACAGTCACCTATGGAACACGAGCAGCTCCTTATTTAGCAATTCGGGCACTTCTTCAGCTGGTAAAGGATGAAGGAGACAACTATCCACTTGCCATTGAATCGCTTCTATTCGGAAGGTATGTGGATGACATCTTCGGTGGAGCTGCATCAAAGGAAATTCTCATTGACAAGGCCAAGCAGTTAACCGCACTATGCAAGGCGGGCGGCTTTCCATTAGCAAAATGGAACTCAAACTCATCCGGCTTCCTCAAGGAATTTCTCAAAGAGCCAACAGCTGAAGAAGCTATGCTTTTAGATGATTGCGCGACAAATATACTCGGGATGAACTGGCTCCCAAACTCGGACAAACTCACATTCAGAACAACTCTGCCACCTCTTCAGGAAATGATAACAAAACGGATTATACTGTCAGAAGTATCTCAACTATACGATCCCATTGGAATAATCTCACCGGTCATAATCACATCAAAAATCCTCCTACAAGAACTGTGGCTACACAAGCTTTCTTGGGACGAAGCTTTGCCAAACTCAATCGTGAAGAAATGGCTGCACATCCGAGAAGATCTCACTCACCTGAAGACAATCGCCCTACCAAGGTGGTTAGGAATTCAGGAAAACTCAATTGTAGAACTTCATGGCTTCTCGGATGCTTCACAACAAGCAATGGCTGCAGTTCTATACATTAAATCTACAACACCAACTCTCACTCAACATCATCATTTCTAATCTCCAAAACAAAGGTGGCACCACTCAAACGACTGTCAATCCCACGATTGGAATTGGGAGCGGCAGTACTACTCATTAAGCTGGCAAAACATGTTTTGGACTACTCACGATTGCCAATCTCACACATACATTTATGGACAGATGCAAAGGTAGCACTCACATGGATACGCTCACACTCCTCAAAATGGAAGGACTTTGTTGGAAATAGAGTTGCCTTAATTCAAGAACTCATTCCAACAGCACAATGGAGACATGTGCCTGGAGCAGACAATCCAGCGGATTGTGCCTCGCGCAGATTACTCACTTCACAACTCAGAGAGCATCACTTATGGTGGCATGGACCAAGTTGACTCTGCCAGGAAGAATCAGCTTGGCCTTCTCAAGCAACCTTTATCCAAGAAACCAACCTTCCAGAAATGAGCCAAGTCAAACTCAAGCAAAATGTGGGACATCATCGATCATTACTCATCACTCACTCAACTCATAAGAATAACTGGATGGGTAATGCTCGCATGTGATCGATTTAAGGCTAAAAGAAAAACTCACCATGAATCGAAACTCACTACGGATTTACTCATCAAGGCAAAACTCTTTTGGGTCAAGAAAATTCAGCAGGTTCATTTACACTCAGAAATTGCTATGCTGGAAAATTCTCAAGTCCCAAGACACCATGTCTTCAACCGATTAACTGCCTACATAGACTTAACAGGAATTGTTCGAGTAGGAGGGCGGCTTCAAAAAACTCAACTCGATCATCACTCAAAACACCCAGCAATTATACCACGGAGCAGTCAACTCACCACACTGATCATTCGGAACGCTCATCTCTCAACTCTGCACGGTGGCGCTCAACTCACTCTGGCACACACTCGGCAGGAATTTTGGATAATCGGAGCCAGAGCACCGGTCAAGTCACATATTTTAAAGTGTGTGACTTGTGCAAGGTATCGGGCTCAACGGGCTCAGCAACTCATGGGGCAATTACCCGTGGCCAGCGTCACCCCATCACCACCTTTCACTCACACTGGGATCGATTACGCCGGGCCAATCACCATTAACTCATGGAAAGGACGTGGATCCAAAACATACAAATGCTGGATTTGTATCTTCGTGTGCTTCTCAACGTCAGCTGTTCACCTAGAACTGGTCAGTGACTACTCAACGGACGGTTTCTTAGCGACATATAGACGGTTCACCTCAAGGAGAGGGATACCCTCCAAACTATACTCAGACTGTGGAAAGAACTTCATCGGAGCAGCAAGGGAACTGAAGACTCTATTCTCTCAACACCAACATGAAAACTCAATCTTGTACAACTCACTAGCCAACGAGGGAACCCAATGGATATTCAACCCACCTGCTGCACCTCACATGGGAGGCAAGTGGGAAGCAGTAGTGAAATCAGTCAAATTTCACCTGCGACGGACCATTGGGGACACTCAACTCACCTTTGAAGCTTCAGCGACCTTGCTCACTCAAATAGAAGCATTACTCAACTCACGGCCGCTAGAACCACTCAATGAAGACCCAGAAGATATAAATGCACTCACACCCGGACACTTTCTCATCGGCAAGGCATTGAACTCAGTGCCTGAACCAAGCTTACTCATCCTCAAGGAATCAAGGCTTTCCAAATGGCAACTCATTCAACGGACCACTCAGCAATTTTGGAAGCATTGGTCAACTCAATACCTTCAACGGCTTCAATCAATTTCAAAATGGCATCATCCCTCTCATGAGATAAAAGTGGGTTCCATGATACTACTCACGGATGAACACTCACCACCAAGCAAATGGCCACTCGCAAGAGTCACTCAACTTCATCCTGGAACTGACAATCTCACCAGAGTTGTAACAATAAAGACGGCCACCACTCAACTCACCCGCCCAATTGCAAAACTCGCCATCTTGCCAGTACCAATCGGAAATTAAATCAACCTGGCGGTTGATGGCGGACGGAATGTTTGGGAATTCAATAATTTGAATTCCCGCGGTTACACTCAGCTCGGCACGACTCACGGCGCTGCCACGGCGCGGCAGCACCTCGCGGCCTCCCGGCTGAACAGCCGGGACGCTCCACCGATTAACAAGGTATATTCGCGCTATTTCGGTCTCTCTCGCGCTCTCACATGTAAATGTGAGAGGAATTAGTTTGATTCGCGAAGTGAATCGTCAAGACCAAGAAGAAGGAAGTGGATCAAGGCCTCGCTCTCTTTTTCATCAGCCGTGCCACGAGGAGCATCTCTCCGCTGCGCACCTGCAAAATCTCATCGGTTGTTCTCAAGCTTTTCACTGGCTCAACTCAACACTGGATCAACTCAAACAGGCTCTACTATACTCTCACTGAAAACTGACATCACTCCTCACTCACGCAATACTCTAGGTGCAACGACGATTAGTAAAATCGACTCTATTGCAAGGTAAAAACTCTCACCATACTAGAGGTTATGTTGCCAACCACGTGTTGGCACCGGCGGCAAGTGTAACAGTGAACATGTGTGAATTAGCAAAACTCAAAGCAGCAATTCAATTACAATTGTTTGCCATTCCTCATTTTTGACAGCTTCATTGTGCGTGAGCCCAGGAGGGAATTTAAGGAAAAACTCAAAAAACTCTCAACGGACAATCTCATTACACTTGAAGACATACTCAAATATCACAGGTTAGTTGTCTCTAGTGAGAGACTACTACTCCATTATTGACAGCACTCATATTTTGGAATTGCTGACACACTACTCACCTACAACTTATGCAAATAAATGTAATTTAAACTCCCTTTGTAATTTATGTTAATTATTGAACAGATTTTGAATTTATTAGTCGACGTTGAAATGTATTTATGAACCAAATTTGTAATTTATTTAAGAAGTGACTTTTGTGAATATAATTTCTACTTTCAATTTACTTCTGTGTGTGAATTAAATTTATTTTAACACCCACAGCATGTTTACTCACATATAATTATGGCTTACTCAAACAGCTGTATTTATCATTTAGGATTAAAAATTTTGATATTAATGTAGAAAATAAATTTATTTGCGACCATCATCTTCATAAATATGATATTCGATATACAAGTAGACAAAGGAAGTGTTGCAATTGTTTTAATAATCATTCAAAATCCATTGAGAATAATTTAGTAATGATTAGTGCTGATAAATGTGATAAATTTCGTAACATTTGTAATATAAATTTAGATCCAGGTAATAAGTACCGTAAAAACTGTGAGTTCAAAATTACATCAATAATAACAAAAAATGCAGAAAAAGATGAAAACACTGGGAATGATGGTTTAAACGTAAATAATAATGAGCAGCTTTCTTCAAGTGGTCAAGTTTCTTCAAGTAGCCAAGTGTGAACATCAGAAAGTTCAGAAGATATATTATTGAGCCAAGGATTGCAACGTTTAAATAAAATGCTTGATGGATTTGATGAACCTCCTCTTAAACGAGAGAAACTTAGTGATTATCGCTTGGAAAATAAAACATACAGTGTTTTAGAATCAATGAATACGAAATTTTGTACAACGGTTAATAAAACATTGAATCTTAATTTGCCAACTCAATGCAATCTTAAACAGCTACAAGAGGATAGTATGTCATTTCACGGAATGATTGGAAACATAATTAAGTGTTATAATGAAGAAACTAATTTTGGTAAAAAAATATCGTTATTGACATTACTTCCAAATCATTGGAAATTTGAACAAGCAAAACATTATTTCCAATTTTCACGTTATATGTTTAATAAAGCAAAAGAACTTAAAATTACTGTAGGTAAGTTAAAAAATGGGTTGTAATAAATTCTTAATATCTTGATTATAGACATAGTGTAAACATATAGAATCGAAAATCCTTTATACATTAGGTTACACATATTATATTACACTTGAGAATTATTAATAGAAAATTTTAGTTTAATTTATTAAAATCTATGTAATTTTTGTTCAAGCAACTATAATGATAAAGGGTACCCCTATAAAATATTTAATTTAAAATCCTCATAATTATTTATTTATATTACTCATGTATTATTATTAAGTATTATTATTTATGTATTACTTACGTATTGCTTACGTATTGCTTAAGTATTGTTTACGGATTAAGTAAAATAATACATGAATTGTAATTTAAACATTTAAATGAAATCGGATTTAATTAGAAAGAATCTATATTTGAGAAATCTCAATGTTCTCTCGGTTTACAAGCTGTAATCTCATATTTTTTTTTTAATTTTTTAACATTGAGGAACGGGAGAAAAAAATAATTTCCAAAAAATGCGATTTTTTGGCCCTACTGGTATAAGGAGGGGAGATAGGTCCCCGGAAAAATCGTAGAAAATTCTTTTTTTAGTATACTTCTATCAAATCACTGTCATTTTTCGCTTTCATTAATAGTGGCATTTTGCCTATCTTAACATGGGGTACCCTTCGTTATTCATTATTAGATAAAAAATAATAAAGTAATTATTGGATTTTAAAAGAACTATTAAAATTAATATAAAAAAAAAAAATAGAAAAAATAAATTAATTCTAAACTATTTCTTTTCTTCCAATATAACAAGTCATAGTAATTAAAATAGAATAAACATTGAGCTAAATTTTATTGTCTTGATAATCATTAAATTAAAAAAAATAATATTGTTATTATGATTTTATTTTGTGATTAAGTATACACTATTTGAAATTAATTTCAAAATATATTTTTCCAGGTGTCTTAGGAACTATTAAACGTAAAGTGTACAGCATTCATTCTAATGAAGTTAGAGAATCTGTAACTCAGTATTATAGAGATGAAAACAATAGTAGAATATGTAGCGGCATTAAAGATTGCATCAGTGTTAAAAATCCTATTACTAATATCACATAGAAGTTACAAAAAAAACTGTTGATGTATGATTTAAAGGTTCTATACAACAATTGGGTGGAAGAAGAATATGAACAGCATTTTAAAGATCAGCGCAAACCAGGTTTCAGTATATTTGCTCCTTTAAGGCCAAAAGAATGTATTAGTGCTGGAGCACCTGGTACACATACAATTTGTGTATGTCCTATACACCAAAATGTCAAATTAGAATTGTCTGCCATCAACAAAAATTTAGCCTACCGAGTAATTTTAAATGATTGTGTTTGTTCAACAGATTGGAGCGATTGTATGCTACATCTTTGTGAAAACTGTCCTGGTAAAGCAAAAATTCTGAAAATATTGGAATCAAGCTCATGCGAAGATGTTTCAGAGATTGAATATCATAATTGGGTAAATAATGCTGAATCACAATCTAATAATAGAGTCAGTCTTATTATGGTAAAAGAACCTACAAGAAATTTGATTATAAATTTAGCCAATGACTTATGGGAGTTAACAAAGCATCATTATGTGACGGAAATTCAAAAATGTTATTTAAAACATTGAAAAACAATTATTACTCCAGATACGTGTATTATACTTCAAGATTTTGCTGAAAATTTCTTATTTGTTTGTCAAGACTCGATCCAAGCATTTTATTTTAATAATACACAAGCAACTGTACATCCGTTTGTAGTGCATTATAAAGAAGACAATAACGACAAATTATGAACCTTATCTGTATGTGTTATTAGTGATAGTTTAAAACATGATGCTTGTGCAGTTAACACTTTTCAAGGGCAACTCATTGCACTTCTAAAACGAGATTTTCCGTTTATTGAGAATGTACATTATATGTCAGATGGAGCACCTACCCAATACAAAAACAAGTAAGAGTACTTTTATTGTAGTATATTAATACGTATTATATGAACAAAATAGACACCTTTAGATTTTTGGTCATTAAATGACCTGAAAAAAATTTAATTTTAATTATTAAGAATATGTCAAAGTAATATTCTGAAAGTATATTTAATTTGTGTGAAAAACTATTTTGAGACCCAGAACATCAAAATCCATAAAGATCCTGGACCTGCAGGTTACACCCGAGTTAAAATTTTACATTATGTAGAAAACAGCTTTAAAGATAAAATTACTAAAACAGTTCTTTATTTCCTGTATATCAAATTTAAAAAAAGCAACAACTTCTACGATGCAAGTTCAAATAATTTGTATTATTATGTACACAATATTAAACAGATTTATTTTATTTTTTATAATTTTTACCTTCAAGATAGTATTTATTTACTGTACGAACAATTTCATTAATATCTCCCATCATGAGGAGGATTTTGGCTTAAAAGTTAAGTCGCACAACTTTTTTTCTACTAGCCATGGGAAAAGTCCGTGTGATGGATGTGGAGCAGTGGTTAAACGAACAGTACGTTAATTCTTACAAAGAACATCAGAAAAACCAATTTTAAATCCAAAAGACATGTATGATTACGTTAGCGAAAATATTGATGGAATAAGGTAAAAATAATATAATTTAGATTTTTTGACTATATTATTTGATTATGTATTTGAATAATAAATCATTATGTGTTATAAAAATATAGAATAGTTGGTTTTTAGATCTATTTGGGTGAGTCAAGAAACAATTGCGAAAAGGCGTAAAGTACTAGAATGCCGTTTTAAATTGACCCGAACTATACAGAATACAAGAAAATATCACTGCTTTATACCCATTGATGATTCAACATTAAAAGAAAAACTTACTTCGTTTGATAATGATTATAAAATAGTTAAAATAAAATGAATATTACAAAAAAAATTTTACTTAAATTCTTATTTTCAACTTTAATTATCTACAAAGTCTGCATAGGTAATTTAATCAACCTAAAGCCATTACTATCGCTTGCTCGCGTCACATGCGCGCATGGCTTGCTCGCATCGCTTGGGCTGATCGCACGTGCTACTCGCATAGTGTAGACACGGCCTAAGATCTTCAAAATATGCAGGCTCAGCACTTTTTTTAGGACAATTATGCCAAACTTATGGTTGATCTTGTAAATAAAACTTTTCCTATATTTCACAAGCTCTAATTTTACCACTTGAAAAATATTTTTTTATAAAAACGGCTATAACTTTGGCTCTAGTGGTCCTAGAAAAATCAGCGACTACGGAATTTAAAGGTCTAGGAACCACCTTTTTATCCATGGTACGTATACGTGTCAAAAATAATTATAAGATGGTAAAATTCATGTCAGTAGAGAGCCATTTTTGATTATTTTAGGTATCGAAAAATTAGATATTATAATGCTCGACAAAAAATTATTTTTTGACTTTTTCCTATGATAGGAAAAGAGTATAGTTAGATAACATCATATTCTAATGGAAAATACTTTTGTTAATGATTTTTAATTAAAATTCGGTTGACACTGTGACCATGAACACGGTTGATTTTCGCGATTTTTGATAAAAACGGCAACTTCAAAAGGCTGTATCTTGAAGTCTATTCAATCAATTTAGGTCGTCGAAAAAAGAAATTAAAGGTCTCGTTGAGACAAAAAAAATGAGACCTAGTGAGCTCAAAAATGTGGAACCAGTTACGAGATATAGAGGTTTAAAGATGATCTAAAAATGATGAAATGCAATGGCCATATCACAGATCGCCAATAAAACCTAAATCATCATTTCATATCAGTGTATTTTTTTTTTAAATTTGAAGAAATACCAAAAAAAATGAGGCCTCACCGACCTCATTTTGTTAAAATTTCAGTCTTTTAGAATTTTTTGAATACTGGCTAAAAACAGGTCAAAATCAGGGTTTAAAACAATTCCAGCAGGAATTAGGAATGAGATAAGGGGCTGAAATTTTGCACAAGCTATTTTTTTTATATGTACTTTCATAAAAAAAATCGTCGACAAAATCGACGACCCCCCGCGCACAGTTTTTAAAAAAAGTACAGGAACGACCCATATATATTGTTTCACATATATTTATTTTAAAATTACAAGTGCGATTAGTTGAGCGTAATTAATTACAAATAATAATTAATTACAGAAATAGTTGTTATTTTTTTAAAGACGCATACGGAAATACTCGTGCGTAATCGTGGTTAATAGCAACCTCCGTAGCTCTTAGAAAATAATCCGGCTTCGCGTTAAAAAAAAAAAAAAAGCAGCTAGCTCACCGGTGGAAAAGTCAAAGTCTCACTGCCATCAACCCGAATACTACTCGCGCTAGTAAAATAAGTTCGTGGGGAAGCGCACAGCCAATTGACAACATGGCCCGCTCCTCGCAGTTTGCGGAATCTGCGATACTCAATTGGGCGTATACACAGCCCGAAGAGGAGATCAACGAGCCTTTGAACTGAGACAGTCAAATCTGCAATCAGTGAATATGCTGAGAATGGTCAGGTATCTTATGGACGATTATAGTACCACCGATTTCGTGCCAGAGCCGGAGCTGTCGGAGCAGCAAGCGCTTGCCAAACGTGAGAAGTTCCGAAGGGCGTTCATCGTCTTAACGTTGATGAACAAGTCTGGTTCGACGATTGTGGATCCAAATACCGACTCGAACCTTCCGCACCCGTTCATCACGCTCCTTGATGACCCGATAGTGAGACTCGGAATCTCTGTGAATGAACGCTCCACCACGATCGCGCGATAGTGTGGTGGAGCCAGCGGAAGAGGCAAACGGCCAGGAGGGTTCCGGGACAGAGCTGTTGAGCTCTGCAGCACCCATCGGGATACCTCCAGCCGAAGCCGCGAAACAGCTCCAACAGCAACAACTGCAGCAGCAGCAAATGCAGCAACAGCAGCTGGAGCAGCAACAGCAACAAATGCTGGAGCAGCAGCGACAGCAGCAACTGTAGCAGTAGCAAATGCAGCAACAGCAACAACTGCAGCAGCAGCAAATGAAGCAACAGCAGTTGGAGCAGTAACAGCAACAAATGCAGGATCAGAAGTGACGGCAGAAAGAGCAAGAACAGGTGGAGCAGCAGCAGGAACAGCAGCGGCGGCGGCAGCAAGCGCTCCTGGAAGAGCAGCCTATGCAAGGACAATATCCGCAGAACCTAGAAGAAGAGTCGTTGCCGGCACGAAATTGGCCGCACGCATTCTGACAGCAATCGCAAAACCCGCCGCAGCCATAGAGCTTTGAGTGGCCACGAGCAGTTGTACGGCGCAACGCTGGTATAGCAGTAGGAGATTGTGTAGTTTCGGAATAGCTGCTATCTCTGATCCAAAGACTCGTCAAAGAGGTCGAAGAGCTAAAGGATAGTGTGCAAACACAACAGGAAGCTCGACACCCCCCTCAAGCACGTACTTGGAGGGAGTTCAACCACCTAGTACGGGCACGGGTCAAGGATTACAATATTTCAACTTTCAAGACACGTTCACTTGTGTGAACTTCGACAGCAGCAGCCCGAACCTCCAGTCCCCGTCGAACACCAAGAGGAACAGCATGAAAAATCCTCTATAGCGTCAAGCAGGGATGGGCACTACCCTGGACCAGTCTCCGAGGCAGACGTACGTGCCTCAACAGACGAACCGAGACGTGGGCCAAATAGTCCGAAAATGGCACATCAAGTACTCAGGGTCCCCAAAGGAGGAGAGCGTCGGGTTATTCCTCACGGGGTTAGAGGAATGCCGAGCCCTAGCAAATCTGACAGATGACGAAGTACTCTTGTCACTGTCAGAGCTCCTAACCGGGGAAGCGGCCACCTAGTATAGGAGTAATCGTCATACATGGCGATCTTGGCAAGACTTTCAAAAGGCCATAACGCACATTTATGGCGGAGACAGGGGATATCAGCAGCGCATCCTTGCAGAGATAAACACGAGAACTTAAGGCAGAAACGAACTCACGAGAGATTACGTAGTGAATCTGCAAGCCATGACCCTCAAGTTAATTCCAGTGCTTTGCGTGGGCCAGTAGTTGGACATGTTGCACCGGAATATGCTGCCAGAACTGCCAAAAATGTTAATGCGTAATCAAATTATGGATTATCGAGAGCTCCTGGATCTAGCCCGAGAAGCCGAATCAGCACTCGCGGCAGATAAGGTGTATCACTCGCCACTACCGCCCTAGTACACATATTTGCCAGAGTTTGCCTACGTGCCGACAAAACCACCCACGTATCATCGGAAAAAGCAGAATCCAGGTGTGGCGGCGATTGGACACCAACAGCACGATCCTCAAGAGAGCCTCGAGGCTATGTTCCGTTGGGTCATGGCCGAATGCTTAACGACCTTGACAAGGAAAGGCACCGATGGGAATAGTGGGCAAATGCCAAACCCGCAGCCGTCCAGAAAGCCAAAGAAAAAAGGTAACTGGGTGAATAGGCAGCGGGAGGGCGGGCAAGTTACCAACGAACCTGGTGGGGGTAATAGCTCGACCCACCAGGCTAGGCCCCCATAGCCCAGGAACAACGGACCCCCACAAAGGCCAGAGTATCGAAGGGGATCCGGCTATGAGCAAAAGGGGGGCACTCCCAAACCCAAGGCTGCCGGAAACCAACAGGGAAACGGCTAAGGGGGCAAGTAAACACGACCACATGCCCGCCCCCAGCTCTCTCATCAGAGACCGAAGGTAACTCGGTCCAATCACCTGAAGGGGAGAACGGAGAAGTACCCGTGGTTAAATAGAACGAAGTCAACCAAGAAGCTTGCTCGCGATGGTGACTTCAAGTAGATGCAGCCGGCTACAGGCTACGAGCACTTTTCGACACAGGAACTTCCTGGACTGGAATAAATTCCATAAACCTACAGCTCGTTACGGCCTGTGGAAAAAAATTAATTCCAGCCAGCGGCCTAACGGCACGTGCGGCAAACGGGCAGGACATAACAGTGGTTGGCTATGTATATCTGCCCATGGTCGTGGCCGGCGTGTGCAATGACGTGCGTGTCGCAATGATGCCAGACCTAGACACGGAGTGCTACTTGGGGGTAAACTTCATTGGGAAGTTAAGCGCCGTCTTAGACCCCACAGGCAACACGCTGCATCTCAAGGGTGACGATGCAAGCCTAAAGTTAAAAGTAGCCGCCATGATCGCAAACAACACTGTGTCCGTATCAGCTATAGGGTTGGTGGACCCAACAGAGGAATACCGCAAAGAGGCAGAAGCTTTAGTAGCTCAGCTGATTGGAAACAGCCTGGCACCACTAAGGGTGTACTTCGTGGGTCGAGCATGCAATAGACGTCGGATCTACAAGACCCATTAAATAAAAGTCCTACCCTGTATCTCAGAAACTGGAGGATGAGATGCACAAACAGGTTGAGGAAATGCTAGTCGCGGGAATAATAGAATCCACGACAAACGGCTAGTCAAGTCCAGTTGTAATGGTACGTAAGTCGAACGGGAAGTTCCGCTTCTGCGTAGACTTCAGAAAAGTGAACGGAGGGTCGAGGCAAAACGCGTACCCGCTACCGTATATGGAGAGTATCTTGCGCACACTGCAGAAAGCGCGATACATCTGCACATTCAATTTAAGCAGTGCGTACCACCAGATACCACTCAGCCCGGAATCCAAAGAGAACACGGCCTTCACTGTTCCAGGCAAAGGGCTATTCCAATTCAGGAGAATGCCCTACGGTCTTTCGTATGTCGGATGGTCCTTCCAAAGGCTGATTGACAAATTCATCGGCTCTGAACTCGAACCTTTTGCTTACTCGTATCTCGGCGATATAATAATAGTAACACAGACATTTGAGGAGCATAAAGAGATTCTAAAAAGAGTTCTGGACAGGATGAAGGACGCTGGCCTTACAATAAATCACGAGGAGAGCGTTTTCTGCAGCGGTGAGGTCTAATATCTCGGGGTCATAGTAAATAGAGATGATTTTAAGCCCGACCCCCAGAAAATAAAGCCCATCATGGAGTATCCGGTACCAAAAAACCTCCGTCATCTGAGACGCTTCCTAGGAATGGCCTCGTGGTATAGAAAGTTTTTAACAAACTTCACCACAATTACTGAACCACTGACCGAACTAACGAAAAAGGATCGGAAATACGAGTGCTAAACAGCACAAGAAAAGGCCTTCCAAAAGCCAAAGATCTAGTGGCTTCTGTACCGATTCTACACAGACCGGTATCTAACGCACAGTTCGTGGTGTAAACTGACGCGAGCGATACAGGAGTGGGAGCGGTGCTATACCAAATATTAGACGGCGATGAAAGAGTCCTAGATTTAGCGAGTCGACCTCTGAGCGCTGCCGAGACAAATTATAGCGTGACGGAACGCGAATGCTTAGAAATTCTCCGGGCAATTAAAAAGTTCCGTCCGTGTATAGAGGCCTACGACTTTAAGGTTATCATCGACCATAGCAGCTTGAAGTGGCTCCGTGACCTCCAAAATCCGATCGATAGGTTAGCAACGTGGGCTTTAGAGCTACAAAACCACAGTTTCACGGTCGAACATCGAAAGGGCTTTTTGAACAATTCGCGGATGTTCAAGGAAGAAGAGCCAGGGGTAGCCGCGTTAGAGCTCGAACGCGATACAAACGACCACTGGTACTTGAAGATCGTGAAAGAGGTTCAACAGCGGCCGCGAGACTTCCCCACGTTCAAGCTGGCGGGGGGAGACTGTCCAAGTATGAACCAAATTAAGTTATAGATGAATCTCTCGGCGACGACAATGCATGGAAGTTAACAGTCCCCCACGAGAAGTGATACGAAGTACTGAGAGAATGCCATGACCTCCCAACTGCTGGGCACTTAGGCCACGAGAAAATTCTAGAGAGAGTAAGGCGGAAGTGTTATTGGTGTTGAGGTGTGGTTAATTAAGGAGAGACTTATCAAAGGGCGCGGTAGTGCCCTGCTTGGTGAGTATAAGGAACGAAGTGACAGACGAGCAAGCGGGGCGCCGGCGCAACCTTTATTCTTTGATGTGATATTCTAACCCTACTTTTTTTTGTCATATTTACCTTACCATTTTTTATATACGGAGATACCGCGCATGAGGTACTCAATTAGAAAGCATTTTTCATTTACATTCTACCTGTGAAGTTTCTTCGTGAAAGATGCTTTTGTATTGAAGCTATCAAGCTATAAAGTTTTCGTCGCCGCGAAATCAAAATATTTTTTTCCTTCAGCCTCTAGTGAAAATTTTTCGCAGCCCGGGGGAAAGACAGCCTGGCTGTAGTTGATGTCAAATCGTATCAGAATATAGTTATATTTTAGTACTAACGGCGTACGAAGCGCGGCGCTATTGCGCTTGATTCTTGATCATGGGGAGATGGTGAGAGAGGGAGGGGGGGGGGGGGAGAGGGGAGAGGGAGAGGGGAGAGGGAGAGAGAGAGAGAGAGAGAGAGAGAGAGAGAGAGAGAGAGAGAGAGAGAGAGAGAGAGAGAGAGAGAGAGAGAGAGAGAGAGAGAGAGAGAGAGAGAGAGAGAGAGAGAGAGAGAGAGAGAGAGAGAGAGAGAGAGAGAGAGAGAGAGAGAGAGAGAGAGAGAGAGAGAGAGAGAGAGAGAGAGAGAGAGAGAGAGAGAGAGAGAGAGTGTGATTGCGGAGAGAGAGAGGGTTATGTTGTCTGACAACCAAAAATATTTTTCTTTATGTTATTTTTGTTCAAGAACGTCGACAGAACCATTGATTTAATTGCATTCACAAATATAACCAAGATCACCAAACAAACTGGTAATCGTTGAAAATAGTGGTAAGAGTCCAGTACGCAACTTTATCTTTGCATTTTGAATGTTGGGTAAAAGGATGAGTGAACAAGATGTAGTTCTGTTTTTATTTTTTTAAGTACCAGATCAGATCTTAGAAATTGAGTCTATCCCAACTATACGGCCACTACAATACAAGAGTTTAGATAAGTATAATTTTCAAGTAATTTGTCACAAAGACATTATCTCTCATAATGCAGGCTAAGCGAGAAGCTCCAAAACCTATTTAATTCATCGTAAAGTATTTTCAATGTTTTATGTTTGCAACATGACCAGTCGGGTGAAGGCTTTTCTTGAGACAAAGTTTATATTCTTTGTATAAATGGTTTATAGTTATGATTTGGAAAGTATCAAACAGAAAAATTTTCTAATTTTAATTATTTTAAAAAACAAGTTATTTTACAATGCCATTTCACAATAAATTTTTATATTTTCTCACTTTTCAAATCATAACTATGAACCATTATATGAAGAATATAAACTTTGTCTCAAGAAAAATCTTCACCCGACTGGGCATGTTGCATAAATAAAACATTGAAAATCCTTTACGATGAATGAAATAGGTTTTGGACCTTTTTGGACTTATATTATGAGAGATAATGTCTTTGTGACAAATTACTTGAAAATAATTCGAAATATTTTCTTCTTTTACAAATGGGTTATTTGATGTAAAATCAAAAACTGTTAGATTCCTCTAACTTGTTAGCCTTACTGTTTGAGGTAAATATATATAATACACTATTCAAGAATGGAAGCAAAGTGGTTTACTAAACTCATCTTACAGTATCCTTATATTTAATTTATAGTTCTGGTTCAGAAAGTTGTACTTGAATAAAATATTTCAAGTAAGTCATTTGTTAAATGGTAAAAGCATTACCAGATATGAGAAAAAGTAAAATTAACAAATTTTACTTTTAAACTTTTCAAATCATAACTATAAACCATTTACACAAAGAATATAAACTTTGTCTCAAAAAAAGTCTTATCACCCGACTGGTCATATTGCAAACATAAATCATTGAAAATCCTTTACGATCAATGAAATAGGTTTTGGAGCTTCTCACTTAGCTTACATTATGAGAGATAATGTCAAATATGACAAATTACTTGCAATTAATTCTAACTATATATCGTCTTCATTCTTGAACGGGATATCTGATGTAAAATCCAAAGCCGTTAATATAACAGCTATAGATGTTAATTCTTAAAACCATATAATGTATCCGTAAGGTATTTTCAATGTATGGCTTTTGGTATATAACTAATTAAGTGAGGGATGTAAAATCCAAATTGTTAATAAGTATAATAGTTACAGGAATACCTCTACTTGTTTGCATTACTGATTGAGGTATAGTACATTTCGACACGAGTGGGGAAGTCGATTATTTAGCTGGTGTGAATTTTTGCACGAGCGAAGCGAGTGCGAAAAAGTCACACCACCTAAATAATCGACTTACGCACTAGTTTCGAAGGGTATTTTATACCATGAGCGCCGAAAAATCATATCAAAGTTGTGATTTTAAGGTTAGAGTGGTATAAAATATAAAATAATACACTATTTAAAAATGGAAACAAATAGTCCTTTATTTTAATCATATAGTTCTTTATAGTTCTTCATTTTAATCATAGGTTCGAAAAGTTGTACTGGAATGAATTATTTCCATAAGTCATTTGTTAAAAAGTAATCATTACAACGGATATTGAAAAAAATTCAAATTATTTTATTTTACTTACAATTATGAAGATAGCAATATTTATTTTTATAACAAAGCTTTCTAAGAAAGTATAATATAAGGCAAGTATAAGGTGCTTCTGTAATATATAAAAATATGAATAAAAAACTTATACTCTGTGAAAAGGAATTCTAATAATAAATAATTATTTTCTTCTGACAATTTTATCTTACCGGTTCTATACAATAAATTAATTTGTCTATAAAAAGAAGAGTATATATACTATTATTATATATGGAAGCGTCCGCCAGAAACCAGCCAGCGGGCGCGCGGGACGCATTTTTCATCCAAAACACGATCCGTTCAACTCGCTCGTAATCGTATTCTGAGTCTCTTAGAAAAAACAAAAGATATATATCGATAGATTTTTTCCTGCTCTTTCCAATGGTGCTACTGTTTTTACTCCGAAACTTTTTCTTCTGGTCAAAAATTCAAGTTGAAAGTTCAGAGACATTTTTCTAAAAGGATATCATGTTTTTTTTTTTCAAAATGCATATGACCATTCGAAAGTACAAGTCTTAAGCTACAAAACCCTAAATTTTCAAATTGGAGAAATGAAGGGCTCAAAAGTAACAAGATTAAAAAGACAGCGGCGAGTGGCCGCGCGTGCTCTTTGCGCTGCGTTCGGACGCGCCGCACGCTCGGGCTTGGTATAATGAGCTCGTAGTCGTATTTTGACTCTCTCAGAAAAAAACAAAAGTCATATATCAATAGATTTTTTCCTGCTCTTTCCAATGGTGCTATTCTTTTTACTCCCAAACACTTTCTTCTGGTCAGAAATTCAAGTGGAAAGTTCAGAACCATTTTTCTTAAAGTATAACATGTTGTTCTTCAAAGTGCATAGCACCATTAGAAAGTACAAGTTATAAGCTACAAACCCCTACATTTTAAAGTTGGAGAAACGTAGAGCTCAAAAGTAATAAGATTAAGGAGACAGCGGCGAGCGACTGCGCAAACTTTTTGCGTTGGACCCGAGTGTGCTTTTATAAACGTAGTGCATATTTTCGTTGTTTCCTATTAAAAGCATTACACAATGTTTTATCAGTGCATCATATATTACGTTTTAAATATATTAATTTTTTATTTAAACCGTAATTCTTTTATTTTTATTTGCGATTATTTTTATTGGTCTTTTCACGATACTCATGTTTTTCTTAATTCGAGTTTTAGAGGGTTCGGCTTTTTTAACTGGTGGATATAATTCAGAATCTTTGGATGTTGAAAATCATCTTAGTTCTAACTTTTTAGTGTTAGCTAATAATCTAACACAGTGAAACGATTGAGTTCCAGGCACTGTTTTCGCTGAATCTAGCCTTTGTCTTAATTTATCTGTAGCCATAGCATATTCATCTTTTGATGAAAAAAAGCACAAAATATTTTCAAAGTATTTAGTTGCTCACTGGTAAAGATATTGCGGGGTTAATATATAATTATCGGATACTTTCCGCAAACTTGCTCGCCTAGCATTACTTTTTATAGAGGCACCGATTCCATCGCATGCATTTTTTCCGTGAGCAGTCGCATGAAAGTGCCATTCAGCTTCAACGAAAAAATCTTCATAATGATGAAAAAGATTCTGAAAATTATGTTTATTTTTAAAATGTTGTGCAGCTCCATCAGTAAAGTAAATGATTTTTTTAACGACATCAAAAGATTTTTTAAGGTAATCGATTATAATTTCTTAAATTAGGTAAACTGCCACAGTATCATGAATTAAGTTGTCTGAAAAAACCGCCATACTTTTGTGTTCAATTTTAGAATCTGAACCTTTGTAGTAAATATCTATTGTTGCCAAACTACATTGATTATTATTATAGTGGAATGATTGTGCCGCATCTTGTGCAATGAACGCATAGTTTTCCGAAAAATCTAGGGAAATTAAAAATTCTCCTTTGCTTAAGGATTCTCGTAAGATTTGAAAATAAGATAACTGCTGTTTGGAAATGAAAGAATAAGTTTTGAGTTTATGAAAAAGAGGAAAAAAGATATCAGTAAATAAAGAACTAGAAACAATTTCAGTTTGCAATGTTGATCTATCAGTAGTTTTCCACATTTGAAATTTTATTTCATTAACCATAGACCTTTCAAGAAATAGTTCAAGTTCCGTTTTTAGAGGTTCAATACCAGGACAATTTTGACACATATTTAAGTAACATTTCGCTGTTAGTGTTTTACAAACTATTTTAGCTATACAATCTTTGTAAGTATCCATTTTATCAAAAGAAACTCCTGAATTTCTTAAACCAGCTAAGAGGAGTTTGACGTTTTGATGATAAATGCACACACACACTGAATGCGTACCACTAGCACCAGCTAAAACACAATATTTAGGGCGACATTCGGCAAATTTAGTGAATCCTATTTTTGATTCGGGATACTGTTGTTTATACTTTAAATATAACTCTCTAAGATTGTACAAAACAAGTCGTTTCTGAACATAGGTCTTTATGCCATCATCATTTCGTATACACTTATTATCTTTATAACCTGGCATGATTCTACTATTATCGTCAATTTGATAGAAAAGTTTTACTTCGTTTACAGTATCACATGATATTTTTCGGTTTCCCCTTTTATCAACTAAAAGGGATTGACTATCTGACAAACATTTTGTTACAAGCCAACGGGATGAATTAGAAAAATTAGCAACTTTACGAGAACTCCAGTTTTTTGGGAGTAATTTTAAAAGCAACACTTTTTCATTTTTCGACAAATCATCATCGTTAAACAATTTTTGTAAATTAGAAATAATTTCTCTAGATTCTTCCATTGACACTACATTTTCTTCCTCAATTTCCGCATCAAATTTTAATCGACAAGAATCACATATTTTATCTTTATCTTGTAAGTTCGGAAATCGAGCTTTCATTTTTTCAGAAACAAATCTCAGTTTAGATAAATGCTTTACTTCATCAAAAGGGTTACAACAGCGATTGAAAATCTTTGACATTTTAAAGTTTTCTTTTATTATGAAAATAATAAATATTGGGAAAGAAAACATTTTCAGTGGGTGATAAATACCTTCCAAGGAGCTTTTTTAAGTATTGGAGACGACTCTGTGGTCACTCTAGTGGCAGAAATGATAAAAAGTGAAAATGATGCAACGATTAAAGTATAAGAGATATATACGCATACAGAGGCGCGTCCAAGAGCAGAACAGATTTCACGCGGCCGCTCGCCGCTGTCTTTTCAATCGTATTACTTTTGAGCTCTACGTTTCTCCAACTTGAAAATGTAGGGTTTTGTAGCTTATAACTTTTACTTTCGAATGGTGCTATGCATTTTGAAGAACGACATGTTATACTTTAAGAAAAATGGTTCTGAACTTTCCACTCGAATTTCCGACCAGAAGAAAGTGTTTGGGAGTAAAAAAAATAGCACCATTGGAAAGAGCAGGAAAAAATCTATCGATATATGTCTTTTGTTTTTTTCTGAGAGACTCAAAATACGATTACGAGCTCATTATACCAAGCCCGAGCGTGCGGCGCATCCGAGCGCAGCGCGAAGAGCACGCGCGGCCACTCACCGCTGTCTTTTTAATCTTGTTACTTTTGAGCCCTTCATTTCTCCAATTTGAAAATTTAGGGTTTTGTAGCTTAAGACTTGTACTTTCGAATGGTCATATGCATTTTGAAAAAAAACATGACATACTTTGAGAAAAATGTCTCTGAACTTTCAACTTGAATTTTCGACCAGAAGAAAAAGTTTCGGAGTAAAAACAATAGCACCATTGGAAAGAGCAGGAAAAAATCTATCGATATATATGTTTTGTTTTTTTCTGAGAGACTCAGAATACGATTACGAGCGAGTTGAACAGAGCGTGTTTTGCATGAAAAATGCGTCCCGCGCGCCCGCTGGCTGGTTTCTGGCGGACGCTCCCATATAGCAAAAGGGATTTCTTGATACAATGAAAGTGTTATTCCATTTTTTTTACAAATACAGCAGCCTCACACGATGCAATTATCATCATGTACCCACACGAAAATTAAATCTATGTAATATGGTATCATCATCCTTTACCGTTATAAAACTTTGTAATTATTATTGAAGCTCTTAGAAACTTGTGGACTCTCCCTAAAATAAATCTTTTTACAAAAGTAAAACTTCGGCGAGTATAAGTGTATTTGTAATCTCTCTCTCCCTCCCTCTTTCTCACCATCTCTCTTTCTCCCACTCTCTCTCCCAAAAGAATATCATAGTTTAAAACAAACACATGACAGAAGTGGAATCAATTATTATTTTGTATGGACAAGTACATTTTTGTAACATAGAAATATGGAATTATTTTTATAACAAAAAATCGTAAGTACTACTTTTTAGTAATAAACTCATGAAACTGGTGGAATCAACTAAGTGCAGGCAAGTCAATTATTATAATAAAAAAAATTTTTTAAATAAAATTTGTTTAATATATATTTACTATAAAAATTTGTAAAAAAAATAATTAAGTCTAACAAAAAATATTACAAAAATACTAACATAATAACTGTAATTGAAACACAAAAAGTAAAAAAATTTTTTGCGTAAACATTTTCGAAGTATAGATCATAGAAGTCACCACCCTGTAAAATAGTTTAACCATGAGCTGTTATACATCATAAATTCATGTAAGTTTTTCTTACACAAGTCAATCTACCTATTATCTGCAAATATGAATTTTAAGTAAACATCTTCTTAAACTGTTAATGTAATTTTTAAAATTTTGGGAAATTTTCTTTTAAAGACAGAAGATACTTGCCGGACGCATCGTTTTGTAGCGTTTAGGTAATCTATCAAATATTTATTTTTATACCATTATTTTTTGGAATAAGATTTATATATTATATTTTATAAAAACTTTTCAATTATATTGTATCTATCTATTATATCTATTAATTTTATAAAAATTTTAGATCAATCTTTATAATTTCTATAATTATAATTTCACTGTAATTTCATTGTAATATCTTTATTATACAAATTCATTATAACAAATTGAATTATTATTAATTCTATTGTAAGATAATATTATTTTTTTTTTACATTGCGTTAGTACATCTATATATTACATATGCTTGTTCCTAACATTATATAACGAACAAGTTTTGTGTAAGTTTTGCTCTAGTCAAATATCGAAATATACTTATTTTCTTGAACTGTTATTACCATTTTATTTTAATTATTGACATACTGCGTGACCAATAACTAAATACATAGAAGGTTGCGATTTCTGTCCTACGCACCTTGAACTACAAAACGATGCGTCCGGCAAGTATCTTCTGTCTTTAAAAGAAAATTTCCCAAAATTTTAAAAATTATAATTAACAGTTTAAGAAGATGTTCACTTAAAATTCATATTTGCAGATAATAGGTAGATTGACTTGGGTAAGAAAAACTTACATGAATTTATGATGTATAACAGCTCATGGTTAAACTATTTTACAGGGTGGTGACTTCTATGATCTATACTTCGAAAATGTTTACGCAAACATTTTTTAACTTTTTGTGTTTCAATTACAGTTATTATGTTAGTATTTTTGTAATATTTTTTGTTAGACTTAATTATTTTTTTTACAAATTTTTATAGTAAATATATACTAAACAAATTTTATTTAAAAAATTCTCTTCATTATAATAATTGACTTGCCTGCACTTAATTGATTCCACTAGTTTCATGAGTTTATTTTTAGTAGTACTTACGATTTTTTGTTATAAAAATAATTCCATATTTCTATGTTACAAAAATGTACTTGTCCATACAAAATAATAATTGATTCCACTTCTTTCATGTGTTTGTTTTAAACTATGATATTCTTTTGGGGCAGAGAGGGGGAAAAAGAGACAGCTGGAGAGAAAGAGGGAGAGAAAGAGAGAGGAGAAGAGAGAGAGAGGGAGGGAGAGAGAGATTACAAATACACTTATACTCGCCAAAGTTTTACTTTTGTAAAAAGTGTTATTTTATTTAATGTACTGATATAATAAAGAGTTTCTTGAGACTTATTTCACGGCGCTACCTTGCGCCACGCGTGAGGTGCTTCTCATTCGGCGTACAAAAGTAGAGAGAAAGAGAGCAGTGTATCGTTCACTGCTCCTCGACTTAGATGCTTGCTCACGCACATACTATAAGGAAGGGGAGAGGTACATGTTTACGTTCGGACTCGTACGACATTGCGCGCTCTCGATACAGTCGCGGACTCACACATACCTACTGTATATATATTCATGCGTACAACATAGATGTATACTATTTTCAACACGCCTCCTTACATAGATGTATACTATTTTCAACGCGCCTCCTTACATATGGGAGCGTCCAGCAGAAACGGTCCACCGAGCGCGCGCGGTGCCTTTTGTCGCGTAAAAGGCGCTCTGTTTAACTCGTTCATAATCGTATGCTGCGTCTTTGAAAAAAAAAACCAAGCACCTATGTCGATAGATTTTTTCCTGCTCTTTCCCAATGGTGTGATTGTTTTTATTGCGAAACGCTTTCTTCCGGACGAAAACTCGAGTTGAATATTGAAAGCCATTTTTCTCAAAGTATATCATGTTTTTTTTCAAAATAAACTACACCATTGGAAAGTACAACTCTTAAGCTTCAAAACCCTATCTTGGAGAAGTTGGAGAAATAAAGGGTTTAAAAGTAACAAAATGAAAAAGACAGCGCCGAGGGTCCGCGCGAGCCCCTCGCGCCCGTGCGTACGGCACGTTTAAGTGCACGCTCTATTCAATTCGCTAATAATCGTGTACCAAGTCTCTGAAAAAAGAACTAAGAACATATATCGATAGATTTTTTTCCTGCTCTTTCCAATGGTGCTATTATTATGTAAAAAAATTAGAATTTAAAGGAAAAGGTAATATTGTTATGCCAGATTAAACAATCTATAAGGTTATTTTAAATTTCTGTTTCACTGCTTTCAGTGCGTTCATGGATATTTTTATGTTTAATATATTATGTTTTTCAAATTTTGTTATATAAATGAGCAAAGTTCATTGTAATATTATACTAACTGTTACAACTAGATCCACAAAATTATGTCCATGCATTGGCATTGTAAGTTACAAAACATTTTATATTTACAAAAAAGAAAGGGCGAAATAGCACATCGCGTGTATTAATCCGCCCTTGAGCATAGCGTAAAAAATTCGGGCAGCCGCTATCTTTTTGATCTTACTATTTTTGAACTTTTCATGTTTCAACTTAAAAATATAATATTTTATAGTTTAAGACTTGTACTTTTGAAGAATATAATTCATTTTGAAGAAAAGACTGATATTTTATTGAAAAAATAGAGTTTAATCATTCAAATGGAATTTTCAACTAGAAGGAAGCATTTCGGAATAAAAATAATAGCACCATTGGAAAGAGCAGGAAAAAATCTATCGATATATGTGCTTAGTTCTTTTTTCAGAGACTTGCTACACGATTATTAGCGAATTGAATAAAGCGTGCACTTAAACGTGCCGTACGCACGGGCGCGAGGGGCTCGCGCGGACCCTCGGCGCTGTCTTTTCCATGTTGTTGCTTTTAAACCCTTTATTTCTCCAACTTCTCCAAGATAGGGTTTTGAAGCTTAAGAGCTGTACTTTCCAATGGTGTAGTTTATTTTGAAAAAAAAACATGATACTTTGAGAAAAATGGCTTTCAATATTCAACTCGAGTTTTCGTGCGGAAGAACGCGTTTCACAATAAAAACAATGGCGCAATTGGAAAGAGCAGAAAAAAATCTATCGATATAGGTCCTTGGTTTTTTTTTCAATGACGCAGCATACGATTATGACCGAGTTAAACAGAGCGCCTTTTACGCGAAAAAAGGCACCGCGCGCGCTCGGTGGCCCGTTTCTGCTGGACGCTCCCATATGTATTGTACACCTTTAATTTATTACATGATATTCAATAATTCTCTGAACTTTTCAAATTTATCTTTACACGACGCTTTTGTAAAGATACCCGCAACATTATCATTCGAGTCAATTTTAGTTATTATAATTTCTTTTTCTTTCAAGCTTTCATGAACATAGTGATAATGTTTTCTATGTGCTTCGAATTCTTAGTAAGGCTTTCATAATTCGCTATAATTATCGCGCCTGTGTTATCCCCAAATATCTTTACAGGATCAATCAATTCTACATTAAAGTATTTCATTACCTCTATTATAAACTTTACTTCACTAACTGCCTCAGATAAGGCTATATATTCTGCATACGTTGAAGCCTTTGTTACAGTTTTTTGTTTTCGCGATTTCCAATCGATTACAATCCCAAATACTTTAATAACATATCCAGATGTGGATTTTCAGTCAACATTATCACCAGCCCAATCTGCGTCTACACAACAATCTACACGGTGACCCATTTTAATCGCTACACCCGGATTTTTCGGATCCTAAGACAGATAGGAAAAAATGATTCAGACAAAAGTTGTAGGGGACGAAGGGGGCCAAACGATGGTACTAACAGCTTTGACCTTGAACTTGACCTTCAAGGTTATTTCAAGGTCAAGTGGTTTTTTTTAATAGGAACACCTATTTTTGACCCCGGATTCGGAAAGAGCGGGAAATTTTACGTTCAAAATCATATTGAGACATTTTTTTCAAGGTCATTTCAAGGTCATTTCAAGGCCAAATGAAGGTCGAACTCCGAAAAATCCATTTTAAGTCGTTTTTTCCATGAGTCACAGGCTTAAGTGGTTCAAACTGATCGTAGGTTTAATAGGGAAACCCACACACCCAAAACTTTCACATCCTAGTAAACAAATATCAAACTTGCACATCCGAACCCCATGCTCTTCATAGCCTCACATGCTAAACTGTTACACCAGACATCCCCCAGTCCCACACATCTCTACCCCATGTCTGATGTTTGTTTAACGGAAACTTCAAGATCATTAAAGCTTCTGTTGTAAATGTGTCAACCTTACGTTTAGCGCTACCCAGAAACAACGACGTGGACGTAGTAAGGATTGTTTCCTTTGGGGTGCTTGATTAAAGTGAGTCCCCTTGCCTCTCACTGTTCAGGGTGCTTGATTTAAGTGAGTCCCTTCGCCTCTCACTGATCGGGGTGCTTGATTAAAGTGAGTCCCCTTGCCTCTCACCGTCAGGGTGCTTGATTTAAGTGAGTCCCTTCGCCTCTCACTGATCGGGGTGCTTGATTAAAGTGAGTCCCCTTGCCTCTCACTGTTCAGGGTGCTTGATTTAAGTGAGTCCCTTCGTCTCTCACTTATGTGTTTATCTAACCTCGAAGAAAATGTTCGAAATTACGACCATTTGCTTCCAGGCACATAGTCAAACGCCTTTGGAAGTGGCGAACGGTGTTTAGCAAAGTTTGCCTTGGAATGGCAGCGCATGCTCGACGAATTCTGTCCATCATGTCTACTCTTATGGTGGGCCTTTCCTCAAAAACGGCATTTTTTAAATACCCCCATAAGTAAAAATCTGGTGATGTAAGATCTGGTGAGCAAGCAGGCCATTCAACCGGACCACCTCGACCAATCCATCTGTTACCATACTGCTCATTCAAAAAAGTCCTGACAATTCGAGCGAAATGTGGTGTTGCGCCGTCCTGCTGGAGCCACATTCTTCGTCGCGTTTCTAAGTCAACATCTTCCATCAATACAGGTAGTTCATCTCTTATTAGCGTTAAGTACGTGTGTTGATTAACATTTTCTTCGAAAAAATAAGGGCCAATCACACATCCATTAATAATCCCACACCATACCATAATACTCCATCGTCTTTGATGGTTTACAGTTCTGACCCAATGAGGATTAACATCAGACCAGTAATGACAATTATGTCTATTCAATTCCCCATCACTTTGAAATTTTGCCTCATCAGAAAAAAGAACAAAATTAAAAAAGTCTGGATCATTTTCTATCATTTGTAAAGCCCATTGGCAAAACACAATACGCTGTTGAAAATGAGCAAACTGTAGCTCTTGGACCAGAGTAATATGATACGCATGATATCTAAGCACCTTCATAATTCTTAAAAATGTACTTTTTGGAAGACGGATTTCCCTTTCGATTCGACGAGCGCTTATCTGTGGGTCAAGATGAATTATTGCCAGAATAGTCACAACCCGATTATCATTTTCATCATATTGATGGCGCCTACGTTGACGAACCATGTGTCCACCACGAGCTCTTTGAGTTAAACGTCTGATAGCCATAGCGTCAGGGTGTCGTCTATCTGGATAGCGTTCAACATAAATTCTTGCCGCAGCACGATAATTACTTCGGCTTTCTCCTAAAGCCAACATCATGTCAACGATCTCGTTGGGCGGATAGTCAGCCATTTCAGAGCCAGCTATTAATTACTATTAAATTTGAATAGTGAAATGGTATAAAAAATATTAATAATTATAATATTTGCCCGTATACGGTCGCGACCAAAAAAGAAAAATGTTCCTAAATTATGGTAACTTTATCTGACTAAGTGTATTTGCCAAAAGTACTCCGATTATCACACTTTTGTAATTGTAAGTTTTATAATAAAGTAATAATCATTAAATTATTTCTAATTTGAACTGCACATAATACTAAAACTTGCTTTTATTTTAAATATTGTGAATTATTGCCGTTCAAACTTGAGAAATACTAATATTGATAATGTAATCATTAAAGGCACATTTACAAATAATTTCTGTTCCGTCAAGATTTTTGTACAAAAAAGAAATGTTGTATCTTTATTCTTTTGAAAGTTATGACTTTTCTTTTTAAACAATGACATTTTTTACAGCTCATATCTTTAATTTACTCATATTTCTTCGAGGTTAGATAAACACATAAGTGAGAGGCGAAGGGACTCACTTAAATCAAGCACCCTGAACAGTGAGAGGCAAGGGGACTCACTTTAATCAAGCACCCCGATCAGTGAGAGGCGAAGGGACTCACTTAAATCAAGCACCCTGAACAGTGAGAGGCAAGGGGACTCACTTTAATCAAGCACCCCGATCAGTGAGAGGCGAAGGGACTCACTTAAATCAAGCACCCTGAACAGTGAGAGGCAAGGGGACTCACTTTAATCAAGCACCCCGATCAGTGAGAGGCGAAGGGACTCACTTAAATCAAGCACCCTGAACAGTGAGAGGCAAGGGGACTCACTTTAATCAAGCACCCCGATGAGTGAGAGGCGAAGGGACTCACTTAAATCAAACACCCTGAACAGTGAGAGGCAAGGGGACTCACTTTAATCAAGCACCCCAAAGGAAACAATCCTTACTACGTCCACGTCGTTGTTTCTGGGTAGCGCTAAACGTAAGGTTGACACATTTACAACAGAAGCTTTAATGATCTTGAAGTTTCCGTTAAACAAACATCAGACATGGGGTAGAGATGTGTGGGACTGGGGGATGTCTGGTGTAACAGTTTAGCATGTGAGGCTATGAAGAGCATGGGGTTCGGATGTGCAAGTTTGATATTTGTTTACTAGGATGTGAAAGTTTTGGGTGTGTGGGTTTTCCTATTGAACCTACGAGCAGTTTGAACCACTTAAGCCTGTGACTCATGGAAAAAACGACTTAAAATGGATTTTTCGGAGTTCGACCTTCATTTGGCCTTGAAATGACCTTGAAATGACCTTGAAAAAAAATATCTCAATATGATTTTGAACGTAAAATTTCCCGCTCTTTCCGAATCCGGGGTCAAAAATAGGTGTTCCTATTAAAAAAAACCACTTGACCTTGAAATAACCTTGAAGGTCAAGTTCAAGGTCAAAGCTGTTAGGACCATCGTTTGGCCCCCTTCGTCCCCTACAACTTTTGTCTGAATCATTTTTTCCTATCTGACTTAGGATCCGAAAAATCCGGGTGTAGCGATTAAAATGGGTCACCGTGTATAATTTCGCAATTTACATTACTTTTATAATTCATCTTCAAATCTTTAGTTAAATACAAGTATTTCAAGATTCGTAACGCATAGTTCCAATGAGTCTCATTATAACTATTTTGATATCTACTCAGATAATTTACACTATAACTTATATCGGGTCCTGTACTTGAACTTATATATAATAATGCACCTATCAAATTTCTATATTTAATATCTGACTCGCATATTTCAGCCTTTTCAATTTTTAGATTTGTTTCCATAGGAGTAATATATACGACGACCCATTTTAAACGCCGCACCCGGATTTCTCGGAACCTAAGCCAGATAGAGAAAAATGGTTCCGACAAAATTTATAGGGGACAAAGGGGGCCATATAATGGCGCTAACGTCTTTGACATTGAACTTGACCTTTGAGGTTATTTCAAGGTCAAAGTGGTTTTTTCATATGGAAACACCTAGTTTTTACCCCGGATTCGGAAAGAGCCGGAAATTTTACGTTCAAAATCATATTGAGAAAGTTTTTCCAAGGTCATTTCAAGGTCAAATCTAGGTCAAACTCAGAAAAGTCCGTTTAAAATCATTTTTTTCCATGAACCACAGGCTAAGCTGGTTCAAATTGATCGTAGGCTTAATAGAGAAACCCACACACCCAAAACTTACACATCCTAGTAAACATCACTCAAACTCGCACATCCTAACCCCATACACTTCATGCCCTCACATGCTGAACTGTTACACC
Source organism: Torymus aiolomorphi (assembly GCA_036365515.1). Taxonomy (NCBI): domain Eukaryota; kingdom Metazoa; phylum Arthropoda; class Insecta; order Hymenoptera; family Torymidae; genus Torymus; species Torymus aiolomorphi. The sequence continues at coordinate 101,826,416 of CM070876.1, read as the reverse complement.
CCGGTCCCATAACCATACCCCACACCCCCCAGTCCCACACATCCCTACCCCTCGCATGCTAATCCCATACACCCCAAACCCTCACATCCTGAACCCTGAAAAATTTTTCTCAAGGACAAAATGATTTTTCAACGCCAACTTTAAGATCGTTAACGCTTCTGTTATAAATGTATTAACCTTACTTTTTGCGCTACCCAGAAACAACGACGTGGACGTAGTAAGGATTGTTTCTTTGGGTTGCTTAATTAAAGTGAGTACCCTTGCCTCTCACTGGTCCGGGTGCTTGATTATAGTGAGTCTCCTTGCCTCTTACTGTTCAGGGTGCTTGATTATAGTGAGTCCCCTCGCCTCTCACTAATGTAAATAAATTTTTATTTAACCTCGAAGCAAGTGTTCGAAATGACGACCATTTGCTTCAAGGCACATAGTCAAACGCCTTTGAAAATGGCGAACGGTGTTCTGCAAATTTTGTCTCGGAATGGCAGCGCATGCTCGACGAATCCTGTCCTGCATATTTGCTCTTGTAGTGGGTTGTTGCTCAAAAACAGCATTTTTTAAATACCCCCATAAATAGAAATCTGGTGATGTAAGATCGGGTGAGCAAGCAGGCCAGTTAACCGGACCTCCTCGATCAATCCATCTGTTACCATAGTGCTCATTCAAAAAAGCCCTTACAATTCGAGCGAAATGTGGTGCTGTGCCGTCCTGCTGGAGCCACATTCTTCGTCGCGTTTCTAAATCAACATCTTCCATCAATCCAGATAGTTCATCTCTTATTAGCGTCAAGTAGGTATGTTGATTTACATTTGCTTCAAAAAAATAAATCAAATATCCATTGATAATCCCGCACCATACCATAATACTCCAACGTCTTTGATGGTTTACAGTTCTGACCCAATGAGGATTCACATCAGACCAATAATGGCAATTATGCCTATTCAGTTCCCCATCACTTTGAAATTGTGCCTCATCAGAAAAAATAACAAAGTTAAAAGAGTCTGGATCATTTTCTATCATTTGTAAAGCCCATTGGCAAAATACAATACGCTGTTGGAAATGCTGAAACTGTAGCTCTTGAACCAAAGTATTATGATACGCGTGATGTTGAAGCACCTTCAAAATTCTTAAAAAAGTATTTCTTGGAATACCAATTTCCCTTTCGACTCGACGAGCGCTAATGTGTGGGTAAAGATGAATTATTGCAAGGATAGTTACAACTCGATTATCATTTTCATCATACTCATGGCACCTACGTTGGCGGACCAAGTGTCCACCACGAGCTCTTTGAGTTAAACGTCTGATAGCTCTATCATCAGGATGTCGTCTGTCAGGATAGAGTTCAGCATAAAGTCTTGCCGCACCACGATAATTATTTTGGCTTGCTCCTAAAACCAAAATCATATCAACGATCTCGTTGGGCGGATAGTCAGCCATTTCAGAGCCAGCTATTAATTACTATTAAATTTAAATAGTAAAATGGTATCAAAAATATTAATAATTATAAGGCTCGCCCGTATACAGTCGCGCCTAAAAAGGAAAAACGTTGCAAAATTACGGTAACTTTAATTAGCTAACTGTAATTGCCATAAATACTTCGTTTGTCACACTTTTTTAATTTTAAATTTTAAAATAAAATAATCGTTAAAACATTAAAGGTATTCAATTCAATAAAGCATTATTTCTTATTTTAATTCCAAATAAAACTAAAACTTCCTTTTATTTTTTTGTTTTATGTAAATAATGTGAATTAGTAGCGTTCGAATTTCAGAAATACTAATTTTGATAATGTAATCATTAAAAACACATCTACGAAGAAAATAGGTTCCGTCAATGGTTCTTTTAAATTTATTTTTCAGGTTCTAGTAGGATAGTGGAGCACCACATTTCACGCTCATAACAACAGCATTTTTTAATAAACACTTTAGTATTAGATGAATTCATTGAGGACGTCCGGTGAAATGGCTTGCTTCTTCATCCCATACTTCACCATCAGACTTTTGTTTATGGGGGTATTCGAAAAATGCTATTTTTGAGCAACAATCTAAAAACAAACTACAAGAGCAGATATGCAGGATAGGATTCGTCGAGCATGCGCTGCCATTCCGAGACAAACTTTGCAGAACACAGTTCGCCATTTTCAAAAGCGTTTGATTATGTGCCTTGAAGCAAATGGTCGTAATTACGAACACTTGCTTCGAGGTTAAATAAAAATTTATTTACATTAGTGAGAGGCGAGGGGACTCACTATAATCAAGCACCCAGAACAGTGAGAGGCAAGGGGACTCACTATAATGAAGCACCCCGAAAAGTGAGAGGCAAGGGGACTCACTTTAATCAAGCACCCCGAACAGTGAGAGGCAAGGGGACTCACTTTAATTAAGCACCCCAAAGGAAACAATCCTTACTACGTCCACGTCGTTGTTTCTGGGTAGTGCAAAAAGTAAGGTTAATACATTTATAACAGAAGCTTCAACGATCTTAAAGTTTCCGTTAAAAAATCATTTTGCCCTTGAGAAAAATTTTTCAGGGTTCAGGATGTGTGGGTTTGGGATGTATGGGATTAGCATGCGTGGGGTAGGGATGTGTGGGACTGGGGGGTGTGGAGTATGGTGGTGGGACCGGGATGTAACAGTTCAGCATGTGAGGGCATGAAGTGTATGAGGTTAAGATGTGCGAGTTTTAGTTTTGTTTACTAGGATGTGTAAGTTTTGGGTGTGTGGGTTCGTCCATTAAGCCTACGATCAATTTCAACCAGCTTATCCTGTGGTTCATGGAAAAAAACTATTTTAAGCGGACTTTTCTGAGTTTGACCTAGATTTGACCGTGAAATGACCTTGGAAAAAATTTCTCAATATGATTTTGACCGCAAAATTTTCCGCTCTTTCCGAATCCGGGGTCAAAACTAGGTGTTTCCATATGAAAAAACAACATTGACTTTGAAATATCGTTAAAGGTCAAGCTCAAAGTCAAAGACGTTAGCGCCATTATGTGGCCCCCTTTGCCCCTATAACTTTTGTCTGAACCATTTTTCTCTATCTGGATTAGGTTCCGAGGAATCCGGGTGCGACGATTAAAATGGGTCACCGTGTATAATCTACTATCCTGCAATTGATATTTATTCACTCCCTTACGAAAAAATCCTGTAGGAATTCGTATAGGATTTTATAGGATTCCTATAGATTTTCCTACAGAAATTCCTACAGCTATTTCGCGAGTAAATCCTACAGGAATTCCTATAGGAAAATCTAAAGGAAACAGTGCACGTTTTCCCACTGTAAAATCCTACAGGAATTCCTATAGGGTAATCTATAGAAAATCCTACAGGGGTTTCAGAAAACTTTTTACGACCTGCAGGAATTCCTATAGGAAAGTCTATAAGAAGCAATGCACGTTTTCCCCACTGTAAAATCCTACAGGACTTCCTATAGGGTATTCTATAGAAAATCCTACAGGGGTTTCAGAAAACTTTTTACGATCTGCAAGAATGCCTATAGGAAAGTCTATAGGAAGCAATGCACGATTTTTCCGGTAAAATCCTGCAGGAATTCCTGCTGGTTTTCTATAGGAGTTCCTGTAGATATTCAATACGACTTCCATAGGTTTTCTATAGCACGTCCTAAATCGAGTTTGCGAGCCTATTCTATAGGTTATTATTATCCTACAGCACATTCTATCTGAGAGATGAAACACAAAAATCGCATTATTTAGCTTGTTTGTTTCTTTGCTTCTGTTTTATAGGAATTTTTTTAAATAAACTGATAATATTACCAAAGGGAAACTTAACATGCTTCATCTGCACAGGAAATTTTATAGGAAATTTTCTTGTGTAAAATCAATTTAATTTGATAAATTCTGACAAATTAATCTTATTAAATATAAAATTAAAATTTACTTACAGATTTTGTATACAAAGTCAGTCCGTTTCAAATCTATTTACTAAAGGAAAAATACATAACTTTTTATCTTTACATATAATGCTAACACATTTTGACTTTATGAATGATAATTCGCAGCTTACAATATTCGGTGTTTCTTTCGCTACAAATGAATAAGGGTTAGATGAAAAGCTTGAACTTTGACATAATACTTCATTTAAAATACACAGTTTTTTACCCCTAACAAAATAGTTTAAATTGGCAGTATTCTCACTTCTGAATTGCAATAAATCTGTTATTATGCATATTAGCTGCTACCAAGAACAGTGGCGGCGGCAGAATAGAAGAAAGCAACCGTCGGAGAGGATGCTGACGCTCCTATCATTGCCGCCGTAAACGTCGGTATCCATGGGGCATTGCGAGTACACGCGCACGGTGTCGACGATCGCAACGGCTGTAGATCCGAATACTTCTGCTCCACACGCGCGTGGGGAACAGTAAAGAGAGGCAGCTGCATGTGTGCATGCGGAGCAGAACTTGAGCGGGCACAGCTCGTATATCTGTATCTTTGGTAGACACTTAGGTAGGCATGCTTCCTTGAGTCTTTAGCTTGAGGTCCTTCTGTCTCCTGTATGAATACATTTGTTATGAAACAAGTGTAAGTCAAATATTTTTCAAATATGTATGAAATCATGACATTATTTGAATATGTATATCTTTTACAGTTTTGTATCAATGATAGCTAGAATTGCTATTTAAATCTTTTAGAGGAGTATATCTAAGAGTAGGAAGTAATTCACAACCTTTCAAAAATTTTGCAGCTCGGTCCGCGCACTAATTTCCCAAGAAATTTGCCCAAGACAGAAATCCTGGACTCAAAACTATTCTATACTTGTAATCTATAGCAGCTATAGGTGTAAAGTAAATGTTATTTTTTATAGAGAAACAAATTATCCGAGGGACAGATTACAATATACATTTTGATAGTCAAATTTAACACATCTAGAATACATAGAAAATCAAGTATAAATGTTTTTCTTGTGAAATAAATACGAAAACCGATCTACAAGCTTTAATTTTGAAAGGATGTGAGAGCAACTACTTCTAACTCTTAAGTGAACTCCCTTAAGAGTGTTGAATAGCAATTCCATCATTTATAAAAAAGGAAAATCTGAACATATGGATATTCATCATTCAAAAAATGTTCTAATATCATAGGACTGGATACTTGGACCTGTTTCATTAGAATCCTTGGAGTGAGAGAGAGGAGACTTATAGTGGCAGAGCGCACGAAAAATTTCGAGCTGGTGCTCCAGCTGGTAGTGGTGTGCGACACGCACTCTTCAAAATCTTTGATTTCATCTATATGTAGCATGATTTTTCATGATTTCAAGTCAGTAGTCGTGGCTTATCCTTCTTAATATACACCTTTGAAAGAATACATAACTGATGTATAATATGGCAGAAAAATTAAGCAAATTTATTTTGCACTTTCACTTTCAGACATTGACATTTATTTAGCATAAGCATTAGCAAATGTTCAGTCAAAGTACGAAATTAATTTTTTTTTTATTTTTCTCACATAGGTATTATACAATTATGTATCATTATAACTAATATTCCAATTATCTAGGCTCCAGCTACTGAACTTTGAAAGAAAAAAAAGTAAGAATATTAGAGGAAGCCCTAACGTCAGTCAGACTATCGCTCAAACCATGAAAAAGAAGCAATGTTTAATCGATTTTCAATTGAAATATGACTGCTTTCAGCTTTCATATTTGGCATGGAAGTATAAATGACCTATTATTGCATAATATATGTGCAAACAAAATTAGAAAAATTTATTTTGTGTTTTGACTTTGAGACACATTGAACCTTTTAAGTAAATTTCAACAGTTCAGAGTCCAAATTTCAAAATAAATATTTCCGATTTTCTTCACATAGATATTATACAATTTTACCATTATATCACATACTACTCCAAATAGTAAAGCTTCTAGCTACTATATGATACAAGGAAAAGGACAAAATTATTTTAAGAAGCCACACCGCCAGTCAGCGAACAACTAAATACATGAAATAGCAAAACTGTTTAATTGGTTTCTAGTTGAACTATGATTGATAGAGCTTTGATATTTGGCATGGTAGCATAAAATAACCTATAATTGTATAACATGTGTGCAAAAAAAAATTAGAAAAATTTATTTTGTATTTTGATTTTGAAATACATTGATGAATTTTAAATATTATACCATATGTTCCAACTATCAAAATCATCCTCCGATGGATGTTTTCAACCTCATTTTAATGAAACTTCAATCAGACTTTCTAAAGTGCAACTTAATAACTTAGTCCCACATAAGAAGTAAAACGTTAGATTGATGTTAAAAATCGAGCCACTATTTTCATAGAAAATTCTTTTTTAAAAATTTGTTAATAATTACATTTTTAGTTATTCGAAGAAATCATCCCTCGGAAGGTATAATTTTGACATTTGTAACACATAGGTTAATATCTTATCACATAGGAATAATATACATTTGGATAATATATAGACTTTTAAGGAATTTTATAATAACTTTGAAAATCACTAAAGTTTCACCTTTTGCAAGAAGAATTTGAAATTTGTCATCTCTGCCTCTATTCCACCATCTCTCAAGAGGTCGTTGTCCTCATCACAAAATAATAGAATATGATAATATAAAATCGAAAATGAAGTATCTGGAGGGCTACTTATCTCACCAAGGAGTTTAGAAGAGCTGCAGCTGGAAAAAAGGGGCAACATAACCTCTCTATGTATAAGTCATTACCGTATCCTTCTATCTCCTAGTCGTCAGCTGCTGGAGTTCTCCTGATAACCTGTGGCTGCAGGCCAACGTCCTTCAGTTATCTATGCCGCACTTTCCCGATCTTTCACGAGATCGTCGTTGTCACTAGCGATTATTAGCTACTATTAAAGCGCGAGCACCGTAAACGGACGCGTATACTCATGTCGTCGCTCAACCACGGCACGGGGACGTCGTGTAGATCGTCATCGTCAATAGCATGTTAGCACTAAGGCAGAATCCACACTATACCGCTACCCCCTATCCGTACCCCGTATCTGTACACCGTCGAATTTTCTTGTAGAGTTGTCTATCTGACAAAGTCTATGGTACTCTCATAGATCCACTTCTCACTTTCATTAGCGTTGTCTTCGAGGACCATAGAATTTGTGAGATAGCCAACTCTACAAGAAAATTCGACGGGGTACGGATACGGCGTACGGATAGAGGGTAGGGGTATAGTGTGGATTCTGCCTAAGGAACCGTCCACATAACTACAGAAGCCCTTACGGTCGAGTAGCGCTCCCTCTGTGTCGGGGTGCGCGAAAAGTGCACTGCTAACAGTTAGCAGTGCGCTAACGCGATTTTTGAAATTCTTAAATAAATGTAAAACTGTAAAACTGAGGAATTCTTATTAAAAATAAGTAAACAGATTGGATACGAAAATTTTAACGCATTCAATGGGTACTTAACCTCAAAAAGAAAAGGTATAAAAAAGTGATTCAAGTGATTTTCGGTTTCAATTCTTAGGGACTCTGGTAAGGAATTAAACATCTCTTCTGGCCTGTTCACTAACTAGGATATTAGTCAATTATTAAGCCAGAATTATCTGGTCAGAATTTGATGGTCAACGATTCACAGCTGCAGTTTGTAATATCTAAATAGATTAATTTAAAAAAGGTACAGTTACAGATATCAAAATTAACATGGTTTAGTATATCTATACATATCCTCATATATATATATATATATATATAGATATACTAACCCATGTTATTTATGTATCTGTTCCTTGTATTTTTTTTGCGTGTAACGGGCCTACAGAGTCTTAGAGATCGTCCAAAAACTACGTAGCCGCTTTTGAACCATTTATCGACCCCCCCCCCGTGGACAACGATAGATTGCTTACACTAGCCCCCCCCCCCCGCCAAAATCCACGTAGCTTTTGGCGAGATAATTCCGAAAGTAAACTTCATATTTTCCTACATTAATTTGACGTTTTTGCAAGTTCAATAAATATATATGTTTATATATACACAATTAATATAAAACTAAACTGTTCATTCGATATAGGGCTCCCACAAGGCTCAAGATAAATATCGATATTGTATCGTATGGTCTTGAAAATCAAGACAATATCAAAACAATATTCGAAGAAAAAAACCACTGCCAATTCATTGGCACGTAGCTTCCTCAAACTATTTATCAATTCCTTTTTTTATACTTTTATAAAATAATTTTTCTCAAAAACAAATGAAGAAAATGTATTGAAATTTTAACCAAATATAGTTTATAATAAGCGTAATAAGTGGTTAAAATTTTGAGTCGATTTATGAAATATTCTCTGAAAAACAAGTATTCGAAAATATTTCAAAATAATTAGTTCTTTAAGAAATAACAAACATCTGTATAATTTAAAAAATTGTTTATTTTCATAATATTATCTGCTTTCATAATGATTGAAAACTCGCTGTAGGGGTATATTTTTAATTATATTTAAATAATAATAATTTAGTTATTCATAAAAAAATACATGTTTTTTGAGTGATCGACAATTTCATTAACCTACCTTCATTATATCTCGTTGCAATATTTTTAAATAATGAACCTAATAGCTTATTATTTAGAAAAAGCAAGTAAACAACACGCGTGCGTATCGCGCGTCATTTCCACTTTCTAGTAACATATACATAAAGCCGTTTTCGAAAAATTTCGATATGAAAAGATGGCTAAAACAGTTTTAGCCTAAAATATCTCTCAAATTCGTACACGAATTCTCTTATTACCATAAGATCTAATATAATTATTAGGATTTATGTGAACAATCTGCGTAGCATTAAATTAGATATAGATATATAGATGTATGTAAGAGAGCAACGCCGTGCGGCGCAAGCGAGCGCCGCTGCAGTGCGGGGAGGGAGAGCGGCAGCTGCTCTAGTCAGACGGTTGCAGCGCGCCGAGCGAGACAGACGTACGGAGTATTGTGAATACTGAGTGTGTTAAATAAAGCTTTTGTTTCATCTTGAATTGTTGCGTTTATCTTGTTGTCTTACCCAAACTCCAACAGGTTGTGGGCCGGTAAGATAACAACGCTTCCACCGCGCAAAAAGTGTAGGAGAAAACGTGAGAGAAAACGTGACGTGTTTAGCCTTTGTGTCGTGAGACGAGAGAAAGATTCGAAAGCTGGAGAAAGAGAGGGGCTTTTCCTGCTTGCATCACAGGGCACGGTGTGCACTGGAGAGCGACAGGAGATTTTGTTCTCATCGGGGAGAAGTTTGCCAAGGAGACGCAAGACAGGGGCAAAGACGATGGCACAAGGCGAGCCCAGATCAAAGGCGAACAATGGTATGTAAAAATGCATGTATTTAGATACTCAGGAGAATAATTGCAAAGGTAAAAGTGTTGAAGTATAAATTGAATAGAAACGCGAGTCAAACAACACGAGAGGAGAAACTCGCGAATCAGTAGAAAGCGAAAAAATTAAAGTTGATGTTTGCGAATAATTTAGCTAAAAGATAGAAAATTAATCGTATGAGAAAGAGAGAATTAGATCAGAAAATAAGAGAAAGTGCGTATGCAAAAATTGAGAGATGAAAAACAATAGCTAAAATCAAAGAACAGAAAAGTGTAGCATAGAGAGGAATTCTGATGATTCTCAGAAGTGGCATAGGCGCGCAACAAGTTTGAGCGGGAACATGCACGTGTGCATGCGCGCGCAGCGAGCCAAGATAGCCGCCCGCGGTGTCGCCTCGTGGCTACCTTCCTTTCCGCTCGAGGCGAACGACGCGCCATGTTGAGAGAGAGCATGGTGGGCGCGGACGTCGCGGGGGGAGAGAGGGAGCTCGCGCATGGAAGAGACGACGGCGTGCGGAGTCGGGGAAGGAGCTCGCGCGCAGCCATGACGCGCATACCGAGAGAGAGTCGATGGTCGCGCGGGAGAGGGGCGTGTGACTCTATAGAGTGTGAGAGAGAGAGGCTGTGCTTGCGCGGCGAGGTGACGCGCGGCACAGCACGAGAGACGATATAGCTGCGTGCGACGGGACGCACGCGGCGCAATCGAAATGCCGTAGACTAGACAGTGCCGTATATGTATGTAAGTATATACATATACACATGAGAAAGAAAAAGAGAGACTTGATGTTCGCGCGGAAAGGGGACGCGCGGAGAAGTACAGGAGAGTACAGGAGAATACAGAAGAATACAGGAAAGTACAGGAGAGTACAGGAGAGTACAGGAGAGCACAGGAGAGTACAGGAGTAAGAGTTGGTAGCTGCGTAGCGACGGAGCACGCGCGGCTCACCGCGAAATAGACGATGGTGTATATGAATATGTACATATACACATCTAGGAGAAAGGAGAAACTGTAGCTTGTAGCGATGGAGCGCATACAGCTTCATCGTTAAGTATATGAACACATGTGTATACACATGTGTAGCGCCCCTGAATCGCGACGGGGTGCATCCGAGCTGCACCGCGTCAACGCGGGAGGGGGTTGCTAAAACAGACAGATTCAGACTATAGGAGTTGGAGAAAAAGTGTGCACACATGGAGTTAAAACGCGCGTATTGGAGTAAATGACGTCAAAATATAGTCTGAATATCGCCTTCTGTTGGAGTATAAAGTTATGATTTTGACGAGATTTTTGACGAGATTTTTGACAGTAAGAAGGTGCCAGGAGGACGTCACGATTTGAATCGGACTTGTCGGTGAGACAAGTTTAGCTATACAAATGGAGTGTAAGCACGCAATTGGCAGTCCTAAAATGGATCCATATGGAGTGTATATAGACAGTAGAAGTCGCGCGCATTTAGAGAAAATATGTCATGATATTGGAGAAAATAGACAGTAGAAAAACTTGAAATATAATTAGAGAGTTTATATACTAATGTAAAATTGAATTTTACAGACAAGCTGGACGAGCACAAGAAACTGATGGAGTCAGTTTGGATCAGGGAGGAGATCTACAAGGAATACTTTGAAGAGAAAGCTTTCTTTGTCAAGAAGGACGATGGGAAAATTTACATCGCCTTCCCGGATAAAAATATGAAAAGAGTCGACCAGCACTTGTCCACGGAGGAATACATCCATGCTCACCAGCACTAGGGAAAAATGGAATAGGTGATCCCTTTCGGTCCACCACAACCTCCAGATGGAGAGGCGGTTACAGAAGTATCTCCTGGAGCAAGTCTGGCGACAGTGAAGGAGCTGCTGGAGAAGCAAAAGAGTGACTTGAGGTCGGAGATGATTGATGACCTCAAGAAGACTCAGGATTTGATGCTGGAGCGGCAAGCTGAGATGAATAAACAGCTTATAGAAAGACTTGTGAGCAATCTGGGCGGATGTTTAAGACAGGAAGGAGTGTACAGCCGCAAGTAGAGAGGCAGAGTCAAATTAAAGAACTGCCCACTGATTGTAAGGGTGTGACAGCAAAAGAGGGAGAAAAAAAGATTTGGGACTTACCGGAGGGTAAAAAGAAAAGACGAGTGAGAACTAAAAATGAGGTAAGCAAAGATATTAAAATGAATAAACAAAATAATGAATTGAGAGAGATAAATGTAGAAAATTATATTGAGGCGAGAGTAAATGAGAGAGCAGATACCTTTTTGAAGGAAAAAGGTAAGTAGAATGAGAGTGTAAATTTTGTAATAAATTTGACAGACAGAATCCTTTTGAAGGAAAAAGGTAAATAGAATGAGAGTGTAAATTTTGTAATAAATTTTACAGACAGAATCCTTTTGAAGGAAAAAGGTAAACAGTATGAGAGTGTACATTCTGTAATAAATTTGACAGACAGAATCCAAGTTGAAGTGTCAGGAAAAATGTCCGGAATTAATAGAGTGTATAAATTGACAGAAAACTTAAAGTTTGAAATGCTTGAGGACTATTTGATGTCCGAATTAAAACTGGAGTACATTTTAGACAAGGACAAAAGTATCAATATCTCTGAAACTAAGTTGACAGACGATAAAAATAGAGTGAAGGCATTATAATAAATCATATTGACTTTAAATATACTAAAATCGTGGAATTGAGAGAACCACAGGAGATCTTGTGTAAATTAAAGGAATATAAAAGACTGGAAACGAGAGTGACCAGTGTGTCCGCTAGAAAGAACCTGTATGCTATGGAATTTAATCCTAAAAGAGAGACAGCTGCAGAATTTTGGGATAAATTTGAGGAGAAAAGTTAAGGTGTGCAAGAATATGCCAGACGTAGGCATAATGGCAAGAAAAATAGAAAAGTGACATATTTATGCATACTGTAGTTGAGTCTGTTCCCGGTGTTGATAAGTTTAATTATCTGAGCAGACAAACTATGGGAAAGGACGTGACATCTGCAAAACTAAAAGATTATCTTTTACAGGTTAAAACGGAAACTACTGCATCAAAGAAGACGACAAAGACAACCATGCTGGCTCAAGGAGTATTTAAGGCTCAGAGCAACCGAGGCAAAGATCAAGGAAGAGGAGCAGGCAGGCTGAATAAGACGAGATGTTTCAATTGTGGGCTAATGGGGCACATGAACCCTAACTGTCCAACTCCAGGTCAAACAGTCTGTTACACGTGCAGGAGACCGGGCCACGTGGCTAAAGATTGTTTGCGTGGAAAGAGAGCTGCTGAGAAACAGGAATGGAGGCCTGTCAAACAGTCGAAGCTGGAGGCTCGAGGTGCTCGAGGCACACGGACATGTTTCTGCGGCAGAGGCGCGGGACGTAGCCGTGGCGGCAGAGGCCGTAGGGAGGTTGCACCATCCGGCTGGTCTTTGATGGTCTCAGAGAAGGAGGACTAAGGTGTAGAAAGAGAAGGTAATAAAATGAAATTTTCTGATGACAAGGAAAATTGTAGACAAAAAGGATAATCATTTGATTAAATACACTAATAAAGAAATAAAAATTAGATCAGAAACGGGTAGAGAGTTCAAGTTAAATAATGTATTGTATTCTGAGGAGTTACCAGCGAATGTATAGTTACTTAGACAGTTTGTTGATCAGGGTTTACAAATCCATTTAGACAATTGTAGAATAAATATCTATGATCTGGGATCTAAAAAGAATAATTTTTGGTAATCTATGAGAGTCCTTTTGGGATATTAATATTAATGGTAATAATAGAGAAAGACGATAGAAAAGATTACGTGAGTCTTTTCGCATTAGCTGTAGAACGAGGCACTGAAATAAACTGTGAGTAAAAATAAATTGAGAGTAGAATGAGTAAATGAAAAGGAACTAGAAAACGAAAATCGTAAAAATGAAAACGGAATGATATTTTAGAGAGTAAATTGCCTAAATAATTAGATTTATTAACGACTGTAAATAATAGAAAGTTTCAAATTACAGAAAGTAGAACCGAAAATGACAAAACGGAAATTAGGGATAAGTTAGAAAACGAATCAGATTCTAGTGCAGAAATGAGTAAAACAATGCTATGGCATTTGAGACTAGGTCATATGTCAAATAAATATTTGATAGAACTGGCAAAAGTTTACTCAAATTTGCCAGGTAAAAGAGAGGTTATGAGTGACAGAGATATCATAGAATGCGATACGTGTTTTATTACTAAAAGCATGAAGTAGCATTTTGGCAAGACATGCAATAGGGCCGAAAAACCACTTAGAAAGATAGCTTTCAAACACAATATTGAGCAGTTAAGAGGGGGTTAGTTTGTGAGCCTCTTCAAAATACCGAAAAAGAGTAATTAATACTAAATTTGGAAACAAGTGTTGAAAGTTTTTCTAGTTTGGCATATTTTGACAGGGTACATAATCTGTGTATCTAGGCAAAAGAAACTGTTTGAGAGCAGACATGTGAAGTTTATAGAAAATAAAACTTACAAAGACGTACATCTTAAAGACGAAAGTACATGTACTGAAAAAGGGGAGTTTAGAGAGTCAACACCCGAAAAGGAGAAAAATCAGGAACCAACTAAGATCATAGAAACAGAGGGAGAAAACTGGGAGGAAGCGATAGAATCTGAACTTAATTTTCTGTATGAAAAAGGAGTGTTGGAAGTTGTTACAAAGAAGGAAAAGTTTACAAACAATAAAATCGAGTCAGGAGAAATTTTTAACGTGTTCGGCTATATGGTGACTAGCCAAGTACTTAATAGAGAGAGAATAAATCGAGAAGAAGGCGAGAAAAACAACTTAATTTCCCAAGAAAAAGTATTGAGAGGTAGTGGGATCGTTGTTGTACTAGGAAAATTGCACGAAGCCGACATATTATACGGAGTTAATGTACTAAGTAGGCATCAAATTGAGCCCACGAATATTGAGTGAAAAGTGGCCAAAAGAGTGTTATAAAATTAATCAGGGATTATAAAAATTTACTTTGACATATAGAGCAGAATCAGAAGGAATATTAGGGTATTCTGATGTGAGTTTGATAGACTGTAAGAGCTCGCTGACTACCTGCGGATTTATAATTAAATTCTTTGGAGACTGTGGTTTGGAGGACGTATAAGCAATCGAGTGTAGCTTTATCCACTTGTCAAGTTGAGTATGCTGCGATAAGCGAGATTTATCAAAAGTGAATGTCGCTGCGAAATTCCGTGAATTTCGTTATTAGACAGAATCAGTACCCAATGGCATTCTATATGGCACATGGTAGCTTAGATTTGTGCTGAAACTAATGGTGGCAACAAATTGAGGTATATGGTAGAGAGAACATTATATTAAAGAGATTATAAATAATAATTGTATTAAATAATTGGACAGAATCAAAAGAGCAGTTAGCTGACATATCTACAAAGGCGTTGGAGAAAAATTTGCATGATAAACTAACATATAAAATTCTTAATAAGAAAGAGACTTAAATTTTATTCTGTTCACAGGAGAAACTGACGACTGGAATTTACCTAGTTAAAGAGCAGGTAAGACTGCTAGGTGTTATTAGATAAGAGGCTGAAGCACCAGTATAAATCAGTCAAAGGAAGAAAACAGTTCCGATCCAAGACCAATGATAATCACACGGGCCAGTATTAGTCCCGGATTTAATTAAATTATAATATGTAGGGATAGGTGTGTTAATATAAACCCAGATCTTATTTATGTATGCGATGCTACTGGATTGAGAGGGAGTATTACGATTTATGTGATCAATCTGCGTAGCGTTAAAGTAGATATAGATATATAGATGTATGTAAGAGAGCCACGCCGTGCGGTGCGAGCGAGCGCCGCTACAGTGCGGGGACGGAGAGCGGTAGCCGCTCTAGTCAGACGGTTACAGCGCGCCGAACGAGACAGACGTATGGAGTATTGTGAATATTGAGTGTGTTAAATAAAGCTTTTGTTTCATCTTGATTTGTTGCGTTTATCTTGTTGTCTTACCCAAACTCCAACAATAATAAATAATATACAAACTCAACATCTCTACAAAATTTCAAATGAATTAAAACAATTTTACTCTAGTTATTGTGCAACCGAGAAAGTCATTTTCAGAAATACCATAATGTTAAATATCAAATATTTTAAAAAGTAGCCATATAATCTTGATCAAATTTTACACAGATATTGCCTATCTGGCAAACAAAATAGCCTATAAATTATGAGCTTATACATGGAGCCGTCATTTAGAAATTACGATTATCAAAAAAACGTAAACAAGTTTTCACCTCTAAATATCTTTACAAATCAGGAGATAATTCTTTTACCTAAAGGACTTATATAATAAATATATAAACTCTACATTTTCACAAAATTTCAACATGATTAAACCGATTTTTTTTTCTCTAGTTATCAAGCGACAAAGAAAGAAACTTTGTAAAATACAAAAATTTTCAATATCAAATATTACAAAAAGTAATGGTACGATCTTCATGAAAATTCGCACACATATTATCTATATCACATACAAAATTGTCTATAAATTTGGAGCGGATACATCAAACCGTTTTCGAGAAATTACGAATTGAAAAAAAACTTAACCATTTTTAACCTTAAATATCTCTGAAATTTATGGACCAATCATTTTGCACAAAGAACTCGACCTAGAGCTATTAGTCTAGGCGCCGACAATACATTTCGTGGCCAAATTTTGTCCCAGCCTGAACCAAAGTTTTCTAGGCATAATTTGGCCTGCTGAATCCGAATTTCGAGGGTTCCCGGCCGAAAAAGTGGGAGAAAAAAAGTTATAAACAATTTAATTGTTTGAAGGCCATATCTCCGAAGTGAAATATCGCAGAGAGCTGTAACTTGTTTCAAAACGTTTGTTTTTTTATTATACAAAAAGTAAAAACGGAAAAACGATTAGATAAAATGTACACTCCAAATGTATATGTCATGCCTATTACAGGCTTTGTTTAAATAAAACAATCTAGTCTTTAACAGAATGTATATAATTACAATTTGTCTTCTGCATCTAAAACAATTTACAATTACACAGGTTTTACCGCCAATTTTTTCCATTAGAAATAAAGTATTTCAAAATTGAAAACAAAAATATACACGTCTGATTAATTTGTATAACGCGGACCATTTTAAATTTAAAACATCATTCTACCATCGGAACACGAAAATAGCAGAAGGTTTCGCGCTTGACAGCGATAATAAATTGTTTTATAAGTGGAAAAATGAAATTTATAAAAAAAAATTGTGTGTGGAATAAACAATATATTTGTGAAATTTTATTAAGAAATATTATCTATTAATTATACAAAATATTACAGTAAAATAATTTGGAGCTAGTATTAATTATGAAAAGGGTTTTTATATATCGTGAATTCAATGTGTATTAGTTGCGTTCCAAGTAGGTAGGTTATTTCGTATTATTTATATCTTAACATAAATACTTTTGTGTTGACACATTATTAATTGCATCTAATAAATGATTTAAAGAAGCGATTAAGTCAATTTTAATTCCAAAATCGCTAGACATACAAAGCTCAATTGTTTTCATTTATTAATTTTACTAAAAATATTTTAACCTCAAAATCTGAAATTTATGGACCAATCATTTTGCCTCAAGAAATCGATATAAAAATCTAAAAAATACACCTCTACAAGAAATTTTGAAGCGAATAAGTCAATTTTATTCCAGCAATCGTTGCACATACAAAACTCATTTTTTTTTAATTTTTCATTTTTCAATGCTTACGTTTTTTTTTATAATAACAGAACACCCTACAAAAGAAATTTTTTTTTTTAGGAAATATAGCTATTTTAATTCTATTTCGAATGCTACCCATTCCCTTCGAATACATAGAGCTATTCTCAAGAAATTACGATTTGAAAAAGGTTAAAAATATTTTAACCATAAATATCTCTTAAATCTATGGACCAATCATTTTGCCCAAATAACTCGACCGAAAACTATACAAAATCCACCTCTACGAGGAATTTTGAAGCGATTAAGGCGGTCTTACACCTAGTGGCTTCTGGGGTCAAAATGAGCTATAAAAAAAAAGAAAAATGTAGTTTAAACAAAGTACAATATATATACTATAAATATACACTATTTCTGATAATATGGCCCAAGACAATCTGTAGACCAATTTTACTCAGAGATATAGCATTTTCAATTTTTTTCAATTGGCGTAACTTTAAAAAGAACTATTCCATTGATATTCATGGGAGAGGAACTAAATTACTTGAAATTCATGCAGTTATGGCAGGAAGAGTTGGAAAAATAAAATTTCTGAAAATTAATATTTTTTTTATGGAAAAAAATGCTTTAAATACATGAATTTTATGAATTTTTGTGGATTTTACCATTTTAAAATTATTTAATAAAATATTTTTCATATTTCCAACCCTTTCTGCCATAGATGAATAAATTTCAAGTAATTCAGGCCCTCTTCCATCAAAATCAATGGAATAGTTTTTTTTTAAAGAACGCCAAACTTTAAAAAATGATATTTTGAGAAATAAGCCTACAAAGAAAAATACCATAAAACTTCAAAAATAACCAGCCATTATGTTCCCAATTTTTTTCCCTTCATGAAACTCAGTTTCCTGTACACCTAAGATATGTTCTTCTATATAAATATGTTGAAACAGAAGCTCTGGCACCTTGCATGCATCCGTTCCTTTAAAAGTTATTGCTAATCTAACAGCATGCGTTCCATTCAAAGTTATTGTTAACAATCTGTCCTTCGCTTTTATACTTTTGATTCATCCACTGTTGAGTCACTTTTTAACACATTGTACTGAGTTATATTATTATTTATTATACTAAGATTAATGTAGAATATGCAGCAGGTCTTATGAAATATGAAATCCTAATCGCAACTTAAGAAGCCATCACTGTTGTGACCAAAAGTACATAAATACATAAAAGCCGATAAGCCCATTTTGTCAATGATCACTTGATTACGCATATTGTACATTAAATATATCTTGAATTCAAGCCTGTATTATATATTTCTTGTGTGCTAAGCTTTTTCTTTTCGCTTTAAGGCTTGTCGCTTTTCTGCGTAGATACATCTTGACACTTATTGTAATTCACAACTCTTCTGAATTGAATTATATCTTATAGTAAGCTAACCTCAATTATTTCACTTTCAACTTTTTTAGAAAAAATATGTATTTACTTTTGGGGGGGGTCCAGAGTTTCGACGACTCACTTGAAAATTGAATTCAACTATAGACGTGCTCGGTTTCGATATAACAATGTTGAACATACGTAATATATGTACGCGCATTCATTAGAAATATTTTATACATAATTATCAAATAACCGAAAAACTAATAAAAGAAAATGGAAATGTAGATTAATTTATAAATCAATCTAAAAAATGACATTGTTCAAAGAATATACTATTAATTATTACGAAAATAAAACAAAAATTTTGATATAGTGCTAGTATTATATACTTTTCGAAATATAAAAAATAGAAAAATAATATTCACTATGTTCACATAGTCGACAGTAAACTATTTAGACAAAGGACGTAACTATTACCTCTGATTTCGAAAAATATTTGTAGAATGGCCTAACTTACGAAAAATATTTTTAAAATGACCAAACATTCGACATATATTTAACTCGACCAGCTCATTAAATTCAATCGCCGTAGAGAGATGGCGCTAGTAGTCCGGAGGCTTGAAATATTTATACAATAAAAATTGTTTATGAATATTTGTATAAACAAATACCTAAAATTAATGTTTTTTGTCAATTTTTGCAATATTGCAAACCACCAATAATAATAATAATAATAATAATAATAATAATAATAATATATAGGCATGTTTTACCAAATATTCAGCAAACCGTAAGACTCATTTTATTAACTGGGACTGAAGGATCATATAAAAAAGTGGAACTAACAAGTTATAAATCGAGAAAAACTTATGATAAAAATCGGAGGCAATAAAGACGGCAAATTCAAATCAATTAATCTCATTGATAAATGTCATGGAGTATTTTTGTAACAGAACAAATTATTTAATAGCATATCGCATTATGTATTCGAGGTTTTTCTTCAAATTTTATACGACGTTATATGATACACACCATACATTACACAAAAATAGTAACACTCGCTAGGTGAAAGTATGCTTTTTCAAGTGTAAATACATTCAACATACTTGTGTCAAATCAAATACTGTATATAAGTAATAGCCATAATACCGGCATTTTTAGGTACATTTAAGCGTTTAAAATCGTTTTTAAGGGTTTTATTAATCAGAATTTGATTGTACAAAAAAAAAACATTGTACAAAATAAATACAAAACAAATACTACGTATGGTAATGGTAAACTTTATTCAATTTTAACGAAAAGTGAGCGCTAGCCTCTTTCGCGACGCATTACGTGAAACGTTAACTACAGGAAAAATAAACAATGTTCGCGGGTGTTCCTAACTACATGCTGTATACAATTTCGATTACGAAAAATACTTGCGGTGCACATACATATATACACTAACACGGCAAAAGGGAGAGGAGCATCAGAAAAAGGCTCATCACTAAGACTTAGCGCCGCAAGCGGTAGCGCGAAGTAAGTACCTACTACTGCCGCAGCTGACGGGTGGTATGCTGCTAGCCGGCTATACCCCGCGTATGCGCCATGCGGAGTGATACAAACATGAAACAATCGCACTGCAGGCTCCCATAGTATTCCCAGCGATGACAGGACAGACAGTGGCTGCTGTAGTACGACCTCCTGGTGGATATCGTCCCTCTCGTCGTGTTCGTCCGACTCGTAGGAGACAGCAAGACGGCGGAGTCGGCGGCGGAAGCAGATTTCTTGGTAAGCCAATTTTTTGTTTTATTATAATCTACAACTTTTTTATTAAATATTTTTGTGGAAAATCAAATCATGTCGAATTATAGCGAAAAATTGTTTATTTTTGACATTTTTTGCCGTTTCTCGCCGTTGTCTTTGAAAATATTGCTCCTAGCAAAACATTTTCAACAGAAAAAATGTTTTTTAATTAGTTTTAGCAGATAGATCTATAGATATTAACTTAAAATTAATTTTTCTAGACATTAAGCTTAAAACTCGATTTTTTGAAATGTTTCTTTGTGCTCTCATTTTTAAAGTTTTCCATCGATCTTTCTCGGTAGGGAACCACTAGTTAGGTATAACTAGAGGAGTATTTTCCCGCAATCCCGATGGAAGCATTCGAAAATTCATTGAGATAATCGAGAAATTTCAGTACATACGGGCACACAGACATACATTAATCATAGAAAACGCTTAAAACGCACGTTGGAATATTACGCACCTACGGAGGAAAAAACTTGGACAGCCTATATCTCGTGTAAATTGTCACCCGAGCCGAAGGCGATAGTCCAATGGCTGGCCCCTTGTCTGGCCAATTTTACTCTCGTGGAGCACATACTATTTTTACTCCCGCCGAGGCCGAAAATGTCACATTTCCCGTTTTTGCGCCTAGAGGGAATGTGATACTTTCGGCCCGGCCGGAGGAAACTAGAGATGAAAAAACTTGGACAGTCCACAGCTCGTGTAAATTGATACCCGAGCCGAAGGCTGGATAATTTTACTCCCGTGGAGCGTATACTATTTTTCCTCACATCGAGGCCGAAAGGGCCATATTCCCGTTTCGGAGGCCCGGTGTGAGGAAAAAGACTTTTCTTGTATTATATTGTTACTTTTTGAATTCAGACAATTTTCGCTCGGCCGAAATTATAAGGCTCTTCCGAACAGCGGTTGTGCCTAAAGTCTTTTACATAAATCCGATGAAGATCAAATATAATAAAAAAAATTATTACAGCAAATAATATAAGTTTAATAACATTAATAAAGTATTTGTTACTTTTCGATTTTACATAAATAAAAAATATATCTATGTATGTAATAACTAGTTTTTTTATTTTGCAAGTTATTATGGGGTCTTCTACTTATAGTCAAAAATGGACTATGACTGGGAGTTTAATAGGATGGTTTCATATAACACGTCCAGAAAAAAGCACATAGTAGAAAGTTGTCCTGTATCAATAATAGAGCCAAGTAGAACAACACTCGCAAGCTTATCAAGAGTTATTATTGAGTCTGGGAATCGCCCTCAGATTTTTACTAAGAAATTTATTTTTTGTAATCAACATTATCCTAAATGCATTATGTATGATTTTTCATCTTATAGCTTTATTATTTTAAGTTACATAAAGATACACATTTATCTTAAATAATATTTTACAAAAAAGAACTGTGAAAAACTTTCTTAAAATTAAACATAGTATAATTTGGTCAAAAAGTTCTTGAACAAGAATTATTTTAATCACAAAGTTTGTACTTTAATATTATTTAAATATGTTTCAACTTTATTTCTGTATACGAAAAATGTTTATTTTTATAAATATCTGATATCGCATCTTAAAATATGCATTACATGAATTATTTATATTTTACATAATACATGCACTTGTCACATAATACTTTTTCAATAAGTTATTATGGTTGATTACAGGTACATATGTTTAAACGTATATAAATTTTTTTTAATCTGGTTTACGAGTCATTTTCAACCGGGTATGCTCATACCATAAACACTTTTACGTACAAATGAGTCGGTGTTCGACAAAACGGACACCTTCGTGGGTCCATCGCCAATATTCTTCTCGCACATTCTTCGCAGCAGCACATGTGCCCACATGGTACAAATAAACAGTCCTGGTTTTGTATTACAACATACGCAGGCATTTCCTGTAGAAATAAAATAAACTTAGTATTTATTGTTATTGTATAAGCTTGAGTAATTTTTTTTTCTTTTCATAGAAATAGACTAAGAGAATGTCATTTAGTCAACAGCAATAGTTAATAACTTTATAGAGCTTTAAGTACCATTAAGAAATTTTAAATGTTTTTCAAGACTATGTTACTAGATGAAAATGTTAAAATTTCAATCACTTTAATCAATTTTGAAGAAATTAATTGACGTTGAAATCAAAATGATGTATAAAAGAATAGAAAAATACATACAATACTTAAGAATAACCTCAAACAAATTGAAACAAATGGGTTCTATATAATAAACGTTAAGTAAAATTTTGTTTTAACTAGGCTTTAAATTATGAAATGATAACGTCATTTTGATAAATAAATTTATGGCATTTTTCTTACACCATACACCACATTGAGGTACTTGCTAAATATTCGTGAAAATGGGACTAAGACACCAACAAATTCTATAACAATCTTTAACAAACAAAGAATTTTATACATTTTTTTTTTTTTTTTTTTTTTAAATTTAAGTTACCGACCTAATTATCGCTGAGTGCTCAGTGAGAGCTGGAAAGTATAGCGCGTTAATGAAGTACCTTAATTTTTTAGTTTTAAATACTCAAATTCAAGAATTTAGTTTTGAAAATTCAAACATTCGATTTCAGCACCGATTCTATATAGACCAATCAAATGAGTTAACAACAAATAATCAAAACAGCCTTTTTGTGGTGATAGATTTTCTCGATCATTTTTTAAAGAGAGGAAGGTATCAATTATTCTTTCCTATCCTATCCTATATTTAAAAATAATCATATAAAAATGATATATTTGAGAGTGAGTTCCGTTTATTCACGATTTTATTGGCTACATCTAAATACGCAATCATATGATTACTTTACATAAAAATTGGAAATTTTTTTAAAAATGAAACTAAAACAAATCATATGTAAATATTTTATTTTATATAGATGCTTATACAAATTAAATATTATAATTATTTATTTATGTATTTATTTTAATCGGGAATTAAAAGACTTTTCCACAAATAAATGGATAAATAATAAAAATGAGAATTGTGTAACTGCGGGAGTCCGTGGATCGTGCTCAACTAAGAACAGGAACTACAATGCGTACCCTCAACCAGATTGTATTTGTAAAAGTAAATTTGAAAGAATAATGGGAGGCCGTGTATCGTACTCAACAAAAGGAGCTGCAATACGTTCTCTCAACCACTATGTGTGATATTTTTATTTAAATTATACAATAGAAATATTAAAATAAATGGGAGTCCATGAAACGTGCTCGACTAATGAAAGAAGCTACAATTCGTACCCTCAACCACTTATTTGTCAATAAACTTATTTCAAATGAATAGCGCAAAGACCATACGTTTTATTTACTCCAAAAGACAAATTTCTATATTAATAACCATATAATGGTAAAAATAGTTTTCCACGCAAGAAGGTCCTATTTTTATGTAAAATCATCTGTTACATTATTGTAGAGGTAATGTTGCGGTATGAATGTTTCGAATCTAAGAAAATTTTTCAGTATCAAACCTTTATTAGTGTTAAAAAGGTATAAATATTATAAACCTTATCGATTACATAAAAATTAAAATATTTAAGTTAGAATCTGACAGAAAGCACATGTAACATTTTTATCGTGTATAGACGCTTTTACAAGTTTAATATTAAATAATTGATTTAGTATCTTTTCATTCTCATATTCGCAATGAAATCACGTTCACATAAATAAATGGATAAATAATAAAAATGAGAATTGTGTAACTGCGGGAGTCCGTGCATCGTGCTCAACTAAGAACAGGAACTACAATGCGTACCCTCAACCAGATTTTATTTGTAAAAGTAAATTTGAAAGAATAATGGGAGGCCGTGTATCGTACTCTACAAAAGGAGCTGCAATACGTTCCCTCAACCACTATGTGTGATATTTTTATTTAAATTATATAATAGAAATATTAAAATAAATGGGAGTTCATGAAACGTGCTCGACTAGTGAAAGAAGCTACGATTCGTACCCTCAACCACTTATTTGTCAATAAACTTATTAAACACCTTTCGGTAACAGATAATAATAATAATAATAATAAAAATTATACAAGTTACTTGTGCTTTGCTGGCGAGCGCTGGTACACTGAGAGAAATATCTAGAGATTATCGCGTGGAGTTTTTTCACGCTAATATCGCAAGAATCACGCCTGCTTTATTCGCGTGGCTACTAGAAATATTCACATGCACTCGTTCCTAGCGAAAATCGCAAGAGCGCCACGGAATTATCCCGGGAGGTTCCTTGCAAATAAGCATGCGGCGCGGTGGGGAGAGCGTCATAGCAGACGGCTACACTGCGGGCGCGTGCTATTAGCTTTTCTCATTGGTCATCATAGGCGCGCGCGTTCGCTCCCAACCAATGAGAGAAGCGAGTACGTCTGGATGTAGACACAGCCAAGGCGTGAACGATTCCCCAACTTAATCGCAAGGAACCTCCCGGGATAATCCCGTGGCGCTCTTGCGATTTTCGCTAGGAACGAGTTCATGCGGATAACGCAGGGGGTCTTGCGAACATCGCTTGAGTTTCTCGTAAAAATCGCAGGTTAAAACGTCCTTGCGATATACCTAAGAGCGCTCTTCCTCCAATTCCTAGTTTTTTCTCTCAGTGTAGTCGCTCTCGCTAATTAGCAACGAAAATGTAACATAAGTTTCGCGTAAATGAGCATACAACATCCACATGTACTCGTTGCACCGGTGCAATTTTCATTCGGATTTAGGCAACAAGTCAGTCAGCCTCCGCGTAGTGTCTCCACAGGCCTAATGTAAGGATTACTCTCATGCAAAAAGAATGTTGTAAAGCATTTAAAGATTCATTTTGATTGGTCTGTAAAAAATAGGAACGAAAATCCGGTAAGTACTTTCGATACATTTCCATTTTTTATATTGAATTTTTATTCTTAACTATTTTAAAAGTAAATAATTATATCAAAATATTATGAAAAGATAATTTTTTTTTCTAATTATGTGATTGTCCTATCATTTAAACTATTATTAAAATGAAATTGTAATGAAAAATATATATTGATAACCTCAAAAACAAAATAGTACGCGAGCAGTACCTTTGTATTTTGCTACTGTGGTTTATAAATTGCATGTCATTAGTTTCATTTTATTGATTGGTGCAGTCACCAAAAATGGCCATCATATCAATGCCAAATACTAATTAAAGTACACATTCTAAGGAAAATGGATTTTGAAATTTCATTTCAGGTATCTATAAACGAAGTCTCCTTTTTTTAATTTTCTCATTGGTCGTTATTCTCGGGATATCGGCAATCTCATTTCCAATGCATAATTATTATTATATATATATTATTAACTGCAAATTTGGAAATATATTTATTACGAAAACTAGCAAAAATATTATTAAAGCAGACAGAATAAGCTGTATATAAGCGGGTTTTCGTTAAAAAAAAAAAAAAATTAATTCTTTAGAAAATTGTAAGCAATCAAAGATAACATAGCATAACATATTTAGAACTACTAAATTATAAAGGTACAATGAAAAAATGTCAGTTTCTGCATAAAAAATGTATCCACCTATCTTATCATTTAAACAATCTTATCATTAAAAATGAATCATATCTTTTTAAGTATAATAAATTCATTATAATTGCTGTCTGCAAATAGAGAAATTCCAATAACATAAATACCAGTAATAACATTGGAATTTACAATGGTGTAACAAAATGAGGTTTTGATTTTAATTAGTCTGCACGATTTGGCAATCAATATTAAATAGTTATTTAATATTGTTTTATGAAAACATGATGGAGTAAAAAAAGATACATTTTGTTACATATTGTAAAAGTAGGTAAACTTTTTTATTCAGTAAATTCACATTTGCATTTTTCAAAGGTGACGTGTTCAAATATTAAAAGTTTTTATCTTATATCCGTTTCCGATGATTCGTTATTTTTTAGAGAAGAGAAACTAGCAAAATAAAAAGCCTTGGAGAAAAATGTTCAGTTAATAAATCTTTAAACTAAAATATTACAGTATCATTCGGCAAACTTCGAGAAATATTTTCTGATGAATAATTGTGAAAAAAGTCATAATTATTAAATCCTAAATAACAATTATGAAATTATAAATTATGTGCGTCCTAAATAATAACTTGAATAATTGTGTGTACATTTTTTCTTTCATTTTCGACCGAATTCATTTCGAATCGAACAGCCTGAGTACGCCTACAAGAACAGTAGTTCTTCAATTACAAAATGATCGGTGATGTAGGCATACTCAGACTGGTCGACTTGAGATGAATACGGTCTTTTAAATAATTTTGTAATAGACTAGAATCACTCAATCTAACAAGGAGAGGCCACAATCTTGGGGAAACCAATTTTAACGATAATTTAAGGATCGATTCCTTTCACCTACAAATAAAGCTCAATAATTATAGTTAAGGTAATGTGTCCAATGGGCTCTTCTTTTCGAGATGAATTACTAGCTGTATAATCTTAAATGCGTGTTATTTTATTATTTAAAAATCATCGATCTGTTTTATCTATCTAATTTTGCCAGTTTTAAAAATTATCATCGAAATGCTGATAGAATCGCACAAAAAAAAATCTGAGCATAGTACTAGAAAAAATTGCTTTTCCAAATAAACGTTTCTTATTGATGAAATTGAGTTGATTTTGAAGTTCACATCGCCTTAAGTCCAATCGAGATGTGAGCTGTATAATCTTAAATCGTGTTATTTTATTAAAAAAGTTTTATCTATCCTAACTTTGCAATTATTCGTGCTTCAGAATCTAGATAAAAAGTTATAATTTCTTGATTCTTTTTAGAAGCAACGGACGATATCATAAGAAAATGGTTCAAATTTTCATTTTTTCGAACCATTTTCTTACGATATCTTACGATTACATAATTTGTCAAAGAATCAATATTTTTTAACATATAATAAATAGCTCATGATTTTTTTTTTTTTTTTTTTTTTTTTTCAGTTTTATCATCATCTTTTTATCTATATTCTGTAGCACAAATATTTGCGAAGTTACGAGTCGATAAAAGAGAGACATAATTTTTTAATAATATAACTTGTATTTAGGATTATATAGCTCATATATGAGCAAATCCCAGAAACTTTTAATTTCTTGTAAACTGCAAAATTTTAGATATAAAAGACTATAACTTAAGTTCTTCACGAAGCACATGACTGAACCAAAAAAGAAAATGTTTATTTTGTAATAGAGAAATAAAAAAAGCCTCTAACTCTATGATAGAGGAAGACTTTTTTATAAAAAGTTACAAAGAGAGCGATAAAAGTGGTCATTTTGAGCTTAATTCGATTTAGAAAAAAAAAGTCACTTTTTATCATTGTAAAATTTGTTGGAGCCTTTTCTTTATAAGTAAAGCTTCAATTTAAGCCCTGGTGGATTAATGTGCTGTAAAAAGAAGCTCAGATTGAAGATATTTTAACTTTTTACTGGAAAATGAAAACTCTTATATCTGACTTATTTTTCATAGCACATTAATCCACCAGGGCTTAAATTGAAGCTTTATTTATAAAGAAAAGGCTCCAACAAATTTTACAATTATAGTAAGTGACTTTTTTTTCTCTAGATCGAATTAAGCTCAAAATTACCACTTTTATCGCTCTCTTTGTAACTTTTTATAAAAAAGTCTTCCTCCATCATGGAGTTAGAGGCTTTTTTTTATTTCTCTATTACAAAATAAACATTTTTTTTTTTTTGGTTCAGTCATGTACTTCGTGAAGAACTTAAGTTATAGTCTTGTATATCTAAGATTTTGCAGTTTACAACAAGTTAAAAGTTTCTGGGATTTGCTCATATAGCTCGAAAATATGGGCCCATTGAACTTAACTGTGGGTGGTTACTGGTCGCCGGAAACGATCCTCAAAGTATCGTTGTAATCCATTTCCCAAAGGAAATCTGGCCTCTCCTTGTAACTAAATATTATGTAGTATTTTGAAAATGACAAATTTTATCGTAGAAAACAAGTTTTTATTTTCACATGTTTCACAATTAAAATAGTATTTATTCTTGTTATATGTGTTTTAAAGGTAAGCAACAAAAATATATGAAACTAGGCGAGAAATGGAAGCAGTAGTTTTCAGTGATTCGTAACAGATATATATATTTTCATAAATTAATCAACTACTACGGCATTACCATTGTTTCACTTACTAAAACATATCTCAAAGTTTGATAAAGGTAGAAAATTATGATTATTATAAAGAGATGTCTGATACCGACAAAATTTTTTAAACACGTACATTTAATTGAAAATACTAATGTAATGATTTGAAAAATTGTCTTAATATAATATATATGAATAGAATAGAAAACAATAGAAAAATGCAATCGTGAATACTTTATTATTCATTCAATGTTATTACCTCGTTCTGCAGCATCGTTTTCATTATTATTTGGATGTATCATAGGTTCATTGACAGGTAGTTGTTGAACTAACGGCAGTTGTCCTCCTGAAAAAGAATCATGTTATTGCGTCGTCGAAGAGAGTTCCATTGCAACGGATGAAATCAAAGATGTTGTACTTGTCTTCAACAATAAGTATAATAATTTATGACAATGTTACGTAAATTCCATTCCGTCGACTGAGTATAACTTACTAATTAATGGAAATAAAATTATTGGTCTTTTTAAGGATTCGAAGGTAATCTTCACTCTCATCAGGGTCAATATTTTGTATTATCAATAGAATTATATTTTCTCAAATTTCAAGTCATCAATGACTTATACTTATGACTTATATTTTCAGTTTAAATATTTCATAATTCCGAATGTCGTGGGTTTTATTTGGATCAATCAGCGAAAACTTAACGTCACCATCGACCAATCACGGGCTCCTTTTAAACGGACTTGAGCAATCGCAAGTTTTATTTCGGCTTCACATTTTCGTCATGATTATTTAAAGGGGTGCCATAGCCTTCTCATTACCGAACGAGCAATTGGCACAGTTACATTAAAGCTTATTAAAAATGAAATACATAAAATCAAAAAAAATCAAGAGAACACTTCCCTGCAGTTTTGAACGATTATATATCACCCAGTACAAGTTTCAAGTCGAAATATAAAGTGGTTTTTGCAAAAACTTTGAAAGAAACCGAATTATTTTTTGTTCAAAGTTTTTGCAAAAACCACTTTATATTTCGACTTGAAACTTGTACTGGCTGATATATAATCGTTCAAAACTGCAGGGAAGTGTTCTCTTGATTTTTTTTGATTTTATGTATTTCATTTTTAATAAGCTTTAATGTAACTGTGCCAATTGCTCGGTCGGTAATGGTAGGACTATGGCACCCCGTTAAGAGAGTTTGCGCTTACCTTGTACCACTTCGTTTACAACTGGAACGGCTGCTACGGCAATCTGCTCCACTATCCTCATACGTCGTCTTATGCGGCGGCGACGACGACGCCGTTCACGAAATTGTTCAATTTCTCTTTGAGCAGCAAGAGGAGGCACATCGGCCTGTTCCTCAGCGACTTGTTGGGCCTGAACTTCCACAATGGGCAATTCCTCATTAACATTTGCAAATTCCATAATTGGCCGTAAATCTAACATTTGTACATCTTCGGCTTCTACTTCGGGATCTTCATCAACATTTGGAGGTTCTGCAATTAGCCGGTGTTCGGGCCTCAACATTGCGAGAGCTTCGGCTTCTACTCCGGCGTCCTCATTGTCAGTCTCAGAGTTTTCATCATCTATAAAGGCAGATTCAAAATTAATAATCTTTGAATTTTCATTAAATTTTGATACAAAAGTCACACAGGAATAAAAATTACAGAATGATTTAAGTATAGGTATAGTATATGTATGATTTTAGCTTCTGTGTATACCTGCAGCCTTAACAGCTCAATGGATCTTATTTATGAAGCGCTGAAATATTTTGTTTGTCGTGTAATTTTAAATTAATAATATTTAGAAAAATAACAAAAAATAAATAAAAAAACTACTGGTCAAACGTTAATTAAAAAAATTTATATATTATGGTATTTTTATAAATATTTGTATCAACGCCAGACCAACATATTTTAGTAAGGTAAAAGTACCAATAAGTAATCAGTTAAGGTAGCCGAGAGGATTTTACTGAATTTTTATGGATAAATCGCATGTAAATTAAAAATTTCTTTTGTATTCCATTAATAGTTGCAATACTTTATGAATAACAGTGGCAAACGGTTCGATTTTCTTACTAAAATTTATAAAATAAGTGAAAATAACGAAGAGTTCGTTTGTCCCAATAAATAACTAATCAAAGACACTTTACCCATAGTACGAATTCTTGTGTCCCAATAAATAACTACTTGTTTCACAATACTTAAAAATGTTTTTTAAGCTTCATTTCGTATAGGCAAAGTAATTATTAATAGCATAATTTAATAAAATTAAAGTAAATCTGATAGAAAAATTTACTTACATAAATATTACTTCATTGATACGAAAATATTCAATGTAATTACACTCTATTATTAAAAATGTTTTATTTCTTACAGAAAAATCTTGAAAAAAAAAAAAAAAAAAAAAAAACAGATAAATTGAGAAAATTCAATCTCAGAATCACCGGTCACTAATAAAGTTCATGTGGTAACAAGAAGTGATTCATTAAATGGCAGTGTTAATAGTCCAGAGCTCTTTTATGTTCTTTCAAGTTCAACGGAGCCTGATTTATTTTGTTGAAAAAGGTATTTTTACTTATGTATTTATTCAATCGATACATAAATTTCTAATTAAACCAGATTCTACTACTAAAAATATTTCATTTCTTACAAAGCTTTCAGCTTGGCTTGAACAGGCATCATAAAGCTTCTCTGTAAGAAATAATATTTTTAGTAGTAGAATCTGGTTTAATTGGAAATTTATTTATCAATAGTATAAATACATAAGTAAAAAAGATCTTTTTCAACAAAATAAATCAGGCTCCGTTGAACTCGAAAGAACATAAAAGAGCTCTGGACTATTAACACTACCATTTAATGAATCACTTCTTGTTACCACATGAACTTTATTAGTGACCGGTGATTCTGAGATTGAATTTCCTCAATTTGTTTCTATTTTGTGTAAGGCTCGATGTAAGTTAGCACCATTAATTATGCTTTTCTGTAAGAAATAAAACATTTTTAATAATACAGTGTAATTACATTGAATATTTTGGTATCAATGAAGTAATATTTATGTAAATAATACCTTTTCCTATGAAAACATCATGCTCGGTTGAATTCAAAAGAACAGAAACTCCAAAAGGAGACCCTGAGCTGTTTACTGTACTCTTTGCTAATTCAGACTGATACGAACGATCTGAATATGTCCCTGTTTCTTCTATATGGCTATATTTAACAAATTATCATTGTGCTTGTCTTTCATTATAAATTCATTTTAATTAGTATATTAATTATAAATTTTAAGTGATCCTGAAATTAAAAATTAGGTTAGTAGGTTTGCTAATCTATATTGCAACTCTAAAAATATTCAATAAATTTGAAAAAAAAGAAATAAATAAGAATGAAATAAAATCCATTAGAAGGATTGTATTTGCGATTTATAGTAGGATACTTCGTTTTTTGCACTTTAAACGATGTACAAAGCGTATGCAGTTACGTACTGGTACAAAAGACCCTGGCCGTATTGCCTAATAACTAGACGGTTATTTACTTACTGGGTAGGACGTAATTGTCGCATCCCAATACGTAACTAGGAATATTTTAAAATAAAAAATAGTTTTAATTATTAAATAGTATATAACATACCTAGGCAGTAAAAGTAAAAGGCGGACAAACATGTGATCTGAGGCTTTCTTTTTTACTGGCCAAGGTTAGTATACTATTTTTCTGCTAGACGGCGCCTGAAAGCGACAACTTCGTTTCGCGCAGCGGCCGGGAAGTTGGCGCTTTCCGACCGGAGGGCAGAAAACATATTTTTTACTCATTTTAAAAGTATTTATGATTCCAAAAAACCATTTCCCATGAGAAACAAAGATATTTTTTTTAAATCAATCCTTTATGAACAAATGTCTTTTTCTTAACTAAGTCTTTAGAGGCGATCAAGGTTTTCCAACTTCCGAAACAGGGATATTTTAAATATTTTTTCTAATTATGAAAAAATAGATTTTTTTTATAAAATAATTTGATTTTGGAATGACAGTATTGTTGAAAATTGTACATAGAAAAAAACAGCCGAGTTACTATTATTTATTAATTGCTTAATAAAAAATATTATGTCGAGAAATAGTTATGTATTGGGTACTAGTTACTCACGGTTACTTTTACCTTACCTCTTAAAAAATAGTATCTTATGCGCCAAGGGAATAAAGTGGGCTGCGTGCTCCTGCGCGAGAGTTCAACAAACGCGCAGGTTCGCACAACCCACTTTATTCACGAGTGCAATACACGATTTTTGAATACAATTATCATAAAATTTATATTCGCTCCCCGCCGAAGAGGGAAAAAGTGCTGCATATTTAGTCCCTAACCTCACTCTCATTGCCAGCGTAACGCACTGTTTGTGCCCGAGCCGAAGACGGAACTAGAGTGGGGGTAGGAAATGAACGTAGCACTTCTCCCGCTTCGGCGGTGATAAAGTACGAACTTTATGATGGGGTGTGTTTAAAAAAAAATTACTTAATTAATATCAGTTATTATTAAAATCATTGACCTGAAACTGGCGCCTGCAGCTGCAGTTGAAGAAGTCCGCGGACTTCATTAATTTCTCTTGTCGTTAATCTACCCACGTTTGCGACAGTGTAATCAAACTCTGGATCTATTTCGTTTGCTATAAAAAAGTGCAAAACATTATTTATTTATCTATTTATTAAAAGAATGAAACTAAAATGAGTTAAAGATTTTTTTAAGAAAAGAAAGATACCATTCTCAATCCCAGCGAAAGCTTCCTCGTATCTCTCTCGCAGCTCCATGTCCAATTGTGCCATCGCGTTGATTCTCCTCATTATGTCTCCTTTTAAATTAGAAACAATTGTAAGGAGCTCCATTTTAGTTAATCTCTGATGGGCATACAGCTTCCAAACTAAAAAAATTGTAAGCATTATTGCGATATATAATAAAAAAATCTAATATAATAACATATATTTGTAAAATGAAATATTAACTGTAAATATCAAATGCAACTTACTTCGAGTTAGTTGAACATCACGAAATCGTGATGCATACCGAGGGATACGTCTCACTTGCAGGCCTTGCGACAATTTGATAACATCAACTACAGCTGTATCCAACACACCAAGAAGTGTACCTAAACAAACAATTTTTTTAATATATTAATGTATTTCCGTGGAGTTGAAATACAAAAATTAAATCAGCTTACAAGTGAACGACCATGCCGTTGGGTACTCACCCATACGATGATTTAGACGGGCGTGATAACTTTCAATGGCGTTATTTGTTCTTCGTGCTAATCCGAAAACAGAAAAACCTTTTGGAGTTACAACATTGATCCACTGCCTTCTGTAATACGTAAAAAACGCCTCAAAATATTTCGAATTCTTGGACTCGCAACTGTTATTATTTCGTTCATTGTGTCTTCTATATCTTCATGAGGAAGAAATGCAAGTGCAATAAATTTTTTTATAATATTTGCAATCTCCAAATTATCGCGAACGACGTTCTGCAGTTGTAACTCCCGTAACTTATGGTAAATAGCCTGTAAGTAAAAATGCGATTGGTATTGTTAATTCAAAGTCGAGATAATTTTTTATACATACTTACTACTTATAACGTTTTAGAATGTTCAAAATATTATAAATTTTTAAAATAAAATTACCCTATCATAGTGCACGTTGCACCCAGTCACACGAACTCCCGGGAATACTTCAGAACATGCCACGCAAAGAGAATATTCAAAATCGCACATAACAACGTTGATAGCTTCACCTCTGATAATGAATTTGAATTCAAGTAGACATGTGCCATATGCCTCTTGCGTTTTCCTTGACATCAGGCTCCAAAAACAAGGAATGGCCTGCAAAAATTAGACAATATTAAAATGTTATATAATATTATAATATTATAAGAAAAAAATATATGGCAATAAGGGTTAAAAAACAAAATTTTTCCTACGTGATTATATTTGATGCCCATGACCGTTAAAAATTGATAGCAGCGCTCTATTCGAGGAGTTGATTTAAATGTTGCATCGACCAGGATTTTTTCTATGTTCGTAAACTCCGTCCGTAAAAATTCTTCATCATAAAAGATTATATGACTATCGCCATTGTTATCCACTAATCGTCTGGTTCGCATCCTTCCATGGGCAAAATCAAGAATGCCGCCATCGTGTATTTGCAGTAAAGAGTTCCCGAACCCATCAATAGTGGTTGGGGAAGGCGGAAAACTGTTGGCCCCCCACCGTAGCATACTCGATCTAATGCTATTAAAGGTTATCAATGCCGCTGCCTCTGGATAACTAAAATTATAGATAAAACTACAGTTTAAGAAACAAAAAAACATGATGACAGAATAAGTGTAAACAGAGTAAGTGTAAACAAGTTGCAAAATAACAATAAAATAAATTTTCTCGAGGTATTATATTTATAGACGAAAAAATAAGAATAGAAAACAATAAACAGACACTTAAAAAAATTTTATATTTATTAAACTTACATCAGAGAAAGGCTGTCGTACAAATCTCTTAGTTGATACCAGTGATGGCTTAGAGCCTCCCTCAAAGCATTTCGAAATCATATTATGATTTCGGCATTTTCAAACTCTTCACACTCCTCTGCATGATTGCGGATTGGAGCAATAACGTCCAAATTGTTTATATGGACCCTTGCCGTTCCTGGGCACATTCCGCTATTTCGGCATCGTAAATAACTAAGAAAACATAAATTCATAATGCATTGAAAATTGTTTTGGTGCCAACACGAGGCCCTGCAATTTTTTAATTTTATGAAAAGTATGACAAGCTTAACAACAGATTTCTCAACATTTTTTTAACTTGATAGTACAAGAACAAATAAGTAAACGTACAATTTCCTTAAAGGAAGGAGTGTTAATCGCCATAGAAGAAAACTGCCCATACCGAGATAACGTACAAAATCTCTCATAATGTATGTATTATACAAATACGAGCTTTCTGTTAGAAACGCAGGGCTGAGTGCAATATCGGGCTGGCAAATCTCTTGAGGGCAAGAAAAGCGGGGCTGCGCTGAACCGGACTGGCGAATCTATTTCGATGAAGAAACGCAGAGTCACGGACAAGCGCGCCGGCAAATCTATTACTCCCCGCGCGAAACGCAAAGCTACGGTAATGCGTCCCGGCAAATCTATTAGATACTTACTCTCGGCGAGAAATATATGACAGTGCGTTAAGCATAATAACAGATTCATCAACTTTTTTTTTAACTTGAAAGTACAATAACAAATAAGTGAACGTACAATTTCATTAAAGGAAGGAGTGTTAATCGCCATAGAAGAAAACGGCCCATACCGAGATAACGTACAAAACCTCTCATAATGTTTGTATTGTATAAAATACGAGCTTTCTGTTACACCCTGTTAGAAACGCAGGGCTGCACTATACCGGGCTGGCGAATCTCTTGAGGGCAAGAAACGCGGGGCTACGCTGGACCGGACTGGCGAATCTATTTCGATGAAGAAACGCAGAATCTCGGACAAGCGGGCCGGCAAATCTATTACTCCCTGCCCGAAACGCAGAGCCACGGTAATGCGTGCCGGCAAATCTATTAGGTACTTACTCCTGGCGAGAAATGTATGACAGTTCGTTAAGCATAATAACAGATTCATCAACTTTTTTTTTAACTTGACAGTACAATAACAAATAAGTAAACGTACAATTTCATGAAAGGAAGGAGTTTTAATCGCCATAGAAGGAAACTGCCCATACCGAGATAACGTACAAAATCTTTCATAATTTATGGATTATACAAATATGAGCTTTGAAAAAATTTAACTTCCTAGCAAGTTAAGATCAGATATTCTACTCCAAAGTTAGCAACTTAACATGAACTGTGCGCGCGTAGGTGTGTGCGTGTGTGGATTCTAATCAAAAATATAGATATAACAATTTATGTTAAATTGCTAAATTTCAATTTAAATATCTCAGTTTCCCTCCATGCCTGGTAGCAAAGTATACGATAGGTTTCTACGTTACCTCAATATAGGCAGTTATTACCAAAATAATTAAAATGACAATATTCTTACATTAGGCCTGTTAGCGTTCTTCGACTAACCACATATATTCTGTTCCTGTGAATCCGGAGATGCAATGGAATAATAACCCTCTGCCTGTTCTCATTCATGATTCATTCCAACCTTAGAATTAAAAAAGTTGAAAAAATAAATATAAGCAATAAAATAATGTGTGAAATAAACTAGTTAAAAATCGAAAATTTGTTAATAATATATTTCATTTTCATGTACAAAAAAAACAGTTGTCAATACATAGGCACATAAATTCTTTAAACAAACGAATTTGTTTCTCACAAACTAATATACATAGAGTTTTGAAATTTTTAGACAACCTTGCGCTTTATCAGTGTAATAAGTGGTTACAATTTGAATACTATAAATCAAAAGGCATTAAAGATAGTCATGTAATACAACTAAAAAATTATAAGTATTAAATGGGTTTCATATTTATAATTTTAGAACTCGAGACAATCTATTTCTCTCCAAATGATTCTCGAAATGATCTCGAAAGAAACCGAGAAACAGCGAAGAGAGGCCGCGCGTAGCGCGCCAAATTAATGCTAGTAATAGTATATTACATATCTGCATCGACAAGTCGGATATTACATTCGCTTTTAGATTATTGTATTTTCCGAGCCACACGCGAATATATTCGCCCTTATATTCTATTTTCCGCCCGAGGTGCGTATACTATTTTTCTTCGTACCCTGGCTTGTAAGTTCGCCAAAATATGCACGTTTTGCCGTTTGCGGCCGAGAAATTGTAGGTTATACTCACGTCATATACTCAAACCCCTGACTGTAATATGCAACTTCCCGCTCGTAAAACATGCATATTTTGGCGAACTTTCTGCCGGGGTATCATGAAAAATTAATATCGATTATATGTAACTAATAAGAAGTTGAGCATGTCATTTCGAAAGGCTCAATAAATAATTGTATAAATTAAATGTTATTGTTAAGTAATCGAATTTGAAAAATGAACTGTGTAAAAATAATAACTAGAGTTTTCAATAAAAAAAAAAAATGTAAATTTTCAAATTTAACTTATACATTATAAAAATAAATCAAACAATTTCACTATAGGGAAATACAATCCAGGTATAACTTATTATCTCCGTGACTGCTATCAAAAGCTTGTGAAGTACCGTCGTGTGATTACTGCCGGTAAAAGCGGACGGGCATGTTCGCACCAGAGTCTGCCTCTATGGCCAAGACATCACCAAGACAACTCGGCTCAGGTTCGGCCAAAAAAATAGAGCATTTCTAATTTGTATGGGAGAAGGGAGGTTATCGCCACTTGTCTAGGACAAGATGCTTCATTGCGGCAATGGTATCCTGCGCGCTTATTTTTTTAAGACGCTGCGTTTATCAAAATTTGTGCTAAAGTAAAGTGCAAGAAAATAAATTTATTATTCATGGAAGAGGCGATTTTCGAGTTTTTATATATAATTTCAATGATTTATAAAATATATGCAATTTATTAAGAAAAAAATATTATGTAGTAAAAGTTCGTTAGTGAAATAGTATAATATTGGACGTATAAATCCAATATTTCGTAAAAAAAAAAAAAAAAAATCATAATTTTTACAGAATAATTAAATGAAAATAATTGTTATTTCAAAATTTGATTTTGGAGATGTTTAGATGTTCGCCGCACCTTCGATATTCTGATACCGGATGCATGCGGCTGTCCTCGCGTCGTCGAGTGAGTGTGGCGCGAGCGGAGAGAATATTAGTGAGCGCGCGTTCGGTAGGAGAAAAACATGGCCGCATCTTGCTTTTCATCCTAAACTACAGCACTCGATGGTCCGGATGGACTGCGACCCCCTACCGTTGCTCGGTACCAGCGGCAGAGGGAACGGAGGGACGTAACCGAACTACGGCAACAGCGCTCGCAACGTATTGCAGAGAAAAGGGTGAGAGAAGGGGATTCCGGGAAACAAGGGTTGGGAATTAGTACTTTTTGGGGGGGGGGGGGGTTCTTATTTTTAAGTGTATAATATGATTCTTGTTATTGTACTTATATACCCTCTAACACGTTTATACTTATACAACAAAAAATTCCAGAATACTCATAAAAATTATTAATAATGCGAATAAAAAAGATCTTAATAATAATTCTAATAATTGATCTAACGAAATGCAATTTATTCCACAATATTGCATGAGAAATAAAGGATTTTTTGTTAACAATGGGGGAGGATGTAAAAAGCGGCTCTTAAAAACAAAGTTTCATATGCCAAATTTTCAAAAATTTACGTCGAAACCATAAAAAAAAAAAAAAAAATTTAATAAAACTGGTTATAAAATATCAAATCTTTTTCTAAAGTTTGAAGCCATTTTAAAAGTATTACAAATGCAAAATTTATAGTTGCATTAATTTTCTTACCATAAAAAAACAATGCGATTTCTACGAACGTTACTTACGAATAAAGTATTACCTTATGTGATCGATGCTGCTATAATCGAGGTGCCCCGTCGAGTCGGAAAGCCCAAACAGCAAAAATAGCAAAAGCAAAAAATATTTTGATACAGTCCTTCAGATGTTTGCGAACGATGCGACGGTAATGATGACGAAGTCCACGACGATGAACGAGACTGGTGAATCTATTATTTCCGAGGAGAAACACAGGGCCGTGCTGAACCAGGCTGGCGATTCTATTATTCCCTGCTAGAAACGCAGGGCTGCCCTGAAACCGGGCTGGCGAATCTACTGAGGGCAAGAAACGCAGGGCCGCGCTGAACCGGGCTGGCGAATCTATTTTTACGAAGAAACGCAAAGCCACGGTAAAACGAGTGCGCCGGCAAATCTAATAATCCCTGCGAGAAACGCAGAGCCACGGCTACAGCGTGCCGGCAAATCTATATTAGATACTACTTATCTGCGAGAAACGCATAACCAAGGTGAAGCGGGCCGGTGAATCTCTATCTGCACGAAACGCCGAGATTCGGTTAAAGCAGAAAAACTATCACTAAGATGTTCTCCGCTTCTCTACGCCGAGTCGAGTGACCACGGTAAGCGCGAAACCGAGCGCGAACGCGCGATCGGTGGGGTATGTAGTGATGGCGGTCGCTCTCTTTCCTAAACCATCACTCACGATGATCCAGATCAACCCTCACCCACTGGTGCTAAATTGGGTGGCGAGAGAGGAGAGGCACAGCCAATAATAAGTGAGAAACTACGGCGCTTTGTGGAGTGTGGGGGGGGGGGGGGGTGGAGGCGCCCGCGTCTGAATTCCAAGAAAAGCCTCTTGAAAAATAAGATCTGCGTTTGGTTTTATTTCTTTTCAAGTATAAACATTTTCTTCTTATTAGTATATATTAACATACGCTGCTTCTGTGATGTGTTTCTTGTGCAAAAAACGAAATCCAGTATACTGGAATAGTACATTACGATACAAGTGGCATAAATCGTACTTTACGGCACAGAGTGTATAAGCGCCTGAGCGGAGCGTTGCGCGCCATTCTAGATTGCGCTGCGCTAACGGCAGGGCTGACAACAGAAATGAATAGAGTTTGCCAGCTCGTACGGAGTGGAGCGGGAGAAGCGAGAAGACGGCTGGGCGACTCAGTGCACGTACACTTAATGTGCCTGTATATGCTCGAGTGGTACGGCGCGCCATGGGTTTGCTCGCTCTGTTTTACTTGTCTCAAGAACCCGACAAGTTTTAAGAAATTTGACAATGCAATTTGAATAATTGTATTAAAGCTAGAGGTCTCAAATTTTGTGTACATGTTTGAAAAATAGTTTGAAAACTAGCTACCTTGACAGCTTGTACTTAACTATCTCAATTTTAATTTTTACCCAGAGATCTATGCAAGCTTTTTCATTTGGCGAGTAACATTCCTTAGAAGGATTGTTAGAGAGAATCTCTTAGGCCCAGAAAGTTATATTTCTGTTTTCTACTCTATTTTTAGGACTAGAGAGTTATAATTTCTTAACCTTTAGCTTCAGTATTATAATAAGAATATTCACTTTCATATGTGCTAATAAGAATTTCCTATAACACTTAAAAGTGAAAATTATTATTATAATACTGATGCAAGAAGTAATGTAATTGTAACTTGCTAGCCCTAAAAATACAATAGAAAACAGAAATATAACTTCCTGGGGCTAAGAGATTCTCTCTAATAATCCTTCTAAGAAATATCAGCCGTCAAATCAAAAAGCGTGGATAGGTCTCCGGGTGAAAATTAAAATTGAGATAGTTAAATACAAGCTGTCAAGGTTGCCAGTTTTGAAACTATTTTTCAAACATGTACACAAAATTTTATACCTCCAGCTTTAATGCAATTATTCAAATTGCATTGTCAAATTTCTTAAAACTTGAGACGTAAGAATACGAATTAAGTCAAGCATTTACATGCCATTCTGATTGTATTAAAGATAAAGGACTGAAATTTTGTATTCATTTCACACCTGAGATCTCATCAAATAAAAAAAATACTGGCTGATTCTAAACAAAAAGAGAACCAAAAAAGGTATCAATGATTTTTTCAGTAAATCTTATAGTTTTCAAGAAAAAAAATAAAATTGACTTTTTCAATCGTCAACTATTTTTTTAATTTAATAAAACTATTAGATTTACAAAAATAATCGTAGATAGTTTCCTTTTTTTTCTCTTTTTGTGGGTAGTACAAAGGGAAGAGAAATTTTTTGTTTTCTTTTTACTGTTTGTCGTTCCCCTCCAAAATTTCATCTTTTTAAATAACAGACCCAGACAAATAAAAAAAATACTGTCTGATTGTAAACAAAAAGAGAACCAAAAAAGGTATCAATGATTTTTTCAGTAAATCTAATAGTTTTCAAGTAAAAAAATAAAATTGACTTTTTCAATCTTCAACAATTTTTTTAATTCAACAAAACTATTAGATTTACAAAAATTATCATAGATAGTTTCTTTTTTTTTCTCTTTTTGTGGGTAGTACAAAGGGAAGAGAAATTTTTTGTTTTCTTTTTACTGTTTGTCGTTCCCCTCCAAAATTTCATCTTTTTAATTAACAGACCCAGACAAATAAAAAAATACTGGCTGATTCTAAACAAAAAGAGAACCAAAAAAGGTATCAATGATTTTTTCAGTAAATCTAATAGTTTTCAAGTAAAAAAATAAAATTGACTTTTTCAATCTTCAACAATTTTTTGTAATTATAAAACTATTAGACTTACAGAAATAATAATGGATAGTTTTTTTTATTCTCTTTTTGTGGGTAGTACAAAGGGAAGAGAAATTTTTTGTTTTCTTTTTACTGTTTGTCGTTCCCCTCCAAAATTTCATCTTTTTAATTAACAGACCCAGACAAATAAAAAAAATACTGGCTGATTCTAAACAAAAAGAAAACCAAAAAAGGTATCAATGATTGTTTCAGGTAATCTTATAGTTTTCAAGAAAAAAAATAAAATTGACTTTTTCAATCTTCAATAATTTTTTTAATTCAATAAAACTATTAGATTTACAAAAATGATCATAGTTTCTTTTTTTTTCTCTTTTTGTGGGTAGTACAAAGGGAAGAGAAATTTTTTGTTTTTTTTTTACTGTTTGTCGTTCCCCTCCAAAATTTCATCTTTTTAAGTAACAGACCCAGACAAATAAAAAAAATACTGGCTGATTCTAAACAAAAAGAGAACCAGAAAAGGTATCAATGATTGTTTCAGGTAATCTTATAGTTTTCAAGAAAAAAAATAAAATTGACTTTTTCAATCTTCAATTATTTTTTTAATTCAATAAAACTATTAGATTTACAAAAATGATCATAGTTTCTTTTTTTTTCTCTTTTTGTGGGTAGTACACAGAGAAGAGAAATTTTTTGTTTTTTTTTTACTGTTTGTCGTTCCCCTCCAAAATTTCATCTTTTTAAGTAACAGACCCAGACAAATAAAAAAAATACTGGCTGATTCTAAACAAAAAGAGAACCAAAAAAGGTATCAATGATTTTTTCAGTAAATCTAATAGTTTTCAAATAAAAAAATAAAATTGACTTTTTCAATCTTCAACAATTTTTTGTAATTCTAAAACTATTAGGTTTACAGAAATAATCATAGTTTCTTTTTGTTTCTCTTTTTGTGAGTACTATAAAGGGAAGAGAAATTTTTTGTTTTACTTTTTGTCGTTCCCCTACAAAATTCCATCTTTTTAAGTAACAGAAAAATTGCATAATTTTTTGTTTATTCTAGTCTTTTGAATTAAATATTCAAACACATTACCTCATTGTAATCATCAACGATCAATTAGTCAAAAATCAATAAATGACGAATAGACCTGCTGAATGTGACAGTTGGCCTCTATATTATTGCTGCTTTTTCTGGAAAGTAATTGAAAACCCTGTAACAAAAGAAAGGAGCTATAGAACAGTTGTCGAAATCAGTATATTATTGAAATAATACTTACTCAAAGAAGGAATTTGAAAGTTATCACAGTATATTAAAATAAATACAGACTAGAGATCAAGTTCCATGGATCATCTATCTGCAAAAAGATAAGCTGTCAAAATGCGTGTAGCAGGAAGCCCAGCCTTTATTCAAGCTTCCCCACTGTGATGCCATTGTTGAGTTGGCCAAAGTTGCAGTTCTCAATTTGGTGTTATTTTCTTAAAAGCCTCCTGACTTATGATGGTCATGTCAATGGCCATATTAATAGTCTTGTAAATTCCAATTGGTGCTGAAGAGCCATACTGGAAAAATCTTCAACAATTTTTTTAATTAAAAAACTATTTGATTTACAAAAATAATCATAGATAGTTTCTTTTTGTTTCTCTTTTTGTGAGTAGTACAAAGGGAAGAGAAATTTATTGTTTTTTTTTTTACTTTTTGTCGTTCCCCTCCAAACTTCCATCTTTTTAAGTAACAAACCCAGACAAATAAAAAAAATACTGGCTGATTCTAAACAAAAAGAGAACCAAAAAAGGTATGAATGATTTTTTCAGTAAATCTTATAGTTTTCAAGAAAAAAAATAGAATTGACTTTTTCAATCTTCAACTATTTTTTTAATTCAATAAAACTATTAGATTTACAAAAATAATCATAGACAGTTTCTTTTTTTTTCTCTTTTTGTGGGTAGTACAAACGGAAGAGAAATTTTTTGTGATTTTTTTACTGTTTGTCGTTCCCCTCCAATCTTAATCTTCAATGTTGCACGGCTTGTTTGAGGTTATAAAGGTTATATCATCTCCACACAAGCTTTTTTTCTCGCACTTGTGATAAAAACATTGTGTGTAACTAGTGCGGTATGTTGACAGTAGCTTACGCGGGCGACATGTCCAACGCGCCCGCCTGTGCTATTGGCAAATTACCGCACTCTTCACAAAACGTTTTTCTTCCTGATTGGCTATCTATACGTGAGTTTCTCGCAGAAAGAAACGCAGGGCATCGCTTAACTACGCTGGCAAATCGACAATACAGAAACGCAGGACCACGCGGAACCGGGCTGGTGAATCTACTGAGGAAGGACCAGAAAAGCAGGGTTGCGCTAGAACCGGGCTGGCGAATCTACTGCGAGGGCGAGAAACGCTGGGCCCCGCTGAACCGGGCTGGTGAATCTATTTGTCGTTGAAGAAACA
This sequence comes from Torymus aiolomorphi, assembly GCA_036365515.1. NCBI lineage: Eukaryota > Metazoa > Arthropoda > Insecta > Hymenoptera > Torymidae > Torymus > Torymus aiolomorphi. The sequence goes on along the minus strand of CM070876.1, from coordinate 101,782,589 downwards.
CAGAGCCACGGTAAAACGTGCCGGCAAATCTAATACATCCTGCGCGAAACGCAAAGCCACGGTAAAGCGTGACGACAAATCTAATACATCCTGCAAGAAACTCAGAGCCACGGTAAAGCTTGCCGGCAAATCTATTTGGTAGTACTTAGTCCCTGCGAGAAACGTCGAGCCGCGATTGAAGTAAAAAAAAATCACTGAGATTATACAACAGTGTTAATATTTAATTATAAATAATAATCATTCATATCTTTGATAATTTTTTTTTTCAATAAAAATGCAAATAACTGTGTTTTAAGCATCTTTTGTTGTGATTTTCATTTGATGAATAAAAAAAGGTAAATAAATGCAAATAACTGCAAATAACTATATAAAGAACTGTTACTAACAGCAAACATTTCTTAAAAACTATTATTAAGGGTTATGAACGTCCCAAATGAGGCATTTATAAATTACTAATAATATCAAATAACTACAAATATCAATTATATTTATATTACATGAAAAATATTGTGAATTTTGTTTATTACAAAATTAACGCAGGTGACGGCCTCTCTGTGGACGTACCCCTACAATCTCTACATCGTTCTCGGCACCCGCAGGAATAATATTTATTGGCCTGTCGTCATGAATTATTATGACTTCCTGGAAATTGTAATCATACATGTCGATTGGCGCCTCGTGCAATAATAATTGATGATCACTTCGTTGGCGCTCGGCGTCGAGTAAGCATTGTCGCCTCTTAATTCCATGCAACCTTTCTCGGTTTAGTACATCTGGATCATGCCTGCAATTGGCGTGGTGATCGCTTATTTCATTGAAATTATAGACTTCTTTACATCCTTCGTTAAAACACATATAACGACAATTTTCAATAAAATTCTGTACTGCGGAATCCTCGACTCGAACTACTTCTTCTTTGCAAAAGTAACATGGCTTCTCCCTAGGACCAGTTTTCATCCAGCAATTTTTGCAAATATAATGCCTATTTGGGCACGCGTACGGTTCCGGTACAGTGTATCGTGTGCAAACAAAGCAAGTAAAAAATTCCTGCAGCTTGCTCATTTTATTTATTAACGGTTTTTCTTCCGCCTTTTTAGACCTTTGCTCGGCTTCGTAGAATTTCTTTAACTGTAAAATAAAAATAAAAATGTAATTTATGATATAATAATATATCAAATACTATAAACACTACCCGTGACTTAAGTAGTCGATTATTGCTCCCTGTTTATCGCACTCGCTATGCTCGCGCACTAACCTCACGGTGCAAAAATGGACTGCTTAAGGCACGATTAGGCGTGACAGCGGACTTAGGTAAACGTGCTATAAAATATCGTAAGATACATGTGACTTCAGTGGCCCACCCTCGCTGCGCTCTGGCGCTAACATCACGCCGTGCAATAATGGGCCACTTAAGTCACGTGTATCGTAATATACTATTATTCAATAAAAAAAAAAACCGCTGCCAATTCATTGGCACGTAGCTTCCTCAAACTTGATTTACTGATTCCTTTAATTAATTTTTACTTCCAATATTTAAAATTTCATACTTTATTTTGTACGATGTAAACGGCTTAAAATCGTTTTTATAAGTCTAACAACTCGTCAGGAGTTGATTTTACACGAGAATATTAAATAGTAAAATTTTTTGTTTTAATATTATCCACAACTTTTGTATTTAACATTTTCGTGTAAAATCAAATCCAATCAAGTTATAGCCAAAAATCGCCCATTTTATTTATAACTCCTCAAATATTTTAAATATGAAAGTTGTCGATAATATTGACATAAAACTTTTTCCCATTTAACATATTTCTGTTAAGTTAAATCCTATCAAGTTATATAAAAAAAATAAGAAGGTTCTACTTTATTTTTACTCTTTCATACATAGAGCCATCCTCAATACATTTTAAAAAAAGGATGCCAATTGCTTGATGCCAGATCTCTATACTCATTTTTTTGTAGATGTAGGTTTGAATGTTATGCATTTTTAAGCATGAAAATGGGTATTTAGAGGGTACATTGTTTTCCAAGGGTTACCACATTTTAAACAGCTTTCCGCACCACCACTGGGGTACTGTTATAGGCGCGTTGAATTTTTGATTTTATTGAGCTTAGGTTTTATATATAAGAAATAATAATAATTATCCAAAATCCACCTCTACGAGGAATTTTGAAGCGCTTAAGTCAATTTTTACTCCCGCAATAGTTGGACATACCAAACTCATTTTTTTTCATTTTTCAATGTTTACGTTTTTATTAATAACAAAAGAACCGTAATAGCTAGACAAATAATTTCTTTTAGAAAATATAGGTCTTGAAATTCTCTTTCGAATGCCGCCCACCCGATTCAAATACATAAAGCCGTTCTCGAAATTACGATTAAAAAAAAAAAGTGAAAAAAATTTTAACCTCAAATATCTCCGAAATTTATGGATCAATCCTTTTGCCCAAAGAACTCAATCGATTGTGATACAAAATGTACCACTAAAAAAAATTTCAAACTGATTAAGCCAATTTTACTCTAGTTATTGAACGACAAAAAAAAACACTTTTTTTATAAATTATTTTTTTCTCCAAAAATAATGAATAAAAAAACCTAAAAATTTAGTAAGTTATAGTACTCAGTATTCTTTATAACCAAAAAATATTCATGTTAATATCTTTTTTAATTTTGAAATCTAACCTATTTAATAAAAATTACGTTTTCATGAATAACTTATGACGAAATATAGCTAACGGCTTTTTTTTTTTTTTAAATTGTAGAAAATTTTATTCTGCATACAGAGAATTTATCGTATATAAATAATATTTGTTCTAAATATAAAAAAAATTGAAAATAATAATTTTGAAAATTTAAAAATGGCGATAAAAAACAAAAAAATCGATTTTGACAAAAATAAAATATTGACCCCAATTGTTGAAGCAAAATCTGAAAAAATGATCACTCTCTCGTTAAAATCGGTTGAGTAGATCATGAGATATCAGAGTATACGGACATACATACATACACACACACACACACACACACACACACACACACACACACACACACACACACACACACATCCATACGGACATTTTCTAAAAATGGTGTATTTCGATTCCAAATTTTCTATACAACATTCCTAAGACATTATCTCACAAACTTTTTTTTTTACTATCACAAAGCTTCCTCTAGGAGAAAGCAAAAAAACAAAACGATGAAGTTTACGCAACAATAATAATTTAATTCACGAAACGATCAGATAAACAAACAAACTTATTTATGTAACTATGCTAAATAAACAGTCAAAATTATTCACGAGTAGTATGCAACATTAATTTTAATTAACGCACAAAAGTTAATTAAATTACCCGCAGATATTGGCTAAGCTAAGAAACATACAAGTTGCAAAAACGACATTTTGCCATTAAATTAAAAGTAATCACGTACCCAGCGCAATCATTTTACGATCACATCGTTTCAGCGCTCCGGGACTGTGTGACGGTTTGTACCTATATCGCGGAGAGAAAAAGCATCAAAGTAGGGCGTCAACGACGTTTCGCTGCGGGCAGTTATGACGCTGTCGGTGCTTGTGCACTCGCGGCAGCCGCTGAGCCCTAAGTATGCCTATACCTACTAAGGCAAAGATGGTAGTACTGGGAGAAATGCAATTTTGGAACCAGTAGTGGGACAACAAAAATGCTACTATTACTTATGGATATGAAAAAGAAATTAGTTTATTAGCATTTTTTGTACTATTAACTAACTAGTCCAATTGATATCGAGTTGATTTCAGTATTTGATTAATCATAATGCAGTGTAACATTTTTGGAGGCTATGTTGAAATGGACGAACTCATATCCCGAATTGTCTACACCTTCTGTATCGAACCCCGATAGCGGGACACATTTAAAAATATATGTCCCGCTATCGCTTCTAAACTTTGTCCCACTATTGCATCCACATTCAACATATTTTCATTATGCTGTCCAGCTATAGCAGCATCTTGTGTATAACATTGAACTTATTAAATATAAAACAAAGTTTTTCCAAAACGATGCAATATTCAGAAAAAGTGATACATACATTTTTACATTTTTTCTTGCAAATTTTCTCAATTACCTTTTGCGCTTCGATGTCGTACTCGCTGTTATTTTCGGCTGCGGCTCTCTCCGCTTCAAACCTGATTCTTTTGCGGATCCTTTTCGCTCTTGGAATGCGTTTGTTCCTTTTCCGCTGTCGGTGCGTCGTCGCCTTTGACGCATTTTTTTCGGGAGGCGCAAGAGGAAGCACCTCCGACGGCCGGCCAGTATCTGCTACCACCGCCGCACATCCAGGCCGTATTTCTAGATCGGATGGATCCCTCATCATAGTTCGCTGTATTAGGGATCGATCTGCTACATCCCACACGCGGACTGTCCGAGGGCGAGGAACGTAACCCGACATAACGGCGACGCACCAAGCTGCCAAAAATACAAATTTTTGATATTTTTTTATATTTAAAAGAATGTAATTTTTTCATTTAGGTGCAACAGTCTAAGTTAAAAGCGCGTTTTAAAGTTTGTTAAATAATAAAATAAAAAATCCTTGGTCGAACAAAAAATATTGTGTCGCACACTTTCTTTTTCTAATATGAAGCTATATTATGAATAAATCAATAAGACACTTTAAAAATAGGTCACAAAAAAAAATTACTGGCATATTTTACAGAGAAAATGCAAATTTTTTCCCAATCAATGTGCCATACAAAATATTTCAAATAGTACCGTGCTGCCGTGGACACCGTGGACCTGTGGACACTGCTTGCGTGCTGCCGTGTGAGAGCTGCTGTCGCCGCCGCGTCTCGGAGGGAGTCAGCAGGGGAGCAGGGTCCTGATTCTCTATAGCGCTACTTGAAATCTCACTCACCGCTCTACAATTGAAAAAATAAATAAATAGAAATAACGTTAGAAGGGTATATCGTTCTATTTTGGAGAAAATAGAGCCATTTGTTAATATTCGCTTATTAATTAAAGTAAATAAAGAAGAAAAATCAAACCATGCATGGTTGAGCACATGTTACAACCATGTACCTACCTATAGACATTCCGAAACAAAAATTACTTAGATTTGACTTTTGAAAAAGAAAAACGTTCTAACCTTTTCAAAGACCTTGGTCAAAGTCAATGTTCACGAGTCCAAAGCGCGTCGTTGCCCCTCGTCGACGAGAGCTCGGCGAAATAGAAGAGCGGATGGGACGTTGACGGCGACGACCGAGAATAGCCTTGGGCCCTCGACGCAGCGAAATCTCTCTCGTTCTCTCTTCTTTCTTGCTCGTCTTCCCACGAAGATCTCGCGCGAATGCGACGACTACGACGAAGTCTCTCGTTCCCGCACCGTTTCTCGCTGGGCCAGCAACGTGTACTCTCTCGTCTCCCTCGTGTCTTTCTCGTCTCCCGTGCCCGCACTCACTACCGCTGCGCAAGGAAGCGAGCTCGGCTTTTACCTAAATTGTGCCGCCAGTCGAGTCGAGCCGAGTATTGCAAATGCAAGAATAGCTCTGATTGGCTGTCTCCTAACTAACGAGGTATTCTATAGGTACATTTTAATATTTGAATAAACAATATGACTGCGCCCTCATACCCATCTCTCTTTTAATATAGGAAGAAACCGCATGCCGGCCGGGGAACGTTTTGGCGCGTAACGGCGCAACGGCATTATTTTGCTCATGTGACATTTTGCACGAGCGAAGCGAGAATAAGACTGTTTTAATTGGTTGTTGCTGGCTCATTTGATTGGTCTGCATACAATAAGCGCCAAAATCGAATATGTTTAAATTTTGAATATTGAATTCTTGAGTTTGAGTATTTAAAATCGAATAATTAAAATAGTAAAAGAAAAATTGAATTACTTTAATAAACAAAAAATAAACAAATAATACGCGCGAAGCGCATTGAATGTAGCTAGTGTATATTTATATATATATGCGCTTGGCTCTCCCTTGCGCCGCGCCGTCGCCGTCGTCGTAACTCCGAGCACAGTCAGGTCATATACTGTCGCCGTCGTCTGCGCTCTCTACGCCTATGCGGCAGGTATCTCTCTCTCCACGGCTCCCGCGCTGCCGATGGGTTCGGCCGCTACAGAATCCAATTATACCTATAGCTTGCGGCTCGCTCGACCGGCCAAGTGTTTATGTTTCGCCGCGCTCCGACCTTCGTCGACTTTGTAATTGTCGCGAGCTAGTATACGTTCAGATTATAAGCGCTTATGTCAGCATGCATATATATATATATATATCTATATATATATATATATATATATATATATATATATATATATATATATATGCATGCTGTCGTCGACTTAATAGTATGACGTATTGATAAATGATCAGATTAGTATACTTTGTTTATATTTCTATTTTATTTCCAATAATATTCTATAAGAAAATGAATGCTTTGTGTATTTTTTAACATGTTTCAGGTGATGTCGCTTTAAGGATATATGGGAAAGAATAGGGAGCTTGTTAAGTTCATTTACTTTATTTAGCAAAGATCTACGCCGCAGCCCCATAAATATTAAAAATATTAATTTTAACATGATTGACTAATAATCAACTTTTTAGTTGCACTTTTTATTTATGACAGCATGCATATACTCTGAATTGACAACTTTAAATGCACACACTATTAGAGTTACAGATGAATAATTAATCAAAAGAGAAATAACATTATCATTTATGATCTTTGGAACGCTTTATTATCAATTCAGTTATAAATGAAAAAACGTACCTGTTCTTTAAGGTAATAGTATGACGTATTGGTAAATGATCAGATTAGTATTCTTTGTTTATATTTCTATTTTATTTCTAATAATATTCTATAAGAAAATTAATACTTTGTGTATAATTTTTTAACATGTTTCAGGTGATGTCGCTTTAAGGATATATGGGAAAGAATAGGGAGTTTGTTAAGTTCATTTACTTTATTTAGCAAAGATCTACGCCGCAGCCCCATAAATATTAAAAATATTAATTTTAACATGATTGACTAATAATCAACTTTTTAGTTGCACTTTTTACTTATGAACAACATGCATATACTCCGAATTGACAACTTTAAATGCACACACTATTAGAGTTACAGATGAATAATTACCCTGGCGGAAGTAAAAACTGCACATATCTGCACATATTTGCACATATATGTACAATTATGTAGATTTCTGCACATTTTTGTAAATTTCTGTACATTTTTGCACATTTCTGCACATTTCTGCACATTTCTGCACATTTTTGCACATTTTGTCCACTTATTAGACTTTTGTACAAAAATATGCAAAAATGTGCAGAAATATGCAGAAATGTGCAGAAACGTGTAGAAATGTACAGAAATGTACAAAAATGTGCAGAAATTTGCAAAAATATACAAAGATGTAGGTACAATTCAATATAATTATCAGATGAAAAATTAATGAGCTTCATAAATGTATAAAAACTTTGTTAATCATTAATATAAATATTTCGCATGTTCATTAGAAATTGTTTATTATCAATTAAATTGCATTTTAATTATCGCAGAAAAAATCTTACATAAAATTTTCTCTCTGACCGAGAATCGAACCCACGACCCTTGGGTTACTACACACGCACGCAAACCGTTACGCTATCGCTCGCATTAAAGAATTTGGGCATTTTCATCTACATAAGGTGCATTATCCGTATTTAATTGATATTACATTTTGATTATTCATCTAATATATTAATGATTTTTAATAATTTTTTATATTTACACAATATTTTAAGAAAATGAATAACTTAATGATAAGACATTAATTAATTAAATTCGATTTACTTAACAAATTTAGTGCCGGTAAAGTAGAAATCAGACCAGTACTGAAAATATATTCTCTAAATTTTCTTCTTTGGTATTAGCTTTATTCTAGAGTGTTATCAAAAAAGAAGTTTATATTTTTCAAATTTTCGTTCTGTAAATATTTTCTTACTTTAAGAAAATGTTTTTTGAATTGAAGAAAATGAAATTCTTGTTTCGTTTAGTATGATAAATAAACATTCATTTGTACATATTAGAGTACATTTCTGTACATTTCTGTACATTCCCGCACATAACCGCACACTTCTGCACATTTCTGCACATTTTTGCACATTTCTTTACAAAAGTCTAATAAGTGGACAAAATGTGCAAAAATGTGTAAAAATGTGCAAAAATGTGCAGAGATGTACAGAGATGTGCAGATATGTGCAGTTTTTACTTCCGCCAGGGTAATCAAAAGAGAAATAACATTATCAGTTATGATCTTTGGAACGCTTTATTATCAATTCAGTTATAAATGAAAAAACGTACCTGTTCTTTAAGGTAATAGTATGACGTATTGTTAAATGCTGCCCTTGAACAAAATTACTGCAATATGCCATTCAAGTGATTTATTATTTATTTATTCATTTGTTGCCCAGACAATTGCAATTTTGGAGTTAATTTAATATTAAACTGTCTTTCTCCTCCCCGTCTGCTTCCCTTCCTCTTCTTTGTAGAACTTTTAAACGCCTTATAATGCCTTCCTGTTCTAGGTGAAACGAGCTTCCCCCAACTATTTGGGTTTTGGAATTCATTGAATATTAAACTTGCTTCCACCTGCCCGTAAGCTAGCCTTCCTCTCTACTATGTGAAACTTGCTTCCCTCGGCTATTTGGTTTTTAGAGTTTATTCAATAATCAACTTGCTCTTTTACGCCTATCTACGTGCCTTTCTCTTCTACGTGAAACTCGCTTCCCTCGGCTACTTAAATTTTGCAGTTCATTTATCATCTATGGAGTTCATCTATCATCTACGGAGTTCATTTATCATCTATGATTATTTCTGTAAGTCTAATAGTTTTTGAATTAAAAAAATAGTTGAAAATTGAAAAAGTCAATTTTATTTTTTTTCTTGAAAACTATTAGATTTACTGAAAAAATCATTGATACCTTTTTTGGTTCTCTTTTTGTTTAGAATCAGCCAGTATTTTTTTTATTTGTCTGGGTCTGTTACTTAAAAAGATGAAATTTTGGAGGGGAACGACAAAAAGAGAAAAAATCAAAAAATTTCCCTTCCCTTTGTACTATCCACAAAAAGAGAATAAAAAAAACTATCCATTATTATTTCTGTAAGTCTAATAGTTTTAGAATTACAAAAAATTGTTGAAGATTGAAAAAGTCAATTTTATTTTTTTACTTGAAAACTATTAGATTTACTGAAAAAATCATTGTTACCTTTTTTGGTTCTCTTTTTGTTTAGAATCAGCCAGTATTTTTTTTTATTTGTCTGGGTCTGTTACTTAAAAAGGTGAAATTTTGGAGGGGAACGACAAAAAGAGAAAAAATCAAAAAATTTCTCTTCCCTTTGTACTATCCACAAAAAGAGAATAAAAAAAACTATCCATTATTATTTCTGTACGTCTAATAGTTTTAGAATTACGAAAAATTGTTGAAGATTGAAAAAGTCAATTTTATTTTTTTACTTGAAAACTATTAGATTTACTGAAAAAATCATTGATACCTTTTTTGGTTCTGTTTTTGTTTAGAATCAGCCAGTATTTTTTTTATTTGTCTGGGTATGTTACTTAAAAAGATGAAATTTTGGAGGGGAACGACGAAAAGAGAAAAAATCAAAAAATTTCTCTTCCCTTTGTACTATCCACAAAAAGAGAATAAAAAAAGAAACTATCTATGATTATTTTTGTAAATCTAATAGTTTTATTGAATTAAAAAAATAGTTGAAGATTGAAAAAGTCAATTTTATTTTTTTTCTTGAAAACTATAAGATTAACTGAAAAAATCATTGATACCTTTTTTGGTTCTCTTTTTATTTATAATCAGCCAGTATTTTTTTTATTTGTCTGGGTCTGTTACTTAAAAAGATGAAATTTTGGAGGGGAACGACGAAAAGAGAAAAAATCAAAAAATTTCTCTTCCCTTTGTACTATCCACAAAAAGAGAATAAAAAAAACTATCCATTATTATTTCTGTAAGTCTAATAGTTTTAGAATTACAAAAAATTGTTGAAGATTGAAAAAGTCAATTTTATTTTTTTACTTGAAAACTATTAGATTTACTGAAAAAATCATTGATACCTTTTTTGGTTCTCTTTTTGTTTAGAATCAGCCAGTATTTTTTTTATTTGTCTGGGTCTGTTACTTAAAAAGATGAAATTTTGGAGGGGAACGACAAAAGTAAAAAAAAAAAAAATTTCTCTTCCCTTTGTACTATCCACAAAAAGAGAATAAAAAAAACTATCCATTATTATTTCTGTAAGTCTAATAGTTTTAGAATTACAAAAAATTGTTGAAGATAGAAAAAGTCAATTTTATTTTTTTTCTTGAAAACTATTAGATTTACTGAAAAAATCATTGATACCTTTTTTGGTTCTCTTTTTGTTTAGAATCAGCCAGTATTTTTTTTATTTGTCTGGGTCTGTTACTTAAAAAGATGAAATTTTGGAGGGGAACGACAAACAGTAAAAAAAAAACAAAAACTTTCTCTTCCCTTTGTACTACCCACAAAAAGAGAAAAAAAAAAGAATCTATGATTATTTTTGTAAATCTAATAGTTTTATTGAATTAAAAGATAGTTGAAGATTGAAAAAGTTAATTTTATTTTTTTTCTTGAAAACTATAAGATTTACTGAAAAAATCATTGATACTTTTTTTGGTTCTCTTTTTGTTTAGAATCAGCCAGTATTTTTTTATTTGATGAGATCTCAGGTGTGAAATGAATACAAAATTTCAGTCCTTTATCTTTAATACAATCAGAATGGCATGTAAATGCTTGACTTAATTCGTATTCTTACGTCTCAAGTTTTAAGAAATTTGACAATGCAATTTGAATAATTGCATTAAAGCTAGAGGTATAAAATTTTGTGTACATATTTGAAAAATAGTTTCAAAACTGGCAACCTTGACAGCTTGTATTTAACTATCTCAATTTTAATTTTCACCTGGAGACCTATCCACGCTTTTTGATTTGGCGGCTGATATTTCTTAGAAGGATTATTAGAGAGAATCTCTTAGCCCCAGGAAGTTATATTTCTGTTTTCTATTGTATTTTTAGGGCTAGTAAGTTACAATTACATTACTTCTTGCATCAGTATTATAATAATAATTTTCACTTTTAAGTGTTACAGGAAATTCTTATTAGCACATATGAAAGTGAAAATTCTTATTATAATACTGAAGCTAAAGGTTAAGAAATTATAACTCTCTAGTCCTAAAAATAGAGTAGAAAACAGAAATATAACTTTCTGGGCCTAAGAGATTCTCTCTAACAATCCTTCTAAGGAATGTTACTCGCCAAATGAAAAAGCGTGCATAGATCTGTGGGTGAAAATTAAAATTGAGATAGTTAAGTACAAGCTGTCAAGGTAGCTAGTTTTCAAACTATTTTTCAAACATGTACACAAAATTTGAGACCTCTAGCTTTAATACAATTATTCAAATTGCATTGTCAAATTTCTTAAAACTTGTCGGGTTCTTGAGACAAGTAAAACAGAGCGAGCAAACCCATGGCGCGCCGTACCACTCGAGCATATACAGGCACATTAAGTGTACGTGCACTGAGTCGCCCAGCCGTCTTCTCCCTTCTCCCGCTCCACTCCGTACGAGCTGGAAAACTCTATTCATTTCTGTTGTCAGCCCTGCCGTTAGCGCAGCGCAATCTAGAATGGCGCGCAACGCTCCGCTCAGGCGCTTATACACTCTGTGCCGTAAAGTACGACTTATGCCACTTGTATCGTAATGTACTATTCCAGTATACTGGATTTCGTTTTTTGCACAAGAAACACATCACAGAAGCAGCGTATGTTAATATATACTAATAAGAAGAAAATGTTTATACTTGAAAAGAAATAAAACCAAACGCAGATCTTATTTTTCGAGAGGCTTTTCTTGGAATTCAGACGCGGGCGCCTCCTCCCCCCCCCCCCACACACTCCACAAAGCGCCGTAGTTTCTCACTTATTATTGGCTGTGCCTCTCCTCTCTCGCCACCCAATTTAGCACCAGTGGGTGAGGGTTGATCTGGATCATCGTGAGTGATGGTTTAGGAAAGAGAGCGACCGCCATCAATACATACCCCTACCGATCGCGCGTTCGCGCTCGGTTTCGCGCTTACCGTGGTCACTCGACTCGGCGTAGAGAAGCGGAGAACATCTTAGTGATAGTTTTTCTGCTTTAACCGAATCTTGGCGTTTCGTGCATATAGAGATTCACCGGCCCGCTTCACCTTGGCTCTGAGTTTCTCGCAGATAAGTAGTATCTAATAGATTTGCCGGCACGCTGTAGCCGTGGCTCTGCGTTTCTCGCAGGGATTATTAGATTTGCCGGCGCGCTCGTTTTACCGTGGCTTTGCGTTTCTTCGTAAAAATAGATTCGCCAGCCCGGTTCAGCGCGGCCCTGCGTTTCTTGCCCTCAGTAGATTCGCCAGCCCGGTTTCAGGGCAGCCCTGCGTTTCTAGCAGGGAATAATAGAATCGCCAGCCTGGTTCAGCACGGCCCTGTGTTTCTCCTCGGAAATAATAGATTCGCCAGTCTCGTTCATCGTCGTGGACTTTGTCATCATTACCGTCGCATCGTTCGCAAACATCTGAAGGACTGTATCAAAATATTTTTTGCTTTTTCTTTTTTGCTGTTTGGGCTTCCCGACTCGACGGGGCACCTCGACTATAGCAGCATCGATCACATAAGGTAATACTTTATTCGTCAATAAGGTTCGTAGAAATCGCATTGTTTTTTTATGGTAAGAAAATTAATTATATTTTTTTTCTTGAAAACTATTAGATTTACTGAAAAAATCATTGATACCTTTTTTGGTTCTCTTTTTGTTTAGAATCAGCTAGTATTTTTATATTTGACTGGGTCTGTTACTTAAAAAGTTGAAATTTTGGGGGGAACGACGAAAAGGTTATTAATACACTCAGATGGTAAGGCAGTTCGTTGCCTGAAATCGAGTATGGCACCTCCTTGACTACTACAAAGAGACTGACGTATAGTGGTTCTGAGTTTTTCATAATTCTTATGCACATTCCCAAATTTAATACACAACCATGCCTTCTTAAAGTAAATATCAAATGCCATCCGTTTTGCAAGTATCCCTGCTATAGCAAGTGTGCATAAGAAACACATCACAGATGAAGCAGAGTATGTTAATATATACTAATAACAAGAAATTTTTTATACGCGTAAAGAAATAAAACAAAACACAGATCTTATTTTTCGAGAGTCTTTTCTTGGAATTCCTGCCTCGACTTTGACGCGTTCGCCTCCCTCCCTCCACCCCCCCCCCCACACTCCACAAAGCGCCGTAGTTTCTCACTTATTATTGGCTGTGCCTCTCCTCTCTCGCCACCCAATTTAGCACCAGTGGGTGAGGGTTGATCTGGATCATCGTGAGTGATGGTTTAGGAAAGAGAGCGACCGCCATCACTACATACCCCTACCGATCGCGCGTTCGCGCTCGGTTTCGCGCTTACCGTGGTCACTCGACTCGGCGTAGAGAAGCGGAGAACATCTTAGTGATAGTTTTTCTGCTTTAACCGAATCTCGGCGTTTCGTGCAGATAGAGATTCACCGGCCCGCTTCACCTTGGTTATGCGTTTCTCGCAGATAAGTAGTATCTAATAGATTTGCCGGCACGCTGTAGCCGTGGCTCTGCGTTTCTCGCAGGGATTATTAGATTTGCCGGCGCACTCGTTTTACCGTGGCTTTGCGTTTCTTCGTAAAAATAGATTCGCCAGCCCGGTTCAGCGCGGCCCTGCGTTTCTTGCCCTCAGTAGATTCGCCAGCCCGGTTTCAGGGCAGCCCTGCGTTTCTAGCAGGGAATAATAGAATCGCCAGCCTGGTTCAGCACGGCCCTGTGTTTCTCCTCGGAAATAATAGATTCACCAGTCTCGTTCATCGTCGTGGACTTCGTCATCATTACCGTCGCATCGTTCGCAAACATCTGAAGGACTGTATCAAAATATTTTTGCTTTTGCTATTTTTGCTGTTTGGGCTTTCCGACTCGACGGGGCACCTCGATTATAGCAGCATCGATCACATAAGGTAATACTTTATTCGTAAGTAACGTTCGTAGAAATCGCATTGTTTTTTTATGGTAAGAAAATTAATGCAACTATAAATTTTGCATTTGTAATACTTTTAAAATGGCTTCAAACTTTAGAAAAAGATTTGATATTTTATAACCAGTTTTATTAAATTTTTTTTTTTTTTTTATGGTTTCGACGTAAATTTTTGAAAATTTGGGATATGAAACTTTGTTTTTAAGAGCCGCTTTTTACATCCTCCCCCATTGTTAACAAAAAATCCTTTATTTCTCATGCAATATTATGGAATAAATTGCATTTCGTTAGATCAATTATTAAAATTATTATTAAGATCTTTTTTATTCGCATTATTAATAATTTTTATGAGTATTCTGGAATTTTTTGTTGTATAAGTATAAACGTGTTAGAGGGTATATAAGTACAATAACAAGAATCATATTATACACTTAAAAATAAGAACCCCCCCCCCCCAAAAGTACTAATCCCCAACCCTTGTTTCCCGGAATCCCCTTCTCTCACCCTTTTCTCTGCAATACGTTGCGAGCGCTGTTGCCGTAGTTCGGTTACGTCCCTCCGTTCCCTCTGCCGCTGGTACCGAGCAACGGTAGGGGGTCGCAGTCCATCCGGACCATCGAGTGCTGTAGTTTAGGATGAAAAGCAAGATGCGGCCATGTTTTTCTCCTACTGAACGCGCACTCACTAATATTCTCTCCGCTCGCGCCACACTCACTCGACGACGCGAGGACAGCCGCATGCGTCCGGTATCAGAATATCGAAGGTGCGGCGAACATCTAAACATCTTCAAAATCAAATTTTGAAATAACCATTATTTTCATTTAATTATTCTGTAAAAATTATGATTTTTTTTTTTTTTTTTTTACGAAATATTGGATTTATACGTCCAATATTATACTATTTCACTAACGAACTTTTACTACATAATATTTTTTTCTTAATAAATTGCATATATTTTATAAATCATTGAAATTATATATAAAAACTCGAAAATCGCCTCTTCCATGAATAATAAATTTATTTTCTTGCACTTTACTTTAGCACAAATTTTGATAAACGCAGCGTCTTAAAAAAATAAGCGCGCAGGATACCATTGCCGCAATGAAGCATCTTGTCCTAGACAAGTGGCGATAACCTCCCTTCTCCCATACAAATTAGAAATGCTCTATTTTTTTGGCCGAACCTGAGCCGAGTTGTCTTGGTGATGTCTTGGCCATAGAGGCAGACTCTGGTGCGAACATGCCCGTCCGCTTTTACCGGCAGTAATCACGCGACGGTACTTCACAAGCTTTTGATAGCAGTCACGGAGATAATAAGTTATACCTGGATTGTATTTCCCTATAGTGAAATTGTTTGATTTATTTTTATAATGTATAAGTTAAATTTGAAAATTTACATTTTTTTTTTTTTTATTGAAAACTCTAGTTATTATTTTTACACAGTTCATTTTTCAAATTCGATTACTTAACAATAACATTTAATTTATACAATTATTTATTGAGCCTTTCGAAATGACATGCTCAACTTCTTATTAGTTACATATAATCGATATTAATTTTTCATGATACCCCGGCAGAAAGTTCGCCAAAATATGCATGTTTTACGAGCGGGAAGTTGCATATTACAGTCAGGGGTTTGAGTATATGACGTGAGTATAACCTACAATTTCTCGGCCGCAAACGGCAAAACGTGCATATTTTGGCGAACTTACAAGCCAGGGTACGAAGAAAAATAGTATACGCACCTCGGGCGGAAAATAGAATATAAGGGCGAATATATTCGCGTGTGGCTCGGAAAATACAATAATCTAAAAGCGAATGTAATATCCGACTTGTCGGTGTAGATATGTAATATACTATTACTAGCATTAATTTGGCGCGCTACGCGCGGCCTCTCTTCGCTGTTTCTCGGTTTCTTTCGAGATCATTTCGAGAATCATTTGGAGAGAAATAGATTATCTCGAGTTCTAAAATTATAAATATGAAACCCATTTAATACTTATAATTTTTTAGTTGTATTACATGACTATCTTTAATGCCTTTTGATTTATAGTATTCAAATTGTAACCACTTATTACACTGATAAAGCGCAAGGTTGTCTAAAAATTTCAAAACTCTATGTATATTAGTTTTTGAGAAACAAATTCGTTTGTTTAAAGAATTTATGTACCTATGTATTGACAACTGTTTTTTTTGTACATGAAAATGAAATATATTATTAACAAATTTTCGATTTTTAACTAGTTTATTTCACACATTATTTTATTGCTTATATTTATTTTTTCAACTTTTTTAATTCTAAGGTTGGAATGAATCATGAATGAGAACAGGCAGAGGGTTATTATTCCATTGCATCTCCGGATTCACAGGAACAGAATATATGTGGTTAGTCGAAGAACGCTAACAGGCCTAATGTAAGAATATTGTCATTTTAATTATTTTGGTAATAACTGCCTATATTGAGGTAACGTAGAAACCTATCGTATACTTTGCTACCAGGCATGGAGGGAAACTGAGATATTTAAATTAAAATTTAGCAATTTAACATAAATTGTTATATCTATATTTTTGATTAGAATCCACACACGCACACACCTACGCGCGCACAGTTCATGTTAAGTTGCTAACTTTGGAGTAGAATATCTGATCTTAACTTGCTAGGAAGTTAAATTTTTTCAAAGCTCATATTTGTATAATCCATAAATTATGAAAGATTTTGTCCGTTATCTCGGTATGGGCAGTTTACTTCTATGGCGATTAAAACTCCTTCCTTTCATGAAATTGTACGTTTACTTATTTGTTATTGTACTGTCAAGTTACAAAAAAAGTTGATGAATCTGTTATTATGCTTAACGAACTGTCATACATTTCTCGCCAGGAGTAAGTACCTAATAGACTTGCCGGCACGCATTACCGTGGCTCTGCGTTTCGGGCAGGGAGTAATAGATTTGCCGGCCCGCTTGTCCGAGATTCTGCGTTTCTTCATCGAAATAGATTCGCCAGTCCGGTCCAGCGTAGACCCGCGTTTCTTGCCCTCAAGAGATTCGCCAGCCCGGTATAGTGCAGCCCTGCGTTTCTAACAGGGTGTAACAGAAAGCTCGTATTTTATACAATACAAACATTATGAGAGGTTTTGTACGTTATCTCGGTATGGGCCGTTTTCTTCTATGGCGATTAACACTCCTTCCTTTAATGAAATTGTACGTTCACTTATTTGTTATTGTACTTTCAAGTTAAAAAAAAAGTTGATGAATCTGTTATTATGCTTAACGCACTGTCATATATTTCTCGCCGAGAGTAAGTATCTAATAGATTTGCCGGCACGCATTACGGTAGCTCTGCGTTTCGCGCGGGGAGTAATAGATTTGCCGGCGCGCTTGTCCGTGACTCTGCGTTTCTTCATCGAAATAGATTCGCCAGTCCGGTCCAGCGCAGCCCCGCTTTTCTTGCCCTCAAGAGATTTGCCAGCCCGGTATTGCACTCAGCCCTGCGTTTCTAACAGAAAGCTCGTATTTGTATAATACATACATTATGAGAGATTTTGTACGTTATCTCGGTATGGGCAGTTTTCTTCTATGGCGATTAACACTCCTTCCTTTAAGGAAATTGTACGTTTACTTATTTGTTCTTGTACTATCAAGTTAAAAAAATGTTGAGAAATCTGTTGTTAAGCTTGTCATACTTTTCATAAAATTAAAAAATTGCAGGGCCTCGTGTTGGCACCAAAACAATTTTCAATGCATTATGAATTTATGTTTTCTTAGTTATTTACGATGCCGAAATAGCGGAATGTGCCCAGGAACGGCAAGGGTCCATATAAACAATTTGGACGTTATTGCTCCAATCCGCAATCATGCAGAGGAGTGTGAAGAGTTTGAAAATGCCGAAATAATAATAACTAAAAATATTATCGACTGATATCTGATAAGAATTTTTCCATGCAAATTAAATTAAAATAATTAATATTTTGGCAGTCAGAGGAGAAAAACTTTGTTAGCTAAGACGATTTGCCCACCACCACCAATTGTCCGACGTTTCGAGCCTGCTCCGGCTCCTCCTGCCGAAACGTGGTGGGCATCAATAAGTTTTTCCAGATTTTAATAAGATTTCAAGGGAATCTGATGCCATAAATATTAATTATTTTAATTTTGAGACCGAGGCTTATCAGTTGAAATAATAATAAGATTTCGAAATGCTTTGAGGGAGGCTCAAAGCCATCACTGGTATCAACTAAGAGATTTGTACGACAGCCTTTCTCTGATGTAAGTTTAATAAATATAAAATTTTTTTAAGTGTCTGTTTATTGTTTTCTATTCTTATTTTTTCGTCTATAAATATAATACCTCGAGAAAATTTATTTTATTGTTATTTTGCAACTTGTTTACACTTACTCTGTTTACACTTATTCTGTCATCATGTTTTTTGTTTCTTAAACTGTAGTTTTATCTATAATTTTAGTTATCCAGAGGCAGCGGCATTGATAACCTTTAATAGCATTAGATCGAGTATGCTACGGTGGAGGGCCAACAGTTTTCCGCCTTCCCCAACCACTATTGATGGGTTCGGGGACTCTTTACTGCAAATACACGACGGCGGCATTCTTGATTTTGCCCATGGAAGGATGCGAACCAGACGATTAGTGGATAACAATGGCGATAGTCATATAATCTTTTATGATGAAGAATTTTTACGGACGGAGTTTACGAACGTAAAAAAAATCCTGGTCGATGCAACATTTAAATCAACTCCTCGAATAGAGCGCTGCTATCAATTTTTAACGGTCATGGGCATCAAATATAATCACGTAGGAAAAATTTTGTTTTTTAACCCTTATTGCCATATATTTTTTTCTTATAATATTATAATATTATATAACATTTTAATATTGTCTAATTTTTGCAGGCCATTCCTTGTTTTTGGAGCCTGATGTCAAGGAAAACGCAAGAGGCATATGGCACATGTCTACTTGAATTCAAATTCATTATCAGAGGTGAAGCTATCAACGTTGTTATGTGCGATTTTGAATATTCTCTTTGCGTGGCATGTTCTGAAGTATTCCCGGGAGTTCGTGTGACTGGGTGCAACGTGCACTATGATAGGGTAATTTTATTTTAAAAATTTATAATATTTTGAACATTCTAAAACGTTATAAGTAGTAAGTATGTATAAAAAATTATCTCGACTTTGAATTAACAATACCAATCGTATTTTTACTTACAGGCTATTTACCATAAGTTACGGGAGTTACAACTGCAGAACGTCGTTCGCGATAATTTGGAGATTGCAAATATTATAAAAAAATTTATTGCACTTGCATTTCTTCCTCATGAAGATATAGAAGACACAATGAACGAAATAATAACAGTTGCGAGTCCAAGAATTCGAAATATTTTGAGGCGTTTTTTTACGTATTACAGAAGGCAGTGGATCAATGTTGTAACTCCAAAAGGTTTTTCTGTTTTCGGATTAGCACGAAGAACAAATAACGCCATTGAAAGTTATCACGCCCGTCTAAATCATCGTATGGGTGAGCACCCAACGGCATGGTCGTTCACTTGTAAGCTGATTTAATTTTTGTATTTCAACTCCACGGAAATACATTAATATATTAAAAAAATTGTTTGTTTAGGTACACTTCTTGGTGTGTTGGATACAGCTGTAGTTGATGTTATCAAATTGTCGCAAGGCCTGCAAGTGAGACGTATCCCTCGGTATGCATCACGATTTCGTGATGTTCAACTAACTCGAAGTAAGTTGCATTTGATATTTACAGTTAATATTTCATTTTACAAATATGTTATTATATTAGATTTTTTTATTATATATCGCAATAATGCTTACAATTTTTTTAGTTTGGAAGCTGTATGCCCATCAGAGATTAACTAAAATGGAGCTCCTTACAATTGTTTCTAATTTAAAAGGAGACATAATGAGGAGAATCAACGCGATGGCACAATTGGACATGGAGCTGCGAGAGAGATACGAGGAAGCTTTCGCTGGGATTGAGAATGGTATCTTTCTTTTCTTAAAAAATCTTTAACTCATTTTAGTTTCATTCTTTTAATAAATAGATAAATAAATAATGTTTTGCACTTTTTTATAGCAAACGAAATAGATCCAGAGTTTGATTACACTGTCGCAAACGTGGGTAGATTAACGACAAGAGAAATTAATGAAGTCCGCGGACTTCTTCAACTGCAGCTGCAGGCGCCAGTTTCAGGTCAATGATTTTAATAATAACTGATATTAATTAAGTAATTTTTTTTTAAACATACCCCATCATAAAGTTCGTACTTTATCACCGCCGAAGCGGGAGAAGTGCTACGTTCATTTCCTACCCCCACTCTAGTTCCGTCTTCGGCTCGGGCACAAACAGTGCGTTACGCTGGCAATGAGAGTGAGGTTAGGGACTAAATATGCAGCACTTTTTCCCTCTTCGGCGGGGAGCGAATATAAATTTTATGATAATTGTATTCAAAAATCGTGTATTGCACTCGTGAATAAAGTGGGTTGTGCGAACCTGCGCGTTTGTTGAACTCTCGCGCAGGGAGCACGCAGCCCACTTTATTCCCTTGGCGCATAAGATACTATTTTTTAAGAGGTAAGGTAAAAGTAACCGTGAGTAACTAGTACCCAATACATAACTATTTCTCGACATAATATTTTTTATTAAGCAATTAATAAATAATAGTAACTCGGCTGTTTTTTTCTATGTACAATTTTCAACAATACTGTCATTCCAAAATCAAATTATTTTATAAAAAAAATCTATTTTTTCATAATTAGAAAAAATATTTAAAATATCCCTGTTTCGGAAGTTGAAAAACCTTGATCGCCTCTAAAGACTTAGTTAAGAAAAAGACATTTGTTCATAAAGGATTGATTTAAAAAAAATATCTTTGTTTTTCATGGGAAATGGTTTTTTGGAATCATAAATACTTTTAAAATGAGTAAAAAATATGTTTTCTGCCCTCCGGTCGGAAAGCGCTAACTTCCCGGCCGCTGCGCGAAACGAAGTTGTCGCTTTCAGGCGCCGTTTAGCAGAAAAATAGTATACTAACCTTGGCCAGTAAAAAAGAAAGCCTCAGATCACATGTTTGTCCGCCTTTTACTTTTACTGCCTAGGTATGTAATATACTATTTAATAATTAAAACTATTTTTTATTTTAAAATATTCCTAGTTACGTATTGGGATGCGACAATTACGTCCTACCCAGTAAGTAAATAACCGTCTAGTTATTAGGCAATACGGCCAGGGTCTTTTGTACCAGTACGTAACTGCATACGCTTTGTACATCGTTTAAAGTGCAAAAAACGAAGTATCCTTCTATAAATCGCAAATACAATCCTTCTAATGGATTTTATTTCATTCTTATTTATTTCTTTTTTTTCAAATTTATTGAATATTTTTAGAGTTGCAATATAGATTAGCAAACCTACTAACCTGATTTTTAATTTCAGGATCACTTAAAATTTATAATTAATATACTAATTAAAATGAATTTATAATGAAAGACAAGCACAATGATGATTTGTTAAATATAGCCATATAGAAGAAACAGGGACATATTCAGATCGTTCGTATCAGTCTGAATTAGCAAAGAGTACAGTAAACAGCTCAGGGTCTCCTTTTGGAGTTTCTGTTCTTTTGAATTCAACCGAGCATGATGTTTTCATAGGAAAAGGTATTATTTACATAAATATTACTTCATTGATACCAAAATATTCAATGTAATTACACTGTATTATTAAAAATGTTTTATTTCTTACAGAAAAGCATAATTAATGGTGCTAACTTACATCGAGCCTTACACAAAATAGAAACAAATTGAGGAAATTCAATCTCAAAATCACCGGTCACTAATAAAGTTCATGTGGTAACAAGAAGTGATCCATTAAATGGTAGTGTTAATAGTCCAGAGCTCTTTTATGTTCTTTCGAGTTCAACGGAGCCTGATTTATTTTGTTGAAAAAGATCTTTTTTACTTATGTATTTATACTATTGATAAATAAATTTCCAATTAAACCAGATTCTACTACTAAAAATATTATTTCTTACAGAGAAGCTTTATGATACCTGTTCAAGCCAAGCTGAAAGCTTTGTAAGAAATGAAATATTTTTAGTAGTAGAATCTGGTTTAATTAGAAATTTATGTATCGATTGAATAAATAAATAAGTAAAAATACCTTTCTCTATAAAAAAAATTAGACTCCGTTGAACTCGAAAGAACATAAAAGAGCTCTGGACTATTAACACTGCCATTTAATGAATCACTTCTTGTTACCACATGAACTTTATTA
The DNA here is from genome assembly GCA_036365515.1 of Torymus aiolomorphi. NCBI lineage: Eukaryota > Metazoa > Arthropoda > Insecta > Hymenoptera > Torymidae > Torymus > Torymus aiolomorphi. Next base: position 101,760,220 of record CM070876.1, on the reverse strand, counting down.
GTGACCGGTGATTCTGAGATTGAATTTTCTCAATTTATCTGTTTTTTTTTTTTTTTTTTTTTTTTTCAAGATTTTTCTGTAAGAAATAAAACATTTTTAATAATAGAGTGTAATTACATTGAATATTTTCGTATAAATGAAGTAATATTTATGTAAGTAAATTTTTCTATCAGATTTACTTTAATTTTATTAAATTATGCTATTAATAATTACTTTGCCTATACGAAATGAAGCTTAAAAAACATTTTTAAGTATTGTGAAACAAGTAGTTATTTATTGGGACACAAGAATTCGTACTATGGGTAAAGTGTCTTTGATTAGTTATTTATTGGGACAAACGAACTCTTCGTTATTTTCACTTATTTTATAAATTTTAGTAAGAAAACCGAACCGTTTGCCACTGTTATTCATAAAGTATTCCAACTATTAATGGAATACAAAAGAAATTTTTAATTTACATGCGATTTATCCATAAAAATTCAGTAAAATCCTCTCGGCTACCTTAACTGATTACTTATTGGTACTTTTACCTTACTAAAATATGTTGGTCTGGCGTTGATACAAATATTTATAAAAATACCATAATATATAAATTTTTTTAATTAACGTTTGACCAGTAGTTTTTTTATTTATTTTTTGTTATTTTTCTAAATATTATTAATTTAAAATTACACGACAAACAAAATATTTCAGCGCTTCATAAATAAGATCCGTTGAGCTGTTAAGGCTGCAGGTATACACAGAAGCTAAAATCATACATATACTATACCTATACTTAAATCATTCTGTAATTTTTATTCCTGTGTGACTTTTGTATCAAAATTTAATGAAAATTCAAAGATTATTAATTTTGAATCTGCCTTTATAGATGACGAAAACTCTGAGACTGACAATGAGGACGCCGGAGTAGAAGCCGAAGCTCTCGCAATGTTGAGGCCCGAACACCGGCTAATTGCAGAACCTCCAAATGTTGATGAAGATCCCGAAGTAGAAGCCGAAGATGTACAAATGTTAGATATACGGCCAATTGTGGAATTTGCAAATGTTAATGAGGAATTGCCCATTGTGGAAGTTCAGGCCCAACAAGTCGCTGAGGAACAGGCCGATGTGCCTCCTCTTGCTGCTCAAAGAGAAATTGAACAATTTCGTGAACGGCGTCGTCGTCGCCGCCGCATAAGACGACGTATGAGGATAGTGGAGCAGATTGCCGTAGCAGCCGTTCCAGTTGTAAACGAAGTGGTACAAGGTAAGCGCAAACTCTCTTAACGGGGTGCCATAGTCCTACCATTACCGACCGAGCAATTGGCACAGTTACATTAAAGCTTATTAAAAATGAAATACATAAAATCAAAAAAAATCAAGAGAACACTTCCCTGCAGTTTTGAACGATTATATATCAGCCAGTACAAGTTTCAAGTCGAAATATAAAGTGGTTTTTGCAAAAACTTTGAACAAAAAATAATTCGGTTTCTTTCAAAGTTTTTGCAAAAACCACTTTATATTTCGACTTGAAACTTGTACTGGGTGATATATAATCGTTCAAAACTGCAGGGAAGTGTTCTCTTGATTTTTTTGATTTTATGTATTTCATTTTTAATAAGCTTTAATGTAACTGTGCCAATTGCTCGTTCGGTAATGAGAAGGCTATGGCACCCTTTAAATAATCATGACGAAAATGTGAAGCCGAAATAAAACTTGCGATTGCTCAAGTCCGTTTAAAAGGAGCCCGTGATTGGTCGATGGTGACGTTAAGTTTTCGCTGATTGATCCAAATAAAACCCACGACATTCGGAATTATGAAATATTTAAACTGAAAATATAAGTCATAAGTATAAGTCATTGATGACTTGAAATTTGAGAAAATATAATTCTATTGATAATACAAAATATTGACCCTGATGAGAGTGAAGATTACCTTCGAATCCTTAAAAAGACCAATAATTTTATTTCCATTAATTAGTAAGTTATACTCAGTCGACGGAATGGAATTTACGTAACATTGTCATAAATTATTATACTTATTGTTGAAGACAAGTACAACATCTTTGATTTCATCCGTTGCAATGGAACTCTCTTCGACGACGCAATAACATGATTCTTTTTCAGGAGGACAACTGCCGTTAGTTCAACAACTACCCGTCAATGAACCTATGATACATCCAAATAATAATGAAAACGATGCTGCAGAACAAGGTAATAACATTGAATGAATAATAAAGTATTCACGATTGCATTTTTCTATTGTTTTCTATTCTATTCATATATATTATATTAAGACAATTTTTCAAATCATTACATTAGTATTTTCAATTAAATGTACGTGTTTAAAAAATTTTGTCGGTATCAGACATCTCTTTATAATAATCATAATTTTCTACCTTTATCAAACTTTGAGATATGTTTTAGTAAGTGAAACAATGGTAATGCCGTAGTAGTTGATTAATTTATGAAAATATATATATCTGTTACGAATCACTGAAAACTACTGCTTCCATTTCTCGCCTAGTTTCATATATTTTTGTTGCTTACCTTTAAAACACATATAACAAGAATAAATACTATTTTAATTGTGAAACATGTGAAAATAAAAACTTGTTTTCTACGATAAAATTTGTCATTTTCAAAATGCTACATAATATTTAGTTACAAGGAGAGGCCAGATTTCCTTTGGGAAATGGATTACAACGACACTTTGAGGATCGTTTCCGGCGACCAGTAACCACCCACAGTTAAGTTCAATGGGCCCATATTTTCGAGCTATATGAGCAAATCCCAGAAACTTTTAACTTGTTGTAAACTGCAAAATCTTAGATATACAAGACTATAACTTAAGTTCTTCACGAAGTACATGACTGAACCAAAAAAAAAAAAAATGTTTATTTTGTAATAGAGAAAAAAAAAAGCCTCTAACTCCATGATGGAGGAAGACTTTTTATAAAAAGTTACAAAGAGAGCGATAAAAGTGGTAATTTTGAGCTTAATTCGATCTAGAGAAAAAAAAGTCACTTACTATAATTGTAAAATTTGTTGGAGCCTTTTCTTTATAAATAAAGCTTCAATTTAAGCCCTGGTGGATTAATGTGCTATGAAAAATAAGTCAGATATAAGAGTTTTCATTTTCCAGTAAAAAGTTAAAATATCTTCAATCTGAGCTTTTTTTCACAGCACATTAATCCACCAGGGCTTAAATTGAAGCTTTACTTATAAAGAAAAGGCTCCAACAAATTTTACAATGATAAAAAGTGACTTTTTTTTTCTAAATCGAATTAAGCTCAAAATGACCACTTTTATCGCTCTCTTTGTAACTTTTTATAAAAAAGTCTTCCTCTATCATAGAGTTAGAGGCTTTTTTTATTTCTCTATTACAAAATAAACATTTTCTTTTTTGGTTCAGTCATGTGCTTCGTGAAGAACTTAAGTTATAGTCTTTTATATCTAAAATTTTGCAGTTTACAAGAAATTAAAAGTTTCTGGGATTTGCTCATATATGAGCTATATAATCCTAAATACAAGTTATATTATTAAAAAATTATGTCTCTCTTTTATCGACTCGTAACTTCGCAAATATTTGTGCTACAGAATATAGATAAAAAGATGATGATAAAACTGAAAAAAAAAAAAAAAAAAAAAAAAAAAATCATGAGCTATTTATTATATGTTAAAAAATATTGATTCTTTGACAAATTATGTAATCGTAAGATATCGTAAGAAAATGGTTCGAAAAGAAATGAAAATTTGAACCATTTTCTTATGATATCGTCCGATTGCTTCTAACTTCTTCAAGAATCAAGAAATTATAACTTTTTCATCTAGATTCTGAAGCACGAATAATTGCAAAGTTAGGATAGATAAAACAGAGATGATTTTTTAATAAAATAACACGCATTTAAGATTATACAGCTCACATCTCGAAAAGAAGAGCCCATTGGACTTAACTATAATTATTGAGCTTTATTTGTAGGTGAAAGGAATCGATCCTTAAATTATCGTTAAAATTGGTTTCCCCAAGATTGTGGCCTCTCCTTGTTAGATTGAGTGATTCTAGTCTATTACAAAATTATTTAAAAGACCGTATTCATCTCAAGTCGACCAGTCTGAGTATGCCTACATCACCGATCATTTTGTAATTGAAGAACTACTGTTCTTGTAGGCGTACTCAGGCTGTTCGATTCGAAATGAATTCGGTCGAAAATGAAAGAAAAAATGTACACACAATTATTCAAGTTATTATTTAGGACGCACATAATTTATAATTTCATAATTGTTATTTAGGATTTAATAATTATGACTTTTTTCACAATTATTCATCAGAAAATATTTCTCGAAGTTTGCCGAATGATACTGTAATATTTTAGTTTAAAGATTTATTAACTGAACATTTTTCTCCAAGGCTTTTTATTTTGCTAGTTTCTCTTCTCTAAAAAATAACGAATCATCGGAAACGGATATAAGATAAAAACTTTTAATATTTGAACACGTCACCTTTGAAAAATGCAAATGTGAATTTACTGAATAAAAAAGTTTACCTACTTTTACAATATGTAACAAAATGTATCTTTTTTTACTCCATCATGTTTTTCATAAAACAATATTAAATAACTATTTAATATTGATTGCCAAATCGTGCAGACTAATTAAAATCAAAACCTCATTTTGTTACACCATTGTAAATTCCAATGTTATTACTGGTATTTATGTTATTGGAATTTCTCTATTTGCAGACAGCAATTATAATGAATTTATTATACTTAAAAAGATATGATTCATTTTTAATGATAAGATTGTTTAAATGATAAGATAGGTGGATACATTTTTTATGCAGAAACTGACATTTTTTCATTGTACCTTTATAATTTAGTAGTTCTAAATATGTTATGCTATGTTATCTTTGATTGCTTACAATTTTCTAAAGAATTAATTTTTTTTTTTTTTTTTACCGAAAACCCGCTTATATACAGCTTATTCTGTCTGCTTTAATAATATTTTTGCTAGTTTTCGTAATAAATATATTTCCAAATTTGTAGTTAATAATATATATATAATAATAATTATGCATTGGAAATGAGATTGCCGATATCCCGAGAATAACGACCAATGAGAAAATTAAAAAAAGTAGACTTCGTTTATAGATACCTGAAATGAAATTTCAAAATCCATTTTCCTTAGAATGTGTACTTTAATTAGTATTTGGCATTGATATGATGGCCATTTTTGGTGACTGCACCAATCAATAAAATGAAACTAATGGCATGCAATTTATAAACCACAGTAGCAAAATACAAAGGTACTGCTCGCGTACTATTTTGTTTTTGAGGTTATCAATATATATTTTTCATTACAATTTCATTTTAATAATAGTTTAAATGATAGGACAATCACATAATTAGAAAAAAAAATTATCTTTTCATAATATTTTGATATAATTATTTACTTTTAAAATAGTTAAGAATAAAAATTCAATATAAAAAATGGAAATGTATCGAAAGTACTTACCGGATTTTCGTTCCTATTTTTTACAGACCAATCAAAATGAATCTTTAAATGCTTTACAACATTCTTTTTGCATGAGAGTAATCCTTACATTAGGCCTGTGGAGACACTACGCGGAGGCTGACTGACTTGTTGCCTAAATCCGAATGAAAATTGCACCGGTGCAACGAGTACATGTGGATGTTGTATGCTCATTTACGCGAAACTTATGTTACATTTTCGTTGCTAATTAGCGAGAGCGACTACACTGAGAGAAAAAACTAGGAATTGGAGGAAGAGCGCTCTTAGGTATATCGCAAGGACGTTTTAACCTGCGATTTTTACGAGAAACTCAAGCGATGTTCGCAAGACCCCCCGCGTTATCCGCATGATCTCGTTCCTAGCGAAAATCGCAAGAGCGCCACGGGATTATCCCGGGAGGTTCCTTGCGATTAAGTTGGGGAATCGTTCACGCCTTGGCTGTGTCTACATCCAGACGTACTCGCTTCTCTCATTGGTTGGGAGCGAGCGCGCGCGCCTATGATGACCAATGAGAAAAGCTAATAGCACGCGCCCGCAGTGTAGCCGTCTGCTATGACGCTCTCCCCACCGCGCCGCATGCTTATTTGTAAGGAACCTCCCGGGATAATTCCGTGGCGCTCTTGCGATTTTCGCTAGGAACGAGTGCATGTGAATATTTCTAGTAGCCACGCGAATAAAGCAGGCGTGATTCTTGCGATATTAGCGTGAAAAAACTCCACGCGATAATCTCTAGATATTTCTCTCAGTGTACCAGCGCTCGCCAGCAAAGCACAAGTAATTTGTATAATTTTTATTATTATTATTATTATTATCTGTTACCGAAAGGTGTTTAATAAGTTTATTGACAAATAAGTGGTTGAGGGTACGAATCGTAGCTTCTTTCACTAGTCGAGCACGTTTCATGAACTCCCATTTATTTTAATATTTCTATTATATAATTTAAATAAAAATATCACACATAGTGGTTGAGGGAACGTATTGCAGCTCCTTTTGTAGAGTACGATACACGGACTCCCATTATTCTTTCAAATTTACTTTTACAAATAAAATCTGGTTGAGGGTACGCATTGTAGTTCCTGTTCTTAGTTGAGCACGATGCACGGACTCCCGCAGTTACACAATTCTCATTTTTATTATTTATCCATTTATTTATGTGAACGTGATTTCATTGCGAATATGAGAATGAAAAGATACTAAATCAATTATTTAATATTAAACTTGTAAAAGCGTCTATACACGATAAAAATGTTACATGTGCTTTCTGTCAGATTCTAACTTAAATATTTTAATTTTTATGTAATCGATAAGGTTTATAATATTTATACCTTTTTAACACTAATAAAGGTTTGATACTGAAAAATTTTCTTAGAATAGAAACATTCATACCGCAACATTACCTCTACAATAATGTAACAGATGATTTTACATAAAAATAGGACCTTCTTGCGTGGAAAACTATTTTTACCATTATATGGTTATTAATATAGAAATTTCTCTTTTGGAGTAAATAAAACGTATGGTCTTTGCGCTATTCATTTGAAATAAGTTTATTGACAAATAAGTGGTTGAGGGTACGAATTGTAGCTTCTTTCATTAGTCGAGCACGTTTCATGGACTCCCATTTATTTTAATATTTCTATTGTATAATTTAAATAAAAATATCACACATAGTGGTTGAGAGAACGTATTGCAGCTCCTTTTGTAGAGTACGATACACGGCCTCTCATTATTCTTTCAAATTTACTTTTACAAATACAATCTGGTTGAGGGTACGCATTGTAGTTCCTGTTCTTAGTTGAGCACGATCCACGGACTCCCGCAGTTACACAATTCTCATTTTTATTATTTATCCATTTATTTGTGGAAAAGTCTTTTAATTCCCGATTAAAATAAATACATAAATAAATAATTATAATATTTAATTTGTATAAGCATCTATATAAAATAAAATATTTACATATGATTTGTTTTAGTTTCATTTTTAAAAAAATTTCCAATTTTTATGTAAAGTAATCATATGATTGCGTGTTTAGATGTAGCCAATAAAATCGTGAATAAACGGAACTCACTCTCAAATATATCATTTTTATATGATTATTTTTAAATATAGGATAGGATAGGAAAGAATAATTGATACCTTCCTCTCTTTAAAAAATGATCGAGAAAATCTATCACCACAAAAAGGCTGTTTTGATTATTTGTTGTTAACTCATTTGATTGGTCTATATAGAATCGGTGCTGAAATCGAATGTTTGAATTTTCAAAACTAAATTCTTGAATTTGAGTATTTAAAACTAAAAAATTAAGGTACTTCATTAACGCGCTATACTTTCCAGCTCTCACTGAGCACTCAGCGATAATTAGGTCGGTAACTTAAATTTAAAAAAAAAAAAAAAAAAAAATGTATAAAATTCTTTGTTTGTTAAAGATTGTTATAGAATTTGTTGGTGTCTTAGTCCCATTTTCACGAATATTTAGCAAGTACCTCAATGTGGTGTATGGTGTAAGAAAAATGCCATAAATTTATTTATCAAAATGACGTTATCATTTCATAATTTAAAGCCTACCCTGTTGAAAACCACAGATAAAATCCAATAAAATTTTCAAACGCTCTATTAGGTCTCCAATAAAAAATTTTATCTGGTTCTATCTGCACAATCATTTTACCTGCCTTTATAGAAATAAATCAATAAGAAAATATGAACAAAGACAAATTAGGAATTTTATAAGATTTTACGTATAGAAAATGTATCGGAAGTTATAAGATTATTATTTTTATATGAGTTTATATGTCCTACTGCCATTACATTTTATAAGTTTTTATAGGTTAAGAACGAATTATTAGTTATATAAAAATTTATCAGCATAAACGGATAATAATTTTATTGAGTTTTATAGTACTAAAAATGTTTGTTTTTTATAAGATTGTTTATATAAAACTTTTATCATTTTTATGAGGGAAGTACTTCAATATATATTAATAAGCAACAATTGTAATTGACTTATACGAAATTTATTGTCTTGAATAGAATATATATAATAGAAAGAATTATTTTTTCAAAATTTATATATTTATCAGAAATAATTATTCTATATGTAGATATAGAAAAATCCAGGTGCAGAAACCGTATGTTTACATATAAAACTAGCCATTTATTATAATTTATGGGACATGACTAATTGATTTTCTTTTATGAATGTTAATCGTAAATAAATAAAGTTATCGTATTTTATGGGAAAAAATCATTGCCAGCATGATGGTGAGCCTAACAAAAATGTGCCATCATTTATTTATTTTTTCTACTATAGCTCTATTCATACTCGATTTTTTATCTGAGTTTATCGTATCTCTACGTGATTTGTTGGGTACATGTGAATGATTTTTATCGTACAATACGTATAGAATTTAAACATATTTTTAAGATTCTTATTAAGTTTTACTAGTGAATAAAACTAACACAATCCTATTTTATTTTAAATATTTAAGTTTTAAATTTAATGAACTTTTATCATTACAAATACTTTAACTGATCTATTCTTATACTATTTTTTATCCGTATTTATCGTATCGATACACGAAGTACTACTGGGCATGTATGGTTGATTTCTATTGGGCAATATGTGTAATAAATTTTAATCGAACAAGTATAAAATTTAAAAAATATTATTAGGATTCGTAATAAGTTTTATGAGTTGATAAAACTTACGCAATCATATTTTGTGGGATTGTATAAGTTCTACAGAATGACATACATAAAATTTCAATTAAGCATTTATCTTGATAAATGTTTCAATACCTAGCTATCCTTACTATATGTCATACCGTATATATATTTATAGCATGGTGTGACCTAAGTCCGCACTTAAGTCACGCCTATCCGTGACTTAAGTAGTCGATTATTGCACGGTGTTTATCGCACTCGCTACGCTCGTGCGCTAACCTCACCGTGTAAAAATGGACTGCTTAAGGCACGAATAGGCGTGACAGCGGACTTAGGTAAACGTGCTATAAAATAGTATACGATACTTATCACTTCAGTGGCCCATCGTACGACATGAATTATCGCCCTCGCTACGCTCGGGCGCTAACTTCATGCCGTGCAATAATGGGCCACTTAAGTCACAAGTATCGTAATGTACTAATATATACGTGTGAACTGTTGCGCACGTGTAAGAGATTTTTATTGTGTATTTCAATACATGAATTTTCAATATATATATATATATATATATATATATATATATATATATATATATATATATATATATATATATATATATATATATATATATGCATGGAGTACTGCACCTGTGTGTAATTAATTTTTATCGTAGTAATCCTATAAAATATACTTAAATAATCCCATAAAATAGATTTGTATAACTTTTATCTTCCCGTAAAACTTAATAAGAATCTTAATAATATTTTTCTATCTTATACGCATTGTCTGATAAAAATGAATAACACGTAGGTGCAGTACTGCATGTATAGGGTAGTGGCACTAGTGGTCGGCCATACCTAGTGGTCGGACATTTTCGTTGTAACAGTTACACAAAAATAAAATTTGCTAAACTAATAAGTCGTATAGTAAAGTAGACGTTATTTGCTTAGCGATCGCCCCATCAAAGTTTCAAATCTTTCATTTATTTTAATTGAGGATCGTGAAAGAAAAAGTGTCCGACAACTAAATTAGATGTCCGACCACTGGTGCCGTTACCCTATATGTATAGATAAACTCCAATAAAAAATGGTGTAATACTGCATGCAGTACTGCACTATGTAATTAATTTTTATCGGACAATGCGTATAGGATTGAAAAATATTATTAGGATTCGTATCAAGTTTTACTGGAAGATAAAAATTACACAATCCTATTTTTGAGAATTATTTAAGTACTATAAGGAGTAAACGTAAATTTAAAGTAAACGTAAGAATTTCTCAGATTGCATGTAAAATGTCACCCGAGCCAAAGGCGAGGGTGACAAACATGTGATCTGAGGCCTTCTTTATTTGCTACCGTGATGCGTATACGATTTTTCTGCTGGACGTGGCCGAAAATACAACCTTTGCGATTTATCGGACATTATGTATAGAATTGAACAATAAGGTTTCTTATTCAATTTTGCGGGTAGATAAATATACGCAGTCCTATTTTATAGACTTGTATAAGTATAATCCTATAAAATATACTTAAATAATTCTATATTAAAATAGGGTTGTGTAAGTTATCTCTACCCGTAAAACGACCCCTAATAAGAACCCTAATAATATTTTCAATACGCATTGTCCGATAAAAATTAATTACACAGGTGCAGTACAGCATGTATAAAAAGATAATCTCCAATAAAAAATGGTGTAATACTGCATGCAATATACACCATTTTTACACCTGTGTAATTAATTTTCATCGTACAATACTTATAGAATTGAAAAATATTATAAGGTTTCTTATTAAGTTTTGCGGGTAGATAAAACTTACACGATCCTATTTTAGAGAATTATTTAAGTAAACCTATAAAATAGGATTGTTTAAGTTTCCTCTACCCGTAAAACTTAATAACAATCCCAATAATATTTTCTATACGCATTGTCCGATAAAAACTAATTACACAGAAATAGTGTGTAATTAAGTTCTATCGGACAATGCATACAGAATTGAAATAGAATATTACGCATAACGGGAGTAAAAGTAAAGAATTTCCCAGATTGCATGTAAAAGGATTGAGTAAGTTACCTCTACCCGTAAAATATAATCAGAACTCTAACAATATTTTTCAATTCTATACGTATTGTACGATAAAAATGAATTGTGTCCTCGACATTATAGTTCTATGGTTAACATAGACATAAGTATACGTTTTTATCGTGAGAGAGGCGCGGCGTCGACACAACTGAGAAATGCGATCGGCGTCTCGGCCGTACTTCACGCTCATTGGCTCGCGCTTCTCGCGCTTCTCGCGCTGCTCGCGTTGCCCGCGCTGCCCGCGCTGCTTGCAGACGCGCCAGTGCTTTCAGCCCTTCCGGAGTTTCGGCCGATCCTCACCAGTTCAGACCTAGTGACCAGATCTGATTTGCAGTGTGGCGGAAACTATACAAAGTAAGTACTCAAATTAATTTAGTATTAAGTGAGTAATTAGTGAGAGATAGTGAGAGAACGAGTGAGTGAGGAAGAAACGCGCACGCAAGAGAGAGAGGATGCACACGCGAGAGAGAGAGAGAGAGAAAAGAGAAAATGCACACGCGAGAGGCAGAGAAAACGCGCACGCGGGAGAGAGGAGAGAGAGAGAAAACGCGCATGCGGGAGAGAGATAACAGAGAGAGAGAGAGAGAGAGAGAGAGAGAGAAACGCGCTCGCGAGTAGATACATGTGGGAAATTCCGAGAATTGGGTTTTGCCGCGAAAAAGGGGGGGCGGGCATCTCACGCCGCGACCGCTCTTCGCGCCGAAGCATTGTTTTGTTTTGCCGCGAGAACGGGGGGTGGGCAAAACACGTCGATGTCGCACTTTTTGATAAAAACTAATTCTTTTGTTTTGTCCTCTAGATACTGTATCCTGCATTTTCTCTGCTGCCTGCACCCAGCATCAATATCCTCGCCACGACACCACTAATGTAAGTGATTGGAGTTTCGCCCGATCCTCACCAGACCAGAGAGTGACCAGACCTCATTTGAAGTGTGGCGGAAACTATACAAAGTAAGTACTCAAAATAATTTAGTATTCAGCGAATAAAAACCACGACTTTATTCCCTTAGTTTATCCTGTATAACTTATTTAATCCAATAAACGAAGATTATTTAATATTATGCCAATCTGCGTAAACCATTAAAGTACTATAGGAACAACTACATTTTATGAGCCTTCCCCAATAAAAGTTTATTCAGATTCATATAAATTTATGCTCAAATTTCAATCAATTACGATAAAAGAATATTATAAAAATATCTGCGTTTGCAAATAAAAACCACGATGATATTCGCGTAGTTTATCCTATGCAACTAATATAATCCGATAAATGAAGATTATTTAATATTATGTCAATCTGCATAAACCACTGAAGTACTATAAGAACGACTCAATTTTATGAGTTTTCCCCAATAAAAGTTGAGTCAGATTCATATAAATTTGTACTACAATTTCAGTCAATTACAATAAAAAATACTATAAAAATATCTGCCTTTGCGAATAAAAACCACGACTTTATTCCCTTAGTTTATCCTGTATAACTTATTTAATCCAATAAACGAAGATTATTTAATATTATGCCAATCTGCGTAAACCATTAAAGTACTATAGGAACAACTACATTTTATGAGTCTTCTCCAATAAACTACGATAAAAATTAATGTAGAAATTTAGAAATTTATATACTTTTACAAATAAACAACGTCAAAAGTTTATTGGCTATGACCTATATGAACGAATAAACAAAACAATAAATAGTATGTATATTTCATTAACCTAATACAGTCTGATAAAGTTAATTAGCAATTCTTATGAGTTTTTCAACTTATAAGCATTAGCTTATAAACACGCATAAATAGATATGTCTTATAAAATCCTATTAATATATTATTGTATATACCTCATACAATCAGATAGAAATTATTTTATTGTATATGAAATAGCTGATAACTTCTTATAAGATATTTTTTTTATAATCCTCTATTTGGTATTCCTGGTGCAGAAACCGTATGGAAACATATACAAAATTTTTTTTATTGTATTTTATCTGTGGTTTTCAACCGGGTAGTTAAAACAAAATTTTACTTAACGTTTATTATATAGAACCCATTTGTTTCAATTTGTTTGAGGTTATTCTTAAGTATTGTATGTATTTTTCTATTCTTTTATACATCATTTTGATTTCAACGTCAATTAATTTTTTCAAAATTGATTAAAGTGATTGAAATTTTAACATTTTCATCTAGTAACATAGTCTTGAAAAACATTTAAAATTTTTTAATGGTACTTAAAGCTCTATAAAGTTATTAACTATTGCTGTTGACTAAATGACATTCTCTTAGTCTATTTCTATGAAAAGAAAAAAAAATTACTCAAGCTTATACAATAACAATAAATACTAAGTTTATTTTATTTCTACAGGAAATGCCTGCGTATGTTGTTTAATACAAAACCAGGACTGTTTATTTGTACCATGTGGGCACATGTGCTGCTGCGAAGAATGTGCGAGAAGAATATTGGCGATGGACCCACGAAGGTGTCCGTTTTGTCGAACACCGACTCATTTGTACGTAAAAGTGTTTATGGTATGAGCATACCCGGTTGAAAATGACTCGTAAACCAGATTAAAAAAATTTTATATACGTTTAAACATATGTACCTGTAATCAATCATAATAACTTATTGAAAAAGTATTATGTGACAAGTGCATGTATTATGTAAAATATAAATAATTCATGTAATGCATATTTTAAGATGCGATATCAGATATTTATAAAAATAAACATTTTTCGTATACAGAAATAAAGTTGAAACATATTTAAATAATATTAAAGTACAAACTTTGTGATTAAAATAATTCTTGTTCAAGAACTTTTTGACCAAATTATACTATGTTTAATTTTAAGAAAGTTTTTCAAAGTTCTTTTTTGTAAAATATTATTTAAGATAAATGTGTATCTTTATGTAACTTAAAATAATAAAGCTATAAGATGAAAAATCGTACATAATGCATTTAGGATAATGTTGATTACAAAAAATAAATTTCTTAGTAAAAATCTGAGGGCGATTCCCAGACTCAATAATAACTCTTGATAAGCTTGCGAGTGTTGTTCTACTTGGCTCTATTATTGATACAGGACAACTTTCTACTATGTGCTTTTTTCTGGACGTGTTATATGAAACCATCCTATTAAACTCCCAGTCATAGTCCATTTTTGACTATAAGTAGAAGACCCCATAATAACTTGCAAAATAAAAAAACTAGTTATTACTTACATAGATATATTTTTTATTTATGTAAAATCGAAAAGTAACAAATACTTTATTAATGTTATTAAACTTATATTATTTGCTGTAATAATTTTTTTTATTATATTTGATCTTCATCGGATTTATGTAAAAGACTTTAGGCACAACCGCTGTTCGGAAGAGCCTTATAATTTCGGCCGAGCGAAAATTGTCTGAATTCAAAAAGTAACAATATAATACAAGAAAAGTCTTTTTCCTCACACCGGGCCTCCGAAACGGGAGTATGGCACTTTCGGCCTCGATGTGAGGAAAAATAGTATACGCTCCACGGGAGTAAAATTATCCAGCCTTCGGCTCGGATATCAATTTACACGAGCTGTGGACTGTCCAAGTTTTTTCATCTCTAGTTTCCTCCGGCCGGGCTGAAAGTATCACATTCCCTCTAGGCGCAAAAACGGGAAATGTGACATTTTCGGCCTCGGCGGGAGTAAAAATAGTATGTGCTCCACGAGAGTAAAATTGGCCAGACAAGGGGCCAGCCATTGGACTATCGCCTTCGGCTCGGGTGACAATTTACACGAGATATAGGCTGTCCAAGTTTTTTCCTCCGTAGGTGCGTAATATTCCAACGTGCGTTTGAAGCGTTTTCTATGATTAATGTATGCCTGTATGCCCGTATGTACTGAAATTTCTCGATTATCTCAATGAATTTTCGAATGCTTCCATCGGGATTGCGGGAAAATACTCCTCTAGTTATACCTAACTGGTGGTTCCCTACCGAGAAAGATCGATGGAAAACTTTAAAAATGAGAGCACAAAGAAACATTTCAAAAAATCGAGTTTTAAGCTTAATGTCTAGAAAAATTAATTTTAAGTTAATATCTATAGATCTATCTGCTAAAACTAATTAAAAAACATCTTTTTTCTGTTGAAAATGTTTTGCTAGGAGCAATATTTTCAAAGACAACGGCGAGAAACGGCAAAAAATGTCAAAAATAAACAATTTTTCGCTATAATTCGACATGATTTGATTTTCCACAAAAATATTTAATAAAAAAGTTGTAGATTATAATAAAACAAAAAATTGGCTTACCAAGAAATCTGCTTCCGCCGCCGACTCCGCCGTCTTGCTGTCTCCTACGAGTCGGACGAACACGACGAGAGGGACGATATCCACCAGGAGATCGTACTACAGCAGCCACTGTCTGTCCTGTCATCGCTGGGAATACTATGGGAGCCTGCAGTGCGATTGTTTCATGTTTGTATCACTCCGCATGGCGCATACGCGGGGTATAGCCGGCTAGCAGCATACCACCCGTCAGCTGCGGCAATAGTAGGTACTTACTTCGCGCTACCGCTTGCGGCGCTAAGTCTTAGTGATGAGCCTTTTTCTGATGCTCCTCTCCCTTTTGCCGTGTTAGTGTATATATGTATGTGCACTGCAAGTATTTTTCGTAATCGAAATTGTATACAGCATGTAGTTAGGAACATCCGCGAACATTGTTTATTTTTCCTGTAGTTAACGTTTCACGTAATGCGTCGCGAAAGAGGCTAGCGCTCACTTTTTGTTAAAATTGAATAAAGTTTACCATTACCATACGTAGTATTTGTTTTGTATTTATTTTGTACAATGTTTTTTTTTGTACAATCAAATTCTGATTAATAAAACCCTTAAAAACGATTTTAAACGCTTAAATGTACCTAAAAATGCCGGTGTTATGGCTATTACTTATATACAGTATTTGATTTGACACAAGTATGTTGAATGTATTTACACTTGAAAAAGCATACTTTCACCTAGCGAGTGTTACTATTTTTGTGTAATGTATGGTGTGTATCATATAACGTCGTATAAAATTTGAAGAAAAATCTCGAATACATAATGCGATATGCTATTAAATAATTTGTTCTGTTACAAAAATACTCCATGACATTTATCAATGAGATTAATTGATTTGAATTTGCCGTCTTTATTGCCTCCGATTTTTATCATAAGTTTTTCTCGATTTATAACTTGTTAGTTCCACTTTTTTATATGATCCTTCGGTCCCAGTTAATAAAATGAGTCTTACGGTTTGCTGAATATTTGGTAAAATATGCCTATATATTATTATTATTATTATTATTATTATTATTATTATTATTATTATTGGTGGTTTGCAATATTGCAAAAATTGACAAAAAACATTAATTTTAGGTATTTGTTTATACAAATATTCATAAACAATTTTTATTGTATAAATATTTCAAGCCTCCGAACTACTAGCGCCATCTCTCTACGGCGATTGAATTTAATGAGCTGGTCGAGTTAAATATATGTCGAATGTTTGGTCATTTTAAAAATATTTTTCGTAAGTTAGGCCATTCTACAAATATTTTTCGAAATCAGAGGTAATAGTTACGTCCTTTGTCTAAATAGTTTACTGTCGACTATGTGAACATAGTGAATATTATTTTTCTATTTTTTATATTTCGAAAAGTATATAATACTAGCACTATATCAAAATTTTTGTTTTATTTTCGTAATAATTAATAGTATATTCTTTGAACAATGTCATTTTTTAGATTGATTTATAAATTAATCTACATTTCCATTTTCTTTTATTAGTTTTTCGGTTATTTGATAATTATGTATAAAATATTTCTAATGAATGCGCGTACATATATTACGTATGTTCAACATTGTTATATCGAAACCGAGCACGTCTATAGTTGAATTCAATTTTCAAGTGAGTCGTCGAAACTCTGGACCCCCCCCTTACTTTTATCCGTAAAGAATTATTACAGCTTTTTCCTTCGAATACTTAACTAAATCCACTTGTTTTTCTGTATTAACTTTCATACAGCAATCACATGCATCTTGAACTGAAGCTATAATTTCCAAATTTAAACAAAACTGTCATTGCACGCTTGTATTATAATCACAATTATAAATAATTTCACATATACAGCGTGTCCAAAAAGTCTGGAAACACCCAAATAATTTCTCAGCTGAATTACTATTGGAAAATGTTAAGGTCGCCTTTGTAGTAATTTTTTACGAGGAATCCAATGGTGACCTTGGATTCGACCTTGGACCTCATTTTTGAGATTATTTCAAGGTCAACCTCATTTTTTTAAATGGTAACCCCTATTTTTTATAGCGGAATCTGAAAGAGCGGAAAATTTTACGTCCGGATATGTATTAAGGTATGAGGTTGAGGTTACCCCCAGAGGTCAAATTGAGGTCAAAGTATGATTTCTTAAAAATTTCGCGAGTTCAGTGGTAAAACAAAACAAACAAAGGTAAGGTTTGGTAAGTTCGAACGAAGACTTGAAGGTGACCTCTGATTCGACCTTGAACCTCATTTTGAGCCTCATTTTTGAGGTTATTTCGAGGTCAACCTCATTTTTTTAAATCGTAACCCCTATTTTTTTAGCGGAATCGGAAAGAGTGTGAAACTTTACGTCCAAACATGTACTCAGAACATAGTTCAAGAAGGACCTTGACGTTCATTTGAAGGTCATTTAAACTTAATGACGGTCTGATCTTGTGTAAACTTTTTATCACACTGAGCGAGGTTAATTCTTTAGTAGTTTTCAACGAGAAATCTAATGGTGACCTTGACATTGTCCTTAAAAGTCATGTCAAGTTCAATTTTTTACATTTAGCGTTACCCAGGAACAACGACGTGGACGTAGTAAAATCTGTTCCCTTTGGGGTGCTTGATTTACGTGAGTCCCCTTGCCTCTCACGATGGGGCGCTTGATTTACGTGAGTCCCCTTGCCTCTCACGATGGGGTGCTTGATTTACGTGAGTCCCCTTGCCTCTCACGATGGGGCGCTTGATTTACGTGAGTCCCCTTGCCTCTCACATTTGATTTTTTTAAACAGTATAACATCTTATTTCAAGTGCTCGAACTGTTCTCCATTCATTTCTTGACAGTAACCTAATCGATGATAGAAAGCACCAACAGCATTTTCAATCATTTCAGTAGGAATGAGAGCTGATTCATCAATGATCCTTTCACGTAATTCATCTAAGTTTAAGGGTTTTGTTTTGAATACACGATCCTTCAGATAACCCCAATAGAAATAATCTAGAGGCGTTAAATCAGGGGACCTAGCTGGCCATTCAATTGCACCTCTTCGTCCTATCCATCGATTAATGAATACTGTATCTAAGTATGTGCGAACGTTTCGTGCATAATGAGCTGCTGCACCGTCCTGTTGATACCATGTGTTATTAAAGTCCTCTCCAGCTATTTCTCTTATAGCAGGAACAATTTGATTCCGCAACATAGTTTCATACTTTTCTGCATTTAAATTGCCATCAATAAAAAATGGTCCTATAATCCTATTATTTAATATTCCAGCCCAGACATTTAATTTTTGTGGATATTGTGACTTGGCTTCTCTTGCCCAATGAGGGTTTTCAACTGCCCAATATCTACAGTTATGCCTATTTACGCTTGAGTCAAGTTGAAATGTAGCTTCATCTGAGAAGACTATATTTGATGGAAAATTTGGATTTTGTACGATGCGTGCCATCATATCATCACAGAATTCAACGCGACGATCGAAATCATCTTCATTTAACTTGTGTATTAGCGTTACTTTAAATGGATGGAACTTCTCTCTCTTTAGTATGTTATGAATAGATGATTTACTTATTTCGTGCACTTGAGCAGCTCTACGAACGGAAGTATGCTGATCTTCGGTGAATGTTAACACAACATCTAAAGATTTCTCTTCGTTACCTGCTGACATTGGTCTGCCTGATCGAGGTAAATCGCTGATAGTGCCGGTATTTTCAAACCTTCTAACAGTTTTTTGAACTGTTGAAAATGATAGTGGAGTTCCACCAACCCTAAATCAAGCATTAAAAATATCTCTTACGGCCCTATAAGATCGCTGCATGTGTCCCCAACCTCTCATCATGAGAATCGCTATTCTTTCTCTATCAGTGAGTTTGTTCATTTTTATTACTCTTCGTAGTAGACCTTATCCAAAAATACTTTTTGAGTTGAAAATAAAAAGAACTTATAATTTTCAAAAAATATGTTTGAAAGATGACCAACCCTTTTCTGTGGTGGTTATGGAATGAATAATAGTTTATTGTCACTCTAACCATACGAAAAATAACAAGTAACAATGTTCAATATTTAAACGCTTCAAAAAATTTTACAATGAATCAGCTCTCATTCCTACTGAAATGATCAAAAATACTGTTGGTGTTTTCGATCATCGATTAGGTTAGTATCAAAAAGTGGATGGAAAATAATTCGAGCACTTGAAATAAGATGTTAGACTGTTTAAAAAAATTAAAAAGTTTACACAAGATCAGACCGTCATTAAGTTTAAATGACCTTCAAATGAACGTCAAGGTCCTTCTTGAACTATGTTCTGAGTACATGTTTGGACGTAAAGTTTCACACTCTTTCCGATTCCGCTAAAAAAATAGGGGTTACCATTTAAAAAATGAGGTTGACCTCGAAATAACCTCAAAAATGAGGCTCAAAATGAGGTTCAAGGTCGAATCAGAGGTCACCTTCAAGTCTTCGTTCGAACTTACCAAACCTTACCTTTGTTTGTTTTGTTTTACCACTGAACTCGCGAAATTTTTAAGAAATCATACTTTGACCTCAATTTGACCTCTGGGGGCAACCTCAACCTCATACCTTAATACATATCCGGACGTAAAATTTTCCGCTCTTTCAGATTCCGCTATAAAAAATAGGGGTTACCATTTAAAAAAATGAGGTTGACCTTGAAATAACCTCAAAAATGAGGTCCAAGGTCGAATCCAAGGTCACCATTGGATTCCTCGTAAAAAATTACTACAAAGGCGACCTTAACATTTTCCAATAGTAATTCAGCTGAGAAATTATTTGGGTGTTTCCAGACTTTTTGGACACGCTGTATATCTTCACATATAATTCATTAAAATTTCAGTCCTAAATTCACTTATGAATAAAAATAATGAAACATTATGAAAAAAATCTTTCTATTTGAGGAAGCCAAAACTCTGCAAAACAAACTATTGAAATCACATAATTATATATCTCTGTTCATTTGAGCTTTTGAGCTGTCAGCTGTGCGGCTGTGCCACTGTGTTTACACTGGCATTAGTTATATATATAGGTATAGGTACAAAAGGGAGTATTAATATAGTGAATTGCTGTCGAATTTCGGTCACGGAATGGTCACTTTCCTAGAAGCAGAAGTGGGAAATGGTCACAAGACGATTCCACTGGATTTCGAATTACACAATATGGTTTATTTAATTTTTATAATAAATACTGTATGTGAATTTAATTATTTTTTTTATCCTTATATAAGGATTTATATAAGTATATACTTATATAAATAATGTTTTTTGATATTTTATAACACATTTAAGTAAATAACGTTTTCCTATCAGAAGTCTATAAAAAAGGCAAAAAACAAGAAAATCAATTTTCTCGTCATTTTAAAGATAGTAAGCTCTTTCACCGATTTATTTAAAATTTTTTTAATTATTGATCCAAACTATAGTTTTCTTAGGTTCGAACTAACATATATAATCAAAAAATTCAATAAAAAAAAAATTTGATTTTTTCAAAATTTTTAGGTGTAAGACCGCCTTAAGTCAATTTTTACTCCCGCAATGGTTAGACATACCAAACTCATTTTTATTTTTCTATGTTTACGTTTTTATTAATAACAAAAGAACCGTGATATATAGAAAAATAATTTTTTTAGAAAATATAGGTATTTAAATTCGCTTTCGAATGCCACCCATCCGATTCAGATACATACAGCCGTTTTCGAGAAATTTTGATTTGAAAAAAAGGTTAAAAATAATTTTAACCGCAAATATCTCAGAAATTTATGGACCGATCATGTAGCCCAAAGAACTTAGCCGAGATCTATCCAAAATCTACCCCTATAAGAAATTACAAAGCGATTAAACCAGGTTTACTCCATAAAACGTGCGACATAGAGAACACATTTTTTCCATTTCTTAATTTTTTTCTCAAAAACTAACCAACAGACTGAATTAAAAGTGTCACAGATTATAGCAATTTATATTCTGCATTATCGTGAATTTTCTCCAAAAAATTGACCGTTTAGTTTAGGAGTTATTAGCTTTTTAAAAAAAAACACGTTTTTGTTAATAACAAGAGAACCGTGATAGCTAGATAATCTTTTTTTTTAATTATAGGTTTTTGTATGCTCTTTCGAATGCGACCCATCCGATTCGAAAATTTAAATACGATCATTAAAAAAAATCAAAAACAAATTGTTCGAAAATCAAAAATTTGAAATAAAACAAAAACGAATCAGTAAATCATCAAAGATTATTATCTTCCCGAATTCGGAATAAAAAAACAAAAAAAATGAGAACCTGATGGTTAAAATCGACCGCGTAGATCCGGAGATAAAGCGGTATACATACATACACACACACACATCCATACAGACATTTTCTAAAATCATGTGAAACAAACTTCTAACACCTCTAATGATGTTTATAGAGAGTTTTAACGAAGTTGAAAATTTTACTATTACCAAGCTTCCTCTAGGAGGAAGCAAAATAAGTCAACACCAAGACTTGAAAACCAAGAACATATTCTTGACAACATTTTCTATCAAGATCTTGCAAGATTATTGTTATTGATAAATTTGTAAGAATAAGTAATTTTTTTTTATCATTTATAAGTTTTTATTACATATTAACTTCACAAATTAACTTTTTAAGGTTACATTTCATCCAAGAATTAGTACATATTAAAGATCTTATGGATTTATATTTTATCGAACATCGATCATTTGTTAAAGGGAAAATAATTATTTATATAATTCCTAACGCCAAGTAGACGGGGGATGCGACTTCCACGCGTATACGGATACGCGTCGGACGTCTATACAAGACCAAATAATTATTTATATAATTCCTAACCCCAAGTAGGCGGGGGATGCGAGTTCCACGCGTATACGGGAGCGCGTAGGACGTGTATACATAGCAAAATAATTATTTAAATAATTCTTAATTCCAAGGTGCACATTCCTCTCGAATAAGGGATCATCCTCCGCCTACATGAGGTTAAGAATTATTTGGATTTTTCCATGTATACACGTCTAACGCGCTCCCGTATACGCGTGGAACTCGCATCCACGCCTACTTGGGGTTATGAATTATATAAATAATTATTTTGCCTTGTATACACGTCTGACGCGCTCCTGTATACGCGTGTAACTCGCATCCCCCGTCTACTTAGGGTTAGGAATTATATAAATAATTATTTTCCCTTTAACAAATGATCGATGTTCGTTAAAATATAAATCCATAAGATCTTTGATATTTACTAATTCTTGGATGAACTGTAACCTTAAAGAGTTAATTTGTGTAGTTAATATGTAATAAAAACTTGCAAATGATAAAAAAAAATTACTTATTCTTACAAATTTATTAATAACAAAAATCTTGCAAGATCTTGATAAAAAATGTTGTCAAGAATATGTTTTTGGTTTTCAAGTCTTGGTGTTGTCTTGTTTTTTTTCTTCGAATATTGTCTTGATATTGTCTTGATTTTCAAGACGATACGATACAATATCGATTTTTATCTTGAGTCTTGTGTAAACCCTATTTGGAAGGAATCGACATAATTTAATTAATTCTTCTAGACGTTGTTATGGTTTCAAGGCACAGAGGGCGTGCGTTAGTTGTTGTGTCTACACGCGAGCGCGTGTGCGCGTGCACCCTTCCTTTTTTTGTTTCTTGAGTACGGCTACGTAGCTATAACTGAAATCCGCCCCCCCCCCTTCGTGGATTAGCGCAGTATTATTCATAACCCCTCCCCCCGCGTAAAACGGCGTTTATGGACGATCCCTTATATACGAGTGCATTAACGATGAGCAAACCAAGACAAACGGAATAGAACGGACCATGGAACGAACCAATTCTGGAACCAACAGTATGGAAGGCATGGAAGGCATGGTGTTATGTGGACAGTCCCTAGCACGCGCGCACGTCGCCGAGGACGAGTCGGCCATGCAGAGACGAATACATTTCTTTTACCTACATTGGTACAATTGTGAGAGGAGTATACGCGTCCGTTTACGGTGCTCGCGCTTTAATAGTAGCTAATAATCGCTAGTGACGACGACGATCTCGTGAGAGATCGGGAAAGTGCGGCATAGATAACTGAAGGACGTTGGCCTGCAGCCACAGGTTATCATGAGAACTCCAGCAGCTGACGACTAGGAGATAGAAGGACACGGCAATTCCTTATACATAGAGAGGTTATGTTGCCCCTCTTTTCCAGCTACAGCACTTCTAAACTCCTTGGTGAAATAAGTAGCCCTCCAGATACTTCATTTTCGATTTTATATTATCATATTCTATTATTTTGTGATGAGGACAACGATGGTTGTTGAGAGATGGTGGAATTGCGGCAGAGATAACAAATTTCAAATTCTTCTTGCAAAAGGTGAAACTTTAGTGATTTTCAAAGTTATTATAAAATTCCTTAAAAGTCTATATATTACCCAGATTTATATTATTCCTCTGTGATAAGATATTAACCCATGTGTTACAAATGTCAAAATTATACCTTCCGAGGGATGATTTCTTCGAATAACTAAAAATGTAATTATTAACAAATTTTTTAAAAAGAATTTTCTATGAAAATAGTGTCTCGATTTTTAACTTCAATCTAACGTTTTACTTCTTATGTGGGACTAAGTTATTAAGTTGCACTTTAGAAAGTCTGATTGAAGTTTCAATTAAAATGAGGTTGAAAACATCCATCGGAGGATGATTTTGATAGTTGGAAAATATGGTATAATATTTAAAATTCCTCAATGTATTTCAAAATCAAATTACAAAATAAATTTTTCTAATTTTTTTGCACATATATCATGAAATTATAGGTTACTTTATGCTACCATGCCTAATATCAAAGCTCTGTCAATCATAGTTCAACTAGAAACCAATTAATCATTTTTGCTTTTTCATGTATTTAGTTGTTCACTGACTGGCGGTGTGGCTTCTTACAAAAATTTGGTCCTTTTTCTTGTATCATACTGTAGCTAGAAGCTTTAATATTTGGAGTAGTATGTGATATAATGGTATAATTTTATAATATCTATGTGAAGAAAATCAGAAAAATTTATTTTGAAATTTGGACTCTGAACTGTTGAAATTTACTTAAAAGGTCAATGCGTCTCAAAGTCAAAACACAAAATAAATTTTTCTAATATTGTTTGCACATATATTATGCAGTAATAGGACATTTTGTATGACCATGCGAAATATCAAAGCTCTAGCAAACATAGTTCAACTGGAAACGAATTAAACATTCTTGATTTTTCATGTATTGAACGGTTCGCACACTGGCAGTATAGTGTGGATTTTCCAAATAATTTTGTCCTTCTTCTTGTATCATATAGTAGCTACACTGAGAGGCAGAAAGCGCTGCTACTAGCTTTACCCTATGCTAGTAGCGGCTCCCCAAAGAGCGCGGTGGCTACGCCTTTTGAGAGCGCTGGCTGTGCTCTTTCATGTCACGTGACCTTCGCGCGGACACAAACAAAAATAAAGCTACGCTGGCCATACCCCAAGGCGCGCTGGCTGCACCACAGGGCTCAGCTACTACGCCTTTTCCGAGCTAAACTACCATGTCAACATTTTGCGTCCTAGCTATTCTCGCGGTCTGGTGGCTGTTCTTTCTGCTTCTCAGTGTAGAAGCTTTAATATTTGGAGTAGTATGTGATATAATGGTAAAATTGTATAATATCTATGTGAAGAAAATCGGAAATATTTATTTTGAAATTTGGACTCTGAACTGTTGAAATTTACTTAAAAGGTTCAATGTCTCTCAAAGTCAAAACACAAAACAAATTTTTCTAATTTTGTTTGCACATATATTATGCAATAATAGGTCATTTATACTTCCATGCCAAATATGAAAGCTGAAAGCAGTCATATTTCAATTGAAAACCGATTAAACATTGCTTCTTTTTCATGGTTTGAGCGATAGTCTGACTGACGTTAGGGCTTCCTCTAATATTCTTACTTTTTTTTCTTTCAAAGTTCAGTAGCTGGAGCCTAGATAATTGGAATATTAGTTATAATGATACATAATTGTATAATATCTATGTGAGAAAAATAAAAAAAAAATTAATTTCGTACTTTGACTGAACATTTGCTAATGCTTATGCTAAATAAATGTCAATGTCTGAAAGTGAAAGTGCAAAATAAATTTGTTTAATTTTTCTGCCATATTATAAATCAGTTATGTATTCTTTCAAAGGAGTATATTAAGATGGATAAGCCACGACTACTGGCTTGAAATCATGAAAAATCATGCTACATATACACGGTGACCCATTTTAATCGCTACATCCGGATTTTTCGGATCCTAAGACAGATAGGAAAAAATGATTCAGACAAAAGTTGTAGGGGACGAAGGGGGCCAAACGATGGTCCTAACAGCTTTGACCTTGAACTTGACCTTCAAGGTTATTTCAAGGTCAAGTGGTTTTTTTTAATAGGAACACCTATTTTTGACCCCGGATTCGGAAAGAGCGGGAAATTTTACGTTCAAAATCATATTGAGACATTTTTTTCAAGGTCATTTCAAGGTCATTTCAAGGCCAAATGAAGGTCGAACTCCGAAAAATCCATTTTAAGTCGTTTTTTCCATGAGTCACAGGCTTAAGTGGTTCAAACTGATCGTAGGTTTAATAGGAAAACCCACACACCCAAAACTTTCACATCCTAGTAAACAAATATCAAACTTGCACATCCGAACCCCATGCTCTTCATAGCCTCACATGCTAAACTGTTACACCAGACATCCCCCAGTCCCACACATCTCTACCCCATGTCTGATGTTTGTTTAACGGAAACTTCAAGATCATTAAAGCTTCTGTTGTAAATGTGTCAACCTTACGTTTAGCGCTACCCAGAAACAACGACGTGGACGTAGTAAGGATTGTTTCCTTTGGGGTGCTTGATTAAAGTGAGTCCCCTTGCCTCTCACTGTTCAGGGTGTTTGATTTAAGTGAGTCCCTTCGCCTCTCACTGATCGGGGTGCTTGATTAAAGTGAGTCCCCTTGCCTCTCACTGTTCAGGGTGCTTGATTTAAGTGAGTCCCTTCGCCTCTCACTGATCGGGGTGCTTGATTAAAGTGAGTCCCCTTGCCTCTCACTGTTCAGGGTGCTTGATTTAAGTGAGTCCCTTCGCCTCTCACTGATCGGGGTGCTTGATTAAAGTGAGTCCCCTTGCCTCTCACTGTTCAGGGTGCTTGATTTAAGTGAGTCCCTTCGCCTCTCACTTATGTGTTTATCTAACCTCGAAGAAAATGTTCGAAATTACGACCATTTGCTTCCAGGCACATAGTCAAACGCCTTTGGAAGTGGCGAACGGTGTTTAGCAAAGTTTGCCTTGGAATGGCAGCCCATGCTCGACGAATTCTGTCCATCATGTCTACTCTTGTGGTGGGCCTTTCCTCAAAAACGGCATTTTTTAAATACCCCCATAAGTAAAAATCTGGTGATGTAAGATCTGGTGAGCAAGCAGGCCATTCAACCGGACCACCTCGACCAATCCATCTGTTACCATACTGCTCATTCAAAAAAGTCCTGACAATTCGAGCGAAATGTGGTGTTGCGCCGTCCTGCTGGAGCCACATTCTTCGTCGCGTTTCTAAGTCAACATCTTCCATCAATACAGGTAGTTCATCTCTTATTAGCGTTAAGTACGTGTGTTGATTATTTTCTTCGAAAAAATAAGGGCCAATCACACATCCATTAATAATCCCACACCATACCATAATACTCCATCGTCTTTGATGGTTTACAGTTCTGACCCAATGAGGATTAACATCAGACCAGTAATGACAATTATGTCTATTCAATTCCCCATCACTTTGAAATTTTGCCTCATCAGAAAAAAGAACAAAATTAAAAAAGTCTGGATCATTTTCTATCATTTGTAAAGCCCATTGGCAAAACACAATACGCTGTTGAAAATGAGCAAACTGTAGCTCTTGGACCAGAGTAATATGATACGCATGATATCTAAGCACCTTCATAATTCTTAAAAATGTACTTTTTGGAAGACCGATTTCCCTTTCGATTCGACGAGCGCTTATCTGTGGGTCAAGATGAATTATTGCCAGAATAGTCACAACCCGATTATCATTTTCATCATATTGATGGCGCCTACGTTGACGAACCATGTGTCCACCACGAGCTCTTTGAGTTAAACATCTGATAGCCATAGCGTCAGGGTGTCGTCTGTCTGGATAGCGTTCAGCATAAATTCTTGCCGCAGCACGATAATTACTTCGGCTTTCTCCTAAAGCCAACATCATGTCAACGATCTCGTTGGGCGGATAGTCAGCCATTTCAGAGCCAGCTATTAATTACTATTAAATTTGAATAGTGAAATGGTATAAAAAATATTAATAATTATAATATTTGCCCGTATACGGTCGCGACCAAAAAAGAAAAATGTTCCTAAATTATGGTAACTTTATCTGACTAAGTGTATTTGCCAAAAGTACTCCGATTATCACACTTTTGTAATTGTAAGTTTTATAATAAAGTAATAATCATTAAATTATTTCTAATTTGAACTGCACATAATACTAAAACTTGCTTTTATTTTAAATATTGTGAATTATTGCCGTTCAAACTTGAGAAATACTAATATTGATAATGTAATCATTAAAGGCACATTTACAAATAATTTCTGTTCCGTCAAGATTTTTGTACAAAAAAGAAATGTTGTATCTTTATTCTTTTGAAAGTTATGACTTTTCTTTTTAAACAATGACATTTTTTTACAGCTCATATCTTTAATTTACTCATATTTCTTCGAGGTTAGATAAACACATAAGTGAGAGGCGAAGGGACTCACTTAAATCAAGCACCCTGAACAGTGAGAGGCAAGGGGACTCACTTTAATCAAGCACCCCGATCAGTGAGAGGCGAAGGGACTCACTTAAATCAAGCACCCTGAACAGTGAGAGGCAAGGGGACTCACTTTAATCAAGCACCCCGATCAGTGAGAGGCGAAGGGACTCACTTAAATCAAACACCCTGAACAGTGAGAGGCAAGGGGACTCACTTTAATCAAGCACCCCAAAGGAAACAATCCTTACTACGTCCACGTCGTTGTTTCTGGGTAGCGCTAAACGTAAGGTTGACGCATTTACAACAGAAGCTTTAATGATCTTGAAGTTTCCGTTAAACAAACATCAGACATGGGGTAGAGATGTGTGGGACTGGGGGATGTCTGGTGTAACAGTTTAGCATGTGAGGCTATGAAGAGCATGGGGTTCGGATGTGCAAGTTTGATATTTGCTTACTAGGATGTGAAAGTTTTGGGTGTGTGGGTTTTCCTATTAAACCTACGATCAGTTTGAACCACTTAAGCCTGTGACTCATGGAAAAAACGACTTAAAATGGATTTTTCGGAGTTCGACCTTCATTTGGCCCTGAAATGACCTTGAAATGACCTTGAAAAAAAATGTCTCAATATGATTTTGAACGTAAAATTTCCCGCTCTTTCCGAATCCGGGGTCAAAAATAGGTGTTCCTATTAAAAAAAACCACTTGACCTTGAAATAAACTTGAAGGTCAAGTTCAAGGTCAAAGCTGTTAGGACCATCGTTTGGCCCCCTTCGTCCCCTATAACTTTTGTCTGAATCATTTTTTCCTATCTGTCTTAGGATCCGAAAAATCCGGGTGTAGCGATTAAAATGGGTCACCGTATATATGAAATCAGATCAGTGTCCTCTCTCTGACTCCAAGGATTCTAATGAAATAGGTCCAGGTATCCAGTTCCATGATATTAGAACATTTTTTGAATGATGAATATCCATATGTTCAGATTTTCCTTTTTTATAAATGATGGAATTGCTATTCAACACTCTTAAGGGAGTTCACTTAAGCGTAAGAAGTAGTTGCTCTCACATCCTTTCAAAATTAAAGCTTGTAGATCGCTTCTTGTATTTATTTCACAAGAAATACATTTATACTTGAGTTTCTATGTATCCTAGATGTGTTAAATTTGACAATCAATATATATTGTTATCTGTCCCTCGGATAATTTGCTTCTCTATAAAAAATAACTTTTACTTTACACTTATAGCTGCTATAGATTACAAGTATAGAATAGTTTTGAGTCTAGGATTTCTGTCTTGGGCAACTTTCTTGGGAAATTAGTACGCGAACCGAGCTGCAAGATTTTTGAAAGGATGTGAATTACTTCCTACTCTTAGATATACTCCTCTAAAAGATTTAAATAGCAATTCTAGCTATCATTGATACAAAACTGTAAAAGATATACATATTCAAATAATCTCATGATTTCCTATACATATTTGAAAAATATTTGACTTACACTTGTTTCATAACAAATGTATTCATACAGGGGACAGAAGGACCTCAAGCTAAAGACTCAAGCAATCATTCCTACCATCGTGTTTACCAAAGATACAGATATACGAGCTCTGCGCGTTCGAGTTCTGCTCCGCTCGCACACAGCTGCCTGTCTTTACTGTTCCCCGCGCGCACGGGGAGCAGAAGTATTCGTATCTACAGCTGTTGCGAGCGTCGACGCCGTGCGCGTGTACTCACACTGCCGCATGGACACCGACGTTTACGGCGGCAATGATAGAAGCGTCAGCATCCTCTCCGATGGTGGCTTTCTTCTATTCTGCCGTCGCCACTGTTCTTGGTAGCTGCTAATATGCATAATAACAGATTTATTGCAATTCAGAAGTGAGAATACTGACAATTTAAACTATTTTGTTATGGGTAAAAAACTATCTATTTTAAATGAAGTATTATGTCAAAATTCAAGCTTTTCATCTAACCCTTATTCATATGTAGCGAAAGAAACACCGAATATTGTAAGCTGCGAATTATCATTCATAAAATCAAAATGTGTTAGCATTATATGTAAAGATGAAAAGTTAGTTATTTTTCCTTTAGTAAATAGATTTGAAATGGACTGACTTTGTATACAAAATCTGTAAATAAATTTCAGTTTTATATTTAATAAGATTAATTTGTCAGAATTGACCTAATTGAATTGATTTTACACAAAGAAAATTTCTTATAAAATTTCCTCTGCAGATGAAGCATGTTAAGTTTCCCTTTGGTAATATTATCAGTTTATTTAAAAAAATTCCTATAAAACACAAGCAAAGAAACCAACAAGCTAAATAATGCGATTTTTGTGTTACATCGCTGTGATAGAATTTGCTGTAGGATAATAATAACCTATAGAATAGGCTCGCAAAGTCGATTTAGGACGTGCTATAGAAAACCTATGGAAGTCCTATTGAATATCTACAGCAACTCCTATAGAAAACCAGAAGGAATTCCTGCAGGATTTTACAGGGGGAAAAACGTGCATTGCTTCTTATAGACTTTCCTATAGGCATTCCTGCAGGTCGTAAAAAATTTTGGGAAACCTCTGTAGGATTCCCTATAGAATAACCTATAGGAATTCCTGCAGGATTTTGCAGGGGAGGAAACGTCCATTGTTTCTTATAGATTTGCCTATAGGAATTTCTGCAGGTCGTAAAAAAATTTCTGAAATCCCTATAGGATTTTCTATAGGTTACCCTATAGGAATTCCTGTAGGATTCTACAGTGGGAAAAACGTGCATGGTTTCCTATAGATTTTCCTATAGGAATTCCTATAGGAAAATCTGTAGGAATCCTATAAAATCCTATAGGAATCTTATAGGAAATGCCATAGAAACTCTATAGGAATTCCTACAGGATTTTTTCGTAAGGATAATGGCTCTATATACTTAGTTTGACTTAATTTCATATCAGAATTACGATAATCATACTCTATATTAATACCAAGGTATTCTTTAACTTCTCCTAGGTCTTTCACCTTAAATTTTTCAGACAAGACTCTTTTTAAATTTTTTATTTTCTTTATACTCTTACTACAAATTAACAAATCGTCGACATATACTAATAAGTAAATTTGATCTACACCCTCACCTTGATTATATAAACAATAATCTACGTTACTCATTTTGAATTTTATCTTTGTCAAATATTCATCCAAACATTCATACCATGCCCTTGGACTTTCTCGTAGTCCGTACAATGCTTTAAGTAATTTACAAACCCTGTTTGTTCCATCGCTATAACCTTTCGGTTGACCGACATATACCTCCGAGCTTACTTCACCATTTAAAAAAGCAGTAACTACATTCATTTGTTCTATAATTAGACCAAACTGACAACAAAAGGAAAACAAAACTTTTTAAGTTTGCATTTTAGCAACTGGAGCGTATATGTCGTCAATCACATTTGTCTGTTGAAATCCTCTTACAACTAAGCTCGCTTTATATGTATCATCAGATTTCCTACTATAAACCCATTTTATATCTATTACCTTTTCATTTGGTATCCTTTCAACTAATTCCCATGTTTTATTATCTTTTAAACTTTCTATTTCGTTATCCATAGCTTTTTTCCAGCTCTCACTATCATTACTACTCATTGCCTCCTCAAATGTATATGTAGTATCTACTCTGCAGTAATTTACATAAATATTATTCGAAATATTTTCTGGATATCTTATTGGACTTTTTCTATCACATGTAGATCTACGTGGAACTTATAATAGTTCTACATTTTTCTTATTTGCTACTTTTGGTTCCTGTTCATTATTCTCATCCGCGCTTTGAAAAACATTATCATCGCTTAAATCATCATCACGATCATTGTGTTCTCCTCTAAATGACTCGAGAGTCGAAGTAGAAGGAGATGTATATTTTGACTCTACATCATCAAGTCCTATGCATTTTCCATTTTCCTCTACTATATCTACATATCTAGCAACTACCATTTTATTATTTACTAGGACTCTATATCCTACATCACTATATCCTAATAGGACTCCCATATCTGCCTTTTTATCCATTTAGAATTTCTTTTTTCTTCCGGTTTTCTAACAAAAACTCTACTCCTGTACAGACGTAAATGTTTGACATCTGGCCGTTTCTTAAAAAATATTTCGTACGGAGTTTTTCTCTCTATAGTATTAGTCAAGGTTCGATTTTTCAAATACGTCGCTGCACATACTATTTCAGGCCAATATCGTTTATGTACTTGAGGATCACTTGGGTCATTTTTATCAGAGGTATCCAAATAGCAATTACCAACGCCACTGTCTTGTACAATGTTGCAACAGCAGGTAAGAGCAAAAAAATAGGTACTAAAGATGTTTGTATGGCTATTGCTAAAAGCTATTTGGAAAAAGAAAAACATGTAAGCCCAAATTCAGTAATGCAGTTCAATCCGCAAGTCAAAGAAACTGTTCTATCAAACTAATGTTCTCTAAGAACTAGAAAGCTCTGCAAGGTGTGTGGTTTACATTTTTGTAAAAACTGTTTTCTCTCTATACATTCAAAACAATAGAATAAAATATAAAAAATATAAAAAATATAAAAAATAAAAAAAATATATAAAAAAAAAGAAGAAGGTTCTCTTGCATCGTCTACCTCCCCATGGTTAGAACTGGGCAACGCTATATTTTACTACATATTTATAGTGGCAGAGTGATAATTATACAGTCTTCAATCCATTCAACGTTTTGTGTGTTTATGTAACGCATAATTTCAAAATTTTTTTTCTCGAAAAAAATACACTTAACGAAAAATTTTTATAGAATAAAAAGTGCTTAGAATCATTCAAAGAACACGTATGATTTTTTTTTCAGAAGTTTTTGAGACATTTTTTGATTTTTCAAAAATGTTAAAAATTAAAAAATTCAAAATTGGTTCAAAAACTTCTGAAAAAATTCATACGTATTTTTTGAGTGATTCTAAGCATTTTTTGTTCTATAACATTTTTTCGTTAAGTTCATAAATTTCGAGAAAAAAAATCATGAAGTTTAACATTACGCTGTTTCACAAAATCCGCCATTTTGGAAAAGCTAAGAGGGGAAAAAAGATTCACAACCAGTGTTTTGGAAACGCCAGACATTCGGACCGCGATTTCTGGCGGTAATATGATTATCCAATAACAGAAACAGTAACAAAAATTGATTTGAAAAAAAAAATTTTATTAAATTTTTTGACTTTTTTTAAAAAAACTCAAAAATAATACACTTACTGACTCTTTCTTACAAAATAAGTTGCAGATTCTGAAAGAGCACCCTTGAAAACCCTCTATATAGGATTTTGGATAAAAATGACTTTGTTTTTCCAATAGAATTCTGTACTTGAAAATGTGTGCACAATAATGTGCATTTGCGCGTTAATGGGTTAAATCACCAATATAACTGTACTGTTTCGGCAACGTGATCAACATATAATTTAGTTTTTCTTTTTCACTTATTTTTGCACCTGCGCTTTTTAATTCATTCACTGATTTCTCAAACTCACTGAAAAATGTTGCTGTATCACTATACTTTTCTAGTCTCAATTTTTCCAATTTATTTCTACACATAATTTGTAGTGCTGTAGACTCTTTTAAATACATATCATCCAATTTCTTTATTAAATTATACACACAAACTCGAATTGTTTGTTGGAAATGGCACTGTAAATTAAATTTATGGCCTTTAAATCCTTTTCGTCCCAATCTTCTTTGTCTGCAGCAACTCTTGCTCTGGTTATCACTACGTCACATTTTTTCAACTTTAGGTACATCGTAATCCTTTTCTTCCACATACTGTAGTCTTCTCCATCAAACACCGGTATGTGACTTCCTTTTTCTCCAATTCGTCTTCTTTGTTCTCGAACGTTCCTTCGTATTCGGAATTTTCTTCGTGCTTGACCTCCAAGGTCGTTTCTTCTTCCATAGATGTCCCGAACGTTCCTTCGTGTTCGGACATTTCTTCTTGCTCGATTTTCAATTTTGATTTTTCATCCATATACGTTTCATACGGTGTTCACATACGCGGCACTTTAATTATCTCTATACGACTCGAGAATCGATATAGAAGATAATGGGAAAAAAACACTTACCACTCACCTCGTGGCAAACCAACCACGGCTCCTGCTACCATGTTGAGGTGTGGTTAATTAAGGAGAAACTTATTTATTATATATAATGATATAATAAAGAGTTTATTGAGACTTATTTCACGGCGCTACCTTGCGCCACGAGGTGCTTCTCATTCGGCGTACAAAAGTAGAGACAGAGAGAAGCGTATCGTTCACTGCTCCTCGACTTAGATGCTTGCTCACGCACACACTATAAGGAAGGGGAGAGGTACATGTTTACGTTCGGACTCGTACGACATTACGCGCTCTCGATACAGTCGCGCGGTCACACATAACCACAGTAAATATATATATACATGCGTAAAATATAGATGTATACTATATTCAACAATTAGTAACACATGTCTCGAGAGGTGGCCAAATATGTGAACCAGTGCAAAATTTGTCAGCAGTGCAAAGTCGAACAGCGCACTCCAGCAGGATTCATGGGACGCCGCATTACAGAGCGTCCATGGCAAATCTTGGCCAGCGAAATTATGAGACCCCTCCCTAAAACCACGCACAGCCACGAATACATTCTCATATCCCAGGACCTGTTCACACGCTGGATTAAAGTAATGCCGATAAAAAGGGCAGATGGTAAATCGGTAATAAAAGGACTTGAACGAGTATGTCTGCGATTCAGTCTCGGCGTTGTTTCTCTCCGATAATGGGACTGAATTTAAGAATACACCCTTGCGGGCAATCTTAAAGGAGAGAAGCGTGCATCACACGTTTACACGCCCATACCACCCTCAGGTCAATCCTATCGAGCGTATGAACCGAACGGTGAAGACAATGATCATGATTTTCGCAGAGGAAAATCTCCGGTCCTAGGATGAGAAACTTAATGAGCTGACATTCGCGTACAATAAGGCAGAACAAAGCTCCACAAAGATAAGCGCTGCCATGCTCATTTACCGACTACAGCCTGACCTGCCGAAGATACTAAGGTGGGAGGAAGACTGCATAGCCGAAGAGCAAGGGCAGCAAGAGGCGCTAAATAAGTGGGTGGCGCGCATGGACAAGCTCTGCGAATTGCATCATCGGGAGGCGGCCGATGCGCAAGCGGAGGAGGCGAGAATAGCCAAATACTATGACGCTCATCGTCGAACTCCGAAATTCTGTCTAGGCGACCGTACATGGAGAGGGAATAAGGTACTATCCTCTGCAGCTGAGGGGACTGCTGCCAAATTAACCCCGAAGTACACGGGACCATATACGATTGGGAATATTCTAGGCGAAAACACCTACGAGATCCAAGGTGAGGATGGTCGAATGATACGTCCCGTTCATGCGCAGCAACTCAAGCGATACGTCTCCGCAGAAGAGCCCAAGGACTACTTGGACAAAAGTAGTCAAGAAGGAGCCCCATCGCTACCACCGAGCGACTTTTCAGCTGAGCGTAGTGCGCCAGCGGGCAACAGAGTTAGCAAGGAGAATGTACAGCCTCGAGCGATGGCTAAGCAGCGCGGTCCACATCGTAAGACCGCGCTATTAGTTAGGTCAGGAAAGCGTGCAAGCGATGGCCGGCCTACGCGTGGGGTCGATCCAACAGAACCCAAGCGAGGCCCAGGGAGACCAAAGAGTACGAAGAAGAAGCCCGCACCTGCTGACGCCGAACCAATTAGCCCCCGCCGAACATGAGCGTCTAAAAAGCGTTAACTGTGCCGTCCAAAAATTGTGTCGTCCGTACTAACCCGTGTTCGACCTTCTTTTCCGATCCTCAATCTTACCCCTCCCCGAGATCAATTTACTTGTTGCAGAACATGCCCGGCCTGACTCCAGAGGTAGCGGGGACGGCGAAGCAGGTGATCGCTGGATTAATCCAGTGCCAACCTGACCCCGCCGTCATCGACTTCTTTGAGCAGGCGGTGAGGCGCATTGATGCGGTGACTCTGGTACCCCAGACAGTAGAAGAGCCGTCCATAGTCATGACCGGAAGGGGATCTCCGGCGCCGGCCTACGCAGAGGCCTGCCACAGTCCGCTTCGGCGACCTTGTCCCACGAAGGAGCAGCGAAAAGTCTATGAGGAGCGGTCCCAACAAGAGGAGTCGGTCCGAGCTCCACAGATGGCGCTGGAAGGAAACGCCGGCGCGGCTCGGGCCGACGATGAAAGAGAGGCGAGCGCTCCGACCCAGACCCCGAAGAAGGCACTGACCGATGGACTCGGTGCGGCCAGGGTCACAGTGGAGCAGGTCTTAGTGGGAGCGCGGCGTCTTAGCCTGTCCTCGCGCGTAGCGGAGATCGCAGCCCCGGCTGCACTAGAGTCTTTTCTCTAGTGTTACAGTGAGGCCGGCAAGCGACAAGCAGGCCAATGGGTTGGAATGGCCCAAAGCTGGCGCGAAGAGCTTCCAGCCGCCGCAGAGGTCAGGCCCGCAAGGAAGCGCCGCACCGCCTTTCAGAAGGCGAAGGAGGCTCGCCTGGCGGAAACGCATGGAAGAGGCCTGGCGAAACAGGAAAAAGGCGGAGGAGAAGGCGTGCCGGGCCAAGGAAGGGGCCCAGTGCCACCTCCTACAAGAAGAAGAGCGCCTGCGGAAGGCATGCGAGGAGGACTGGGCAACACGGGAGGAACTAGAGATCCAAGTTCCGCGGTGCTTCATTTGCCGCGAGCTTGGGGTCAGAAAATCAAAAAGCTGTCCCAACTGAGCTCGGCACAAGGGTCGCCGGACTTGCCTCCTGGCTGACTGAATAGCGGCAGAGCCCCAAAGGGATCCCGTTTGTTTATTTTTTTATTTTTTTTAATCAAAACAGAAATAGAAAATGGCTGACTCCCGTTGTTCCAAGTAGATAAGCTAGGCCGGTTCTGCCACCCCCACCACTTGGCCACCGGCCGACCTGTGTAGCGTTCTCATAGTTTGAGACGGACAGGAGAGTCTCCGCCCACTTTCGAGAAGCTTCTACCCTTCCATTTGTAATGACGTCATCGAATAAAAATTATCCGTATTTTATTGTCGCATTTTTGCATGATTTTTACCCGGCGGCAGGCGGCGGGCGGCGGGGCCTAGCATCTTACCGCGGTGACAAGCTGAACGACCGCGGGGATGAGCTGATTCGCGCGGCGGGCGCGCGAAGATGAGCATATTACCGCGGTGGTTAGCTGAATTCCGCGGTCATTAGTATACACCACCCGCGTGTAAGTATATTTACCGCGTTGATGAGCTGACTTTCGCGGGCATTAGTCTATCGTCACTGGTAAGATATTTACCGCGCGTTTATTTGTTGAAAGTGGTCTGCATGTATGATGTGGCTCTAACTCAGTAAGTATATTTCGGCTATAGCATGCTGAACTATCACATCTTTTCGTTGTTCCGATATTCGTAGTTGCCTTATAGCTATTAATTCTAAGAACTCCAGAGTATGTCAATTGTGTTCTCCTTGCAATCGTTTCCTGACAATAGTATTTCATAGATCTCTTTATTCGCATTTAAGGCAAAACTTGATACATATAAATAACAAATGAAATACGTATACAATACTAAATCATATAATACAGAGTCAATTTAAAAACAATTTTTAAAATACACAATAAAATCAAGAAAGAGATATATAAAAATATAAAATATAACAAGTCGCAAGTTCATAAATAAACTTCTTTTATAGTTCAACTAGTAGTTTTGTCAATGTTATAGTATCACAGTTTATTATATATTCTAGATTTGTATCACAGTATAATGCCACTTGGCAGAATCATAAATTAGGTTAACATTAAACGGTTTCTTATTTCCAGTAGTTTCTAGAAAGTTCCTTTCCCACCAAGAGAGGCTAAGAAATAGAGATCGATAAAATGTTGACGCACCGCCCTCCTGAACGATGAAAATGAGGGTAGGTAACGTATGGAAGGAGGGAGGTAGTTCCAGAGGCAGACACTTCGGGCCAAAAACTCCTTATCACCTGTTTTCTAGTTTAAGGCTGGAAACTGAAGTTCCGGCTGCACTCCGCTGCTGGTCGGCCTAGACTTATGCCTCGTGAAAAAAGCAGCTAAATATGATGGCTTACGTATCCTTAATAGTTTGTATAATAGTAGTGCTGCAAAGTAGAGCCTATGTGAGTCCATACGAAGTCAGCCCAGGCGTTTCCTATAGGGGGTGATGTGCTCATCCTTCCTAGCTCCGGTGACATATCTCACACAAGAATTGTTTAATCGTTGCACTTTCTCGCGCTGCTCGTCTGATGCGTCTAAATAGACTACTGTACAGTAATCAAGGTGCAGTTGAACAAGGCACTCCACTAATCTTTTGCGGAGTACCTCAGTGGTACATTCCTTAATAAACCTCAAACTATAAAGGGCTTTATTAACCTTCTTTGCAATTACTTCACTGTGAGGTTTCCACGTTAATTTGCTATCAAGTGTAACACCGAGATTCGCAACTTCGCTACTAAATGGGATGAGTTCCCGAATCGCAAACCAATGCCTGGCAAATCCAACGAATTCGTATGATTAACTCCAACTCTGGAGCCAAATACGATCGCTTTTGTTTTGCCAGCATTGAGTTTCAAACCAAAGTTCTACGCCTATCCAGCCACCATTTGCGCCGCTTTGGATAGTCGAGCAATGCCTCGAAGATTTCGTCCTTGGTAGTGTGTTGGTAAACTTGCAAGTCGTCCGCATAGAGAATATGTTGAATAGTGTCATCGTCAAGTACGTCCCGTAAGTCATTAACGTAAAGACAAAAAAGCAGAGGGCCCAGAACAGAACCCTGTGGTACTCCCGTGTTTGTATCTAGCCAATCAGAACCACTTTTGTTAGAAATGATCATTTGGGTGAATCCTTGTAAGTACGATTAATAGTTTTGTCGGTGAGATGGTATCAAAGGCTTTGCTAAAGTCAAAAAGTAACAGTAGCGTCAGTTTTCTGTTGTCAATGCCTAAAGGAATGTCATCAGTCAGCTTGAGAAGTGCCGTCTGAGTGCTGTGGTGCTGTCGAAATCCGGCCAGGAGGGGATCTAGTAAATTATAATTGTTGAGATATTCCGTGATTTCTTTATGGGCAATTTTCTCAAGCACCTCGGAGAGGAAGCAAAGTAATGAAATAGGACGAAAGTCTGAGACGGTAGATGGCGTTTGCTTCTTTTTATGAGTAATTACCTGTGCTTGCTTCCAAGAGCCCGGAAAAACTCCCTGCGCAAAAGTGGTATTGAAAATCCTGACTAAAAATTCGCCGATTACAGGTAAAGCTTTTACGATCACACTCTGGGGAACTCCATCCACCCCCTTTGCTGCGAGGAGAAATGTGATATGGCAAGGACTACCTCACTCAAAACAGCTGGTTTAAAACAAAAACCCTCCTCAGTCCCGGGCCAAATGACGTCCATTGCTTCGTCAATGTTTTCAAGAGGGGACACGGAGACCCCAGCAAAGTGAGCGTACACATACTTGCAGCAGTCGATTCCAGTCATGATGCCTGCTTCGACCCGCCAACCTGTTCCACTTCCTGCCTTACATTAGTCATATTGGAGTTTCTAGTTACATTTACAGAGTTTGATATGTTACTATTGGACAGATGTTGTTTGGAAGTAGACTGGCTCGCCGTTAGAATGACTTGCAGATCTGTAACAGTGATAAAGACATGCGCTCGTTCACCATCCTTTTGCCTTGCCAAGAATCTGCCACTCGAGTGCCAAATATATTTAAAGCCCAGCCCCTGGGAAATGGTCCTTAGGCTTTTAAATGTCTGAAATTTGTCATGGGGCAACACCTCATTGATTCAAATTTTGTGGTTTGGCACACAAGCAGCCGAAACGAGGCTATACGATTCGGGGTCTACATCATTCGTGGTGAAATAATTATTAGCTAGCTAGCGCATGACTCTCATTACATCTCTGACCAGGCTCGAACTGCCGACTCGAACTGCCGAGTCTAACTATACAAGAGGGTAATGCGCCGGATCCCGATACCAAGGTCCACTCTGCCTCACCCGTCCTTCTCGGGAACCGGTTCCGGGCCTGTACCACGCGTGCTCTTATGATGTTGTCTCTTTTTAGAGAAGGGAGGATTGTTCTGAGTACCGTGAAAGCAACCTCACTGGTTAATTCAGTGTTATCAACATCATCTTTTTTTAAAACTCCATCAAAAATCACTTCACAGCACTCAGAACCATCATTCCCAAAACCCGTAGATAAAACCCCAGGGCCTGGCGGTGAGGAGGGGTGCAATTGCAGCAGATTGTTGCTAGCAGAGTGGCTGGAGCCATCAGAGTCACATACCTTGAGAGAGAGAGAGAGAGAGAGAGAGAGAGAGAGAGAGAGAGAGAGAGAGAGAGAAAGAGAGAGAGAGAGAAAGAGAGAGAGAGAGAGACATAGAGGGAGAGAGAGAGAGCGACATAGAGGGAGAGAGAGAGAGAGCGATCCCGTGCCGCGTGTGCCACGAGAGCGGGGAAATAGGGAGCTTGACCCGGCAGCGTACCTACCTGCCGAGACCCCAGCGAGTGCGAGAGAGAGGGAGAGCGTAACTACTGTGCGAGCGACAGAGAGCGAGAGAGAGGCGAGTGCACCGACTACTCCTTCCAAATGTAAGTTTTCTGCTCTCTTCTCGCGTGATTATTGTAAATGCCTGCACGGAAATCGCCCAGCGCAAGCTTTCTGTGCCATGTACGTGCGGGTGCGTGTAAGCCTGCCGTACGCCGCGCGCGGAACAGCAGCTTCGCCGCGAGCCGTAACGTTCCCGCGTTTGAATCGCAACCGTCGCGCGCGGACTAACTTAGTGTAATGAACAGCACTTGCGTGGTGCATGTAATGCTTTAGTTTAATATACTGTGATATCTAGTTACTCGTCGCATCGTTCTTTATACAACCCGTCCTTCTCCCGGATAGCGCCGCTCCGCGGGAAAAAGACTCCGCCGGTCATTTTCACATCTGAGTCTAGCGATCGCGCGCTTTACTCTTCGAGCATGCGCTTTTCACTTAGCGGTCCCATAAGTGGGAAAGCGAAGTTCGCGTGCGATCTTAGTGTTTTTTTCGGGATTTCAGGAGCAGATCTCCGGGCAGGTAATTTTAGTCTGACACCAGGGGCACCGTGTTCTAGGGCATCGCTGACCTGTGGCATTTTGGGATTTTTCCCCAGAAGCCATCCTGTTACAATATATATATATATATATATATATATATATATATATATATCTGTGACTTCCCGGAAAAACCACATAAGGGACGAGTTATTCAAAATCGGTTTTATGTTTTTTTTCTTATCTTCAAACAATTCTTTATCATCTAGCCATAACAGAAATTACGAAAGTACACTCGTTGTCTTGAATCAGCACAAGGAAAAACCACATATCTCCATTTTTTCAACATTTTCCCGGAATAACCACGTATCTCGATTTTTTTAAAGAATAACTCCCAGAAAAACCACGTAACTCCACTTTTTTTTGTAGACTAATTCCCGGAAAATCCATGTAACTTCACTTTTTTTTTAGAAAAACTTCCGGAAAAAACACGTAACTCCACTTTTTTTAAAAATAACTCCCGGAAACCCTACGTAACACCACTAAAATTTTTTTTTGCTACCAGAAGTCCAAATTCTTAACCCTTAGAGGGCCGGGATGACGCCTTGAGGCGTCATGGTCTGACTCGACAACATCCGACCTTGGTTTGGTTCTAACTTGGGGACCTCAAATCACTTTTCAGTACAAATTATGAGCTTTTAAAATTTTTGAAATCCCAGTCCTCTAAGGGTTAATGGTGGATCCAATATGGTTATTAAAAGTTCGCAAAAGGCTTAGGTTTTTCCCAAAATTGGAATTCAGAAGTTTCGAAGTCGCTGATCACGATTTTGCTATCAGACTTTCGACATTAAAAATGGCTGATCCAACATCGCGATTGGAAGTGCAATAAAGCTTAGATTGAGCTCAAAATAGTAACAAATGGATTTTCAAGGTCGCTGTTCACGTTCTTGCTATCAGACTTTCGAAATTCAAAATGCTAATATCAAGTTCGAAGGAAGCTTAAATTTTGCTTAAAATTTCTATACTAAGGTTTTTAGGACACTAATCACGATCTTACTATCAGACTTTCAAAATTCGAAATGGTAGATTCAATATGGTGATTGAAAGTTCGGAAAAAGTTTAGATTTTGTTGAAAATTAGTATACAGGAGTATTCAATGTCGCTGACCCAGATTTTTTTATTGGGCTATCGAAATCAAAATGATGTATCGAATATAGGGATTAAATTTTCGGAGAAAGCTTACGAAGTGGCGAATCCAATATGGCGGCCAAAATTTTTGGAAGAAAGCTTAGATTTTGCTTCAAGTTTGTATACCCGAGTATTGGAAGTCACTGATCACGATTTTGCTATCAGACTTCCAAATTCTTAATGGCAAATCCAATATGGATATTAAAAATTCGCAAAAAGCTTAGGTTTTTCTCAAAATTGGAATTCAGAGGTTTCGAAGTGGCTGATCACAGTTTTGCTATTAGACTTCCAAAATTCAAAATGGCTGATCTAATATGGCGGATGTAAGTTCGAAAAAAGCTTAGATTATGCTGAACATTGATTCTATTAGACTTTCGAAATACAATATGGCAGATCCAATATGGCTGCCAAAAAATTTCGAAGGAGATGTTTAGATTTTGCTTAAAGTTTGTAAACGGGAGTTTTTGTTACAGTTCATATATATATATATATATTTGTATGGAACGTCACTTATGCAGACAATTTCTGAACTGGTGCGAGACTTATGCTGACTTTGCGGTAATTATCCGCATAATTTTTACCTGTTAATTTTACATAAGTATTAACACGCGATGTCAACAAAAGTCCTGTTTCATATATATATATATATATATATATATATATATATATATATATATATATATATATATATATATATATATATATATATATATATATATATATATATATATATAACGGAAACCGGTACTTTTGACGATCTATAGTTTTTTTCTCCAGAGTTCGTATGTGCTTGACTAAAGAAATAACTCCCTCTCTGCGTTGAAGGTATTAATATGAATACTCAAAAGTACCGT
This sequence comes from Torymus aiolomorphi, assembly GCA_036365515.1. Lineage (NCBI taxonomy): Eukaryota > Metazoa > Arthropoda > Insecta > Hymenoptera > Torymidae > Torymus > Torymus aiolomorphi. The sequence continues at coordinate 101,716,785 of CM070876.1, read as the reverse complement.
TTCATACCGAAAGTATGAAACTATGAAAATATGAAACTATGAAACGGTACTTTTGAGGATTTATATTAATACCTTCAACGCAGAGAGGAAGTTATTTCTTTAGTCAAGCATATACGAACTCTGGAGAAAAAAACTATAGATCCTCAAAAGTACCTGTTTCCAAAATGTATATATGTTTATATAAGTATGTTGGTGAACCTATTTGGCGAGCTATAGTTTTTTACCATGATTGAAGTATATGCTTGACTAAAGAAATAATATCCCTCTCTGGGGCTGAGGTATTAATAAAACTCGCCAAAAGTGGGCTATAGTATCTTAGCTCTTTTGGCGAGCTCGTCAAAAACGTCATAAAATTCGCCAAAACAGTCGTTCCGTATCTTTTTTACTCGTCAAAACGTGCCAGAAATATAAATATATTTATATATAAATATATACACACACACACACACACACACACACACACACACACACACACATATATATATATATATATTTATATATATATACTTATCGGGGTTTATATAGCCCAAGATTCTATATTAGTACCTACAGCACAGAGTTCCCTATGGCAAGTGACTAAAGAAATAATGGACCCTGGGGTTATAGACTCTAGGTCGGGCCGCATAAACCCCTATATTTAGAAATATTATGAAGCCCGGGCTGCATAATAAAAATCGGGCTCGATAAACCCCTATATATGTATAAAAAAACGAGCTTTATCAACCCCTTTCAAGAAATGTACAATATATATATATATATTGTTTAGATTTTTACATCATGAAAGTGCTACGTACAATTATCCATGGGAAAATAATTGTTTTTTTGTAATATACCTACACTATTAAAACTTTGTCCTTCTGATTTATTAATAGTTATAGCAAATACTAATACAATTGAAAATTGTTTTCTATATAAAATGAATGGTAACGATGATGATTCACAAGTATTTAGTGTAATGCGTGGTATAAATACTTTATTTCCTTTATTTTCTCTAATAATGATTTCAGCTTCAATATTATATTTATATAAATTTGTTATTTTTAATCGTGTTCCATTACATAGTCCATCAATGATGCTAAGATTACGAATTAACATAACAATTGCATTTTTTTTAATTTTATTTCATATGGAGGTAAACCTACTCGTATATTATTTAACATTTCTATCAGAAAATTTAAATGTATATTTTCATCCATTTGATCTAATCCTTTATATGTTGTATTATCTATACTATACTATGTTACAGTTTTATGTTCAATTAAGTTCAATATTTTATTATTTAATATATTTACTTGTTCATTGTGTGAACTTAATATTACATTTTTTGAAAAATGATAATTTTTATTAATATTTTTATATATTTCATGACAAACATTATTTGTTTTCCATTTATCTGGAATTTTAAAGTGATCAATTTTTCCTTCTCCAATATCTAATAAAAATGATGCAAAAGCATTATCTTGAGTACGAATGTTTATTTTTAAATGGAGAATTTTAAGCAAAGGCCAAAGATAAGAATTTTTTAAAAATCTCGAAAATGTTTACGACTCAGCGCCCCCTCACCCCCTCGCGACCCCTCGTTCCCCTCGCGCCCCCTCACCCCCCTCGCGACCATTCGCCCCCCTCTCCAGCGCCCCCCTCAGCGCTCCCCTCACCCCCCCTCAAAATAACGTAAAAATGTGACTGGTTATACGTTTTTTTGAAAGAAATTGTTAGAGGCTTTAAATATTCCTTATTACATGTCCGATATATCTTCCATTTCTTCTAAAATGTCCCCGATAACAAAAACTCTTTGTTCTTTGATAATGTCCATTACTTCAGAACAATGATAAAATTTTTAATAATATAAATATTCAGTGCTACTGACTATAGATTTATATCCTTCTTAAAGTTTATCCAAAGGAGTTATAAAAGTATCCACAACTTTGATATTATTATAATTTTGCACGTGTAAATATAATACATTATTTTGTTATTCTAAAATGTCCCCGATAACAAAAACTTTTTGTCCTTTGATAGTGTCCATTTCTTCAGAACAATGAGATACTATTATGAGAGTGGTTATATATGGCTATTGGCGAAAGATACCACTTAAAATAACAATCCAACGCGTCAATGAACAGTACCTCCAGGGTTACGTGGAAAACTGTTCGTCTCTTCAACCAATCTTTATAGTTAAATCAATTTAAAAAAAAAATAAATATACAAATAAATAAATATCAATATTATTACATAGAACTTGCGATACTCGACAATTCTTCTAATTAATTATATCATGATTTATAACTGAAACAATTGAGGGGGCTGAGGAGGGGCTGAGGGGGGCGAGGAGGCGCGAGAAGGGAGTGAGGGGGCGCGAGGAGGGGGCGAGGGCGCGCGAGGGCGGTTGAGGGGGGCGAGCCTCCAACAATTTCTTTCAAAAAAACGTATAACTAGTCACATGTTTACGTTATTTTGAAGGGGGTGAGGGGGGCGCTGACGACAGGCGAGGAGGCGCGTGGGGGGGGGGGGGCGAGGGGCGAGGGGTGCGAGGGGGGGCGCCGAGTCGTAAACATTTTCTTACAACTATATAATATAGGAAGATAATTATGGGCGAATCCATTTCAAATCAGGTGGACCGCGTATGCCTATGTCACCGATCATTTTGGAATTAAAGTATTCATGTTCTTCTCCAAAAATTATTTGACCCGTATATTTTTATTTTTTTGTTGTATCAAAATTTCATGCGTTCAGCAATGGCAAAAAATTCCGAGAAAAACCTTACTTAGAAAAAAATTTTTTCAATGTAATTTTCAAACCGCTACTGCTTCACCAGTTTTTTAAGATTTTTAGCGTGTAACACATAATTTCACTAAGGTTTGAGCCCTCTTTCACGTTCTTTATGTTATTTAAAAAAAAATAAAAAATGCACGAGTTATGTACTTTTTACTGAAAAATGCACTTTTTAGAAAAGTGCATTTTTCTCAAAAACACCATTTTTTTTTTTGCTCAATTTTTTTTTGTCCTGATAGAGGACCTAAATACCTATCTAGACGTATTTGTGAAATTCCCGACCCGTGCCCAGGAATAGCGATCATTAATGAGATAATACACAAATAAATTTTTCACGCTTAACCCTTACATATAGTCAATGGTATAACAGTCAATATAAAGGTTTTTATCTTTGTGCGTAAACAATATACAAGTACACATAGTATCTGTTGTATTTTTTATTTTTATCTTTGCTGTGAAAATAGAAATTTGATCATTAACTCAATGATTTGAACGTATACTTTTCTATCAGTAGAAAACATTATAACCTACTTGAAAGACAATTGTTGTCATTCAATAACAAAAATTACCATTGTATCAGACGGTGCCACTATACCCACTTTAAAAATCGCTTTCAGTTATACGAATTAAAACGAGCACCGTTTGATATAAAATGGTTGTTCTCTGCTACTGGGCACGGCAAAGGAGCTGTAGATGGTGCCGGTGGACTTATAAAGCATTATGCTACTTCGCATAATCTTCGAGATCCCCATGAAAAATCCATTCAAAATGCTAATGATTTTGTAGAGCACGTTCAAAAATATACAGATGCAATTAAAATAATACATTTACAAGACGTTGACGTAGAAGAGTTTAGAAAAGTAAAAAATGTTGATTGGCTTGCTACTCCTAAGTATCCTGGAATTCAAAAAACTCATTTATGGATTAAAGAAACGTGCAATGATAAAGTACATTGTTCAACAGCAAAGACCGCTGATTGTCCCCTTACTAAAGTAAGAACAATGAAGCAGTAAAAGAAAGGTAGATATAAAAATAAAAAATCTAAAAGACAAAAATAAAAAATACAACAGATACTATGTGTACTTGTATATTGCTTACGCACAAAGATAAAAACCTTTATATTGACTGTTATACCATTGACTATATGTAAGGGTTAAGCGTGAAAAATTTGTTTGTGTATTATCTCATTAATGATCGCTATTCCTGGGCACGGGTCGGGAATTTCACAAATACGTCTAGATAGGTATTTAGGTCCTCTATCAGGACAAAAAAAAATTGAGCAAAAAAAAAATGGTGTTTTTGAGAAAAATGCACTTTTCTAAAAAGTGCATTTTTCAGTAAAAAGTACATAACTCGTGCATTTTTTATTTTTTTTTAAAATAACATAAAGAACGTGAAAGAGGGCTCAAACCTGAATGAAATTATGTGTTACACGCTAAAAAGCTTAAAAAACTGGTGAAGCAGTAGCGGTTTGAAAATTACATTGAAAAAATTTTTTTCTAAGTAAGGTTTTTCCGAAATTTTTTGCCATTGCTGAACGCATGAAATTTTGATACAACAAAAAAATAAAAATATATGGGTCAAATAATTTTTGGAGAAGAACATGAATACTTTAATTCCAAAATGATCGGTGACATAGGCATACGCGGTCCACCTGATTTGAAATGGATTCGGGCTTATACATCTGGCATGTTTTGACGAGCTAGAAATATACGGAACGACTGCTTTTGCAAGTTTGTGACGCTTTTGACGAGCTCGCCAAAACAGCAAAGATACCGGAGACCACTTTTGGCGAGTTTTATTAATACCTCAGCCCCAGAGAGGGATATTATTTCTTTAGTCAAGCATAGGAGACTGGCTGAAAAAACTATAGCTCGCCAAAACGGTTCACCCACATACTTATATATATATATATATATATATATATATATATATATATATATATATATATATATATATATATATATATATATATATATATATATATATATATATATATATATATATATATATATATATATATATATATATATATATATATATATATATATATATATATGAAACAGGACTTATGTTGACATCGCGTGTTAATACTTATGTAAAATTAACACGTAAAAATTATGCGGACGTTGCATAAGTACGGCAAAGTCAGCATAAGTCTCGCACCAGTTCAGAAATTGTCTGCATAAGTCACGTTCGATACAAATATATATATATACATACTAGGGGGTTCGCCCCCTGCTCGCTCCGATCGCCAAACCCCATTGTTAGAGATAAATATTAATAATAATGAATGAGCATAATCTTCTATTACATAATATCATGAAACACATTTTTTCATTTAAAATTTCTGTAATGTTTTTTAAAAACATCATTCTTAACATTTATTAATTTTTAAAATACTAAGTATATTATAATATAAAACTTTCTACGAAAGTATAAAATAAGGCAAGTATAGACGTTTTTTCTGTATAATATACTCTTCCTCTCTCTCTTCCCCCGCCCTCTCTCACCCTCTCTCCCCCCTCCCCTTTCTTCCTCTCTCTCTCTTAACATCCGTCAAACTCTGTACCAAAAACTTTAATCACAGCTTAAATATTTTTGTTTAATACAATCAACATGTTTAAAAAAAAAAAATAATTCCTTAAGTACGTTACGTACGTTAATTAAACACAAGAAAGTACTGAAATCAATTATATTGTAGTCAAGTACCCATAACTTAACTTGACTGACATAATACAACTTTTCGTACCTACTCAAAAATATTCAGCTAGCGGGCATGAAGTACTATTTAACACCCAAGAGGCGTAATAGCTCTCATACTCCTACAAAACTTTATAGAACCTACGCACTTTACGTCCGTGTGGGCAAAAATTATTTAAATTATATATAACTATCTTTTACTTCGTCGAGTAAATGTATACTGAACAAATTATATGTATGCAGATTCAAATTCTTCATTGCAAATCAAACAAACGAAAGTTGTGAAATCAATTACCGATAGTTAAGTAATGCAAACAACTCTCCGAAACAACTGTATGACTGATCTCAGAAATATATTATTCTAATTTGTTCATTCTTCTATACAAATTAAACACAAGAAAGTACTGAAATCAATTTATTGTAGTCAAGTATACCCATAAGTTAACTTGACTGAGATAATAGAACTTTTAGTACCTTGCGTGTAAAATTACATTTCACGCCCACGTTGTAACTTCAAAAATATTCACCCAGCAGGCATAAAGTACTACTTAACGCCTAATAAGCGGAATAGCTCACATATTCCTACAACACTTTATAGAACCTACGCACTTTACTCCCGGGTAGACGAAAATTATTAATTAATTACTATTATGCCTTCTTTTTATTTCTAAAATTAATAAGAATTTTATCAGATATTTACGAAGTCAATGCCTATATAAAAAAATTACATAGTTACCACACATCCCCATTTTTCATTATTTTTTCTCAATTTTGAAATTTCTATAATATTACGCATCTTGGGAGGACACGAGAAGTCTAGAGCTGCTCTAGCAGGGGTGGTCGTCCAATCTTCCATACATACTTGGCGGGCGTATTTCGGACTTGTTATGAGTATTTCGGACATGACATCAGATAAGACTCATATATGTTATGTCATCTGCAATTTTATATATTATGGGACCTCATATGTGATCTCATATGGGATCTGATGTCCGATATTCTCATATGAGATCTCATATGAAATTTTCATCTGTGTTTGGACTTTTCTATTTAAAAAGAGTAATATATTCACGGATCAGTATTTAATATCTAGAAGCAATTGATTTATACATTTTATCTGATCTTTAAACGTATGAATATTCATATGAAAATGACAATGTCTACACCTTAAACTGCAAACCGTCGGGCCCGCCAAGTATGTATGGAAGATTGGACGACCACCCTGCTAGAGCAGCTCTAGACTTCTCGTGTCCTCCCAAGATGCGTAATATTATAGAAATTTCAAAATTGAGAAAAAATAATGAAAAATGGGGATGTGTGGTAACTATGTAATTTTTTATATAGGCATTGACTTCGTAAATATCTGATAAAATTCTTATTAATTTTAGAAATAAAAAGAAGGCATAATAGTAATTAATTAATAATTTTCGTCTACCCGGGAGTAAAGTGCGTAGGTTCTATAAAGTGTTGTAGGAATATGTGAGCTATTCCGCTTATTAGGCGTTAAGTAGTACTTTATGCCTGCTGGGTGAATATTTTTGAAGTTACAACGTGGGCGTGAAATGTAATTTTACACGCAAGGTACTAAAAGTTCTATTATCTCAGTCAAGTTAACTTATGGGTATACTTGACTACAATAAATTGATTTCAGTACTTTCTTGTGTTTAATTTGTATAGAAGAATGAACAAATTAGAATAATATATTTCTGAGATCAGTCATACAGTTGTTTCGGAGAGTTGTTTGCATTACTTAACTATCGGTAATTGATTTCACAACTTTCGTTTGTTTGATTTACAATGAAGAATTTGAATCTGCATACATATAATTTGTTCAGTATACATTTACTCGACGAAGTAAAAGATAGTTATATATAATTTAAATAATTTTTGCCCACACGGACGTAAAGTGCGTAGGTTCTATAAAGTTTTGTAGGAGTATGAGAGCTATTACGCCTCTTGGGTGTTAAATAGTACTTCATGCCCGCTAGCTGAATATTTTTGAGTAGGTACGAAAAGTTGTATTATGTCAGTCAAGTTAAGTTATGGGTACTTGACTACAATATAATTGATTTCAGTACTTTCTTGTGTTTAATTAACGTACGTAACGTACTTAAGGAATTATTTTTTTTTTAAACATGTTGATTGTATTAAACAAAAATATTTAAGCTGTGATTAAAGTTTTTGGTACAGAGTTTGACGGATGTTAAGAGAGAGAGAGGAAGAAAGGGGAGGGGGGAGAGAGGGTGAGAGAGGGCGGGGGAAGAGAGAGAGGAAGAGTATATTATACAGAAAAAACGTCTATACTTGCCTTATTTTATACTTTCGTAGAAAGTTTTATATTTAGATTATACATAGATTATACAGAAAAAACTTCTATACTTGCCTTATTTTACACTTTCGTAGAAAGTTTTAAATATCAACACTATTATTATTAGTACAGTCATGAAAAAATTATTACCATTTGTAGAGAGTGCTTATTGAATAGATGAGACTAGAAAAAATAAAAAGACTAGACAAATTGTGTTGTTACATTAATAATACTATTTGTTTTGCTGATTGTTTTAAAAAATATTTAGGTTTTCATTAAAGTTCTTGGTTCAGAGTGTGACAGATGTTGATTAATTATACAGAGAAAACTCATACATTTGCCTTAGCCACTATTTGTTTTACTGATTGTTTAAAAAAAAATATTTAGGCTCTCATTAAAGTTCTTGGTACAGAGTTTGACATATGTTGAGGGAGAGAAAGAGAGGGGAGCGGGAGAGAGTTATAAAATAAATACATTGTAACTAGCCACACTACTGCAACACAATCCGCTAGCAAATTAAAATATTGGTTGCAGATAAAAAAGTAGCCATTACAGTAATTTATATATTATGGTTTCATATACGGTAATTCACAGAACAGATAGCTACTCTGAAACATTTGGCGCCCATCACGATAAGCCAATCACTATATAATAATTACATTATATTTTCAACTCTTAGATTCGTTGAAATTTTAACTAGAAACCAGTTGAATTAATAACCAATCAGACACATCTTGCAAAATTAAACACAAAAGTTTATGAACTAAGAATCATTGAGAGAAAAAAGCTTTCTCCATTCTTTTAAAATATAAAACATCTTGAAACATCTTGAATTTCTGATAATAAAAGCTTCCATAACATTCTTGTATACTTTTTGAAATAATTATCTGAATCTTGTGTAGAAAAATATTTACTGAGAACTCCTCTGAAACATTTTGACGTCTCCCACTGTGAGAAAATTATAAAATTAGATTAACTGAGCACTTTTATCCGTAGACATTTTCACAATATTTTTTCTTTTTTCTCTATTTTATTGTTCACTTAACATAATCTTTTAATTGATGTTTAAGTAAATAAATATGCACAGCGCCAATATCAACAAAGTTTCTTGAAGTATAGACAAAAAATGTTTTTTTTTAACCAAGGCTCTGACCAATATTTTAAATTCTGATTTTAAGTAGAGGTTAGAAATTTGTTATCAACACTTCATTTAACACATCATACCGATACTTTATTTTATTTATAGGCACCCATTTCCATAAGCCAATCACTATATAATTACATTATATTCGACACTTAGATTCGTTTAAATTTTAACTAGAAACCACTTGAATTAATAAGCAATCAGATACATCTTGCAAAATTAAAAACAAAAGTTTATGAACTAAGAATCATTGGGAAAAGAAAGCTTTCTCGACATTCTTTTATAGTAGAAACTCATGATTGCCACACATCTTGTATCAGTTTATGAACTAAGAATTTCTGATAATAAAAGCTTTCGTAACATTCTTGTATACTTTTTGAAATAATTATCTGAATCTTGTGTAGAAAAATTACTGAGATCTCCTCTGAAACATTTTGACGTCTCCCACCATGAGAAAATTATAAAATTAGATTAACTGAGCACTTTTATCTGTAGACATTTTCACAATATTTACTGAGAACTCTTCTGAAACATTTTGACGTCTCCCACCATGAGAAAATTATAAAATTAGATTAACTGAGCACTTTTATTCACAACAATAACACATCATTTTTTCTTTTTCTCTATTTTATTGTTCACTTAACATAATCTTTTAATTGATGTTTAAGTAAATAAATATGCACAGCGCCAATATCAACAAAGTTTCTTGAAGTATAGACAAAAAATGTTTTTTTTTAACCAAGGCTCTGACCAATATTTTAAATTCTGATTTTAAGTAGAGGTTAGAAATTTGTTATCAACACTTCATTTAACACATCATACCGATACTTTATTTTATTTATAGGCACCCATTGCCATAAGCCAATCACTATATAATTACATTATATTCGACACTTAGATTCGTTTAAATTTTAACTAAAAACCACTTGAATTAATAAGCAATCAGATACATCTTGCAAAATTAAAAACAAAAGTTTATGAACTAAGAATCATTGGGAAAAGAAAGCTTTCTCGACATTCTTTTATAGTAGAAACTCATGATTGCCACACATCTTGTATCAGTTTATGAACTAAGAATTTCTGATAATAAAAGCTTCCGTAACATTCTTGTATACTTTTTGAAATAATTATCTGAATCTTGTGTAGAAAAATTACTGAGATCTCCTCTGAAACATTTTGACGTCTCCCACCGTGAGAAAATTATAAAATTAGATTAACTGAGCACTTTTATCTGTAGACATTTTCACAATATTTACTGAGAACTCTTCTGAAACATTTTGATCTTATATATCACTATTTCCGGGTTTTAATAATGCTAGTTTACCTTTAGAAATCGTAGGGCCAGTAAAGCATCCATAATTAAAACACCATAAAGTAGAACGAGGCTCTGCTAGAGAAATATTATCTGCAACAGTATTTCTTTTTTTCTATTACAGGTGGTTGCATTCTTTGACAGACTTGAAAATAATCTTTTAGTGGCCTTAATGTATAATGCATAATAATAATAATTTTGAACTCTTCTATATATGTTGCAAACTATTTAATCATAATCATAATCTACTTGTCAATTATCCTTGTTCTTTCTGATATAATCTGTAACAAAAAAAGATTTCACAAAGTAACAATACTTATATTAAGAACATTATTTTTTATTTTATAATAAAAGTTTGCTACTTATCTGAAAATATATCTGAATATATATATATATATATATTATAATATACACCAAGTCAATTTAAATCGAATTTCAACGATGTAAAAAGTCTTTTCAATATAACTTGTATAAATGACTTGTATAAATGATGATGATTGTATACGGAACTAATGCGTAAATATTGAAAGTTATTATGTATAATCTACTTGTCAATTATCCTTGTTCTTTCTGATATAATCTGTAACAAAAAAAAGATTTCACAAAGTAACAATACTTATATTAAGAACATTATTTTTTTATTTTATAATAAAAGTTTGCTACTTATCTGAAAATATATCTGAATATATATATATTATAATATACACCAAGTCAATTTAAATCGAATTTCAACGATGTAAAAAGTCTTTTCAATATAACTTGTATAAATGACTTGTATAAATGATGATGATTGTATACGGAACTAATGCGTAAATATTGAAAGTTATTATGTATGTATACATAAAGTAACAAGGTTAGGTTGATTGACCAGATATATATATATATATATACCATATACGGATTCTCTCTCTCTCTCTCTCTCTCTCTCCGTCGCTCTTCTCCCTTTCCTCCCTCTCTCTCTTCTAGTCGGTCGGACAAAAATGCTATACTATGTACCGGTCGGACAAAAATGTATAGTTTGTGCAGACTGAAGAATGTGGAGAAAAAATCGGAAAGGAAATCGTACATAAAAATATTCAGATCTCTAAATCTTTTGAATGAGACAATCTTTTTAAATGAAACCTTTCGATTTGAGTAGAGCAATGAAATGGCTTTCGATTAAGAGGGATATGTTATATAGTTGAAACTAACGCAATAGGTATATAATCGCATTGAATTTCTCGTACATCCATTTCAAAGTATATATTCACGCGGTCGTCCTAAGGCTCTTCTATACTTGCCTTCGGAACGCTCCCGCGTTCCTTGATTTAACAAAATAATGCAGAATATATATGTAGTTCATTACGTCAGCTCTGATTTTATTTGTAACTTATTGATTATAAAATCCAGTAATATTTCAATTTTTGGTCGCCATTTTATATTTACAAAATCTGAGTTCAGATTCCTAATCAGCGAATTCGGAAACTCACTATATACAATTTTTAACAAACTCGAGTAAAATTTCAATTTTTGTTAGTCATCTTAGGTCCACCAGTTTGAATTAAAATTTTCAGCAAAATCCAATAATATTTCAATATGTGTCCGACATCTTAGATCCGCCATTTTGAATTCTGAAAATCGGAGTTGAGATTCGTAATCTACAAATCCCCTTCATAAAATCATTAGCAAAATCCAGTATTATTTAAATATTTTGCAGCCATTTTCAATGTTTAAAATCTGAGTTCAGATTCGTAATAATCGAATCCAGAAATCCCGTATATACAATTTTCAGCAAAATCCAGTAATATTTCAATATGTAACAGCCATCATCGATTGGCGATTGAATTCTGAACATCTGAGTCCAGATTCGTAATCAGCGAATATATAAACCTCCTATATACAATTTTTAGCAAAAGCCAGTATAATTTAAATATTTTGCCGCCATTTTGAATCTTTAAAATCTGAGTTCAGATGCGTCATAATCGAATCCAGAAATCCCGTATACGGAAAGAAGAATTCACAGTTGTAGCCCGTGACGCGCGAGAAAAAAATAGCGTGCCATCGCCGGATGTCGTGACATATGCGACTATGACTGTGACTGTGGTCATTTCGATGAAGGGTGCTCGCGTGATACGGCTGTAGGCCGTGACTATCACTGAGTTCAAGCTTTAACGCGCACGGCGACAAGCGTGAATGGCAGGTCTGATGACTGCGGCAGTCACCTCGTATAGCGTTGCCTAGAGACCATCGTTGACATGTCTGAATGTCGCGCCGTCACACGGTGGCAGAGACGGTACCCGCTTACTCTGTTATAACTCACGGCCTATAGCTCTGAATGCTTCTTTCCGTGTATATACACTTTTCAGCAATATTCAGTGATATTTCAATACGTGGCAGACATTTTTGTTCCGCCATTTTGAATTTTCAATATCAGATTCGTAATCAGGTAATTCGGAAATCCCATACATACAATTTTTTTTGCAAAATCCAATATTATTTCAATATTTTACTGCCATTTTGAATTTTTAAAATCTGAGTTCATATTCGTAATCAACGAATCCAGAAATTCAGTATATTCAATTTTTTGCAAAACAGAAAAGTTCAATTTTTGGCCGCCATCTTGGGTATGCCATTTTGAAGTTTCATAATCTGAATTCTGATTCATCATCATGCAAATCCAGAAATTTCCCATATGCAATCGTAAAATCAGCAATTTTTCAATATTTGGCAGCCATTTTGAATTGGCAAAATATGAGTTCAGATTCGTAATCAGCGAAACTAGATGGGTTCCCTATATACAATTTTCAGCGAAATCCAGTGATATTTGAATATCACTCCATCTTCGATGCGCCATTTTGAATTCTGAAAATCTGAGTTCGAATTCATAATCAGTGAATCAAAATACCCAACATACAATTTTCAGCAAAATCCAGTAATATTCCAATTTTTGGCAGCCATTTTGTATTTACAAAATCTGATTTCAGATTTCTAATCAGCGAATCCGGAAACCCATAATATACAATTTTTATGAAATTCCGGTAAAATTTCAATTTTTGGCCGTCATCTTGGGTCTTCTACTTTGAATTTTCTAAATCTCAGTTCAGATTCATAATCAGCGGATCCAGATACGCCTATATACAATTTTCAGCAAAATCCAATAATATTTGAATATTTGGCCTCCATCTTCGATCAGCCATTTTGAATTCTGAAAATCTGAGTTCAGATTCATAATCAGCGAATATAGAAACCTCCTATATACAATTTTTAGCAAAAGCCAGTATAATTTAAATATTTTGCCGCCATTTTGAAATTTTAAAATCTTAGTTCAGATCCGTCATAATCGAATTCAGAAATCCCGTATATACGATTTTCAGCAAAATCTAGTAATATTTCAATTTTTGGAAGCCATCTTGGGTCCTCTATTTTAAATTTTCAAAATATGAGTTACGATTCCTAATTGCCGAATCCGGAAACCCACTGTAGACAATTTTTAGCAAACTCGAGTAAAATTTCAATTTTTGTCAGTCATCTTGGGTCCACCAGACTGAATTTTCAAAACATATGTTCAGATTCATAATCAGCGAAACCAAAAATCCGGTATATACAATTTTCAGCAAAATCCAATAATATTTCAATATTTAACCACCATCTTCGAATCCGCCATTTTGAATTCTGAGAATCTGAGTTCAGATTCGTAGTCAGCGTATCCAGAAATCCCTTTTATACAATTTTCAGCAAATCCAGTAGTATTTGAATATTTCGCCTCCATCTTCGATCAGCCATTTTGAATTCTGAAAATCTGAGTTGTGATTCGTAATCAGCGAATCCAGAAATCCCTTTTATACAATTCTCAGCATATCCAGTAGTATTTAAATATTTCGCCTCCATCTTCAATCAGCCATTTTGAACTCTGAAAATCTGAGTTATGATTCGTAATCAGCGAATCCACATACCCCTTATATACAATTTTCAGTAAATTCCAGTAGTTTTTGAATATTTCGGCTCCATCTTCGATCAGCCATTTTGATTTCTGAAAATCTGATTTTGGATTCGTAATCAGCAAATCCAGATACCCCTTATATACAATTTACAGCAAAATCCAGTAGTTTTAGAATATTTCGCCTCCATCTTCGATCAGTCATTTTGAATTCTGAAAACCTGAGGTGGGATTCGTAATCTGCGAATCCACATATTCCTTATATACAATTTTCAGCAAAATCGAGTAAAATTTCAATTTTTGTTAGCGATCTTGCGTCCACCAGTCTGAATTATCACAATATATGCTCAGATTCCTAATCAGCGAAACCAAAAATCCCATATTAAGTTAATACAAATTTCAGCAAAATCTAATAATATTTTAATATTTGACCACCATCTTTGAATCCGCCATTTTGAATGTTCTTAATCTGGGTTCAGATTTGTAATAAGAGACTCCAAAGACTCCATATATACAATTTTCAACAAAATACAGTAATATTTCAATATGTGGCCGACATCTTCGATCCGCCATTTTGAATTCTGAAAATCTGAGTTGAGATTCGTAATCTAGAAATCCCCTATTTAGGGGATTTACATTATAATATATATATACATTATAATATATGTGTGTGTGTGTGTGGGGGGACTACTACGCTAGGCGGCCTGGCGACTCTCCGCTGCCGCCGTTGCTCCTCGTCGCCGACGACGACGTCTTCGGTGGCTGGCAATACCGCCGCTGATAATCTTGAAACAAAAATAAAGCGCTAAAGGTGCGATAAGCACACGATGATGTTCTTCTTCTGTCAGCGTATAGCGGTGTTTGTATAAGAGAAAGAGAGGAGCGAGTTTTGTTTTTACTCCCCGTGTATGATACTTATGCGCGCGACAACGACGTCGACGATCCGTAGGCGCTGCGCTGGGCTGCGGGCCGATTTTTCGAACGGGCGCGATGAGTGAGAGTCGAGAGTCGAGAGAGTGAGAGCGTGAGAGAGCTTTAGGCACAGTTCACACTTGCGTAGGTAACTTGGTATGTAGGGAGTTAGACTTTTCAAGACGATGTTGTCTTTGGTGGTTGATTATATTGTATTTACAATTATTAGCAAAATCCAGTATTATTTAAATATTTTGCCGCCCTTTTCAATTTTTAAAATCTAAGTCAGATTCGTAATAATCGAATCCAGAAATCCCGTATATACAATTTTTCCCGTATATACAATATACTTTGAGGATTTTCGGACATTTGAGGACATCCTCAAAATTCCGTCGGTATGAAACGGTACTTTTGAGGATTTATATTAATACCTTCAACACAGAGAGGGAGTTATTTCTTTAGTCAAGCATATACGAACTCTGGAGAAAAAAACTATAGATTCTCAAAAGTACCGTTTTCCGATATATATATATATATATATATATATATATATATATATATATATATATTTCTGTTCACCGCTATGTTTCAGGACATTTGCATGTTTTCAGGACTGTACTGAATTAGGAATATGTTTACCGCTACCTTTCAGGACATTTAGGGTTTCTTTCACAACGTTTTTTTCCGTAAAATTTTTCCGAAATCAACGTAAAATACTGCGGAACTGAAAGGGGGCGCCGTAGGCGCCGTGGTGTTAGTCAACACCCTGAGGTATATTATTTCTTTAGTCACTTATATACTGTTTAACGTTTTATACCTACTTCTATTGCAGAAAACCTGTAGGTGTCGTGGAAGGTAGCGGTGTACTAAGTTATATATATATATATATATATATATATATATATATATATATATATATTTATCTGCAACGGTTCGTTCCGGGACGTTTACACTGTACATCGCTGTTATTTCCGGGACGCGCTGTTTTTTCCGGGACGTCCCGGAAATTTTTCTGTACGTAAGCGTTATTTCTGGGACGCGTCTAGAGTCAATAACCCCAGGGATATTATTTCTTTAGTCACGCGCTTATATAGGGAACTCTGAAGAGATAAACTATAGGACCCTGTAGATTACCAGAAATAACGTGTATAGGTCTTTAGATATATCTATATTTATATATATATATATATATATATATATATATCTATATATATATATATATATATATATATATATATATATATATATATTATACATTTCTTGAAAGGGGTTGACAAAGCCCGTTTTTTATATATAGGGGTTTATCGAGCCCGATTTTGATTATGCAGCCCTGGCTTCATAATATTTCTAAATATAGGGATTTATGCGGCCCGACCTAGAGTCTATAACCCCAGGGTCCATTATTTCTTTAGTCACTTGCCATAGGGAACTTTGGGCTGTAAGTACTAATATACAGTCTTGGGCTACATAAACCCCGATAAGTGTATATATTATATATATATCTACCTATATTATATAGATGTTAGTGTTGTTTTTGAACATCAGCCCCCCTCATCCCCCCCTCAGCCGCCACTCAAAATAACGTAAAAATCTGCGTATTTCTATGAGTTTTTTTTATATTAAAATAGCCTCCGAGCCCCCCCCCCCTAAAACCCTCCTCACGCGCCCCTCCGCCCCCTCCTCCGCCCACCCCTCATATTCATTTTTTTCTTTAATCGTATTTATCATCTCGGTATACATGCGACAAAGATCTTTTTTTCTCACACCACGCGTAAAGTATTGTGTTTTCACATTGACGTCAGGGAGTCTCTCTTCGTTCGGGCCGTAAATAATTATAAACGGCACTAATCATCGGAAAAAAATAGACATACGAGCATAGGCTTCGCAGTTTCTAGGAATGAGGTTATGTGACGTTTTCGACCCTAAAATTAAAGATTAAGCACAAATAACTTTCTGTAAGGTGTGTGGGAAAATTGTGCATTGTCTCCAAACAATGAGGACCATTGATATTTTTTTTAACACAAATAAGTCTATTTTTCCACGCCACCCAAGAGGTAGATAGATAGGCGCGCTTTTTTATAGAGGTTTCCCTTTTTTTACTATCTTTGAATTCATTTTCCATTAAATATTTCATTGTTTTTTCATAATAAAAAGTTAGTAAAAAATGGCCTATTCCTCTGTTAAAAAAAATGTAAAATTTTCAAGTATAACTTTTGTTCTATTAAATAAACATATGTTATATTTTTAAACATTTTTATAGTTATTTAATTAGCATAAATTTTAAGCTTGAAAGTCATTCAAAGCTTTTGAAGTTCATATTCATTTCAAAGGTCGCTCAAAATATGACGCTAAAAATATTAATTATGAAGGTCGCTGAAAGCAGACCAAAACTTAAATCGAAACCGTTGTTGAACTCTGAAAGTAGATCGATTTTGAAGGTTAAGCAAAAGATCAGTTTGTTAATTTTATAAAGGTTGTTGAAAGTTAATCAATTTTGGAAGTCTGATAGCAGACCGATTTTGAAAGTTAACCAATTTTGGAGGTCTGATAGCGGACCAATTTTGAAGGTCGCTGATAGCAGACAAATTTTTGAAAGTTAATCAATTTTGGAGGTCTGATAGCAGGCCGATTTTGGAGGTCGCTGGTAACAGACCAATTTTTGAAAGTTAATCAATTTTAGAGGTCTAATAGCAGACCGATTTTGAAGGTCGTTGATAGTAGAATAAAATGTTCAGCAGTATTTTGGAAAGAAGAAAAATATAAGTCTAATTGTTGTAATAATGGTACAATAATACTTTCACTTTAAGTGATTATGATAAAACATTGAAAGAAATGTTATTACATGATCAAACATTCAGATATTTAATACAATATTATAATAATTTATTTTCAAGAATATTTTGTTTTGCAACCTTTAATGCTAACGTCAAACATGAAAAGAAAAAAGGAATTTAGAATTTAATAATTCAAGGACAAATTTGTCACATTACGCCAAACACTTTATTACCTATCTGTAAAGATGAACCTTGTTGTGGACAATTATCTATTTATGATAATGTAACAGCACTTGAACGAAGGTTAAAAAAAAATCAAGACTTAAGTGATGAACATATACGAATATTAATTGAAATATTAAACCGTAATCCATACGCAAAAAATTATAAACATTTATGTCAAATGTCAAATTTAAAAAATTACCCAAATTATAAATTGTATTTCGTCCGTAAAAATAATAATCAAAAGCATAGATATAATGCTCCTGTAACATCTGAATGTGGAGCAATAATAGTATCGAAAAATGAAATTCCAGAAAATTACGATGTATGTGTATATCCTAAAAACAGTCCTGATAATGAACAAAAAAATACATATATTAATAAATTATCGCATCATATTGATCCTATGGTGTTCCCGATATTATTTCCTTTAGGAGAATTAGTTTGAAATGTTGGTTACACTAAAAGAACAAGCGCTCCAGAAAAGGAACATCTTACTATCCTAAAATATTATTCATATAGATTAGCTTATCGACCAAATGGTAAATTTAGTCCATTATTATATTGTGGAAGATTAACACAACAATTTTTTTCACATGCATAAGTTATGATGGAAAGTAATAGAATGAATTTTTTTCGAAATAATCAAAAAAAATTAATAGTCGAATGTTATCAAGGTTTATTAGATCATGTAATGAATAATGCTTCTAATATTTCTAATAACTTTGAAAATAAAGAAAGATTAGGAAATATTTTTATACTACTAGCCACTTACATTGGTAGTCCGAGATATATGCAACAGCATTATCAAGATGCACTGGCTATTATGAGAAATACTGGGAGACGACTTATTTATAACAGTAACATGTAATCCTAAGTGGCAAGAACTAAAAGAAGTTTTGCAAAAATTTCCTGTAAGGACTACACTAAATGATATTCCAAATATAGCAGTTAGATTATTTCATACAAAATTAATGTCATTATTAGATGACATAAAAGAAAATAAAATGTTTGGAGATATTATATCATATATTTATACAATAAATATAATAATATTTATACGATGTAACGGCAGGCGCGTCTGTGTGTGTGTATGTGAGCGAACACGGAGCTCGGATCGAGCCGATCTCCGACGCACGGTATACACACAGGTAGTTGACCAAAAACATAAACATACAGCGGCCTTGGAGAAGGCAAGGCCGACAATTGCGGCATGAGGACTCGCAAACAGAGTCGGGCTTGTCCTCGTATTTCTCCGGGGGCTTGCGCGTGTGTGTGTAGTTGCTCATACGTGTAGCTGTGCGAAAAGTACCGAGCGCAACTACGACACACAACGAGCCCCGAAATGAAAACTCGCGACAACCTTGCGCGAGGGGGGAGGAGAGCGAGAGACAGAGCCCGGCAGTATCGCTTCTGCCGTAGCTGATGCAACTGCTCGTCCCCCGTGCGCGAAGACTTGGAGAGAGAGTCAGAGTGTAGTGCACGAGAGGGAGAGAGAGAGACCCCGCAACGAGCGGTGCAATAGTGCAGCGAAAGAGAGAGACACGCAGCACGGCGCCGAGAGCCGTGTTCCCTCGTGGTTGAGAGAGAGGGAGAGAGAGTCACGCTCAACCGCGGCCGAGAGCGCAAGTGAGAGAGAAAGGGAGCATCGCGGCCGAAGCCAGCGACGGCCGCGCCGACTCGCGGAAGCGAAAGAGAGAGAGAGAGCCCCGCGGCCGAGAGAAGAAGAAGAGAGAGAGAGAGAGAGAGAGAGAGAGAGAGAGAGAGAGAGAGAGAGAGAGAGGGGGGGCAGAGACGCCGCTGCGCACGGCAGCCGACACCGCCGAGAGGGTCCGCTCCAGCCCTGACTCTAGTCTACGGAGGTAAGTCCTGGCCAGGCGATCGCGTGCTCCCCCCGCGGACGACGAGCGTCCGGGGAGCGAGACCCGCGCGAGTGAGCGAGGCCGCCGACGCGTGCGCGAGAGTCGATCGCGCACGGCGATCGGCCTACGTCGGCGCGAGCGCATCACCCGAATTGGCGTGTAGAGTACGCGCCGCGCGTGTAAATAGTGAACAGCCTCCAGGGCTCCAATAAAGATAATTCGTTGCTTTTATTTGTTCGCGTATTATTTCACGTAGCCTAATTTCAATTCCCTATTCGATGGCACGGTGAAGAATACCGCCGGCCACCGCGGTCGCGAGTACGTAGTACTCGGGTGATAACTGAGCGGCTGGGGCAGCACGCTCGAGACAGAGCGCGACGTCGAAGTCGCGCGTTGTAACGGAGCGAAAAGGCGCGGCTGCTGCTGAAAGCAGCCGACGGCGAGCAACAGCACGGAGCTGATGGGCCGCTGATCGTCGAGGGTTGGCACAAGTAAGTACTCGCGCCTGTCAATTGCTGCGCCGTTCATCGGCAAGTCCGCGTTGAGATATAGCGCACCGAGGACAGCTTTTAGCCCGTTACAACGATGAATATATATCTGCAGAAATACCAGACAAAAATGAAGATGAAAACTTACAAAAATTAGTAATTAAACACATGCTCCATGGACCGCATACACATACTTCTCCTTGTTATATAAAAGATAAAAGTATATGTAAAAAATTTTTCCTAAATCATTTACAAATTATACAAAATTTAAAAAGAATGGTTATCCAGAATATAAGCGAAGAAATAACAGCACAAAATAAAAGTCAATTAATCTCAGTAGATAATTCTATGGCAGTACCTTATAATAGTCTTTTATTAAAAAAATATAAGTGTCACATTAATGTAGAATATTGCGCCAATATTCAAAGTATAAAATATATATTTGATTACATACATAAAGGTAGAGATAGAGCATTATGTAAATTAAAAAAAGTTAATGATACCAATGATGGTAATATATATGACGAAATTACTCAATTTCTTGATGGAAGTTTTTAAGTCCAATGGAAGCAGCTTGGCGATTAGAAAAATTTCCTTTATGTGGTAGAAAACATACAGTAATAAGTCTATCAGTTCATACAGAAAATCAACAAAGAATTATTTTTGAAGAAAATAACGAGACTGAAGCTTTAGAAAATTATAAAACAACATTAATAGCATGGTTTGATTTAAATAAAAAAGATAATTATGCAAGGAATATAAAATATGTTAATATACCTAAATATTACAACTTTAAAAATAAATGTTGGATCAAACGAAAACGAAATCATGAAAATTATATAATAGGTCGTCTAAATATTGTTTCTCCAAAGGAGTTTGAACGATTTCATTTAAAATTAATTTTAAATCGTGTTAAAGGTGCAATTTCGTTTCAAGATTTACGAACGTATGAAAAAATTACATATAACACATACAGAGAAACTGCTATAAAAATGGATTTAGTTGATGATGACTTACAAATAAAAAATATTTTTAAAGAAGCTTGTGACGTTATGTTAGGATATCAACTACGTCAATTTTTTGCTTGGTATTTACTATCTGAAAATATTAATGGTAATAATATTTGGAAGGAATTTAATAACTTTTTCATAGAAGATTTTAAAGATGATAAATTAAACAATGCCCTCATACAAATAAATGAAATATTATCATTAAACGAAAAATCATGTATAGATTTTGGATTGCCTGAACCAAATAAAATCTTAAAAATTGAATGTAATGAAGTTAATAAGACTGAAATTTTATTCTGTGAAGAAATGTTTAGTAACATATATACTCAACTAAATTTAGAACAAAAGTATATTTTTGAGAAATTATTAAATAATGAACATAAGATTCATTTTATAGACGATCCTGGTGGTTCAGGTAAAACATTTTTATACAAAACATTAATTTTTTACTTTTTGTCTAAAGAAAAAAAAATGTTATCAATGGCTTGGACTGGTATTGCGTCAATACTATTACCAAAAGGAATGGAAAGTCATAAAACATTTAAATTACCTTTAGATTTAGAAAGTATAGAAAGTACATTTTTAAAATTAGACTCTGATAAGAAAAAATTACGGGAAGTAGATGCAATAATTTGGGACGAAGCATCAATGATACCAAAAAAAGCTTTAGACATTGTAGATAAAACATTAAGAGATGTTTGTAATAATAATTTACCATTTGGGGGGAAATTAATTGTATTAGGAGGAGATTTTCAGCAAATTCTTCCAGTTATTAAAAACGGTTGTAGAAACACAATTATACAAGAAACAATAAAATATTCAGATATTTGTCCACTTTTCAATATAATGACGTTAAAAAAAATATTCGTTCTAACGATGAAGGATTCGCTTCATTTTTATTAGATATTGGAGAGGGAACAATTAATCCATTCAAAGTACCAAACAGTTGGAAAACTGACGATGTTTGTTTGACAATATATAAAGCTATAAATTATAATTTATCTATGAATAGTGTCATTTTAACGTCTCATAATGAAGATTCAACTATTCTGAATAATAAAATATTAAAATTGATCGATAGTGATGAAATGACTTATTATAGTATAGATACTGCTACATATAAAGGTGTTGATCTATCAGGCATGGTGTGGTTTGTGCACATAAGAATTATGCACATATTTATTGTGCACACTTTAGCATTGGTGTATATCTATATCTATGTGTATACTCCAATGCTAAAGTGTGCACAATAAATATGTGCATAATTCTTATGTGCACAAACCACACCATGCCATCTATCAGATGATAATATTTACATAAATTTTCCTATTGAATATTTGTATAATATTCGTGAAGGTTTACCCCCACGTAAATTAAATCTGAAAATTAATGCGATAGTAATGTTAATAAGAAACTTAAGTATAAACGATGGTTTATGCAATGGAACGCGATTAAAAATAATTAGACTATTTAAATACAATGTAGAAGCTGAAATAATAACAGGTGAAAAATCAGGAAATAAAGTTTTTATACCGAGAATAACATTAACTACTGCAGAACCGTCTTCATTATGATTTATAGTTAATAGAAAACAATTTCCTATCCTCGTAGCTTTTTGTATCACAATAAATAAATCACAAGGACAAAGTTTTGATGCTATAGGTATTTATATTAGAAAACCATTGTTTTGAAATGGACAATTATATGTTGCACTATCTAGATGTAGGAATCCTAATAATATATTTATTCAAAATGATTCGGAAAATACAGAGGAAATTATCAATATTGTGTGGAAAGAAATTTTTGATGAACAATTATGATTTTTCTTATATTTATTATGTAATAAAATTGAGGGGCTATTCGGAATAAGGGGCTAACTCAAAAACGTACATTTTGAGATAATCAATAAAAATAATAAAAATTTGTATTGGCTTAACCAATATGAATAAAGCTTTTATCAAATGAAAGATAACAATGAATGAAACATTTTATGATAAAATTTTGATATATTATATAACCATAAAAAAAATTATAAGAATTAAAAAAAACTAGGGGGGCTGCGCCCCCCAGAGTGCCTTCGGCACGCAACCCCCCCCCCCCCTTCCGCCCCCACACACACCTGCTCCTCGCTTCGCTCGTCGCCCGGCCCCTCCCTATGTAAAAACTTCGTTTTTACATAATAGGTACGACCGCAATACTCAGGAGAACCTTGTATTTTTATAAAAGCGAAAATTGATTAATAATGTCATTACGAAGGGCAATGCACTCATGATTTTGCATACTATTAAAAAAAAAAATAGTTTTTGTTACCATATGGCAAACAGTAAAGCTAATAAGCGAAAAATTTACCGTCTAAAAAACATTAGTGACCGTCCCTTACAGACATGTTACCGCGCAATGGTTATCAAGTCATGTCATATTGTTCGTGTATAACGTATTACGTATAATATATAGATGTTTATGCAAACTGATGACAATACGAGCTTGATTTTATGCAATTCACAATAATCGCAATAAACGATATAAAAATTACAACATCATATATTCACATGGGTAACGTGTAAACATCGCCAATCACGTGATGGCGGTGGCACTGCTGGCTTGTTGGCTTTACCCATGTGAGTGTGGGCGCATGCTCATGCACTGCAGCTCACCTGCTCGTCTCGTCTGGCTCGTCACCTGATAGCTCGTAGCTTCTTTGCGTAAGCGACACGGCGCCGCGGATGATGCGAGAAAAAGGCTGGGCCGAACTTCTAGTGAAAAAGTTTCAGTGCGGAGTGAACACAAGAAAGCTGCCTACTACGTACGTATTATCGCTACAGTGCTTCGCTTCCTATCTGGCTCTCACCCGCACCATGTCAACCATGTGCGCACGGCAGTCCGGCAGACGGCAGTCATCAATGTTTATATCTGCAATCACTGTGTTTCCTAAATTGCTGTATGGATCGATATTGATGTTGGTCGAGTTCTCTGCTACTTAAGTTGTGGTCTTATCCTTGAGTAAGTATTATTTCAATAATACTAGCTCCTTTCTAATCTTGCAGGGTTTTCATCTTTTTTTCACAAAGACATTTTGTTAAACTTTGAGCAAGGGTCAAGGTAGTCTTAGTTGGAAGTGCACAAGAGCTTTTTCGACTTTCAAGTATACAAAAACCTTTCCTTTCTCTGAAAATATCTTCAGCTTTACACACGACACCATATCATGCATGCTGAGGGATTATATACCATGTTTCAGATCTAAATAATCAGCAAGTGTGGAGTTACATCATTTTCTGTGTGCTTTTTGAGGAAATTATTAAGAAAGAAAAGTAATTTCCTCGAATTTGGCTGATTGAGTATATCTGAAACTTAATGTACAATGCCTCAGCATGCATTTAATTGTGTATGAACATTCTTGTAAACCTTGAGAAAGGGTGAGGAGGTTTTAGTTGAGAATACACATGCGCTTTCTCTACTTTTGAGTGCAAAGATCCCTTTCCATTCCCTACAAGTATCTTCAACTTTCTATACATGATGGAATACATGCTGAGGGACAGTATATCAAGATTTAGATATACATAATCAGCAAGTCTGGAGATATTGCAATTTCTGTGTCTTTTTCAAGAAATTTTTGAGAAAAATGTCATTTTCTCCGTACCGGCTGATTGAGTTGATCTGATAATGCATATACGATCCCTCCGTATGTATTGTATTGTGTGTGAACCTTCTGGTAAACTTTAAGTGAGGGCGAGGAGGTCTTAGTTGAGAATACACATGCGCTTTCTCGACTTTTGAGTGCAAAGATCCCTTTCCATTCCCTATAAGTATCTTCAACGTTCTGTACATGATGGAATACATGCTGAAGGACAGTATATCAAGATTTAGATATGCATAATCAGCAAGTCTGCAGATATTGTAATTTCTGTGTCTTTTTCAAGAAATTTTTGAGAAAAATGTCATTTTCTCCGTACCGGCTGATTGAATCGATCTGAAATTGCATACACAATCCCTCTGTATGTATTGTATTGTGTGTGAACATTCTGGTAAACTTTAAGTGAGGGTGAGGAGGTCTTAGTTGAGAATACACATGCGCTTTCTCGACTTTTGAGTCAAAGATCCCTTTCCATTCTTTACAAGTCTCTTCAACTTTCCATACATGATGGAATACATGCTGAGAGACAGTATATCAAGTTTCAGATATACATAATCAGCAAGTCTGGCGATATTGTAATTGCTGTGTCTTTTTCAAGAAATTTTTGAGAAAAATGTCATTTTCTCCGTACCGGCTGATTGAGTCGATCTGAAATTGCATACACAATCCCTCTGTATGTATTGTATTGTGTGTGAACATTCTGGTAAACTTTAAGTGAAGGTGAGGAGATCTTAGTTGAGAATGCACATGCGCTTTCTCGACTTTTGGGTGCAAAGATCCCTTTCAATTCTCTCAACATATCTTGGTAAATATATAGTGCTATGAATGATCTTATCGACACGCTAACACTATATTGTGAGTAGTTTGCTGTGAGAATGTTTTTTCGTTCACTTTACAGCTAACATCTATCCTGCAATAATTTCTTACCCCTTTGACAGGAGTGTGGCTTCTCTGTACTCCCTCCGTTGCTAAGTTTTTCTTGTTGTAATTATATCTTTCGCCTAGGGCGAAGAGTTCCTGCAGAAGGTAACACGTCTTCATATAATTGTTCTTTCCTCGAGGGCGTCATTATATGACCATCATAAAGCAGGAGACTTTCAAAAAAATAGGACCAAATTGGGAACGGCAACTTTGAGAAACTCAACAATGGCATTACAGTGAGTAACCTTGAGTGGAGGGCTTCCTGATGCACACATCTTGGCAGCTTCATCTTTCTATAGATTATCAATGGAAGTTGATCTAGTCTGTATTTATTTTAAGTCACTGTGACCACTTTGTGGTCTCTTCTTTGAATAATTATTATTTCAGTAATCTACTGCTTTCAACCATTACTATAGCTTCATTTTTTGTTTTAGGGTTTTTATTATCCTTTCAGAAAAAGCAGCAACTATAAGAGGCGACCGGTCAAATTTAACAGATCTATTCCTGTTTCATTGATGTGGTTGATATTTACGTTTAGGATGTCTTTTCAAACTTCATTTAGAAGAACATAAGAGTGATAGAAATCTGCTTTTATAATGCATCTCAGGCATCTTTTGTATTTTTAAGCTGATTTTATCCTTTTTTTTGGAGGTATAATTTAAAAAAAGAAAGAAATAAGTCATGCAATTTCTCAGATTTAATTCAGGCACTGCTTGTGTATTTTTTATAGAACTGTATTTTTATTTTTTTTTATTAAATTACATGTACTTCAAAAAGATAGAGTCAACTCAAAAATACATGGAATGTCTGAGATGTATTACTGAAGCAGGTTTCTATCATTCTTAGTCTTTTGGATTAAGTACGGACACATTACCTCAAAGTAAATATCGATAACATTGAATGCTCAATACACCTGCTAAATCTGACAAGTGGCTTTTATATTGTAGGAGCCGGATGAATTTTCTTATTAAGTTTTTAATTTTGGTCCGTATACTGTAGTGTAGTGTAGTGTGAGTGTGTCTGAAACTTCTATACATCTATAGCTTGTCCCGCCATAACAATAAATCTGAGCACCTGTAAAAATTGTGAAAAAAGTTATTTTAATCTGTAAAATTCAGTCGAATTGTAGTAGTTAAGGTGATGTGATACCTACACTATTACTCAATTCTGGGCTCCTGTTTTTCTCCTTCAATTTTAAACTTTTTGAAAAAAACTCTTTGACACGTTTTAAGTTTAATAAAGAACTACAACGTACGAAAAAGTTTTTTTCTTAAAATTAGAAATTGAATGAGAAAAATGGGAACACAATTTGGGTAATAGCATGGGTATCGCATCACCTTAATGAACAATGAGCTTATCCATTAACTACCAGTATTAATTGACCTTTAGAGGTTATAGTGAACTTTTCATAATTCTGACAGGTTTCCAGAATATTTATTTAAGCATACTCTATAAATCTTTCGGACAGGCTCACACTACATGGCCCTTCAGATTTCATAAGAGAAAACCTATTTAATTAATTAGGCTGAAATTTACAACATGAAAAGATAAATTAATCCTGCTTCTGTAATGTTATAAAAGCCACCAGTGAGATTTTGCAGGTGTACTCATCATTCAGTGTTATCGATGTTTAGTTGGCGTAAATGTGCTTAAGTATAAAAATAACAGAACTCTGCTTCTATAATGTATTTCGGGCATCGTATGTTTTTTTAAGCAAATTTCATCTTTCTAGAAGTAGGTATAATTTAATAAAAAAAAATATCCGTGCGATATGTAGTCCATTATTTCACCGTGTTTATCGCACTTGCTACACTCGTGCGCTAACCTCACGGTGCGATAATGAACTGCTTAGCGCACGGATAGGCGTGACAGCGGACTTAAGGCAGGCAGTGTTATAAAAAGTTGTACGATACTAATGCGTTAAGTAACACATTACACGCCGTGAAAGGACCCTCGCTATGCTCGGGCCTTAACTTTACGCCATGAAATAATGGGCCACTTATCGCACTTGTATCGTAATGTATTAGTACGATAAATTTTTTATCGATATTTATTCATTAATTAAAAAAACCTCTTTCAATTCATTGGCCCGTAGTTTCCTCAACCTTAATATGTTGATTCCTTTAATTAATATTTAATAACGAAATTTATAAATCTACGACTACAAAGAATTTTGAAGCGATTAAATCATTGTTACTCCTATAATCGTTGGATATACAAAAATCAATTTTCATTTTTCAATTTTTTTCTAAAAAACTAACCAACAAAATGAATTAAAACATTATAGATTATATTTATTTATATTATCCATTATCATGATTTTTCTCAAAAAAAATTGACCGTTTAGTTTGGGAGTTATAAGCATCTAAAAAAACACGTTATTGTTAATAATTTTTTTAGAAAATATAGGTATTTTAATTCTTTTTCGAACGCTACTCATCCGATTCGAATAACTCGATCCTATCTTTAAAACAAAAAAAATCAAAAAGCAGTTTTGAGAAAAATCGAAAATTTGAAAAAAACAAAAACACATCGCCCCAATAAAAAAAAACGGTTTTTGACCGGAAAATGAGACCTGCCCAGTACAATTTTATTAAAGTAAAATTTCTTTTTTTTTTAGTTGGATTAAATAAAGTGTAAATAAATTAAAATAAAATAATTAAATTCTTTAGTAAGGTCGTATTTCAGAAGGAAGTTTATATATATCGCTGTTGATATATATATTTTTTTTAAATATATCAGTAATTTTATTTCAGGTGGGGGGCTTTGCCCCTCCACACCCCCCTGAGTGGGGGCTTCGCCTCCTACACCCCCACCAGGGGCTCTGCCCCTGGACCCCGCCCTGCGCCCCACATCAAACCCGCAATACCTCATTACCTACCAACAACAATCTTTATTGTTTCTTTTATTTTGTTTTATTTAGATGGGACATTTCAACATAATAACTATATCCTCAAGGATTTTCATTCATGGTCACAAAATGATTTCGTAGATTCATTCGTCATCGAATATCATTTAATGTATGATATCAGGAATATGGTTACGAATCGTGAGGATGGAATATTATTTGTGCTTATTCTTTGGCTCAATTTTATATTTAATCAAAAATTTAATCTTTGTTTAATTTTATTTTTAAGGTTTAAACTTGGAGAACTTCTATTAATCACATTGTTAATAGAAGATTAGATTATATACAATATTAGCTGCCTATCTACGACCAAGTTTTAGAAAAAAATAATTTGTTTCTTGGACCAACTTAGAATAATTTTAAGTAAAAAAACATTTAGGGATTTAATGTTTTAATTTTTGTTACATCAACATCAATTTATATTTCTTATTATATATTTTTATTAGTGTTTTAGTTTACATAATATTTGGCGTTTTGTAAACAATAGATATTTCTTTTTTTTAAATTATGTTTTCAATGTGTTTATCTCATTTGATAGCACAGTGTGACCTAAGTCCGCACTTAAGTCACGCCTACCCGTGACTGAAGTAGTCGATTATTGCACCGTGAGGTTAGCGCGCGAGCGTAGCGAGTTGACTGATTAAGGTACGGATAGGCGTGACAGCGGACTTAGGTAAACGTGCTATAAAACATCGTACGATACATGTGACTTCAGTGGCAGTATCGTAATGTACTATTTTAACATTGTAATTAAATGTAATTTTATATCTTATGATTATATTTTTATAATTATATGATCTTTCGAATGTTATATTGATTTTTTCGATATTATTTAAAGCTATTGCATTGAATAATTCTTTGTCAAATCGAATCATGTTAAATAAGCGAAAATTGAATATGTAAAGTGTCGTATTTATAGGTTGAGATAATCAGTATTGATTGTACATTAAAATAATAATTGAGGAAAAGTTTTGTTTAGATGTTATCCATAAGTATATCTTTTGCATTCAATATTTTTGTGTAAAGTTAAATCGTTGAAATAAGCGAAAATCGTCCATTTTATGTATGTTTTGGCGTTAAAAATTGTTTGTTTGGATTTAACTCGTCGGAAATTGATTGTACAAAAAAATGTTTAATAGGAAAAAGTTTTGTTTTAATATTATCTATAACTTTTACATTTAACATTATTGTGTAAAATCAAATCCTGTAAAGAAATAGCAAAAAAACAACTATTTTTGATGATTTTAGCGGTTTTTTCACTATTACATTGTCAAATATTGTTCATAGGAAACAATTTTCCATGTAAAAAAGACGTGTTTTAATTAGTTTTAGCAGATGCATTTGTTGTTTTTTGACGTAAAATTAATTTTGTTCACATTATGTTCAAAAATCGATTTTTTCAAATTTTTATTTGCTCTAGCGTTTTTTTATTTGTTGATCGATTCGGCTAGGTATAAGACTGGAGCTTACTTATAATTAGACGAGTATCTGGGCCAAAATTCGTTAAGATCTATTGGAAATTCGCTGAGATATTCCATAAACTTGACTACATACGAACGGACATAGACACATACACCATAAAAAACGCCTAAAATGAACTAATTCTGGGTGAAAAATAGTTTTTATGCAACAAATTGTTCGTTTTTGAAGTGTTACAATTTTCGCTCTAGTGAAAATATAAGACTCTCCCGAGAAGCGGTCGTGCCTAATGAGTTAGACCCCTTTTCAGAATATTATCCAAATTTAATAAAGTAAGTCAAGGATTAATCAGTCAAAAATGCAAATATAATTTTATTTCACAAATTAAATGTCAAAACAAAAATAATAACATTAATATAAACATTTTTCTAAAATCTTTTCTAAAAATTTTTGGCGTGTAATATTTTGCATGGTGATAGGTAATGATCTGTAGGTCTCATTTAACCGATGGGCGGAAAAAGGGTCTAAGTCGACTTATCCCCTTATTCCACGCGTCCCCTCAATTACAAATTATTTTTTATAATATTTATATTAATACAAAGTATATTAAATTAAAAAACATGGCAGACCAAGGTGATGTAAAATCAATACCATTACGTTGGGATCCAAAAGAAAAAAAATTGATAGAAGTTCACTCCATTGAACAAGCTCAAATTTTAGACGATTTAAATAAAGAGTTGTTAGAACATGACCACGAGGACAATAATTATATGAACAATTTAATAGATGAATACAATAATCATTTAAACCGAAATAAAACAGAAATTCCAGTATTATGGGATCGAGAAAAAAAAATATGTAGACGTGTATACATTGGAAGAAGAAAATCGACTGTCCGAATTAAATACAAAAATAGAAGAAAATATAAAAGAAACAAATAAGTATAATGAATATTTAGAGGAGTTATTGAAAGAATATAATTCAAATTATATAAAAAATCTAATTGAAAATCTTAGTAGATAATTGGTCTACTTTTATTGACTTTTAAATAAAAAAAAATGTATTAAAAAATGTCTTAATTGGTCTGCTATCAACAACATTATTACAAAATGTTTTTAAAATCGGTCTGCTATCAGCGACGTTTAAAATTAGTCTCCTATCAACGATCTTCAAAACCAGTCTGTTATCAGCGACCTTTAAGATCGGTCTGCTATCAGCGACCTTCAAAATCGGTCTGCTATCAATCACCTTCAAAATCGGTCTGCTGCTAGCGACCTTCAAAATAGGTACGACATATATATGTCAGTATTTAGACCTCCAAAATAGATTAGCTTTCAACAACCTTTAAAATTAATATA
Organism: Torymus aiolomorphi; assembly: GCA_036365515.1. Classification (NCBI taxonomy): domain Eukaryota; kingdom Metazoa; phylum Arthropoda; class Insecta; order Hymenoptera; family Torymidae; genus Torymus; species Torymus aiolomorphi. The sequence continues at coordinate 101,685,125 of CM070876.1, read as the reverse complement.
TTTTCAATGACATACAAACTGATCTTCTGCTTAACCTTCAAAATCGATCTACTTTTAGAATTCAACAACGGTTTCGATTTAAGTTTCGGTCTGCTTTTAGCGACTTCGTAATTAATATTTTTAGCGTCATACTTTGAGCGACCTTTGAAATCAATATGAAGTTCAAAAGCTTTGAATGACTCTCAAGTTTAAAATTTATGTTATTTAAATAACTATAAAAATGTTTAAAAATATAACATATGTTTATTTAATAGAATAAAAGTAATACTTGAAAATTATACAGTTTTTTAACAGAGGAATAGTGTCACGTGACAATCCGTTAGGATCTCACGGGCAAGAATAAAATTTGGACGCCGACCTCAGGAATATTTTCTTTTCATTCCTGCTAAAAATGAGAACTCTATTTTTACCTTTGTCCCCTATATCCTCCCGTACGGATATAGCGACGCCTCAATCTAATTAACTTAACTGAAAAAATATGTATATATTGAAAGGATTATGGGGAATAAGGGTTTATAACAACTAGACTTAATGATACCTTATTGAAACACGAACGATAAGTAGAGTCACAATAATTTAGTTTATTAGTTATAATATTATTAAGAAATATTTGATTATTTGTTATCAAAAAAATATATATAGAACATTAACTAATTTAATTTAATTATATTATCCCGTATTTAAATATAATTTCCTTATTTTTATTTTAATAAATAATCCTTTCTACTATAAATAGATCCGATTAACAAATCCCCGATAGGTTGTTCCTTATCCCACTTTAATAGTTATCAACAATTATACACCTCATGCTCATACACAACTGGATTTATGCCCTTAAGATTGTCGTAGGAATAATCGCGAATCTATACTATGTTGAGCGTTGCGTTGTAAAGTGACCTTATCAACACGGCACATGTGCATCTGTCTTTTCTATATACCCAATGGCGTCCGGCGGAGAGTTAGAGGTTCGCGTCTTGATGTATAACAGCACCGGAGGAGAGACTGTATATAGTACAGTTCTTTCAAGGATTTATTGACTATCAGATAAGTATCCTTTTCATGCATTTACTTGTATATATTTCCACCTAATTCTAATCACTTGTACATATACATATTTGCATATATATATATATATATATATATATATATATATATATATATATATATATATATATATATATATATATATATATATATACCGGGTTCCCAAACTAAGACGTACACGAGATTTTCGCTCATTCAAATTGATCAATTCGACGAAGTCTGAGGGCCCTAGGGGTTTTCGGACCCAAGGAATCAAATGGTGCTGTCAAAAAATTCATAAAATGCCAAACACAAAAAGTAAAAAAATTATTTTTTCGAAAAATATTTGCGGTACGGCTTTTATGATAGTTTCTTGTAGTTTGTTCAATTTGGAGGCTATACTACCTTTACCCGATAGCATTTCATGTAATAATATTTATTTAACGCATTTTTGAAAATTGTGTATTTTACTTTAGCTCGGACCGCAAACTCGCGTTCGAGAAAGCGGAATTGCGGGACTCGGAAAACGCCAGACTTTCCAAACTATGACTCGCAAAGAAGCGGCAACTTCAACTCGCAATATCTGAGCACAACTAAATAAAGTAAACAAACTATCTAATCATTGATACAACATAATAGCATGATATTCATAATGTTTTCATCAATAGCTATTTATTCCAAGTACATATTATTACTGTAGCGCACAATGTAATACGTAATTTGTAGGCTAACGAGCAATTTTTACAAATGGTGAACATTTGCGACGGCGTCCAGAGATGGCGCCAGTACGACTTACGTCGCACGGTATGAACGCAGCGCACAGAGTCAGGGACGTAAATGAGCTCGTGGTGTCGCGTATATATGCGTATCTCTGCAGTACTTATTTTCAAAGAAACTAAACTAAAGAATCATAGTTTCGTTACTGAAAAGTAATAATATCCAATTTGTTTTGCGCTTCCTTACTTCAGTAATGTTCCCATTGAAATTGACCGCATACTGAAACATACTACTAATACTACTGCCTTTCTGGACTAGTAATTAACATACATTTCATGGCTTAAGTTAAGCATGTATTTCTTTTTAAAAATTAATACAAGCATTGTCTTAACTGCCGATACGCGTAGAAAAATACACACAAGCAAGGTCTTATTTAAATTTTTCTTTTCTTTTACCTTTTAAAGGAAAATTATATTATTTTCTATTACAATCGTTCACGCATGAATAAATGGTAACTTCGAGACAAAAAATAACTTAATATCAATATATTTTCATCCTATTTTCATTTACTGTATATATGCACTGTGTATATGTACTGTGTATATGAATGAACTACAGCGAAGTGTTCTCTTGATCTTTTGTGATTTTATGTATTTTATTTTTAATAAGCTTGAAACTCTGCCAATTGCTTGGTCGGTAATGGTAGGACTATGCCACCCCGTTAAGGTATGGCTGAAAGTATGGGCTAAAGAATGGCTGGTAATATGGCTGGAAGATATGGTTAAAAGTATGGCTTAAAGAAGGTCGAAAATAATGGCAATATATTGAGTATGTATTGGCAATATATTGGGAATATGTTGGCAACAAATTGACAATAAATTGGCAATCTCACAATCGTTACAAACAAAATTATACACAGTTTGTACAAAGTTCAAATTTAGATAAAGTTTAAACAAAGTTTAGACCAGGTTGAGAGCAAGGTTATAGAAAGTCTCCAAGTCTTAATGAAAATCTCGCTTAAAGTGTCGCATACAACGTACGTTTATATGAAGTTCAAACAAAGTTCAGGAAAAGTTCAGGCAAAGTTTGTACAGAGTGTAGATAAAGTTTAGATAAAGCTTATACAGAGTTTAGATCAAGTTTATACAGAGTTTAAATTAGGTTTAGATATAATTTAGATAAAGTTTGGGTAAAGTTTAGAGCAAGTTTAGACAAAATTTATAGAAAGTTTCACTTAAAGCGTTGCATTCAAAGTTTATACACAGTTTACATAAAGTTGAGATATAGTTTGGATAAAGTTCAAACATAGTTTACAACATGTTTTGACGAAGTTGATAGAAAGTCTCAAAGTCTTCAAGCCAAAGTTTGAGCCGAACTTCGAGCAAGACTTTTTGCGAGACTTAGAGCGAGACTTTTGGCGAGACTTTTGGCGAGACTTTTGGCGAGACTTTTGGCGAGACTTTGAGCGAGACTTTTGGCGAGACTTCGAGCAAGACTTCGAGCAAGACTTTTAACCAGACTTTTAGCGAGACTTCAAGCGAGACTTTTGACGAGACTTTCAGCGAGACTTTCAGCGAGACTTTTAACCAGACTTTTAGCGAGACTTCGAGCGGGACTTTTAGCGAGACTTTGAGAGAGACTTTTAGCGAGACTTCGTGCGGGACTTTTAGCGAGACTTTTGGCGAGACTTCGAGCGAGACTTTTAACCAGACTTTTAGCGAGACGTCGAGCGGGACTTTTAGCCAGACTTTTAGCGAGACTTCGAGAGAGAATTTTAGCGAGACTTTTAGCGAGACTTCGAGCGGGACTTTTAGCCAGACTTTTAGCGAGACTTCGAGAGAGAATTTTAGCGAGACTTTTAGCGAGACTTCGAGCGGGACTTTTAGCCAGACTTTTAGCGAGACTTCGAGAGAGAATTTTAGCGAGACTTCGAGCGACATTTCGTGCGGGACTTTTAGCCAGACTTTTAGCGAGATTTCGAACGAGACTTTTAACCAGGCTTCGAGTGAGACTTCAAGCGAGACTTCGAGCGAGACATTCTATAAACTTGATCTAAACGAGGTATAAACTTTGTTCAAACTTTATCTAGACTTCAGCTATACTCTATAACCGTTGTATGTATAAACTTGGTCTAAACTCTGTATAAACTTTATCTAAACTTTATCTAAACTTTATCTACACTCTGTACAAACTTTGCCTGAACTTTTCCTGAACTTTGTTTAAACTTCATATAAACGTTGTATGCGACACTTTAAGCGAGATTTTCATTAAGACTTGGAGACTTTCTATAACCTTGCTCTCAATTTGGTCTAAACTTTGTTTAAACTTTATCTAAATTTGAACTTTGTACAAACTGTGTATAATTTTGTATGTAACGATTGTGAGATTGCCAATTTGTTGCCAATTTGTTGCCAATATATTCCCAATATATTGCCAATATATTCCCAATATATTGCCAATATATACTCAATATATTGCCAATATTTTCGACCTTCTTTAAGCCATACTTTTAACCATTATACTTCCAGCCATACTACCAGCAATTCTTTATCCCATACTTTCAGCCATACCTTAACGGGGTGGCATAGTCCTACCATTACCGACCAAGCATTTGGTAGAGTTTCAAGCTTATTAAAAATAAAATACATAAAATCACCAAAAATCAAGAGAACACTTCGTTGCAGTTTTGAATGTTCTATCACCCAGTAAAAGTTTGCTCGTAATATTTTTCTAGGTTTGCTTAATAATCTGGAAGAAGCTCTGAAAAAACTGTCGGGGTATAAGTTCGATTTTACGAGTTAGGATTTCTTCAAAACATTGGATTTGTATAAGCAATATATGGGCAATAGCCGCCCAAGATATATCTAAAGATAGACAGTATGTGACTCCGGCGCTGTGGCATTATAAAGCCAATATTTCGCCTATATATTGTTTCTTATAGGCCACATCTTGCCCATACTTGGCTAATACTATGTGAAATATTTAGGCCTTAGTAACTTTTTTCACGCTGGGAGGTTTATGTTTAATTATTTAACACTATGAATAAATAATTACGAAAAAATTATAAACTCATAGTAATAGTAACTTCAAGAAAAAGTTATGAATAATAAATTCTAAGAATAACAATAAATTAATTATTAATCACTATGAATAGTAACGTTACTGTCTGATGTTATATGGATAAATATGATTTTGTGTATTATTTATTAATTTATTTGCGATTTCTCACTCGTAACAGTATAAAATTATGACTGATTTGGAAAGCTTCGTTACTTTTTTCATAAATAGTATATTACGCACCTAGGGAGGAAAAAACTTGGACAGTCCATATCTCGTATAAACAAGAACATATCTCGTGTTAAAAGAAAGTAAGGCAGCACAAGACAAATTGGGTATTATTACTTTTCAGTAACAAAACTATCTTTAGCTTAGTTTCTTTGAAAATAAGTACTGCAGAGATACGCATATATGCGCGACACCACGAGCTCATTTACGGCCGTGACTCCGCGCGCTGCGTTCATACGGTGCGACGTAAGTCGCACTAGCGCCATCTCTGGACGCCGTCGCAGATGTTCACCATTTGTAAACATTGCTCTCTAGCCTACAAATTATGTATTACATTGTACGCTACAGTAATAATATGTACTTGGAAACAATAGCTATTGATGAAAACATCATGAATATCATGCTATTATGTTGTATCAATGATTAAGATAGTTGTTGGCTTTATTTAGTTGTGCTCAGATATTGCGTGTTGAAGTTGCGCTTCTTTGCTAGAGTCACAGTTTGGAAAGTCTGGCGTTTTCCGAGTTCCGCAATTCCGCTTTCTCGAACGCGAGTTTGCGGTCCAAGCCAAAGTAAAATATACAATTTTCAAAAATGCGTTAAATAAATATTATTACATGAAATGCTATCGGGTAAAGGTGGTATAGCTTCCAAATTGAACAAACTACAAGAAACTATCATAAAAGCCGTACCGCAAATATTTTTCGAAAAAATAATTTTTTTACTTTTTGTGTTTGGCATTTTATGAATTTTTTGACAGCGCCATTCGATTCCTTGGGTCCGAAAACCCGTAGGGCCCCCAGATTTTGACGAATTTATCAATTTGTCTGAGAGAAAATCTCGTGTACGTCTTAGTTTGGGAACCCGGTATATATATATATATATATATATATATATATATATATATATATATATATGGAATGATGACTTCACTTGTCGACAGGATAAGATACTTTGTGATGGTTTCCTCTTTTACAGTGTTTCCAAGCTATACATGGACTAAGCCAACGACGTGTATTTCTATATGATTCCGCAACCAGGCTTCTTCTTCAGATTTTCAGTAAGATGTTTGTCTGCCACGGCTGAGTGATTGTTCGTGGAACTGGATTCCAAGTCAGATATGAATGCATATGTACTCCGGTTTAATGTCAATCCGAATCGATAGCTATATAATTATCTATGCTCCTTTAACTATTCTATAGAGGCATATACAGGTGTGTATTCGCATGAATGGGCTTTTCAAATGTTTATCACTACTGGTATGCGTATATATATATATATATATATATATATATATATATATATATATATAATTCCTTGGGTTATCCCCTTTTGTCGCTTTCTTATTTTAAGGTGATGTGATACCCACACTATTACTCAATTCTGGGTTCCCGTTTTTCTCCTTTAATTTTAAACTTTTTGAAAAAAACTCTCTGAAACATTTTAAGTTTAATAAAGAACTACAACGTATCAAAGAGTTTTTTCTTAAAAATAAAAATTGAATCAGAAAAACGGGAACCCAATTTTGAGTAATAGCGTGGGTATCGCATCACCTTAATTTACAAAGATGAATTATAATTTTTATCAACCATACAATCAAGTAAAGAATATAATCTAAGATTATGCACTGATTTATCTTGAATTATCGCTACTTTGTATATAAAGATCCAATTTAGATAAATAACTTAACAATGCAACTTAATGATAATTCAAGTAACATAATAGATCTTTTATAATTCATGCGCTTAGCTTAATTAGTATTCAAATTAAATTATATGAATAAATAATTGATGTAAATTAATTATAGCAAGGACCTATGAATCATCTTCGGATCGTACAAACTAGAGTCGCACCAGAGAAAGAGAGAGAAATCAACGTAGATTTAATCAAGCGACACTTCTTAACCGTGTATGTATCAATGAGTAATGTCTTTCCATTTAACCTACAATTGTTACCGAGTAAAAATATATCTAACCCTCTGATACTTTAAAATTTTAAGTAATAAAATCTATTATTATTATTATTATCAACCTATAATTTAATTATTGTGCTTCTCTGTCCAGGGCCACTACGCCTTTGCATAGGGTATTTATATCAGTTAAGGTTTATTCGAAATTATTGAAATTAATTCTACTCAACGACAAAAATTGGTAACATATGTAAGTATAAATCTTACAATAAGTATAATGTAAATTTTATATAATTGTGAATAAATGTACGTGTATTTATTTTTATAACTATCATAAAAATTTTCTTATTTCAAAATCTATCTTAATTATATGATTTTCATATTTGAATCGAATTAATTATTATATTCTTATATAAAAAAAAAACTCTACTACCCGCATACACATCAAATATGATAGATGTTCAAAGCTTACAGAATAGATACATTGGGTCTCTATGTTTAGCTGTCAACGTGTCCCTCTTATCCTTGGTGTCCAGCAGATAAAGCTTGTGTGCAGTGATTGAGGTCCTCGAGAAAGTGAAAAAATGTAAAGTCCGAGTACAAGGTGCAATAATAATTAAAAATTTGTGTTAAAACTTATAAATTTATTACTGTGCGTTTGAGTTATTAAGGTATATCTGTATATGTGTGGATATCTTGACTATAGTTTTGAGGAGTACCGATCACTTCTAATTCTCGCTACGTACTACCTTCCTGCGACGACCGAAACCACGTCGTCTCGCACTTTCGACCGCCCGGGCGGTTTCCCCTCTCTCTCTTTCTCGAGTGATCTTTTTTCAGCGTTTGCACTTTTCGCGCCTCACGCCACTACCCAGCGCGCGATGCAGGCATGCTACGCGACGGATTCCTACACAAGTTGAATGAACGAAGCATGTTTCAACATTATGATGTCAAAATATGCCACACTAATATACGTTTTTAGTAATTGAATTGCGGAACTTTCGTGAACATATTTTAATAGATTTCAATTCAACTTGAATTAAAAATCCGTCACGTAACAAATAGCCCCTTTTTTACTAACTTTTCATTACAAAAACAAAAAATGGCATATTAATGGAAAATGAATTCAAAGATAGTAAAAAAGGGGAAACCTCTGTAAAAAAGGTGCCTACCTATCTACCTCTTGGGTGGCGTGGAAAAGATAGACTTTTTATATCTTTTATATATTATATAGAGTCTCCGTCAGTGTTCCGCCCATATATTACCTTTACCTAGAGATATACAATTTCCTCATATGTCGTACAGAAAATTATTTGTGCTTATCCATAATTTCATGATCAAGCAAGCGAAGGCACAACTTGCGTGCGTTCGTGGTCCTCATTGCTACCGAAGGCAATATACAATTTTTCCCCATACCGTACAGAAAGTTATTTGTACTTAATCTTTGATTTCAGGGTCGAAAACGTCACATAACCTCATTCCTAGAAACTGTGATGCCTATGCTCGTACGTTAAATATTTTTTAGATAAAGATTTATGATCCTTACTTTTTTTTAATAATATCTATATAATAATCTTTACTATTTTTTTTTAATTTGAGAATAAAAACTGATAAATAAAAAGTCCATTTACTAATGGGGGTTGGCGAGCGGAGCGAGCAGGGGGGTACCCCTAGTATATATATATATCCTCCTATAGTATATAGTTGTAAGAGGCTTGTAGGGTACCCAGCCCCTCCTCCCCCCTCCTCGCTCCTCCTTACAGCCCCTCCTCAATCCCTCCTTAAAATAACGGAAAAATGAGATTAGAAATAGGAGTTTTTAGTATTACATTTTCTCCTCAAAACCCCTCCATCCCCCTCCTACCCCCTCTGCCCCTCCTCAAAATACCTCCTCCCCCTCCTCCTACCCCTCCTCTTAATATTGTATTGTTTTTCTCATTTTGTTATACATTACATATATATTACGAATGATTTGATATTGTTAATATTATTGATGTTGTTTCTATATTATTAAATAATTATAATATCAAATGTTATCAATTATAAGGTCAAGTTTAAAAAATTTGTATAAGTTCCCCGTTCCTTTTTGCATGTAAGAAGCCTTAATCACATCAGGGTATGGCTTTAATAACGTTACTAATGATTATAGTTTAATCTAATAATAATACATTAAGGGGGTCAGATACCTTTACAATTTTCTTCATAAAATGACGTGAAAAAAATTAATTTTCATAATTAGAAATATTTAGAAGTAATATCCTAAAAATATATTCAATTTATGATAAAACGAGACCCAAAAAAAAATTTTGATCGATTTTAACCAAATATATGGCCATTTCAAAATTTTTGCTCTGCCGTCGACACCAGATTCAGGAACTGCATATATTTTAAGGTAGTTCTTACCCAAGAAAACGATCGTTAAAAAAGTATTCTATATAATCTATAGCTCAAATATTATATTACAAGTGATAGTAAAATCCAAAAGTAGGTTGCTTTAAGTAACAGAAAAATTTTTCATATATAAATTATATACATTAAAGCCTAATATTTGCTAAATAAGGAAAAATATCACAAAAAGTCATTAATTATTTTTTTTTTTTATTCGATTTTTTTATTAAAAACGCTATTTTGTTTCTCAAGCGTTCCTCGATAAATTCGCCGCATGAAATTATCAACAAATCATTTTACACAAAGTTAAAGAAATTTGTTTAAAAAAAAATTACAAAAACTTAGCAACTAATAGCTGACAATTTCATAATGTTGACAATTTCATGCGGTGAATTTATCGAGGAACGTTGCAGAAACAAAATAGTGTTTTGAATAAAAAAATCGAATAAAAAACAAAAATAATTCATGACTTTTTGTGATATTTTTCCTTATTTACCAACTTTTAGGCTTTAATGTACATAATTTATATTTGAAAAATTTTTCTGTTACTTAAAGCAACCTGCTTTTGGATTTTACTATCACTTGTAATATAATATTTGAGCAATAGCTTATACACAATACTTTTTTAACGATCGTTTTCTTGGGTAAGAACTACCTTAATGGGAGAGGTCCTAAAATTTTGGTATTTTAGATGACTATTGACTGAAGAGTTGTACGTATCCAATTTATTTGATTAAATAATTTTTTACGGTCAAAAATTGCTAAAAAATCTTAAATTTAAGTGAAATTCAGATTTTTTTAACAATCTTTGACCGTAAAAACTTATTTAATCAAATAAATTGGATACATACAACTCTTCAGTCAATAGACATATAAAATACCAAAATTTTAGGACCTCTCCCATTAAAATATATGCAGTTCCTGAATCTGGAGTCGACGGCAGAGCTCAAAATTTTACATTATGTAGAAAACAGCTTTAAAAATAAAATTACTAAAATACTTCTTTATTTCTTCTTCTTTATTTCTTAACTCCATCTCCGCCCTGAAATACAAAAAAATATTGTTTTTCGCTCAAAATATTTTACATTTAAAACAAATATTCTGGTACCTCAGTATACGGTCTATTAGACTTGTAAGCTATGAGCACGCGTAACAGTCATATCCACATCAGTCAGTCAAGTTTGTTAAGTGGTTTAACATGTAGATCCTTTGGTGCTTTTAAATCCATATGTTTTTAATAATCTTTATCACATATATTAGATTCTTGTACATATACTGAGGTAAATAAAGAATGTATTGAGAAATCCAAAACCCTTCATGCATGTTATGAAGCCTGTATCGCTATAGCCAAATGCTTAAAAAAATGTTTATAGCAGCAACGCTCCTATATCAATCTTCTTTTAATGTCTAATAAGGTGAACTGCTTTAGTTTACGTTCATTATTCTTTTTCACATATAATATTATTACTTAATAAAGAGAATACGACTGATACATATTTATTGCAGTGCATAACTGTTTTTACTTCAGAAAATAAAATGTCAATTATATCATAGTGAGATTCAGGCAATGGCAGATAATGATAGCTTTCGGGCAGAAGCAAAGGTTCCATAACATTTTTCTGCACAATAGCATATCTTTCGCTTCCTTTAAAAGTTGATTTAAATCTGTACACTAAATGTTTTTTGTAATAGTCAATATGGACTTAATTTTTCTTTAGTATCAATCCCTGTTATTTTAAGTATAAAGTTTCCAATAAAAGTTCAAGTACTAAAAGCTATTTCTAAAACATTAATTCAACTGTCACACGTATTATTCAAACACTTTTAAAAACTGATTTAAAATACCTTTACGTATTATAATACACTAAATGTTTACTCCAAAATCCGTTGGAACCAATGAAAATTAAGAACAACACTTTGTATAGAAAAGGTGCTGATGCTGATATCACAGTGTTTATATGAAATGACAGCTCTGCATGTTTACATTGCTTGCGGACTTTTACATAGGTTAAAATCAGCTCTGTTACAGTGAATCCACATTGCATGCCGTATGCCGTATGCCGTCAGAAAAAAAGTTGTTGTCTGAAATCTATAGGATTTATAACTCTATGGTTATAAATCCTATAGGAATTGTAACCATAGAGTTATAAATATTATAGATTTCGGACAACAACTATTTTTCTGACGGCATACGGCATACGGCATACGGCATGCAATGTGGATTCACTGTTACAATAAAGGAGTGAGCTGTAAGAGGCTGTTGTTGATAAGTCAGGTTGTTACGGTGCCAACTTAACTGCTATATAAGTTTTAAAATCAAATTTTTATTTTTGTTAAAAATACCGTCCATAAATTATATTATTTATTTTTTATCTTTGTATTAATGTTTAAAATATTATTTTTGGATCTTTTAAAGTATATACAGACATACATTTAGAGTGAGAATTTTAAATATATTAAGAACAGTGAAATGAAAAAAAATTAGTAGAAATAATATATGATTATATAATTATGTATGCAAGGGAAAAAATGTAATTTGAACCAAAAACAAATGAAAAGCTTTATCATTGTTTTGTGTACATTCTTAAAACAAAAATAGATAATGCTTTAAAACTAATTGGGATATATTCTACAAGTGTTTTTTAGTAAAATATGTAATAAAAAAAAAAATTGATTTTTCGTCATTCTAAAGGTGTCCGACCCCCTGAATACTATAAATATAGTGTATTTAACATGACTAAAATAATTTTTTTTAACCAAATGTCGATATTTTAGAAATAGCACAAACAATTATTGATAATAAATCTCTATCTTTTTGGTATCTTAACAAATTTTAATCATCAATGTCTCATTTTATTCTTTCACGGGGACTTGCCCAAGGAAAAATTCAAAATTATTCAAGACCCAGAAAGTTATAGCCAATTGAAGATAATTATTTTTATAACCTCATTCGAGATTTTATAAACAATTATAGCTACCTTAAATGTTATCAAATGTATTGGAGGGTATACGTAAGCGCTGTGCGGTACTGTGCTGTGCGGTGCTGCGTGATGCCCATGTTATTGGTGCATCGGCTACTTACGGAACTACTTTTCTGATTGGTCGGTATTTAAACATCAACCAATCAGCGGCGTAGTTCTATAAGTAGCCAAGCACCAACAGCACCGGCATCGGAAACGCACCGCACAGCACAGTACAGCGCTTATGTACACTCTTCCTAAGGTCACGTTTAAAAAATTTGTATAAGTTCGCCTTTCCTTAAATGTTATCAAATGTATTGGAGGGTGTACGTAAGCGCCGTGCGGTACTGTGCTGTGTGATGCTGCGTGATGCCCGTGTTATTGGTGCGTTGGCTACTTACGGAACTACTTTTCTGATTGGTCCGTATTTAAACATCAACCAATCAGCAGCGTAGTTCTACAAGTAGCCAATGCACCAACAGCACCGGCATCGGAAACGCACCGCACAGCACAGCACAGCGCTTATGTACACTCTTCCTAAGGTCACGTTTAAAAATTTGTATAAGTTCGCCTTTCCTTTTTACGCGTAGTTTTAATGTAAGCCTTAGTCATATTAGGATATGCCTTTAATATCGTGACACATAATGTAGGACACAAAATAGAACACACCCTCATATGATTGTGATATTATGGATTTACCAAATCTAAAGTATGGAAACGTAGAGAACGCAATAAACAATTTGATGCGATTTGGCGGTTAAATATTGTTTCACTTAAAGATAATGAAAGATTTTTTTTAAATTACTGTTGAACTGCATAAAAGGTGCTGCTTCTTTTAAAGATTTACAAACATTTAATAACGTCTCATATGAAACATATAAAGAAGCAGCACTTGCTATGGGTTTAATAGACGATGATTCGCAAATTTATATTATTTTTGATGAAGCAAGTAATAGCATGCTTCCTTTTCAATTACGTAAATTCTTTGAATGGTTTATCTTAGCTGAAAATATTCAAGGTAATTTAATTTGGAATAAATTCAAAAAAATTTTTACTGAAGATTTTAAAGAAAATAAAGAAAATAATGCTTTGTCACACATTCAAAATATATTACAAACTGAAGATAAAAGTTGTAATGCTTATAGTTTACCTGAACCAATAATAAATAATATCGGAAAAAGTCCTGAAAATTTAAAAAATAGTAAAAATCTTTTTGAAATTTTGTTGAATCAATTAACTACCAATCAAAGATTAATTTTTAATCAAATTATAACTCACAAAAATAAAATTTATTTTATTGATGGACCAGGAGGTTCAGGAAAAACTTTCATATACAAGACTTTAATATATCACTTTTTATCTTTGAATAAAAAAATTTTATCTATGGCTTGGACAGGAATCGTATCTATTTTATTACCTAGAGGAATGACAAGTCATCGTACTTTTAGACTTCCTTTAGATTTAAACAGTATTGAAAGTGCTTTTCTAAAATTAGAATCAGATAAAAAAAAATTACGGGAATTAGATATTATCGTTTGGGATGAAGCATCAATGATCCCAAAAAAAGCTTTGGAAATTGTTGATCAAACACTCAAAGATATATGTTACAGTGATGTTGCATTTGGTGGTAAATCGATAATTTTAGGAGGCGATTTTAGACAAATTCTGCCAGTCCTAAAACATGGTTACCGAGACAGTATAGTACAGGACACAATCAAATTTTCTCATTTATGGCCTCTCTTTAAAGTTTTAAAATTAACTGAAAATATTCGCTTACTTAATAATATTAGAGAAGGTCTACCACATGAATTAAAATTAAAAATAAATGCAATTGTAATGTTAATTAGAAATATAAGTATATCAGAAGGAATGTGTAATGGTACACGCTTGAAAATTACAGGTTTATTTAATCACAATATTAAAGCTGAAATAATTACGGGGAAACAATTGGTGAAGAAGTTTTTATACCACGAATAACATTAAATACTGGAGATTCTTCTTTATTTCCGTTTACACTTTTTAGAAAACAATTTTCAGTTGCATTAGCTTTTGCTATAACAATAAATAAATCTCAAGGTCAAAGTTTTAATTCTCTAGGTATTTACATTAGATGACCTTTATTTTCACATGGCCAATTATAAGTTGCTTTATCCCGATGTAAAAATCCTAACAATATATTTATTGAAAATCTTTTAGAAAATTCATCAATAATTAATAACATTGTTTGGAAAGAAATTTTTGACATTTAATCTACACTTATTAAAAAACTTTTTCAAAAATTATTATTTTCTTTTATATATATTTTTATCTAAATTTATATAGATCAAAATAAACCCAACTAAATTTATATCAAAAATCATTTTATTTATAATATTATTCTTTTACGCAAGTATAAGACATGTTGTAATTTCTTATAAGCATAATATCATATAAATAATCTGATTATTTTATTACATATAATAAAAAAAATTTCAATATAAATATATTTATATGAAATATTTTTGTATTAAATGTAATAAAGGAGGGATTCAATTTTCATTACATTAATTAAAAATTATTAATACAAATTATTTAAAATTAATTAAAATTGATAAAATTTATTAATGAAAATTGATTCACATCTTCCATGGTGGAGGAAGGATGGGATAGGTTGGAGTCAAGGAGGTCGGAGGGACGACTCCTATGGTTTTTTGGGTTATTGACGAATTCCATGGTTGTGTTTAGGCTTATTATATAAAAAATGATTAACAATAATCTTATATTATTTTCGCATGTCCCATTATCGTATCTAATTATTAATATTTGTTATATAAAACACCTAAGCACAATCAAATCAAAAATTCAACGCGCCTATAACAGTACCTCAGTGGTGGTGTGAAAAACTGTTAACTTTAGTAAATAACACGCTAAAAAACTGACTACACATTAAAACACATATAATAATATGAGCACGACCTTACACTATTAGGCGTAATAAACAGCGCCACCTTTTTTATAAATTTTTTGCACACATAAGTAAAACAGTAAATGTATACGAGATGTACTGTACACATATGTATTAGAGGTCATGGTGAAAAACCGGCACTTAAAATGCTCAGAGAATCGATCTACAATATAGGCACGCAAATTTAGAAAAGAATTTTTTCTAAATAGAAAAAAACCTCGTAGTATTTCTAGATTTAAACAACAGAATTGAGTTTCCAGTTGTATTAAATTTTAATATATTTTTTTTAACAATTCACGCTAAAAATGGGCGTTGGCGAGCGGAGCGAGCAGGGGCGGATATATATGTATATATATATATATATACCCTCTCTGCGTATAGAAACTCTAGGTCGGGCTCCGTAAACCGGGATGTATTGAATGTTTATGGAGCCCGGGCTCCATAAAAGGATTCGGGCTCCATAAAGCTATCTATCTTTAAAAAAGGGCTCCATAAACATAGTTAACGAGATGTGTATATATATATGGGATATTTCAGGTGAAGTCAGCAGCTCAAAATTTTAAAATCGCTGAAAATTGGTTTACTTCTAGTTTTTCATGAAAAAAAAATGTTCCTAGAGTTTGAGACTAAAATTTTCAAAAATAAGCCAATTATGGAACATTGAAAATTCAAATTTTTTTCATTTTTTGGTTATAATTCAACTTTAATCATTTTTTTACTCAAAAATTTGAAATTTTTTGTATAGGACATTGATTGGGAAAAAGGTTGCATTTTATCTCTAGAATGTGCCAGTATTTTTTTTAGAACCCTTTTCGAAAGCCTCTGATTGGTTGCTTTTTGATATACATTCATTAAAGAATATTGAGACTGCGGCCAAATTTTTTCCAATAGACAAATTTTTTTTGGGTTCTTCTTCGAAAACCCTTCAAAATGCTGCTTTCGTCAATTTTGGCTGAGCAAAGGGAAAAGAGTTACAATTTTTTGAAATAAATATATATATATATATATATATATATATATATATATATATAATACACTTGACTAAAGAAATAATGACCCTAAGGGTACCGTGATTCGCAGGGGGCCTGCGGCGTTCGCTTTTAGTACCGAAATTCCGGAACAAAAGCCCGGAAAAGTACCTAAGATGTATTGTAGACGAAGCCTTATGGACCTCAAAAGTAGTGATACATGTATCGTATTTTTGAAGCCGGTCCCCAAAAAGGACAAAAATCCCCAAAAGTAGCAATCTATGGTGTATATATACCCCAAAAGTACCAACACATATACCTATACATACATATATATATATATATACATATATTTGTTTTAACAGATTTATGGAGCCCTTTTATACACATGAGCATATTTATGGAGCCCGTTTTCTTTTATGGAGCCCGGGTCCCATAAAATATTTTTCTCGGGCGTTTATGGAGCCCGATCTAGAGTCTATAACCCCAGGGTCCATTATTTCTTTAGTCACTTGCCATAGGGATCTCTGGGCTGTAGGTACTAATATACAGGGATGGGCTCCATAAACGGATGGAGGGGTAATTATATATATATATATATATGTATATATATGTATATATATATTGGCTTCCTACCAAAACGTAAACAATAACAAATTACAACAGTAATTGCTTTACTGAATTACACTCACTAAGTGGACATGATTTAGCATTCATGTCAAAGTGTAATAAAACCAGTGAAAAAACTCAACAAACAGTGCTACGATAAACTCGCCTCTTTTATTCATGAATAATCTCAACCAACCAGTTAGTAGCTTAGACTTCATTTAAGAAAATATAGTGAATTTAGAAATCATTTATCGTTCAATCACCTTTATTTAATATTGTACTCTACTCTAGTCATCAAAATAGTTTATTTTTATATTCTTGTTATAACCAGTGTAATTTAATGTAATTATTAAGGCCAAATATGACTGTGAAAAATATAACATGAAGTTTATATATAAATTGTCTTCGACTCAACTTATTTCATCACCCACAGCATGTTACTCATTTAAACTTATGGAATTCTCAAACAATTTTATATATGATATTATTCGTATTATTTTTCAGTATTCTCATCTGTGATATCACTCTGCGTGACTTAACTTACTGTGATATATAGTATTACCTAGTTTTTAAGTTTGACTGTGATATCACGTGCAATATTTTTCCATTTTTTTTAAATTTCTTTTTAATGTTAATTTAAGCGGAATTTTGTGTTGTTTTTGAAAATTATTTTGTATAATTTATACGAATAAACATCCCTCACTCTCTCTCATTCTCACTCTCTCGCTCTCTCTCTCTCTCCCCCCCACCCCCTGGCCCAACTCCCCCTACCTCCCTCCCTCTCCCTCTCCCTCTAGATACACGCGATCTCTCGCTCTCTCGCTATCTCATTATACGTACAATTCTCAGAAGAGAGCGCCGTAACAACTCTTGCAACGACAATCAAAGTCTCGCACACTCTTTCTCTCTATACGCGCGATTCTCAGAAGCGCGTGGCGAAGCTACGCTTACTTTCTATCTCTCCCTCTCGCTCCCTCTTTATATGCGCAATTCTCAGAAGAGTACGTCGAAACAACTATTGAGACGAAAATCAAACCTCTCACAGACTCTCTCTATATGCGCGATTCTCGGAAACGCCCGGCGAAGCTACGTGCGCGACGGAAGACCCTCCCGCACTCTCTCTTCATACGCACATGATTCTCGGAACCGCGCGAGTAGTTGGGGTACACTTCTGGCAGACAGGGGGCGTGGCCTAATGGCGCCAGTGAAGAGATAAGAGGTGTCGGGTAGATATAATCTTGGGGTACGGTTCTGGCAGATGATAATCTTGGGGTACGGTTCTGGCAGTTGGGGAGGTGGGAGGAGTGGGTGGAGTGGGTGACGATGGGTGGTGGGAGGAGGTGGGTGGTTGTGGGTGGTGAATTTTTAAAAAATTTGAATATTTGCATATTTTTGGATACTGATTTAGAGATGGGGAGAAATTTGCATAAATTTACATATTTTGCCACATTGGTGTTAGGGAAGGATATTTGCATAAATTAAAATAAATAATTTATGATTGTTTATAACAATTAAAAAAATTTTTGAAATTTGAATATTTTTGTTATGATAATCTTGGGGTACGGTTCTGGCAGTTGGGAGGTGGGAGGAGTGGTTGGAGTGGGTGACGATGGGTGGTGGGAGGAGGTGGGTGGTTGTGGGTGGTGAATTTTTAAAAAATTTGAATATTTGCATATTTTCGCATACTGATTTAGAGATGGGGAGAAATTTGCATAAATTTACATATTTTGTCACATTGGTGTTAGGGAAGGATATTTGCATAAATTTAAATAAATAATTTATGATTGTTTATAACAATTAAAAAAATTTTTGAAATTTGAATATTTTTGTTTTGCACAGTGTCAATAAATTTGCATACATAATTATACATTTAAATAAATAATTTATGATTGTTTATAACATTTAAAAAAATTTTTTAATTTGAATATTTTGTTTTGCACAGAGTCAATAAATTGGCATAAATAATTTCCAATTGATTATAATATTTTAATAACTTTTTTTTATTAATATTTAAAAGTGGAGAATGTTGTTTTGTAAATTTATAAATAAAAAGAATGAAAATCAGTAAGATGATAAGGATGGATGGATGTTTGGATCGGAGTGTGTGAGAAAAATAACCAGGTATATTTTTTGAAAATTCGGTTTTATTTTTTCAGAGATAAGATACAATATACATTTTTGAAAAATAGATATGTGTACATGTGATAAGATATATCGAAGATACAATAAGTGAGATTATAAGAAATGTCTTACAGATTTAGATTTACAGCATTGATTATGATGATTACATGTTATTTTATTATGTAAAAATTTCTTATTATTAATAATATTGTTGTACATTGATACACTCAACACATCGTTAGCTCTGTAATTATTGGTAAATAGTGTACAAAACATATTAAGAGAATAATCATTGCACATATAAAACAAAAAATCGATACAGTAATGGCCACACACGTCAGAATCGAGACACTGTAGTTGTTGTATGTTCCACTCGTACACGACACAATTTCTTCGGAGTCTATTGATGTGATGTGGAACTGATGGGGGTAATCCGTAGCTGTCGAAGAAAACTCCATGTCCATCTTTGTCGATGTAGATGGCCACCCAATGTGAACCAGGTTTATGGCTTTCGTCGACATTAGCAACAAGGGCACAGGGGCGTGTCAACACAATCGGTATTTTGTTCGCTGGAAATACGCCTAGAGTCTGTGCCGGAATGTGTCGTAGAGCTTGCTGTAGTTGAAGTGAGTTCATTCTTGATGCTTGAGTATAGGTTTTGGTCGTGAGAGATATCCCCACCTTTTTCTCCGCCTGTCTCGTTTGTAGTAGTAGTAGTAGTAGATGAGGGGGTAGGGCTGACCTGTGTTGTCGTCGTCGTCGTTGTGGAATAACTAGTTTTGAGGTTTTTCATTTTAGCACAAAGATTATCGAGGTTCTGTAGTTGTTGGGCGTCGGCTATGTCTCTTGGCATCGGTGTTGGCGAATGAAGCGTTTTCATAAGCCATATTCGTATTTTATATGCGAACCCTAGGGCGCAGGCAAAATATTCTCTTTTTTTGCCATGATAAAAGCAGAAATGTTCATTCACGCGCGGTAGATTTTTGAAGGAAGGACACGAGTATTCTTCCAGATTGATCATTTGTCTTGAAAGAATATTTTCAAGAAAATATTGTTTTTGATAACCACGAACGTAAATGCGAACAGCGTTCCTGGCTACTTCTTTGAGACCATCAATTACATCTTCTAAAGTAGATTCACCATCGAACCACTCGATACCGTGTTGATAGACGGATAAATAACTGTTTGTAGCGAGTATGCCTTTTGGTAAATTACTACTTTTACACGGTGGTTTAATTATCCAATGTGCAAAATAATTACAGTCAACTCCAATGACAGCGATTTCTTTTGGTAGGAAATCACCATTTTTATCGTGAAATGCTTGAATATCTATTATAAAATCGAGTTTTTCCATGGTAGCGTCCACGTGTGTATAGTTACCCCTCGAGCTGTTTGAGCAGACTGATAAGTGTGGCGGTATGCTTCGTCGCTGTTTACGTCTGTGGTCTCCCGTCTCTTATTCTTGAGTGTCAGGGATAGGGGCTTATGAGTTATAGTCGGCGATAACCTGTCTGGACGAATCAATTTCTAGCACGTTGTCGTATTCGGCGTAAAGTACACAGTTTATTGTTTGTGTCAAAGCTTTTTCGAAGCCGACTTCTATTCTGATAGTACCGCTTTTTACCAAATTCCAATGATTGGCAAAGTGTGCAGACAAATCCGGTGTTAAATCGAATGCGAATAGACAGTAACCGTTAGCGTAATCCAAGCGATTTATATCATTTCCCTCGTTCATATAATGTATACCAGTTCCAGAGAATAAGGTATGATAAGCTTCGACGTATTGAGGTGAGTTTCCGGCAAACTTTGGTTGCAAAGGTTTGCTAGGAATCTGGGCACCATCAACGTATAACGAAAGAAAATTGATTGAAAAATTTTGGAAATTGAATGGGTTGAGAGTCCGATCCCCATTGAAAGCTTTATTATTTACAAAACCCAGTATAATTCTTTTCGGTAGTTGGCCTAAAATAACGTTTTCTAAATTTTCACCAGTTATTCCACTATGTATGGTAAAAGATTTAATTTCCACTCGTGTTATTGGATATTTAGCGGTGCTTGACGCGAGAGTATTTGCGTGAGCTATTAAAACTGTAGGACTCACTTTTACACGACGTACGAGTAAAGTTGCTTCGTTTATGTGCACAGAGTAATTGACATCTGAAGCATCCATTAAACAAAACGTGTCTTTGGAGCGTACGAGTCTCAAGCGAACTTCTACACCGTTCAATAGTAGTTTGTCTTGATTAAAAACATCACAGTGTAAATGACCGATTAGATCAACAGTTTTACCATCTTGCAAGTACTTCTGTCTTTTTATCAGCCCTTGATTTTTGCCAGTGCCAGGTGCTTCATCCATTTCCCCAGCGACATCGTTAACCCAAAGGTTTGTCGTTAAATGTGAAGATTTTGCAGTAGGCCCATAATTGAGTAGGCTTTCTAAATATGCTCTGTAAGGATAAGCATTATTTGCTGGAGAGACCAATTTCTGATTAAAATATACATCAACTTGATTGAACATTGAGTGCAAAAAATTGTTCACAGGAGCCACGAGAGCATCTTTTTCCTTGGTGTATGGTGTGAGTCGCACTTTCACTTTGATTAACGTATGTGCGAGATCTAGATAATCCTCGTTTTGACCATTTATACAAAATTCTATCGGACTCTCGTCGTTCAACGACGACACGGGTTTGTAAAATACCCATCTTGAAGATTCTAGAGCAGTTTGTGTAGGTGGAAGAGAAAACAAATCAAGCTCGGTTTTTAAACACGGCTCCGTGTGACTGTGTAAAAATGACATGTTTCTTATTATTTTTTTTTAAATATTATACGAAAATATCAATGTTTTTATTATTATTATTATTTTCAAATATTATCCGAAAATATCAATGTTTTTTTTATTTTTTTTCGATTTTCTTCGTACACTTTTTAACTTTTTGTTTTGTCTTCTTTTTGTCTTCTTTTTAATTTTTCTCTTTCCTATTCGTTTACGTTTGACAGTTTTTGAGCGTTTTTTCGTTTTATTGAAGAGATCCGACGTGATCCACGCACACTACGCGACTGTCGTAGAGTTTTGTGGGACAAACCTTTATAACCGGATCCTTCCATAATTTTATCGAGTTTTTCCACCGCTTTACGTTTAAGATTTCGTCCTGATTCATTCACTCTATTTTTAAAAGCTTCTTTGAATGATCTGTTATTTTCCGCAACGTCGTTAAGAACATTAACACCAGCGCGTAGAGCTTCTTTTCCAACAACTCGAGCACCTTTTGCAAGAAATGGCAGAGCGCGTCGAAACAGACCTGTGAAGAACGAACCCAAGCCATGTCCTCGTTGTCGTTGAGAGCCAACATAAACATTGTTGATACCTCTGCCGCCTCCGCCATACTGATGATGATATTCGTCGTAAAAACTCATAATGAGAATTCTCTTTTAAAATGTAGCGTCACAGTCAACGTTCCAAACTCGAATGGTATTGATTGGCCAAACTGATCTCTTATATCGATATCTATAGTTTGAAATCTATTATTTAAAAGAGATAAATAATTTATTGAATCAAATCTTTTTACTATTGTAGTGCCAAAATTAAAATTTTTTGCTTCGAGATTTACTATTCGAAGTAGAGGTGCATGTGTATCACCAACTATGCAAGGCTCGCAGAGGTTAGAGTATATAAATAGCTGATCCGGGATGGCTCTTGCAAGACTAGCGGGGTGTTTTGCCACAGATGTTATCTCAGTCGTAGACGCTTTTATCTTTGAAAAACCATCTTCAAAACCTAAAATTCGTTTTACATGGTCTGTAAATGAGACAGGCTGACAAGACTTATTTTCTGGTAGTTTATTAACAATTTCTTTTATAGTAATGTAACCACCTTTGTCGTCATAAATTAATTTTGAACATTCATTTTTATTATTTAAATGTAAAAGTGTTTCGTTTATAGCGCTCACAAGACTATTTATCGAGTTATATGTACCATGTTGAAAATGTTTTTCTCGTTGACCAGCCCGCGCTTCTATTAATTTAGTATCGCGACGACGAAGATGTAAAGTTGTACATGGAATGTAAATTTCTGAAAGACCGACTACCCATTTATCGTACACCATTATTTCTCTAGGTAAGCGTGTGGAGTAATTAGTTGTTGTGTTTAACGGAAAATAATGCATACTACTATTGCTCGGTAGTACAATACTAAATTCGTTGCGATTCATTTTATTACAATTTTTGCACCTCTGTAGCAGAAATCCAAGAATTAAATTTTTCCGGATAGCCAACCCAACTAACAAAATATTTTTTTTTTGCTCCCTTGCCACGAGTTTGTAAAATTTTGTCAATTTTGTATACTTGTTTCTCGACACGTTTTTTGTGAACAAGACTGAGTTCTTCTGGATAAAAAAAACCTTCTATATTTTCTCCATCAAAATCATTCAGCTTGTAGATAAATAAGTGTTGTCTTTTTAAAACACGCACAATATTAAAGATTTCTTCACTCCAAGATTTTGCAGCACCCTTTTCAAATCTGTTTTTGTCACGGCTTATACGTACGTTATCATCAATTTTATATTTCGGTATTTTTCGATAAACTTGTTTCCGTGACGCGCGTTCAACTAAATTTTTTCTAGCGATGTGAGCATTATAAATAGTTACTGCTGCCGGAGCCATTTTTATAGTACTATGACGTGTCTTGTTGTAGGCTGTTATTAGTTTTTGTAAAATGTCAATGTATCGATAAGTATTTTTATAGGTAAAATATCTGTACATCCGTTCTTTGATAGTACGTATAAAACGTTCAACAACAGCCGCTTTAACATCAGGATTGGTCACGACGCGAAAGATGATATTATTTTCTTTCAAAAATTTTTGTAAAATACTTCCAACAAATTCCTTACCTCGATCGGTTTGTAACATTGCGGGAAAACGTCCTTTATTATTTTCTAATATTTTTTTGAAAGCTTTTGTAACTTCTTGAGTGGTTTTGTCGCGCAACGGCTCTGCCCATGCATATTTGCTCAAAACATCAATGAGAATTAAAATATAAGAAAAACCATCGTTGTAATTTTTAAACGAAGTCATTTGCATTAGATCGCCTTTCCAAACTTGATCACGGGCATTAACATCGTAAAATAAGCGTGGAAATCTTCGTCTTATAGTTTTGTGTAATGTGTACGCATCTTGTTTTGTTAACCATTTTTTAATTTTTTTATCCGGTATTTTCTTTTTGTTTATTCTGATTAAATTTCTAGCTCCGGAAAATCCTGCTTCGTTTTGTGGGTCAAAGTATTGATTTTTAAAGTTTTCATGTTAATACTTTATCCAGAAAGATTTTTGTTTTTCTCGAGGTGTTGAAGAGACAAATTTGTTATTTTTCCTCTTGTTTTTTTTCAATACTAGAGTTTCCAGCTTTTATTACTGTATTGGATAATTCGCTTAAAGAATGATTGTTTTTACTTTCAATAAGAAGAGTCTGGTCATTGTCGTCTTGAAAGCTTTCTTCAATAGATGCCTCTCTTTTGCTAGAGTTTATCTTACGAGAAAACGAGTGATTACCGAGTTCCCAAATTTCAGGGTTTCCGATAAATTCTCGTGGAGTTGTAATATCTTTAAGTAATGCTGCAAATTCTTTTCTACCGATGGCTTTGACGTTCTTTCTATTTCTACAAGCGTCGTTCACCAAATCCACTATGTTGGAATTTTTTATTTTATCACCATCTATGTACACTACGCCACTTTCTCCCCATCTGATGCGATCGCTGTTATTTTTTAAATGGTTGAGTAGTAACTGAGCTTTCTTTTGATACAACTTTGGTACGCTTTGTAAAATCGGATCATCTTGCATACTATTGGAAGTAAAATCTTCGTAATTATCTTTGGATGTACGAGTATTACGTCTTTCTTCAACGAAAAATAAGTATCTTTGCAATACTCTTAAATAATCTTTTAATCTGTCATGGTCGTTTGTGTACGTTTTAGAGTCTAGAATTGTTCGCATTTCATTATCCAAGCGGGTCCAATTATCTCCAATCGTTTGTGTGGTTTGCTGTGGAGCCGGTGCTGACGGTACTGATGTGGATATCGAACTGTTTGCCGTATTTACATTGGTAGGGTGTCCACTTTCGTGTCGAATTCTATCAAGTTGTTCCTTAGATATTAATACCATTTTTGTTGCTCTTCCCATTATTATTTTAAAAATATGTTTGAAAATATTTCTAATATTGGAGTAAGCAAAAGCGGTAAGAAACCGCCACCTTTTTGAACGAGAAAACGTTTCTTCCCCTTCCAAGAATTTTTACGTAAAGTTTTTTTGGCCAACTTTCTCAAAACAGTTTTATATTTTTTCAATTTTTGTTTCTGCGCAGATTTTATCGACACTACACCTTTGATCACATTCAGAGCACATTCACAAATATACTTTATTAATTTTTCGTCTGCCGCACGTAGTAGAGCAAGTCGTTGATTCTTATCAGAATGTCTCAATGCTTCTAAAAGAGCAATATATTTTTTACTAATCGGAGGGTAGCGTTTTATGCGTTGAACACGGCGCCTTCGCGTAGTAGACTGATCCATTGCTCATCACACACTGAAATTATTTAAAACCGCTTGTAATTTTGTTTTTCCGGAAATGAGTTTGTGTTTGTCGAAAATTTACTGGTGAAACTTTTCCATTGTGATTCAGATTTTTTTTCATCTTTTTTTTTATCTGAATCGCCGAGTAGTTTGGTTTTTTCAGAGCTGTTTGAGCGATCCATCTCGACGACTGATCAAAAGATACTGAGATAAATTTATATCTTCACAGATACATATACTTAAAATACATTCGCATAGGCGGTGTGTGTGTATTTCGGTATATATACGTACTGATACTCGTCATCTGGAAAAATACAAGACCGAAACCTAAATTCGTCCAACGTACTCTGTTTACAATCAATCATTAGATACCCGTGTCCTTTAGCTGTTGCATCTTGATAAGCCTCTTGTACAAATTTCGAATCTTCGGGATATATCTGTCTTGCAAGATGTTGTATTTGTGCTCTATCACGTGGATTTTTAAATAAAACGATATAGGATGCGTTGAGGCTAATGTCGCGCGAGTGTGTTGACTTGTGGAAAATATTTTGTGTAATAAACATTACACTAATATTTTTATGATGACTTCCTTTAGTAAATAAGTCAACTACAACGTTATTTGATGATTCACGCATCAAATCGTCTATTATCACAAGCTTTTTCGAAAGTGGATCGTTTGAATAATCGCCGGTTTTCGGTAAACCTTCACGAAATTCAATTTGCACACCGTCGCCTACATAATTTTCGCTTTTATAACCGTCTTGCCACTCGGCGTAATAAAACAAAATTCTGTCAAACGCGACGTCCGCCATATGTTGCCGAAAATTTAAAAACTTTTTCACAAAAACCGTTTTTCCACATCCTGTAGGGCCACAAATAATACTTGTCCATGGATGTTTCCATCTTATATCCATGGTTGATAAACAATAACTAATTTAAGTATAAGCCAACCACACACAGCTACCCACACACACACACACACACACACACACACACACACACACACACACACACACACGCGCGCACACGCACACCCACACGCATACACACGCACACCCACACGCACACACACACACACACACACACACACACACACACACACACACACGCGCGTGCGCGCACTAGGGTGGGGGGGCGGCGGCGGCGGCGGCGGCGGCGGGTGATTAGCATACCTGGCATGCACGCTGGGAGGTGTAGGTGTACCCCCACCCCGATGAGCTCGGTGGGCCCGGCGGCCTCCCAGCTTATCTAGCTTGCATAAAGCGCTTAAGGAGGGGTGAGCGAGTAAACAGCTTTTCCAGCCCCCTCGCTCATCTACCAGCAGAATAATCTTGATCTTCCAGCAACAAGGACCGTTTATTTCGTGCTGCTCTACTCTTGCGTTATTTCAATTTTACAATGAACGGCATTAAAATTCACGAGTCGGAAAAATTGATCGAGAAAGTTCGAAACGTCAGAATTTCTTGTTTTTCTACACCATCTTCTTTTTACGTACAAATAATAGCTGAGGATGAAGTATACCAATCACTTGAAAATGAAATGAGTGAGTTTTAAGATGCAACTAGTTTTTTTATTCAAGAGTCAATATTATTCAAAATAGAGCGGAATACATCCGTAAAAAAACTGAAAATACACGAGTTGGAAGTAAGTATTTAAAAGCTAACACGGTTTAAAAAATATTATTTAGAATTTAATTAACTATTTATTTATTTACAGCCAGGAATGTATATAGCGATTAGAGTGAAAGATCGATGGTTGCGGGGTGCTGTAGGTGAAAATCCTCTGCAGTGTAAAATTATAGACACCGGAAAAACTTTTAATTTATCTCGAACAAACGAGCACATTGGAATTTTCGAGCTAGATCATCGTTTCCTAGTTTTACCAGCAAGAGCGATTTTGTGTGGTTTAGGGAAAATTTTACCAATTTCTTCAAAGGGGAATCGTTGGACAGAACAAGCGTGTCAGTTGTTTAAAACTTTAACAAAAGGACGCCAACTACGTGCATATTTTTTACAACAAGAACTCTTTTCAAATAGTTTTTATATATTTTTGTCAAGTGTAGGAGTAGATGGAGGCATTGTTCACATCAACACAGCATTATGCGCTTTCGATACAGCCATAGCTAATGTTGTAGGGTTACATCACCCTATCTGTTCATTTGATACTCCATGCTAGTGAAATAATTTAAAATAATTAAAGTACGCAACTTCTAGTGTTTGAAAATATAAATAATAATAATAAGTTCAAGTCGTTGTGAGATTTTTTTTTCTTTCGCAAATGACAAATAAAATGTTTAAAACTGTAAAGATATAAACAATGCGAATGTAAAAAACAAAAGTATAAATGAAAAAAATGTAAGCAAGGTTTTTATGAAAATAAAATTAAATTTGTAAATAAAAAAAGAGTGTAGAAATTTGCATTTATAACATAGGAAATTAATTAGGTATTACAATAAATAAGGTTATAAAACAAATAGTATGATTTTTTTATTTTTTGTTTTTTTACAATAAAAATGAAAATATAATTTTATTAAAAATTATTAACCGACTACAATTTTCTTAATTCTAAAATAAACGCATACAATACTTTAGACATTTGTCTTTACAAATTTTTATGATTAAGTGTACAAATCATATCGCTTAAGGTTATAAAACAAATAGTACGAATTTTTTCACAATAAAAATGAAAATATAAATTTATTAAAAATTATTAACCGATTACATTTTCTTAATTATAAAATAAAACGCATACAATACTTTAGACATTTGTCTTTACAAATTGTTATGATTAAGTGTACAAATCATATCGCGTGGATCGTTTTCGTTTTCAGATCTATAAACTGTGTTGTTCATTCGGAAATGAATCGCCTTAATTTTATTTTTTTCGATACATTGTAAAAGAGTTGAAATTGTAATGTCTGTAAGTGTGATAAATCTTGTGATAAACCTAACCTCATGAATTTGATCTTTTACACATTTACTTTCTCTACAAACTGTTCTTTTTTAACAGGGCAATACATAATTCTAAATCTACCAACAAGTTTTACAGTTATCGTTATATTATTATTATCATATTGTATAGATTCTAAGCTTTTAAACAGCTTATTATACTCCAACATTTTTCCTTTTTCTTTCAAAAGTATTAATGAATGAATGATTTTATGCCATGCTAATCCCTGTAACGTCTTTCTATAAGTAGGATAGTATAAACAAGTAGGTACGTTACAAGTGAGTATTTCACACAAACAAGGGTAATCTAGTTCCTCACGTAAGAAAACCTGAGTCTCTGTAAAAATAAAATTATTATTATTATTATCAAAATTAAGATCTTCGATCGTTACAAATACATTTATCCATCGCTATTTATTAAACCTCGATGATTACGAATACATATGGTATTACATGCGTTATCAGGGTTTTTATATTCATAATAGACATTTTCTCTTTGGAAATAAATCATGCTAATTTCATGTTTATCGATACAACGTAAAATCCCCATAAGTTTAGTATCTGTAAATAGCTGAGAGCCTTCGACAAATCTAACTTCATGAGTTTGGTTTTTCACACATACACTTTCTCTACAAGTTGTTGAGTCATTAACAGGACAATATACGCTTCTAAATTTGCCGTACACCTTAGCGTTTATCGTTATATTATTATTAAAT
Source organism: Torymus aiolomorphi (assembly GCA_036365515.1). Lineage (NCBI taxonomy): Eukaryota > Metazoa > Arthropoda > Insecta > Hymenoptera > Torymidae > Torymus > Torymus aiolomorphi. Next base: position 101,655,976 of record CM070876.1, on the reverse strand, counting down.
TTCATATATTCTAAACTTTTCAACATATTATTATACTCCAATATTTTTCCTTTTTCTTTCAAAATTATTAATGAATGAATGACTGTATGCCATGCTAACCCCTGTAACGTCTTCCTGTAAGCGGGGTAATGTATGCAGTTAGACACGTTACAGTTATTAACATGACAATAGCAGCTACGGTTTACTTCCCTGCGAAGGAGAATCGATGTCTCTGCGGAAAAAAAAAATAATTTACTATTATTGAAAAATTATAATGGTCGACGATCTCTGGCACATATATATTGTAAGCCTCGCTGTCTATTCCATACCCCAAATAAAGATCTATGTTGTGTGGACGAAAAATAATCGTGCTAAGCTTATTCTTATCTATCAAATATAAAAGATCGCCAACTGGTCGATCTATGATGTTACAGACAGCACGTATAAACCTTATCTCATGGATTTGGTTTTGAAGACATTCGGGGTCCTTACAGTCTATCTTTTTGTAAACGGGGCAATACATCTTTCTAAACAGTCCTTTTAACGTCACCGTCACGTTAAGCTCGATGTGGTATTTAAACGGGGTCATCGCATCAAACAGATTTTTGTATTCTTTAATTAGACCGCCGTTTTTTAGAATTACTAACGCATGAATTAACGTATGCCACGATCGCCCTTGTAACGTTTTTTTATAAGCTGGATAAAGTAGACATTCATACGTGTTACAGACATTCGCATTACACTTACAACCACCGTTTCCCATTTCTTTCTGAATATAATTCCACGCTTCTGTAAAAATTAAAAATTAATAAAAAAAAATGCAAAATTATTTTTTTTTTTTTTAAACCCATACGGATAGGATTCGCCGTCGGAAATAAAACATCGTTTTTTTAGAATTATTGAACATGTTTTTGTCTCTTCACAAGTTACGACCTCATGCGTAGCGGTTCTTTTAATCGTGTTATTACGCAATTGAATATTGTTTACCGTATTTTCATTGTCACGTTGTTTTATTAATTTTAATACCGAGTCAAAATTAATTTGTAATGAATTTTTATAATTAATACGTATACCCTTAACTTTACAGGTTTCAAACATTTCTCCTGAACCATTATACACCCGGTACGCGTAAAACTTTGGCCCTCCTGATATAAAGGTTTTTATATAAGAACCTTCACCATATATTTCTAATTCGTCTGTCATGTCTCCTAGTAACGATCCTAAGGGTGGTTCGTATTCCTTTTTCTCTCCACGCTTGCTTACGAATATAACTGAATCAGTGTCGTAATATAATACGCGCCTATCTAACGCGTGTAAATATTCAAATAATTTTAAACGGGCCTGCGCTGTGGTATATGCAGCAATAGCTACATTTGTACAAGGGGAATTTGATGCCGAGTCCTCTTTGTAAATCCAGGATACGTACATAATATCTTCTTTTGCAGGGATACAGTTTTGGACCATTTTTTCGGGGTCATTTATCAGTTTACTTAAATCTTCATATGATTTTACGATCGTTGTTTGTGGTAGATTACCACGTTGTCCGAACTTACCCCAAAACGAATTTAAACAAAGTTTAGAAACCAACCGCATGCCTGAATTTTTTTTAATATTTTCATAGTCGAGTTTTATACCTTCTTGAATTTTGTAATTTTCTATGTATTCTGACTTGTCTTGTTCTGTTTTAACATATTTGGGCCACCCGCTCGCTTCTTGTTTGAATTTCAAAAATGTATTTATATATTCCGAAAAAAGCCCTCCGTTTTGCGACACAGGATCGTATTTTGTAGTTTTATACTGCCAAATTACATCTACTTTTAATAATTTGTAACCTAAGTCCAAAGCTTTTTTTATTTCTATAGAAACCCATGTACCTAACAATTTACGATCGTCAACGGTCTTATGCGAACATTCCTGTTGAGATAAATTTTCACAACAAGACCTACATAAAGGAAAAAGTAATTTATCATGGATTCTATACGGTAAAACAGGGTGAAATAATTCGGTGGGAGGTAAAATTTCACATTTCACTATTCCTTCTACGTTTTTGTGAAAGTATTCAAAATTTACACCCGTTAAATTTAAACATTGTGGTCCTACATAAATATCCGGATGTCCTATAGGAAAAACCCCCGTCTTACAAATAAAGGGATATAACGAACAAACGTCATAATATTTAATGATTTCATCATCCTGCGTGTCAAAATATGTTACTACATTACCTGTGCGCCCTCCATAAAACGCGTCACGCGGGTTTAAGGATATCTTTTGCGCAAGCGGGTGTTCTTTTAGAAAATTGCAAAATTCAAGATTGGTTTTTATTTTCCTATCAAAATCACATTCCCACATCTCAATGAGTTCATAACCGAAAGATTTAATTTTATCAGATATTATTATCGTGTTTTCAAAACGCTCTAAAAAACTTGAATTATTTGTCAATATTTTATCGCGATCGTTCGGAAAACAACGAGGACACCCATGAAAAAAACAACCGTGAAATTGGAAGACTATCCCTGTATCTGATGTTATTTTTAAATACCCATCTACTCGTGGCCCTTGTTTTAATACATATTCGCGTGATCGTCCTGCATGTATTATTTTACAGCCTCGAGCTTTTTCCTCCCATAAAAGCCATTCAACACATTTTTGAGAGTGGTTATTGACTCGAGTGTAGCCGTTATATGGTATGAGACCTATCGTGTTTTCACGTAAAAAGTTTTTACGATATACGCGAGAACATGCGCTAGCTATCGTAATACTTTCTGTGAACGGATCAACTTTTCCGGCTTGTAAAAATATTTTCCTAAAGTTCATACAAGCTTGTCTTACAATACAGACATCTTGTATACAATATTTTTTCAATTCTGTTTTTAAATTAAATTCTGTTGTACAAGCTTCTGCGTACCATTGTAAAAACACCTCGCGTTCCTCTTTACTCATCGCATCGGGTGTGTAAAAAGAAATATCGGGATATCTACCTATATAATTTTCATTTTCTTTTTTGTTAAATAAGTGTGGAAAAAATCCTTTTTCCATATCGTCGGGTAAACCAAAGGTTTTTGGTAAACAAGATAACTTCATCGGAAGATAATTTAAACTATCTATAAATATCGTAATTCCTATTTGCAATTTTATGATGTTCCTACCATTTAAAATTACTTGGGAACTTCTTTTTATTTTCAACAATATATTTAAGAATAAATTGAGCGTCAAACGCCTTGGCGTTATGGGCTATGCAAATAAAATTTTTAAAACTTTTCCTTTTAAATCTGATTACAAACTCTAAAAATTTTGACAAACAATCATCTCCCTCGTATACGTGTTGACGTACTCCACAAAACGAACATAAATTATTTAAATTATTTGAATCACTACATGCATCGCAACAGAGCTGCACGACACATAAGTTTGGTGTGTGAATAAACATCGACCCCGCTAAATGTGTGTCTTGTCGTGTCTCGAAATCGTAAAACACGAAACAGTTTTCTGGGTGAACACTGCTATTTTGTTTTTTGTTGTTTAACACGATAGGTCTCATCATACACAAATCGTTTATAGCGTGTACGCTATGGCACTGCTGGCAATATGTTTTACCACACTCATGTTTACGCTTCGATAAATTTATTATTTTATAACATCCCGGACAAACTTTTATATTCGAACAGATTGATCGTTTTAAATTTTTATAATTTTTATTTCGCGCCATTGATCCTAGCCGTTTATGATTTTTAAAACAGTTTTGATTAAAAAATATCCGACCGCAATCATCGCACTTTATATTCGACGAATTTGTACAACTAGGGCTCGAGCTACACGCACTACATACCGCTGTACACTTATGTTGTAGAAACTGACGATATGAACGATTGCACGGTGAACAATAAAACATTCTACTTTTAACACCTAATAAATTTAAAATTAAATTGTAGTGCCTAGCTTCCGAATAATACATAATATTTAATGTTTTTGTATATTCCCCGCGATATCGGCTTCCCCGTCATATAACGGCGCGGTACCCGTCCCAAAAGTTTCGTATTCAAATACTTTAATTTTTATATTTTTTGTTTTATAATAAGCTTGAAATTGTGAGATTTCCGGAATACCACAACCTTCGTCCGGATTTAAGCTAACATTACACGTTTTCATTAATTTTATAGCCTGCTTTTCTTGTTCAGACGTTTTCCTAATCTGACTCCATTCTTTTGTCCATGTAGGACCACTATTTTTCCTAATAAAAACTTCACCGCAAACTAATGCCCGTGGTAAACATAAATTATCCGTATTTGTTATATTGAGAATGCTTTTAGTATCTATTGTTTTTAAATCACCGCGCGGATCACCCTTCCCGTTAGGAGTTTTAATATATGTCGCCACTATTGTGAAACTGTTATCCAATCTGAATTCGCGTCTACTTTGGCATATGCGCTCAAATAAATCCCATAAATCCTTAAAATTAAAATTATTTATTGGTCGATAGTATAACCACGCTGCTCCCTGTATGAATTCGTTAGAATTCATCGTAACACCTATCACACAATCTTCCCGGTCGTGTTTTAAAAAATTAACTATATCCCGCATCGCGTCTTCTAACCATACGATTTGGTTTGCATCATTATCGGGCTCTTTAATTTTAAAAACGATTTCCCGCGACACCATCCTAAATACCTTATTAAATTTTTCGCATTCGTTAACTATAATGATTTTACTCCTACCATTATTGATTCCAAACTCGTTCGTCGTGGTCGTCGGCTGCGCGGGTCCCCCACTACTGGTTCCTGGGACCGCTTCATCACGGTTATTGATGTTGCTGGTGGTGGTGGTACTGGTAGTTGTGTCACTGTTGGTCTCTGAAACTGCTCCGTCGCCGTTGTTGCTGCTGCTGTTGAGGCTGGCGTCCTTGTCGTTAGCGGTACTGGCGCTGGTGCTGGTGGTACTAGTGTTGCTGGTGCTGCTGCTGGTGTTCAGGACGGTGTCACTAGTGGAACTGGTACAAGCGTTTGTAGTAGTGTTGGTCTTGTTGGTGATGGTCCCATTAGCTGGTGGAAATATTATTTTAAGAAAATAGATTTTAAAATAGAGAATATAATGATATAATACAATCCACTCACCATTACGACTTTTTTTACTTGTTGACCTCGCATCGTCCTCGGCTTTTCGCTTACGTGACGGCGTCTCGTTTTCCTGTCGTGTTTCGTCGTCGTCGTCGTCGTCGTCGTCGTCGTCGTCCCCGTATAAACTAGTTATTACTGATGAAATAAATGATTTTTAAATAATTAAATTTTTCTATTTTTTTAAATAAACAAACTTTATACTTACCAAGTTTGTGATAGTGGTCCATGAGAGGTTTTACATAGCCATCTTCGCTTTTTTTTCTGGTTGACAATATCTCCCCCACTGTGATCACAGCAATGTCGCTTTTATGTAAAAATTTTTTATACAAAAAAGCTACATCGACATTGTCCGCATGTTGGAACATTTCCCGGATAATTTTTATTAAATCCTTTTCTGCTAATCGTAACAACGTTTTGAACCACTCTTCTGTATATACATTAGGATTCACCTCCATCCCGATCGCCAAAATCTTGGCGCAACCCGATACAATATTATGTAACACAGTTAGAGACATGTTGTTGTTATTGTCGTTGTTGTTGTTTTTAAAACACTTATTTTTAAAAACTGAAAAACTGTCACGATACACTCTTCACCGTAGAAATAACACAGACTTCAGCAAAATCCAAAAATAGACACTCGCTTCACCGAAAATCCAGAAACGAAATAAAGAGGTAGAAATTGAAAGACAACCAAGACACACGTTTCTGAGAGAATTCGAAACTGAAATGAATACCGCTCCAGTTTTCATTTACCTCATAACCTCGGTATAGCTCGCGATCTGTGTCGGCGCCCTTGTACATATCTACTAATAAGAAATCTTGAAAGATTCTCAGATTGTTTTCACGTAATATATTTACTATATTCCAGAATAGATTATATATCCAACCTAGCTGGAATGACCATCATACCTTAGGCGTTAAAAACGATTATAGATGTATCTATCCCTGGGTTCGGTGGTACATACAGCTCTCAAAACGACCGGTATACTTTTATACTCTAAATAGGACAGTCGGGTGAATCCCCCAGAGACACATTTACGCTCTCTCTCTCTCTCTCTCTCTCTCTCTCACACACACACACACACATACACACACCGATTATCCTACCACACGGCGCCATCCGATAACACCAACGCCCCACCATTACCACAACACCTATAGTACTGAAAGAGGCCTTTCTTAAACCAGCCCCACCAGGCATGGGGTCATCATGCTCACACCGTTGTCTACCACGGATTAGTCCGCTCTCGATACTCCGCCCGATAACATCACCACCTCGACACCTATACTACAGAGATATTTTCTTAAGGAGACTGTTATATTTTTCGAACGGATTTACATCTAACACAAATCGTAGTTACGAAGCGCTCGTAGACGAGTATACATCGACCCTTCACGAAAAGTATCTTCATTACCGATCCCGTACATCGATTTCGCTAATAACACTCGCCGCCAGTGTAACAATTACAGAATCGTAAAAAGTGCTTTAGATAAAATAAAGTGTTATTTCTTCGCAAATATTCTTACGTCTTTTCAAATTTCACGACATAATGGCACAGGCTATGTTAATATCAGAAGATAGCCAATGTTCAAATGCGTTCAAAAATACGTGTACAAGAAGGAAGAGAATAACCATGACCGAGACAGAAGATAAAAGTTTAGAAAAAGCTTTAAATTTCAATATTCTTACAACCACATACCCTCTCAATAATTCAGCATCCAAAAAGGTAATTGTCGGTTTATATTACGACAAAAACTCCAAATGTTTCAAACCATTTATTCAGCTTTTGAATAGTCACTATACGCACGGATTAAAGCTAGATTCAAATACATGGGCCGGCATTCAAAATCGTTTTCAAGACATTACACTATACTTTGACAATCTAGGAAACATCGAACGAAACGATAAAATACAACTCAATAATGTTGATATTATTTTCATAACATCGTACGGTACTAAATCTGTTATATTCGATAAGGGATTTACAAACCAAGAGAGTACGAAAAAAAGAAAAACATACACACCTGCGGTCATCATGCAAAAACGCACTTTTGAAGGTCTAAAAAGATCGGCTGTGTGTGTCGACGAAAGATTTCATCGGCTTGAACGTATTACTTCGCTAGTGAATAACTGTAAGGATCTAATTTGTGATGAATTGTCGAGAATTATTTCGTCATCCGATTTAACAAGTACAGATAGCGAAAAGATCATCAAAACAAAATTCAAAGAACATGGTGATGAAATAAAAATACGGATTAAAGATGAATTGGACTCTGTGAAAGACCCAGCATTTGTTAAATTCTACTTTGGTATTTTGTACCTTGAATTAACTACACTCTGTTCTAATTTATTTTATCATGAACTAACGAGTATATATTGTAACGAAATTTTAAAAGGTTTCGACTCTCAACTCATTTAAATATATATTTGTACAAAACTTTATTTTTATTCTCTACGTATTTGTAAACAGTATTATCTTTTCAAACTCGCTCATCTACATATATTCTATCTTCGATATATCTTATCGCATGTACATATATCTATTTTTCAAAAATGTATATTGTATCTTATCTCTGAAAAAATAAAACTGAATTTTCAAAAAGTATACGTGTTTATTTTTCTCACACACTCCGATCCAAACATCCATCCATCCTTATCATCTTACTGATTTTCATTCTTTTTATTTATAAATTTACAAAACAACATTCTCCACTTTTAAATATTAATAAAAAAAAGTTATTAAAATATTATAATCAATTGGAAATTATTTATGCCAATTTATTGACTCTGTGCAAAACAAAAAATATTCAAATTAAAAAATTTTTTTAAATGTTATAAACAATCCTAATTATTTATTTATTTAAATGTATAATTATGTATGCAAATTTATTGACACTGTGCAAAACAAAAATATTCAAATTTCAAAAATTTTTTTTAATTGTTATAAACAATCATAAATTATTTATTTAAATTTATGCAAATATCCTTCCCTAACACCAATGTGACAAAATATGTAAATTTATGCAAATTTCTCCCCATCTCTAAATCAGTATGCGAAAATATGCAAATATTCAAATTTTTTAAAAATTCACCACCCACAACCACCCACCTCCTCCCACCACCCATCGTCACCCACTCCACCCACTCCTCCCACCTCCCCAACTGCCAGAACCGTACCCCAAGATTATCATAACAAAAATATTCAAATTTCAAAAATTTTTTTAATTGTTATAAACAATCATAAATTATTTATTTTAATTTATGCAAATATCCTTCCCTAACACCAATGTGACAAAATATGTAAATTTATGCAAATTTCTCCCCATCTCTAAATCAGTATCCAAAAATATGCAAATATTCAAATTTTTTAAAAATTCACCACCCACAACCACCCACCTCCTCCCACCACCCATTGTCACCCACTCCACCCACTCCTCCCACCTCCCCAACTGCCAGAACCGTACCCCAAGATTATCATCTGCCAGAACCGTACCCCAAGATTATATCTACCCGACACCTCTTATCTCTTCATTGGCGCCATTAGGCCACGCCCTCTGTCTGCCAGAAGTGTACCCCAACTACTCGCGCGCCATCAGCAACTTCGCGGTGAGCCCTCACGCTCACACCCCCCCTTACGTACGCGCGTTTCGCCGCATGGTGCGTCGAATAATGCTCGCGACGAAAAACCTCGCTCGCACTCTCACTCTTCATGACTGCGTACGCTTCTCGGAGGCGCGCGCCGAAACAACGGCTTCCGGTGAGATCCTCCCGCACTCCCTCTCTCTCTTTATCTTCTTTGAGTGATTCGCGGAAACGTGAGCCGAACACATCGTAACTTGCTGTTACGCGCGCACACTCTCATTTTACCTGACCGTAGCCCGCAGTTCTCGCACCAGCGAGGATGACGCTCGAAGTTGTCTCGCCAGTCCTTCCTCCCTGTCCCTCTCTTGCGCCGGCTCCTTGGCGGTTGCCGCCAGCGGTTGTAGCCCCTGCGGGAAGATAATCGCCGGCACTACTCCGTCGTCGATCTCCTCGCCTATTGCTCTCCGCATACCCGACACTCTTTCTCTCTCTGCACACACCGTTCACACCTTTCCGCTGAACACTCTCGCCTCCTTTTGCACTTAGCATTGATGTGACGATTATTCTGACTCCGAAACGATATCATTTGACTAACTTCAGTGCGCTGCTTCGGCAGACTGCGGCGAAGAGAGCAGATACTACAGCAAAGAATCCAGTATTATGTTGGTTTTCCTTTCTGCATTAGAGGAAATTTAAGGAAATTATGATGCTGACATACAGAAACATATTTTAGCAGCGATGAAAAGAAATCAGATGTGTATTCCTTATTATATACAAATAATTTTTAGTTTTTGCCTTAGTGGAAATATTTTTGTTCGATAAAGTTTTAAAAACTGTTGGTAAGAGTTAAGTATAAACTATTAAAAAATGTTATATAAATTGTATGATTTTGAACGTTTGTAATAATAGTTAAAATAATAGTTAAATTATTCACAGAAATCGTCGCGATGGCGTCGGAAGGTGGTCAACCTCCCGGAGTCCCTCATGAAAAAACCAAGAAAATGTATACAAATACCATCCTAGAAAAAAAGTTGCGTTTGTAATTTGTATTGTGATGTCTTCATCCATAAGTGATGTCTTCATGATGTAACGTCCGTGTTACAATGTCGCGGAAACGGTAAAGAAGGCGCGATAAGTGTTCCAGTTTCGGTTTACGCCTACACGTAATAACCACGGGAGTAGGAACGCGTGAAAATAGCTAATCGGCCTACCAAAATAAACAATGCTAATGCGCGAAATTCATAAAGCGGCAAACGTCAGCGTCAGCGAACAATTAGAGAGACAGAAAACAGATAAAGGATAGCGATCTACAAAGTTACTTACTTTGGGGCGGTTGCGGTTGTCTCGTTATCTCAGTTAGCCCTCGGCAGTCTCAGGACCCAAGCGCGGTGGGCGATTCAAATGGCAGAAGGACAGGATTGTGTAAATAAAGTAACACTCAAAAACGCAATTATGTGATGTTTATTAATTGCATAAAGTTACGTTAAAACTGTTACACACTGATTGTAGTCGAGATATAATATCAAGAATTATTCGCGAGACTACAATCAGAGAGGCTTGACAAATATTTTAAGTTAATTCCACACGAAAATATTCTAGGTCAATTATATTCGAAATTATTCTAAGTAAATTCTGCTCGAAAATATTCTATGTCAGAATACAAAATGTCGGAAATTATTCTAAGTCCAATTGTTACAATTAAATAGTCGTCGGTCAAGGGCTTCGCCCTTCGAAACAAAAAGGACAAAAGCTTCTGCCTCGAGTGGAGGCGCGATGCGGCTTTTATACCCGTGCTTCTATCTAGGGCAGATACAAAGATAGGGGAGTGTAGGGTATCTCATCTTTGCAAGAGGTTGCAAAGATTCGGATGGGGAATAAGGTTACTCGGGTTCAAATGTGGCGCTTGCCAAGGACACAGTTGGATCGATAGGCGGTAAAGATACGGGTAAGGTAGGATTTGTTACCATGCGAACTGTGGCTCTTGCAGGTAACCCAGTTGCTACTAGGTGGCGTTACTGACAGGATATAGGACTCATGGTAACATGAAGGAAAAAAGGTTGTAGGGTGGTAAGGATATATGGTAGCACGGGTGTCAAAAGTAGCGATCAGTCGTGCTCGACGTGACACGTCCCCCCCCCAAAAGATGTGCGCTGCGGGGCGGCGCTTGCTGGTTCCTCCATCCAAGTGTCGCAATTTTAACATACACTGTATGTCTGATTGTCTTCGAAGCCTTCCTTTCCAAACTTTAGGTGCAAGATGTAACCTCTTCCTGTTCGCTCTGCCTTAGCCTGCTTAGTAGCGGACGAAGTAAGTAGTCGTCGTTTTCCATTCCACGACTTCCTCGTCTCGGTAAATTTGAAAGCGTATCCATGATTATTAAGCTCGTTTAGTCAACGCATATTCCCTCTCTTGCCATGCCGATGGACCCGTCGTCAGTATTGTCCAGTAGCGTCCAGGCATCTCCTCCCTTGAACAAATTAACACTTGCCTTATTATGAGCAGATGCGGTTGCCTCCTGTTCATCGCCGCGCCCTCGTTCTCCTACACTGTGGCCATACATGAGTCGTACCACAGCGAACCACAGAAAAATTATTCGCAGCAGCCTAAACTGCGGACGGTTGCTTCTCATTATTCCCTTCGGTTCCCGCTCGTCGACTTCGATGTTTGCCTTTGGAGTGCGTCTATCTTGCTGTACTAGATTTGTGTTACTTCCACATACCTCATAACAACGGCAGTTCGTCAGATAAAGTGAATCCGTAAGGCTATGCGTATCCCCTTTGGTCGTTGACGTCCAAGGTCGTTACATTGCTTGAAGTTCACGATGAGACTCCACCATAGCTGAGCGACAGCATAAAGTCGTACGACCTGCGCTGTGTCGGCGATTACTAAGTATTGGCGGGCAAAGTGTAGTGTCGTAAGGTTGCAATGGGGACGCTGTGGCTGGCACAATAGCTGGTGAATGAACACTCCCTCGACCGCTTGGTTTCAATTTGGATGGGATAGGAATATTAGTAAAAAAAGGAAAATTGGAAGGAAAGTATCGTACCCTAATTGACTTTTTCTTTACTGACAAATCTCCTCTACCCAAGTTTACAAATTCCCTATTGATAATTTTTATACTAAAATTCATAATTTTTATACCATATAATAATACCATATTTATTTTCTTCCCCCCTATACTGGCGTTGGAGATGTGCTCGCCTTGCTTAATACTAAGTAATACGATACCCTTACAAAATTGCAACGCAAAGTAGAGTAATACAGTACTCCTATACGGAATTGCGATCCAAAACTTAATTTTAATCTTTATTTTCAAGTAAGCGAAAGACTAAAGCGATAAATATTTCTACAAAGCTAACAATAATCAGAATAAGAAATACAGAAAGTACTATGTATAACAAATCTTTTGTTGAAATCTCATTTCGAAAGTTAATCACGTGTACACTATGCTAATTTTCGAAGTTTTATTTAATAGATAACTCTATGTGCAAGTTTCATTTCACAATGTCCCAGTCATTATAGACATCGTTGAATTCCACACATTCGTCAATTCGCATTATACAATTCTTTGGAAATTCAATTATTTGACAGTCCGAAATCAGAATTTTATAAACTTTCCGGAATAAGCAACTTCTAACCTAAGTTCGCTTACAGTCGAAATAAGCCATAACCCATTCTTTTGAAAATAACGCTCTTTTCTTTGTGAAAACTATATGTTACCTATATGGTAAATTATCATAATTAGTTTTTGATAAGAAGATTTTCTCACAAGACATAAGATTTTTAACATAACACTGATTTTCACAAAAAAGCATTGCTTTCATTACATATTCTTTCAGTGATTTAAGCATAAATAACAGTTGCCTATATCAGCCACTATCATAAGTATAGTCCGCTTGCAGTTGTATAATAAACTCGATTAGTGTTTTGTTATCCGGATTTAGTCTGAAAAACTAGAAAAGATTGCATTGCGTACACAAAAAGAAGTATCCCTATTTCTAAAAGGTACAACCAGTTCAATACATAATTCACTACTTACACTATATTTACTTTCACAACCCAATCGAATAAAATAGATCGAACTTTTGATAGAAAAAACTGTAAAGCTAAACTTTTCGTATCTCTTATGCTTAGCAAAGATTTATTTAATTCCGCCGATGTAAACGAACAGCATCCTTCGGGGATCCAGTAAATCGCATAAGTTAGATACGAGCTGTTTAGTTTTGAATACAATATCCATTAACGCGTATAAATTTTTCAAGCTAAAGTCAAGATTGACTTCTGTTTTTGTATTTTCCAATCAGAAATTCTTTTACTTTATTATCCAACCTTCCAAACTATTTTGCCATAGCCGTTCTCTCGCTTGCGTAATCATTCTCTATTATATAAATATAGGTTCTTTTTCACCCGTCATAATTTTGACCTTGTCGTCTCGCAATGTCCACATTGCCCTATTAATTTCTTTACAATTTTCTAACAAATAGCTAGTAGGTGGTTTATTGTACTCCTCCCCCTTGAGACAACGGCAAGGTCATAAAATAACTCACTCTTTTTCAAATTATTAGTTAGTGCTCCTAAACTACGCAAATCTATCTATATCTAAGATTTTTATTACGTATGTTATCGTGTTATCGGATTCATTTAATTGCTGATACGCGTCTTGTGAAGTAATTTTTCTTCATCCAATTTCGCTGGTTTAAATTACATATTGGTACAAATTCGCATTTTCAAATGCCAGTCCTGGATTGGTTTCGACTGCATAATAGTAAAGTAGCCCATCCCTTGCGCAGATGCTAGAAAGGACAACAAAAATTCGGTGACTTCGATTAATAGTTTGACGTCCACTGCTACTCGCTTTAAATTACCATTTATTCTAAGAAATTTCAAAAGAACTAAGTTAAAACTGCTAAGAATTAAAAACCCATTGTGTGTACAATTTTGAAGAATCTTTATCTGCAAACATGAAAGTAATATGTTATCTTTATTAGTCCGAAAACTGGTTTCAATTTCGAAGTTGTTGCAAGAATGAACATCAACGGCCTCATCTGTAAACATGAATAAATATGTTAACTTTCTAACTTACGTTAAGCTTACTTTTTATTCCTACAAGCTTTCGGAATCTGCGTGCGGTTTATCATGCGACAAGCGTAAGCGATTACTATGCACGACTTTGGTCTTATTTTCCTTAATTTGAATTTTTACATTGCCATTTTCCCAGATTTCAATTATTAAGTAAGGGCCTGAATACTGATTTTCAAATTTATGCGGTTTTGGCCCGCACTGCAACCACATAAAATCGCCTATTTTGAAATTCTTATGATTTGATTTTTTATCATAATACTCTTTAGCTCCTTCTTTAGCCGATAGTAGTTTTTGTTGTGCGGTTCTTTGGAGAAAACTCAATCTTTCGACCAAAGTTGTCATGTACCCCGCTTATGTAGACAATAAATCTTCCGGCTCTAAGGGGTCGCTCGAGGGCACTCTCGCCAGGCGCCCGAACACTAACTCGAACGGAGTGTGTTGGGTTCCTTCATGTTTGCCCGTGTTGAAATTAAACATTGCTAACTCAACCCACTCATCCCAATCTAAATGTTTCGTGGCAAACATTTTCAAAAATTCACTAACTAAAGGAAGGTACCCCAAGTGTAAGTCGCCGATTTGGACGATATTGCAATATGTTGTAGTACATTAAAAAATAAGATACACGTATTTTTTTTTACGTGCTGATAGACACTTTAAGGGGGTGAAATCTACTCCTAAAGTTCACCCTCAAAAACAGTTTTTTTCAAATATTTCAAAAACGAATAAAGCTAGCCTAATGAAACCGACGCCAAAAGTTGTAGAATAAAAAAGCCTTCAAAATAGCATTACTTTCAATTTTAAGGGTAGCAACCCCTATTTTTTTTTCAAGAAAACTAAGCTTGTTTCATCAATTTTCAGCTATAAAAATTACAATAAATTATATATCGCCTCAAAACTGATTCCATTTAAAAGAAAATTAAAAAATAAAGTTGACCTGTCTCGTGGTTTTGGCCAAAATTATTTTTTAGGGGGTAACCACCCCTTATTTATATTTTGTTCATTATTTCAGAAATAAATAAAGATACCTTAATAAAACAAACGCTAAAAATTTTAAAATAGGAAAGGCTTCAAAACAGCATTACTTTCAATTTTAAGGTAAGCAACCCCTATTTATTTTCAAGAAAACTAAGCTTTTTTCATCAATTTTCAGCTATAAAAATTATAATAAATTATATATCGCCTTAAAACTGATTCTATTTAAAAGAAAATTAAAAAAATTAAGTTGACCTGTTCCGTGGTTTTAACCAAAATTATTGTTTAGGGGTAACTACCTTAATAAAACTAACGCTAAAAATCTTTAAATTAAAAAGGCCACAAATCTGTATCACTTTCAATTTTAAGGGTAGGAATCCCTATTTTTCTCTTTTTAAGGAAATTAAGAGACTCTATTGGCTTCAATGGTGAAACTTATCGATTTTTATCGACTTCTACTAACTTTCTCTAGCAGGGAGGGTAAATGTGTTTATTATTTTTTTCTGAAAAAATTGCGTAAATAATCAAAATTTAGTGAGATTAATTTTTTTTTCAAAAAAATAATAAAAGTAGTATATGGTCAGGTATAGCGAGACATATCATATTACAAGTGGGGGAGGGGGGCTCGCGCCCCGGGAAGGGTCATTAAGTCAAGTGTTATGTAAACAGTAGCTGCACAGTAGCTGTCCCATGTCAATGGGCCTATTGTTCTCAACCGCAACTGTTGTGTAAACAAAACACCCATTGACATGGTTAATTAGCTACTGTTTTTACATAGCACTTGACTTAATGACCCATACAGAGGCGCGACCCCCCACCCCACTTGTAATATGATATGCCTCGGTATACCCGACCATATACGAGAGAGAGAGGAGGTGGAAGGCGGGTGAGGGGGAGGCGGTGGATGTTGGGTGATGGGGAGGCGGTGGGTGGTGGGTGAGGGGAGGTGGTGGGTGGTGGGAGAGGGGGGGCGGTGGGCGGTGGGTGAGGGGGGTGGGGAGGTGGTGGGCGCCGGTGGGTGGTGGGTGAGGGTAGAACTGAAAAAATGTTTATAAAAATATTTTATTTTTGTACACACACACACACACACACACACACACACACACACACGCACACACACATACACACGTACAAATTATGTGGCTTACGCGGACGCATCACACACATACACACACACACACACACGCGCGGGCATACACAAGAGATAGAAAGAGAGAGAGAGAGAGAGAGAGAGAGAGAGAGAGAGAGAGAGAGAGAGAGAGAGAGAGAGAGAGATCCTTTGTGTGGTGCAGGTATGGGCCTGCATTCCAAGTCCTCCGAGGTTCGACGGTCAGCGCAGCGGGTGTCCCAAGCGGTCAAAGTATAAGAAATAGATTTGTATACGTAATAATGAGTTTGTGGCCCTGAAAAGGGGCGTTTTTTTTGTATTAAGTTTTAATTATATCGTGAATAACCTTGTTTTTTGGGAAAGGAATTGGTATTGGTTGAAAAAGATTTATATCGCGATGAATCTTTATCCGATGATGAATAATCTTTCTTTTGTTTATCAATGAGAGGCTGTTTATCCTCTGGTGTCTGCTTGCTGAATGGTGGCCCCATGATGTGTACTCCGTGAAGGCTGCAGACCTTTTGCTCTCGCGACTGTGCTACTATTAGCTTATATCTAAGATCGAGTGAGCGATGGTGGGGAAGGGGGCGTAGGAGTAGGATTATGAAATAATGAAGAAGGAGAAGGCAATTCAATTAAAATTTGTATTTATTGATTATTAACCGTTTCGTATACATCTTTTTCTAGTGTCGTTAAATAAAGACATTTTATTTCTACATACAGTCTTTCCACATTCGAACTACCAAAGTTTGAATAAATCATTCGGTTTTTTACATTAGATATTAACACATCTTTGTGATCATTATAAAGATTAGAAAATGTGTAACCGTCGAAACATTTATCAATAGCGCGGCTTTCCTCGAGTACTTTCAAACTGTCTATTATTACATCATACATTACATTAACATACGTGGACATATCCTCTAACTCTCGAAGGCGCAACTCGATACACTCACGCATGCTTTTTAATATTATAAAAGTATTACGCATAATCACAACACTAGGAAGTCTTTCAGCTTTTCTCTTCTTTTGCGCTGGTGCGTTCTCGTCGTCGTCGTTCCCAACCCCTGCGCCACTGGATGTATCGATATGCAAGCCGTCGGTGGTGTCCCAAGCCTGCGCCTCATGCCGATACACCCGGCTCCGTAATGACACGGGCTCCGATGTTTTTTTCTTCTGAATGATTCCAAGTACTCTCGAGCTATACGCAGTGGTCAAATCAAGCTCGTGCTCTGTTAGATCTATTTTTACATCCGCCCGCTTGGGCCCGTAGAGATGATACATTATTGCAGAAAAATGTGTGGTGAATTCCTCCCAGGCGCTGCTTTCCATGGTTACGTATTTGCGTGGCGAAGTATCGCCGCCGAATTGAATCACAGCACGGAAATGGCCGGCGTAATATTGCAATCCAAGGTATGCAAACTTCGTGTGAGACTTATTGAGTGCGTAACTTGTATTAAAAAGCAAGTTTTGTGGAAGCTCGTCTTGATTCATCATTATTAAAGCCTGTTGTCGCAAACTTGTTTTTAAAAAAGAAATACTAATTCACGTGACTGAAGCGATGAAGCTGTACTGGCTCACTTTGTGTGTAAAGAAATACTGAGACGTACTTTCTAGAGCTGACTTGACTGCTGCTGCTGCTGGTGTAGCGTGTTGCGATGAAGCTGTACTGGCTCACTTTGTGTGTAAAGAAATACTTAGATGTACTTTCTACAGCTGACTTGACTGCTGCTGCTGGTGTAGCGTGTTCTACTAGACTGACGCAACGTCGACGGCTGCGCTATTCGTTTGGGCGTGCGCGTCGAGATGTGGTAGGGGCTGCCAGCAGTCGGAGGCGGTCGCGCCACCAATGAGAATGCGTGTGACGCAACGTATCCGGTGGTGGGGGTAGACGGCGAGAAAAAAATATTAGGTTTATGACTGTATTCGATAAGTGTTTCCAATAATTGTCGTTATGAATGAGTCCATTGTTTAGCGCTTCCAATCACACACTCACGACAAAGATTTTCGTGAGGAGGAAATGCGCGCTGTGACGTGTAACTATAACAGTACCCGATAACAACGTTAAGTGGTTCTAAACACACTTCACTCTCGTCGTGAATGTGGCAATTGTTCAACGACTTTAACGGTCGGTTTCAAGAATGTGCTCTCAATTTTACGAGGCAAATGCATTCTTTGTTCTATGAGAAGGAAATGCGCGCTGTGATATGTACGCGATAACAGCGTTAAGTGGTTCTAAGAACACTTCACCATCATCATGAATGTGTCAATTGTTTAATAGTTTTAACGGCCGGTTTCAAGAGGGCGTGAGAAAGAAAAATGTGTAACTGCTTAAAAGTCAAAGCGCATACATTGAACGCACTCTTTGTTCAACGACATTTAAGTGTCGCGGGGTTTAAGTTACACATGCATTTCGTAACAAAACGTTTTAATACTCTCTCTCTCTCTCTCGCGGGAGGAAAATGAATTTAACTGTTTTTTTTCTTTTTTCAGGAGTGGGAAAATGAAAAGGTCTGTAAATGAAAACATGATTTATGTAATATTTTTTTTATTCAATCAAACTTACAAACTATGAATACATAAACTTACAAACTATGAATACATAAACTTACAAACTATGAATACATAAACTTACAAACTATGAATACATAAACTTACAAACTATGAATACATAAATTTTGGGAAGAGACAAAAACTTACAATCTACGAATACATATGGTATAACCGAGACAGGCACAATCGATGCTTAAAATTAACTACACTTTTTGAACAGGGGTCTGCTTTATTTCAGTATTAAGTTTTACAAGTAATGAACAATCACGCATACATACATACATACATATATTAGCAATGCAAAATATATCTTAAAGTTAGAAAGATTAATAATAATGGTTCAATGGCATACATGCCTGAGTGCACGACCCGTACCCCCATGAAGTAGCACACGGGAAATTGTACGCCCGGGCATCTTTTTTTTCTTTTAATTTTTTGACCTTTATAATTTTATAAAATTTAGCAGCTATTTTGTCGTTGGATCGAGCATCCGTCGTAAAGATGTTACAAAATTTTTGTAAAGTAAAACCACTACACATAAAATGCAAAAACATAACGCAATATTGGCCGCACACTTTAGAATCGAAACTTTGCAACTTCTTCTTGTTCCACCTGAACCACTTGCAATTTCTTCTGAGTCGATCGAGATGATGTCGCGACGATGGCGGTAGTCCATAGCTGTCGAAATAGGTACCTCGTGCATGACTGTCTATGTAGAAAGCCACCCAATGAGAGCCCGGCTTGTCCGCTGTGTCGAGATTTGCAATGATTGCCGCTGGGTGGCTCAGTCATCTAGGGATGTGATTGGCTGCGTAAACTCCGATTGAATTAGCAGAGAGTCCTTCAATGACGTGAGTTATTTCATTGGTGTTCATTCTTTCATTCGGTGGATGCGTCGTACTCGGCGGCCGTGACGTATATGTCATTATTATCGCTACTGGTGTCGCTATTTGTACCCCTTCGCGCGTAGGCGTAAATCGCTCTAGTGAACATCTCACTATCCACTTTTTCTTTAGGGAGCGCTTTCCATTCTACAGGAAGTATCGAATAGAGCCACTTTTTTAGCTGGTTAACTTTGTAAAGAGCACAATGCTCTTGTTTGGCCGGTAATGTTTTCGTTGAATGCGCTGTACACAGTGTATTGGTCGGGAACATTCTCACGAGTTCTTTAAACGATGGTGACTTAAATCTTTCCAAGTTGATGGCGCGGCGTCCGAGAAGCGCTTCGATGTAGCGGGCCTTCTCCTCACCCCGTGTGTAAATCGTTCGCGACACTCGGGCTATGTTGTAAAGGTGACGATGTAGTTGGCGAAGTGTTACTTCCCCGTCAAACCATTGAAGGCCGTGAACTTCGACAGCGAGAAAGGTGTTTGTCTCTTTGAGATCGTCCGGCAATTCGGCAAAGCTATGTGGTGCTTGCACTATCCAATGACCGCTAATTTTCTTTTGTAGGCACGTAACGGCCACTTCCTTGGGTAGAAACTTTCTTTCCGAATCACGGAAACCTTGAATATCAATTACGTAGTCCATTGTGAGTGAGTGAGTGCGTATAGAGAAATGGAAGCAGTTGTGTGCGCGTGCGGTCGCGTGTAAGAGAAAAAGCGAACTGATGCTAGAGAGCGGGACGCGTGAGCAGCGGGGTGCGCGTACCCCACTTTTTTTTTTACGTACGTGGCAACGTCGCACGTGGCAACGTCGCACGTGTGTGTTAGTACTTAGGCGCTGAAATCCGTTAAAATTTGTCGTGTGGAGTCTATTTCGAGAACGTTATCGTACTCGGCGTAAACAATGCAGTTTATTGTAACAGTCGGTGCTGATGCGAACCCCACTTCGATGCGTACACTGCCCGAACGCATGAGGTTCCAATGAGAGTGGCAGTGTGCTGATAAATCAGGCGTGAGATCGAATGCCGCGAGAAAATGATCGATTGAATAGTTGTAGCGGTTTATGCCTAGGCCCTCATTGAGAAAATGTATTCCTGTGCCTGAGTAGAGTGTTTGGAAGGCTTCGATAAATGTTGGGGAGTTGCCCGTAAAGTGCGGTTGTAATGGCTTGCTTGGTATTTGAACGCCATCGATATACAACGAGAGATAATTTATGTCAAAGTGTTGAAAGTTGAATGGGTTTAGCGCACGATTTCCATTGAACGCTTTGTTATCGACGAAGCCGATGATTATACGTTTCGGCAGTTGGCCCAGAATCGCATTATCGATGCTATCACCTAGGATGTCTGTGTGAAGCGTAAATGTTTTCACTTCGACATGCGTAATGGGGTATTTGGCTGTTGCTTTGGCCAATGTATTGGCGTGTGCGATCAAAATACCGGGGTTTATCTTGACGCGGCGAATAATGAACGTAGCTTCTTTTATTTTTATTCCGAAACGGCCATCGTTTGTGGAATCCATCAGACAAAACGCGTCCTTGCTACGCACTAGGCGCACTCTCATTTCGACGCCGTTGATGAGCATTTTATCCTGATTAAACAAGTCGCAGTGCAGATGGCCAATCATATCGAATGCGCGCCCCTCTTTCGTAAAGTATTGTCTCTGAATGAGACCTTTGTTCGACCCGATTCCTTGATTTTCCGGAGCACCTTCCATACAGCCGGGTGTATCATCGTACCAGAGGCTTGCTGTGAGATGAGAATCTTTGGCAGCGGGTGAATAGCTCAACAGTGACTCTATGTAAGCTCTGTACGCATACATGTTGTTGGGTGGTGAGGCGAGCTTTTGATTGAGAAAAATATCGATTTGGTTGAACATTGAATGAAGAAGATTGTTTACGGGGCCAACTTTTAGATTTGAGTCGGGGTCGTCGCTGGGAAGTATTTGTGCTTTTACGAAGAGCATGGTGTGTGCGAGGTCGATGTAATGCTCGCTGGCACTGGGTACGACGAATTCGATGGGGGCATCACCCTCGTCGCTGATCGAGGAGACAGGCTTATAGTTCAAAAAAGTGCTACCCTCGATGGAGGTTTGAGTAGATGGGAGAGAGAAAAGGTCTAGCTAGCTCGACATACACTCTGACGAGTGAGAGTGCAAGAAAGACATTTTTAAGATTTACTTTGGTCCGAAAATATCGTGAATGTCCCGAAAAGTAGGGCTTTTCCGCTTTCTCTTGCTCGCTTTACGAGTCTTGCGCGCGACTGATGTAACTTTTTTCTTACGCTTGCTCCGCGAGGTACGGGTGCTTGTGCGTGTCTTTGTCGACTGACGCGCCTGGTAGTTTTATACCCCGAACCCTTCATGATCTCGCTAATTTTCTCGGCCGCTTTTCTCTTGAGATGCCTTCCCGATTCTCCGGCTCTCGATTTTATGGCCTCCTTGAAATTGACACCATTGTTTCCGACATCGTCTATGACTTTCATACCTGCGCGCAGGGTCTCTTTCCCCATAGCCTTAGCGCCACTTCTGACGTACGGGAGAATACGGCGAAAGAGGCCTCCTAACCAAGAGCCAATGCCACGCCCTCGCTGAAAGGGCGAGCCCGCGAAAACGTTTCTCACACCGCCACCGCCTCCTATCTGCTCGTCGTAGTATCTAGTGTAATGAGCCATCTCAGCGACTTCGCCTGAAATGGAGTGTCACAGTCAGCGTACCGTACTCGAATGGAATGCGACGCCCGTGCTGGTCTCTTATATCGATGATAATATTGTGAAAATTATGATAGAGAAGCGGTATGTAGTGAGTGGATGTGAAACGCTGCACAGCACTGCAGCCGTATTTGAATTTTGAGTTATCCAAGGAAACGATGCGCAAGAGGGCGGCCTGTGTGTCCCCCACTGTGTAGGGCTCACAAATATCTGTATAAACGTACAGTTGGTCAGGTATGGCGCGCGAGAGCGAGGCTGGCCTCTCAGCTACAATTTCTCGCAGTGCGCCATGGTTAAAGGTCGTAAACAGAGTTTTTTTCCCGGGTTCGTCATCGAAGCCAAAAATGCGCAGAATTTTGTCATTGAAATGAGTCGTATGTGGCTGTTGACAGTCGCACTTGCGTCTGATGGCATAATAGCCATTGCTCTCCTTTACGGGTTCAAGCATGTGATGCTTATAAGTGTCATTCGAGTTGTTTATGGCGTCTGTCAGCTGTTGGAGAGAGTCGTAAATGCCGACTGGAAAACGGCAGAGTGTTTTCTCAGTCTCTTCGTTGTCGTCCTCGCTGTACGAACTAAAAGTGTAAAAGGCGTCATTGTCTTGAAACTGCACGATACTACATGGTATGTGAATTTCCACCAGGCCGACCTGCCACTCTCCGTGTAATTTGATCTCGCGCGGCAAATGCGTGGTGAAACAGCTGGTTGTGTTATCGGGAAAGAAATCCATACTACTGTTGCTAGGCAGTACCATGTAAAAATCTTCGCTCGCATCCATGCCTGCACGTGGTTTTCTACGAAATGCTCTTGAGTTGACTCGCTTTTACCCAAGAATTAAATTTATCGGGATAGCCTAGCCACTTGACGAGAAGTTGCTTGTTGGCACCGCGGCCTTTCGTACGCACGATACGCTCGATTTTGAAGCTCTGCTCGTCAGCCACGCGATCTTGCCCGACCAATACGAGCTCTTCGTTGTAAAAGAAGCCGTCAATTATTTCACCGTTTAAGTCCGCCAATACGTACGTGTACAGTCCTTGGCGCCGCGATACACGTATTATCTTGAAAATCTCCTCGCTGAAATTTTTTTCGTATCCTCGCTCGAAGGTGTTCTTTGTACGACTGATGCGTACGAGGTTACGCACGGCAAATTTACAGTGAGGCTCAGCAGGCCGCCGATAATTGGACCGTGCGCGTTTGGCCAAGTTTTCGCGCGCACGCGCAGCATTGTAAAGGTTGACCTCTGCGGGGCGCATTCGTGTACCGCTGTGGAGAGAATGATTATACGCGTACACAATTTTTTGTAGAACATCGATGTAGCGCTTAGTGTTACGGTGAGAGAAATATCTGCAGATGCGCTCGCGCAATGTTCTGTTGAGGCGCTCGACTACGGCCGCCTTGACATCTGGATTTCTAGCGACACGAAAATCGATCTCCAAGCGCTTGAGAAGATTTTGAAATGCGCTGCCGAGGAATTCCTTGCCGCGATCGGATTGTACGCACCGAGGTAAGCGTGGTTTCGCTCTGTCGGTAATTCGTTCGAAAGCGTCGGCAACGTTGCGCGCCGTTTTATCCTTCAACGGTTCAACCCAGGCGAACTTACCGAGTACATCGATGACCACGAGAATATAGCAGTATCCGTCGTTGTAATCCTTTAGTGACGTTAGCTGAAGTAGGTCGCACTCCCACACGTCATCGACGTTCGTTACATTGTACGACAGACGGGGAAATCTTCTTTTTATCGGATGATGAAGCGTGTAGGTATCTTGATTGCTCAGCCAGGCGTAAATTTTTTTCTTCTCCTTCTTGGCACTCACGCGTAGAAGGTTTCGCGCACCCGCGTAACCAGCCTCATGCTCGAGATCGTAGTATTGTTGGTCGTAAGACATCTCATTTACATATCAAGCCGCAGCCATTTTTTCTTGATCTGCGCTTTACTGCGTGTTTGCATGGGCGAAGCTGCGCTATTTTCTTCAGCCGCTATAGCGCCGTGCCGGGGCAGTCGGCGCTTGGCAGTTTTCGCGGGTGCTGTCAATATTTTTCCAATTTTCAAAACTTTGGGGTTTTCGATGAGATTAACAGGCGTCTCACTAGTTTTGAGAAATTTCGCAAACTCAAAACGCCCAGCAGGCACGTCCGTCTCCTCGCTCGCAGGCGTGCTCTTTTGTAGTGTGTCAAGAAGTAACTCGATTATGTTCGAACGCGCCACATGACGCCCGTCGATGGTCACAGTGCCTGCATTGTCCCACTTTAACCGCTCAGGAACCGCTGTCCTCCAGTGCCGGAGCAAAAGTCGTGCTTTGGGCACGAGTACTCTGGGTATACCTCGGAGAATGGCGTCCTCACTGAGCGGCGCGAGACTCTCTTCGATTTCGTCTATTTCGTGATTCGTTTCGCGCTCGGCGCTACGTTCGCTCTCGCGGAAAAAAAGATAACGACGTAAAATTTGCAAATAATTCAGACATTTTTCGTAATCATCGCGCGCCGCCTTCGAGCATAAAACATCGTACATTTCGGTGTCCAAGCGAGAAAAATTATCACCCTGAGTTTGTAAACTTTTTTCCTCGTTATCGGCGGCGGCGGCGGTTGGGGCAGCGGCCATCGAACTTTCGGGCACGAGAATCATTTTACACGCGCGCTCCATCTTATTGCGTGTCACGCGAGCCAAATATTTTTGAAATGAGAGTACTCACGATTGGAGCTAATAAGATAGGTAGGAATGATCCGCCGTTCTGAACAATCACGCGTTTCTTTGTGCGCCAGTCGTTGTTTCCAATACTCGGGTGTGATAACTTGCGCAACGCGGCTTTATTCTTACTCAAACGCCTTTTCTCGCTGTCGGATAATTTTACGACCCCGTGTAAAACGTTCAGCACGCACTCGCATATACACTTGACGAGGGGTTTGTCAGCCGCTCGGGCTATGACTGTGCGATGTTTCTTATCACCGTGGCAGAGTGCACCGAGTAACGCGAGATTTTTCTTGGAAAAATGTTTACCATGAGGTAACGTAGCGCGACAAGAGGCAGCTCGTCCGTACGGCGCCATAGTTTTTTTCCGACTGACGTTCGCTCGCGCAAATCACCGTGATTTAAAGTATTTGGGCACGTATGCGTAATGCGCGCCGTCATCGGGGAATATGTTCGCGCGAAATCTGAACTCGTCGAGGCAATCTTGCGCGAGGTCTATAAAGAGATAAGAGTGCGGGGTTCGCGTGGCGTCTATGTAGGCTTCGCGGAGAAAACCCGAGTCTTCGGGATGAATTTGACGCGCGAGATGCTGTATTTGTGCCTTGTCGCGCGGATTTTTGAAGAGCACAAGGTACTTTGTATTTAAACTTATGTCACGTTGCGCTTTTCCTTTGTGGAAAACATTTTGTGTTATGAATATCACACTGATATTTTTGTGATGATTACCTTTCGTAAATAAGTCTAAAATAACGTCGCTCGAGGATTCTCGCATAAGATCATCGAGAATGAGTAATTTTTTCTTTTCGTTGTCCGAGGAATAGTCGGCCAGATGCGGAAGTCCCTCTCGAAACTCAATGACAGGCTCTTTGGGTTTAAAAGCTGTTCTGTAAGCCTCTTGCCATTCAGCGTAATAAAACAGTATACGGTCGAAGCGTGCGGTACACATGACCGGTAAATGAGCGAGAAAGCGCTGAACAAAGCGTGTTTTTCCACACCCTGTGGGTCCGCACACACAGCACGTAAACGGGTGTTTCAAGCGCGTGTCCATATTTTTTTTGTTACGACGTCTAGGCACCGAATGAGCGCGTCTCACACTTTTCCATGCATTTTATAAGACCCTCTTTTTCAGTCGAGCGAAACATTGACAAAATTGTCTGCAAGACGCACGCGCGGGGGGCGGCGGCGGCGGCGGCGGCGGCGGCGGCGCGTGCGGACTAGCATCTTTACCGCGGTGATGAGCTGGATGACCGCGGCGACAAGCTGATTCGCGGTGACTAGCATGCCACCGCCCGCGGAAATGAACAGGTCTACCGCGGTGACTAGCATACAGTCGCCCGCGGAAATGAACAGGCCTACCGCGGTGACTAGCATACAGCCGCCCGCTCAAAATTATTAAAATTATTAATTATTATCAGCACATGCTTTTCTTTTCAATCTACTACTAATATGAGGAAAGTGATGGGTATCGGTAGAAATAACAACAATAATAATAATGATAAAACATTTTGCAGGTAAAATTTTATTAAAAATATAAAAAGAACAATTTTTATTTTTTTACATAAATACACGTATTTACAGGTTTTATAAAATATACATACATACATACTATGTGTCAGTCTTGTAACCAAAAGGTAGTGATACAGCGTTGGAAAAGTATCTACGATTCTTAAGTACAACAGAGCACGACTTTTTTTTCATCGCGGGTGATTACTTCATGCTCACGCGTGCGCCTGATCGCTTTATATTTCAAAACGATTGGGTCTCTTTCGTTTTGAAAATACGCTGCGATCAAACGTTCGATACTGTCGAAGTTTATTATACGTGAATTGGTGCTATTGAGGCTAATTCCCTTAATTTTACAGCACTCGACAGTTTCGCCTGTAGAAGGTACGACCACGCGGAAACCATAAAATTTTGGCCCTGCTGAGAGAAACTTTGTAATGTAGGACCCCTCGCCGTAGGCCTTTAGCTTGTCCGTCATGTTGCCGAGTAAAGAACCCAGAGGGGGCGTATACTCAGTAGGGTCGTCTTTCTTACATGTAAAAATACACGAGTCCGTGTCCATGTATAAAACACGCGCTGATGTGAGCTTTTCAATATAAGAATACAACACGAGACGAGCCTGTGCTGTTGTATACGCGGCTATTGCTACATTTGTATTACACGAAAGTTCGATAGCATCATCGCGATAGCGCCAATTTGTATATAAAAGTTGCTCGTTGACCATAAGAACGTCGAATACTTCTTTTTCCGGCGTCGTAAGAAGTTTTAGTAGAGCCTCACGCGTCTTTATAACAGCCGTTTGTTTCAAATTTGAGCGTTGCCCGAATTTTCCCCACAGCGAATTCAAACATAATTTCGCCACAGAACGCAAACCCGGATTTTTTTCTATTTTTTCAGGGTCTAAACTTATTCCCTCATCGCGCTCGTACTCGTAGACATACCGCTTTCTACTCTCGTCGTCTGTACAGTAAGCGGGCCAACCGCTCGCCTGCTGCTTTAGACGGAGAAAAGTATTTACATAGGATGCAAACAGGCCACCCGCACCCGTGACAGAATCAAACTGTGTGGTCTCATACTGCCAAATAACAAATATTTCTGTGACACTGTACCCAAGTTCGATCGCCTTCTGTAACTCGCAAGCAACCCATGTGCCTGTAAATTCACGCTCAGAGGGATGCTCGTGATTACAGTCAAACTCGCGCAATTCCTCACAGCACGAGCGGCAGAGACCGAAAATCAATCGCGAGTGCATTTTTACCGGTAACACAGGCAGTGTCAAATTACGAGGCGGTAAAACTTTGCACTTTATCAGCCCCTCCACGCGCGCGAGATCGTTGTTACAGCCGCCTGTCAACTCACAGCATTCATTGCCAACGTAAATACGCGGATGCCCGATTGGGTAACGTCCCCTCTTGCAAATGTATGGGAAAGCGAACAAATATCGGTATATTTGATCTCTTCACACGGCGCAGCAGTGCGAGAAGTGACGATATTTTCCGTACGTCCACCGAAAAAAGCGTCGCGAGGGTTTAAAGATATTTTGCTCATGATCGGGTGAGCCGCTAAATATTGATTAATTTCCGGCTGTTGACTTTTTAAGCGCGTGAAATCGCACTCCCACATCTCGCGCACCTCGTATCCGAGACGTTTCATAACGGCGACTTTTGCACACGTGGCCTCGTACGCCTGTGCGTATGTCTGACCATATTTGTTCTTTTTCACAGTCCGATCGGCGATAAAGCAGCGCGGGCACCCATGCGTGTAGCACCCTTGATATTCAAAAACAGTCCCCTTGTCTGTTAAGACAGACTCACCGAGCGGCGAAAGATACCCGTCTACTAGACAACCCTCGCGTAAACGAAACTCGCGCGAACGCCCTGCATGTATAATTTCACGGCCGCACTCGCGCTCGCAATAAAGCAACCACTCTACAGAACGTTGCGAGTGCTTATTTCCACGCCTATAGCCGGTTGGTGGTATCAGCCCGATAGTGTTAGGCTGCAAAAAATTTTTTTTAAATATATACATGCAGGTGGACGCTATTGTGCACGCGCAGACGAATGGGTCTGTTTGCGCGACTTCTATGAAAATTTCGCGAAACCGTATGCACGCCCGTCTCAAGATTTCAACGTCCATTTTACAGTATTCGACAATCTCTTTTTGAAAGTCGAATACGTAGTCTGGGGGTGTATTCTCATACCACTCGAGAAAAGCGGCACGCTCAGTCACGGACATGGTGTCAGCGCAATAAAACTCGGGCGAAGGTAGAGGACCCCTGTAGTGCTCATTCTCACGGGTGTTGAAAAGGTGCGGAAAATAACCTTTCTTAGCGCTCTCGGGCAGGCCAAATGTCGCCGGGAGAGCACTCAGTTTCAATTGAAAGTAATTAATACTATCAATAAACTTGGTGCGGCCGTACTTTAGCTGTGTAATATTATGACCGGTTAATATTACACGGGGTGAACAGCGCTCGGAACTTTCCGCAAGTTCTTTCAATATAAATTGAGAATCGAATGCCCGAGCATTGTGCGCTATACATACAATTGCGGAAAAATCCGTCTTTTCGCGCACACAGAGTTCCAAGAGCTGTTTAACGGGATCGCGCCTGAAAACGAATTCACGCACACCGCAAGTGGGGCAAGTTATTGGTACATCGTCCACGTCGATGCAGTCCGTGCATACTTGGTGGGCGACGCACAAATTAGGCACATGGACGCGCGCCTTTTCACCATACGGGGTGTCTTGTGTCGTTTCAAAATCATAAAAAATATAAAGATATTTTTTGGTTTTACCCGCCTCGTCAACATTAATCGGGTGCATGAAGCACATGTCATTAAAGCTATGCTGCTTTTGACAGTGTCTACAAAAGCTAATACCGCACTCGTGTTTTTGCTTCTGACACATGTTTACAATGCGCATACAATCCTTACACAGCTGCACAGCATCGCACACTTTTTTATTATTTTTTTTGTATGAACCCGCACGCTTGTGATTCGTAAAACAATTGTGGCCGAAAAATTGACGCCCGCAATCCACGCACTCTATCATTTCGACACCGTCGGTACGGCAGGGCGACGAAACATAGCAGCACGCGCATGTCTGTGTACATTTGTGCTGCTGTACATAACGGTACCCCTTATTGCAATAAGAGCAGAAAAAACGCGATTCGGCCGCTCCGTATAAATTCGTAATTAAATTAAAATGACGCGCACGCTCTTCAAACATCAAATAAATAATACCACTAAGTGCGATATTTAATTCGTGGAGAGTATTTCGACCGTCAAAGAGCGGTGGTTCGCCACTTCCAAAATTTTCTTTCTCGAAAACAACCAATGCTATACCGCTTGCGAGAAAAAAATTTTGAAAGCACGTGACCTCGTCAAACCCGCATCCATCATCCGGAATATTTACCCCTGCTACGATCACGAGACTTTCCGCGCGCTCTTTTTGCAATTTTCGGCGGCCGTCCCGAATCGCTTGCCATTCTGCGCGCACTTCATCGCAAGGCTGTGCCTTGAGAGCAATGTATACCCTGCCGACCGCAAGCGCACACGGTAAACATAAATTATCGTTATTATTAATAACGACGATTGACCGCTTCCGTAAATCGCTCAACTTTAAACCACCGCTCCCACCCGCGCCTACAGGTACTACTACATAACACACTTGTAACACGAGCCCCTCGCCGATACCCAAAATTTCGTTACTCTGACTTATGGAAGCTATTAAATTCCATAAATCAGCGTAATTAAAGTTCGCGACGGGTCTGAACGACAGCCCGCCCGTACCGCGAGAAAAGCGCTCATTATAAATTGTAACACCTATTAGAGCATCACCCGGAACACGCGCGGTTGTATAATCGTGTATATCCCTAATCGCCGCCTCTAACCATAATACCGGATTTACATTCGCACGCGGTTCTATAATTGAAAAGTTTATCCTATGACCCTGCACTCCGAAGCGCCGCAGGTATTGCTGTCCCTCAACCATAGCTGTGAATCGCACACCGGGCGGTCGTACTCTGTCGTAGTCCTCAGTGTCATAAATTTCCTCTTCCACAACTGCACCACTATCACCGACACCGCTGCCTACCTGCAGGGGCGAACGCCCCTCAGCTGTAACAAAACAAATGATACCTTTATTAATATATATCTATATTAAAATAATAATGGTTTTGTGGGATTTACTTTAAGGCTCAGCAGCCCCCGCAAAGCTTTCTAATACTCTATCCACCAATTCGCGCAGATTGTTTTCTGTGTACAGAGGAGAGCATTCGTCTTCGGCTTGATCGCGAAACCATCGCTGGAGCTGTGCATTACGATTGCTTGATACACGCTCGTATACCTCCACTAATCGCGTAAGCTCCGGGAGCGATGGTACAATCTGCGTTACAGAACGATCGCGACTTCGTACAACTACGCACAGGAAAATATTTTTTTTAAAGAAACGGGGACATTTAAAAATATAAAAATAAATATTTACTTACACTCATTAACCACACGGTCGAGACGATCAAGTGGATTGTAACCGAAAGACGGCTGATTAGCTGTGGCGCACAACACACTAAGTATGTGCCTCCTTTCTCTGCGTGCATTCTCAGCGGCGGGAGAATCGTCGTCAGCCGCTACAGCAGATGGGTGACTTGACAAAAGGCGAAACTCCTCATCGGTGAGAGGCGGGCGGTCGTACGGCGCAAGATACTCGCCTATGACTTGCTCTTGAAGCTCGATTTCGTTCGCCACTTCGCACGCCTCTCTTACGTCATCATCCTCCTCCTCCTCGTTCTTCTCCATGCGAATATTCCCTACAATTAGCGCAGGGCTTTCTACCTCTCGTGGGGGTGGGACAACCTCCTCCTCCTCCCTCTCACCGTCAGCATGCACGTCAGCTATAACAAGAGACGGGCCAGCGCCGTCTTCATCATCGCTTGTATCACTGGCATCGAAATTCAGAGTGCGAGCGACTGGATTAAACACACCCGCGGGGCGCCGCAAGCGCGAGGGTGTGTCGTCCTCAGCGCCGGAAAAATACGTAACGTCGCTGTCGTCGTCGTTTAGTAGACTCTCCAGAGCTGAAAATACCAAAATGTCAATGATTATAAATTTTGTTTGAAATTTTGTTTGAAATTTTGTTTTGAAATATTTTAAACTTACCAAGTCGTTCCGATCGTCCGTTGCTTATGTCAGTAAAAATCGGAAGATCGATTAATCCACGATCGAAAACAAACTCCTCGATTACCCGCAAAACATCACCGGCACGCCTAGACGCACAATATAGACGCGCGATCGCGCGGTAACCTGCCGTCCTAAGAGCCCTCTGTAATTGACGAATCAACTCGTCACGCGTCATCTCGCGCAAGCGTTGCAACCACGAACTGCCTCTACTATGTCTCTCTACCAAAGAGACGAAGTATGGCTTTTCGCAGCGAAATTTTTATGAACGTATCCATCTCGGAGTTTCGAACAGAGTGAGGTTTGCGCAACGCTGTCAAGAGCTCTTATACAAGCGTGAGCGATAAAAATTCAACATCGCGTCACGTGACATTCATCCAATCGCGCTTTTCCACGGAGCGACCAATCGCATTTTCCTAGGCGGCCCTCTGCATACATGCATGTATGAAAAAACAGTGGGTGCTTGATAAAAAATCGCTATATGACACGAAACAACGCTTTTCCAAAGGAGACCCCGAGATGCTCGTTAAAAACAATGAGTCTTTTATACTCGAAACTTCTCGAAATCAAAACATTCGTGACACAGGCGAGACAAAAATTTACCGCGCATGGCTAATGGGCCCGAAATATTTTTTATAAAGCATAGTTTATTACTTTTGACGGGATGGGTCTACCCCCTGTAGTGCATCGGTGTTGCCGTTTAATCGCATTTTCCTAGACGGGTCTCTGCATGCATGTATGAAAAAACAATAACAGCGGCCCTAACGGGTAGTTGACAAAAATCGCTATATGACGCGAAACAGCGCTTTTCCAAAGGATGCTTGATACAAAACAATGAGCCTTCTATACTCGAAACTTCTCGAAAGCAAAACATTCGTGACACATCTGTGGAATGCTCCAAACCCTCCTGTGGTGCATTAGAGTTGCCGTTATATGCCGCGTTCTCAAGTCGTAAAGATTTTTTTTTGATAAAAATCGCCGACGGGGTAGTGCTGTAATCACCACTGAAAAATGACCTGACAAACGGCCACTAGTCACGAGTATGAAAAAATTTCTCTCGGATTAACAGACCCTGAGGAAAAACATTTCCGACGTGTCCGCGCTTTCTTCCTAATACTTTGGTGGAGAATTCCTCTCGCGTTAAAACCATCTGGGGGTCAGTACGGCCGCATACGCACCCCCTACCATACCTACTTCTTTCAAGTACCCGAGGCTATGAGGCTGATCGTGTATACGGGTTACTTCAGTCTTCACCATGGTGTCGAAAAAGGAAGGCGAGCTCATCATACAGATGCTGTGCACGGTCTGCGTCTACGGGCAGCGCGTCACCAAGCAGCTAGCGCGAGCAGAGCGCGATGCTGCGTTTATAAGATCGCGGATTGACCGTGACTTCAGCAGTCGGAGGGACCACCGCCTACTTCGAAAGATTGTCGCTTACATAAGCGAAAATTCGAAACTACTGGACAAATGCTGTGAGGACATCCGGCTATTTTTGAATGTTTGGCCCGCGGAGCAGCGCGCCAGTGTGGAGGCCTGGGCCTGTACCCAGGAAGAGGCCGTCCGGAGAATGTTGAGAGCGGATGGCCCCACTCCTGCGGACGACAACGTCAGCGCTGCCACATCCGCCAGCACCGACCCCATAGCCACGGAGATATTGGGCCTGCGGATAAGACTGCGAAGGCACCGACGGGCGCTACAACTCCACCGTGCCAACGCATTACAGGCTGCGAAGATGGTGCGGCAGCTAGAGGCCAAACTGAAGCGAGCGAACAAGGCAGCGCAGCAACAGCAGCAGTGGGAGCAGCCGAATATTAAACAGGAGGAAACGCCGCCGTATTGCAACGACTGCGGAATCATGTTCTGTGCCCTCGCCGGCGACCCGGAGGGACGGTCGTGGAATCAGTGCTGGCGGTGCAAGTGTTGGCGATGCGGAGCATGTCGCGAGGGCACATGCCCGTGTGTTATAGGGCTGGACACGCCCGGATCGCCCAGTGCTGGTTAAAAACTCATCAGTGAGTGCGCACGTGTGTGTGTGTGAATGAGGCGTCTGCGCACGCCGTAAAATTTGTACACTTGTGCGTGCGTGTGCGCGTGCGGCGTATGCGAGCGCCTTGTAATTTGTGTGTGTGTGTATGTGTGTGTGTGTGTGTGTGTGTGTGTGTGAATGAGGCGTCTGCGCACGCCGTAAAATTTGTACACTTGCGCGTGCGTGTGCGCGTGCGGCGTATGCGAGCGCCTTGTAATTTGTGTGTGTGTGTGTGTGTGTGTGTGTGTGTGTGTGTGTGTGTGTGTAAAAAAAGAAAAATAAAATATTTTTTATTTTTATTTTTATAAACAATTTTTTAATTCTACCCACACCCACCACCACCCACCGCCTCCCCTCCCCTCACCACCTCCTCTCTCTCATTCTCTCACACACCCCTCACCCACCGTCCCCTCACCCACCTCCTCTCTCTCTCTCTCTCTCTCTCTCTCTCTCTCTCTCTCTCTCTCTCTCTCTCTCTCTCTCTCTCTCTCTTGTGTGTGCGCGCGCGCGCGTGTGTGTGTGTGTGTGTGTGCGTGTGTGTGTGTGTGTGTGTGTGAGATGCGTCCGCGTAAGCAACATAATTTGTACGTGTGTATGTGTGTGTGTGTGCGTGTGTGTGTGTGTGTGTGTGTGTACAAAAATAAAATATTTTTATAAACATTTTTTCAGTTCTACCCTCACCCACCATCCACCGGCGCCCACCACCTCCCCACCCCCCTCACCCACCTCCCACCACCCCCTCTCCCACCACCCACCACCTCCCCTCACCCACCACCCACCGCCTCCCCATCACCCAACACCCACCGCCTCCCCCTCACCCGCCTTCCACCTCCTCTCTCTCTCGTATATGGTCGGGTATACCGAGGCATATCATATTACAAGTGGGGTGGGGGGTCGCGCCTCTGTATGGGTCATTAAGTCAAGTGCTATGTAAAAACAGTAGCTAATTAACCATGTCAATGGGTGTTTTGTTTACACAACAGTTGCGGTTGAGAACAATAGGCCCATTGACATGGGACAGCTACTGTGCAGCTACTGTTTACATAACACTTGACTTAATGACCCTTCCCGGGGCGCGAGCCCCCCTCCCCCACTTGTAATATGATATGTCTCGCTATACCTGACCATATACTACTAATAAAAATTAAAGTTACGTGTTGCAGAAAAATACAAAATGAAATGATAACTAATGTAAATATGGTTTTTGTTTTAAAAACACAAGTTTTATTATTGCTATTACTACAAAAAATTTAAAGTATTCTCAAAAAAGTAATTGTTTGTCGAATAGCTCGAGGCATTATGGATTGTAAGTTGTACAATAATGATATTCTTCAAAAAAGTGTTATAAGCATAAAGATTTTTTACACCACGAACATCTAACAATTGCAACATTATTACAACCATTGATCTAATAATGCGTTGCACAGGAATCTCCGAAACTGAGACTTACGGGGTCATCGAAATCCCCTGGTCGATTCACAAGATACCCACTTTTATCCCCACATATCGTGGAGATGAAAATTGGTTATGAACCAAAGACTGTAATTTAATTATATTATTTTTCAAATGTAAATTTAAGTCTTCGTCTATGAGTAAAACATGGTCTGAAAAATGTTTAACATAGTTCTTCCATGTACGAAATGAATATACATCTAACGGCTGTATGTTTCCAGTCGTTCCTGTAGGTATCATTTTGAGATGTAGTGTTTTATCGTGTGGCGTAACTTCCTGTACAATCGTTGGACAATGACCACTCCACGAATCAATTAGCAGCATGCTTCTAGGTCCAACTTGAGGAAAATATACCTCTTTTAACCACGCCTTAAAGAGTTCTACAAATTTTGATTTTATTTAAGTGTGCCTTCCGAAATAATTAACGTTATATGTTTAGAAATTAATAGAACGTGATTTTACCTGAATTAAGTTTTCCAGATGTCGAGGATGTAACATATACGTTTGTAGGCACAAACAAATTTTGTGAGACAATTGGTCCAAATTCTCCGCTTCGTTCCTTTAATACTAAAAATAATGGTGATAGTAACTTTCCTGTGGCTGAAATTGTCGGCTGTACAGTATAGCTATGAGTTGTTGATGTAACCGACTGTACAAGGCACTGTAATTTCTTTTCTCCTTCAAAAGCAAGAGATCGACCAGAATGCATTTCCAACTGAAAACCAGACTGGTCTGAATTATATGTATTGTCAGCGCCTATTTGATTAATCAATTGTTTGACTTCTGTTACGAATTCTACTTCTTTTTTATGCAAATCATTTCTATTTTCTATACTTTTTTTGTGATAAATTTATTAATTTTTCGAGAAACAATTCTATGGGTGTTTTTAAATTTTGAAAGCCAATGTTTTGAAGCTGTAAATCTTACGTCCTCATTTCCGATTAATTTTCGTGCTTGTAGAGCCCATCTTCTTAAATCGTTGTCATGAATTATTAATCCAGCTTCAGTAACAGCTTTAAAACTTTCTAGTGTGAAATCGCAAATTCTTGCAATTTTTTCTCGGCAAGTTCCACCTTGATTGATTTGGTGAGCCCGGCGATGTAACTGTGTTTCAGAACTGACTTTCCTGAATCTATTTTGAACTGTTTTAAGCGATAAATTCTTTTTTATTTTTCCACTTCTCCAATATTCTACAGTCCTTTTTTGTATTCAAAACTCAATGGTTCTTCATGTCCCGTACATTGATCCGTAGGTAATTCAGGATAGTAAGGAAGTGTATGTAAATCAACATCTTCCACAATACGTGCATCTGTTTCTTTATATTCTTCTTGAAAATCCAACTTTTTTTCCATTATAACATCTATGCTATTAGACGATTCCATTAAATCTAACAGTTTCATTTGGAAATGGTCTTTTATTTCTATTTCTTTAATATTATAAGGGCTATCTTCAATATCAAGTGTTTGGAAATAGGCAAGTAGCAAATTAATAACATTGAGAGGATTAATTTTCATTTTGAGTGCTAAAATAATCAAACATTTATAAGAATAATTGCATACAGAAATAGTATCTTTACAACACACATATATAAAATGCTGAAAATAAAAACATTTTTTTAATTTGTATGCGTCACCCCTCTAAACGTTACATTACTATGTTGCGAGAACATAGCTATTTCTCAATGAGGAAGCTTTGTACGTTGTACGTTGTACGCTTTTACTGATGTACGCCATCATGCGACCAATATCTTTTTACCGGGAAATATTTGTTTAAATATTAAAAAAATACCATATTTTCACAAGATAATAATGTTGCATTTAAAAAGGCGACACATACAAATAAAACAAATATTTATACTTTGGGCCATCCTGTTAAGAATATATTAAGAATATCGTATCTGTATATTTCTTTACTAAAGCGCTTGATTAAAATGAAAAGAAGGTAATCTCGAGTTTTTTTTTAAATTTGTAAACAGTAATCGATAAGATGTATTGCACAATGCCTTTTAATTTAGATTTATTAAAATTAAGATTTAGTTATTTAAAATTATTATTTGTATGTAAAATTTATTATTTGTAAAACATCTAATAGTAAAGGAACCGTATACAATTTTGACTAAAAATTGAATCAGGAGTCTATAATTTTGTTAATAACAGAAAGTAAACAATACAGTATACACAATAAAGTATATCTTGATACATTTTTTAATTTTCGTAAAAATATTAAAAATACTTTATGCACTTATAAATCAGGATTTTTTAAATCTTTAAAATTAAAAAAAAATCAATTTAAACTATTTGTGCTCTATAACGTCAAATGTATCTTCAAAAAATGTAACAATGTACGAAATTGCATACTTTCTAATA
Organism: Torymus aiolomorphi; assembly: GCA_036365515.1. Classification (NCBI taxonomy): domain Eukaryota; kingdom Metazoa; phylum Arthropoda; class Insecta; order Hymenoptera; family Torymidae; genus Torymus; species Torymus aiolomorphi. The sequence continues at coordinate 101,618,792 of CM070876.1, read as the reverse complement.
TGTTCATTAAAAATAACGCAAAATATAATTTTGAAAAGCTGTTATAATTTTATTAAAGCCTATAGACAGATACGAAATTCTTACAATTAATGCATTAGATCTGATATATAAATAGACATTTACCTGTCGTTTTGTAGTGCTGCTGACATTAAAAAAAATGAATTGATGCAATATTACAGCCACAATATTGTAGAAATAACCACTTTCACAAAACAACACTGCACGACTGGAACTCTACCGATTTATAAATACAATGTTTGCCAGCAATATATGAAACTACGAGTTAAATCACCAATCTATAAATATCCGCCTCATAATAACATAAAAATAACATATTCTTTTCTCATTCACAATCAGCGATTACTCTTTTTTACTGCATAAAAATCACTTACATCCACGTACACATACGCACACACATATTAATTTTTTTTAATGCCTTATTTATCACGTATCAAAACGGTACGATTGCCTTTGACGAAGTATTTATAATAATACATAAAATATAATAAAGGGAAGTAAGAACATAATGAACTTCCGGGGATGATTTGCACACCTTTAAAATGTATTATTCACAGATAAAAAATAAATATTTTTCGTTTTTTGGTTCACTACAACATATAAAAGTTTTAATAAACATGTTACTTTTCTTGTGGAATTCAAGTCAAAATTAGTTTTTCGAAAAAGCTTTACAATAATCCGTTTAAACAAGTAGTTTAACCAAACTAATTTTGCAAAATTAATGATAAATTAGTATTTCGTATTGCCCGAAAGCGCTAAAATTACGTAGCGTTTGTTTGTGTTATTGGTCAAAATTTTATGGTCAATTTTTTCAATGGAATGGTTTTTAAAGAGATATATTTATTGTAATTTTTATAGCTGAAAATTGATAAAAAAACTTAATTTCCTTTAAAAAAATAGGGGTTGCTACCCTTAAAATTGAAAGTTATGCAGATTTATGGCCTTCTTAATTTTAAGATTTTTATCGTTAGTTTTATTAAGGTATCTTTATTTATTTCTGAAATAATGAACAAAATAAAAATAAGGGGTAGTTACCCTTAAAAAATAATTTTGGTTAAAACCACGGGACAGGTGAACTTTATTTTTTAATTTTCTTTTAAATGGAATCAGTTTTAAAGCGATATATAATTTATTATAATTTTTATAGCTGAAAAATGATGAAAAAAGCTTAGTTGTCTTGAAAAAAAAATAGGGGTTGCTACCCTTAAAATTGAAAATAATGCTGTTTTGAAGCCTTTCTTATTTTAAAATTTTTAGCGTTGGCTTTATTAAGATGTCTTTATTTATTTCTGAAATAATGAACAAAATATAAATAAGGGGTAGTTACCCCCTAAAAAATAATTTTGGCCAAAACCACGAGACAGGTCAACTTTATTTTTTAATTTTCTTTTAAATGAAATCTGTTTTGAGGCGATATATAATTTATTGTAATTTTTATAGCTGAAAATTAATGAGAAAAGCTTAGTTTTCTTGAAAAGAAAATAGGGGTTGCTACCCTTAAAATTGAAAGTAATGCTGTTTTGAAGGTTTTTTTATTCTACAACTTCTGGCGTCGGTTTCATTAAACTAGCTTTATTCGTTTTTGAAATATTTGGAAAAAACTGTTATTGAGGGTGAACTTTAGGGGTTGATTTCACCCCATTAAAATGTCTATCAGCAGGTAAAAAAAAATACGTGTCTCTTATTTTGTAATGTACTACAACATATTGTAATATCGTCCAAATCGGCGACTTACACTTGCGGTACCTTCCTGTAAGTTGCGAGTGCGAACGCTCTAAAGAGCCGTTAGATTGAGGGTGAAAAGCGGTAGTTTTTACTTGCTTAATTATAAATCGCTTTGCAACGCGCTTAACTAATTTACTAAAAAAATTGGTGCCTTGATCAGTAAGCATAGCTTGTGGTGCGCCGAAAGTACAGATAAAGCGTTTAATAAAGGCGTCTGCTACAGTAATAGCAGTTTGGTCTTTTAAAGGGACTCCCACCGAGAATTTTGTAAATTGATCCTGCATAGTTAAAATGTACTCGGATTCGTCTTTAGTTCTCGGTAACGGTCCTACTATGTCCAAACTAACCGTGAAAAATGGAATACAAGGGTGGTCCGTTATAATCATTTTCTGTTTTGTTTTGACCCGCACTAATTTTTTAAGCTGGCAAGGAACGCATTTTTGAATGAAGGCTTGTATGTCCTTCTTTAAATGCTCCCACTGATATTTATATTTTATTCTATTCAAAGTTTTAGTTACTCCTTTGTGCCCACCCGCCGCCGAACAATGAGCTTCGTGAATTATATCCGCTCTTTTACTCGGCTCCGGGTGCTGTATGAGTCCACGGCAAATAATTATTTTAACACTATTATTACCTAATTCACGTCTTAAACAGGCCAAAATATCTTTAAACTCAACATTTTCGATATTACTGCTCCTAGCCATACTAAAAGATACAATTTGGTTAATGTCTAACAATTTGGCTACCTTCCTAAATAACTGTGTCAAAATTTCTAAGGTATCCCATAAGCTATTTTTACCTTTGCCCCTAAGTGGTAAAACAAAATGCATTTTTATTGGCCTTTATGGTTTTGGGCTCTCCCATTACTAAACTCTCGAAACGCGGAAGCTTCCCTAAATCCTTTAATTGCCTAGACCCCTCATCGGGCTGGTCTCCGTCAGTGCTTACAAAATAAAGGTAACTATCCTTCCTCATAAACAGTTTCTCTCTACAATAGATTATATTGTCTTGAGGACGGAGCGTTTTCGGCGCGATACTTTTTTCGTTGACCGCGTCCTCGTCCCCGAAAGTCATGTCGGGAAAGGGATCTTTAAGCGCCGAGATGTTGTCGCGCCCGCATGCTTCCCCGCACGTGAGCTCTCCTGACATAACCATTTGCTCACTTTCCTCGGGCGCGAACGCTGAGATACATGGCGAGATTGGTCTGTGTAGCATTTCTTTTTTATTGCTATCCGCAGTTTGTGGTACTAGAGACGCAGACGCCTCCTTATCTTCGACAAGGGACGGGCATTCCTGAACCTCTTCGACCGTGGGGGCTACATTTCTTTTACGCGGCGTGAGCGCTTTAATGGCTTGCTTATACTTTTCACTGGCTTGGCGGCCCGCACGCTTACGCGTGGCCATTGCATGCAAGGTGGGCGCGCCGTCCTCCTGCTGGCTTTGCCGTTCCTGGACCGGCTCTACTGTCTGTTCGCCAACGACAGGATGGCGCCTCTCTCCCCCTATGCCGACTTGTGTAGCTACGCATACTTTTTCCGTAATCTGGTTGCGCGAAAGTGCGTCCGCGTTCAGATTTAATTCACCTTTCTTATAGAGTACGTCGAATTGATAATCTAATAGTTTTAAACGCCAACGCGTGACTCTAGATCCTGGATCATTATGATTATTCAACCAAACTAGCGGCCTGTGATCAGTAATTAAAGTGAACTAATTCTCGTATAAGTAAGGTCTGAATTGCGTCATAGCGTACACGATTGCTAATGCTTCTTTTGAAACCGTACAATAATTCTTTTCTGCTTGATTCATCGTGCGCGACACAAAGGCTATGGGACGATCTTTTCCAATTCTCCTTGCAATAAAACTGCCCCGATCGCGTACCCGCTAGCGTCGGTAGTTACTAAAAACTTTTCTTCGAAATGCGGATGCGCTAAAACCGGTGGTTCGCATAACTTATCACGGAGAGTCTCAAATGCCGTTTGCGCGCTCTCATCCCAAACAAAAAGTTGTTCTTTTCTAAGAAGGTCTGTTAAAGGCTTGGCTATCCGTGCAAAGTCATTAATAAATCGCCTATAATAACCAGCTAGCCCTAAAAATTGTTTAATATTTCTTTGATTTCTAGGCACTGGAAATTCTTTAACTGCTTTTAGTTTTTCCGGGTCCGGGCGTAAACCGTCGCTGCTAATTATATGTCCCAAATAATTAATTTCCGGTTTAAGAAATTCACATTTTTCCGGTTGCAAAACTAAATTAGCATGGCGCAGTTTTTCAAATAATTTCTCGATTGTTCCTATGTGCTCGTTAAAAGTTTTAGAGTAGACGCAAATGTCATCAAACAAATGAACCACGTTTTTCATACCGGTAATTACTTTAAGAACGAGTGACAAAAATACCGGTGCCCTTGTTTTTAACCCAAAAAGTGATCTAACAAAATGAAGTAAACCGAGCTCACAAGAAAAAGCTGTTTTTTCTCTGTCCTCAGTTTTAATTTTAATTTGATGATAACCCGCGTATAAATCAAAAACTGAGAAAAATTTTGCATCACCGAGTTGATCCAAGATATCCGCTATGTTCGGAACCGGATGATTGTAATCGGGTACAATGGCGTTTAACTTTCTAAAGTCTACTACTACCCGAAATTTTTTCTTGCCGTCGGGTCCCGGTTTTTTGTCAACGCAGAACACCGGCGCCGAGTAGGCGCTTGTCGAAGGCTCGACGATGCCTTTATCTAACATTTCTTTTACCTGCCTATTGATCTCTTCTTTTAAAATAGGTGGGTGTCTAAATTGTTTAATTCTAATTGGAATATTCGTTGTTGTAGGTATCTCATGTTCAATTACATTAGTCGCGGGCATAATGTCTCCCGCTAAATAGAATCGATCTGAAAATTTCACAAGGAGTGACTCAAATTCGGCTAATTGATTAGGTGACAAATGCTTAAGTTGTAAAAGCTCTCTTAATTTAGTCACCCTCTTACTTCCTAAAAGGAAAACCGTGTCTGACATGCACATAATTTGATGATCGCGTGGCTCCCCTATTTTATGGCTCCGCCTTTCTACTCTAGTCTGGCTACCTAAGTGCGGAGGTTGCGGCCTATGCTTCCATACTGACCAGACTACTCCATTTATATTTCTTTTAATTTCATGCAGCAATTGTCGTAAAACACATAACATATCAGAAGTCACCTCGTTGTTAGTCACGCGATACTCTCTCATTTTCTTAAAAATAGGTATGGCGGTGCAACAAATAACAGACAAAACGTTAGGGTATAAGCGTAATAACGAGGCGCATCTCGAATTTTGCAAGTAGGCTAGCTTTCCAAGCTTGACCTGCAACCCCTCAATAAGGTGTGCCAGGTGAAAATCCTCTCGAACTAAAGCATAAGACAATGCGCTGGTTAATTTATTATTTCCGCCCTTCTCAATATGGTCGCACAACGACAAGTTTTGGTTCCTTAACAAATTACTAATTTTGCTAAAACTATTTCTTTTAATCTTAGTTCTTTTATAAATTTCATGCTTGTATTTAATACACGTAAAAGTCCTTATTTTATTACAAACAAAATTTACTTTTCTTCTATTTTTATTCAATGCAATTTTTGCTCTACAATCTGTTATATTCAGTCTAACACTTCTCCCTTGAGTGCTGACACTCATACTATTTTTACAAGTTAAAATTTCCAAATTTTTCTTATTTTCTACCACAATACATTTATTAACTTTACTTTCTAATTTAGTCAAATTTTTTACAAGAAGATCTTTACTGACTCTATTTTCCCAATTTTTATTTAACAAGTCCAAATACTGTTGAGGTACGCTATCTTTTAACGTTTCCTCTCTAAGTAAATTATTTTCTAAAAATTTTGCTTTTTAGCTATTTTAACTAACCGGTTTTTAGTTTCACAATGCTTAACTTCCAAATCTTTATTTTTATCAATTTTTAAGTTTAAGCTTTTATTTTCACAAATTTCATTTTTCAATTCTCTAGTTTTTTCAAATTTCAAATTCAAATTTTTGTTTTTACAAATTTTATTTTTCAAATGGCTAACTTCTTCAAAGTTCAAATCCAAATTTTTGCTTTTACCAATTTTATTTCCCGAATCACTAGTTTTTTCAAAGTTCAAATTCAAAATTTTGCTTTCACAATTTTTACTTTCCAAATCACTAGTTTTTTCAAATTTCAAATTCAAATTTTTGTTTTCATCAATTCTATTTTTTAAATCAATTTTGTCCTAGACGTGCACGGTAGAAATTTCAAATGGGGCAATACTTTTAAGCGAAGAAAGACAAACATCTGAAATAACTTTCTCATGCGAAGCAGGTAAATCGCTATAAACGTTCCAAGTGCTACACTCGCCTAAAACAACACTGGATTTGTCCGACCGAGCAGTTGCAACGGGATTTTTCGCGTGTCCGCGTCCGGAATTGCGCTCATCCTCGCACATCGTACCTTGCGTTACTTCCTTATGTCCTTCGGCTCGTGCCAAACTTACACTCTCTTTGTTTATTGGCCGCGCGATATCTACACTACTCGTGCACCGTAAACTGATTACGTGAGAAGCGATTTCCAAAAAATTTTCTTCATAATTAATTTTTGCCCCGTATTTTCTTAACATTTCGCTGCCGATTAACCCGTCCTCTTCAATAGGAAAATCGTCAGGAACCAAATGAAAATACAATGTTAAATCGCGGAAAATCAAGGGTATTTTCCCGCGCGAGTTAATCGATTCCATAGTAATACCCTTATGTTCAAGAATTTCGTTTTCAAAAACAGTGGCTTTACTAGGTTTTTTACTAATTTTAAGCAAAGACGGGCCTGCTCCCGTATCTAACATTAATTTGAGCGATACCTGATAATTTTCAAATGGCATTTCTATTACAGGTGACTTACTATTTATACTCAACAAAATGGACTTTCGCGCAAATTTTAATTCTGATTTGTGTTTGATTGGTGTGGGCGCGCGCTTTCTGATTACCCCCAGGTCTCGCCCTGCACCGCGGGGCTGTTCGCGTTTCCCGCTTCACGTTGTAATTTTTCTCTATTTTTTCTTTCCAATACCTGGCATTCATTCTTCCAGTGTCCCTCTTTTTTACAATAATTGCAAAGGTAACAAAATTATTAACTTGATTCGATTGTGCCACTGCGGGACTGTGCGATCTCGGTCTATATTGATTTTGTGAAACTTGGGGTGTGGCCAGCCGCGCGCTAGCCAATATTGACAAATTTCTGTCGGTTTATTTTGAACAATCTTAACTTCAGCCGATTCTGCTTTCAGTTTGTTATTTTCTTGATTCAATTTACTTTTACGCGTTTGTTCGGTTTTCTCTAAATCTGTAACCTCACGCTCTATTTCTATCGCTTTTTCTACGGCTTCCTGAAAAGTTGCGGCCACCCCCATGCGCCTCTTAATTTCCCAATCCATACCGCGTACAAAAAATTTTAATTTGTCGGCTTCCACATGCTGTGTGAACCCCGCATCATCCCTTTTTTCTCTTTTTGCGGCCTCTTTTAATTCTATTGCGATAAGCCTAACTCTGTTTGCAAATGTTATAATGTTTTCTTTGTTATATATATATATATATATAAATATATATAAATATATATATATATATATATATATATATATATAAACAGATTGAAATTAAAATTCTTGATAAGTTTTTAATTATACTGTTTTATGTATGTGAACTTTACATTTAAAATTAATTAAAATCTACAGTCAAATAATTTATTTTTATAACTTAACAATTTTACAATATAAATCTTACTTATACTAAATAAATATAGAGTAAAAAAATATATTTATTTTTGTTATGAAGAAAGTAAAATGTTTTTCTCATAAATCAAAAACTGACTTGATGCTTTATTAAATCATGGGTATTCTGGCAAATATTTCAACATTATAAACTGAATTTATTTAAATTAGTTATCATACAGAAAATTTTTGTTTCTAAAAAGAAGGTTAGAATTGGATTATATAACTATTGGGAGTATTTAAATTCTTCATCTTTACATGCGTTGTAAGTAAAATTATTTATTTGTACACACTTTTAACTTTTATACTTCCTTAATATTTGTAAATATTCTTAAATTTGTTCATATTAAATACATATTATTTTCATTTTTGTTTAAAAATGTATCTTTCTTTGTATTCAATACAGGCAAGATTAACATTATTTTGTTTCGACTTATTCAAATATTTTAATTTTATTATTATATAAAAATGTTAATAAATATTTTGTATAGTTTTGATATTAAATAAATAATTTTATATTCACCTGCATTGTAGTCTTTATGATATAATCTTGATATCAACAAGAGTTGTTGCATGTCGTTTATAATGAAAAAATTTAAAGTGTTATTATACACAATGTGTCATTTTAACACATAAACTCTTTCATGTTGTAGTAATATATATTGATCAAAATTCAATTGTAGATATTCAAAACACTTTGTCATAATTAAATATAATGGTGATCATCTCATATTATTTCCTCAAAATTATGTATTTTTGTAAGTATAACTTGTTGATCAACTTGACGTTCTGTTAGAAGTAAATACAAATTAGGTTATGTAATTCACTAATTTATTATAACTATAATTATTTAGATAAATAATACAAAATACTGACTTGTGAGAAACTATTGCATACAGTATTATACCATCAAATATATAACCACTAACTATTTGTTTGTAAGATCTCAACAGTTTTTTATTAACGACATATTTTCTACTGGCGTAAAATTAACTCTATATTCATTTAAGCACCGATCAGATAGACTTAAAAGTTTAAAATAATTTGCTTATAATTATAGTAACTGTTTATAGATATCTAAAAATAAAAAAGTCAATCTTTAAAATTATAAAAATTTCTATTTTAAATTATGTAAAATAAATTACCCTGTTTTGAGAGGAAGTCTCTTGGTCGTGTAATAACAATTTTATTGCTGCTTAAAAATTTCTTCATCTGATAATTTACTTATATTAATAATTGTAAACAATGTTATATCTTTTATTATAATAGTCACAGTATAAATTTTTTTTTTATTCTGTTTTTCGGAATGTTGTTCATAACTTTTTAAACATGAAAATCTATATTGTGGAGTATATATATTATTGTTATAATCTGTTAGTTAATAACTTGACTTGAAAATATTACCTGAAAATCAAAATTTAATGTTGTTATTATTAAGTTAAAACTAAAAGTAAACAATCTTACACTTACAAAAAACTAACCTTACACTTGCGATTATTCTGATGATAGTAGTGAGATAAAACATCCAAAAGTGTTTTATTAGGCATTAGTTTTAAATGGTTGCAAGTTAGATTATATAATTCACTACTTTCTTATAACTATAGTTTATAACAAAAATTTCAAGATGTTTTGTTATACATAATGTGTAATTTTAACACATAAATTTTTTCATGTTGTTGTATAGTTGTAATATATACTGGACATAATTTAATTATAGATAACTAAGGCACTTTGTCACAATAATATTAAAAAATCGAATGTAATGATTGTTATCTCATGTTTTTTTTCCAACATTATTATTTTTATAAGTATAACTTGTTGATCTATTTGCCGTTCTGTTATAAGTATATACAAGATAGGTTATGTAATTTATTACTTTATTATAACTATAGTTATTGGCTGTCATAGTCTGTAAAGGGGTAATCCGATACAGGTAAATCCTCAACCTCCACGTCCACGTACGTGACAGCTGGAAACGTCTTCTGTCGCGTCAATGCTTCCAACAGCAACGCTACAACAGAAACGACTGACGGACGCTCTGGGTCACGGGTTGCACCCTTCCCGTGCGGGGCACGGAGCCTAAAAAGGGAACCTCCGAGCTTCATTAAGCGAGAAGGGAAAAAGAGTCAAGAATAGTGGTACCTGACTCTGCTACAGCCACTCATCACAAAGAAATAAACACACAACACCTCTAACACGCAGTACACTGACACACGAACACGCACGACACTTGCACAGCAGAACCTTTGGACGATGGGCCACGGGTTTCGCTGTGCTGGCTTGCGGTCCCGCAACCCCGGCCCGCAGAGGGTACACCGGATAAAACCAGTCCGGCCGCCATCGGATAGGCCGGAGCGCTCCTGGGCCGCCGGTAGTGAGTGGCCCGAACCCTGCATTAACCAGCAGGAGGCTGCCCTGCATAACGGTGTATAATCCCTCTCCCGTATCAGTGCCGGGTGGTTCCCGGGCGGGACGCTGCTGCTGGGTGTGGGGGCTCCGACGAGGCCACTGCGGCCTACTGGGGTGGCGGAACTTCCCGGGAGTAGGCCGGCGGATGCCCCTGATCCTAGGCCGAAGGTACTCTGACCAACACAACACAACCCACACGAAGTTAGTTTTCAGAAGAGTATAACAAACAAAATGCAAGGCAAAAGTACAGAAAACGCAGTTAGGGCGCAAACTGCATCGGGTGTCCCGCCCAACACCGAGTACCTGACACCAGGCAACACTCAGGAGATCAGACATAGAACAGCCAGCACGTCGAGCTTTTATAGCGTCATCAGCGACGCTAGCACCTCTGGCACGTCGCCTGACGACATCACAGGGCCCTCCAACTTGGAGAACGAGGTAGACAAAACAGTAAGCAGCATGCTGGCGGAGATCAAAATAATGGAGAGAGCAACGGAGAAGCAGAAGAACATCTCCAAAGATGTTAAATAGGGGCTGAAGACGCTCAGGGCTCTGCTGGCGGTACTCCAAACCGCACGCGAAGAAGCCAAGAGGACGGCCCGTACAATCAGGCTTCCCAAACGGCGTAGAGGTGCAGGGGACAGTCCAGAATCACAGCCTGAGACTCAAAAAACCAAGAAGAAGAAGACTGCCAGCAACATCCATCGCCCCCAAATCCAGGTATCAGACGACAGAGGGGACCTGGTTGAAACCCAAGTAGGCACAAATGAAAATCCCCAAGAAGACTGGAAAACTATGGAAAACAAAAAGAAGAAAAAGAAGAAAAAAGCAATGGAGGGCCCCAGACCGCCACTACGTCCAAACTGCAAGGCCTCTAAACAACGGGGCGGCGTAGTGCTAATCGTGCCCAAAGACGGCAAGACCTTCGCGGACGTGGTGCAGACGCTACGTACGGTTGACACCTCTGATAACAACCTCCAAATCAGAGGAGTCATAAAGACGAAGGGCGGCGCCGCACTAGTACGCACCAAAGGAGATGGAAGCACTCACGAAAACCTGAGTGGACGTCTCCTGGAGATGCTAGGCGAACAGGGGACAATCAAGGACATGACCCGAAAGGTGACCCTGGAGATACTAGACCTGGACTGCCTTACAGATACTGACGAAGTACGAATCGCACTAGATGGAGTACTGAACCCGGGCGCGGATAGACGGGTCTCGGTCCTCGGGCCAAACAGCCGAGGACAGAAGATGGCTATCTGCGAGCTCGGAGACCGAGATGCGACACGGCTACTCGAGACGGAACGTATAAAGATAGGGTTTGTCAGCTGCCGAGTGAGGACCCGTCTGATGGTGCCGAAATGCTACAAGTGTCTCGGCTACGGCGACGACGACTGCTTATGACAGTGACCAACTTGATGCTCCTTTATGGGGCCGAGATATGGGCGGACGCGACGCGAATAGAGAAGTACCGCAAAAAGATCGCGGCGGTACAGAGACTGGGAGTGCTGCGAATCGCGTGCGCGTACCGCATCGTCTCAGAGGTGGTGGTACTAGTGGTCGCAGGGGTTGTCCCAGTAGACCTTCTCGCTCTCGAGCGGAAGAGGATCTACGAGTACATCGAAGAAAGGGGAAGAGCGAGGGCCTCCATAGACGCACGGATGACGACGCTGACATCCTGGCAAACGCGATGGACAGACAGCGACAAAACCAAGTGGACGAGACGCCTCATAACGGACGTGCGACTCTGGCATAAGAGAGGAGCTGGGGAGGTGAACTTTTACCTGACCCAGTTCCTATCCGGACACGGATACTTCCGCCAGTATCTGCATCGGATGGGGAAGGTAACGACCCCGTCCTGCAGGTACTGCGGACATAATAGAGACGACGCGGAGCACACATTTTTCGTGTGCCCCTGCTGGACAGTCGCGAGACACAGACTACAGACGAAGACAGGTGACATCACACCGGATAACGTCGTGACACTGATGCTGTCAAGCAAACAAAACTGGGACGACATAACACGCTATGTGACTCACGTGCTACAAGGCAAAAAGACTGACGGTTGCCTTGTAAACTGATACAGAAGACGAAAAATAGACAGACCAGACAAGATATACAAGATTGCCGTAGGGCATAGAAACGCCGACCGGTCCGAAGTAATGTGTATAACAGTTCCGCGCCGGATTCCGGTGAACGCCGCGGGAAAGGTTTTGGGTGTTTAGGGGGTAGAAATCCCTCACACCGCGGAGCCCGACGCTTCGTGATGGTCTTAGTGGGCCTCCCTCCATGTTGTAAGCAAGGACGGGGGCCTCGGAAGATTCACCTAGTACCTCGGAAAAAAAAAAAAAAAAAAAAAAAAACTATAGTTATTTAGATAGATAATATGAAATACTAACTTGTAACAATTTGTTATATGTAGTACTGTGTCATCAAATATATAAACACTACGTATTTGTCAATAAGATCTCAGTAGTTTTTTATGAATCATATGTCGATTTTGAACAGATGCAAAATCAAATCTATATTGATTTAAACATCAATCAGATAAACTTAAAAGTTTAAAATAATTTGCTTATAATTATACTGATTGCTCATAGATATCTAAAAATAAAAATGTTAATATTTAAAATCTTTAAAATTATAAAAATTATTATTTTAAATTATATAAAATAAATTTCCCCGTTTTGAAACAAAGTCTTGTGTTAAATTTTATTTAAATTTTATTACTGATGATAGTAGTGAGATAAGACATATAAAAATGTTTCATTAAGTATGAGTTTCAAATGTTTACAAATTAGATTAATCTAATTTAAATATAGTAATCCACTATACTATTATTATATAATTCATTACTTCATTATAACCAAATAATATAGACGCACATAGAAGAATACTTTTATAGGTGGATAGGGCAAAGATCGTGCAACACCTAAAGCCTATACTAAATTGTAGATATTATTCACAGATTACATTGAGATGACTTATCTTGCACTATATTTTTTTTCCTCTAATTTGCGATAATCAGGCTCCATATTTGTTTCTCTTAGGCTGAAATCACATGATGCGACATACAGCTGCGGCATAGAGGTTGCGTCATGGAGACAGCCAACCAGAGCTATTCTACAAATGCCGCAGCTCTATGCCGCAACCATGTGATTCCAACCTTAAGCAATTAGAGAAGCGAATCTACTGCAAGCACTCACAAACGAACGCGTTGTTTCGTATACCACATGTCTAAGGGACTGTCTCTATAAAGGCCCGTACAGTTAAAAAAGCACAGAGCACAGACACAAGAAATAGCATTGGTTATATATCTATATATACCTCTTGTTCCTCGCTGTTTCCGATATATATAGATATATAACCAATGTTATTTCTTATGTCTGTGCTTTGTTCTTTTTTAACGGTGAATCCACATTACGTGCCCGGAGCTATCCGTCGTGCGCTTTGTGCTCTACCAAAAAGAAAGTGTTGTTCGACATCTACGTACTTATTACCACAGGATAAAAGGGAAGAGACATGGTCTCTTATTGAACAGAGCATAGATGTCAAACATAGATAACAGTTACATAGATGTCGAACAACATTTTCTTTTGGGTAGAGCGCAAAACGCACGGCGCACAGTTCCGGACACGTAATGTCGATTCACCGTAAGTGTACGGGCCCTAAGTGTGTCTGTGCCTTGGTCCACAGACTCTGACTCAATTGTGAACCAATCAGAGCCAAGCCTTCAAGTTGGAAGCTTGACTTTAAATACTTCGATTGGTTGAAAATTGAGTCAGAGTCCGTGAGCACGAAGATTATCTAATTTCGAATTTTGTAATATCAATAAAAAACGTTATCCGTAAAAAAGTATTTAAATAAATTATTATAATTATCTATATTATAACTTAATAAAATTAATATCTATTATAACTACTTTCAGATATGATTTTTCATTTTGTAACATTAAGGTAATATCAATTTCAATTATTGTTACGTTCCGTATATATTTTTTATCAATTTTTAACAAAATAATTATACAAATATATTTAAATTTTTAAATTTATTAGCTTTAATCTATAAAATTTTTATAATATATTTTTTTCTATTATATTTGTTTTGATATTATATTATATAATTCAAAATTTTCTTTAAAATAAATAAAAATGAACAAATCTACAAAAATTAATATCCTTGGAGACGGAAATTGTTTGTTTAGATGTTTTTCTTTTCTTTTATATAATACTGAAAATTTTCATATGAAAGTTCGATTGAATATAGTAAAGTATATAATAAATCATTGGGATATTTACTGTTCTTTTATAATTGGAAATAATTATTATAAAAATATTTTAAATAGTGTAGATTATGAAATATATATGTCCCAACCTTCTACTTATGGTAGTGATATTGAAATTGCATGTTTCTCTGAAATGTATAATGTATACATTCAAGTTCATTCTGATCGTGATCAAACTGATGTTTTCTTTGGAAATATTTTTCAATCATTTAAATTGGTTTTATTATTTATTGGTGAATTAGATGCTGGTCATTATGATATACTTGAATTGAATAATGATAATATAAATAGTTATCTGACTAATTTAAAAAAGAAAAAATATAATCTCAAAAGGAAACTATCACCTGATCATAACATAAATATTTTAAAATTTTCAAAAAGGAAAAAATATGCGCTTAAAAGAGAAATATCACAAATACAGAACATAAATAATTCAAAAGCTTATCTCACTAATTTAAAGAAAAAAAAATTTGCTATTAAACAAAAAATGTTACGAAATAGTGACATAAATATTCGAAAAAACAAATTCAAATCTTTTAAGTTTTATAATAATAATTACAGTGATAAAAATTTAAATGATTCATCATATTTTGGAGAAATGAGCATAACTTGTAAATTTTGTTTAGCTGTATTTTGAAAAGAAGAGCAAAATAAATCAAACTGTTGTCATAATGGTATAATACAATTATCTCCTCTTAGTCCATATGACCAAAATATTAAAGACCTTTTATTTCATGATAATCATTTTAGACTTTTAATAAGATATTACAATAATTTATTTTGTTTCGCAACATTTTGTGCCAATGTAAAACATGAAAATCAAAAAGCCATTTTTAATTTAAAAATTCAAGGTCAAGTTTGTTATAGTACTCCTAATACTTTACTACCATCACGTAATGAGGAACCTATTTGTGGTCAGTTATATACTTATGATGATATTAGTTCAATAGAGAAAAGACTTCAAACTAACGATAAATTAACTACAGAACATTTAGAAATATTAACAAATATTCTAAATAAAAATCCTTACGCTGTAAATTTTAAATCTTTATATCAATTACCTAATGTACAAAATTTTCCAAATTATAAATTATATTTCATTCGGAAAACGGATAAACAAAAACACCGTTATAATAAACCTCTTACAGCTGAATGTGGAGCAATAATTGTGTCAAAATCAATTATTCCAGACGATTATGATCTTTACATATATCCTAAAAATATTTCAAATTGTGAAAGTAAAAAGATGTACATGAATAAATTATCGCATCATGTCGATCCGATGGTCTTTCCCATATTATTTCCATGTGGTGATTTAGGCTGGAGTATTGGATATAATAAAAAGCCAGAGGTTAATACAAATAAAATTTATAATACAAAGAGTTTGATTAATACTTCAAAGTCTAATGAAAAAATTTATAATATAGACAATTCTATAGATATATCAAAGTCTAGAGATAAATCAATATATCTTACTATTTTACAATATTATTCTTATAGATTATCATACAGACCAGAAATTAAAAATTTTTCACCTTTGTTATATGCTGGAAGATTAACACAACAATATGTTTTACAAGCTCTTATTACGGTAGAAAGTAATAGGATGAATTTTTTCAGAAATAATCAACGACAACTTCGTATTGAATGTTATCAAGGATTATATGATCACGTCTTTAATTCAGCCTCAAATATTACGCAAAATTTTGAAAAAAAGAGAGATTAGGAAATCTTTTCATTTTACCAGCAACATATATTGGTAGGTATATGCAACAACATTACCAGGATGCTATGGCAATAGTCAGAGCAACAACAAGGCCAGATTTGTTAATTACTATTACATGTAATCCGAAATGGAAAGAACTAAAATTAGTTTTACAAAAATTTCCAAAAGGAACTTTACCTAATGATATTCCTAATATTACAGTTAGATTGTTTTATACAAAATTTAAATGTATTTTAGATGATATAGTAAAAAATAAAATTTTTGGCAACGTGATTGCTTATGTTTATACTATTGAGTTTCAGAAAAGAGGTTTACCACATGCTCATCTTATAATTACATTACATCCAAATAATAAAATAATGTCTCCTAATACAATTGATAAATATATTTCTGCAGAAATTCCAAATAATGATAATAAAGAGAGGCAAAAATTAGTAATTAAACATATGTTGCATGGACCTCATACAAATAAATCACATTGTATTGTTAAAGACAAATCTATATGTAAAAAGAGATTTCCTAAACAATTTCGTGATTTTACAATTTTGAAAGAAAATGGTTATTCAGAATATCGACGAAAAGATAATTCTGCAGATAATCATATATATAAAACAAAAACTGGTCCAATCGTTTATGTTGATAATAAAATGGTAGTTCCATATAATAGTTTTTTACTACAAAAATATAAATGTCATATTAACGTTGAATATTGTGCATCAATTCAAAGTATCAAATATATGTTTGATTATGTACATAAAGGAGGTGACAGAGCATTGTGTAAAATTCAGAAAATAAATAAAGTAGATGAAGAGAATTCTATAGATTTTGATGAAATTTCACAATATATTGACGGTAGATATTCGAGCCCAATGGAAGCCGCTTGGCGCCTAGAAACGTTTCCTTTATGTGGTAGAAGCCATTCTGTTATTCATTTAGCCGTACATACCGAGAATCAACAAAGAATTGTTTTCGAAGAAAATAAAGAATTTGAAGCTTTGCGTAATAGAGAAACTATTTTAACAGCGTGGTTTAAATTAAACAAAATCGATCAGTTTGCGAAAAATATAAAATATGTTGAAATTCCTCGATATTATGGATTTACCAAATCTAAAATATGGAAACGTTGAGAACGCAATAAACAATTTGATGCGATTGGGCGATTAAATATTGTTTCATCTAAAGATAATGAAAGATTTTTTCTTAAATTATTGTTGAACCGCATAAAAGGTGCTACTTCTTTTAAAGATTTACGAACATTTAATAACGTCTTATATGAAACATATAAAGAAGCAGCACTTGCTATGGGTTTAATAGAAGATGATTCCCAAATTTATATTATTTTTGATGAATCTAGTAATATCATGCTTCCTTTTCAACTACGTAAATTCTTTGCATGGTTTATCTTAGCAGAAAATATTCAAGGTAATTAAATTTGGAATAAATTCAAAAATTATTTTATTGAAGATTTTAAAGAAAATAAAGAAAATAATGCTTTGTCACACATTCAAAATATATTACAAATTGAAGATAAAAGTTGTAAAGATTATAGTTTACCTGAACCATCAATAAATAGTATCGAAGAAAGTCCTGAAAATTTAGCAAACAGTAAATCTTTTTGAAATTTTATTTAATCAATTAACTACTAATCAAAGATTAATTTTTAATGAAATTGTAACTAACAAAAATAAAATTTATTTTATTGATGGACCTGGAGGTTCAGGAAAAACTTTCATATACAAGACTTTAATATATCATTTTTTATCTTTGAACAAAAAAGTTTTATCTATGGCTTGGACAGGAATCGCATCTATTTTATTACCTAAAGGAATGATAAGTCATCGTACTTTTAGACTTCCTTTAGATTTAAACAGTATTGAAAGTGCTTTTCTAAAATTAGAATCAGATAAAAAAAAAATTACGAGAAGTAGATATTATACCGGGTGTCCCATTTTAAAACCAACAGGCAAATATCTCGAAAACTAAGGGAGATGGAAAAAAACTTTCAATACAAAAGTTGTAGGGTTCAGAGGGGCCCAACTGATCGTGACCTTGGTTATGACCTTGAGGTCAATGATCAAGTTCATTTGAAGGTCAAATCGATTTTTCAAATGGGAACCCCCACTTTTGACCTCGTAAATAGAAAGAGCGGAAAATTTTACGTTTAGATATGTCCTTGAGTCAAGGCCATGGTCATGGTCATGGTCATGTTTAAAATCAAAATCAATCAACGCATCAAAACATTCCCATAATTAGGTATACGAGACAAATTGTTAAATACAAAAGTTGTAGGGTTCAGAGGGGCCCAACTGATCGTAACCTTGGTTATGACCTTGAGGTCAATGATCAAGGTCATTTGAAGGTCAAATCGATTTTTTCAAATGGGAACCCCCATTTTTGACCTCGTAAATGGAAAGAGCGGAAAATTTTACGTTTAGATATGTCCTTGAGTCAAGGCCATAGTCATGGTCATGGTCATGTTTAAAATCAAAATCAATCAACGCATCCAAACATTCCCATAATTACGCATACGAGTGTTAAATACAGAAGTTGTAGTGTTTGGAGGGGCCCAACTGATCGTGACCTTGACCATGAACTTGAGGTCAAGGATGATGTCGTTTGAAGGTTAAATCAATTTTGTTTAACGGCAACCCTCACTTTTGACCTCGTAAATAGAAAAACCGAAGAATTCTGATATGACCTTGGGTCAAGGTCATGGTCAAAGTTATGGTCAGTTTCCGTGCAGTTAAGAGCAAAGTCGGAGATGACCCGGTCACCTAA
This sequence comes from Torymus aiolomorphi, assembly GCA_036365515.1. Taxonomy (NCBI): domain Eukaryota; kingdom Metazoa; phylum Arthropoda; class Insecta; order Hymenoptera; family Torymidae; genus Torymus; species Torymus aiolomorphi. The sequence goes on along the minus strand of CM070876.1, from coordinate 101,600,099 downwards.
GGCAAGGTCGGTGATTACCCGGCCAGTTAAGACAAGGTCGGAGATGATCCGGCCAGTTAAGGCAAGGTCGGAGATGACCCGGCCAGTTAAGGCAAGGTCGGAGATGACCCGACCAGTTAAGGCAAGGTCGGAGATGACCCGGTCAGTTAAGGCAAGGTCGGAGATGACCCGGCCAGTTAAGGCAAGGTCGGGGATGATCAGGCCAGCTAAAAATTCATTGGAAAATTCCACGTTCATGTGTATTTAGTCATAGGATCCAAGTGTTTCGGTCACCATTTACTGAAGAAGATGCTCAAAAGTTGCACCATTTACTTGTTGACAACATTCTATTCTCCTTTTAAAGTTTCTAACAGTATTTAATAATACTTGACGTGGAATACTTAAGCAGATTTGTGTAATCCTTTGAATCATGTCATCTCTTGTAGTTGGCCTGTTGCGGTAGACTGTATTTTTTAAGAAGCCCCATAAATAAAAATCTGGAGATTCCAGCGATGCTGATGATTAACTTCTCGCATCCAATGAGGATTAACAGGAGACCAGTAGTGGCAATTATGGCGATTCAACATACCAGTACTCTGAAATGTAGCCTCGTCGCTAAAAAGAACATTGTTAAAGAAATTTTCATCATCAGTTATTTGTTGTGTTGCCCATTGGCAAAATGTTATTCTCCGTCGATAATCTTCCACAGTTAAAGCTTGATTTAGAGTAATGTGGTAAGGATGGTAACGCGCATATCGTAAATATCTACTGGCCGTAGATCTTGGAATACCCATTGTTACCTCGATTTCGCGTAAACTGACATGAACATTTAAATGTACCATGGCTAGAACAGCAAGAAAGCGAGGATTATTTTCATAATCGTGTTCATTCAGTGTCCTCCTTCTTCGAACGAAGTTTCCTTGTCGACCGCGCAGTTCAATGTTACGTATTACCGTATGATCAGGATGTTGTCGTTGAGGGAACCGAGCACGATACAATCTGCTTGCCTCTCGATAGTTTCGTCGACATTCTCCTAAAATAAGAAGAATGTCAACTATTTCATTAGCAGAATAGTCAGGCATTCTTTTTTAGTTGTAAATGCAATTATTTATCAAAACACACCACAAAGGAAATAATATGTTATTATACTATACAATATTTTAAAACGAAAAAGATTAATTTTCTGTGCCAATATAAGTGTGCTCAATTTGAAAACAATTTGATGTAAACAGTAATAATTATTGATTATTACCGATCAATGCTGAATACTACCGATCACTATTGGATACAGATGGTCAACACTTATTAACTTTTGTTATTATTTGATATAAGTGGTTAACCCTGGTAAATATTGATAATAGTAAAAATAGTAAAATTTTCCGCTCTTTCCATTTACGAGGTCACAAATAGGGGTTCCCATTTGAAAAAATCGATTTGACCTTCAAATGACCTTGATCATTGACCTCGAGGTCATAACCAAGGTCACGATCAGTTGGACCGCTCCAAACCCTACAACTTCTGTATTTAACACTCGTATGCGTAATTATGGGAATGTTTGGATGCGTTGATTGATTTTGATTTTAAACATGACCATGACCATGACCATGGCCTTGACTTAAGGATATATCTGAACGTAAAATTTTCCGCTCTTTCCATTTACGAGGTCAAAAATGGGGGTTCCCATTTGAAAAAATCGATTTGACCTTCAAATGACCTTGATCATTGACCACAAGGTCATAACCAAGGTTACGATCAGTTGGGCCCCTCTGAACCCTACAACTTTTGTATTTAACAATTTGTCTCGTATGCCTAATTATGGGAATGTTTTGATGCGTTGATTGATTTGGATTTTAAACATGACCATGACCATGACCATGACCTTGACTCAAGGACATATCTGAACGTAAAATTTTCCGCTCTTTCCATTTGCGAGGTCAAAAGTGGGGGTTCCCATTTGAAAAAATCGATTTGACCTTCAAATGACCTTGATCATTGACCTCAAGGTCATAACCATGGTCACGATCAGTTGGGTCCCTCTGAACCTTACAACTTTTGTATTAAAAGTTTTTTTCCATCTCCCTTAGTTTTCGAGATATTTGCCTGGTGGTTTTAAAATGGGACACCCGGTAGTTTGGGATGAAGCATCAATGATTCCAAAAAAGCTTTGGAAATAGTTGATCAAACACTTAAAGATATATGTTACAGTGATGTTCCATTTGCTGGTAAATTGATAGTATTAGGAGGTGATTTTAGACAAATTTTACCAGTACTAAAACATGGTTACCGAGATAATATAGTACAGGACACAATCCAATTTTCTCATTTATGGCCTCTCTTTAAAGTTTTAAAATTAACTGAAAATATGCCCTCAGAAAATAAACAATTTTCTTCATTTTTATTAGAGTTAGATGAAGGTAAAATTAATCCATTTATAGTTCCAAATAAATGGAAGACCGAAAATGTTTGTAATAAAATTTATGATAATATCAATTTCGAAAATTCAGTAGATCGCATAATATTAGCTCCACATAATGACGATACTAAACTTATAAATAATAAAGTTTTGAACTTATTACGTGGTAAAACACATACATATTATAGTTTAGATTACGCAACTCATAAAGGAGTTGATCAAACAGATGAAAATATTCACTTAAATTATCCAATAGAAATGCTTAATAATATTAGAGAAGGTCTACCACCACACGAATTGAAATTAAAAATAAATGCATTTGTAATGTTAATCAGAAATATAAGTATATCAGAAGGAATGTGTAATGGTACACGCTTAAAAATTACAGGTTTATTTAATCATAATATTAAATCCGAAATAATTACAGGTGAAAGGATCGGTGAAGAAGTTTTTATACCACGAATAACATTAAATACTGGAGATTCTTCTTCATTTCCATTCACACTTTTTAGAAAACAATTTCCAATTGTATTAGCTTTTGCTATAACAATAAATAAATCTCAAGGTCAAAGTTTTAATTCTCTAGGTATTTACATTAGACGACCTTTATTTTCACATGGCCAATTATATGTTGCTTTGTCCCAATGTAAAAATCCTAACAATATATTTATTGAAAATCTTTTAGAGAATTCCTCAATAATTGATAATATTGTTTGGAAAGAAATTTTTGACATTTAATCTACATTTTTTAATATATTTTTAAAAATTATTATTATTATTTTTTTTCTTTATATCAATCAAAATATTCCCAAATAAATTTATATCAATAATCATTTTATTTATAGTATTACTCTTTTACGAAAATATAAGACATGTTGTAGTTTCTTATAAGGATAATATTATATAAATAATCTGATTGTTGTAATAAAGATGGAAATCAATTTTCATTACATTTATTAAAAATTATTAATACAAATGATTAAAATTAATTAAAATTAATAAAATTTATTAATGAAAATTGATTCACATCTTCCATGGTGGAGGAAGGATGGGATAGGTTGGAGTCAAGGAGGATGGAGGGACGACTCCCATGGTTTGTAGGGATATTGGCGATGAATTCCATTATTGTGTTTAGGTTTATTATATAAAAAATGATTAACAATAATATTATATGATTTTGGCATGTCTCATTATCGTATATAATTATTATTATTTATTATATATAACATCTAAGCACAATAAAATAAAAAATTCAACACGCCCATAACAGTACCTCAATGCTGGTGTGGAAAACTGTTAAATGTAATAAATAAAACTGAAAAACTTACTACGCAAGATATCTATAATGAATTATATGTAAAGGAGGAGTAGATAGAGGGATCGGTGAAGCCGGTATGAGCCATTTTGAATTTTGAAAATGTAAATTATAATTTATCCATTTAATAGCGAATCCAGATACTCTTTATACATAATTTGCAGCAAAATTCATTAATATTTCACCATCTTCGAATGTACCATTTTGAATTTTCTTAATCTGAGTTCAGATTCGTAATAATGGACTCCAGAAAACTTCTATATACCATTTTTAGCAAAATCCAGTAAAATTTCAATTTTTAACCACCGTTATGCGTCATTATACAATTTTCAGCAAAATCCAATAATATTTCAATATTTGACTACCATTTTCGAATCCGCCATTTTGAATTTTCAAAATCTGAGTTCAGATTCGTAATCAGTGAATCCAGAAATCCCTTTTATACAATTTTCAGCAAATCCAGTAGTATTTGAATATTTCGCCTCCATCTTCGATCAGCCATTTTGAATTCTGAAAATCTGAGTAATGATTCGTAATCAGCGAATCCACATACCCCTTATATACATTTTCCAGTAAATTCCAGTAGTTTTTGAATATTTGGCTCCATCTTCGATCAGCCATTTTGAATTCTGAAAATCTGACTTGTGATTCGTAATCAGCGAATTCACATACCTCTTATATACAATTTTCAGCAAATTTCAGTAGTTTTTGAATATTTCGCCTCCATCTTCGATCAGCCATTTTGATTTCTGAAAATCTGATTTGGGATTCGTAATCAACGAATCCAAATACCCCTTATATACAATTTACAGCAAAATCCAGTAGTTTTAGAATATTTCGTCTCCATCTTCGATCAGTCATTTTGAATTCTGAAAATCTGAGTTGGGATTCGTAATCTGCGAATCCACATATTCCCTATATACAATTTTCAACAAAATCGAGTAAAATTTCAATTTTTGTTAGCGATCTTGTGTCCACCAGTCTGAATTATCACAATATATGTTCAGATTCCTAATCAGCGAAACCAAAAATCCCGTATTAATGTAATACAAATTTCAGCAAAATCTAATAATATTTCAATGTTTGACCACCATATTTGAATCCGCCATTTTGAATGTTCTTAATCTGAGTTCAGATTTGTAATAAGCGACTCCAAAAACTCCTTATATACAATTTTCAACAAAATACAGTAATATTTCAATATGTGGCCGACATTTTCGATCCGCCATTTTGAATCCTGAAAATCTGAGTTGAGATTCGTAATCTAGAAATCCCCTAAATACAATTATTAGCAAAATCCAGTATTATTTAAATATGTTGCCGCCATTTTCTATTTCTAAAATCTAAGTTCAGATTCGTAATAATCGAATCCATAAATTCCGTATATACAATTTTCAGCAAAATTCAGTAATATTTCAATATGCGGCTGACATTTTCGTTCCGCTATATTGAATTTTCAAAATCTGAGTTCAGATTCCTAATCAGCGAATCTCGATACCTCCTATATACAATTTTCAGCAGCATATCTATGAGATTAGTGTAGTGTGGTAGGTGGAGGGGTATGTGGAGGGGTAGGTGGAGGTGTAGGTGGAGGGGGTCTGGAGGGGGCGTCGAGGGGGTGGTGGGGGGTGGAGCGGGTGGAGGGGCAGACGCCCTTCAAAATAACGTAAAATTTGAAAGAATTTAACGGTAAAAAGTGGAGGGGTGGTGGAGGGGCGGCGGAGGGGGGGGGGGGGCAGAGGGGTGGAGGGAAGTGTAGGGTGTGGGGGGTGGAGGGGGTAGGTACCCATTTTTGCCCTAACAACTATATAATATAGGAAGATGTATATGGGAGCGTCCAGCAGAAACGGGCCACCGAGCGCGCGCGGTGCCTTTTTTCGCGTAAAAGGCGCTCTGTTTAACTCGCTCATAATCGTATGCTGCGTGTTTGAAAAAAAACCAAGGACCTATATCGATAGATTTTTTTCTGCTCTTTCCAATTGCGCGATTGTTTTTATTGCGAAACGCGTTCTTCCGGACGAAAACTCGAGTTGAATATTGAAAGCCATTTTTCTCAAAGTATATCATGTTTTTTTTCAAAATAAACTACACCATTGGAAAGTACAACTCTTAAGCTTCAAAACCCTATCTTGGAGAAGTTGGAGAAATAAAGGGTTCAAATGTAACAACATGAAAAAGACAGCGCCGAGGGTCCGTGCGAGCCCCTCGCGCCCGTGCGTACGGCACGTTTAAGTGCACGCTCTATTCAATTCGCTAATAATCGTGTACCAAGTCTCTGAAAAAAGAACTAAGGATATATAGATAGATTTTTTCCTGCTCTTTCCAATGGTGCTATTATTTTTATTCCGAAATGCTTCCTTCTAGTTGAAAATTCCATTTGAATGTTTAAACTCTATTTTTTCAATAAAATATCAGTCTTTTCTTCAAAATGAATTATATTCTTCAAAAGTACAAGTCTTAAACTGTAAAATATTATATTTTTAAGTTGAAACATGATAAGTTCAAAAATAGTAAGATCAAAAAGACAGCGGCTGCCCGAACTTTTTACGCTATGCTCAAGGGCGGATTAATACACGCGATGTGCTATTTCGCCCTTTCTTTTTTGTAAATATAAAATGTTTTGTAACTTACAATGCCAATGCGTGGACATAATTTTGTGGATCTAGTTGTAACAGTATAATATTACAATGAACTTTGTTCATTTATATAACAAAATTTGAAAAACATAATATATTAAACATAATTTCGTACAGGTAGTTAATATCTATCTCTGAGGACTTTACTCTATGTAATTTTGTTCTGGTTTAATAAATAAAAATATCCATGAACGCACTGAAAGCAGTAAAACAGAAATTTAAAATAACCTTATAGATTGTTTAATCTGGCATAACAATATTACCTTTTCCTTTAAATTCTAATTTTTTTACATTTTTTTTTGATTTTATAAGAATTGTCCTTTTTGCGACATCCGCTTCTTTCTTTGTTTGAGTTTTAAGTACTTTTTCTTTTTTGATCGGTGGATATAATTGAGAATCTTCTGACGCTGAAAATCTTTTGAATTCTAACTTTTTGGCATCATTTAATAATTTAATACCATGAAACAATTGAGTTCCAGGTATTGCCTTAGCTGAGGCTAGCCTGTTTTGTAGCTTTTCTGTAGCCTTTAAGGGGGCTAGACACCTTTTTTCTCTGAAATAAGAAGTCACATTTTAATACATAAATGTAAACTAATTATTTCGTACTTTTTACATATAAAAGTGGGTATATTTACCTTACCTTAAAACTTTCTCCGATGGGCCTTTTATATGGTCCAGAACCATAGTCATCGATGAAACAAGTTTTTTCACTAACCGTAAGCTTTGAAATTTTCCTGTGGATGGATTGACTTCAGATTTGAACTAAGTTACTCCTGAATAGTATAATTCTCATACGAGTGAAGGGATTTTTGATCTAATTAGAAAAAAAAAATTGTGCTGTTTTTCAAGAGTTTTTTTTTTAATTTTTTTAAATTTTTTATATTTTTTCATAATTTTTCTGATGTAAAAATTTTTTCCGACATTTAATCCTAAATCCCTACACTCATATGAGAATTATACTATTCAGGAGTAATTTAGTTCAAATCTGAAGTCAATCCATCCACAGGAAAATTTCAAAGCTTACGGTTAGTGAAAAAACTTGTTTCATCGATGACTATGGTTCTGGACCATATAAAAGGCCCATCGGAGAAAGTTTTAAGGTAAAGTAAATATACCCATTATATGTAAAAAGTATGAAATAATTAGTTTACATTTATGTATTAAAATGTGACTTCTTATTTCAGAGAAAAAAGGTGTCTAGCCCCCTTAAGTAATCGTCTTTTGATGAAAAAAAGCACTCAATATTTTTGAAATACTCAGTTGCCCATTTGTATAAATCTTGTGGCGTCAATTATAATTGTCGGATACTTTCTGTAAACTTTCTCGTCTGGCATTGCTTTTCACGGAAGCACCTATTCCATCACATGCATTTTTTCTGTGGGCTGTTGCATGAAAATGCCACTCAGCATCAACAGCAAAATCATCATAATGATGAAGAAGATTTTGGAAATTGTGTTTATTTTTAAAATGTTGCACAGCTCCATCAGCAAAATAAATAACTTTTCTAACTAAATCGAAAGACTTTTTAAGGAAATTAATTATAATTTCTTGTATTAGATAAACTGCAACAACGTCATGAATTAAACTATCTGAGAAAACTACCATGCTTTTGTGTTCAATTTTAGATTCTGATCCTTTATAGAAAATGACTATTTTAGCTAAACTACATTGATTATTATTATAATGAAATGATTGTGCTGCATCTTGTGCTATAAAAGCATAGTTTTCTGAAAAATCTAGAGAAATTAGAAACTCCCCTTCAGATTAGGATTCTCTCAAGCATTGAAAATAAGAAGACTGTTGTTTAGAAATAAATGAATGAGTCTTAAGTTTATACAAAAGAGGAAAAAAAAAATCGATAAATGAAGACTTAGAAACGTTTTCAGTTTGTAATGTTGATCTATCGGTAGTTTTCCACATTTGAAACTTTATTTCATTAATCTCAGAGCTTTCGAATAATAATTCTAGATCATTTTTTAGAGGTTCAACACCAGGATAATTTTCGCACATATTTAAATAGCATTTCGCTGTTGGACTTTTACAAACTATTTCGGCTATGCAATCTTTATAAGTGTTCATTCTATCAAAAGAAACTCCTGAGTTTCTTAAATCAACTAACAGAAGTTTAACATTTTGATGATAAACGCAAACACACACTGAATGTGTCCCGCTGCTACCAGCTAAAACACAATATTTAGGACGACATTCGGCAAATATACTGAATCCTATTTTCGATCCAGGATACTGTTGCTTATATTTTAAATATAGTTCTCGAAGATTGTATAAAACAAGCCGTTTCTGGATGTAACTTTTTGTGCCATCATCATTTTTTATACATTTGTTATCTTTATAGCCTGGCATAATTCTACTATCCTCAGCACTTTCAGAGAAGAGCTTTGCTTGATCTAAAGTATCACTTGATATTTTTTTATTTCCTCTGTTGTCATTTAATTGGGCTGGGTTATCAAATAATTTACATTTCGATGAAACTCGACGAGACAAGTTTGAAAATCTAGCTACTTTGCCAGTGCTCCATTTTTTAGGAAGTAATTTCAAAAGTAATATCTTTTCCATTTTTGTCAAATTTTGGTCATTCAACAATTTTTTCAAATTAAAAATAGTTTCTTTAGAATCTTCTATTGAAATCTTACTCTCTTCTTCAATCTGAGCATTAGATTTTATTCAACAAGAATCGCATATTTTGTCTCTATCAGTTAAATGCGGATAACAAGCTCTAAGTTTATCGGAAACAAACCTAAGTTTCGATGAATGCTTTATTTCATCGAATGGATTACAGCAACTATTTAAAGTGTTAGACATTTTATTAAGCTTCTTTTTATTAAGGCAATAAGATAAAGGGGCAAAGTAATAAGGCATGTGCATAAAGCACCTGGCTAGTGGGCGACGTAGGCCTCTATTTAAGCTCGCGGGGTGATGTTTTTCATTGAAGGTAGCGCGCTTGGTACTTGCCATCTAGCGGGCACTTCGGGTACTAATCCCGAACAGAAGCATTTCGGAATAAAAATAATAGCGCCATTGGAAAGAGCAGGAAAAAATCTCTCGATATATGTACTTAGTTCTTTTTTCAGAGACTTGGTACACGATTATTAGCGAATTGAATAGAGCGTGCACTTAAACGTGCCGTACGCACGGGCGCGAGGGGCTCGCGCGGACCCTCGGCGCTGTCTTTTTCATATTGTTACTTTTAAACCCTTTATTTCCCCAACTTCTCCAAGATAGGGTTTTGAAGCTTAAGAGTTGTACTTTCCAATGGTGTAGTCTATTTTGAAAAAAAACATGATATACTTTGAGAAAAATGGCTTTCAATATTCAACTCGAGTTTTCGTCCGGAAGAACGCGTTTCGCAATAAAAACAATCGCGCAATTTGAAAGAGCAGAAAAAATCTATCGATATAGGTCCTTGGTTTTTTTTTCAAAGACACAGCATACGATTATGAGCGAGTTAAACAGAGCGCCTTTTACGCGAAAAAAGGCACCGCGCGCGCTCGGTGGCTCGTTTCTGCTGGACGCTCCCATATATATTGTCACGGTGAGAAACGCTCGCCGTCGGCGCGAGTATAGGAGAGCGACAGACGGCGTTTATTAGTCGTAGAATGGGAGGGGATCCCTGCCATCGGAAAGGAGAAAAGGCCGAAATAAGCGGCTGCAGCAACCGCGGGTGCACAAGGCCACGACTGTACAGAGAGAGAGAGAGAGAGAGAGAGAGAGAGAGAGAGAGAGAGAGAGAGAGAGAGAGAGAGAGAGAGAGAGAGAGAGAGAGAGAGAGAGAGAGAGAGAGAGAGAGAGAGGACCTTCGTGCGTCGGCCTGCCAGCCAAAAGTATGTCCGCGATTCTTTTGTATGTCGCGTAGGTCTACGTGCGGGCGGCCACGCGTACACTGTGATTCGCGGTTATCCGACGAAGCGGCATCGTGTGCGCGAGTGCGGCGGCCACGCGTACACTGTGATTCGCGGTTATCCGACGAAGCGGCATCGTGTGCGCGAGTGCGGCGGCCATTTCGTGGCATAGTGCGACGCGGGCACGCCGGCTGTGCGTCCAGCCGGCTCCGCGTAAGTCTCGGCTTGTCCGTTAGTTTGTTGTAGTATTGTTCGGGCTTCGCGCCCCTTAGCGCGAAATTTCAGCTTCAATAAAGCCTTTACTTTGTTTTCCTTTGAAGTCTGTAGTTCGAGTCATTTATTTCTGCGAGTAACCGTTCCATGTCTCCCCGAATACCGCCCTCTATCTTTTTCAGCAGCTGCAGCTAGCCGGAGGCATCACCTCCTAGAGGAGCAACGTCAACGGGGAATTGTAAGTTGAAGTCGCTCAGGTTAACCTGTGCCGCGTTGTACGGGAGCACCGGCAGAGGTAGGTAAAGCTAGTCACAGCTAGCTGCCGGTGATCCATGCGCCAAGGTTGGCAGTAGCGGCAGAGTGCAGCGCCGGCTATTGTAGAAAGCGGCCTGAGCTTTCTATCATAGAAGCCTGGGCGCGCATGTTCGGAGCCTGTGCCGACGCGCTCTTGCCGGCCTAGGGTCCTTCTACAATGGCGCGCTGCTACGGGCGTAGTAGACGCCCGTATATTACCTTGCGCATCCCAGAGAGGGATTAATACCCTCTCTTAGATCTACCCCTTTACAACCCATACCCACTATTTCCTCTTACCCCCACTACCATCGACCTTTCCCTCTCCAACTTTCCACTCTCACTTAAATTAATAAAGAATGATAAATGTTATCTAATTTACTTGACTCTACCATTAAATCTACATTATTCCGATTCCTTAGAATGTGAATACTTGCAAGGCTTTCCCTCTTATATTTATTCTTAATCCCTTGTTCCAAAATATCCACACTCCCAAAATCGAAAGAATGCAAACTATTTAAACAATGTTCTTTCAAATCCGATGTAAAATTCGTACTACGTAAACTATATTGATGTTCATATATTCTCTTCTTCAAATATCTACCCGTTTGACCAATATAACATCCATTACAATCCTTACAATTAGTTTTATAAACTACTCCCGATTTTAAACCTTTATCATCCTTGTCTTTACAATTACTAAATAACCTTTCTAAATTATTATCGTTTCTAAAGAAAACTTGAATATTATGTCTACTAAAAACCCTTCTAATCCTTTCCGACATACCTCTAACATATCGTAAACTAAAATATCCGTTCTTTCCATCTCTATTCCTTGTTTGATTATCTGCCCGCTTCTTCAATCAACCATTATAAATTTCCCCCACTCTCTCATCAATTATTTTATCAATAAATTTTACCGGATAGATATTCTTAATAACTATTCTTAATAACTATTCTTAATTCTTCTTAGGTGTAAAAAATCAAACATTTTTCCTACCCATATTGGGAAAAAATTTTATAATAAGGGTTATTATCGGGATTACAACAAAAGAATTTCTTATGATCTACGGAAAAATATTTTCTTTTTCAAGAATAAATTACTTAATTTGAAGCAGCGAACCGAAACTCGCTGCACTCGAACACGAGAAAGCCGTGCGGAAGCGCGGCGTTAGCAGCGGGGATCTTCGTGCAGGTAATATAATACAACCGGCGCGATTCAACCCTGTTACATGGCGCTCAACTTTTAACGTTAGTTAACTAATTTAGCATTAGTTAACTAATCGAACTCACGAATTTAGCAGCACGGTAGAAAAAAAGAAATAGCGGCAAGAAAGAATCCCGCGCTCATAGAGAAACTAGAACGGGAGGTCCAGCGCGCAAAAATATAGACGTGCGCGGAGAGGGGATCGGCAGACGAACGAGCGCGCGCCAGAGAGAGAGAATCAAAACATAAACAAACCTGGCGTAGTACGCGCTAGCAGAAACACGAGATTTTGACTTATAACATCGAGTCGAGTTAGAATAGACTGAAATATTACTGACTTTTATAGACACCGAAATTATTGTATATCCGAATATATGTTAGAGATCAGAAAATACGAATGAATATACACGAAATAACATACAAAGAAAGAATGGATGGTGGGGGTCCCCTCCGTCGGCCCCTACCAGTGAAGTACAGCCTTCCCGGATCACTGTCCAGGAGCTCCTTACGTAGAAATGAATCCACGTAGGAGGATTCTGGGCGATTCCAGTTACCTCTCCTTGAAGAAGTAAATCAGAAAAGAGGAAGTTGTTCATTGCCCTGTGAGGGCATTTCCACACTATCAGAAGTTATAGAACAAAAACAGTTGTATGGCTGAACTACTATGTGGAGTGTGGAATGGGGAAAAATCGCGCCAGAAGTAAAAACCCATAAATAACATACATATAATGGTTAAGCATTTATTGCGGCAGGGAATATTGTGTCTCAGATAACAGAAAAGTCAGTAATAACAACAAACAGAATTTCAAGAAACTTAATAATAAATATACGAGAAAAGAATCAATTTGAGACGAAAATATCTTAATGAAAAAATTTTGAGTTCATCAATACGCGGAATATAGTGAGTAATTATTAAAACGATACGAAACTATAACATTTTGTAATAGCAACCTTGTAAAGTAGAACTTAAAATAAAAGAAGGAAAATAGAATAGTGGAAACATAATAAAATAAATAAACTTTTCATTTTAGATATTTCCGAACAAATTGGAAACAAATAAGAATCAAATAAGACATCTTGAGAATATTACAATTAGAAAGTTAATAAATAATTGTATTTAATCGGGAAAAATCTAAAACAAAATAAATTTTATTTCGGTACATAGGATAACCTTCGAACCATTTAAATACATTTAAATGGGAAAGTGTTCTGAAGGGAAAATAAGTATAAATAGTGAACTCGACTCGACGTAATTGAAGAAATAATTAGTGTATATAATTGCGAAATAATTTTACGGATTTATAGGGGGAAGCAGAGTGTCAAAATCTCAGAAGGGTAAATTAAAAAAAAAAGAATAAGTTTAATTCGAATCAGAATTAAGATTTGAATTACAGCTAATAGAATTACATTTAGCCCCTATTACCAGTAATACTCGCGCGTGCATAGATCAAGTACGAGTTATATCAACATGGAAGAAACGAATCGAACAGATGGACAAACAGAAAACTCAACAGCGAAAGAAAGGATATCCTTGGCAGACAGAGACGGTGAAGTAATCCAGGTTCTCAAAAATTTCGCAATGGTAGTGTCAAACTTGATCAGCGAAGTACGTTCTCTGACGAGAAAAGTCGACACGATAGCCGAAGAAGCCACAGAAGAATCCAAATGAAGTAATGCAAAGCTACCACCATCAAGCACATACATAGAAGACCAAAGACATGTCAGCTTCTAGGAAACATTCACACTTAATCGTTACGAAGAAGAGGACGCAACTACACCTCGGCACTATACCTCGGCAGCGAGCTTCTCAATAACAGCCGCAAGCGCACATAGCGCGCAGCGACTGGGTGGGGGGCAATATCGATAATATCGATAGCAGGCAACCTACGTCGTCATTTACCGATACAAGGCCAAGTTGGATACAATTAACAGCACTGCAAGGTAAACGAGACATTGGGCAGATCGTCAGCAAGTGGAATATCTCGTTCTCGGTCGAGAAAAGTCAGAGTATCAACGCTTTCCTGACGCGACTCGAGGACTTTTGTCAATGGTCACACCTATCACAGACCGAGTTTTTTAAAGGCACCGCGGCGATCTGGTTTCGCAACCAACGTGATAAATGGTGCACGTGGGATGATTTCACACGCACGGTACGCCGGTGGTATGGAACGATCTGTCAATACCAACAGAGGTTAGCCTCAGAAGCGAACACGCGGACATAAAGTACGAACGAGCCCACGCGTGACTACATAAAGTGTCTGATGGCCATCATGAAGAAACAAGTGCCTAGGCCGAGCCAAAGTTAGCAGCCAAATTTGCTGCACAGGAATCTGCTGCCACAGATTCAGCGGCTAATCCGCAGAACGGACCTAGACTGTGTGGAAATCCTACTGGTCTTAGCGAACGAAATAGAGCAGACGATAGAGTGCGAGAAGGCATATTGCCCGCCGCCGTCACCAGAGTCCCCCTTGCTACCAGAGATGGCGTATAAAGGAAAGAAGAGCGAGAGTAAGCCTATGAAGACAACCATCAATTCCGTGGCCCCGGATACCGCAAATTCCAAGAGGGAAGATAAGCTTGAACAGGCGATGAAATCGTTGGAGGAACAAATGAAAACGCTGCAGCGGTACGCGAAGGCCTAGTAGCCGAAGAGAGAAGGGGTTAGGTGGACAGTGTAGACGCCGGAATAGCAGCGCTATAGGCGATAAGAATTGCGGACGCGAAGAAAATCCAACGAGAGGAGTTGCAAGACATCCACAAGAGAATTCTCCGGAACCCGCTGAAGCGGCTGAGATCTACGAGGCTAAAAGTAGAACATGAGATCGACATCGTGTCCGCGAAGCCTGTGAATCAAAGGTATTACCCGGTCTCTGATAAGATGGAGGAAGAAATCCATCGACAAGTAAGGGAACTGCTGGAGCAGGGTATCATAGAGCCATCGAATAGCCCTTGGGCTAGCCATGTCGTGATGGTCAAGAAGGAGAAAGGCAACTATCGTGTGGGCGTCGATTACAGGAAAGTGAACGCGGTGGCGCGAGCAGATACGTACCCGACCCCTAACATCCTAGACATCCATCGTAAGATTCGACGAGCGAAGTGCAGGGTCTCAACGATAGACCTCAAGAGTGCATACCACAAATCCTGCTACAAAGGGAACATAAGCCGTTGACGGCCTTTACTGTCCCAGGTCTCGGCTTATTTCAGTTTACGAGGATGACTTTTGGCTTGATGAACGTTGGGGCGACATTTCAGCGAGTGATAGATCAGATAATTGGCCCTGAATTGGAGCCCACCGCTTTCTCATACCTGGATGATGTGATTGTAGCATCTGGGACGTAGGAAGATCACAAAAAACAGCTGGAGCTGGTACTCTAGCGCCTCATGGACGCGGGCATAACTGTCAACGGGGCGAAGTGTGTATTCGCTCAACCGGAGATGAGGTATCTCGATCTGCTGGTTAATCATGATGGGATTAAACCCGATCCGGCGAAGACTGAGCTATTCATGAAGTACCCCGAACCAAAGAATTTGAAGCAGTTGCGGCGCTTCATGGGGATGGCTACGTGGTATCGAAAATTCATCAAAGATTTCACTAAGATGGCTGAACCTCTAGTCGAACGGCCACGGCAGGTAGTAGCAGGTGACGTGATGGGCCCACTGCCATGCATCCCCAAGAGATTCTCTTATATCCTCGTGTTTCAAGATCTTTTCACGTGATGGATAGTAATCCCGGTACGGAAAGTGAATGGCACAACGACACTACGCGAGTTCCAATCTTGCGGGGTATTTCCGTATGGCTCTACAGAGACGTTTTTAACGGATAATGGCACCGAGTTCAAAAATAAACTCGTGGACGACTACCTCGGCAGGTTAGGGGTACGCTATAAGACCACTCACCCCTATCACCCACAGGCTAACCCGGTTGAGAGGGCGAACAAGTCGCTGAAGGTCCGGTTGAAGGCGTTCGAGGAAGACAAGCACACGACGTGGGACGAGGACTTGTTAGCGGCGATGATCTCATTAAATACGGCCGTCCACGAACACACAGGGTGTAGCCCGGCCTTGTTGAATTACGCGAGGTAGCTCGAGCAGCCTTACTCGCTCAAACGCCAGCAAGAGCGAGCAGAGGGTAACCAACTGGAGAGGGAGCTGATAACGGCGTGGCAGAAACGCCTGGAAGTCACTTGGACCTTGTATGACCTAGTACATCAGCGGTCAGCAGAAGAACATGACAGGCAGAAGCGCTATTTCGACGAGAGGCATCGGCTGGGTGACTTTTCAGTAGGTGACAGGGTGTTACGCGTCAATCGTGTCCTATCATCCACTGCGGTGGGGATCGCAGGAGGATTGACCTCGGAATATTCAGGTCCGTATACGTTCTCAGTGGTATGAACACTTAAGACCTGGTAAGTGACGACGGAGCGAAAGCTATGATGGTGCCAGCGAAAGACCTCAAACCTTACTGTGACGGCGGAGAACTGACGGGAGAAATAACGGACGCGCATTCAACAGTGGAAGAAGCGAAGGGTGACTGCTTGGTGACGAGCCACGCGAGTGATGCAGGGGCGCCTACTAAGGGGAACGAAGCGGCTCCCACCGCTCATGCGAGGGGAAGGCCGCGAGCGACCGTGCTCTTGGCTCAACCGAACGAGGCCGCAGCGTTGCCAGGGCCGGGTGATCCGGGGCGGAAGGTGACGTCGAGATTGAGAGACCCTCCGAAGGGCTCGCACAATGAGACGGGCGTACGGGTTATAGTTTCGTTATCTCCGCGGCAAACGCATGCGAATAGAGCGGCCGAGCCTCTCCAGTCATCCTGATCCTACCGTACCTATCCTCGCGCGGATTGGAGAGTCCCGCTTCGCGACAACCGCGGGCGTTGATTAGTCGTAGCGTGAGGGGCGATCCTTGCCGTCAGAAAGGAGAAAAGGCAAGAGGCCACGACTGTACGAAGAGATTAGATTAGATACGTTTTATTGCTGTACAATGTGTTGTACAAATTTGAACAAAGATTCTAACAATAGAATTAGTACATAATAATAATAAAACAAAAAAAAAATACAAATAGAAACAAATAAAGAATAAAATACAAAGATAAAAATAATGAACAAAATAAAATACAAAGTATGTAGCATAATTTTATACTATAAGCGCAAGGATGAACATGAAAGATACACGAAAGAGAATAAGATATGAATGGTGACTAAGTTAGAATTACAGAGTCAAAAAGATGTTGGTGAAGACGAGATTTGAAATGAGGAAGAGAGGTGATATTGCGTAGGTGTAATGATAGTGAATTCCAGCCCTACTGAAAAAACTCACGTGAGATCTCAGGTGAGAACTCACATAAGATCTCACATGAGATCTCGCGCCAAAATCTCATCTGAAATTCTGGTCCGCGAGCTACTAAAATTCCTTTAATGATAAAAAATCATATAGTTAATTTGACTACCCTCCATCTTTTTGAATAAAAATAAATCAGGAAAACGATAGGGAGGGTCAACCCACAACATAACCAACACATCACATCATAATATTATCCAACGTTTCGCTGCACTTGGATGTCAGCCTCTTCAGAGAACTGTTTATTAACATAAAAATAATGTATATAAATATAGACTATACAGTTATCAAACAATATATCGCATCACAATGATCAACGGATCAAACTTTAAGATGTCTGTATCATAATAAGTTTGATCTGTTGATCATTTTGATGCGATATATTGTTTGATAACTGTATAGTCTATATTTATATACATTATTTTTATGTTAATAAACAGTTCCCTGAAGAGGCTGACAACCAAGTGCAGCGAAACGTTGGATAATATTATGATGTGATGTGTTGTTTATTTTGTGGGTTGACCCTCCCTAATATTTTAGATAAAAAATCAGTTTCTGGGAATTATTAGTCGTCTATTAGGTTACGCCACCCCCTAGATAAGTTCAAAAATCTTTGTTTTGAAGCGATTTAGCTATTTTTTATATTTTTATAAATTTTACACATGAGATCTCACCTGAGATCTCACGTGAGATTTCACGTGAGAAATTTGAAACATGAGATTCCAGGTGAGATCTCACGTGAGATTTTTCAGTAGGGAGAGATAAGCAGAACTAATATGGAATGACTTTCTCTGAGTCTCGTTATCAAAGCTATGGATTACTAAGGGTCTTATATCACCCCTAGTAGGTCGAGTGGCAACAGTGAAATAAAAAAAAGCAAGAAGATAAGATGGTGACGCCGTATTGAACACTTGGCGTAATAGGTTTGCGACAAAATATTCTTTTTTGCATAGTATGCTTAAAGTACGTCGATACACATACTATGCATAAAATTGAACTTTACACACTGAAACGATGCGACGACGTGCTTTATTCATACTATAAAAAAAAATATTGTTCGCCGCGCGGGCGAAATCATTACGACCTCCTGATCGCCAAACACTCGGTGCGTAAAGTTCAACTTTACGCCTTAGTGACGAAAACTACTATTACGCGCTGCGGTAGTTAACCAGCCGAGGTCGCGCCTTTACAAAGTGAGATGCTCCCACCTTTCAAACCATAAATGTACCGAATACCAGAGTATACAAGCCGCTGAAGTTTAGTATTGAGATCAACTGAGAGGTTGTTTTATACTAGGCAACAGTAGCCAATCAGCTGAAAAAGGAGCATCATATTTAGATGCTTACGGAGACGGAAGTTGGTGCTTTTTCTAAAGTAATAAAGGCGGTACATAAGAGCGTGCACACGGCGACATACATGAACTACGAGCTCATTCCAGCTGAGCTTGGAGTCAAGCACCACTCCCGGACTGCGCAGCGATGATTCGTACACAACAGGGATGCCACCAATATCAATAGAGCTTCTCGCTACAGAGGGTAGTAAGTTAACATAGTAAGGAGAACCTATGACCATGGCTTTTGTCTTAATGAAATTAAGTCTAAGACTGTTTTGGGTAGCCGAGCTCATGATACGGTCCGCATTCATACTCATCTTGGTGGAGATATTATCATGCTCCTTCAAAGGGCACCGGATATATATTTGTAGATTATCTGCATATATGATGTGAGAGACACCCAGGTTAAGACAGCGAGGCAAGTCGTTGACATAGATGTTAGCTTGTAATGGACCCAACCCAGAGCCCTGGGGTACTCCAGTATTAAGATTGAGATAAGCTGCGTAGTTGCCTTTGTTGTCAATGACCGTCTGCTGACGATAAACTAAATATGACGCTATCCAGCTGATAACTGATTTAGAGAAACCATACTCGATTAGATTTTAAGTAATTTGACATCACACACGGAGTCGAAGGCCTTGCTGAAGTCGAATAAGGAAGATACAGTAGAGGGAGTTTTAGTAATAATGCAAGTAGTTCTCGCCAGAAAGTCTGTGAAATACATAATGATACATTTTAATGCAACAGACTACCTGAGGCGAGTTCTTCCTGGCTAAACTTAGAAAATAATGAGCCGAACTAATCTTACCAGTAAAAATACCTACTCGTATCTCATCTAAACACACCCACAGCACTTACAGTTTTCCTCATACTTTCTACCGACATATCCCTTCTCATATTCTAAAAGAACATACACTCACCAAGCACTGCTGGGACTGTGGAAGTAGGAAAGTAGGACTAGGCCGATCCATGTTCGTGCCATTCCAGAGATGCCAGTTTGCCCAGGGTGATCTGAGCAGCAGCCAGCTGCCCAACCAGTCAGTAGCTACACCATCCGGTGGAACACCTCAGCAGTGGTCGTCGTTCTCACTCCAGATCGAGCCAGATACCAGATACCTTCAACAAAAGAATAGTACCATCAGCCCACATCAGAGGTTAAGAATGAGAAAAAGCTTACCTTAATCCGCTTTGCCGCCGCGGACCCCGTTGCCTTGCCATCTTCAACGAGTCACCACCAGCAGATGGACACGATGAGAGGGAGGACACCCACCAGGACAACGTACTACAGCACCAGCTATGCAGCTGTCATCACTGGGAACACCGGGAGCCGGGCGCATAGCGGACTTCTTCGCGGTCGACCTCATTGGTTATCGTACGCGTCCGCACCCGCTTCCAACCAATGAGAGAAGCAACCGCAGTCGGACGCAGTCGAACGCGGTCTTACGCATTTATGTGGCCAGGGCCTTAAACTCTCGTAAATAAAGTCCGCTATACGCTATAGAACAGGTGACTGAATCTGAACCTATTGTAAAAAGGGGGACCGACATTATGGGCTTGCGATACAACCGTATCGCTCGGCTCCCGGTATTCCCAGTGATGACAGCTGCATAGCTGGTGCTGTAGTACGTTGTCCTGGTCGATGTTCTCCCTCTCATCGTGTCCGTCTGCTGGTGGTGACTCGTTGAAGATGGCAAGGCAACGAGGTCCGCGACGGCAAAGCGGATTTAGGTAAAATTTTTCTCGTTCTTAACCTCTGATGTGGGCTGATGGTACTATTCTTTTGTTGAAGGTATCTGATATATGGGTCGATCTGGGGTGAGAACGACGACCACTGCTGAGGTGTTCCACCGGATGATGTAGCTACTGACTTGTTGGGCAGCTGGCTGCTGCTCAGATCACCCTAGGCATCTCTGGAATGGCACAAACATAGATCGGCCTAGTCCTACTTTCCTACTTCCGCAATCCCAGCAGTACTTGGTCAGTGCATGTTTTTTAGAATATGAGAAGAGATATGTCGGTAGGAAGTGTGGGGAAAACTGTAAAGTGCTGTGGGTGTGTTTAGATGAGATACGAGTAGGTATTTTCACTGGTAAGAATAGTTCAACTTATTAATTTCTAAGTTTAACCAGGGTATAAGAACTCGCCTCAGGAAGTCTGTTGTATTAAAATGTATCATTATGTGATTCTCAGACTTTCTGGCGAGAACTACTTGCATTATTACTAAAACTGCCTCTACTGTATCTTCCTTAGCATCTGTGCCAGTAAAATCTATTACTATATTTTCAATTATGGTCAATTTGATGAAATCTAATTAATTTTTTTATTATGTTTGAATATTGCTGCGCCTTTAATTGTACAGTTAGGCGAAAGACCGTGTAATTAATATAAAATAGTTTTGAATTTTGTAACGTTCGTGTTACAATGTCGCGAAAACGGTAAAGTAAGCGCGATAAATGTTCCAGTTTCGGTTTACGCCTACACGTAATAACCACGGGAGTAGGAACGCGTGAAAATAGCTATTCGGACTACCAAACTAAACAATGCTAATGCGCGAAATTCATAAAGCGGCAAACTTCAGTGTCAGCGAACAATTAGAGAGACAGAAAAAAGATAAAGGATAGCGATCTACAGAGTTACTTACTTTGGGGCGGTTGCGGTTGGCTCGTTCTCTCAGTTAGCCCTCGGCAGTCTCGGGACCCAAGCGCAGCGGGCGATTCAAATGGCAGAAGGATAGGATCGTAGAAATAAAGTAACACTTCAAAAATGCTATTATGCATTGTTTATTAATTGCATTAAGTTACGTTATACTGTTACACACTGATTGTAGTCGAGATATAATATCAACAATTATTCGCGAGACTACAATCAAGGAAGCTTGATAATTATTCAGAGTTAATTTCACACGGAAAATATTCTAAGTAAATTCGGCCCGAAAATATTCTAAGTCCGAATACGATAAATTAGTCGAAATTATTCTAAGTCCAAGTTACAATTTAAATAAGCGACTGACAAGGGCTTCGCCCTACGAAACGAAATGAAAAAAAGCTTCTGCCTCGAGTGGAGGCGCGATGCGGCTTTTATACCCGCGCTTCTATCTAGGGCAGATACAAAGATAGGGGAGTGTAGAAAATCTCATCTTTGCATGGGGTGACAAAGGTTCGGGTGGGGGATAAGGTTACTCCGGTTCAAATGTGGCGCGTGCCAAGGACAAAGGTTGGATCGATAGAAGGTAATGCTAAAGGTAAGGTAGGATTCGTCAGTGGAAGGTCATGTTACGGCGACTGTGATTGCCTTCCGTAGGTCACCTTATTGCTAGTAGGTGGCATTACTGACAGGGAAGTAGGACTCATGGTAACATGAAGGAAAAAAGGTTGTAGTGTAGTAAGGATGGGTAGCGAGATATGCGGTCAGTCGTGCTCGACGTAACACGTCCCCCCCAAAGACGTGCGCTGCGGGGCGGCACTTGCTGTTCCTTCCGCCCAAGCATCACAATTTTAACATACGCCGTATGTCTGATTGTCTTCGAAGCCTTCCTTTCCAAACTTCAGGTGCAAGATGTAACCTCTTTCTGTTCGGTCTGCCTTAGCCTGCATAGTAGCGGGCGAAGTATGTTATAATCGTCGTTTTCCACTCCGCAACTTCCTCGTCCTCGTCAAATTTGAAAGCGTATCCATGATTATTAAGCTCGGTCAGTCAACGCAGATTCTCTCTCTTGCCATGCCGATGGACCGGTATTGTCCAGTAGCTTACAGGCATTTCCTCCCTTGAACAAATTAATACTTGCCTTACTATGAGCAGATGCACTTGCCTCCTGTTCGTCGCCGAGCCCGGTTCTCCTCCACTGTAGCACATAACATGAGTCGTACTACAGCGCACCACAGAACAATAATTCGCAGCCGCTTAGGAACTGCAGACGGTTGCCTCTGGTTATTCCCTTCTGCTCCCGCCCATCGAGTTCAATGTTTGCCTTTGACGTGCGTCTACCTTGCTCTACTAGATTTGTGTCACCTCCATATACCTCATAACAACGGCAGTTCGTCAGATAAAGTGAATCCGTAAGGCTATGCGTATCCCCTTTGGTCGCTGACGTCCAAGGTCGTTATATTGCTTGAAGTTCACAATGAGCCTGCACCACAGCTAAGCGACGGCATAGAGTCGTACGAGCTGCTCTGTGTTGGCGGGTAAAGTGTAGTGTCGTAAGGTTGCAATGGAGACGCTGTGGCTGGCACGATAGCTGGTGAATGAACACTCCCTCGACCGCTTGGTTTCAATTTGGATGGTATAGAAATATTAGTAGAAAAAAGGGGAAAATTGGAATGAAAGTATCGTACCCTAATCGGCTTTTCTTTATTGAAAACTTTTCTCTACCCAAGTTTACAAATTCCCTATTAATAATTTTTATACTAAAATTCATAATTTTTATACTAGAATTCATAATTTTTATACGATATAACAATACCATCTTTATTTTCTTCACCCAGCTATACTGGCGTTACAGTTGTGCTCGCTTCGCTTAATTCTGAGTAATACGATACTCCTATAAAAATTGCAACGCAAAGTTGAATAATGTAGTACTCCTATACAGAATCGCGATCCAAACCTTTATTTTCATCTTTATTTTCAAGTAAGCGAAAGACTAAAAAGGTAAATATTTCTACAAAGCTAACAATAATCAGAGTAAGAAATACAGAAAGTACTATGCATAACAAATCTTTTGTTGAAATCTCATTTCGAATGTCAATCACGTGTACAATATGCTAATTTTCGAAGTTTTGTTTAATAGATAATTCTTTGTGCAAGTTTCATTTAACATTAGGTAAGTACCCCAGTGTCCCAGTCATTATAGACACCGTTGAATCCTTCACGTTCATCAATTCGTATTCTACCATTCTTTGGAAATTCAATTATTTGACAGTCCGAAATCGGAATTTTATAAACTTTCCGGAATAAGCAACTTCTAACCTAAATTTGCTTACAGTTGAAATAAGTCATAACCCATTCTTTTGAAAATAACGCCCTTTTTCTTGTGAAAACTATATATTACCTATGGTATATTGCCATAATTAGTTTTCGATAAGAGCATTTTCTCACAAGAAATGAGATTTTTAAAATAACACTGATTTTCACAAAAAAAAGAAAGCATTTCTTTCATTACATATTCTTTCATTGATTTATGCATAAATATCAGTTTCCTATATCAGCCACTATCATAAGTTAGTTCGCTTGCAGTAGTAGATGACCTATGGGGATTCGGGACCACGTGGGGATTCGGGACCACGTGGGGATTCGGGACCATGTGTGGATTCGGAACCATGTGGGGATTCGGGCTCACGTGGGGATTCGGGATCAGGGAGGATATGAGACCGCGGACTCCTAGGGACCTGGAAAGCATTAAAAAAATATATTGAGAACATTTGTTCCATCGTTTACATATTTAGTCGCCCTGAAAAGGGCGGATTGAAATAACAAAGAAATTAAAAAAGTTGCCGCGCAACTTTAGCGGACTGAGGTCTGTAATATCCAACACAGAGGACCTCCGATGATGAATCATGTGACTCGATGGTAATCACCTCATGTGTCCGCTGCTGCTGCTGCCGCTGCTGTTCTTGTTGCCGCTGCTGCTGCTGCGGTTCTTGTTGTTGCTGTGATTCTTTTTGCTGCTGCGGTTGTCGTTGGGGCTGGGCACCTCGAGGCTCCTCAATATACCGCCGCGTCTCCACGTCATACACCAACACATGGTCCGAAGAATCCGGGCCACATGTTGATGTACGACGCGGAGGTTGTAGCGGTGATTGAAAAGGCTCGGACTCAGCCATTTCTTCGAGCGCGGCTGTAGCAACTACACAGAATGCATCCAAACTCATCTTGACGAGTGTACCGAACTCATGAAAGCGCTCCAGTTTTATACACGAAGCGCGGACCTACACGCCGCTGCGCGAGAGCCGCCACCACCGCCGCCGCCACCGCCACCGCTCCAGCAAACGCTGTGATTGGTGCGGAGCAGCTCTTCGCCGCCACCGCCGCTCGAGCAAACGCTGTGATTGGTACGGAGCAGCTCTTCGCTGCCGCCGCTCGGCATTGGCGCGGAGAAGATGCGGTCGCGTGCCGATTGATGCCGACTAGCTCTACGCCGCGACCGCCGCCGCCGCCGCTCATTGATTCGCGGCGGAGCAGCTTCGACGATCCTTATAAATGAGACGCGCCCGGCTGCAACAACACCTCTCTCACGCGAGTGCCCGAGTGCGGGTCGCTGCGCGTGCCCTCGCTACTCTTCAAACAGCAGTTAGGTGTTTTAACCGACTGCATATTTGGAAATGCGAGGGAAAACGAGGCTCTTCTCGCGCGCGTCTTTTACTCGCGTAAATCCTCTCCGCATGCTATTTCAACGTTTTCAAACAGCAGTTAGGTGTTCTAACCGACTGCATATTTGTGAACGCCAAACTCTTTTCGCGCGCGTCTTCATAACCTTCGCGTGCATGTTATTTAGACGTTTTCTCACACGCGTTTTCAAATCGCAGTTAGGTTTATTAACCGACTGCATATTTGAGAATGTGATAGAAAGCGAGACTTTTCGCGCGCGTCTTCGTAACCTTCGCGTGTATGCTATTTTAATGTTTACAAATAGCAGTTAGGTGTTCTAACCGACTGCATATTTGTGAGCGCGAGATTCTTTTCGCGCGCGTCTTTACAACCTTCGCGTACATGTAGTTTCGACGTTTTCAAATCGCAGTTAGGTGTAGTAACCGACTGCATGTTTTGAGAATGCGAGACTCTTTCGTAACCTTCGCGTACATGTAATTTCGACGTTTTCAAATAACAGGTAGGTGTATTAACCGACTGCATATTTGAGAATTGCATGCGTCAAAACGCTGGAAGACTCAAACTTTTTCATGAATCTTTACAATCTCTCTCGTTTTACTCACAAATGTTTATACCTTTCTCAGGACCAACTCAATCGGTTCTTCTCAGGACCTACAAATCTCAACAAACAAACTTATTCATTATTTCAAGGACCCTGTTATTTTCGACTAAATTTATTATATGAAATGGTTTTATGTATATCGGTCCTTTTCAGGACCTGCAAATTTCAACAACAAACTTATTTATTATTTCAAGCGTAAAGAGCCTTACGATTTTCGACCAATTTATTATATGAAATCGTTTATATAGAAAGAAATAGTGATGAAAGTCTTATTATGAAACGCTATTTTCTTACACTCTCCCATAACACGCTTCCCTATTATGAAACATTTTTTCTTTATTAGCGGTAATTTCAGTATAAATTTAGTTGAAAACTATGAAGAAAATCTGAAACGGATATGAATTTTTTCATAAGTACTTAAAACTTGCGTGGTTGTAATGTGCGTCGATTGCGTCTAACTATTTTAATTCAAAAACATCATGAATAAACCTATTTTATATTTATTTCTATGCAAATATATAGCCGTTTAATCTATATTAGTAGCTCTGATGTACAGTATTGGTAGGTTTAGACACGATTTACAGGTTTATGTACAAATGATGTAAAGTTTAAAAGCACAAATACTTTAAAAATTTATATATTTAAACTGCATTGTAAATGAGATTCGAAATAAAAGCTCTTTTATACTGTTTCGTAATAGAGACCTGCAGTTCGTTGCATACATATAGTGAAACAGCTAATAAAAATCAGTGAATTAGTATATAATATTAGATGTATATAAACATTTGAAAAATGACTATAAATGCAAACAGGAACAGTTTCGGTTCAAAGGGCAATCGATTTGTATGTCAATAGGTTTCTGGCTCGTGGAGGACCCAGTTGGTAGTCAGCTGGGAAGTGTCTTCACTATAATTAAAAATAGTTTGCTCAGCGTATTTATATTTGGTCGCCCTGTACGGTGGTCCTCGATTGACTTCAACCCAAAAGTATTTGCACCTTGCTGATATCGACGGATCCGTATTCCTACATGTTTCCCGAGTATTTTACGACCAAAATAGAAATCTTAAAATGAGCGGTTTTTGAGAAAACCAAGTTTGAAGTATTTGAATGGGAAAAATTTGTTTGTCCGAAAGTGCGTGTAAAGAAACATTAGAAATATTCCTGTAAAATGAAAATATTTTGTCAGATATACAGATTATACCATAGAAAATAGTTAAAAGTTTTGTTTATAAAATGTTTATTTTATATATATTTCATATACACATAGAAATCATTTGAAGTTTTTACATTGTTATTTTGTATGTATTTCATACATTCATAGAAATCATTAGAACTTTGTACATTGTTATTTTATATGTATTTCAGTCACACATAAAAATCATTAGATCTTTTTACATTGTTATTTTATATGTATTTCATATATACATAGAATCATTAGAACTTTTTACATATGATTAGAGTTGTATTCACAAACTGCTCTCAATAGTTTTGTTTCGTAATCTGGATTATTTCTAGCAACTTTATATTTTTCCCAAGTAGCAGAGAAGTCAAAATGTACTGATTCCATAGCTTGTTCACTGTAGAATCCTAGTCCTATTTTCATTTTCAGACAAAAATCTTCAACGTGGAAAAATACCGCATGAACTTTGGGTGTGACAGATACATTTAAAGCTAAATAACTTTCTTTGTATTCGGCTATGTATTTAGTGAAATAAGGATCAAGATCTACAGAAAAGCAAGCTTTGACAACCTTATTAACTCTGAAAAGCTTCGACGAACTTTAAACAACCCAAGCTACAGTTTGCACGCAACAAATCAACCTTATTTAGCAATATTTTACATGAATTGCCTTTGAACGCTGGATTTCCATGCGTTATTTCGCGCTGAACGTTACATAATTCTGCCCATTTTAAAGCTTCTTGCTCAAATCCGCTTATTAAATGGCTAAATAAAGTATTTAGCACCCCTAGCATTAAATGCAACTCAGGAGAAGGAATGATCTCTAAAAATGACTTGTCTACACTAGTCTCGATAAGCGATGGATGAATACAATTTTTATACTTTTTAGCTTCAGCTTTTTTACTTCCCGCGTCACGCCAATCCTTGTAATTTTTAAGCGTATTTCCAATCGTTCTATAACATTCAATTTCATTTAGACAATTCTTTTTTGCGTAACACCATGTGCAAGGATACAAACTAGAGCTAGACATTATTCCTGCAATTATATTGGCAAGTTTAAGATCTGTTGCAATAGTTCCGTCGAAATTACTGATTCTCAGCTCTAACCATACTTGTGAAACATTATCGTAATTCTCTTGTGTGCACGGTGCTAATGCGAGAATAAATAACTTTTTCACACTGGAATTTTTTTATTTTTCTGCTGCTATTCCGTTTTTGAAACTTCGGCGATTGTAACTAACCTTTGTTTCAAGACAACCTCCGACCTCAGAAAATAACTGAACGGAATACAAATTTTCAGGAACCCGCCACCTCCATCTTTCCAAATTTCAGGTGAGCCGTTTCAGTGATTTGTCGTTCCTCTTCAACGTGTTTAATAAAATCGTGGAGATTAGTACAATATACAACGGTTTCAGCAGCATCAGAAACGTTATCAGCTTTTATTTTTACAAAATCAAATTTTTTAAAATTGAAATATTGGTCTACAGAGTGGTCATTTTCGAAAAGTTTACGCTTTAAACCTGGTTCAATAATTTTCAAATTTTTCGTCGCAGTGCGAATAACTGAAGCTAATCCACATGTCGTTTTATAGCTTAAATTGAAACTTGTTTTTATTTTTTGAAAACCTTCTACACTAAAAGGAGTTTGTTTTAGTTTTTCTGTTCTACTATTTTTCCCGATGGTAACATTGAGTGATCGTCCGCCTTTTAATTGCGTTAATGATATTAAATTTGACTCTGTACCATTTTTATTTTTTACTGTATCTTTCAATAATAAAGAAACTAATTGTTCTTTTTGTTGTGGCTCGAACGTATTACTTACAAAATTATTTATATTATTCACGCGACTGGATTTTGTATAAGCGTGATTCATCCCTCTTTTAATATCCACAAAACAATTAGAACAACGTTTAACAACCTTTTCACCTTTATTTGATTTATTAAGAATCTCACCGTGATATATATTTATAAGAAAAAATGTCTTGAGGAAGCGGTACATTCTTGCCGTTTAATCTCGCTGTCTTACAAAAATGACAATCGCAACATTCTTCATTTTTCGATCTAGTATTTCTTTTCAACTGATACTGTTTAAAATCTACTTGTTTTACTACACTTTTGTCTAGATTGGGACGGTATAAATTTCTTTTACATGATGTACATACCACAAGTGGAAAACACTCATTTGTAGAATCATAATTGTCAAATAAACTTTCTATTTTCACTTTCAAACTTTTTCCTATGTTCACCATCACTTTACCTTTTCTAAAGCACAATAAGCACACGAAATGCCGACTTTCTTCATGTATTCGCGCATGATCCTTAACTCTTCTCGCTTCTCTAAACAGCATGATTTCGAACTGAACGACAATGGACTAAATCGACGAAGTAAGCGATATGTGCTTACTGTTATTACTTTGTTATCTCTTCTTCTTTGTTTATATTTGGACAGTATACATAGATTCTACCTTTGACCGTAAACTCGTATTGACAAAAATGCCTGAAATTAATTTGTGAGCTTATGCTGTATTGATGATGTCTTCTACTTCGAAATCGTAAACGATATTTGTTGATCATATCCATTTCAATAATTCTATAACTTTTCATGGAATCAAATTTTCTAACTGTTTTGCTCATCTATCTTGTTTAATACATAATATTACTGAGTGGTAATATATAGTTATAAATAATTATATAAGCTCATATATAATTTACATTCACATATAATTAAAAAAAAAAAACAAATTTTTAACAAATACTTCAAACTTGGTTTTCTCAAAAACGGCTAATTTTAAGATTTTTAGTTTGGTCGTAAAATACTCAAGAAACATGTAGGAATTCGGATCCGTTGATATCGGTAAGGTGCAAACCCTTTTGGGTTGAAGTCAATCGAGGACCACCGTGCCTGAAAAGGGCGGATTGTTACTCTAAATATATATTATCTGGTGGAAACGCGACAGCGCACCACGTTTAGGCTCTTCGAAGGTTCTTCATCGTCAATAATCAGCACATTGATTTTATCACTTTGTATCTCAGCGATCGGTATCTCATAATAAAGTTCTTTTTCCGGATTGTAGAACATCACATAGTCTGGTGAAACTGGCGGCGGCTGAGTTGATGATGTAGGAGGCTCAACACTACTCTCACGCTCTGGAGGTGAACATACCGGCGGTGAGAGTAGTGGAGGTTGTGGTGGCGGAGAAGACTCGTGAGCCAACTCCTGCAATGGTGAGGGCGGCGGTGACTCCGAAAATAATGAAGAAGTTTCATCAGCCTCTTCCACATTTGCGAGATTAGCTACGAATTCTTTGTAGAGTTGCTTCCAACGCTCCTCGCACATCTTGACGAGTGTGCCGATGTCGTGAAAGCACGTTTCTTTTATACTCTTTCAAGCTGCTCTACCCCTTCCAGTGCTGCTTGGTCCAGATTGGTGCATAGAAATGTATAAAATAACAGGTATATATTTGAAAAGCATCACTTTCCAACTACCCGACTGAGCGGAAGGAGCCATAGCTTCGTATATTAAATTTCAACCAAACACTGACTCAACTCTTCTAGAGCGAGAGTCGCGACTAATGCTAATTGCCATTTTTCAGGGCTATAACATGAGTTGAAAGTAGAAAAAATTATTCAAATGTCCCCATTATATATAAAAATAACATAATAGTTATAGCATATAATAACGTAGGACATAATTATTTAATTTATTCACTTAAATATATATTAGCTATAAATCAAATTTAGAACCAAAACAATAGGGATATATTGAATTAACTTGAGCAGAGTAAATTTATACTGTGGCGGTTAAATGTTGAATATTGGTGTTTCGACTTACATAGTCGGTTTATCTACCTTCATACATCAAATAAATTTTAGTTTGATAATTATTTGCTGACTTTTTCTCTACAAGGCAAAACAAGAAAATACCAGAAAATAAGCTTTCTCTTAAAAAAAAAAGAAATAGTTTCTAAATACGTTAAAAAAGTATGAGCGCCCTGAAAAGGGCGGATTGATAAATAACTAAAATAGACGACGACGACAACGACAAGGATGAGTTGCATTCAAATTCTGATAGCGGCGACGACGTCGATACCTTCCGCAAGGAGTTACTTGAGCATCCCCCGAGCTTGGAGGCGAATACCTCGGCGGAGATAAACGTGGGGTGACGGTAACGGTGGGGACAACGGATGCAAAGGCGGAGTGGAAGTGGTGGTGACTCAGAAGCCGAGGCTGATGCCGGTGTTAGTTGAATCGCTGATTCTTGATATACAGACGACTGCGGAGGTGGTGAGAGCGGTGGCTCTGGCTGAGATTTTAAGTCACCACTCGCTAACCACTCATGATATGAGCATATTGAAGGCGGCGCTGGCAGTGGTGACGAAATATCATCCAAGGCCCGTAGCCGTCGCATCATATCATCACACATTTTCGCCAACTTTCCATTCAGTTCATCATCGCTATCGGACGAGGAAAATTGCTCCGACTCAATACAATGCCCATGTCCTCTTCCAAGGCCTGCAGATAGCGGTTAGTCTCATCGTGAACTTGCTCGTCGTTCCACATCTTGACGAGTGTGCTGAACTCACGAAAGCGCTCCAGTTTTATACACAAAGCGCGGACCTGCTCGCCGCTGCGCGAGTGCCGCCGCTTGAGCAAACGTGCTGATTGGAGCGGAGCAGCTCTTTGCCGCCGTCACCGCTCATGTAACGCGTTGATTGGAGCGGAGCAGATGCGATCGCATTCTGATTGGAGCAGATATTCACCGCCCACTGCTACCCCACCGCTTAAGCAGCATATAAATATAACGTCGTGTCGTAATTTTAACACATTCAGCAGAATAATGGAGTCAATGTCTCATCACTCAATTCTCGAAATTATTGAGAGAGAGGCTTCTAATCTGCACCAGCTAGTACTCAATTGTATCATGGAGCTGGAGAAGAGGGCCAGCGCCTCACCTACGATGGTTTTTCCCGAGGAAATGGAGCTGCCTCAGTTGACGCTCGATTTACCACCATACCTAACGCCACTTTTCGGAGCCTATTCACCATCATCATCAACACTCACGCTTCTACAGATGGAACAATCGTTGTCGCCTGAGCCGTCCTACACATCACCATGAATGACGACTTCGACTCCATCAACAACTATAAATAAAGTTTATGATGTTACGGAGAAACGATACATACAGATACCGAAGAGGACCCTCTAACCTCCAGAGTACATCACAGTGTATGATGCAGCGGATAAAAAGTATTATAAAATACTAAAATTTGCTGCTGAAGAGGAGACACCTCGAAAGAGAATATGTCTCGATAGCGCGCGCCATCGTTTATTTAAATTTTAAGTTGATTATGATTTGAATTTTTATACTTTATAATTTTCAATATTTTGTATTTTATGCATTGTATTTTTATAATTAAATATTAATCGGCTCTTTTAAGGGCCAAAAAAAATATATATTTAAACGTTGAAACCAATTTTACATTATATTAAACCGTCCTTTTAAGGATGAATAATATTTGATCGAGGAATAAACATTGTTTTAATAATTTTTACAGAATGAAAACGGAGCATATGCACATCAGCGTATACTTATATTTATAGCGCACGTTGTATTTATATAGATATATTTTTATACGAGCATATCAGTGCATGTTTTGGAGGTATATATTCTTTTTTTTGCACGTGCACACTGGTTATATTATTTTTTTATTTTTTAACTTTTTAAACTTTTATCAGACATCTTTTTATGTCATAGAGTGACACCTTTTATAGAGTGGCCTGTTTTTTATGTCATAGAGGGACAGGTTTTTCTATGTCATAGAGTGACGTATTTTTTGTGTCATAGAGTAACACCTTTTATAGAGTGACGTGTTTTTTATGTCATAGAGTGACACCTTTTATAGAGTGACAGGTCTTTTATGTCATAGAGTGACGTGTTTTTTTTTTATGTCATAGAGTAACACCTTTTTTATGTCATAGAGTGACACCTTTTTATAGAGTAACACCTTTTTTATGTCATAGAGGGACACCTTTTTATAGAGTAACACCTTTTTATAGAGTAACACCTTTTTATAGAGTAACATCTTTTTTATGTCATAGAGTGACACCTTTTTATAGAGTAACACCTTCTTTATGTCATAGAGTGACACCTTTTTTATGTCATAGAGTGACCTGTTTTTTATGTCATAGAGTAACACCTTTTTTATGTCATAGAGTAACACCATTTATAGAGTAACACCTTTTTTATGTCATAGAGTGACACCTTTTTATAGAGTAACACCTTTTTTATGTCATAGAGTGACACCTTTTTATAGAGTAACACCTTTTTTATGTCATAGAGTGACCTGTTTTTTATATCATAGAGTAACACCTTCTTTATGTCATAGAGTGACATGTTTTTTATGTCATAGAGTAACACCCTTTTATGTCATAGAGTAACACCTTTTTTATGTCATAGAGTGACATGTTTTTTTATGTCATAGAGTAACACCTTTTTTATATTATTTTAATAATTTTACAGATAAAAAGGTTATCACATCATACATCAACTATATTGAATTAGAAAGTCTATACTTTTACTCATTTATGAAATATTAATTTTTAACCTCACTATACAATGCATTAGAATATTTAGACTATTTTCTATTAATCCTTAGCACATATTTCACAAGTAATAGCCTATACTTATTTATGTATTTCTTAAAGCAATACAAAGTTATTTTAATAGATTTAAACATTCATTAACTACCATTAATTAGAATAGCTCACTTATTAGTTCTATACATTATTTCTTACTATGAGGTCCATAAAGTAATACGTAAGACATGTTTAAGTTATTAACTTTAGTCTTTATTTATTCATTATATATACATTGGAATATAATAACTTATACTTTTACTAATTTCTTAATAGTTCTTAACAAATAATACATATAGCTATATCCAAATGATGCGTTCGTAACTAAATATAAGTTCAAATACTCCACTTATTTCTATATACATTTGTTCTTGATGCGCATTTCATTAGTATTACATGACAATGTGATTGAGATATTCAATTTTCATTATACATTAACTATATAATAGCTGCACTTTACTAATCTCTAAAACTTTAACTTATATAAATATACCTCCCTTAAAGTTGTATACTTAAAATATTCGTTTACTATAGTTGAATGTAGGTGCTTGTCCCAATCCTCGAAATCATGCGATAGGAAGAGATCCGCAAGTAGTAATTTTCATTCGTACTCTAGGAGCTTTTAAATTTCTTGTTGGGTGAATTGTTGTTTGTTTCGGAAGTTCTTTTAAGCGATTCATCATCTTCGAACAGCTGTATAAGAGTAATCAGTTGTAGTTGCATATCACTGATATACTTCTGTGTTGTTGACTGTTTGACTGCTGCAGCCGTCAGTTGGCTATTGTCTTCAGGCTTAACGTCGAACTTATCCTCTTCATGTAAAGATGATGCTGCAATATACGGAAGCTCAACTACTTCATCAGCTGCCACTTTGTAATGACCCCATGGGAGAGTATCTGTTTGGTCAGGCAGCAGATGGCGTTTGCCATCACGGGCACTGAGAGCGATCTTCCTTTCCTTTTCAGTGTGCAACACATGATGACGTGATCTAATGTTTCGCTGCTCTCGAGTTATTATTATATTTTTCCGTAAGCATTGCATGTAGTCTTCAAAGTTAATGGTAGCCTTTACCACCGAACTTTTAACACCTTTAGCTTTTTTAATGGGTTTTTGACCTTGAATCCGAACGCTATACATTTTACTTCTTAAACATACAAATTCCAACATTATTTCACCATTACATTCATCCTTCATTAGACCTACAATCTTTTTGTTTACAGGAGGCATATTGAAGGGATTGGTCTCTGGATAATCAGATGTATCAAATTCGTGAATGTCCTGGTGCATGATCTCATAAATGTTGACGTTTATGATTTCATAGATCAAGCTGTCTGTATCAGTGTATAGAATTTTACAGTTGTCACCCACACGGTTTTTCATGTATTCATAATAGAATCTATACACAAGTGTTTTTGATAAATCTAAAACACTGAGTCCTACATAAATAGGTTTTCTGATAGATATTTCAGTGCGCAGTAGTTGTATAGCGACAAGGTTCTTGTCAAACACGTCGCAGCTATGAAAATTAGGTTTTGCGATGTATGCTTCAGCTCCATAGCGACCTTCCCATTTGTTTACTAACTTCACGTCAACTCGTTTTCTCTCGTTTTCCATAGTTTTTCCGTAAACGGCATTGTTAAAAAGTTTGAATAACATTTTTTCAAACTCATTTTTTGCTTCTTTTCTTTTAGCATTGTTTAAATCTATATACTTTTTAAGCCATGGACGTTGATTAAACTTTATGGCCCGATGAACTTTAGTCAATATTAAACCATGCTTCAACGCCTGCTTCAGTGCTCTATAGTGAAGCACATAACGTTCCTTGTTGTGAAGCGTTGTCATAAGTTTCTTCTGCTTAGAACCAGGAGGCGTCATATGTTCAGCGCAGAATGGCAGGTCTTTGTATGAGCATCGTGTAGTGTTTCGGGATACTTCAGATCCACTTCAACAAAGTATCCAAAGTCACAGTCGTCGGGGATGTCGAAAAAGTTTGGCTCATTCACATTCTTCACCCATTCAAAGCCTCCATATGGTAAGAACTCAGTCATTGTCCAACCCTACAAATTGTTGACATCATAATACATGAGATATTTTTCTTCCTCATCAACATTATAACCTTCGCTCATGTATGGATTATTCGCTTTGGCGTAGCGATTACAGCATTGACTAATTCCTCCCCGTATACCACGTTCGATGAACATCAGCATGTCAATATCTGTGAGAAGCTCTAGTTGTACCTGTTTAAAATATACAAATATATAAATATATATATATATATATATATATATATATATATATATATATATATATATATATATATATATATATATATAAAAGAAAAAACATATGAGTATACATAAATATGTAAAAAATCTATACCTCAGTATACTTTAGCATTGCGTCCCACGTTAATCGAGGTGTCGTATAGTAATGAGCAGGATCCAAACCATAAGCCTGAAGACAGTTCTTTCTGAAATTTTCGAAAACTTCAGCCAACTGTATTACATCGGCCTTCATATATAAGTTCGAATATTGTCCAAGATCTTGAATGTTGAACATCTGCCATACTTTTTCGGCATGTTCATAATCATCATCGCTGACATGACTTTGATACAAGCTACTGAAGAAATCATCTTTCGAAGGAAGATTGGTTTCTTTGAGTTTTTCGAATGATGAAACGTAATCATATGGGAAAACTCCTTTCCTCTTCAGTAGCATAATCTGTTCAATAGAGAATCCGTCATCTTGTTGAAAAGATTTTTCAAGAATAGGAAGATTCTCTAAATATGACGCTAATTTGTCCAAGGAAGAAGCCATAAACCTGAATGAATCGATGAACCGCAGGTTTATGTCAGTAGTTACCACAAACTTAGTAAAAGATATATATTTTTCTTTAGTTTGCGGTAGTAATGAAACTCGACCAGCAAAACAGGTTGCAACCTCTTTAATAAAGAGATGTGAGTCATAACCACTTAAATTGTGGAAAACTATGGGAATAGTTCTTGAATCTTGATAGCTAATATTGCATGAGCTATGTGCAGGACCTCGGTATCTGTAAATCATATAATTTATCAATATTTATTTATAACATTTTAGTAAAAAAATTAAATACTCACTTTCCTGTAAAGTGGCAGTGATCACGAACTTTCTGGTCCGTTTCAGAAAATGATTTCTGACAAATATGACATAGCAGTACTAAACTGGATTTTCTCCTCAAGCGTCATATCTTTCATAGCTTTGGATACTTGTACATTTCTTCTAATTTTAGAGCCAGAGAGTGAAGGCTCATCACGAACCACTTAGCCAGAGATTCGTCTTCTTCTTTTTCTCGCCTATAGCATTTATATTCCGAGAAGCTGTCATCACAGCTACATTTTAAAAAGAAGCCTACACTAAACGGCTCATGGTGCTGATAAGCACGTTCGTGATCATGGGCTTCCTTCAGTAAACACTCAAAATCTGCGTAAATAATCATTGGTACTTGATTCTTGTTGGAAAAGTTCTTAAACTGTAATATATTATCCTTTTGTGTAGGAAGTAAAATTTTACATTCATTTATTTCCGAACAGTCAATTGCATGCTTTGTTAGCTTTTCATTTGACCAGAAAAAATGCAAGCATCGGTCACAGATATAGGCTTTACTTTTATGAGAAGATATCTGACTTCGTACGAGTCTTGATAAATCTTTTATCCATACATAATGATCTTTAAATACTATGTCAGTGTTGTCAAGAGGCTCGTCATCTTCCTCCTTGTCTACATAATGACTTTCCACAAGAAGTAAATTAACATGCTTTTCTTTCTTATAAGATGTGAAGTGTCGTGGTAAGACGTCAAAAATGTTTCCCTTTTTCTTTAAGTAATAGACATTTACCGAAACATTATTCTGTTTTCCAAATTTGTTAATTTGTTTAGGATCTACTGGAAATTCAATCCCATCGAAGTTGAGCTCATCTTTCTATGAACCGTAACATGACACACGATCTGTATGTTTACTAACAGAATGTAATGATGATAGAATAGTCCATTTAAAACATTCGTTATCATCATTTTTAACGTTAATGCAAGCCTCTTTTTTCTTGATAAATGAAGGTAAATCTATATAAGTGCTTCCCCTCATTGGATTAAACTTACAAATATTTATCGTTATGTTTAAAATAGATTTTAGTGACCAGCCTGATTCTCGTTCTTGGAATTCTTCCATGTGTGCGTCGATAGGGTGCTGCATATTCACAACAAACCACTCTCTTAAGTCAGTTGTTAAATATATCGGCGTTGTCTTTGTATTAAAGTACATGATATCGGTAGTTTCTTCGTCATTTTTAATCAATCCATATTCAGCTGCCAAAACTGTGTTAACTTTTAGAGCAGAATGTTTCTCAAGAGCTTCATTTACTTTAAGAATAACCAGTTGTTTTGCTTCTAGCATGAAAGTTAATAAGTCAAGATGTCTTAAGTTGGTTATCACACCTATTCTTATTCTATTTTCAAAAACGGAATGAATATCATCCGACACAACATTATTTTCTTGTAACTCGCGGTCTACTCGACGATCACATAACAAGTGCCGAACAGTGTTAATGAGAGCAATAGCGGCTTGAAGTTTTTGTTTGTCAGATATTTTTAAATTACTTAATGAATATTGAGTTGATTGTATAGCATTATAACAATACTCCAACCAAGTGTCAATGTCGTTTTCATCGACGTCACCAGTCAAAGATGCTTGATATAACTTCCATAGCTTATTAGCAGCCTCTCTTAAGTGCTCAGCCATTTTCAACTGCTTCGGATCACTCCAAGACACGAAATGAGTTTTGCAAGTCTCAGTACCTCCTTTTAAAGAGAAGATATCGATGTTGGCGAGAGGTGGCGTCACACTATATGTTTTTGAACTAGAATATTCGACTGCTGTGAGCAGTAAACTAATTCTTTTTTCTTTCAAATACAACTTCTTTATTTGTGAGTAGTAACGTGACGGCTGGTAATATGGTGAAAAAAAAACCACTCATGTAAACTTTACGATGTTGATTCGACTCCTCGGAGCACCAAACTGACTTTTCCTCTCAAATGCATCTCCTTTTATATTAAAATGATGGGGGGGGGGGGGGAATCAATCGTGATTGGTTGTGAGCAGCATGGCGGGGATGACTTAACTGACTATAAAAAGGTGAACGAAGCTCTAAGCCTCATTCGCTTCTCCGCTCTCATTCGAGAACCATCATCATTTGCAGCAGTTGCAGCGGTCGCAGCGATCGCAGCAGTCGCAGCGGTCGCAGCGGTCGCAGCGGTCGCAGTGGTTGCAGCGGTCGCAGCAGCAATCGCTGAACCTCAAAGGCTTAACAAATCATCATTGAAAGACGCAGCGCAGATTGGTTTTACGCAAAATATGTTTGATTGAGTACAAATATGGAATCGCATAACATGTGAAAACCTTAACATAGATAGTATAGAAAGCGCTCATAATCAACCAACGGGAAAGATTTGCTGAGAAAGTAAACATA
Organism: Torymus aiolomorphi; assembly: GCA_036365515.1. Classification (NCBI taxonomy): domain Eukaryota; kingdom Metazoa; phylum Arthropoda; class Insecta; order Hymenoptera; family Torymidae; genus Torymus; species Torymus aiolomorphi. The sequence continues at coordinate 101,561,278 of CM070876.1, read as the reverse complement.
TATAAACAGATAAATGTATGTAACATTACTTTCAGAACATTACATTACAGAAATTCTTTTATTCATGCTTACATATAGACATATGAGAATAAAATATTTTGAGGCAACTAAACAATAAATTAAAAATAACATAAACATATACTACACGCAAATAGCTTCTCTCATCAAATAATTTATCTGCCTATGAATTTAACACAAGTTATACAATTTATTAGTATATTGAGAAAATAGTAATGGTTACTGAGCTGACTGAATATTATTAATTACTATAAACTTCAATGATTAACAAATCAAGTTAGAAAACTTTATATGTTAGTAAGCGAAATATTGTTTAGACGTGTGAGGAAGCATAATACATATGCACTCCAAAGCATAATACATTTGTATGTATTCAAGCATATTACATGTATATGCATATTTGAACTGCTCCGAAAGAGAGAGAGAGAGATTTTCTTTACTGACAGCGATGACGTGGTGCGAGTGATAGCGGGGGGGGGGGGGCACTCTCATGAAATGACCAAGGCTAGCGCACGCTCGTTATATTTATATAACTTCAATCGCTCTTCCCCCCTCCCCCGCGAATTTTCGTTCAATCAGAGCGCGAGCGGTGACGCCTGCACACGAACAGATCGTATAAAAGTACGGAGCGTCCGCGACTTCAGCACAGTCGGCAAAGACAGTTACTCCAGTATGGAAAAGACTTTCATAAGCAACGAGGAGCTGATCCAACGTCATTTGGCAGCGTTGGAGGATTGGGATGTTGCGAAGGACATTGACCTTAGTGGTTGGTCTCCTTCCTATTCCTCAGGACCAACACCGGAGCTAGTACCGGCTCCACCATCGGCATGGTTGGGTGCAGGGAAGTTGTCACTGGAGCCATCGCAAACACCATCGAGCTCCCCGCTCAAATTTGATGCGTGGCTCACCAACACCATCACCTCTTTCTTCGCCCAAGACATCGCCACCTCCACCACCAGCCTCACCTGACTTTATACTGATCTACGACCCTGTAGAGCAGTTTTATTATGAAGTACCGGCGATAGATCTTGGGTTGGCTGATGGCGTAGTACCAGTGGACATCAATGTTGGCGAAATCGAGGTGATGGACGCTGAGGCTATTGTGCTAGAGTCATCGCCTGACATATAAATGGAGACGACTATTTAAAAAAACAATCGGCCCTTTTCAGGGCCACAAATATTTCAAACGTTGAATAATTATTTTCTTTGATTGATATTAGTTTCATCAACATAAACCTAAATACATGAACTTGATATACGAGGGGTGTTCAAAAAGTAAGTTTCCCTGCTCCGGGAAAAAAGCAAAACACAATTTTTAGGTTAAAGTAACATATGTATTTATTGTTTGACTTATAAACTATTTTTCTACATAGTCCCCTTGGACTTGAATACATTTTTTATATCTGTGCTCAAGCTTTGACAAACCTTGTTTATAAAAATCCGTGCCCTGTTTTTTAAAGAATAATTTAACGATGTCTTTCACTTCATCATTTGAATTGAAGTGATGGCCACTCAAACTTTCCTTTAATTTAGGAAAAAGAAAAAAGTCACTTGGTGCGAGATCTGGAGAGTAGGGTGGGTGATCAAAAATTTCCCATTTGAATTTTTCCAGTAAGGTTTGTGTTTTTTTTGCTGAATGAGGCCGTGCATTGTCGTGAAAATGCAACACTTTTCTCGATAATTTTCCAGGACGCTTTCGTTTAACGGCACTTTTAAGTTTATTTAGCACTTCATAGTAACGATCTGCATTTATATGTATGCTCTAACGGCAGGCGCGTCTGTGTGTGTGTATGTGAACACGGGGCTCGGATCGAGCCGATCTCCGACGCACGGTATACACACAGGTAGTTGACCGAAAACATAAACATACCGCGGCCTTGGAGAAGGCAAGGCCGATAATTGCGGCATGAGGATTCACAAATAGAGTCGGGCATGTCCTCGTATTTCTCCGGGGGCTTGCGTGTGTGTGTGTGTAGTTGCTCGCACGTGTAGCTGTGCGAAAAGTACCGAGCGCAACTACGACACACAATGAGCCCCGAAATGAAAACTCGCGACAACCTTGCGCGAGGGGGAAGGAGAGCGAGAGACAGAGCCCGGCAGTATCGCTTCTACCGCAGCTCAGGCAGCTGCTCGTCTCCCGTGCGCGACGACTTGGAGAGAGAGAGAGAGAGAGAGAGAGAGAGAGAGAGAGAGAGAGAGAGAGAGAGAGAGAGAGAGAGAGAGAGAGAGAGAGAGAGAGAGAGAGAGAGAGAGAGAGAGAGAGAGAGAGAGAGAGAGAGAGAGAGAGAGAGAGAGAGAGAGAGAGAGAGAGAGAGAGAGAGAGAGAGAGAGAGAGAGAGAGAGAGAGAGAGAGAGAGAGAGAGAGTCGAAGTGACGTGCACGAGGATCGCGGAGTAAGTGCAGTGTAGTGCACGAGAGTGAGAGAGAGACGCAGCACGGCTCCGAGAACCTCGTTCGCCGGTGGTTGAGAAAGAGGGAGAGAGAGCCACACTCGACTGAGGCAGCGGAAGAGCGAGAGAGAGCAGCGCGGCCGAGCTCACTCACGGGAGCGAGTGAGAGGGAGCATCGCGGCCGATACTCGCAGGAGCGAGAGAGAGAGAGAGAGAGAGAGAGAGAAAGGCGAGGCCCGTAGCAGCGAAGAAGGAGAGAGAGAGACACAGCGACGGGCTGCAGCAGGCACCGCCGAGCGCGTTCAACCACGCCTTCTCGCTGCAACTGAGGAGGTAAGTCCTGGCCAGGCGAGCGCGCGCTTCCCCCGCGGACGACGAGCGTCCAGAAAGTGGAGACGGACGAGCGAGCGAGGCCGCCGACGCGCGCGTGAGCGCCGATCGTGCGCGGCGATCGGCCGACGTCGGCGCGAGCCGCTTTTGCGCGTACATGTGTGTGCAACCGCGCACACACGTACTTCGCGTGCGTGGGCGCACCACCCGAGTCGGCGCGTACCTAGAGTACGCGCCGCGCGTGTAAATAGTGAACAGCCTCCAGGACTCCAATAAAGATAATTCGTTGCTTTTATTTGTTCGCGTATTATTTCACGCAGCCTAATTTCAATTCCCTATTCGGTGGCACGGTGAAGAATACCGCCGGCCTGCGCGGTCGCGAGTACGTAGTACTCGCGTGATAACTGAGCAGCTGGGGCAGTACGCTCGAGAGAGAGCGCGACGACGAAGTTGCGCGTTGTAACGGAGCGAAAAGGCGCGGCTGCTGCTGAAATCAGCCGACGGCGAGCAACAGCACGGAGCTGACGGACCGCTAATCATCTAGGGCTGGCACGAATATGTGCTCGCGCCTGTTAATTGCTGCGCCGTTCATCGGCAAGTCCGCGTTGAGATATAGCGCATCGAGGACAGCTTTTAGCCCGTTACAATGCACTAATTCAGTGTGAATTTCGTTGCCATTAAGCCCTTTTGCAGTTAAAAAGCGAATAACTGCACGCAACTCACAGGTGGACACGTTTTTCACAGCTAGCTCCATGGTTTCCGAGCCGGTACTGATGAAAAAAATTTATTCGGCAGCTAAGACCGGTTCCGCTCTTGTCGGTATATCCTAAACTAAAACTATGTTCGGTCCCAGCTCGCTAGATGGCGCTGGGGCAAAACGGCAGACTAGGGAAATTTACTTTTTGAACACCCCTTGTAGTTAAATGAAAGGAATATAAATTTTAAAAAATTGTTTCTTTAATAGCGTTTGAAATAATTTTATTTAATACTACCTGAAACAGATTTCTTTCGATTACTTTGATGATTGGGCATTTTAGTTAACTAGTGAGAACATATTTTTTTTTTAGAATATGATTAAAGGATGCACTCGTTTATAGTTAATAAAATACAAGTACTATATACTATATTTAATGTGACAAAACGCGAAATTAGTAAAAAAAAAGATTTCATCGATTATAAACTCGCTATTTTTTCGTATTAATTTAAACTAATATCCCTTTGATTCTAAAGTAAAATCCCAGAAATATCGTTCAGTATTTTGCAATGTATAAAATAATTTTTGGACAGTTGCGATTGCTGGTCAACAAAGCGAGTTCGTTTTGTCAAGTAGATGTAAGAACTCGATTTCGTATCTGAATACAATCAAGCGCCGTCAACAATGAGATAGACGTGCGCACCAGTAGTATGAGCCTCATGTAAACACGCGCGGTGAGAGAGGCACGCGCCAGCGAGGAGAGAGGGATACGCGCACCAGCGGCGAGAGAACGGCACGCGTGCCAGCAGTGAGAGGCGCATGTATACGAGTGACTAGAGAGGGGCGCAGGCGTCCGCGGCGGGAGGGGAGGGGGTATTCGCCAGCAACGAGAGGGGCGCGCGCGAAAAACGCGACGTATGAATGAAATAGAGAGAGAATTTGATTGTTTATGTTAGCCCTGAAAAGGGCTGATTTGACGGTAGCTTACTACCTTTCGCGGGACCTCTCCGCTCGCCACTCGCGAAGCTGTTCCTTCACCTTCATCTCCACCACCTGCCTCAGCGCCGTCCGGACCAGACGTACCCGCTCCTCTGGCCTTATAGGGGCGAGGAAGGCCCGAAGCTCAGCTCTGAGTCGTGATGGTGGTTGAGGTGGTGGAGAAGGTTGAGGTGGAGGTGAAGCAGGAAGAGGAGGTGAGGGAGGAAGAGGCGAAAGAAGAGGAGGTATTGAAGGAAACGTAGGTGGAGGGGTGGAGAAGCGTAAGGGTTGCGGTGGAGGTGATGCTGCAACAGGCGGTTGAGGAGGAGGAGGAGGAGGTCGGCCCGCTTCTGACATCATGTGTCTCATGTCGCGCTGACTGATGCCTGGGATTCGCGGCCAATCCTTTCGCCGGCGGTTGCGACGAAGGCGACTCTCTGACATGCGGTGGCGTTTTTTCGGGTCCATTCTGCTAGAGAGAATGAGCGCGACTCGATAGCGTGAGCGTTTTTATAACCTAAAGCGCGCACGCAGCGCCACATGCATGCAGCGCCGTAGCTCGTACCTGGAGTAGGGAGGAGGGGGGGTCTACACAGCGGTGTAGAGCGAGAGAAAGAAAAAGTAAACAGTGGCTCGATGGGCTCATGTTTTGAATGGATACGTCGTGTCGACGAAATATGACCTAATACAACCACTGGATTCATATAAAGAAAAAAGCATGTGTATTATATACGTGTTTATTATGTACCGCGTACTGGCGTAGAATTTTCGGACTAAGCTATAAAGACATAAGTGATTTGAAACGTTTAAACTTTAAATAAGAACAAAATATATTTACATTCATGTGCTACTTTTTTACATATGCATTAATAAATAAATGATTTTTTTGTGTATAAAATGCTAAAAAATTTGTTTTGTCTCGCCGTTTCGAAGCTCTTATAATCCAGCGATTGCCCTTTGAACCGAACCTGTTCCTGTTTGCATTTATAGTCATTTTTCAAATGTTTATATACATCTAATATTATATACTAATTCACTGATTTTTATTAGCTGTTTCACTATATGTATGCAACGAACTGCAGGTCTCTATTACGAAACAGTATAAAAGAGCTTTTATTTCGAATCTCATTTACAATGCAGTTTAAATATATAAATTTTTAAAGTATTTGTGCTTTTAAACTTTACATCATTTGTACATAAACCTGTAAATCGTGTCTAAACCTACCAATACTGTACATCAGAGCTACTAATATAGATTAAACGGCTATATATTTGCATAGAAATAAATATAAAATAGGTTTATTCATGATGTTTTTGAATTAAAATAGTTAGACGCAATCGACGCACATTACAACCACGCAAGTTTTAAGTACTTATGAAAAAATTCATATCCGTTTCAGATTTTCTTCATAGTTTTCAACTAAATTTATACTGAAATTACCGCTAATAAAGAAAAAATGTTTCATAATAGGGAAGCGTGTTATGGGAGAGTGTAAGAAAATAGCGTTTCATAATAAGACTTTCATCACTATTTCTTTCTATATAAACGATTTCATATAATAAATTGGTCGAAAATCGTAAGGCTCTTTACGCTTGAAATAATAAATAAGTTTGTTGTTGAAATTTGCAGGTCCTGAAAAGGACCGATATACATAAAACCATTTCATATAATAAATTTAGTCGAAAATAACAGGGTCCTTGAAATAATGAATAAGTTTGTTTGTTGAGATTTGTAGGTCCTGAGAAGAACCGATTGAGTTGGTCCTGAGAAAGGTATAAACATTTGTGAGTAAAACGAGAGAGATTGTAAAGATTCATGAAAAAGTTTGAGTCTTCCAGCGTTTTGACGCATGCGATTCTCAAATATGCAGTCGGTTAATACACCTACCTGTTATTTGAAAACGTCGAAATTACATGTACGCGAAGGTTACGAAAGAGTCTCGCATTCTCAAAACATGCAGTCGGTTACTACACCTAACTGCGATTTGAAAACGTCGAAACTACATGTACGCGAAGGTTGTAAAGACGCGCACGAAAAGAATCTCGCGCTCACAAATATGCAGTCTGTTAGAACACCTAACTGCTATTTGTAAACATTAAAATAGCATACACGCGAAGGTTAGGAAGACGCGCGCGAAAAGTTTCGCTTTCTATCACATTCTCAAATATGCAGTCGGTTAATACACCTAACTGCGATTTGAAAACGGGTGTGAGAAAACGTCTAAATAACATGCACGCGAAGGTTATGAAGACGCGCGCGAAAAGAGTTTTGCGTTCACAAATATGCAGTCGGTTAGAACACCTAACTGCTGTTTGAAAACGTTGAAATAGCATGCGGAGAGGATTTACGCGAGTAAAAGACGCGCGCGAGAAGAGCCTCGTTTTCCCTCGCAGTCCCAAATATGCAGTCGGTTAAAACACCTAACTGCCGTTTGAAGAGTAGCGAGGGCTCGCGCAGCGACCCGCACTCGGGCACTCGCGCGAGAGAAGTGTTGTTGCAGCCGGGCGGGTCTCATTTATAAGGATCGTCGAAGCTGCTCCGCCGCGAATCAATGAGCGGCGGCGGCGGCGGTCGCGGCGTAGAGCTGGTCGGCATCAATCAGCGCGCGACCGCATCTTCTCCGCGCCAATGCCGAGCGGCGGCAGCGAAGAGCTGCTCCGTACCAATCACAGCGTTTGCTCGAGCGGCGGTGGTGGCGAAGAGCTGCTCCGCACCAATCACAGCATTTGCTCGAGCGGTGGCGGTGGCGGCGGCGGTGGTGGCGGCTCTCGCGCAGCGGCGTGCAGGTCCGCGCTTCGTGTATAAAACTGGAGCGCTTTCATGAGTTCGGTACACTCGTCAAGATGAGTTTGGATGCACTCTGTGTAGTTGCTACAGCCGCGCTCGAAGAAATGGCTGAGTCCGAGCCTTTTCAATCACCGCTACAACCTCCGCGTCCTACATCAACATGTGGCCCGGATTCTCCAGACCATGTGTTGGTGTATGACGTGGAGACGCGGCGGTATATTGAGGAGCCTCGAGGTGCCCAGTCCCAGCGACAACCGCAGCAGCAAAAAGAATCACGGCAACAACAAGAACCGCAGCAGCAGCAGCAGCAACAAGAACAGCAGCGGCAGCAGCAGCAGCGGACACATGAGGTGATTACCATCGAGTCACATAATTCATCACCGGAGGTCCTCTGTGTTGGATATTACAGACCTCAGTCCGCTAAAGTTGCGCGGCAACTTTAATTTCTTTGTTATTTCAATCCGCCCTTTTCAGGGCGACTAAATATGTAAACGATGGAACAAATGTTCTCAATATATTTTTTTAATGCTTTCCAGCTCCCTAGGAGTCCGCGGTCTCATATCCTCCCTGATCCCGAATCCCCACGTGAGCCCGAATCCCCACATGGTCCCGAATCCCCACGTGGACCCGAATCCCCATAGGTCATCTACTTGCAGTTGTATAATAAACTCGAATAGCGTTTGTTATCCGGATTTGGTCTGAAAAACTGGAAACGATTGCATTGCGTACAAAAAATGTCCTTATTTGTAAAAGGTACCCTTTCAATAAATAATTTACTATTACACTATATCTACTTTCACAACCCAATCGAATGAAGTAGATCGAACTTTTGATAGAAAAAACTGCAAAGCTAAACTTTTCGTATCTCTTATGCTTAGCAAAGATTTATTTAATTCCGCCGATTTAAACGAACAGCACCTTTTGGCGATCCAGTAAATCGCATAAGTTCATTACGAACTGTTTAGTTTTGAATACAATATCCATTAACGCGTATAAATTTTTCAAGCTAAAGTCAAGATTGACCTCTGCTTTTGTATTTTCCAATCAGAAATTCTTTTACTTTATTATCCAACGTTCCAAACTATTTTGCCATAGCCGTTCTCTCGCTTGCGTAATCTTTCTCTATTATACCGGGTGTCCCATTTTAAAACCACCAGGCAAATATCTCGAAAACTAAGGGAGATGGAAAAAAACTTTTAATACAAAAGTTGTAGGGTTCAGAGGGGCCCAACTGATCGTGACCATGGTTATGACCTTGATGTCAATGATCAAGGTCATTTGAAGGTCAAATCGATTTTTTCAAATGGGAACCCCCACTTTTGACCTCGTAAATGGAAAGAGCGGAAAATTTTACGTTCAGATATGTCCTTGAGTCAAGGTCATGATCATGGTCATGGTCATGTTTAAAATCAAAATCAATCAACGCATCAAAACATTCCCATAATTAGGTATAAGAGACAAATTGTTAAATACAAAAGTTGTAGGGTTCAGAGGGACCCAACTGATCGTAACCTTGGTTATGACCTTGTGGTCAATTATCAAGGTCATTTGAAGGTCAAATCGATTTTTTCAAATGGGAACCCCCATTTTTGACCTCGTAAATGGAAAGAGCGGAAAATTTTACGTTCAGATATGTCCTTAAGTCAAGGCCAAGGTCATGGTCATGGTCATGTTTAAAATCAAAATCAATCAACGCATCCAAACATTCCCATAATTACGCATACGAGTGTTAAATACAGAAGTTGTAGGGTTTGGAGCGGTCCAACTGATCGTGACCTTGGTTATGACCTTGAGATCAATGATCAAGGTCATTTGAAGGTCAAATCGATTTTTTCAAATGGGAACCCCTATTTGTGACCTCGTAAATGGAAAGAGCGGAAAATTTTACTATTTTTACTATTATCAATATTTACCAGGGTTAACCACTTATATCAAATAATAACAAAAGTTAATAAGTGTTGACCATCTGTATCCAATAGTGATCGGTAGTATTCAGCATTGATCGGTAATAGTCAATAATTATTACTGTTTACATCAAATTGTTTTCAAATTGAGCACACTTATATTGGCACAGAAAATTAAACATTTTCGTTTTAAAATATTGTATAGTATAATAACATATTATTTCCTTTGTGGTGTGTTTTGATAAATAATTGCCTTTACAACTAAAAAAGAATGCCTGACTATTCTGCTAATGAAATAGTTGACATTCTTCCTATTTTAGGAGAATGTCGACGAAACTATCGAGAGGCAAGCAGATTGTATCGTGCTCGGTTCCCTCAACGACAACATCCTGATCATACGGTAATACGTAACATTGAACTGCGCGGTCGATAAGGAAATTTCGTTCGAAGAAGGAGGACACTGAATGAACACGATTATGAAAATAATCCTCGCTTTCTTGCTGTTCTAGCCATGGTACATTTAAATGTTCATGTCAGTTTACGCGAAATCGAGGTAACAATGGGTATTCCAAGATTTACGGCCAGTAGATATTTACGATATGCGCGTTACCATCCTTACCACATTACTCTAAATCAAGCTTTAACTGTGGAAGATTATCGACGGAGAATAACATTTTGCCAATGGGCAACACAACAAATTACTGATGATGAAAATTTCTTTAACAATGTTCTTTTTAGCGACGAGGCTACATTTCAGAGTACTGATATGTTGAATCGCCATAATTGCCACTACTGGTCTCCTGTTAATCCTCATTGGATGCGAGAAGTTGATCATCAGCATCGCTGGAATCTCCAGATTTTTATTTATGGGGCTTCTTAAAAAATACAGTCTACCGTAACAGGCCAACTACAAGAGATGACATGATTCAAAGGATTACACAAATCTGCTTAAGTATTCCACGTCAAGTATTATTAAATACTGTTAGAAACTTTAAAAGGAGAATAGAATGTTGTCAACAAGTAAATGGTGCAACTTTTGAGCATCTTCTTCAGTAAATGGTGACCGAAACACTTGGATCCTATGACTAAATACACATGAACGTGGAATTTTCCAATGAATTTTTAGCTGGTCTGATCATCCCCGACCTTGCCTTAACTGGCCGGGTCATCTCCGACCTTGCCTTAACTGATCGGGTCATCTCCGACCTTGCCTTAACTGGCCGGGTCATCTCCGACCTTGCCTTAACTGGCCGGGTCATCTTCGATCTTGCCTTAACTGGCCGGATCATCTCCGACCTTGCCTTAACTGGCCGGGTAATGTTCGACCTTGCCTTAGGTGACCGGGTCATCTCCGACTTTGCTCTTAACTGCACGGAAACTGACCATAACTTTGACCATGACCTTGACCCAAGGTCATATCAGAATTTTTCGGTTTTTCTATTTACGAGATCAAAAGTGAGAGTTGCCGTTAAACAAAATTGATTTAACCTTCAAACGACATCATCCTTGACCTCAAGTGCATGGTCAAGGTCACGATCAGTTGGGCCCCTCCAAACACTACAACTTCTGTATTTAACACTCGTATGCGTAATTATGGGAATGTTTGGATGCGTTGATTGATTTTGATTTTAAACATGACCATGACCATGACCATGGCCTTGACTCAAGGACATATCTAAACGTAAAATTTTCCGCTCTTTCCATTTACGAGGTCAAAAATGGGGGTTCCCATTTGAAAAAATCGATTTGACCTTCAAATGACCTTGATCATTGACCTCAAGGTCATAACCAAGGTTACGATCAGTTGGGCCCCTCTGAACCCTACAACTTTTGTATTTAACAATTTGTCTCGTATACCTAATTATGGGAATGTTTTGATGCGTTGATTGATTTTGATTTTAAACATGACCATGACCATGACCATGGCCTTGACTCAAGGACATATCTAAACGTAAAATTTTCCGCTCTTTCCATTTACGAGGTCAAAAGTGGGGGTTCCCATGTGAAAAAATCGATTTGACCTTCAAATGAACTTGATGATTGATCTCAAGGTCATAACCAAGGTCACGATCAGTTGGGCCCCTCTGAACCCTACAACTTTTGTATTAGAAGTTTTTTTCCATCTCCCTTAGTTTTCGAGATATTTGCCTGTTGGTTTTAAAATGGGACACCCGGTATAAATATAGGTTCTTTTTCACCCGTTGTAATTTTGACCTTGTCGCCTCGCGATGTCCACATCGCCCTATTAATTTCTTTACAATTTTCTAACAAATAGCTGTAGGTGGTACATTGTACTCCTCCCCCTTGAGACAACAGCAAGGTCATTAAATAATTCACTCTTTTTCAAATGATTAGTTATTGCGCCTAAACTATGCAAATCTACCTATATCTAAGATTTTTATTACGTATGTTATCATGTTATCGGATTCATTTAATTGCCTATACGGGTCTTGTAAATTAATTTTTCTTCATCCAATTTCGCTGGTTTAAATTACATACTGGTACAAATTTGCATTTTCAAATGCCAGTCCTGGATTGGTGTCGATTGCATAATAATAAAGTAGCCTATCCCTTGCGCGGATGCTAGGAAGGACAGCAGAAATCCGGTGACTTCGATTAATAGTTTGACGTTCACTGCTGCTCGCTTTAAATTACCATTTGTTCTAAAAAATTTCAAAAGAACTAAGTTAAAACTGCTAAGATTTAAAAACCCATTGTGTGTACAATTTTGAAGAATCTTTATCTGCAAACATGAAAGTAATATGTTATCTTTATTAGTCCGAAAACTGGTTTCAATTTCAAAGTTGTTGCAAAGATGAACATCAACATCCTCATCTGTAAACATGAATAAAAATGTTAACTTTCTAACTCATGTTAAGCTTAACTTTTTATTCTTACAAGCTTTCGGAATCTGCGTGCAGATTAACGTGCGCTAAGCGTAAGCGATTACTATGCACAACTTTGGTCCTATTTTCATTAATGTGTATTTTAACATTGCCATTTTCCCAAAATTCAATTATTAGAAAAGGACCCGAATATTGATTTTCAAATTTATGCGGTTTTGGCCCGCTCTACGACCATACAAAATCGCCGATTTTGAAATCCTTAGGACTTGATTTTTTATCGTAATATTCCTTAGTTCTTTGTTTAGCTGAAACTAGTTTTTCTTGTGCGGTTCTTTGGAGAAAACTCAACCTCTCGACTAAATTTGTCATGTACCCTGCATAAGTAGGCAATAAATCTTCCGGCTCTAAGGGGTCGATCGAGGATACTCTCGGCAGGCGCCCGAACACTAACTCAGACGGAGTGTGTTGGGTTCCTTCATGTTTGTCCGTGTTGAAATTAAACATTGCTAACTCAACCCACTCATCCCAATCTAAATGTTTAGTGGCAAACATTTTCAAAAATTCACTAAGTGACGAGTGCGAGCGCTCTAATGAGCCGTTAGATTGAGGGTGAACAGCGGTAGTTTTTACTTGCTTAATTTTAAATTGTCTTGCAACGCACTTAACTAATTTACTAAGAAAATTGGTGCCTGGATCAGTAAGCATAGCTTGTGGTGCGCCGAAAGTACAGATAAAGCGTTTAATAAAGGCGTCTGCTACAGTAATAGCAGTTTGGTCCTTTAAAGGGACTCCCACCGAGAATTTTGTAAATTGATCCTGCATAGTTAAAATGTACTCGGACTCGTCTTTAGTTTTCGGTAACGGTCCTACAATGTCCAAACTAACCGTGAAAAATGGAATACAAGGGTGGTCCGTTAAAATCATTTCCTGCTTTGTTTTGACCCGAACTAATTTTTTAAGCTGGCAAGGAACGCATTTGTGAATTAAGGCTTGTATGTCCTCCTTTAAATGTTCCCACTGATATTTATATTTAATTCTATTCAAAGTTTTCGTTACTCCCTTGTGTCCACCCGTCGCCGAACAATGAGCTTCGTGAATTATATCCGCTCTTTTACTCGGCTCCGGGTGCTGTATGAGTCCACGGCAAATAATTATTTTAACACTATTATTACCTAACTCACGTCTTAAACGGGCCAAAATATCTTTAAACTCAACATTTTCGATATTACTGCTCCTAGCCATACTAAACGAAACAATTTGGTTAATGTCTAACAATTTGGCTACCTTCCTAAATAACTGTGTCAAATTTCTAAGGTATCCCATAAGCTATTTTTACTTTTGCCCCTAAGCGGTAATACCAAATGCATTTTTTTATTGGCATTTATGGTTTTGGGGTCTCCCATTACTAAACTCTCGAAACGCGGAAGCTTCCCTAAATCCTTTAATTGCCTAGATCCCTCATCAAGTGGGTCTCCGTCAGTGCTTACAAAATAAAGGTAAATATCTTTCCTCATAAACAGTTTCTCTCGACAATAGATTATATTGTCTTGAGGACTGACCGTTTACGGCGCGTTACTTTTTCCATTGACCGCGTCCTCGTCCCCGAAAGTCATGTCGGGAAAGGGATCTTTAAACGCCGAGACGTTGTCGCGCCCGGATGCTTCCCCACACGCGACCTCTCCTGACATAACAGTTTGCTCACTTTCCTTGGGCGCGAATGCTGAGACAGATGGCGAGATTGGTCTGTGTAGCGTTTCTTTTTTTTTATTGCTATCCGCAGTTTGTGGTACAAGGGGCGCAGACGCCTCTTTATCTTCGACAAGGGACGCGTATTCCTGAACCTCTTCGACCGTGGGGGCTACATTTCTTTTACGCGGCGCGAGAGCTTCAATGGCTTGCTTATATTTTTCACTGGCTTGGCGGCTCGCACGCTTACGCGTGGCCATTGCATGCAAGATAGGCGCGCCGTCCCTCTGTTGGCTTTGCCACTCCTGGGTCGGCTCTACTGCCTGTTCGCCAGCGACAGGATGGCGTGCCTCTCCCCCTATGCTGACTTGTGTAGCTATGTATACTTTTTCCGAAATCGGGTTGCGCGAAAGTGCTCTGCGTTCAGATTTAATTCACCTTTCTTATAGAGTATGTCGAATTGATAGTCTAATAGTTTTAAACGCCAACGCGTGACTCTAGATCCTGGATCATTATGATTATTTAACCAAACTAGTGTCCTGTGGTCGGTAATTAAAGTGAATTTATTCCCGTATAAGTAAGGTCTGAATTGTGTAATAGCGTACACGATTGCTAATGCTTCTTTTGAAAACGTACAGTAATTCCTTTCTTCTTGATTCATCGCGCGCGACACAAAGGCTATGGGACGATCTTTTCTAATTTCTCCTTGCGATAAACCTGCCCCGATCGCGTAATCGCTAGCGTCGGTAGTTACTAAAAACTTTTCTTCGAAATGCGAATGCGCTAAAACCGGTGGTTTACATAACTTATCACGCAGAGTCTCAAATGCCGTTTGCGCGCTCTCATCCCAAACAAAAAGTTGTTCTTTTCTAAGAAGGCCTGTTAAAGGCTTGGCTATTCGTGCAAAGCCATTAATAAATCGCCTATAATAACCAGCTAGCCCTAAAAATTGTTTAATATTTTTCTGATTTCTAGGCACTGGAAATTCTTTAACTGCTTTTAGTTTTTCCGGGTTCGGGCGTAAACCGTCGCTGCTAATTATATGTCCCAAATAATTAATTTCCGATTTAAGAAACTCACATTTTTTCAGTTGCAAAACTAAACTAGCATGGCGCAGTTTTCAAATAATTTCTCGATTGTTTCTATGTGCTCGTTAAAAGTTTTAAAGTACACGCAAATGTCATCAAAAAAATGAACCACGTTTTTCATACCTGCAATTACTTTAAGAACAAGTGACAAAAATACCGGTGCGCTTATTTTTAATCCAAAAGGTGATCTCACAAAATGAAATAAACCAAGCTCACAAGAAAAAGCTGTTTTTTCTCTGTCCTCAGCTTTAATTTTAATTTGATGATAACCCACGTATAAATCGAAAACTGAGAAAAATTTGGCATCACCCAGTTGATCCAAAATATCCGCTATATTCGGAACCGGATGATTGTTGTAATCAGGTATAATGGCGTTTAACTTTCTAAAGTCTACTACTACCCGAAATTTTTTCTTTCCGTCGGGTCCCGGTTTTTTGTCAATGCAGAACACCGGCGCCGAGTAGGCGCTTGTCGAAGGCTCGACGATGCCTTTCCCCAACATTTCTTTTATCTGCCTATTGATCTCTTCTTTCAAAATAGGTGGGTGTCTAAATTGTTTAATTCTAATTGGAATATTCGTTGTTGTATGTGTCTCATGTTCAATTACATTAGTCGCAGGCATAATATCTCCCGTTAAATAGAATCGATCTGAATATTTCACAAGGAGTGACTCAATGTCGGATAATTGATTAGGTGACAAATGCTTAAGTCGTAAAAGCTCTTTCAATTTAGTCACCCTCTTATTTTCTAAAAGGAAAACCGTGTCCGACATGCACATAATTTGATGGGCGCGTGGCTCCCCTATTTTATGACTCCACCTATCTACCCTAGTTTGGCTACTTAAGTGCGGAGTGTGCGGCCTATGCTTCCATACTGACCAGTCTACTCCATTTATATTTCTTTTAATTTCATACAGCAATTGTCGTAAAGCACATAACATGTCAGAGGTCACCTCGTTGTCCGTCACGCGATACTCTCTCATTTTCTTAAAAATAGGTATGGCGGTGCAACAAATAACAGACAAAGCGTCAGCGTATAAGCGTAATAACGAGGCGCATCTCGAATTTTGCAAGTAGGCTAGCTTTCCAAGCTTGACCTGCAGCCCCTCAATAAGGTGTGCCAGCTGAAAATCCTCTCGGACTAAAGCATACGACAACGCCCTGGTCAATTCATTACTTCCGCCCTCCTCTATATTGTTGCTCAATGACAACTTTTGGCGACTTAGTAAATTACTAATTTTGCTAAAACTATTCCTTTTAATCTTAGTCCTTTTATAAGTTTCATGCTTGTACTTAATACACGTAAAATCCTTATTTTATTACTCACAAAACTTACTTTTCTTTTACTTCTATTCAATGCACTGACACCCATACTATTTTTACAAGTTAAAATTTCCATATTTTTCTTATTTTCTACCAAAACACATTTATTAACTTTACTTTCTAACTTAGTCAAATTTTTTACAAGAAGATCTTCACTAACACTATTTTCCCAATTTTTATTTAACAAATTCAAATTCTGCTGAAGTACGCTATCATTTAACGTTTCCTCACTAAGTAAATTATTTCCAAATATAATTCTGTCCACTTTTCCTTTCAAACTTTTATTTTTCCCAAGCTTAGTTCTCAAATTTTGCTTTTTAGCTATTGTAACTAATCGATTTCTAATTTTACAATGCTTAACTTCCAAATCTTTATTTTTATCAATTTTCAAGTTTAAGCTTTTATTTTTACAAATTTTATTTTTCATATTGCTAGCTTTTTCAAGGTTCAAATTCAAATTTTTGTTTTTACAAATTTTATTTTTCAAATTGTTAGCTTTTTCAAGGTTCAAATTTAAATTTTTGTTTTTACCAATTTTATTTTCCGAATCACTAGTTTTTTCAAATTTCAAATTCAAAATTTTGCTTTCACAATTTTTACTTTCCAAATCACTAGTTTTTTCAAATTACAAATTCAAATTTTTGTTTTCATCAATTTTATTTTTTAAATCAATTTTTTCCAAGACGTGCTCGGTACAAATTTCAAATGGGGCAATATTTTAAGAGAAGAAAAGCAAACATCTGAAATAACTTTCTAATGCGAAGCAGTTAACCCATTAACGCGCAAATGCACATTTTTGTGCACACATTTTCAAGTACAGAATTCTATTGGAAAAACAAAGTCATTTTTATCCAAAATCCTATATAGGGGATTTTCAAGGGTGCTCTTTCAGAATCTGCAACTTATTTTGTAAAAAAATGTCAGTAAGTGTATTATTTTTGAGTTTTTTAAAAAAAAAAATCAAAAAATTTTATAAAATTTTTTTTTCAAATCAATTTTTGTTACTGTTTCTGTTTTTGGATAATCATATTACCGGCAGAAATCGTGGTCCGAATGTCTGGCATTTCCAAAACACTGGTTGTGAATCTTTTTTCCCCTTTTAGCTTTTCCAAAATGGCGGATTTTGTGAAATTAATGTTATACTTCATGATTTTTTCTCTCAAAATGTATGAACTTAACGAAAAAATGTTATAGATCAAAAAATGCTTCGAATCACTCAAAAAGTACGTATGAATTTTTTCAGAAGTTTTTGAACCAATTTTGAATTTGTTAATTTTTAACATTTTTGAAAAATCAAAAAATGTCTCAAAAACTTCTGAAAAAAATCATACGTATTCTTTGAATGATTCTTAGCACTTTTTATTCTATAAAATTTTTTCGTAAAGCGTATTTTTTTCGAGAACAAAAATTTTGAAATTATGCGTTACATAAACACACAAAACGTTGAATGGATTGAAGACTGTATAATCGTCATTCTGCCACTATAAATATGTAGTAAAATATGCGTTGCCCAGTTCTCACCACGGGGAGGTAGACGATGCAAGAGAATCTTGTTCTTTTTTTTTATATATATTATATGTTTTATATTTTTTATATTTTATTCTATTCTTTTGAATGTATAGAGAGAAAACAGTTTTTACAAATATATAAACCACACACCTTGGAGAGCTTTCTAGTTCTTAGAGAACATTGTTTCTTAGAACAGTTTCTTTGACTTGCGGACTGAACGGCATTACTGAATTTGTCATTACGTTCTTTTTTCCAAATAGCATTTGGCAATAGCCATACGATCATCTTTAGTACCTATTTTTTTGCTCTTACCTCCTGTTGCAACATTGTACAAGACAGTGGCGTTGGTAATTGCTATTTGGATACCTCTGATACAAATGACCCAAGTGACCCACTGTCTTGTACAATATTGCAACAGCAGGTAAGAGAAAAAAAATAGGTACTAAAGATATTTGTATGGCTATTGCTAAAAGCCATTTGGAAAAAGAAAAACATGTAAAGCCCAAATTCAGTAATGCAGTTCAATCCGCAAGTCAAAGAAACTGTTCTAACAAACTAATGTTCTCTAAGAACTAGAAAGCTCTGCAAGGTGTGTGGTTTACATTTTTGTAAAAACTGTTTTCTCTCTATACATTCAAAAGAATAGAATAAAATATAAAAAATATAAAAAATATAAAAAATAAAAAAAATATATAAAAGAAAAGAAGAAGGATCTCTTGCATCGTCTACCTTCCCATGGTTAGAACTGGGCAACGCTATATTTTACTACATATTTATAGTGGCAGAGTGATGATTATACAGTCTTCAATCCATTCAACGTTTTGTGCGTTTATGTAACGCATAATTTCAAAATTTTTTTTCTCGAAAAAAATACACTTTACGAAAAAATTTTATAAAATGGAAAGTGCTTAGAATCATTCAAAGAACAGGTATGATTTTTTTTTCAGCAGTTTTTGAGACATTTTTTGATTTTTCAAAAATGTTAAAAATTAACAAATTCAAAATTGGTTCAGAAACTTCTGAAAAAATTCATACGTATTCTTTGAGTGATTCTAAGTATTTTTTGTTCTATAACATTTTTTCGTTAAGTTCATACATTTCGAGAAAAAAAATTATGAAGTTTAACATTACGCTGTTTCACAAAATCCGCCATTTTGGAAAAGCTAAAAGGGGAAAAAAGATTCACAAATAGTGTTTTGGAAACGCCAGACATTCAGACCGCGATTTCTGGCAGTAATATGATTATCCAAAAACAGAAACTGTAACAAAAATTGATTTGAAAAAAAAATTTTATTAAATTTTTTGACTTTTTAAAAAAAAAAACTCAAAAATAATACACTTACTGACTTTTTTTTACAAAATAAGTTGCAGATTCTGAAACAGCACCCTCGAAAATCCCCTATATAGGATTTTGGATAAAAATGACTTGGTTTTTCCAATGGAATTCTGTACTTGAAAATGTGTGCACAAAAATGTGCATTTGCGCGTTAATGGGTTAAATCGCTGTAAGCGTTCCGAGTGCTACACTCGCCTAAAACAACACTGGATTTGTGCGACCAAGCAGTTGCAACGGGATTTTTCGCGTGTCCGCGTCCGGAATTGCGCTCATCCCCCCACATCGTACCCTGCGTTACTTCCTTAGTTCGTTCGGCTCGTGCCAAACTTACACTCTCTTTGTTTATTGGCCGCGCAATATCTACACTACTCGTGCACCGTAAACTGATTACGTGAGAAGCGATTTCCAAAAAATTTTCTTCATAATTAATTTTTGCCCCGTATTTTCTTAACATTTCGCTGCCGATTAACCCGTCCTCTTCGATAGGAAAATCGTCAGGAACCAAATGGAAATACAATGTTAAATCGCGGAAAATCAAGGGTATTTTCCCGCGCGAGTTAATCGATTCCTTAGTAATACCCTTACGTTCAAGAATTTCGTTTTCAAAAACAATGGCTTTACTAGGTTTTTTACTAATTTTGAGCAAAGACGGGCCTGCTCCCGTATCTAACATTAATTTGAGCGATACCTGATAATTTTCAAATGGCATTCCTATTACAGGTGACTTACTATTTATACTCAACAAGATTGACTTTTGCGCAAATTTTAATTCTGATTTGTGTTTGATTGATGTGAGCGCGCGCTTTCTGAGTGCCCCCAGGTCGCGGCCTGTGCCGCGGGGCTGTTCGCGTGCCCCGCTTCACGTTGTAATTTTTCTCTATTTTTTCTTTCCAATACCTGGCATTCATTCTTCCAGTGTCCCTCTTTTTTATAATAATTGCAAAGTTTAACAAAATTATTGATTTGATTCGATTTTGCCTCTGCGGGACTGTGCGATCTCGGTCTATATTGATTTTGTGAAACTTGGGGCGTGGCCGGCCGCGCGCTAGCCAATGGGTTCGCGGCTGGCGCTGAGACGTGCGCTTGCGTAGCTACGGGCCGCGCCCATGTACTCGGCTGTGTCGCCGATTGCTGTGTACTCGGGGGTAATAATGATTTTAACGACCAACAGTTTTTCGAGATATGATTTCTTTTGTCACAATATTGACAAATTTCTGCTGGTTTATTTTGAACAATTTTAACTTCAGCCGATTCTGCTTTCAAATTGTTATTTTCTTGATTTAATTTACTTTTACGCGTTGGTTCGGTTTTCTCTAAATCGGTAACCTCACGCTCTATTACTATCGCTTTTTCTACGGCTTCCTGAAAAGTTGCGGCCACCCCCATGTGCCTCTTAATTTCCCAATCCATACCGCGTACAAAAAATTTTAATTTGTCAGCTTCCACGTGCTGTGTAAAACCAGTATCATCACTTTTTTCTCTTTTTGCGGCCTCTTTTAATTCTATTGCGATACGCCTAACTCTGTTTGCAAACGTTATAATGTTTTCATTTTCTCTTTGCCTGGCCGCGGCTAATTCCCCCATCAAAGTGTGATGTGTTTTATACGATCTGAAATTTGCCTCAAAATATTTAACTAGATCCGTCATATTAAAAAAAACTATCTCCTCCATTGACTTTGCTGCCTCACCCGTTAGCCGTCGCCTAAATAATTTTACCAGGTCGGCTTCGTTTGTTGGAGAAATCATGCTAATGGCTTCTCTTAAGCCGAATAAAAAGGTACTACGTGGAATATTGCTACCGTCAAATTTTGGTATGCAGTCTTGTGCATCTTTAATCGACAAATTTTTCAACGGAGTTAAAGTTGCATTTGGGCGAAAAGAATTCATTGTCGTTCGCAGTGTTGTTCTAACATTAGTAACTAAAGGCGTACTATGCCCCCTTCCCCCTGCTACGTGCGGGGTATAATTTGCCGAATTTAATAATTTTGCGTCAAAAATCGCTTTATTTTGTGTATTATCCCCGTCTGCTGTGTTTATTACCGTTTTATACTGCGCAGCTTCACCGTCTTCCGTTAATTCTTGATCGGATTCGATTAGAGCCGGAAGTTTTTCGGTAATCAAATGTTTATCTACGCTCGCGATTGCTTCCATAATTTCAATAACACTAATATTGTGATGCATAAATTCGCGTAAAAGGTCTATCATGATTACATCTTGACAAATTTTTTCAACTAACGCCCTATCCGCGGTTTCTGCGAGAGATAACTGCAACTTCTTAACATCCCGAATTCTTTCCGGACTTACTTCCGATGCCGATTGATATCTAGCCCTGAGCGCTGCTACTAACTCATTGAGCGTAGCCGTTACTAACGTAGATTCCTCTAAACTAAGGTATTTCCGCAAAATCTCCGTTGTTTCTGAATTCCTAGCGACCGCACCGTTTGAAGCTGCCATTCTAATGATATATTTATATTTTTCTTTTGAACGCAAGAAACGAAGAGAAAGAGAAAATTTTTATAACTGTGGTATGTATGTATGAAAAAAATTTTTTTCACTATTTTCACTTTTATCCCAGAAATGGGCCCCCAATTGTAACGTCCGTGTTACAATGTTGCGAAAACGGTAAAGTAGGCCCGATAAATTTTCCAGTTTCGGTTTACGCCTACACGCAATAATCACGGGAGTAGGAACGCGTGAAAATAGCTAATCGGACTACCAAAATAAACAATGCTAATGCGGGAAATTCATAAAGCGGCAAACTTCAGCGTCAGCGAACAATTAGAGAGACAGAGAAAAGATAAAGGATAGCGATCTACAGAGTTACTTACTTTGGGGCGGTTGCGGTTGGCTCGTTCTCTCAGTTAGCCCTCGGCAGTCTCAGGACCCAAGCGCAGCGGGCGACTCAAATGGCAGAAGGATAGGATCGTAGAAATAAAGTAACACTCCAAAAATGCTATTATGTGTTGTTTATTAATTGCATTAAGTTACGTTACACTGTTACACACTGATTGTAGTCGAGATATAATATCAACAATTATTCGCGAGACTACAATCAGAGAAGCTTGATAATTATTCTAAGTTAATTTCACACGGAAAATATTCTAAGTAAATTCGGCCCGAAAATATTCTAAGTCCGAATACGATAAATTAGTCGAAATTATTCTAAGTCCATTGAAAATATTAAGAAACGATGGTGAGGGTCAACCCAGGATGTAAAAAATCACAACTCAAAGTTTCATTCTAAAATCACAACGTTTCGCTAGTCTGCTTTTGTAGCCTCTTCAGGTTTGTTTATGTTTTCTTAGAAATCGAGAGTTATATATCTAATACTCAGTGTAATAGTCGTCGGCGGCGACGTAGTCTGTATAGAGTTTCTGACACAGAGCTTCGGCTCTTAAAATATCTGTTAACGAGTTATGTAATGTATGTAATTTTATTTGATTTTTCATATGTGTACAACGAAAAATGACCATGTTGCGATTATATTGTTTTTACTTTTTGTTATGTAGTGTAATAAATGTTCACCTGAAGAGGCTAGAAAAGCAGACTAGCGAAACGTTGTGATTTTAGAATGAAACTTTGAGTTGTGATTTTTTACATCCTGGTTTGACCCTCACCATCGTTTCTTAATATTTTCAATGTACTATGGAGGGTGGATACTACAAAAACTACAAAAATTATTCTAAGTCCAAGTTACAATTTAAATAAGCGACTGACAAGGGCTTCGCCCTACGAAACAAATTGAACAAAAGCTTCTGCCTCGAGTGGAGGCGCGATGCGGCTTTTATATCCGCGCTTCTATCTAGGGTAGATAGAAAGATAGGGGAGTGTAGGAAATCTCATCTTTGCATGAGGGTGACAAAGGTTCGGGTGGGGGATAAGGTTACTCCGGTTCAAATGTGGCGCGTGCCAAGGACAAAGGTTGGATTGATAGGAGGTAATGCTATAAAGGTAAGGTAGGTGCCGCGAGAGTGATTGTCTCCCGTAGGTCACCTTATTGCTAGTAGGTGGCGTTACTGACAGGGAAGTAGGACTCATGGTAACATGAAGGAAAAAAGGTTGTAGTGTGGTAAGGATGGGTAGCGAGAGATGCGGTCAGTCGTGCTCGACGTGACAATTTATTGCTACATAAATGTTCTATTTCGTAGCCAGTCATATAAGAATATCATACATATTTTTATATAGAACACTTTGAAACCATAAGAGTTAATTTATAAAGATACGGCATGAATTGTTATAATATTAGACTCGAACATGGCAATGTGCTTTTATACTTGATGTTATTTTATATAAATGTGTAAATTGACAATATCGTCGGGTGGGAGAAAAAAGGAGCTATTTCGAAAAAGCGTTGAAAAAGGAGCTATTTCGAAAAAGCGTTGAAAAAGGAGCTATTTCGAATGAGCGTTGAAAAAGGAGCTATTTCGAATGAGCGACCAAAAAGGAGCTATCTCGGAAGTCATTTTTTTTCTCAAAATTTAAGTTGGCAATACTGTAGTATAGAGAAGAATATGTTTAATATTAACATGGTATTTTAACTATTCACATGCCATCGTAACTATTAACATCTATATTTTTGTAGTTACAATACCACGATAAATATAAACATTTTGATAAAATATTTTTCTCAGTATAGAAAAACACACTCACACATTTTTAGAATACATTTACATACGATCAATTATATTATATTCTTTAACTGTTTTTATTTCATTAGTTCTACATAATAATTCAAGAATTCATGAGGAATCAAATTGTGTTCTATCATATATTGAAGATTCTTTTTTTTGTCCAGATCTAGCAACAACTTTTCCTCATAACAATTCGTTAAGACAGCTGATTCGCTATATCAGGACATCAAATTTATTAAAGTTGTTGCTAGATCTGGACAAAAAAAAGGATCTTCAATATATGATTGATCACAATTTGATTCCTCATGAATTCTTGAATTATTATCTAAAACTAATGAAATAAAAGCAGTTAAAGAATATAGTATAATTGATCGCATGTAAGCGTATTCTAAAAATGTGTGTGTGTTTTTCTATACTGAGAAAAATGTTTTATCACAATGTTTATATTTATCGTGGCATTGTAACTATTAAAATATATATGTTAATAGTTACAAGGCATGTTAATAGTTAAAATACCATGTTAATATTAAACATATTCTTCTCTATACTACAGTATTGCCAACTTAAATTTTGAGAAAAAAAAATGACTTCCGAGATAGCTCCTTCTTTGGCTCTCATTCGAAATAGCTCCTTTTTCAACGCTCATTCGAAATAGCTCCTTTTTCAATGCTTTTTCGAAATAGCTCCTTTTTCAACGCTTTTTCGAAATAGCTCCTTTTTCCTCCGACCCGACGATATATTGCATAGGCTTCTTATTTTCTTATAATGAAATAACTCAGATTTCGCCTATTTTTGTATAGAATACTGTATCTTAGAAAAATAAGACAAAATGCCACTGATTTAATCACAAGAAAATAGGATGTAGGAAAGAGCACTAGAAATTGTATGACTTTTAAGCTGAATCTTTCGCTGCTCCCCCATCATTACTCCTACTTATTTTTTTACATATAACACGTCAGCTAGTAATATAAATATGAATTTACTTACTTGGTATAGTCAACTAATTAATTAGGATAAATTTCAAATTAACAGATTTAAATTGTAAATAAATGAAAAAAAAAAAAATATTTAGACCGAATAAAAAAATTTGATTTGATTTCATTAAATTCATAACAATTTTAAACCTGGTAATCAATTTTTACTGATACTAGTACTTATAAAGATGCAGTAGTGACAGTTTTAGTTGTATAGAATTTGGCAACGCTCTTTCTTACTATCACCCGATATGCATAAAATTATGTCACTTGACTACAGTCAACGATGCTTTTTATTTTCTTGTGATAAAATCAATTACTTTTCGGCTTATTTTTCTAAGATACATTGATTTTAGCAGAAAAAGTATAAATATAGTACATAAGTTCCCCTTTACAAGAAAATAAAAAACACATAATTTATGTCAATTTAGACATTTTTATAAGGTATCTTCAAGTATAAAAGAGCATTACCATGTCTAGCATTATATATCAATTCATTCTATCTTTTTAGTTTAAAACTTATGTGAAAAAGTTAACTCATGTAGTAGTAAATCGAAAACTATAATATTATATTTTTTACATGGACTTTATAACTGTAAGCTATGTGAACATATTTAAGTAGCATTGATTCACATATCACTTAAACCATAAATATTAAATTAAAAAGAATAGCTTCGATTGGTTTAACTCAAGACTCTAATAACATTGTCTAAAGTAAAAAAAAAACTAGCGTGGAAAGTCATTTTTTCTTGACACGACTTAGAAATTTGATAAGAGGTTTTGAGTTTCTGAGTTCTTTTAATGTGAAACATCATCGCCAAGATGTCGCCTCCTCGTCCCGTCGCCGTCGTCGTCGCAACTGTTCTTGGTAGCTGCGCTAATATCAGTACACGTGGGCGCGCTCGGCGCCGGCCTCGTGTGAATTTGCTATCACAGGTCGGCGTCGAGAGCGCGAGCACGAGGCTCGTTGAACTTCGTTTCTTCTTTTTCCATATTAAGCAAAATATCATCAATAACATTATTCTAATGTTGCAGGTATGTTACATGTCTGTATTATTTACTTACAGTTGTGTCGGTACATTACAATTGTTATAATAATAAAGTTAATCCTATATTTTCAATTAAATTGATTATTTTTTAAAATGTAATACTTGCAAATAATTATAATAACATTCTAATGAAACATTTGCACGATAATATATTATCGTCCAAAGTTTCATTAAACTGTTATTCTTCATTTATAAGCAGTATTAAACTGCTAAATAAATAAATTGAGTTATATGTCAAGCAGAGCATATTCCCCGATTTTGGAAAAATCATCTAATTGATAACAAGATTTTTTTCAATAGGGCATACGCTATATTTGTCCATATTCAGGGTAGCGAAATGGTATATTACGCACCATGGGAGGAAAAAAGTTGGATAGTCCATAGCTCGTGTAAATTGGCAAACACGAGCTATGGGCTGGCCAATTTTTCTCCCGTGGTGCGTATACTATTTTTCGTCATACCCGGACCGAAAATACGGCATTTCCGTTTTTGCGCCGGGAGGAAATGTGGTACTTTCGGCCAGGGTATCGCGAAAATACTATTTGTACCGAAATACATATTTTTATACTTTTATAAAATAAAAAATTCTGAAAATATATACAACTCTATTATTTTTTCATTGAGTTTTATTTACTTCTCTAATTTCATATTAGTAAATAAATCAAAACGAAAAAATTAATTTAAACAATTAATTACAATAAAAAATAGTATTAATTCATTTAAAATTATTAGTGGAAACATGAGACTCACATGAGACTTACATGAGAATCACATGAGACTCACATGAGAATCACATGAGACTCACATGAGAATCACATGAGAATTTGGCATGAGACTCACCTGAGAATCACGTGAGATTCAAGTGAGGCTCATATGAGTTTTTTCAGCTGGGTAGCGTACTACTAGACCTTGTAGTTGTTAAACTTGTGTCCGTGTATCTGTAACAATGTCTCTATTGATTAGTAGCGGGCGCCTCCCTTCGGCCAGAGCTTCCAAATTTTTCCTAATATTATCGCGATTGAAATTATTGACCCGCCGGTGTATGATACCAATTGCTTAAACGCTACGAATTCATTGTTTATTTCTTTATTTTGTTCCAATTCGCGTGTCTGATTGATGATTGCTTTAAGTCCTTCGCCTGTTTTTAAAAATTGAGTATAGGCGTTTGTATTTGTAGGTGAATTTGCAGGTCCTTCCATGATATATCGCATTAATGCAGCGAGGACAAGCATTGTAATCTTAAGAATTTCCGATATATTCAGCATGCTCCCAACGTATGTTACCGGTTGGAAATCAATGGTTACCTCGCGAGCTGCGCTTAATCGTATAAATTCTGATCGGGCCGTGTACCCTCCTGGGAACTCGAGTAAACCTTGTGAACTGCTTGATCTGCTATTCTCATACAGCTCATTAGTAATTTCTCCTTGGTTCCTGCCGAGAACATCCAGGTGTTTGTGGAGCTCGTTCCAGCCCAAAACGTAGTACCTAGATTTCTTATTCTGATATTACAAGTAGCGAGTTTAGGTAGTTCTTGCCTAGCGGCTTCTTTTACTTCGCATGTTGCTCGATCGTCAGGTATTTGTTCGGGATCTGTCTCCCTGCAAATGTATGTACTTATTCAATATCTCTAGTTGATTGCGGATATAGGCGTTTTTGTATCGACTGAGCACAAAAAATGGAACATTTGACCAAATGTAGGCGTACGCTGTTGATCCATTCATCGTGGCCTGTGGTATCGGCTATGGGGATGATTTATACAAATCGTACTCGCGATAGTCGGCTAGTGGTATCGCGATATAATATATGAGCTGCGAGTTGCATAGCATGATCGATACATCCGCGACTTTCACTAGATCCGCTACGGTTCCGTTTTCGCTTGATATTGGGAAGGTGGCGCCTAACACCGTCGTGGATATTAATCCTGTCTCTTGTACCTGCGCTGGGTTGATGAACCGCGGATAAACTGAACCTTGAGCTGCGAACGAAATTGCGTCCGTCAAGGTCTGCATGTCAATTTCGTAAGGTAGGATCTGCTCTTCGAGTATTTGTATTGCCCATCCGAATGCTGCCTCCGTTCTCTCCTGCTGCTGTTCTTCTTTTAGTATGTGTAAATTTCTTATGATTTCCGTAGCTTCTTTTTGAAATACACCGAATTCCTCGTATATGGTCTCTGTTTAATTTACTAAGAGCTTTGATCAGACCTTTTACCTCTTTTTCAGTGGCTTCGTCAAGCGTCCCGAATAAAAATTTGCTCACCTTGCCCACTGCGGAGAACCATGCTCGGCGTTCTCAAATACTCTCTCCATATCTTGGCTGCAGGTCGATATTTGTTTGTAAATGCCTTTTAATTGCTAATATTGATTGTTGTTTTTATACGACTTTCGAAACTGCGTCAGGGCTGTCCAATTGTCCATCAATTTCTTCCGTTGTTGCGCTGGCGGCTCCAAGTCTATTTTCTGAATTATTCTCCACGTAGTGCTGGATATTACTAACGGACTGAGTTGTTCTACCAGCACCCCTGGATTTCCCTCTGTTGGTTGTTTAATCGTGATTTTGTCTTCTTGACTGCATGTTATCCTGTAATCAAATATTTCTTATTTCTCTTTGTCGTGTCTGGTTCTGTTAGTATCTGTACCAGAGAAATTTCTATTTCTCTCACATCCCCAAGTTTTTCCCCTTTTTTCCTTTGTATGATAATGAGCGTGTATTTATTCCTCCACCAAATGCAAGTTTTCCTATCGGTTTAATAAATATTAAAGTCACATTTATATGAGCATCATTCGTACTTGTCTACTGGTTCCTGAGATATGAGAAGGAATGTAAAATTGAAACGGACATTTGAAATTAAAATTCATACGCGAGATTGCGTAGTTTGTTGTCCTTGTTCTGACACTGGGCGTTGTGGCTAAAAAATTTTCCTACAGCCTTGTTTCAGTGATAAGACTCGGATGTACAATTATTAGTTTATTACCAAATATATTACAAGTATTTTGATGTTTTTGCCTATCATTGTTTTTACAATGGCGTAAATATTTATTACGCTCCTAACTTTGTAATTTGATGCAATATGTATAATATGATATAATATTTTATAACGGGTCGATGGATTTAGGAAAATACTAAAAAATACGCGCCGGCATGCGACTTGAACCCGAGCCGTCCGGACGACAGTCGAGCGTCTCTACCGCGAGACTACCAGCGCACTGCCTCTCAATCGTCCTTTTATTGATGGTATACAATGATGCCGGTAATACAGTATTCTACTATGCGCGCTGACTAGCCCAAATCCACGACACGTTACAATGTATAAGTTAACGTTCATTGTGTCATCATATTTATCGTGTTTTATTCTTATGTTATGTACTTGTCCTCGGTCGAACTCTTTGATGACGAAAAAAAATGGTATGAATTGCAAGAGACTAACAAACATTTTGAAATCAGATTTTCGAACACGTTGTTTTTAAAATTGTAATACTGTTATTACTTTTAACACATGTAATTGAGACTGTTTTTAATTTAGGGAAGCTTTAATAAGCGTTTTCAAAAATGTAAGGCATTTAATACATGTACTTTAATTTTAATATTAAAGTTATTTATAAAACTATTTCTTTTTTTTTCTTTATTTAACGTACGTACGTACGTACGTTAATTAAAACCTAAATTTAAAACAGTATTTGAAAATGTCTCAATACAAGTATTTTTAATCGATGTTTATTAATACGTTTATTAATACGTAAATTGCACTATAACGGAGTTCCAGGATAAAATACGGAGAAAATAAGAATCTCGGTTCTCCGTATTCTATCGAACACGTTTGGCTCTCGTTCCCGCGAATTCGTGCATCCCGAGCGATTGTTGACGTCGCTCGAACTATGTATTCGCGAGCTGCGCGCGGGGACTGCGCGACTTTAGCGGTTGCAAGGTCGCGCTCGATTCATTTTTGAATGAGATTCTCTCGGGCCATCGAACCGCGTGGACACGAACGTAGATCGTCCGGAGAAAACGGTCACCGTGCGATACACCGGTACAGCGCAGCGCCCGTCCATGCACCGTCCAGGGAGAGCAGCGCACGTGAGCAATCCGAGCCACTCCTGGGGTCTGAAGCATCTCTAGCTGCAGGCTGGATGTTAAAACTCGGCCTGAATACTCTGAAGTCGACCGGAGGCTAAGGCCTGACGCAGGAGCGGATTCGTGAGCGAGCGACGAGAGGAGTGCACTCCTCTCCCGGTAAGCCTCTCTGTACTTCCTACGCAGCTATCTAATTTTGTATTTTCGGTCGCAGCGGCGAGCGGCCGGTGGTGCGTTCCCAGCGAAAATAAATACATTGATCCGCCCGCGCCGAGCGGCGGATCCCGTCTTCTTGTCTGCGCGCAAAAAGACGCGTTATTTTTTATATAAAGTCTTTTTTTCAGTCCGCGCGTTACAATGGCGCCCTAACGTGTTGGGTTTAAGGAGAAGGTTAGCGGCCGGTACGTTCGAGACCGGCCTATTTAAATCGCGTTTCGTTCAAATTCGCCCGTGCGCGAATCACTGTACCCGACTATTCAGCTGACGGCCAATAGCCATAAGCCGTTACAGCTGATAGGCGCAGTGATTTAAACTCGCCAAGTCGAGGTGCCGGGCGTAAACAAACAGACAAGGAGACTCGCGGCGCGCATAGTAACATAAACACAAAACAGCAGAGTGCTTGTTTTTGTATGTGTTTATGTTTATGCTCGGGCAGTATTGTGTATATTGTCCCGAGCCTTTTAAACTGCTGTAAAGTCAGAGCATTTAAACAACGATTGTAGTTGTTTTCGTTGTCATATGAGGCAAAATAAAATTCCTTTTTTTTTTGACGCGAGATTTTAAGCGATTTTCTCGCGATTTTTGTTGGAATAGAGTGACCGTGCCTGTGCGTGCAGCTAGTCGAAAGTGAGAACATTTTCATTCCTTTTTTTTTTGGTTGCGGGATTTAGTCAATTCGGTATCTTCGCTAAAAATTTTTTTTTGGAATTGCCACGCTCTCTCCCTAGCTAGCTGCATCGAGATACGTCGTTCTCGAGCGGCTTGGGACAATTGTGTGTGGTAGGATTCTAACATTGTAATTTGCGTAACAGACGGCCAATTCAAGAGAGAATCTCAGCAGTTAGTTCCGCACACACACAATTCGTCGCCAAATTTTTGTATAATCGATCTAGCTTCAGAAGGTGGAATCATCGACCTCAGAAGAACTAGCCGAATCGATGGAGCAGTGGCGCAAAAATTTAGAGCTGAGCTTCCAAGCTGTAATAGAAGCAAATATAGCTCTAGATTTAAGAAGCACTGGATGTATCGAAGGGGATTCTAGGCGAAGCACTCAATGGCTGATGGGAAATTACAACCCGGCCAACTTCACACAAGAAATAAGCGGAAGTACAATTGAGCAGTTCACAAAGAGAGTCGAATTGAGGAATAAGTACGTCAGCGGAACCATCCTCAACGCCAGCGGAACTCCAGAAGTGAACAACAACGCCGATCCCTCGACCCGCAGCCTGTTTCAGCAATTGATGTCGAACAAAACAGTCGACAACAACTTGCGGAGTTCCATAGAAACGTATCTCTCGCAGATTCGGAACCAAACAACGGGCAGTCCTCCTGACGTAAGACACGAGGCTCTCACGTCACGATAGAGCCCTTCAACGCCGTCGGGAGGACCGAGTGAAGCACAGGTCATCTAAGGTGCAGCACAGCCTAGGGGAGGGGAGATTACCCGATCTTCTCCCAGTCCGAAAAATTCGAGAATGCGAGTCGCTCGGGGAATGCAGACAGCACAAGGATTTCAGACAGCTGTGCAACAACCTCACCAGCGCCATCAACTTCAGCTTCCATCGACGAAATCGACTTCGGAGTAGGCACAGCCTAGGAGAGGGGAGGTTCTCCAAGCTTCCGCCTGTTCGAAATATCTGAGACAGCGCATCGCTTGTCATATACAGA
Source organism: Torymus aiolomorphi (assembly GCA_036365515.1). NCBI lineage: Eukaryota > Metazoa > Arthropoda > Insecta > Hymenoptera > Torymidae > Torymus > Torymus aiolomorphi. Next base: position 101,529,780 of record CM070876.1, on the reverse strand, counting down.
CTGCTTCACCTCCAAGCCCAGGAAGACGGAGTAAATACAGCCTGGGGGAGGGGAGATTCTACAAGCCTTCCCCCGTCCGAGATGTTCGATACAAGTAGCTTATCGAATATATCGACACCGGACGTCTGTATTAGGTTTTCCCAGACTCCTGAAGACAACGATCAGGCCAGTCTTCCAGGGAGTCACAAGGGTAATCTGGACGATCTAGAGACAATACAGCCTACGATTACCTCGCAATACCGTGGCGGCTCAACGCAAATGAAAGTTGGGCGTCATTGCGACGGTAATTGTTATCGAACGCGCGATTTGGAAGAGGAGAGGTTTAGGCGCCTGAGCGAGGAAGTGCAACGGCTGCACCACAAGCGATACCAGCTGCGCGCGCAAATATCGGCACTTCCAAAGGCTGCAGCGCCTAAAAAGAAGAGCCCGGCAGCCGCGAATAAGCGTCCTGCCCAACACAGCCTCGACAGAGTCAACGGGCGGCAAAAACGAAAAAGTCGGCCCAGGACCCGAAGCCAATAGGTACGCAGGGTCGAACGAAAAAGAGCGTCATCTCGACGGCTCAATCGCCGATTGCTCCAAAGCTCAACTTATTGAGCCAGAGCGGTAACGTCGACCGTGTACCATATTCAAAAGCAGATCCAAATCTGCACTATTGGATGGAGGTTTCGTGTCGATGCAATCGACGGGGGTTCAAAAGCACAGAATTGACCAAGTCGGTGGCAACAAATTGATACTCACCGAGAAACTATTCGTCAAAAGCTTCGTCGAGGACTGCGGTGGACTCTCACAACTCTTTCACGCCAAGTCCAGTAAGAAAGGTATGCTGGACGTGCAGGTCCCCGACACACCTCCGATGGGCGTGCCCAGAGTGGCAAAAGAGCCCGAAGATGAGAAGAAGACGGGACGACCAGCCAAGTCAACCTGTGAGGAATGACGGCGGTCGTTGACCGAAGCCTCAGCGTTAGAAGAGCCAACAGTCTCCGGTCCATCAATCGTCGTTCGACTGGGCCCGACCGCCGTGGGAATTCAGTGGAAGCACGGTGACGAGCGACCCACCGTGCGCGTGAGTGCGATCCCTTGATGTGGATCGTGTGATTGTCGCGTTAATGCAAGCGGTTACCACCGCGTTTCCTGGTCTGCCGCTCGACACATCATCATCTTCAATGACGTTGACATATACTGAACGAGAGCCTCGGTATCGAGTTGCTTCTCTCCCGCTACGCAACGTCTGGGAGAGGGGTATAACGGAGGTCCAGGATAAAATACGAAGAAAATAAGAATCTCGATTCTCCGTATTCTATCGAACTCGTTTGTCTCTCGTTCCCGCGAATTCTTGCATTTCGAGCGTTTGTTGACATCGCTCGAACTATGTATTCGCGAGCTGCGCGCGGGGACTGCGCGACTTTAGCGGTTGCAAAGTCGTGCTCGATTCATTTTTGAATGAGGTTCTCTCGGGCCGTCGAACCGCGCGAACGCGAACGTAGATCGTCCGGAGAAAACGGTCACCGTGCGATACACCGGTACAGCGCAGCGCCCGTCCATGCACCGTCCAGGAAGAGCAGCGCACGTGAGCAATCCGAGCCACTCCTGGGGTCTGAAGCATCTGTAGGTGCAGGCTTGATGTTAAGACTCGGCCTGAATACTCTGGTCATCCGGAGGCTAAGGCCTGATGCAGGAGCGGATTCGTGAGCGAGCGACGAGAGGAGTGCACTCCTCTCCCGGTAAGCCTCTCTGTACTTCCCGCGCAGTGATCTAATTTTGTATTTTCGGCTCGCAGCGGCGAGCGGCCGGTGGTGCGTTCACCGGTCCAGTGAAAATAAATACATTGATCCGCCCGCGCCGAGCGGCGGATCCCGTCTTCTTGTCAGCGCGCAACACGACGCGTATTTATGTATAAGAATTGTTTGAATAGACTTTGTTAGTGTTTCTCTATGTAACTGAGGCTATACTTTATTTACTGACCTAACCTAACCTTCTCCCGGATACCGCCGCCTCCACGGGAAAACGACTCCGTTGGTCGTTTTCATATCTCAGTCTAGCGGCTGCGTGCTTTACTCTTCGAGCGCGCGTTTTTCACTCGGCGATCCAATAAGTTGGAAAGCGAAGTTCGCGTGCAATCTTTGCATTGTTTTCGGGATTCCAGGAGCAGATCCCCGGGCTAGTCATTTTAGTCTGACACCCGCGGCACCGTGTTCTAGGGCATCGCTGGCCTGTGGTTTTATGGCATTTTCCCCCATTAGCCATCCCGTTACAACACATATATTAATACGTGTTTGTAAGAATACTTCCTACATGTGTGGGAAGTTTCCGTACCAAAAATTTTAACAGTGTAATTAAAGGTGTAATTAAAGTGTCGTATCGTTTTCCACTAAGAGGTGTATTTACCACTCTAGTCTGATTTTTTCCTAATTAGTTATTATGGCTACAATGGCTACATTACTTATTTATAATGTCATATCGCACATTTTACTTCTGGGTGTAGTAGCGAGGAGCTGTTTGCTACTTTGATCCTATTTCTTAATTAGCTAGTACTAAAAATACGTTATTTATTAAAAGTACAGAACGGCTAATTTATTTATTTATTTATAATAGTTAACAATGTCACTTTAAATATTTTGTTAGTAGGTGTAGTAGCAAGGAGCTATTTGCTACTTCGATCCTACTCTCTTATTTAGTTTGTTATTTTTATACGTACATTATTTTGTTACAAGATCGAAAAGTGGTGTAATTATTATTCATGGCTAATAAACGTACTATGTTAGCTATTTCCATGAAAGGTCTTGTCATAGTACATTGTCTGTCACCTTTCGTAGCTTTTTATGTCCCCTTGATAATTTATTTAAATGGTTACTTTATAAGCGGCCCAATTCTATAGCCGTAGTTACTATTTCAAACATATGGACTGTTCGTTGCGCCGCGGCCGCATGGTTACTTATTATGCAGCGGTGCCTGTTCGTATTAACCTCGAAGTGTGGTAAGTCTGCGCTTGTGCAGTGGTGTGCTCACGTGCTTGCTTGTGAGAGCTCACCGATGCTGCCGGCGTGCGTCGTGCCAGGCGTTCTCATGTGCGCGCGGCTATAAGAACACACCTCTTTTGTGCTTGGACAATTTTTCTTCGCGGGGAACTCGCATGTGTACGACCGTGATATTTCAAACATATGAGAACTGCTGCGCTCTGCCCATGGAGACTGGAGTTGTTTTTGATTGTCAATGGTTACAATAACCTCGTCGGAGTTTCCTGTTAGAAGATTTTCCTTTCCCTTTGGAGGTAAAGACACCATCTCGGACTAGTGTCAGATAAGTATATGCTTTTCCTTCTCTAACTTTCAAAACTTAAAGTTGTTGTATGTGCACCTGATACTTTGTGCATTTGTGTCGGTTTCCATTTTCGGGACTGGATCTCGCCTCCTGCCACTTTTATCATCTTCGCGTGGCTGTGTGCAACTCTCTTTTCTCTTGACGCATCAGGAAGGCTAAGGCGTCTTGTATATTGTTTCCTGGTGTCTTCGTTCTGGCCACCGTGCTTCTATGTACATGTAAGTATATCGATTCTATTCAATCTTCCGCTCAACTTACTGTTTTAATACATGCAATGTATATTCTATATGCATGTACACAATAATATTTTTTTGAAACTCCGTGCGAGAAGTTTGATGTCTCGCACGCTGCGTTAAACGATGCGTGCAAAAATCTCACTTCTCGCACGTTGTGTCAAAAAATACGGTTCGACACTTGTGTGAGAAGTTGATTTTCTCCTCATGTGACCTTTTCACCCTCGCTTCGCTCGGCTACAAACAGTCACATGAAGGGAAAATCAAATCCTCGAACTAGTATCGAAATGTACTATTATGCAGTGAGAATGATTAGTTACGTCTATTTGCAACAGTTAATACCTCTCTCAATTATGTTTTATTATTTCTTGTTTTCATAGCATTCTAATCCTGTTGCTTTTTGTAGCTCGTGCTTCAGATAGGATTATATCTCCAGATTTCTTTGAATAATCGTACGACGTCTCTGTTTATCCATGGTGACTGTGCTTGCGCTTGCGCTTGCTGCTCTTATTATTTTTTGTTGAGTGGTAGAAAAAAGCGAATACCACTTGTGTATAAATTTACTTATTTATCTGTAATGCTAGTATCGGGGACGAATTCATATGCGTAACGCAAGATTCTAGACTTTGGGAGTATTTCTGGGACATCCCGGAAAACTTCTATCTATAACGCAAGCTTCGAGGCTCCATTAAGGTCGTTTTTGCTATAGGGAGATTATTTCTTTAGTCACTTTTTCCGCAATTTCGGTACTAAAAGCGGGCACCGCAGGCGTCGCTGCAAAAGCAGTGTTGGGCAAACGATTGTGCAAAAGTGCCACGAGCTGTCGAACGACGGAAGCGCCCTGTGGCAAACGGCGGATCAGAGACGAAACTCTCTGCCACAGCAGCCGCCACGGCGGCGCGGCCGGGGGCCGCCGGGGCAAATTGAGCCGGAGCACTCGGAGCTGGCGAAGCAGTAAATACTATACAGTGATGTGTTGTTTATCAACGTATGTAGGTTATGCTTGCTCTACTCCAATTCAGAAAAATTGATGGAGAGAAAATTAGATAAGTATTATTTATTATTCAAATTATTTTGTGTATTTGAATAATTCTGAAAGCAATAAAATACTTTTGCATCATTCAAATACTCAAAATATTTTTCGACAAACATGAATTATTTTTCAATAGATACTTTGTGTGTGTGTTTTTTTTTTATTTCAGAAGATTGTACATTTGAAATGTACATGGACCAGAGAAGTAAACTGAAGTTTATACAGACAACCAAACATAAAGAAGAAAATAAAGACGTGCATTAAGTTTACAGCTGTCCTCAACCATCAAGATTGTTAAATAATTATGAAATAGTTTTGCGGCTAGTGAAGAAGAAAATATTAGAAGCAAGAAGAACTAGACCTAGTAAAAAAAGCAATCACCAAGTGCAGTTGCGATCTCAGCTGCATTTTTTATTTCAGGAGACGATACATTCAGAATGCACATTGGACAAAGAACTATAAACTGAAGATTATTCATGAAGACAACCAGACATAAAGAGGATAATACGGATGTGCATTAAGTTTTCAGTTCTCAACGATCAGATTATTAAATAATTATTGAATAGTTTTGTGGCTAGTGCAGATAAAAATATGAGAAACAAGAAGAACAACATGTAAAAAAGAACAGTTACATAGTGCAGTTGCGATGACTACTGTATTTTTTGTTTTAGAAGACGGTATATTAAGAATGCAAATTGACCTAAGAAGTATAAACCGAAGATTATTCATTCAGACAATCAGACATGAAGAGGATAATAAGGATGTGCATTAAGTTTACGGCTTTTCACCATCAGATTATTAAATAATTATAAAATAGTTTTATGGCTATAGTGCAGAAGAAAATATTAGAAACAAGAAAAAAATCATGTAAAAAAAAACAATCCCCAAGTGCCATTGTAATGTCTACTAGTTACAGTGAAAAGTAATTTCACACTCTGTGCTGTGTTACAGCAGACTCGTCTACAACTTCTGGCTGGGATCAAGCTTTAATATGTAAGAACTTTTAAAATTTTCTTTAAAATAGGTGAACGTAAATCACATGTACAATATGTACTGTGTGCATTTCATATTATGGTTTGGTACAAATACCAATATTGTTATATAGTGACTGAATAGAGTTTTATAATATGTTCATATTTGATGTATTATGATATAAAGTAACTTTTTAGGAAACTTAATTTTAAATTACAAAAACAGCATTGAAAATGTGTAGCAAATATAATACAATGTTGTGCAAATAGATGATGGATTTCTTGCCAAGTATTTCTAAAGTGAGTTTAAAAAATACATTGAATAAAATCTATCGATCATAATTATACAAACAATAAGAGATGAACTCTAAAACAAAATACCAAAAGGAGAAATCATTTAAATAAAAAAATATGCTTATGTGGTTACTTTTTATTTATTCAAGTCGCAATTGGCCACATAGTTGATATAAACTTATTGCTGATAAAAGACATTCGTTTGCAACTACTGGCTTGAGTTACAAGAGTATTCTACATTTTGTCGAAGAAGTAGGACTATAAATCAGTTTAATTGAGATTGAAATTATAAATGTTGTTATCACTAGCACTAATACTAATACCAAAGTGAGATCATCAACATATGTATGGTTGTGAGTCTCGCATTGCAGTTTGGCATAAATACCATTATTGTTTTAGCGACTAAGTTATGGTGATTGATAAATTAAAAATATTTGCAACAAACAAAATAAAATATCTCATTTATGTTGAATTACAAAACAAGCGTAAGAGTACATGTAGTAAATATAATACCATAATGTCTAAGCCGATAATGAATTTCTTGCATTGTATTTCTGAAGTATGTTTAAAACATGGAATTTCATAAAATGTAATAAATGTTGTATGTCATTTCATAAATGTTGTTCTAATTTTCTCTCACACCTTTTTCCAAGCATACATTTACAAACAATGACAGACTAAAAACATAAAATACCAGAAAAAGTTAATCTCTGTTGTCACTATGTGTATCTTTGGTGGCTCATCACCTAATTATACTGATATTGTAAGGTTCAAGGGCACCTAGCCCGTTTAATTAATAAAATAAATAAAATAAATAAAATAAATAAAATAAATAAAATAAATAAAATAAATAAAATAAATAAAATAAATAAAATAAATAAAATAAATAAAATAAATAAAATAAACAAAATAAATAAAATAAATAAATAAAATAAAATAATTTAATTGTCATTAAAAATATTAGATTCGTGAAACTTGTTGAAGTTTATTTACTTTGAATGTTGCTCTTAAACTCTTTGAATTAAAAAATATACTTATATTCAATCAAGTTTTATTTATTCGAGTCCAACTTGCTTAGTTAGTTGTTCAAACAATATTTCCACGAAATACTCTACAATTAATAGAAATTATCTCGATAATAATTTCTCAAATCATTATATTTATTTGTAATTAATTATGTGTAGAATTAGCAATAAAAATTTTTTATTTTTATATCGTCCAAAATCATAGATTTTACAACATTTTTCAACAGTTCATAATTCTTCCTAATTACATAGTGTTTAATCTTTTTAAAACAAAATCTTTCGGCTATGGGACAAAGGTAACATCGTTTTACATCATTTTTTTACCAGCATAAAAACTGAAAAAAATTATTTATATGTAAGTTCTACGCAGGATAGTAATGCAAGCAGGTGACAAGTAAAGTTATCCATCAAATAATTTCTAAATCTAAGTAAGGTAAATGTACCACCTAGAAACATTTCGTCAAATGTAGACCCTCGGTAGGAACACTTATATTATTTCCATATAAAAAGAAATGCTGTACACTTTTAACATAGAAGAAAAATGTTATCAGTTTTAATCGGTATTTATATATTCATAACTAAAATTGCAAACATTTCTCTTTAACATAACTAGAAGAAATAATTTATTTTATTGAGAGTGTTCATAGAAAATTAAAAACACGCTTCTACTTAGGCAGGAAAAGCAAGTTAAACGCACAAGAGGGTAGGCGCCCAGGCAGGCTGACAATAAATTTAATATTCAAAAAATTCCTAAACCTAAGTAGGGATGAGAGGCGAGTTTGCGCATAAAATGGAGGTGCGCCCGCAGGCTGATACCAATTATCGAATAATATTAATACCGAATCGAATAATTTTTAAACCACAATAGCTGACGGGGAAGTAAATTCAACGCACGATAGTTATGGTGTGCAAACAGACTACCTATATGAAGTTAGTAATCGAATTATTTCTAAACCAAAATAGGAACTGTATAATTAAGTTATTATTAATAAAATCATTAATTAAATAATTCTCAAACCAAAATAAGCGGGGGAAGGTAGTTTCGTGCTTTAAAGTGAAGCCGCGCTGGCAATTAGCTACCTATAAAATTAATAAGCAAGTAATTTTGAAACGTAAGTTGTAAATAGGGGAAGCGATTTTGATGCAGAAAGTGGAGCAGCGCAGACGGGCTATTAATAGAAAAAATCATAATTAGATAATTCCTATACCGAAAAAGGCGGGGCAGGAATATTCACATATTAAACTGAAAACGCGCAGACGGGCAACCTATCCAATCAAGAAGCAAGTAGTGATTTTTAAACGTAAGTACGCAGGAAAACCGATTTCGACGCCGTAACCTGGAACCGCGCAGACGGGCTATTATTAATAATATTAATAATTTAATAATACTTAAAGCGAAACAGGTGGCGGATACCAGTTCCGTACCTGAATGTGGAGGCACGCAGTTTGACGCAGAAAATTGGAGGCGCGCAGTCGGGCGAATAATAAGATTATCAGTCAAATATAACTATTTCTTAGCTAAAAAGGGCGGGGCACCGAGATTTACACACAAAAGTAAGGACGCAATGATGAACTACCTATAAAATTGATGAGTAAATAATATTTAAACGTATGTCGGTAATGGTAGCGAGTTTGACGCAGAAAGTGGAGCATCCCATCGGGATATTAATGCTAAAATTAATAATTAAATAATTACTAAACCGAAATAGGCAGGGAAAGGAATTTTCACATTGTAAACTGGAAACACGTAGACGAACAACCCATGTAATTGAGAGGCAAGTAGTTTTAAATCTAGGTAGGCAGGGGCAGCCAGTTCGACGTAGTACAGTGGAGCAGCGCAAATGAGCTATGAATAATGAAATTAATAATTAAAAAAATTTTAAACCAAGAAGGTGGGGATGCCAGTTCCGTGCTTAAACGTAAAAGCATGCAGATCGACTACCTATAACATGAATAAGCAAATAATTATTAAACATATATGTACGTAGCGAGGAATCGAGTTTGACGCAGAAATTGGAGCAGCGCAGACGAGCTAATAAAAAATGAATAATTCAATAATTCCTAAACTCAAATAGGAGGGGGAAGCGATTTCCGTGCTAGTAAGCGAAGGCACGCAGACAGGCTACCTATAATGTTAATGCGCGAAATAATTTTTAAACGTATATGTAGGTAGAGGAAGCAAGTTTGATGCAGAAAGTGCAGCAGCGCAACCGAGCTAGTAAAAAAATTAATAATTAAATAATTACTAAACCAAAATATGCTGGAGAAGGAATTCTCACATTGTAAACTGAAAATGCGTAGATGGGCAACCTATGAAATTGAGGAGGAAGATAGTTATAAATCTAAGTAGGGAGTTGCAGCTAATTCAACACAATGAAGTGGAGCAGCGTCTTAAACGAGCTATGAATAATAAAATTAATAATTTGAGAATTTTTAAACCAAACCAGGCGGGGGATGCGAGTTCTGTGCTTGAAAGTGAAGGCACGCAGACAGGCTGCTCATTATTAAATTAATGCGAGAAATAATTTTTAAATGTACGTAGGTAGAGGAAATGAGTTTTACGCAGAAAGAGGAGCCGCGCAGATGAGCTAATAAAATAGTACATTACGATACATTTGACCTAGGTAGCACTTTGTTACCCTGCGTGAGTTAGGGCCCGAGTGTAGCGAGGGTCCTAATTACGCCGTGCCAGAGTGATACTTAGATCACGAGTATCGTATAGAATTTTATAGCACTGTCTACCTAAGCCCGCTGTCACGCCTATCTGTGTCCTCAGTTGTTCTTTGTTGCACCGTGAGGTTGCAACAAAGAAGAAATTCCTTCCCCAGCTTATTTTGTTTTAGTAATTATTTAATTATCAATTTTTTATTAGCCCGTCTGCGCTGCTTCACTTTCTGCGAAAAACTCGTTTCCTCTACCTACCTACATTCAAAAATTATTTCGCGCATTAATTTAATAAGCAGCCTATCTGCGTGCCTTCACATTCAAGCTCGGAACTCGTATCCTCCGCCTGGTTTGTTTTAAGAATTCTCAAATTATTAATTTTATTATTCAAAGCTCGTCTACGCTGGTTCACTTCATTGCCTTAAATTGGCTGCCACTGCCTACTTTGATTTAAAACTCCTTGCGTCTCAGTTGGATAGGTTACCCGCCTGCGCATTTGCATTTAAAAATGTATGGAACTTCCATCCTTCGCCTTTTTTCGATTAGGAATTATTTATCTATTAATTTTTTTATTAGTCCGTCTGCGCTGCTTCACTTCTCGCATCAAACTCGATCGCTTCCCATCCTACATACGTTTAGAAATTGCTTCCTGCATTCATTTTGTAGATAGCCTGTCTGCGTGCCTTCAATTCACTGCGTCGGAGTGGCTGCTACCGTAACTTAGATTTCAAACTATCTTGTTTCTCAATTGCATAGGTTGCCCATCTACGCGTTTTCGGTTTACAATGTAGAAATTCCTTCCCCACCCTATTTTGATTTAGTAATTATTTCATTATCAATTTTTTATTAGCCCGTCTGCACTGCTCCACTTTCGGCGTCACACTCGCTTCCTCTACGTACATACTTTAAAAAATTTGTTCTTATTAATTTTTTAGGTTTATCCTGTCCGCGTGCCTTTTTTTCAAGCACGGAACCTGTAACTCCTGCCTAGTTTGGTTTAACAATTTTTTAATTATTAATTTTATTATTCATAGCCCGTGTGCGCTGCACCCCTTTCTGCGTCGAACTCGCTCCCCTACCTATATACGTAAAGAAATGGCTTTCGACATTAATTTTTTACGTTGTTCATCTACGCGTTTTCAGTTTACAATGTGAAAATTCCTCCCCAGCCTATTTTGGTTTAGTAATTATACAGCGATGCTACTCTCTTTTTTTTTATTTAAGAGGAATAGAGGAAAATTATCACACAAAACGGGTAAGATTTTCATGAAAAAGGGGAAACTGAATCAGTCAGACGTTTAATAGAAAATTGTAGGCGGGGGATGCGAGTTCCACGCGTATACGGGAGCGCGTCAGTCGTGCATACAAGGCAAAATAATTATTTAAATAATTCCTAACCGCAAATAAACGACGGCGGCGTGGGGGGGGGGGGTCCACGCGTATGCAGGAGCGTGTCAGACCTGCAAAATAATTATTCGCATAATTCTTAACCATACGTAGGCGAAGGTGCGAATTACACGCGAATACGGATGCACCCGCCGCCTAGTTGGGGTTAAGAATTATTTAAATAATTATTATGCCATGTATACACGTCTGCCTTATTCCCGTATTCATGCGGAACACGCATCCCCCGCCGACTTGGGATTAAGAATTATTTGAATAAGGGAAACGTCCCAATACCCGAACATATAAGAAATTGACCTTCAACATTCAACGAAAATAATTACTCTAGAAGGTTTAAACAATAATATTTTCTTTTATATGATCAATTATGACATCCTTAGTCAAATGGTATCAAAATGAGATTGCTTTATAAAGGTAATTGTTTATTATAAAGATAAAAGCACGATGATGCCTTTGTCCCCTTACCCGAACGCAGAAAATACGTATGTCCTCATTGTTCCATTTTTATGTCCTAATACTTGAACAATCGTTTGTAAATAAACGACTTATTAAATTATTTTTGATTGTTACAATGTTCTTTTGTTGTTATAATTACTGGAATAGATGTATAAACACTAACATAGTTTGTACTTAACAAACATTATTTACTAAACTCTCCCACCCTGTCTTTCCCCTCACTTTCTCCCTCTGTACCAAAAACTTTAATGAGAGCTTAAATATTTTTTCAAAACAATCAACACGTTCTTTAAAAAACTAATTTTTTAAATATATTCTATCCACATCATTTGTCTATAGTCCTTTTATTTATTCTGATCTCATATATTCAATAACCACTCTCTACAAATGGTAAGAATTTTTTTCATGACTGTACAAATAACTATTATTTATTCGAATCTCATTTATTCAATAAGAACTCTGCAAATGGTAATAATTTTTTTCATGACTGTACCAATAATAATATTGTTAATATAAAAATTTCTACGAAAGTATAAAATAAGGCAAGTATAGACGTTTTTTCTGTATAATCTATAAAATAATAATATTTTTGTTTTTTTAAATGAAATCAAATAAATACCAGTGAAAAAGTCTTTTACTTCTTTGAGTCATTGTATGCTGAACAAATTATATGTAAGTAAGTACATTCAAATTGTTCATTGCAAATCAAACAAATGAAAGTTGTGAAATCAATTATCGATAGTCAAGTAATGCAAACAACTCTCGGAAACAACTGTATGACTATTCTCAGAAATGTACTAAAATGTTTTCATCCTTCTATACAAATTAAACACAAGAAAGTACTGAAATCAGTTTATTGTAGTCAAGTACCCATAAGTTAACTTGACTGAATAATACAACTTTTCGTAACTACTTAAAAATATTCAGTTAGCGGGCATAAAGTACTACTTAACGCCTAACAGGCGTAATCGCTCCCATACTCCTACCAAACTTTATAGAACCTACGCACTTTACGCCCGTGTGGGCGAAAATTATTTTAATTATATAACTACTATGTCTCCTTATTATTTCTAAAATTCATAAGAATTTTATCAGATATTTACGAAAAGTCAAAGCCTATATAAAAAAATTACATAGTTACCGCCACATCTCCATTTTTCATTGATCTTTTTCAATTTTGAAATTTCTATAATATTACGCATCTTGGGAGGACAATAGAAGTCTATATAGCTGCTCTATCAGGGGTGGTCCTCCAATCTCCCATACATACTTGGCGGGCCCGACGGTCTCCAGTTTACTGGTGGGCTTTGTAAATGTAGAATACTAAATGTTTACATAAATTCATTAACAATGTTTATACCTATAAGCCCATTATAAATAATTAAATTGCCTCTAATTTTTAATTGATACCATTTAAATATAATATCCCTACATGTGCATAATCTCATGATTTACTTTCATTACCGAAAATATTTTTCCTTGTGTCCGTCTTTTTTAAACGGGAATGGGATAAAAAATGCATATAAATTTATTGTCTACTCAAAAGTGCTTTAGGTTTTATTAACCATTTTGTAAGCTACCTATTTTTTATTCTTTTCCGTCGTGTAAATATCATATGAGATCTCATATGAGATATCGTATGTGTGAAGTCATCTGCAATTTTACATATTATGGGATCTCAAATGAGATCTGATGCGCGATATTCTTTATGAGATCTGATGTCCGATATTCCCAAATGAGATCTGATGTCCAATATTCTCATATGAGATCTCATATGATATTTTCATGCGGGTTTGCACTTTCTATTAAAAAACAGAGTAATAAATTCAATAGTGAGCCATACTTAATATGTAGAAGCAACCCATTTATACATTTTATCTGATCTTTAAATATATGAATATTTATATGAAAATGACCATGTCTAGACCTTAAACTGCAAACCGTCGGGCCGGCCAAGTATGTATGGGAGATTGGAGGACCACCCCTGCTAGAGCAACTCTATAGACTTCTATTGTCCTCCCAAGATGCGTAATATTATAGAAATTTCAAAATTGAAAAAGATCAATGAAAAATGGAGATGTGGTGGTAACTATGTAATTTTTTTATATAGGCTTTGACTTTTCGTAAATATCTGATAAAATTCTTATGAATTTTAGAAATAAAAAGAAGGCATAGTAGTTATATAATTAAAATAATTTTCGCGCACACGGGCGTAAAGTGCGTGGGTTCTATAAAGTTTGGTAGGAGTATGGGAGCTATTACGCCTGTTAGGCGTTAAGTAGTACTTTATGCCCGCTAACTGAATATTTTTAAGTAGTTACGAAAAGTTGTATTATTCAGTCAAGTTAACTTATGGGTAGTTGACTACAATGAATTGATTTCAGTACTTTCTTGTGTTTAATTTGTATAGAAGGATGAAAACATTTTAATACATTTCTGAGAATAATCATACAGTTGTTTCCGAGAGTTGTTTGCATTACTTGACTATCGATAATTGATTTCACAACTTTCATTTGTTTGATTTGCAATGAACAATTTGAATGTACTTACTTACATATAATTTGTTCAGCATACAATGACTCAAAGAAGTAAAAGGCTTTTTCACTGGTATTTATTTGATTTCTTTTAAAAAAACATAAATATTATTATTTTATAGATTATACAGAAAAAACGTCTATACTTGCCTTATTTTATACTTTCGTAGAAAGTTTTATATTAACAATATTATTATTGGTACAGTCATGAAAAAAATTATTACCATTTGCAGAGTTCTTATTGAATAAATGAGATTCGAATAAATAAAAATTATTTGTACAGTCATGAAAAAGTTCTTACCATTTGTAGACAGTGGTTATTGAACATATGAGATCAGAATAAATAAAAGGACTATAGACAAATGGTGTGGATAGAATATATTTAAAAAATTAGTTTTTTAAAGAACGTGTTGATTGTTTTGAAAAAATATTTAAGCTCTCATTAAAGTTTTTGGTACAGAGGGAGAGAGTGAGGGGGAAGAGAGGGTGGGATAGTTTAGTAAATAATGTTTGTTAAGTACAAACTATGTTATTGTTTATACATCTATTCCAGTAATTATAACAACAAAAGAACATTGTAATAATCAAAAATAATTTAATAAGTCGTTTATTTACAAAAGATTGTTCGAGTATTAGGACATAAAAATGGAACAATGAGGACATACGTATTTTCTGCGTTCGGGTAAGGGGACAAAGGCATCATCGTGCTTTTTTCTTTATAATAAACAATTACCTTTATAAAGCAATCTCATTTTGATACCATTTGACTAAGGATGTCACAATTGATCATATAAAAGAAAATATTATTGTTTAAACCTTCTAGAGTAATTATTTTCGTTGAATGTTGAAGGTCAATTTCTTATATGTTCGGGTGTGGGACGTTTCCCTTATTCAATTAATTCTTAATCCCAAGTCGGAGGGGGATGCGTGTTCCGCATGAATACGGGAATAAGGCAGACGTGTATACATGGCATAATAATTATTTAAATAATTCTTAACCCCAACTAGGCGGCGGATGCATCCATATTCGCGTGTAATTCGCACCTTCCGCCTACATATGGTTAAAAATTATGCGAATAATTATTTTGCCTTGTATGCACGTCTGACACACTCCTGCATACGCATGGACCCCCCCCCCCACCCCACCTCCGCCTATTTGCGGTTAGGAATTATTTAAATAATTATTTTGCCTTGTATGGACGACTGACGCGCTCTCGTATACGCGCGGAACTCGCATCTCCCGCCTACAATTTTCTATTAAACGTCTGACAGATTCAGTTTCCCCTTTTTCATGAAAATCTTACCCGTTTTGTGTGATAATTTTCCTCTATTCCTCTTAAATAAAAAAAAGAGAGTAGCATCGCTGTATAATTACTAAACCGAAACAGGCTGGGGAGGAATTTTCACATTGTAAACTGAAAACGCGTAGATGAACAACGTAAAAAATTAATGTAGGAAGCCATTTCTTTATGTATATAGGTAGGGGAGCGAGTTCGACGCAGAAAGGGGAGCAGCGCACACGGGCTATGAATAATAAAATTAAAATTTAAAAATTGTTAAACCAAACTAGGCAGGAGTTGCAGGTTCCGTGCTTGAAAAAAAAGGCACGCGGACAGGCTAAACCTAAAAAATTAATAAGAACAAATTTTTTAACAATGTACGTAGAGGAAGCGAGTGTGACGCCGAAAGTGGAGCAGCGCAGACGGGCTAATAAAAAATTGATAATGAAATAATTACTAAATCAAAATAGGCTGGGGAAGGAATTTCTACATTGTAAACCGAAAACGCGTAGATAAGCAACCTGTGGAATTGAGAAACAAGAGAGTTTAAAATCTAAGTTTACAGTAGCAGCCACTCCGACGCATTGAAGTGGAGCAGCGCAGACGAGCTATGAATAATAGAATTGATAATTAAACAATTCTGAAATCAAACTAGGCGGGTGCGGGTTTCGTATCTTGTAAGTGAAGGCACGCAGACAGACTACCTAAATATTAATGCAGAAAGCAATTTCTAAACGTATGTAGATTGGGGAGCGATCGAGTTTGATGCAAAAAATGGAGCAGCGCAGACGGACTAATAAAAAAAATTAATAATTAAATAATTTCTAAACCAAAAAAGGCGGAGGATGGAATTTCCATACATTTTTTAATGCAAACGCGCAGACGGGTAAACTATGCAATGGAGGAGCAAGATAGTTTTAAATTTACGTAGGTAGTGTGGCAGCCAATTCGACGAAATGAAGTGGGGCAGCGTAGACGAGGCACGGATAATAAAATTAATAATTAATGCGAGTTCCGTGCTTGAAAGTGAAGGCACGCAGAGAGGCTACCTATTGAATTAATGTGCGATATAATTTTTAAATGTAGGTAGAGGATGCGAGTTGAACGCAGAGAGTGGAGCAGCGCAGACGGGCCAATAAAAAAGTGAATAATTAAATAATTCCTAACCCAAAAAGGCAAAGAATGGAGTTTCCATACATTTTTAAATCCAAATGCGCAGATAAGCAACCTATCGAATTATGGAGCCAGTGATTTTTAAATCAGAAAGACAGCAGAAGTGAGTTAAAAACAGTATAGCTGAACCACGCCGAATCTCTATTAATATTAAAATGAATAATTAAATAATTTCTAAAAAAAAAAAGGCGCAGGATGGAATTCCACATTGTAAACTGAAAACACGCAGCCGAGCAGCCTATCCAATTGAGACGCAAGTAGTTTTAAATCTAAGTAGGCAACGGTAGCGAGTTTGACGCAGAAAGTGGAGCAGCGCAAACGGGCTAATAAAAAAATCTCTTATTATATTAAAAAGATAACGGTCTGTGGTCTGTGGTCTTTGGACGGTGGTCTGTGGTCGTCCATCTCCTCCCAATAATGTACATTGAGTAAAGTTGACATTGAATAAAGGGTTAAGTAAAGTGTTAAGTGAAGGGTCAAGTAAAGGGTTAAGTGAAGGGTTAAGTAAAGGGTTAAAAAGGGTTTGAAAAAGGGTTAACAAGGGTTAAACAGGGGTTTATAAAAATGTCCAAAAAGGGTTTGAAAAGGACTTAAAAAAGGGTTAAAAATACACATACGAAAACTGCATGCGTACACAAAAAGCGCATGTGTACTAATAATAGCGTTTTGTTCGAGATCTGTTTTATTGAACTCTTCAGCAAGGCATTTCATTTTATAATAGATTTTACCATGGACAGTAATACTTTAATAGCGCATGAAGATTGTATTATTGCAGTCACTTTGTAATTTCAAATAGAACCCTTAACCGAGTGAGCGTTAGCGAGCGAGGTAAAGCTGCTAGTTAATAATTAAATAATTACTAAACAAAAATAGGCTGTGGACGGTATTTTCACATTGTAAACTGAAAACGCGTAGAAGAGCAACCTATGCAATTGAGGAAGAAGATCGTTATAAATCTAAGTAGGCAGCGGCAGCCAATTCAACGCAATGAAGTGGAGCTGTGTCTTAAACGAGCTATGAATAATAAAATTAATAATTTGAGAATTTTGTAACCAAACCAGGCGAGGGATGCGAGTTCCGTGCTTGAAAGTGATGGGCACGCAGAAAGGCTGCTTATTAAATTAATGCGCGAAATAAATTTTAAACGTACGTAGGTAGTGGTAATGAGTTTTACGCAGAAAGTGGAGCAGCGCAGACGGGCTAATAAAATAGTACATTACGATACATGTGGCCTAGGTAGCACTTTGTTACACTGAGTTAGGGCCCCAGCGTAGCGAGGGTCCTAATTACGCCGCGCCAGAGTGCTACTTAGGTCACAAGTATTGTATAGAATTTTATAGCACTGTCTACCTAAGCCCGCTGTCACGCCTATCTATGTCCACAGTTGTACTTTGTTGCACCGCGAGGTGGCAACAAAGGAGAAATTCCTTCCCCAGCCTATTTTGATTTAGTAATGATATAATTATCAATGTTTTATTAGCCCGTCTGCGCCGCTCCACTTTCTACGTAAAACTCGTTTCCTCTACTAAGATACGTTTAAAAATTATTTCGCGCATTAATTTAATAGGCAGCCTGTCTGCGTGCCTTCACTTTCAAGCACGGAACTCGCACCCCCCGCCTGATTTGGTTTAAGAATTCTCAAATTATTAATTTTATTATTCATAGCTCGTTTAAGACGCTGCTCCACTTCATTGTGTTGAGTTGGCTGCCACACTACCTACGTAGATTTAAAACTATCTTGCTCCTCAATTGCACAGGTTACCCGTCTGCGCGTTTGCATTTAAAAATGTATGGAAATTGCATCCTTAGCCTTTTATGGTTTAGGAATATTTAATTATTAATTTTTTTTATTAGTGATCCGTCTGCGCTTCTCCATTTCTTGCATCAAACTCGATCGCTCCCCAACCTACATACGTTTAGAAAATGCTTCTTGCATTAATTTTTAAGTTAGCCTGTCTTCGTACCTTCACTTACAAGATACGAAACTCGCACCAGCCTAGTTTGGTTTCAGAATTGTTTAATTATTAATTCTATTATTCATAACTCGTCTGCGCTGCTCCACTTCAATGCGTCGGAGTGGCTGCTACTGTAAACTTAGATTTGAAACTCTCTTGTTTCTCAATTCCGCAGGTTGCTTGTCTACGCGTTTTCGGTTTACAATGTAGAAATTCCTTCCCCAGCCTATTTTGATTTAGTAATTATTTCATTATCAATTTTTTTAGCCCGTCTGCGCTGCTCCACTTTCGTCGTCACATTCACTTCCTCTACATACATACGATAAAAAATTTGTTCTTATTAATTTTTTAGGTTTAGTCTGTCCGCGTGCCCTTTTCTCAAGCACGGAACCTGCATCTCCTGCCTAGTTTGGTTTAACGATTCTTTAATTATTAGTTTTATTATTCATAGCCTGTGTGCGCTGCACCACTTTCTGCGCCGAACTCGCTCCCCTTTCCATATAAGTTTAGAAATGGCTTCCTGCATTAATTTTTTACGTTGTTCAACTACGCATTTTCAGTTTACAATGTGAAAATTCCTCCCCAGCCTATTTTGATTTAGTAATTTTACAGCGATGCTACTCTCTTTTTTTTATTTAAGAGGAATATAGGGAAATTATAACAAAAAAAGGGGAAGATTTTTATGAAAAAGGGGAAATTTGAATCAGTCAATTAGGCGTTTAATACATGTGGAAGTCGCATCCCCCGCTTATTTTGGTTTAAGAATTATTTGAATAATTATTTTGCCATGTATACACGTCTGACACGCTCCCATATACGCGTGGAACTCGCATCCCCCGCTACTTGGGGTTAGGAATTATTTAAATAGTTATTTTGACATGAATGCATGCCTGACGCCGTCCCGTATACGCGTGGAACTCGCATCCCCCGTCTGCTTGGGTTAAGAATTATTTAAATAATTATTTTGCCATTTAGACACGTCTGATGCACTCCCGTATACGCGTGGAACTCGCATCCCTCGCTTTCTTTGGGTTAAGAATTATTTGAATAATTATTTTGTCATATATACACGTTTGACGCGCTCCCGTATACGCGTGGAACTCGCATCCCCAGCTTACTTTGGGTTAAGAATTATTTGAATAATTATTTTGCCATATATACACGTCTGACGCGACCCGTATACGCGTGGAACTCGCATCCCCCGCTTATTTTGGTTTAAGAATTATTTGAATAATTATTTTGCCATGTATACACGTCTGACGCGCTCCCGTATACGCGTGGAACTCGCATCCCCCGCTTACTTTGGGTTAAGAATTATTTGAATAATTATTTTGCCATATATACACGTCTGACGCGCTCTCGTATACGCGTGGAACTCGCATCCCCCGCTTATTTTGGTTTAAGAATTATTTGAATAATTATTTTGCCATGTATACACGTCTGACACGCTCCCATATACGCGTGGAACTCGCATCCCTCGCTACTTGGGGTTAAGAATTATTTAAATAGTTATTTTGACATGAATGCATGTCTGACACAGTCCCGTATACGCGTGGAACTCGCATTCCCCGTCTGCTTGGGGTTAATAATTATTTAAATAATTATTTTGCCATTTAGACACGTCTGATGCGCTCCCATATAAGCGTGAAACTCGCATCCCTCGCTTTCTTCGGGTTAAGAATTATTTGAATAATTATTTTGCCATATATACACGTCTGACGCGCTCCCGTATACGCCTGGAACTCACATCCCCCGCTTATTTTGGTTTAAGAATTATTTGAATAATTATTTTACCATGTATACACGTCTGACACGCTCCCACATATGCGTGGATCTCGCATCCCCCGCTACTTGGGGTTAAGAATTATTTAAATAGTTATTTTGAGAGGAATGCATGTCTGACGCAGTCCCGTATACGCGTGGAACTCGCATCCCCCGTCTGCTTGGGGTTAATAATTATTTAAATAATTATTTTGTCATATATACACGTCTGTCGCGCTCTCGTATACATGTGGAACTTGGATCCCCCGCTTACTGTGGGTTAAGAATTATTTGAATAATTATTTTGCCATTTAGACACGTCTGATGCTCTCCCGTATACGCGTGGTACTCGCATCCCCCGCTTACTTTGGGTTAAGAATTATTTGAATAATTATTTTGCCTTATATACACGTCTGACGCGCTCCCGTATACGCGTGGAACCCGCATCCCTCGCTACTTGGGGTTAAGAATTATTTAAATAGTTATTTTGACAGGAATGCATGTCTGACGCAGTCCCGTATACGCGTGGAACTCGCACCCCCCGTCTGCTTGGGGTTAATAATTATTTAAATAATTATTTTGTCATATATACACGTCTGACGCGCTCGCGTATACGCGTGGAATCCGCATCCCCCGCCTACAATTTTCTATTAAACGCCGAATTGACTGATTCAGTTTATCCCCTTTTTCATAAAAATCTTCCCCTTTTTTGTTATAATTTCCCTCTATTCCTCTTAAATAAAAAAAAAAGAGAGAGTAGCATCCCTGAATAATTACTAAACCAAAATAGGCTGGGGAAGGAATTTTCAAATTGTAAACTGAAAACGCGTGAATGTGCAACGTATAAAATTAATGTAGGAAGCCATTTCTTAACGTATATAGGTAGGGGAGCGAGTTCGACGCAGAAAGTGGAGCAGCGCACACCGGCTATGAATAATAAAATTAATAATTAAATAATTGTTAAACCAAAGTAGGCAGGAGTTGCAGGTTCCGTGCTTGAAAAAAAAGGCACGCGGACAGGCTAAACCTAAAAAATTAATAAGAACAAATTTTTTAACGTATGTACTTAGAGGAAGCGAGTGTGACGCCGAAAGTGGAGCAGCGCAGACGGGCTAATAAAAAATTGATAATGAAATAATTACAAAATCAGAATAGGGTGGGGAAGGAATTTCTACATTGTAAACCGAAAACGCGTAGATGGGCAACCTATGCAATTGAGAAACAAGATAGTTTAAAATCTAAATTTACGGTAGCAGGCACTCCGACGCAGTGAAGTGAAGGCACGCAGACAGGCTATCTACAAAATGAATGCAGGAAGCAATTTCTAAACGTATGTAGGATGGGAAGCGAGCGAGTTTGATGCGAAAAGTGAAACAGCGTAGACGGACTAATAAAAAAATTAATAAATAAATAATTCCTTAACGAAAAAAGGCGAAGGATGGAAGTTCCATACATTTTTAAATGCAAATGCGCAGGCGGGTAACCTATCCAACTGAGAAAGTAGGCAGTGGCAGCCAATTTAAGGCAATGAAGTGAACCAGCGTAGACGAGCTTTGAATAATAAAATTAATAATTTGAGAATTCTTAAAACAAAATTAGCTGGGGAAGGAATTTCTTCTTTGTTGCCACCTCACGGTGCAACAAAGAACAACTGAGGACACAGATAGGCGTGACAGCGGGCTTAGGTAGGCAGTGCTATAAAATTCTGTGATCTACTTGTGCTCTAAATACTTGTGATCTAAGTATCACTCTGGCACGGCGTAATTAGGACCCTCGCTACGCTCGGGCCCTAACTCACGCAGGGTAACAAAGTGCTACCTAGGTCTCATGTATCGTAATGTACTATTTTATTAGTCCATCTGCGCGGCTCCTCTTTCTGCGTAAAACTCATTTCCTCTACCTACGTACATTTAAAAATTATTTCGCGCATTAATTTAATAATGAGCAGCCTGTCTGCGTGCCTTCACTTTCAAGCAAGGAACTCGCATCCCCCGCCTGGTTTGGTTTAAAAATTCTCAAATTATTAATTTTATTATTCATAGCTCGTTTAAGACGCTGCTCCACTCATTGTGTTGAATTGGCTGCCACTCCCTACTTAAATTTATAACTATCTTCCTCCTCAATTGCATAGGTTGCCCATCTACGCGTTTTCAGTTTACAATGTGTGAATTCCTTCTCCAGCATATTTTGGTTTAGTAGTAATTTAATTATTAATTTTTTTACTAGCCCGGTTCGCTGCTGCACTTTCTGCGTCAAACTTGCTTCCTCTACCTACATATACGTTTAAAAATTATTTCGCGCATTAACATTATAGGTAGCCTGTCTGCGTGTCTTGGCTTACAAGCACGGAAATCGCTTCCCCCTCCTATTTGAGTTTAGGAATTATTGAATTATTCATTTTTTATTAGCCCGTCTGCGCTGCTCCAATTTCTGTGTCAAACTCGACTCCTCGCTACGTACGTATATGTTTAATAATTATTTGCTTATTCATTTTATAGGTAGTCGATCTGCATGCTTTTACGTTTAAGTACGGAACTGGCATCCCCACCTTCTTTGATTTAAAATTTATTTAATTATTAATTTCATTATTCATAGCTCATTTGTGCTGCTCCACTGTACTACGTCAAACTGGCTGCCCCTGCCTACCTTGATTTAAAACTACTTGCCTCTCAATTACATGGGTTGTTCGTCTACGTGTTTCCAGTTTACAATGTGGAAATTCATTTCCCTGCCTATTTTGGTTTAGTAATTATTTAATTATTAATTTTAGCATTAATATCCCGATAGGATGCTCCACTTTCTGCGTCAAACTCGCTACCGTTACCGACTTACGTTTACATATTATTTACGCATCAATTTTATAGGTAGTTCGTCATTGCGTCCTTACTTTTGTGTGTAAATCTCGGTGCCCCGCCCTTTTTAGCTAAGAACTAGTTATATTTGACTGATAATCTTATTATTCGCCCGACTGCGCGCCTCCAATTTTCTGCGTCAAATTGCGTGCCTCCACATTCAGGTACGGAACTGGTATCCGCCGCCTGTTTCGCTTTAAGTATTATTAAATTATTAATATTATTAATAATCACTACTTGCTTCTTGATTGGATAGGTTGCCCGTCTGCGCGTTTTCAGTTTAATATGTGAATATTCCTGCCCCGCCTTTTTCGGTATAGGAATTATCTAATTATGATATTTTTTCTATTAATAGCCCGTCTGCGCTGCTCCCCTTTCTGCATCAAACTCGCTTCGCCTATTTACAACTTACGTTTCAAAATTACTTGCTTATTAATTTTATAGGTAGCTATTTGCCAGCGTGGCTTCACTTTCAAGCACGAAACTACCTTCCCCCGCTTATTTTGGTTTGAGAATTATTTAATTAATAATTTTATGTTTGGATGGAGTGAATAGGTCGATCAACGAGGAACCATAAATAATAATAAAACTTAGTTTATTAGGCCGACGTTTCGGTACTGAAGTAAGTACCTTCTTCAGGGCTAAATAGAGAAAATACATAATCAGTACATATATACAGATTTTTTATAAGAACCAATAAAGTTTTTTGACAGTGTACTGACCTAATGATTAAAAAAAGGTTTACACCATGATTCGTAGATCACGACAGGTGACGTCGAGCATGATTCGGTACAGCACGTAGTGCATCGTCAAGACACGGATTTTTATTCAACTAGAACAATTGAATTTGAAAAAAAATTTTTAAGTTAACGAGAATTTGAATTGAAAATTTATTTATTTAAATGAAATAAAAATAATAATAAACAGCTAAATCTCTTACCCAACCTGTACTCTGGAGTCCCATTTTTTCAACAATGAGAGAAAAGCGAATTTTCCGGCGTTTATATACCCACGCGGGTGACGTTAATAACGCAAATTCAAATTTGTAATTCGAGAGTGGGGGGAGAGGGAGCGAGCTAGCTGGAAGCATACTGGAGGGGCGGGCTCGGCCCGATTCTGAGTGTACGACTACCCGCGTTTATTATTAATATTGTTATTATAAAAGTGCTTATATTTGAGATTCTTAGTGTCATCCATTCGATTTAAGCTGTTTTTTTGTGAATGTATATGCAACATTTCGGAAAAATTGCGTTTTTGGTAGTTAGTTTCTGTGTCTATTAGTTGTGTTTTTTCGAAGTCTATTTTATGCCCTGTTATTTTAACGTGATCTGAAAGGGCGGAGGTAGTTAATGATTTAAAGACCGCGTACTTGTGTTCATATATACGTTTGCTTAATTTCCTTTTTGAAGTGCCTGCATAAGATGCATCACACTCTTTACAGTTAATTTTGTAGACAACAGATGCTGTTTCAAGCGGATCTAACTTATCTTTACCTAGTTTTATAAATCTTAGTTTATTAATGTTTCTATTGATCATTCGTAAGTTCTTAACGTCTTTCATAGTACTGCAAAGTTTTTTATTTAAGTCTTTAATGAAAGGGATTACTAAGATCCTGTTGCGGTGATCATGTTTATTGTAAGTTTGATTGTTGTTGTGTTCGTAAGAATGTAAGCGTTTATTAATGCATTTTTCTATGAAGGTAAGAGGATAATCTTTCTGCATTAAAAAGGATTTGATAATTTTTAAGTTTTCATTGTGGAAAGAAATGTATGAGATATTGATTTCCTTATCAACTAGCCCGTAAATAACTGCAATTTTTTGGTGGGTAGGCTGATGTGAAAAATAGTTAATGTATCTACCGGAAGAGGTTGGTTTCCTGTACCAATTCGTTTTTGCAATGTCATTATTTTCTCTAATGATTTTAATATCTAAAAAGCTAATACTATTATCTATTTCTAGTTCGACAGTAAATTGCAAAAACTGATCAAACGAGTTAAATTTTTCTAAAACTTTATTAATCATATCATTTTTAATAACTAAAAAACAGTCATCGACATATCGTTTGTATAAAATTATTGAGTTTTTTACTGAACTCAAGCATTTATTTTCAAGAAATTCTAACACTACATCTGCAAACAAGGGGCTTGAACAGAAACCAATCGGGGCACCCATGATCTGCTGATAAAATTCACCATTAAACGTAAAAAACGTAGAGTCAAGCAGTAATTCTACTCCTTCTAGGAACTCTTTTTTACTTATGGGACGTAAGTTGCCAAAATATGACCACTTTTTCCCAAAGCTTTAAGAATGTTTTCTTTGGAGAGGTTCGTAAAGAGGGAAACTGCATCGAATGAAACGCAACGGTAATCTTGCGGAATATTAAGGTTATCTAATAAAAGCTTAAGCTCGTTACTATTTTTTATATTTGAGGCCGGTTTTAGAATGTATTTTGACAGAATAGAAGTTAAGGCTTTATCTAATCTATAAGTCGGACTATTAATAGCTGAAACAATGATGCAAACTGGGAGATCTTTTTTGTGTATCTTAGTCAGACCGTAAGCTCTAGGCAAATTCGTGTTCTCGATTTTCTCATTAACATAAGAAAAACTAGAATCACAATCAAAAACGCCTTTATTCTTCCAGTCTAAGATAAGAACGAATTGGTACAGGAAACCAACCTTTTCCGGTAGATACATTAACTATTTTTCACATCACCCTACCCACCAGAAAATTGCAGTTATTTACGGGCTAGTTGATAAGGCAATCAATATCTCACACATTTCTTTCCACAATGAAAACTTAAAAATTATCAAATCATTTTTAATGCAGAATGATTATCCTCTTACCTTCATAGAAAAATACATTAATAAACGCTTACATTCTTACGAACACAACAACAATCAAACTTACAATAAACATGATCACCGCAACAGGATTTTAGTAATCCCTTTCATTAAAGACTTAAATAAAAAACTTTGCAGTACTGTGAAAGACGTTAAGAACTTACGAATGATCAATAGAAACATTAATAAACTAAGATTTATAAAACTAGGTAAAGATAAGTTAGATCCGCTTGAAACAGCATCTGTTGTCTACAAAATTAACTGTAAAGAGTGTGATGCATCTTATGTAGGCACTTCAAAAAGGAAATTAAGCAAACGTATATATGAACACAAGTACGCGGTCTTTAAATCGTTAACTACCTCCGTCCTTTCAGATCACGTTAAAATAACAGGGCATAAAATAGACTTCGGGAAAACACAAATAATAGACACAGAAACTAACTACCAAAAACGCACTTTTTCCGAAATGTTGCATATACATTCACAAAAAAACAGCTTAAATCGAATGGATGACACTAAGAATCTCAAATATATTTATAAAAAATCCATTGACACAACCAACAAGAACTTTTATAATAACAATATTAATAATAAACGCGGGTAGTCGTACACTCAGAATCGGGCCGAGCCCGCCCCTCCAGTATGCTTCCAGCTAGCTCGCTCCCTCTCCCCCCATTCTCGAATTACAAATTTGAATTTGCGTTATTAACGTCACCCGCGTGGGTATATAAACGCCAGGAAATTCGCTTTTCTCTCATTGTTAAAAAAATGGGACTCCAGAGTACAGGTTGGGTAAGAGATTTAGCTGTTTATTATTATTTTTATTTCATTTAAATAAATAAATTTTCAATTCAAATTCTCGTTAACTTAAAAATTTTTTTTCAAATTCAATTGTTCTAGTTGAATAAAAATCCGTGTCTTGACGATGCACTACGTGCTGTACCGAATCATGCTCGACGTCACCTGTCGTGATCTACGAATCATGGTGTAAACCTTTTTTTAATCATTAGGTCAGTACACTGTCAAAAAACTATTGGTTCTTATAAAAAATCTGTATATATGTACTGATTATGTATTATCTCTATTTAGCCCTGAAGAAGGTACTTACTTCAGTACCGAAACGTGGCCTAATAAACTAAGTTTTATTATTATTTATGGTTCCTCGTTGATCGACCTATTCACTCCATCCTAAATTAATATTCTGGAACGTACGAGCCATCGTCTCAATAATAATTTTATTAATAATAACTTAATTATACAGTTCCTATTTTGGTTTAGAAATAATTCGATTACTAACTTCATATAGGTAGTCTGTTTGCACACCATAACTATCGTGCGTTGAATTTGCTTCCCCGTCAGCTATTGTGGTTTAAAAATAATTCGATTCAGTATTAATATTATTCGATAATTGGTATCAGCCTGCGGTCGCACCTCCATTTTATGCGCAAACTCGCCTCTCGTGCCTACTTACGTTTAGGAATTTTTTGAATATTAAATTTATTGTCAGCCTGCTTGGGCGCATTCCCTCTGGTGCGTTTAACTTGCTTTTCCTGCCTAAGTAGAAGCGTGTTTTTAATTTTCTATGAACACTCTCAATAAAATAAATTATTTCTTCTAGTTATGTTAAAGAGAAATGTTTGGAATTTTAGTTAAGAATATATAAATACCGATTAAAACTGATAACATTTTTCTTCTATGTTAAAAGTGTACAGCATTTCTTTTTATATGGAAATAATATAAGTGTTCCTACCGAGGGTCTACATTTGACGAAGTGTTTCTAGGTGGTACGTTTACCTTACTTAGATTTAGAAATTATTTGATGGATAACTTTACTTGTAGCCTGTCACCTGCTTGCATTACTATCCTGCGTAGAACTTACATATAAATAATTTTTTTCAGTTTTTATGCTGGTAAAGAAATGATGTAAAAAGATGTTAACTTTGACCCATAGCCGAAAGATTTTGTTTTAAAAAGATTAAACACTATGTAATTAGGAAGAATTATGAACTGTTGAAAAATGTTGTAAAATCTATGATTTTGGACGATATAAAAATAAAAAATTTTTATTGCTAATTCTACACATAATTAATTACAAATAAATATAATGATTTGAGAAATTATCATCGAGATAATTTCTATTAATTGTAAAGTATTTCGTGGAAATATTGTTTGAACATCTAACTAAGCAAGTTGGACTCGAATAAATAAAACTTGATTGAATATAAGTATATTTTTTAATTCAAAGAGTTTAAGAGCAACATTTAAAGTAAATACACTTCAACAAGTTTCACGGATCTAATATTTTTAATGACAATTAAATTATTTTATTTTATTCATTTATTTTATTTATTTTATTTCTTTATTTATTTATTTATTTAAACCAGAGTAGTACTGTTGTATTACATGATATTGCTTACTTCAGGACATAGTTACATGTCTGAAGCAGCAAACATCTTATAGAGGCAGACATAGCTACTTGTACATAGGTCCGGTGTACTTAAAACTAAAAAAACTTAAGTAACTTATAAACTAGGCATGGAATCAAAGATTCAACTATAAATAATATATTTTGTCCACATTGATTATCTCACCCATACTGGAAGGTTAAATTTTTATTTATCTATTTAATTTATTTATTTATTTATTTTTTTAAATTGTGTTTATTTTATTTATTTTATTTATTTTATTTATTTTATTTATTTTATTTATTTTATTTATTTTATTTATTTTATTAATTAAACGGGCTAGGAGCCCTTGAACCTTACAATATCAGTATAATTAGGTGATGAGCCACCAAAGATACACATAGTTACAACAGAGATTAACTTTTTCTGGTATTTTATGTTTTTAGTCTGTCATTGTTTGTAAATATATGCTTGAGAAAGGTGTGAGAGAAAATTAGAACAACATTTATGAAATGACATACAACATTTATTACATTTTATGAAATTCCATGTTTTAAACGTACTTCAGAAATACAATGCAAGAAATTCATTATCGGCTTAGACATTATGGTATTATATTTACTACATGTACTCTTACGCTTGTTTTGTAATTCATCATAAATGAGATATTTTATTTTGTTTGTTGCAAATATCTTTAATTTATCAATCACTATAATTTAGTCACTAAAACAATAATGGTATTTATGCCAAACTGCAATGCGAGACTCACAACCATACATATGTTGATGATTTCACTTTGGTATTAGTATGAGTGCTAGTGATAACAACATTTATAATTTCAATCTCAATTAAACTGATTTATAGTCCTACTTCTTCGACAAAATGTAGAATACTCTTGTAACTCAAGCCAGTAGTTGCAAACGAATGTCTTTTATCAGCAATAAGTTTAAATCAACTATGTGGCCAGTTGCGACTTGAATAAATAAAAAGTAACCACATAAGCATATTTTTTTATTTAAATGATTTCTCCTTTTGGTATTTTGTTTTAGATTTCATCTCTTATTGTTTGTATAATTATGATCGATAGATTTTATTCAATGTATTTTTTAAACTCACTTTAGAAATACTTGGCGAGAAATCCATCATCTATTTGCACAACATTGTATTATATTTGCTACACATTTTCAATGCTGTTTTTGTAATTTAAAATTAAGTTTTCTAAAAAGTTACTTTATATCATAATACATCAAATATTAACATATTATAAAACTCTATTCAGTCACTATATAACAATATTGGTATTTGTACCAAACCATAATATGAAATGCACACAGTACATATTGTACATGTGATTTACGTTCACCTATTTTAAAGAAAATTTTAAAAGTTCTTACATATTAAAGCTTGATCCCAGCCAGAAGTTGTAGACGAGTCTGCTGTAACACAGCACAGAGTGTGAAATTACTTTTCACTGTAACTAGTAGACATTACAATGGCACTTGGGGATTGTTTTTTTTTATATGATGTTTTTCTTGTTTCTAATATTTTCTTCTGCACTATAGCCATAAAACTATTTTATAATTATTTAATAATCTGATGGTGAAAAGCCGTAAACTTAATGCACATCCTTATTATCCTCTTCATGTCTGATTGTCTGAATGAATAATCTTCGGTTTATACTTCTTAG
The DNA here is from genome assembly GCA_036365515.1 of Torymus aiolomorphi. NCBI lineage: Eukaryota > Metazoa > Arthropoda > Insecta > Hymenoptera > Torymidae > Torymus > Torymus aiolomorphi. Next base: position 101,499,889 of record CM070876.1, on the reverse strand, counting down.
GTCAATTTGCATTCTTAATATACCATCTTCTAAAACAAAAAATACAGTAGTCTTCGCAACTGCACTATGTAACTGTTCTTTTTTACATGTTGTTCTTCTTGTTTCTCATATTTTTATCTGCACTAGCCACAAAACTATTCAATAATTATTTAATAATCTGATCGTTGAGAACTGAAAACTTAATGCACATCCGTATTGTCCTCTTTATGTCTGGTTGTCTTCATGAATAATCTTCAGTTTATAGTTCTTTGTCCAATGTGCATTCTGAATGTACCGTCTCCTGAAATAAAAAATGCAGCTGAGATCGCAACTGCACTTGGTGATTGCTTTTTTTACTAGGTCTAGTTCTTCTTGCTTCTAATATTTTCTTCTTCACTAGCCGCAAAACTATTTCATAATTATTTAACAATCTTGATGGTTGAGGACAGCTGTAAACTTAATGCACGTCTTTATTTTGTTCTTTATGTTTGGTTGTCTGTATAAACTTCAGTTTACTTCTCTGGTCCATATACATTTCAAATGTACAATCTTCTGAAATAAAAAAAAAATACACACAAAGTATCTATTGAAAAATAATTTATGTTTGTCGAAAAATATTTTGAGTATTTGAATGATGCAAAAGTATTTTATTGCTTTCAGAATTATTCAAATACACAAAATAATTTGAATAATAAATAATACTTATCTAATTTTCTCTCCATCAATTTTTCTGAATTGGAGTAGAGCAAGCATAACCTACATACGCTGATAAACAACACATTACTGTATAGTATTTACTGCTTCGCCTACTCTGAGTGCTCCGGCTCAATTTGCCCCGGCGGCCCCCGGCCGCGCCGCCGTGGCGGCTGCTGTGGCAGAGAGTTTCGTCTCTGATCCGCCGTTTGCCACAGGGCGCTTCCGCCGTTCGATAGCTCGTAGCACTTTTGCACAATCGTTTGCCCAACACTGTGCAAAAGTCAATAACCTGAGCGTCATTATTTTTTCAGTTAGGGTCATTCTACAATGTTTATAACATTCTTTTACAAAGTCCGGAATAGCTTCCATTGAAGACAACACCCTAAGAATATCGCTGAAAATCCCAGAAGATTGTGTTTCTTGTTTGAAGTTTGTTGGTTTCTATATAATGTCAATTGTTGGCATATTTGTATGTACACACACACACCCACCCACACACACCCACACACCCCCACACACACCCCCACACACACACACACACACACACACACACACACACACACACACACACACACACACACACACACACACACACACACACACACACACACACACACACACACACACACACACACACACACACACACACACACACACACACACACACACACACACACACACACACACACACACACACACACACACACACACTATGTAATTATGCTATCCTTTACTCTATCGTTTTCTCTCTTGTTTTGTAAGAATAAATCCTATACTCTTTTGTTATTCTAATCCTGGTTTTTGTGTATAATTATATACTTTTGTTGTTTCGCAGATACTCTTGGCCTATCATGGTTGGGAGACGCCTCTTCATGCTGCTGAGATAAGGTGCTGCAGCTTTTCCTCGTTATTTGCTGGAGAGGATCAGAAGTGACCCTATTGCCATGGATTCAATCCAATAAATATAATGCATCATAAGCATTGTTTTAAGTAGGAATTTCATGTTTACAGTTTTGAATGTGAACATGTATTCAATAAGATAAATAATTTTTTTTCTTTTTTTTTTGTAAAAGTGTATATTGGCATTAAAATATTTGTAATGGACCTATATAACAATATATTCATCATATTACCTACGAAAAAGCGAAAACAGATTTTTGTGTGACTCACAAATGTAACTAATCACTTACTGACAATAATAAAAAGAAGTCATTTACTTTGTATTACATGAAGTTAACGTAATACAGATAAAATTGTAAAGTTTCTGTATTTATTTAAAATATAAAGCAGACATACTTATAATGAATTATCTTTTACTGAACTACAAGTTTTAATCTAATGACGAATTCTGTTCATTAATAAAAATTGTTGCATTTATAAAGACATCACTTATTTAAATAGGTATCCCCCGCGTAGCGGTCGGGCCTAACAAGTATAACTAGATAACACTTTAAAATTCTTTTGGCAACGTTACAAATTGATGGGATTTTTCTTATTCCTTAAACGAATAAATCATTTTGTAAATACAAATGGACGCTAAATAAAACATGAATACATGAATTACGGTACTTTCTAACGTATTATATAAATATAATTAACACTTCTCCATTCATTAATACTAGGAATTAAACAACTTCAAATTAGGAAAATCATTCATCCGATTTATAAAAAATTGAATAAGAAATATAGGTATGATTGAGAAATTTAACAGTTTTTAAGAATTAGAAGAGTTAAATTGTTATTATTCGTTACTTCAGATCATTGTATTCACTTGTTAAGGATAGATATATATTAATCTTTCATAGATTACTAAGAAAAACCGCTGCCAATTCATTGGCCCGTTGCTTCCTCAAACTTAATTTTGTGATTCCTTTAATTAATTTTTAATAACAAAATTTATAATTTTTGCAACATATTATGCCATAATTATAATTAAATTTATTTTGAAGATTATAACGTATTAATTTTCAAATTTATTCATTCATTTGTTTATTTATATCAACCGGCAAGAATGTTCCAGGTTTAAGATAATATATACATATATTCATATATAGCGCTGTGATTTTATCGAAACTACAACACTTTTGTTTTTGTGACCTAGCAACCCGTTACACCCACCAACCAAACCACTAATAAATTGATATCATAACTAATCCATCATTTTTTGAAGATAGGAGATAGGATTAAGGAGTTATAAGCTTCTTTGAAAAAAATACGTTTTTGTTTTTGTTCATAACAAAAGAACTGTGATAGCTAGACATAAATTTTTTTTTTCCAAATATACATATTTTAATTCTCTTTCGAATGCTGCCAATCCGTTCCAGATACATAGAGCCGTTCTCGAGAAATTACGATTTGAAAAAAAGGTTAAAAAAACTTTAACCTCAAATATCTCTGAAATTTCTAGACCAATCATTTTGCCCAAAGAACTCGACCGAGAACTATACAAAATCTACCTCTACAAGGAATTTTAAAGCGATTAAGTCAATTTTACTTCCGTAACCGTTGGACATAGAAAACTCGTTATTTTCATTTTTCAATTTTTTTCTCAAAAACTAACCAAAAGAATGGATTCAAATTTTTAGAGCTTATAGCTATTTATATTCTGCATTATCGTGATTTTTTTCAAAAAAATTGACCGTTTAGTTTCGGAGTTATAAGCTTTTTTAAAAAAAACACGTTTTTGTCAATAACAAGAGAACCGGGATAGCTAGAGAAATTTTTTTTTTGGAAATTATACATTTTTTACGCTCTTTCGAATGCTACCCATCAGATTTAAATATCTCAATTCTATCATTGAAAAAAAGCCAAAAACAATTTTGAGAAAACAGAAAATTCTAAATAAAACAAAAACGAATCGGCCCAATCAAAAAACGGATTTTTGACCCGCCATCCCACAAAAAAAGCAAAAAGAATGAGACCTGTCCGGTTAAAATCGATCTAGTAGAAGCTGAGATCGAGGCGTACACACACAGACACACACATACACACACACACACACACACGCGCGCGCGCGCGCGCACACACACGCACACACGCACACGCACACACACACACGCACGCACACGCGCACGCGCACACGCACACGCACACACGCAACGCGCACACGTACACGCACACACGCACACGCACACACAACGCACATACACACATACGCACGGGCACCCATACACACACATACGCACGCGCACGCACGCACACATATACGTACGCGCACGCACGCATGCACGCACGCACATACGCACGCACACACACACACACACATACGCACGCGCACGCACGCACACACACACACGCAACGCACACACACACATACGCACGCGCACACACACACACACATCCGCACGCGCACACACACACACATACGCACGCGCACGCACGCACACACATACGCACGCGCACGCACGCACGCACCCACGCACGCACATCCATACAGACATTTTTCAAAAATCATGTATTTTGATTCCTAACACCTCGAATATCAATTATAAAATGTTTTTACAACAACTCAAAAAATTACTATCTCAAAGCTTCCTCTAGGAGGAAGCAAAAACGCACAATATGCACGATACAAAATAATTTTTCTCAAGACATTCAAAAAATTTTTGTCTAAAAAAAATCTTAAGACGGCTAAAATTGTCTTGTCTTGATATTTCAGTAAAAATGGAAAAGGTGAAATTCGCGCAGAATTATTTTACATACAAACATAATTGTAAAGGCAACTGTGTTAGATTCTAACAGATTTGTCAATGATTATATTCCTATAACAGTAAATTGATTATAAGTATTGATATTCCTCTCCATATTAACAAGTAGTGAAATGATAACACAGCAAATGTGGGAGGACAACCCAAGGCTTAAATAAAAACTCCTTTAGTTAATTTTTTCCATAAATACCGGCAACGTTTCGTCCCTGGTATGGGACCTCTTCAGGCCTTTATTAAAAAATAATAAAAATTATAATTGTATAGTAATGTTTTCACAATAAATATGGATGTTATAAACTTTGTTATTGTATAAAAGTCAAAAAATTAATGGTCATACCATAATACTTAAATAACTAATATCACATCAGAGACGAATACGTCTCTATCGTCGTACGCGTTTTCAGTCTATGGCAGTCATATAATAGATGTAAGTATGTAACAGAGTCAACGCAGTCGGAGATACCCGAAGGCACCCGAACTTACTTATTCACGTATACATAGAAAGCCATAATAGAACACCTTCACACAAACAAAGAGAAATTTCAAACAGAGCATAGTTATACTTAGGAATCTGATTTATTTAAATATCTATTTAAGTAAGTTCGGGTACCTTCGGGTATCTCCGCCTGCGTTGACTCTGTTACATACTTACATCTATTATATGACTGCCATAGACTGAAAACGCGTACGACGATAGAGACGTATTCGTCTCTGATGTGATATTAGTTATTTAAGTATTATGGTATGACCATTAATTTTTTGACTTTTATACAATAACAAAGTTTATAACATCCATATTTATTGTGAAAACATTACTATACAATTATAATTTTTATTAGTTTTTAATAAAGGCCTGAAGAGGTCCCATACCAGGGACGAAACGTTGCCGGTATTTATGGAAAAAAATTAACTAAAGGAGTTTTTATTTAAGCCTTGGGTTGTCCTCCCACATTTGCTGTGTTATCATTTCACTACTTAGTAAATTGATTATTTTCACGGTATTTGTGGCTTGTCTCTTTGTTAGTGGACATAATCTGAATTGTCCGCAATTGTAGCGAGCAAACCTGGTAAAAAATTGCATTTAAGACAATATCAAATTCTTTATAGTTTTACAATGCTATAACCGAATTACGTCTTGTCATCAGGAATTACTAGAAAAACCTTTTTTTGAAACCTACTATATGTTTAACTATAGCGAGTATCGCTAGTTAATTTTTTGGGATTATCAGTTGTTCATTTATAATACTCCGTTCATAAATTTACGGCATTCTAGTCGAGCAGTGATTTTTTCAGCCGAGTTTGCGCTTTTACCTCCTTGCGCCTTCGTTCCGTGAGTATCTGCGTGCTCTCTCTGCCGGCTGCACTGTTGCTGCCCCTTTTGTATGTAGTTGAGTGGGCCACGTAGCTTTTCTTGTGTGTGTCTCCATACATGTGACGATATCTTTACACTCTCATGTAGGAGACGGTACCTGTGTATAGTTCGTGAGCCCGGTCCACGTTTTTTTTCTCCCGCAACGTTTACCGAGATAGAATACTTGTATCCTATCAATTATTCGGTGTCTAATTTATTCTTATAATAACGCACAGCTTATTTTTCTTTGCTTTTATGTTTTCTTTTTTATTTTCATTTATTTGCCTTTACCGATTGATCGTCATAGTAATTTCTGCCAGAAGCGTTTAGTTTATTTTCTCCAAAACTATCTGCAAATTCTCGTACGTCTCTTTGAGTTTTGTTTAGTGAGCTATCGGAATAGGTGCATATGTGTTCCCATTATGAAGCATCACAGTTTTGAGACTTCTTTTTGAAGAATCAATGAAAAGTCTCCACTCTTCGTCCGTATAAGTGCTCGGTTTTAATTCACCAATCAATCCTTTTACATCCGAACAAAAAACTAAAGAATTCTCCTCATCTTTGGTGAAAAATTTGCGAAACTCCTTTTCTCTATCACGATAAACGTAAGCTTTTGTTCCTTTTGACAGCAAATTTTTCTTCTTTAGTGTAGCTGCTAGATATTCAGCTCCACCTTTGGATAGTCCCAAATCTCATATGAGATCGTTCAACTCCTGCTGGTTGAAAGTTTGAGGAACATTCGCATCACCTACTGGTAAGTATTCGTCGTCCCCCCTATCATTTTCACATTTCTCCTCGGAGATCTCGTTAAATTCCATTTATTCTTCCCCCCCGAAAATGGTCTGCAACCATATGTTCAGTAGAGATTGTTTCATTCACGATTGCTATTTTTTCAGGTTTTGCGACTGAAGATACGTTGGCGTAAGAAATGTTAGCTTTGATAGTTAAATTGAAACCTTTGATGTCTGTCATACAAAAATAGCAGTTTTCTCGGCATGATAGTGCAGACCATATCATCGGTTTCGTAAATCTCAGCTGCTCGGTTTTTTAGTGTTATCCCATCGCATTAACATCGTATAACACGAGCCGCAAATTAAATGTGGAATCCAATTAACATCCTGGTTGGGAACTTCTAAACCGAAGCCTTACTGTAAAGAGATCTTACTTTAGTAGACATAGATCTACGATATCTAGAAATTTCAAAGTAACCACAAACAAAATAGAACGTATCACAACTTTTATCACACTCGTATCAGTTATTTTTTGTAGTATTATACTCTACAAAGGACAATTCACCCACCAATGTGCTTAATGCACATTGCTTGATGACGACGCCTGCGGGCCCGCTTTCTCACCCTGACCAGCCGCCGATACTGGGGTTCCGAGTCTCTGCATCGTAAAGCACTGGTTTGTGCTTGCTATGACGACGAAAACGCCGTTAACACAGAGACTCTGCCAGACGTATCTGTTGCCCACCATCACCACGTGGAGGTGCCCTGGTTACAGGCTCACACGAGTGTGATAAAAGTTGTGATCCGTTTTGTTTTGTTCATGGTGAAATTGAAGTTTCAAAATATTGGATATCTTTAACTAAAAAGATGATATCTGTTTACCATGATTACTTTGGCTTGGCAATTTGCCAACCAGGATGTTAATTGGATTCCACATATAATTTGTGGCTCGTGTTACACGATGTTAGTGCGATGGGGTAACACTAAAAAAACCGGGCAGCTCAGATTTACGAAACCGATAATATGGTCTGCACCATCATGCCGAGAAAACTGCTATTTTTGTATGACAGAAATCGAAGGTTTCAATTTAACTAACAAAGCTAACATTTCTTACGCTAACATATCTTCAGTTGCAAAACCGGAAAAAATAGCAGGCGTAAATGAAACAATCTCTATTTAACAAATGGATATAGACCATTCTCGGGAGGAAGAAATGCAAGTTAACAAGATCTCCGAGGAGGAATGTGAAAATGATAGCGAGGACGACGAATACTTACCAGCAGGTGAGCCGAATGTCCCTCAAACTTCCAACCAACAGGAGTTGAACGATCTCATACGAGATTTGGGTCTACCCAAAGATGGAGCTGAATATCTTGCCGCTGCACTAAAGAAGAAAAATTTTTTGTCAAAAGGAACCAAAGCTTACGTTTATTGTGATAGAGAAAAGGAATTTCGCAAATTTTTCACGAAAAATGAGGAGAATTCATTAGTTTTTTGTTCGGATGTAAAAGGGTTGGCTGATGAATTAAAACCGAACACTTTTAAGGATGAAGATTGGAGACTTTTCATTGATTTTTCAAAACGAAGTCTCAAAGCTGTGATGCTTCATAATGGGAACACATATGCACTTATTCCGATAGCTCACTCAACGAAAGACTTTCGAGAATTCTAGGCCAGTAATCAGGTTTTACAAAGAATCCCTGCTTCTTATGCCTGTGGGATAGCAGAGACAGAAAACATCACTACAAACAGAAAGAATGGCCAAAGGGAACGGAGTTTCATCTAGCGACGAGGAACAGCAGCCACAGCCTGTCGGTTGATCCTTCAAATATTTTGCTACCACCGCTTCATATCAAGCTTTGTCTTATGAAGTCATTTGACAAAGCTCTAAACAAAGATGATTGTTTCGAATATTTAGGAGTCAAGTTTCTAGCGATAAGTGATGCAAAATTGAAAGAAGGTATTTTCGATGACCCCCAAATTCGCACTCTTTTTCAAGACAAAAATTTCATAAAGCACATGAACGGCTCCAAAAAAGCGGCATGGCAAAGTTTCAAAAATGCCTCTCAGAAGTTCTTAGGAAATGAGAAGTGTGATGACTACCAGAATTTGGTTGAAGACTTGTTGAAAAAATTATAAAGAGTTAGGCTGCTTGATGAATTTCAAACTACACGCTCATTTTGCGAAATAGAAAAACTATACTAAGGAAGATGGGATGTTAACATGGTGGTAGATTTCTGTTGGACGCCCAAGAGAAAAACGAATCAGAATACAAAAAAGAGAAAAAGAAACCCGTTGCATAGGTCATTTGAAGAGAAAAGAGTTCGCTACAAGAGAAAAAAATATAAGAGCAAAATTAGTTCCAGATTTTGTGCTATACATGATTTCTAGTTTTTTGTTTTCCAAATTTTTCAAATTTTCTCGATTTTTCGCTTTTTTTAGCTACTTTTCACGGTTTTGGCAATATCGCTAAGTGACTGAATTTAAGAAACTTCAAAAACGAGTTCAGCGCATCAAAATATACAAGAAGCATCTTTAATCCAGGTCAGAGAAATTTTTTCATAATTTTCTCGCTCGTATTAAAGCGATTTTTCGCGTTTTTTGGTCATTTTTAGCTGATTTTTGCAATTTACTCAAGATCTCGAGGTGTAGGGCTTAAAGGGACTTCAGATTCGGATTCAGCACGAAAAATTTCACAAGAAACTCCCTTAATCCGGGTAAACAAAAATTTCTTCAGAATTTTCTCGTACTCACTAAAGTGATTTTTGGCTACTTTTTGCGATTTTTCGCAATTTTCGGCAGTTTTTTGCAATTTACTCAAAATCTCGAGGTGTAGGGCTTAAATGAACTCTACATTCGAATTCAGCGCGAAAAAATACATGAAGATAGGTGGGTCTGGTCAAAAGTACAGACCACTTTTTTTTTGTGTACCGATGTTATCAATATAACAACGTGAAATATTTAATTATATACATGAATGTATTAACTGTATTAACGGCATTAATGAAGTGAGTAAGTGTGTATTTATTAATGGCCCAGTAGTTAGTGGAAAAAGTTACTTATTAAATTCAATAATAACATAGTTAACAAAATTTCGTATTTCTGTATTATCAGTTACATGGACCGGAATAGCAGCTAATTTACTAATAGATGTGTATAACATCACAGATGGCTTTCAAATTTCCTTTAAACATAACAGAAAAAATTACTTGTAATTAATATTACAAGATAATAATTTATTTGATAAATTATTATTCTATTTGTAATTAATATTACATGATGATGATTTATTTGATTTAATAATCAAATAAATATTCTTTGGAACCAGTTGATCGATTGTTTTGTGATTTATGTAATCGCAATGAAATATGTTAAGGTAAAATAATAATAGTTTCGGGTAATTTTAGAGAAACTTTACCAGTGGTGAAACATGGAAGTAGAACTCATATTATAGAAAATTGCACTAAAAATACTAAACTATGGAATAAATTTAAGCAAATGATCTTAAGAAAATTTGAAAGTAAATCAATATGAAAACGAATTCAAACAATTGCTTTTGAATATCGGAGATTGAATATAGTCAAGTAATATAGTAAGTTTGAAAATAATGAAATAATTGAAGGATCCAAAGAAATATTATGTACTTATGCTATTGTAAATGCAATTTATGATGATTAAAGTGATATTGATTTTGAAAATGGATTAATTTTGTCTCCAAAAAATATTGATGTACTCTTTCTTCTATTTACTTACTATAAATAATGAAATATTATCAAAAATGGAAGGTGATGTAAAAGAATATATTAGTGTGGATCTAGTACAAGATGATAATAATGCTAATTTAGAAGAAGTTATGCCTGCAGAATTTATAAATTTTTTAACACCTAATGGATTTCCACAACATAAATTACAATTAAAAATTGGTGCTATAGCTATATTATTAAGAAACGTTAATTTAAAAGATGGACTTTATAATGGATACCATTCAAAAATAGAAAAAATGTTACAGTTATCGATATCTGCAAAAATTATTAGCGGCACTAAAAAGGCGGAGAAAGTTTTAATACCACGAATGAACTTATTATCATCGCAAGATGAAATTCCATTTCAAATAACAAATTTCCTGTTAGATTAGGATTTGCAATGTGTGACGAGAAGCACACCAGCAGGCTGTGCCTTTGTCGAGTCGAGCCTCGAGTCATAGCGCCCGTTATGACCACAGTCCGTGCCTACACACGGTGTATTTATTTTGAGGAATTGGCAGCGTTGCGGAGAAGACGACGCGTAGATCACGGAGACACACGTAAGAGCGAGAAAAAGGGAAGCGAGAGAAGAGAGCCAACATCGATGAAGCGCGAGGTGTTGCGCGGCAATTAGCATTAAGGGCCGGCAGTCTCGTCATGGCGTCTGCGGTTAGCCGCAAAAAGGTCTTGGCCCAAGGATCGTCTCGCACACACCATCGAGGAAGGAGCAGTGGCGACAGAAGACCACGCCAAGCACAGGGCAGCGACGCTTCTCGGATGCCTCTACCATAAGCTGCCGCCGACGCTTCGATCAGTAGCTGCCTCTGCCGGACAGCCAGGCCGTGCAGTCACCATCGCCTGAGGGGATGCCCCAGCGCCAGCAGCAGTCGAAAGCGTCAGGACAGCGGAGCGGCGAGCGACGGCAGCCCAGCTCCGTGGCAGCGTCCCTCTCCGAGACAGGCGAGTACCACGTATGCCTGACCTCATTGTGGCCCGCGCGCGCTTATATAGTGAGTTAGGGCTTGTATCACCGATTAGCGCCGAGTAATCGGTAGCGCACGGCGATCGCCTTGTTTAGAGAGCGGAGTCTTTGGACTTCGATACCGAGGCCGCACACCGCCGTGCATAGCGTGACGCGAATTGCCGTTATATTTGCCGGGTAATCTATTGTCTTTGATGATATGAATAAAAGTAAAGTCTATTGCAATTCGTGAGTGTTCTATATTCGAGCGCCCTTTTTCCTACATTTCCTCTCGGCACAGAAATCGACCTCCCACCTGCGGATCCTGCAACTATAAATAAATTGTGCGTTGTTACCAGAGAAAAGTAAGGTACAATGTTACAAATGACAATAAATAAATTTCAAGGTTAAACATTTATACATGTGGAGTATACCTTCCATGTTCTCATTTCAGTCACGGTCAATTACACATTGCTCTTTCAATGCAACATCGAAATTTAACTTTCGAAAGCTTTAGTTACAGTAAATGAAGAAAATAAAAATTACAACGATAAATTATATACGAGAAACGTTGTCTTTCAAGAAATTTTATGATATTATTTATGTAATATAAAGATATTTTTCATTTTCTATTACTAAATTATGTCGTCGATAGCGCATCAACGTGCCTCCACCTATCTGCATGGAGCTAGCTTCTTCCATCAATTTGGGTGTAGAAATTATTTTATTGATAATTTTATATGTAGCGTGTCTGCGTGCCTTCACTTTCCTACGTGGAACTGGCTTTCCTCGCCTACTCGGGTTTAAAAATTATTTCATTAATAGTTTTATAGTTAGTCTGTTTGCGAGTCTTCACGTTCCTACGAGGGGAGCGTTTGCAAAGTGCGCAAAGTGCCAGCTTCGCTCGGGCGACAAAGTCGACTCGACTCGGGCGCGAATTCCATTGTGCCCGTGTTACGTATACTATTTTTTTATCAAGAGGGCGTTAAAATCGAAATGAATTATTAATATAAAAAAGGGTCATAACGACAAGAATCAACCAAAGAATGTGTAGATTAAGAGGATGGTGATGAGGGACGCAGAAGTAGGTTCAGGGCCGCAAGCCCTGGTAGGTGTGCAGGGGGCGAAGCGCCCGCGCGGGGGCGGGGTTATGCCGTTTCGTATCCGTACGCGTTTAGTATTTGCGTTCGCTCTTCCAGGTGATCTTATGGGGCACGGGATACTGCGAGGCCCGGCAGCTATTGTCGTAGACAAATACCCAAGATGTTCGAGCTGATAAACGTAGCTGAGCTGAAAAGCTCTGTTGGTACTCATCTCTCACTGACTGGGCTCTGCTAGACGATCATATGGGGCTCAGAAAGCCGCGAGGTCTTTCAAATGGTCGCAAGTGATGTACGGCCACTTGGTTGTACTGGCGAACCTAGTCGGAGTGGGAAGATCTGTTGCTACTCGTCTCTTACAGTGCGCGCTCTGTCGGCCGATGTCATATCGCTCGAAATGCATAGTGCTCGTTATGTTCGTAGCGAGTGCTAAAACTGCAGCAGTGTTCGATCTTTTTCGGCACTTGTGACAATAAGCTTTAGGACTTTAAATTCAGGGTGGTCGCAACAATGATTCTTACTTATCAGACCACCGCTATCTGAAAAGTACTTTTCCACTCTTAATTTTTTTTTCCGTGCACCCATCACACACCATTCACGCCAGAGAACGGACATACGTCACTTACTTTCTCGCAGTAGAGCTCCCTCCTCACTTCACGGGCCACGGTCAGAAAACGGCAACGGCAGAAGTTAGAAATCCTTCCAAGGGGAAACAAAAATATAAGAATTCATCGATTCCGCATGTAAAAAGCAAAATGGTACATATTAATTTACACTTGGACCCAATGAATATTAAAAATGACACCAACAAATTACATATTTCATACATGCAAGTCATCGATAGAATACAATCAAAAGGCATCACCTAAATTTCTCTTCTTTTTTCAAATAAATTTGTGCCTGTTCCGGCGATAACTTAGGGGTTGACTTAACCGTTACTAAATTAATTGTATATTTAATGCTAGTGTTGTTGTAGTTTTCAGAAGTACCGATCCTTAACCTTTAGAGGACGGGATGGCCCCTATACGGGCCATGCCCATGATCGACCCTTTACATGTGTTAGTTTTGAGATGTGAGACATCACAAAAACTCGATTTCTATAGAAAAGTGAGAGAAAACAGTAAACCCAAATCCTCGTCCTCTAAAGGTTAATTATTATTTTTATTTACATTGCCATCTCTTCTTAATGTCTCTAAGGGTCTGTGTTTTCGTGAGAATTTAGTTTCTTTAATTTGACTGTGATAACGCTAAAAAAGAAGAAGAACAGAAATAATAAATAGGTTCTACGATGATACGGAAGCAACGCGATTAAACTCTATAATATTTCTCTTTACCAATTTAAGTTTTTAATGTCTGTATTATGACTGTACAAATAATAATATTGCTAATATAAAACTTTCTACGAAAGTATAAAATAAGGCAAGTATAGACGTTTTTTCTGGATAATCTATAAAAAACAACACAATTTGTCTAGTCCTTTTATTTCTTTGAATCTCATCTATTCAATAAGCACTCTCTACAAATGGTAATAATTTTTTTCATGACTGTACAAATAATCTATAAAATAATAATATTTATGATTTTGTAAAAGAAATCAAATAAATACGAATGAAAAAGTCTTTTAATTCTTTGAGTTAGATCTTAAAACGAAGCTTTTAGTTCATATATTTATAATTTCTTTTCTGAACATATTATAAGTATTTTCATTTTTTGGTACTAGAAATTGATTATTAAAGCCTTAAATTAGTTCTACTATAAGACTACTATATGATAATATCATTAATTATTTTTGTAGCTTCGCAATTATTTTTTATTTATAACATTAGCCGATTTTTTTTACATAAACAAACAGCTATTTTACTTTAAATACAAAATAGATGATATGTAAAGATTTATATATGGTGTAAGATATGAAGGTAAATTAGAAAATTTATTAAAAGTCTAATACAAGTGTGCAGTGACAGTTGAATTAAAGTTTTAGTACTTGAACTTTTATTGGAAACTTTCTACTTAAAATAGTAGGGAACGATACTAAAGAAAAAGTAAGTCCATATTATCTCATATATGCAAAAAACATTTAATGTACAGATTTAAATCAACTTTTAAAGGAAGCAAAAGATATACTATTGTGCATAAAAACATTATGGATCTTTTACTTCTACCAGAAAGCTATTATTATCAACCATCATCTGAATCTCACTATGATAAAATTGACATTTTATTTTCTAAAGTCAAAACTGTTACGGTTACGCAATACAATAAATTTATCTGTTAATTTTTCTTTATATATTAAAATTTTTCAATTTTTCTTTATATATTGTATTTTTAAAATAAACATATATTAATTAAAAACATAAAAAGCATATAGGAAATTTCTTTTTATTTCTTAAATCTGGAATGTTTACTTGATTTGTACTTCATAATATATTCACCAAAGACTGAGAATCTGAAAATGAAATAATCACACAAAGTATCTATTTGTTATTTTCTTAAATTTTATATATGTACTCTAATATTAACAGAATACATGGCTCCTCTAAAACATTTTGCGCCCCACACCATGAGCCAATAATTAATTATATTATTCTCAACACTTGGATTTGTTGAAATTATCACTAGAACCTGGTCTAAATATCCAGCTAGGAAACCCAGTTGGATCCATGTCACATGGGAAATCCAGCTGGATCCGAATGGATTTACACTGAATTCAGTAGATTAGATTAGACCACTTCTATTAATAACCCATCATTACTACATGACTTGTAGAATGTGAAAAAAAACTTTCTCGATATTCTTTTATAGTAGAGATATAAGTTCTTGAAATTATTATTGAAACTACTTAAATTAATGACCCATCATTGCCACACATAATCTTGTAAAATTAAAAATGCAACCAGTTTATGAATTAAGAATCACTGAGAATAAAATCTTTCTTGACATTTTTGTATAGATAAAACTTTTTGAAATTCTTATCTGAATCTTATCTAGAAAAATATTTAGTAAAAACTCCGAAACATTTTGACGTCTCCCATGGTGAGAAATCATATATTAGATTAACTGAGCACTTTTATTCGTTGAAATTTTTACAATAACATATCATTTTTACTTTTTTCAGTATTCCCATGTTCATTAGACATAATCTTTTTATTGGTACTTGAATAAATATGTGCAACAGCACAAGACTGATATCGACTAAGTTTTTTGAAGATGACAGATGCTTTTTAAACCAAGGCTCAGACCCATATTTCAAATCGGCATCATAAATATATTGTATATTTATAACCTCACATGTCACTCAGCAATATTTCATTCTATGCCAAAACTTATTATTAAGATTATGAGCCTCATAACACATAATTATTCAATACAGACTTGTTCTATTCTCAAAACATTTGAAACTGATTTTTAATAGAAGTTTCAAAATTTGATTATAAACACTTCATGTAACACGTCATACTATATTTTATTTATTATTACACAGAACACTGAAAACTATATTGTATATTTATAACTTTGGGTATCACTCAGCAATATTTTTTTCTATGCAAAAGCGTATTATGAAGTTTATGAACTTCATAACACGTAATTACTTATTAATACTGTAACGGAACCGTCTACGATGGGAAAATTTTTTTTGTATATATTTTTATGCGATGAACCATAGTCATAACCCTGAACACCTACTACCCTACCGACACTATTGCACCAAGGGTTGTAGATGTGACCTGCGCTTCTCGGAGTCTCAAGCTGTCATAAAACACCGACGCGGCGCATGCTTTAAAATTTCTGAATTTTTAATCTTGTAATTTCCTTTTCCTTAAAAGGCTATATTTAGACTTAATATAAAAACGGACTGTAAACTTTCCTTTCTTCTTGATAAAGACAAACACTACTTTTAAATAAATAAAAATTATATCCGATTATACCTACGATCACAGATACTGTAAAATTATAATACGCAATTGTTTATCGAAGATTATTATATTCTCTTGTACAAAAGTAAGTAACCTCACTCTAATAAAAAAATGTTCAATAGTAAAACCTTTAGTTGAATTACAATATTTCTGCAATACAATTTTATTTAGAAATACTTCAGTTGTATTAATGAATTAGTTATAAATTAGGGTTAATTTTCTACAAGGATATATTTTAAATAATAATTTAAGTACGAATTGTTAAACAAACCCTTGTGCAATAATCACAATTGTAATTCTTCCTTTATACGTTTGACCTAACTAGCAAACCGTTCCAAACGCGAGGTATAAGAGTTTATAAGGTTTTCCATTCACAATCACAAACAAATATAAAATTACAATAACTACTTTAAGACACATTCATGAAAGAATATTTTTCCTACTCAAATAATGAAACTTATTCAACCTTCTGTTTTTCTTCTGCTATAAATAAATAAACTGTTTTATTACATATCACAAATTTAACAAACATTTTTGGATTTTGAACAATTACATGTGAGTTGGAAATATTCCTTCAAAATGTGGAATTAGCCTTAAGAAGACGATAGTTCTAGCGGATGCGTAATCTTGGGGCTGTAAAACACATGGCCCATACTAAATATAGATACGACGCTTTCCCACGCAGGGACGCGCTTTTCCGAGTTTTTCAAAACATGACTTATACTATACATTGAAATATTATTTTACATTATCTCTCAAACCGTTATCAATAAAATTATTTTAACAACAACCGATATTAAATATAACAGTAAGGAAATTAGGAAAAATAATATTAATTATATATATTCTTTGTTAAATTGCAATCAACAGCTTTGTTGTTTTTGTATTAATAATACAAAGATCTAGTAACAAAAACCCAAAAATATAGCTCTATGAGTAACTATATGCATTTTATAAACGCAACCTATAACCATGTAAAGAATCTTTATTAACCAACGATAAATAATTACTATAATAGCTATTATATTATATAAATCAACAAGTTTTGATAACAAAGCATTTAGGTTTTAGTTTATTTTAGATAATTGACTGTTATTATAAATTTATCATATATGATTTCATTGTAAATTAGATTATTAAGTTAGTAAAATTTTGTATTCCGAATAACTATCATTAAAATAGTCGTAGCATTTTCATTCAAGTTGTAATATCTTGCTACATAATTATTTAGTAAGATAAATAATTCAATTCATGGTAGAATATCTAGATTGTTAATTATAGGAAAAACCGAGACAAAGAAGATGTTTGTCAGCTACATCAGCCCCAAAACACATGGCTCGTCTAAAAATAGATTTTTCTCAGTCTTCCTGCGCGGAGACGCATTTTCCAGCATCTTTTGGGACTCAATGTACTATAGCATAAGAATATTATTTTAGAATAACGCTAGATATCTCATTAATTATAATTAGAAAAATAATTTTTGTTTAAGATAAAAGTTGCATTATGTTAAGTAAAAATTAAGAGATGAGAAAATCCATTATTATAATATGTTTTTATAGTAATAATAATCCATTTGTCTATTTCTACTAGATTAACTAACTAGACTTTAAGTTTAGATGATAAACTGTTTAGAATTTGAATAATACATTTGTTATTCGTACGTTTTCTTAATAATAATTAACTATTATGACTATTTATAAGTAATTTTCATTGTTAATGCAAGTTTTATGAAATATACACATTAGATAAAACATTTTACTGGACAATAGTTGTATTTTAACACATTGTTACTTACGAAAACTAATTAAATTTCAAATATTTTAAATAAATAATAGAAAATCTAAGGAAAATGTATTAATTTAATAAAATAACTTAATAATATGATTGATATATTAGCTAGAATGAATAGTCTAATGTTTTTATAAAGTTTGCATAAGAAATTTCATTGTTTAATGTATAATTAAGTTTATAAAATTTGTAATGCGTTTAACTCCTGTTGTAATAGACCGATAACTTCCGTTCAAATTTGTATTTTCATTTTAGAACAAAATGTAATAGAATAACATATTTTATAATTTATAAACTGCCAACATTGTATAATTTTCAGCAAGTAACAGAAAATTGATCATTTTTGACTCGAAAGAAAGAGAAGGATATATCTTTTGTCTCTCTCATCTCTCTTTCTCTGTCGCACATATATCGTTCTCTTTCGCTCCTTAAAGAAGATACGAGCCGCCGGAAAATACCCTAGAGAAGGGATAAGGGACCGCTCTCTGCCGCTCTCTGTGTTAAAACATAGGATTTTTCCCACTATCACAAAAATCGACGTTTGGAAGGGATGACGCCCCGCACCATTGGGCACCGCTTTCCCGCACCACTCGTTCCATTTAACATTATGGGTATGCAAAGCATCAACCGCCGCCGAAAAATATCATCGATGACTCGTTGACCCAAGATGACGCAACTACCCGATTCGACACCGCAGTTTTTCCAAGCCTCACAAGCTTTGCTCACTGTACAGCAGTTCACCACAAGCCTCACAAGCTTTTCTGAACCGACCAAAGTCAGTCAGATTTACAAGCCTCACAAGCTTTGCTGACTGGTCCAGGGTGCAGTTCACCACAAGCCTCACAAGCTTTGCTGACTGTACAGCAGTTCACCACAAGCCTCACAAGCTTTACTGAACTGACCAAGTCAGTCAGATCAACACAAGCCTCACAAGCTTTGCTGACTGTACAGCAGATTGACACAAGCCTCACAAGCTTAAAAACTCTGTACACACATTTTCAAAATTTAAATAAATATTCAGATTTTTCAAATTTCTAGTTTAATTTCTTTTTACCAAATTTCTAAATTTACTATATTCAAACATTATAAGAGAAAAGGAAATTTACAAAAAATAAGAAAGGTAAATAAAGGAAAAAAAAAAAATAAATTAAAATTCCAGACAAGTGAATAAGTAATTGTCTTGGATCGTTAATAGACGATTGGTCTTGATCTTAAGGATTACTGGACAGGAGCTATTCACGATAACAATTCATTTAGTGCGAGTCTTAAGGGCTTTGTGCAATTTGAGTTGACAAGGCAACGACTGAATTAACTTAAAGAGAATTATTATTTCAAAAATAAAGAAATTTTGGATCATTAATGAAAATAAAAGAGATCCGAATAAATTAAAATTCCAGACAAGTAAATAAGTAATTGTCTTGGATCGTGAATAGACGATTGGCCTTGATCTTAAGGATTACTGGACAGGAGCTATTCACGATAACAATTCATTTAGTGCGAGTCTTAAGGGCTTTGTACAATTTGAGTTGACAAGGCAACGACTGAATTAACTTGAAAAGAATTATTATTTGGAAAATAAATATCATTAAAATTTAACGAACTAAGGAAAAATTACAAATCGATAATAATTGATTAGGTTGGTTTAGGGAAGGGCGAATCTGAGAATAACCTGAGATGGGGGGAAATTTAGTATTATCCAACACACATCATTCCAGGGCTCGTGACCTTTTTCCAATCCATACAAGAGGCATGTGCAACAAAAATTGTTTTTAAGAGACAAATGTGCTGCTTCTGTTGGTCCCTATTAAAATCCAAATCCTCAATCCAAAGAAAAATTAATTACTAAATTTTCAACGATTAATTACGAACTTGTTTACTACACATCTTTTTCTTTAGCTCGTCCATGGTTTATTAGCTGGCGCAGCTACGACCAAAAAGAGCATTAATTCTTATTTGAGTTAATAATCCCAGTCGTGTTATGTTTTAGGACGTGACAATACATACTGGAGCTATTTTCAAAACATTTCAAACTGATTTTAAGTAGAAGTTTTAAAATTTGATATAACACTTCATGCAACACATTTTACCGGTATTTTATTTTTTTATATTACGCAAAACACTGATTAGATGCCATTTTTTAATCACTATGTTATTTGTTATGGATAACATTTGATTATATGTGCTCTTCATGCAACACATCATAGCGGTATTTTATTTTTTTTAACACAAAACACTGATTACATGCCATTTTTTAATCACTATGTTATTTGTTATCAACAAAATTTGATTATATATGCACTTCATGCAACATATCACACCGGTATTTCATTTTATTTATTACACAAGACAATGATTAGATGTCATTTTCTAATAATCACAACATTTTTGTTATCAATATAATTTTCAACTAGATAGACGATCTATGAAAATCACAATTTTCTTTTCTTATTTTGAAAAACTTACTTCAAAACATAATACTTCTTTCGTACTTCCAGTCCAATACTGTCTAAATAAACATCTTAGTTGTTGTTTGTTCTATGTGTGATGCATTGAAAGCAATGAAACTGTCATTTTCTTCATTGACATCCACGTACTCTATTTGCCCTGTCAAATATGAAGACAAATTTTTAATATTGTTTTAAAATTATATCTCATATGAAAAATTTTCATGTTGAGAATATATAGATACATCTTGAAAAATATTGTGTCGTAAATAGTATTTTCCTGCTCTTCCATAATAATATTGGTTTGGTTTTTCTTTCTTGAGTAGTACTGTATTCTCACTATCTTCTTTAATATAAATTATTCTATTCCTAAGCGTCTGTTCTTGTATTAAAATAATGTTTTCTTGTCCATTAATAATAAAATAACCACCAGGATCATGAGGGTACTCGTTCATTTTTGCTAATTCAAAATTAGATTTTCAGACAGTAGACAATTAAAACTCAACATTATTGGCTATATTAAATATATCTCCATATTGCCAAAATGACTCAAAAAAAATCTTCTGGTATAATATGTGTAAGATAATAATTAATGAATTCTTCTTTGTTAAAAACTATTTTTTAACAGTGATCTATTTACTTGGTAATATCCTTATATTTTCTGATATACTCTATAAAAATAAAAACAAGATTTCACAAAGTAACAATACTTATTATAAAATTTATTGATTTATAACTTTATAATAAAAGTTTGCTACTTATCTGATTATAATATATTGCTATTGCCCATTGATATTTACAGCTGCTTATATAGGTTATTTTCCAATCCACTTGAAGATTTAAAAACTTCTTGAGACTCTTGGATATACAGAAGATTCCGTTAGCCTACTCTACTTTTTGGATGAACTTGAATAATTAATAATAACACAGGCCCACAAAAAAAAAATCTGTCGGTTCTGGGATGGAGACTACACTTTTCATTTGTATTTTTTCCCGCTAACCCGAATCTAGCGTTAAAAGTAGGGGGTTGGCCGCATATTTTGAACATAACCTCAACAAATTTTCGAAAAGCCGTGTTTCTGTGGAAAAACTTGAGAATAAAAAAAAAAATTGTTTCCATCACATCAAAAATACTTTATTTTTATGTATTTTGGCTTGCTGAATCCAAATTTGTTATGGAAAAAGAGGTTTGACAGCCGAGTTTCGGAGATAACCTCAAAAAACTGTCGAAAAGCCGTGTTTCTGTGGAAAAACTTGAGAAGAAAAAAAAGCATTGTTTCCATCACATCAAAAACACTTTATTTTTATGTATTTTGGCTCGCTGAATCCAAATTTGTTATAGAAAAAGAGGTTTGACAGCCGAGTTTCGGAGATAACCTCAAAAAACTGTCGAAAAGCCGTGTTTCTGTGGAAAAACTTGAGAAGAAAAAAAAACATTGTTTCCATCACATAAAAAATACTTTATTTTTATGTATTTTGGCTTGCTGAATCCAAATTTGTTATGGAAAAAGTGGTTTGACAGCCGAGTTTCGGAGATAACCTCAAAAAACTGTTGAAAAGTCGTGTTTTTGTGGAAAAACTTGAGAAGAAAAAAAAACATCGTTTCCATCACATCAGAAACACTTTATTTTTATGTATTTTGGCTTGCTGAATCCAAATTTGTCATAGAAAAAGAGGTTTGACCGCCGAGTTTCGGAGATAACCTCAAAAAACTGTCGAAAAGCCGTGTTTCTGTGGAAAAACTTGAGAAGAAAAAAAAAATCATTGTTTCCATCACATCAAAAACACTTTCTTTTTATGTATTTTGGCTTGCTGAATCCTTTTTATGTATTTTGGCTTGCTGAATCCGAATTTGTTATGGAAAAAGAGACCTCCTATAATTTCGGAGATAACCTCAAAAAACTACTCAGTCAATTTGCACAAGAACTAAATTGGCTTACGCTTGCGTATACGCTTGTCATCGAACGACCTATGTGAAGGATTTCTACGCCGCTTTTTGTTATTAGATTATACATCTCTTTTTAGCATCCAGCAATAGTCCGCCATCATGTTCACGCCATATTTTCCTTGCCACCTACGTTCAAATTCCTTCATATCCTGATGAAATCTTTCACCATGCTCTTCACTGTAGTCACCTAGGACTGGTGGAAATTCATCAATGTGCGAATCGAGAAAGTGGATTTTGAAATTCATTAAGCAACCTAATTTTTTGAAGTTTTGTACCATAGTTTCTACGATGCTCTTATAGTTCTCATCTTTATTGTTACCAAGAAATTTTGTTGCAACATCTTTGAAGCTCAACGAGGCTGCCTTCTCGGTATCATTCATATACTTTTGACGAGTTCTTCGTTCCTGAACATTTTGCGAATTTGAGGTCTGTCAAAGATACCTTGCTTCAATTTAACAAGAGTTATATTCGTAAAGGTGGTTTCTAAGTATTTGTAGCATCGCCCTTCTTTATCGAGAGCTTTAACAAATCGTTTCATCAGCCCTAATTTGATATGTAAAGGAGATAAAAGGGTTTTGCTAGGATCGACAAGAGGACGATTGATGACATTACTGGTACCTGGAGTAAGTGATGGCCTCGCTGGCCATACTTTTGTATTATAGTGTTTTGCTCTATCTCGACTGTCAAACATGCATAAATAGCATGGGTACTTGTAAAACCTGATTGTTGACCTAGTATCATGGACAATATTTTCATGTCTCCGCAAATTAACCATTCGTGCTCACTATGCTTTCTTTTATTTAAAACCTTTTCGATGTTACAGTATTCTTCTTTGAGTACAGTTGAATGAGCCAATGGTAACGGAGCATACACGTTCGTATTGTGAAGAAGAACTGCATTCAGGCTTCGCTTGGATGAATCGATTAATAACCTCCATTCTTCTCGCTTGTATAAATTTGGTTTGAACTCATTAATAAGTCCTCGTACATCCGTGCAGTACACTAGATCAGATTCGCCAGTGAAGTATGTTCAAAACGCTTCTTCTCGGTTTCGATAAAATGTGACGTTTACGGACCTCAAATTCGCAAAATGTTCAGGAACGAAGAATTCGTCAAAAGTATGAACGATACCGAGAAGGCAGCCTGGTTGAGCTTCAAAGATGTTGCAACAAAATTTCTTGGTAGCAATAAAGATGAGAAGTATAAGAGCATCGTAGAAACTATGGTACAAAACTTCAAAAAATTAGGTTGCTTAATGAATTTAAAACTCCACTTTCTCGATTCGCACATTGATGAATTTCTACCAGACCTA
The DNA here is from genome assembly GCA_036365515.1 of Torymus aiolomorphi. Lineage (NCBI taxonomy): Eukaryota > Metazoa > Arthropoda > Insecta > Hymenoptera > Torymidae > Torymus > Torymus aiolomorphi. The sequence goes on along the minus strand of CM070876.1, from coordinate 101,476,216 downwards.
GGTGACTACAGTGAAGAGCATGGTGTAAGATTTCATCAGGATATGAAGGAATTTGAACCTAGGTGGCAAGGAAAATATGGCGTGAACATGATGGGGGACTGGATGCTAAAAAGAGATGTATAATCTAATAACAAAAAGCGGCGTAGAAATCGTTTGCATAGGTCGTTCGATGACAAGCGTATATGCAAGTGTAAGCCAATTTAGTTCTTGTGCAAATTCACTGAGTAGTTTTTTGACGTTATCTCCGAAATTAGGCGGTCAAATCTCTTTTTCCATAACAAATTCGGATTCAGCAAGCCAAAATACATAAAAATAAAGAGTTTTTGATGTGGTGGAAACAATGTTTTTTTTTTTTCTTCTCAAGTTTTTCCATAGAAACACGGCTTTTCGACAGTTTTTTGAGGTTATCTCCGAAACTCGGCTGTCAAACCTCTTTTTCCAGAACAAATTTGGATTCAGCAAGCCAAAATACATAAAAATAAACTATTTGTGATGTGATAGAAACAATGTTTTTTTTTATTCTCAAGTTTTTCCACAGAAACACGGCTTTTCGACAGTTTTTTGAGGTTATGTTCAAAATATGCGGCCAACCCCCTACTTTTAACGCCGGATTCGGATTCAGCGGGAAAAAATACAAAAGATAAGTATAGTCTCCATCCCAGTACAGACAGATTTTTTTTTTGTGGGCCTGTGTAATTAATGAACTCTTCTTTGTTAAAAACTATTTTTTAACAGTGATCGATTTACTTGGTAGTAATCCTTACATTTTCTGATATACTCTATAAAAATACAAACAAGATTTTACAAAGTAACAATACTTATTGTAAACTTTATTGATTTATAATTTTATAATCAATGTTTGCTACTTATCTAGTTATAATATATTGCTATTGGTTATATTTTTCCAATCAAATCCAAAATGAAATAATATATATATATATATATATATAATAAGTACTTATGTAACTAATAAAAGTTATTTTCCCCGTTGATTGATACTCATAGTACAGATATACAAGCGTAAGATAGACGAACAACCGAAAGTGTCGTAAGAGCTGCAAAACGGATATCTGAATAACAAGACGAAAAGTTCGGAAAGGAAACAGCACATACAAAAATTCAGCTCTCTGTATCTTTCGAACGAGATAATCTTTTTAAATAAAATCTTTTGATTTGAGTAGAGCAATGAAATTGCTTTCGATTAAGAGGGATATGTTATATACTAAAGGCTAACGCAATATACGTAAAAGCGCATTGAAGTTTTCATACACCCATTTGAAAGTATATCTAGCACGGGTCGCTCCTTTTAGGCTTCTTCTATACTGCCTTCGGAGCGCTTCCGCGCTCCTTGATTGCTATAGTGCATACTTATAATTACTTTATATTTGTAATAAATAGTGTGGTCCTGAAGATGACGGAGATCACCGTCGAAACGTTGGTCTTATAATAACAATTTGTATGTTTATTGACTTTTACAATGTCGACATACTACCTTCGTATTAAGTATGAACATGCGTGAATATAATAATTATCAAATAAAAAAATTATAATAAAGTAAAATATAACACGGTAGCATCAAACAGACAGTGAAGTATATACTTTTACGGACACCTCTGGCAAGAACAGTACATTACGATACGAGTGCGCAAAGTAGGTGATTCCTGCACGAGCGTAGTTTGTCGCTTCGCTCGGGCGACAAACTCCGCTCTTGTGGGATCACCTACGCAGCGCATGAGTATCGTATGCTATTTTTTCTATCGAGTTGAGCAATTTTCGAGTCTGCACATCCACCTGCGCGCGCAAATGCGTGTGCAAACTCGATTTTTGCACACGTTTATAGGAAAATAGTCTTTGCTTCACGGTCGTTGTATTTCGCTACCCGAGTGGGTTATGTATCGTTGATGATTTAAGTGTACATTTTCTTTGCACCCTGGGTTGATCCTCATCATTGTTTTTTAATATTATTATTTAATCACGTATTTTACAAAAAAAAGCACTTTGTCAAGAACTCCGCAATGGTATAATTGAAATTAATTTGTTTATAGTTAAGAATCTGTAAAAAATAGTTCTAATTACTTTGTTAATATTCGCCTGAAATTTTGATCTTTGTAATATTATTAATATATTTTTTTATTTTACAGATAGGTTGTTATGTGCCGGCTCAAAAAGCTGAGTTACGTTTATCGGACCGATTTTTCTTTCATTCTTCTAATTGTTATACTCAAGAAAACTGTATCTCTTCGTTTGAATTGGAGGTAAGTACTACTACTTTGGCAATCGTAACTAATAATATAGATTACATTTTGATAATACTGACAGCATTTGAAATTTAATTCTCTTTAGCTAATATATAACTACTGATACACTCTTAAAAGTTTTGTAAACTCAAAAAAATTAACGGTAACTTTTATTGTATGTTGAAAAAATACAATACCTTAAAAGTAAAAGTACCACAGAAGAGCGTTGTAGAATTGCCTAAACTAAAATAAATACCAAAAATAAACGTTTTTTATGACGTGTTTCGATGCTGCAAGAGTAACTTGTCACAAAATATCATGAATATTTTATGAGATGTTTTTTGTATGAAAAACCATCTGTTAACCCATTATAGAAGTTTGTGTCGCGTTACGGAGTCGAATGACAGTAGATAAAATCAAACTAAAAATCGTCACGACAATGGTATGATATCCTCATATATGAGTCATCCTCATATACGTCGTTACAGCTCGTGGATCCGACAGAGACTAAGCATGCTTAAATTATAATATAACTGCTACCATCTCCTTTCTTCCCCTTATCTCTTGATAACTTGAAACTGCAGACTAGCCCGACTAGCAGCCGTACGTGGAAGGTCAGCGCAAGGGGTATCACATTACTCGCGCAGGTGTTTTCCGAAAATCAATCCTCAATCACGTAACTTTGATGCACTATATAAAATATGAACTTTTGTTAAATCCAGCTATCCAGATAAGAATGACTACTTGAAGGTGGTTTCGGTGACTTTTTATAAATACACAAATTATTGTATTATGTAGTAAGTGAATTATCAAGAATCTATAGATTCTCGAGAGAAAAAAATACAATTTTCGCTTAAGTCACGCACAAGAGCGTGACCGAAGTGCAGTTAAGCGAAATCCGCTGAACTCTTCGGCATTAGTAGTACTAGGACAGGTATTGCGAGACGGATGACTCATCGGGCGGTATGTGTCAAGTGTCAAGTGGCACTTAACTCAAGAGGTCATTAACTCAAGTGATATGTAAACCGTAGCTGCACAGTAGCTAATGACCCATGTAAGTATGTGTTAATGACCCCATTGTTTTGCTACTGTATTTGTAAACAATCGGGCCATTAACACATACTTACAATGGTCATTAGCTACTGTGCGGCTACTGTTTACATAGTACTTGAGTTAATGATACCGCATCGTCATACGCACGCTATACCTGTCATATTATAAGCAAGAGAGAGGGGGGGGGGGGGGTGAGGAGAGGGGAGCGCGGGATTGTTTTGGGTGGTAGCTAAAAATAACAATTTATATTATTTATTAATATTCATATTTTTATTAATTATCACACACACACATATAAGCGCATATTTGATACGCATAGGCAGATGCGTGTCACGTGTTCGCAGGCACGTACGGGCACGCAGTGCACGCACATACACACACATGTACATTTTTTCAACTGTACCGCTGTCACACACACACACACACATCTACAAACACGTTCAGTCGCACACGTATCCGGTGAAACATATAGGAACATGCGTCTCAAGTGTTCGCAGACACGTCTGGACACGCAGTGCACACACACATACGCACAAACACACACACGCACAATTCTGCTGTCACACGCACGCACAGATGTACAAACACGTACAGACGCACACGCACATATTGCACTACACGGCTGCACTATCGTCGTCTCCTAGTGCTGCTGCTGCTGCTGCTGCTGTTGTTGATGATGATGCTGCTGCTGCAGGCTGCGGTGACAGTGATCGTGGAGTGTCCATTTGTTGCAGGCACTCACACGGCTTCTCGCGGCACACACCACACCGAAAGCACGTGCAGTGCCAGCACTGTTCCCAGGAGCGGCCCTCCAGATCGCTCCTCAAAATCCTAAAAAGTATGCCACAGACGAGGCATTTGGCACCATCGCATTTCTTACGCGGTCTTGTAGCAGGCGCTCTTGTTGGTGCGCCTGACTAATTGCAGCATCTATGCGGTTAATCATCCGAATGGTGTGATCCCGTTTTCTTCTGTACCTCGCAAGGCGCTGATATAAATACACAATCTCCATTGCGCTGCTGCTGCTGCTGCTGCTGCGGCTGTCACGATCCATCACGCGACTGCTATCTACAGGTCGTGTGCTTCGAGCTTTGCTTTGACCTCTGCTGTAATGATGCAGACTCTTGCCGATGGCGGTGGTGTTGCTTTCCTTCTCTAGCGCAGGAGTTTTTCTAGGGCGTCCACTCGCGCTGACAAGTGTTCAGCGTGTTGCGATGTACGTCTCACTGCCTCTGTGTGGTGCTGGAGCTGCTGGGATACCTGCACAATTTGTTCCCGGAAACCAGCCACTTCCGTGGTGTCCAGGGCTTGGTGGATGCGACGGCTAAGACGTATCATCGAGTGCTGTATGCGCTCAATACAACTGAGACTGTTGCGCACTCTCCTTTGAGTCCTCTCGAGCTCCTCATGAAAAGTTGATATTTCACGACTGACCTGGTCCATCATCTGTAGCCAACTGATGCGTATGATGCTGGTACCTCTAGTGGGAAGGGCCTTTCGTCCGCCGCTCCTTGTTTCAGCAGTGGTGATGGTGGGGGTGGTGGTGGTGGTGATGGTGGTGGTGGTGGGGAGCATCCTTTGCGTAGTGGGGGAGGGCCTTTCCCCCACCGCTGCTTGTTGGTGACCGGCCGCATGCACATGTTTTTATCACCGAATAAATATGGAGCACTGAGCGGCTTCCTAATAAAATACGGCTGGTCGGCTGCTATAATAGCGAAGCCCTCGCTTGCAAACAGCACGCACTCGTGCATGCTGAGCTTCACGCCAGGCACCGAGGAGCACTTCTATATCCTGCCGCTGTCGTCGCCGTCTGGTTTTTACGACTCCACTGTTTCGGGCAATATTAATAGCGAGCTCTCATCAATGGATTAAGCAGACGAAGAAAGTGACCTGTGTACGTGCCTGAGGAATATTTTCACTCGTGTGCTGTTTACTTAAGCTGAGAGAATTTTTTTCATACGTCGGTTAGAGGCTGTTTGTCAGGTCATTTTTCTGAGGGATTTACAGCACAGCCTCTCCACTACTCTTTCCATTTTGAAAGTGAGGCATTCGCGTCAATGGAGTTTGACACGTGTCGTGGAAAGTAATAAACTATGTTTTTTGTAGAACATTCTTTCACGTCTGCTAGCTATGCATCGTAAATTTTTATCTCGCATTCATGCTTTTCCGTAGATGTGTCACAAATGTTTTGGTTTCGAGAGCTTTGAAACCTTATCCTTTTTTCAGTGACGAATGTAGAAGGGCCATTGTTCAGCTTGGACCTCCGTGGACTTTGGAAAATACACGTGTCTCTTCGCGAGACATAACGATTTTTGTTATCAAGCATCCGTTAGGACGCTATTGAATCTCAGTATTGGTTCGAAGAAAATGCGCATGAAGAAAAATGCGCTTGTAAAACAATGGAGCGAGATGCGGAAGAAGTAGCGCTGGTGGGCGCAAACTCTGACGAGATGACGAGATCACTAATTTTTTTAACATAGGTTTCACGGGGTACGCTTCAAGATAACGTATGTGTATAAGAATCTTGTGCGACTCGCTGTTGTGCACAGTTCATTCAGAAGTTTCGTGAGAGATGGATAATCACGCTAAGAGAACGCTTCGGCGGGCCGTGTTACGACTCGCGGCAAGAGCACGTCACGGCAGGAACCCTGACTGGATGCATCGTTTCCGACGTATGTCGCGTGAAAACTTGGAGGAGCAATTACGACTGATACTCAGATCGACTGGGTATCGCGCGATAGTGCGTCTACACAATTCATTCGCGCATTCACGTGAAGTACAACGAGTCATCGAAGACGACATCTTCGACCGCCAACTAAGCGGGTTGCATGTATTTCGCGGCATAGCGAATGCCCGTCAAGAGCGTTTAGGTAAGTCTAAACCTTTTTTTTTCAAAATAATTTTCATTTTTATTTACATATTTTTATTTACATATTTTTATTTACATATTTTTTATTTACTGCATTAGAGAGTCTCATACGCGATGATGATTCGGAGCTAACCGACAGTACGTATTTCGAGGAAGATGAGGCCCCCGAGCACTCGGCGCGTACGAGCGGCCTATTTAATCCTGCTCGTCGAATGCTGAATTTTGCAGCGGCCCGCCGATACGGAGTAGGAGGAGGAGGAGGTGGATGGCGAGCAGGTAGATGTTGTGACCGAGGTGCATGAAGTCCCATACCCCGAAAGCCCCGCACTTATCGCCTGGGGACCCGAAGGCCCTGAGCTTCCCGTCTGGGGGCCCGACGGCGACGTTCCTGATAACGAGACAGAAGAGGAGCAAGCGACGTGCCGAGCCGATGATCAGCGGATGGAAGACCTAATGTTCATGGACATCGCGATTTCCGACGCACTTGCGATTTACGACAGGCCACTAGTGACCGCTGCAGAAGAGAGACTTCTCGGGAGACAGCTTCCAGATGTGCTGGCAGAAGACACCAGTACCGCGGCCAATACAGCGCGTGCAGACCGCAAAAATCAACTGTCGAACTTTGAGCAGGTTGCGAATACGATCACGAACGACTACAATCACAGTTATGATTCCCATCGGCGTATCAACGAACGTAAGTGTACAAAATATTTATTTAAAACGTTTTCTGATTTTGTTTTTAAAAATGTAAATATGTTTAATTATAGTTATCCGAAATCGTGATATGATGCAGAGGGAAATCCGGTCATCGCTTCCTTCCCTCAACGGGCTGCCCGCATTATACCACCAAATATATAAATACTGGTCGAGACGCCTTAAAGTTAAACGATGTGCAAAAGCACTCAATCACTGTTATTAAGAGCAGCGATCACTTATGTTTACCGCGTGAGCTTGCGGTTGGAATGGTATACGTGGAACGCAAGACACAGGATTGCACTGAGACGCATGCAAAATGGACAGTGATTCGCGACGGACGACGAAAAATGCAAAAAGAGCACGCGGGAAGACTCGTGACCGATGCGGGTGTAAAAATTCCAAGAGACGGTTGCGGCTTTGACGAGCTCACAAGCTTCCAAAATTTTTTTCTAGCGCACCGGATAGCATTGGTTGTTTTCGAGAAAGATAATTTTGGGAGCGGTGAATCGGCGCTCTTTGACGGCCGCAACACTCTCCATCAATTAAATATCGCACTTACAAGGAAGGTACCCCATGTGTAAGTCGCCGAATTGGACGATATTGCAATATGTTGTAGTACATTAAAAAATAAGAGACACGTATTTTTTTTAGGTACTGATAGACACTTTAAGGGGGTGAAATCTACCCCTAAAGTTCACCCTCAAAAACAGTTTCTTTCAAATATTTCAAAAGCGAATAAAGCTAGCTTAATCAAACCGACGCCAAAAGTTGTCGAATAAAAAAGCCTTCAAAATAGCATTACTTTCAATTTTAAGGGTAGCAACCCCTATTTTTTTTTTTCAAGGAAACTAAGCTTTTTTCATCAATTTTCAGCTATTAAATTACAATAAATTATATATCGCCTCAAAACTGATTCCATTTAAAAGAAAATTAAAAAATAAAGTTGACCTGTCTCGTGGTTTTGTCCAAAATTATTTTTTAGAGGGTAACTACCCCTTATTTATATTTTGTTCATTATTTCAGAAATAAATAAAGATACCTTAATAAAACCAACGCTAAAAATTTTAAAATAGGAAAGGCTTCAAAACAGCATTACTTTCAATTTTAAGGGTAGCAACCCCTATTTTTTTTTAAAGAAAACTAAGCTTTTTTCATCAATTTTCAGCTACAAAAATTACAATAAATTATATATCGCCTCAAAACTGATTCCATTTAAAAGAAAATTAAAAAATAAAGTTGACCTGTCTCGTGGTTTTGGCCAAAATTATTTTTTAGGGGTAACTACCCCTTATTTATTTTTTGTTCATTATTTCAGAAATAAATAAAGATACCTTAATAAAACCAACGCTAAAAATTTTAAATAAGAAAGGCTTCAAAACAGCATTATTTTCAATTTTAAGGGTAGCAACCCCTATTTTCTTTTTCAAGAAACTTAAGCTTTTTTCATCAATTTTCAGCTATAAAAATTATAATAAATTATATATCGCCTTAAAACTGATTCCATTTAAAAGAAAATTAAAAAAATAAAGTTGACCTGTCCCGTGGTTTTAACCAAAATTATTTTTTAGGGGGTAACTACCTTAATAAAACTAACGCTAAAAATCTTAAAATTAAAAAGGCCACAAATCTGTATCACTTTCAATTTTAAGGGTAGGAACCCCTATTTTTCTCTTTTTAAGGAAATTAAGAGATTTTATTGACTTCAATGGTGAACCTTATCGATTTTTATCGACTTCTACTAACTTTTTCTAGCAGGGAGGGTAAATGTGTTTATTATTTTTTTCTGAAAAAATTGCGTAAATAATCAAAATTTAGTGAGATTAATTATTTTTCAAAAAAATAATAAAAATTAAAGTTACGTGTTGCAGAAAAATACAAAATGAAATGATAACTAATGTAAATATGGTTTTTGTTTTAACAACACAAGTTTTATTATTATTATTATTACTATTACTACAAAAAATTTAAAGTATTCTCAAAAAAGTAATTGTTTGTCGAATAGCTCGAGGCATTATGGATTGTAAGTTGTACAATAATGATATTCTTCAAAAAAGTGTTTTAAGCATAAAGATTTTTTACACCACGAACATCTAACAATTGCAACATTATTACAACCATTGATCTCACAATGCGTTGCACAGGAATCTCCGAAACTGAAACTTACGGGGTCATCGAAATCTCCTGATCGATTCACAAGATACCCACTTTTATACCACGAATATTTAAATAGATTTTCATATCGTGGAGATGAAAATTGGTTATGAACCAAAGACTGTAATTTAATTATATTATTTCTCAAATGTAAATTTAAGTCTTCGTCTATGAACAAAACATGGTCTGAAAAATGTTTAACATAGTTCTTCCATGTGCGGAATGCATATACATCTAACGGCTGTATGTTTCCAGTCGTTCCTGTAGGTATCATTTTGAGATGTAGTGTTTTATCGTGTGGCGTAACTTCCTGTACAATCGTTGGACAATGACCACTCCACGAATCAATTAGCAGCATGCTTCTAGGTCCAACTTGAGGAAAATATACCTCTTTTAACCACGCCTTAAAGAGTTCTACAAATTTTGATTTTATTTAAATGTGTCTTCCGAAATAATTAACGTTTTATTTTTAGAAATTAATAGAACGTGATTTTACTTGAATTAAGTTTTCCAGATGTCGAGGATGTAACATATACGTTTGTAGGCACAAACAAATTTTGTGACACAAATTTTGTGATAAATTGGTCCAAATTCTCCGCTTCGTTCCTTTAATACTAAAAATAATGGTGATAGTAACTTTCCTGCGGCTGAAATTGTCGACTATACAGTATAGCTATGAGTTGTTGATGTGACTGACTGTACAAGGCACTTTAATTTCTTTTCTCCTTCAAAAGCAAGAGAACGACCTTCTGGTCGATTTCCAACATTTTCTGGTGCATTTCCAACTGAAAACCAGACTGGTCTGAATTATATGTATTGTCAGCGCCTATTTGATTAATCAATTGTTTGACTTCTGTTACGAATTCTACTTCTTTTTTATGCAAATCATTTCTATTTTCTATACTTTTTTTTGTGATAAATTTATTAATTTTTCGAGAAACAATTCTATGGGTGTTTTTAAATTTTGAAAGCCAATCTTTTGAAGCTGTAAATCTTACGTCCTCATTTCCGATTAATTTAAAGAATCTATTAAGAATATCGTATCTGTAATTTCTTTACTAAAGCGCTTGATTAAAATGAAAAGAAGGTAATCTCGAGTTTTTTTTTAAATTTGTAAACAGTAATCGATAAGATGTATTGCACAATGCCTGTTAATTTAGATTTATTAAAATTAAGATTTAGTTATTTAAAATTATTATTTGTATGTAAAATTTATTATTTGTAAAACATCTAATAGTAAAGGAACCGTATACAATTTTGGCTAAAAATTGAATCAGGAGTCTATAATTTTGTTAATAACAGAAAGTAAACAATACAGTATACACAATAAAGTATATTTTGATACATTTTTTAATTTTCGTAAAAATATTAACAATACTTTATGCACTTATAAATCAGGATTTTTTAAATCTTTAAAATTAAAAAAAAATCAATTTAAACTATTTGTGCTCTATAACGTCAAATGTATCTCCAAAAAATGTAACAATGTTCGAAATTGCATACTTTCTAATATGTTAATTAAAAATAACGCAAAATATAATTTTGAAAAGCTGTTATCATTTTATTAAAGCCTATAGACAGATACGAAATTCTTATAATTAATGCATTAGAGCTGATATATAAATAGACATTTACCTGTAGTTTTGTAGTGCTGCTGACATTAAAAAAAATGAATTGATGCAATATTAAAGCCTCAATATTGTAGAAATAACCACTTTCACAAAACAACACTGCACGACTGGAACTCTACCGATTTATAAATACAATGTTTGCCAGCAATATATGAAACTACGAGTTAAATCACCAATCTATAAATATCCGCCTCATAATAACATAAAAATAACATATTATTTTCTCATTCACAATCAGCGATTACTCTTATTTACTGCATAAAAATCACTTACATCCACGTACACACACGCACACACACATTAATTTTTTTTAATGCTTTATTTATCACGTATCAAAACGGTACGATTGCCTTTGACGAAGTATTTATAATAATACATAAAATATAATAAAGGGAAGTACGAACATAAAGAACTTCCGGGGATGATTTGCACCCCTTTAAAATGTATTATTCACAGATAAAAAATATAAATATTTTTCGTTTTTTGGTTCACTACAGCATATAAAAGTTTAAATAAACATGTTACTTTTCTTGTGGAATTCAAGTAAAATTAGTTTTTCGAAAAAGCTTTACAATAATCCGTTTAAACAAGTAGTTTAACCAAACTAATTTTGCAATATTAATGATAAATTAGTATTTCGTATTGCCCGAAAGCGCTAAAATTACATAGCGTTTGTCTGTGTTATTGGTCAAAATTTTATGGTCAATCTTTTCAATGGTATGGTTTTTAAAGAGATATACTTATTGTAATTTTTATAGCTGAAAATTGATAAAAATCTTAATTTCCTTTAAAAAAATAGGGGTTGCTACCCTTAAAATTGAAAATTATGCAGATTTATGGCCCTTTAATTTTAAGATTTTTAGCGTTAGTTTTATTAAGGTATCTTTATTTCTTTCTGAAATAATGAACAAAATAAAAATAAGGGGTAGTTACCCCTAAAAAATAATTTTGGTTAAAACCACGGGACAGGTGAACTTTATTTTTTAATTTTCTTTTAAATGGAATCAGTTTTAAGGCGATATATAATTTATTATATTTTTTATAGCTGAAAAATGATGAAAAAAGCTTAGTTGTCTTGAAAAAAATAGGGGTTGCTACCCTTAAAATTGAAAATAATGCTGTTTTGAAGCGTTTCTTATTTGAAAATTTTTAGCGTTGGTTTTATTAAGGCCATGTGGAACTGAAGTGAAAATACCTACTTTATCGACATATCGGTAACAATCAAGTAAGAAGCTTGTAAAAAATATTACAGTGATTCTTTTGACAAAAAAATTTTTTCACACCCTCCGTAATTCAATTAAGAATATTATAATAAATTTTCAGAACCTAATTCACAATTATCCGTGAGTTATTTTAATTCAAAAAGTTAAAATCAATTTGTAGGCTAGAATATTGAACGGATCAATCTAAAATTTCACCTAGTTAACCTCCAAAACATAATGGAGGGCGTGAAAAAATTCTTTTTCCGAAATTCGATAAAAAGTATAATTATAAATTTTATTATCAAGACATCCACTTTGGAGGTTAGGTATTTTATAGTATACAACCAATGCTGCAGCGTCGCACGAGTTGTATATATATACTTAGACCGAGCCGAGGCCGCGGTGGCCGGTGCTGCCACCAGTCGTGCGCACTGGCCTCTGCGCAGTACACTGTATACACTCCAGACTCCAGCAGACAAGAAAGAAGTAACAAAGCTTTCCTCCGTGCGATGTCGTTAGTCTGTACTTAGCTGACGTGTTATTGTAATATGGTAATTTGCTTTTTTACAATATTCACGTAATATTGTATAAAGTATGTTCTTTTACTAGAACACTACTACACGTACATACACCTCTCTATGCGCACACATAGACATATTTGCCAGTCTTATTGCACCTACAGAACAGATGCGTCAACGCAAAAAATAAGCAGTACCAAGTGCTAGTGTTTTAGTCTGTGAGAGGATAAATATGTTACAGGGAAAGGTGGGCTTATGCACCTAACTTGTACATTTTTAGAAACTTATTTAAATAATAATGTGAAATGATTTTTTAATAACAATACATAAAATTATTATAATTTCTCAACATTTATTATTATTCTTGTTAATTGTAGCTAGTGGCCAAAATTACTACCAAAGTTTGTCGTGAGAAGGTGGCAAATAACAACAATAATTTTCTTACGACGTTTCGGACATCCTTTATTGATTATGTCCCTCTTCAGGCAGCTAGTAACAAAGTACAACTTTTAACAACAACGTATATTAACTTAATTATGAACACATCATTTTACAAGTAACAATTAACGCTTACAAAGTCTGTATTTTTTCTTGAGTATTACGGAGAACTATCCGTTCGTCAATGTAACGAGCATGACAAAATTTTCCTATTTATACCTATCATTAGTGTATTAGTGTGAGTGTAAGTAAAAACGCAACATGTACTGGCTTAATTATGCATGTTGCGTTCTTACTTACACTCACACTAATACACTAATGATAGGTATAAATAGGAAAATTTTGTCATGCTCGTTACATTGACGAACGGATAGTTCTCCGTAATACTCAGGAAAAAAAAGAAAAAAAAAAAAAAATACAGACTTTGTAAGCGTTAATTGTTACTTGTAAAATTATGTGTTCATAATTAAGTTAATATACGTTGTTGTTAAAAGTTGTACTTTGTTACTAGCTGCCTGAAGAGGGACATAATCAATAAAGGATGTCCGAAACGTCGTAAAAAAACTATTGTTTTTATTTGCCACCTTCTCACGACAAACTTTGGTAGTAATTTTGGCCACTAGCTACAATTAACAAGATTATTAGACCACTACCATTAGCTGCTTTCACCAATAATTTATTATTATTAAAATTAAATAAAAAGAATGAATTGAAAGAAAAATTATTCAAATAAGTCATGGTACAATTTGTACCATGCCACACTTAACTTCTTAAATGTTTTCAAGATATTGACAAATATTAATTAAAAAAAATTTTTTATGTCCTTTTGCCACTAAAAAGCGGATATTTTGACGGTGCTACAACGTTTTGTGCTATGTAAGCACTCTTCCGTATAAATGAACTCAGGACTTGTAGAAATATTTCTTAATTTTTAAATCAAGGGCCATAAGTATTTCAGCATTGCTGCCAACTTTAATCAGAACCAAAAAATTTTCCATCTGATTGTGAGTTAGGTAGCACCTTTTGCAAGCGGCTTTTGAGTTAGAACCATTTTATTCGAAAACGACCATTTAAAAAATTTTAATAAGTCAGCTAAATCAGCGAGCTGATTAACGCAATAGTAATCATTAAAATAATTCTATTCTCTAATTTCTTCTTCTTTATAGTAGACTGGTATCAGTGAAAATACGGCCATTATCAACGTAATGTCTGATTTATATTTCTCACGCATACAAGCGCTATCTCCCAAGTAGGAATTGCCTCCGGCATGTCTGACCAGATATGTTGGCCTTGAAAAGGTACGTCTATTCCGGGCCTGCACAGGCTTCTACTTTTGCTGATTCAGGAAAATGAGTTCCTGTACATGAAAATACATATAGAATAATAACGTTTTCCGCACGAACGAAACGAGAGAGAAAAGCAGGTCGTTGGAAGGGGTACCTAAGCGAAACTATTGAAGCGTTCATGGTAGTGGGAAAGAATAGCTTCGGAGGCTATTGCGTGTATTACTATATATATCGAAAATAATCTAAAATACATAAAAAATCAGTATTTAAATATATATAAATAGATTTTTCGAAACTTGTTGTCATGAAATAATGTTATATTTATATAGCTACACATATTATACAAATGACATAATGAATTGTATTTGTGGTTACGCAATTATATCGTTTATTTAGTAACTTCCCGTGTTGGAGACATAGTAAAAGTATCGCTGCTTCTAGAAGTATAATTTTTTATATTGAGAACGATTAAGAACCGGTTAGGGTCCTGATAGAATCGTCATCCCAGTGGCGCAAATGGTAGCGTAGCTGTCCGGTATGCAGAAGGTTGTCGGTTCGATCTCGACCTGGGCCGTTATTTTTTCGTTCTCATTTTTTCATCCTATACGTTTACCTTTCCTTTCCTCATCCTTTAAAAATTCTTGACTGCACTTTAAAATTATTAAAATAATTGTGCATTAATATCCTTGACTGCTTTACTCTAATAGCTTAGAATAATTAGAGATGTGTAAGTATACACATGTAAAAAGAATAAAATCGATGATTCATAAGTTAGGCACCTTCCTTATCCTTTATCGATTGCCCGTAATAGCCATTAGCTTCATTTATTAATTAACATAAGAATATTCGGGCATTAGCTTCAATTGATAAAATATACCGGTATTTGCTCTCTTTACCCATATATCTGTAAGAAGAGACGCTACCCCATTGGGCACCCGTGCATTTACATCGGCGAAGAATGTGCGACACTGACAGGCGGGCAAAACAACTATCTCTCGCGCGTGGAAGGGATGGTCAAATGCAAAGTTTTACCGCCTCGTAATTTGTTACTACCCGTATTGCCTGTAAAAATGCACAGCCAGCAAATTTTCGGGCTCTGTCGCACGTGTTGCGAGGAATTGCGGGAAGCCGATTGTAATCACAAGCAAATCGGTGCTGCGTGTGTGGACCCACAGGCTGCCGGAGAACTCGCTTCGTCCAGCGCTTTCTCGTACATTTGCCGGAGATGTGTACAGTGCGCTTCGATCGCTTATTGTTTTATTACGCTCAATGGCAGGAGGCTTACAGAACAGCTTTTAAGTCCGCTGGACCAACCATCGAGTTTAGAGAGGGTCTCCCTCAGGTAGGCGATTATTCCTCGGACAACGAGAAGAAAAAATTACTCGTTCTCGATGATCTTATGCGAGAATCTTCGAGCGATGTTATTTTAGACTTGTTTACGAAGGGGAGTCATCACAAAAATATCAGTGTGATATTCATAACACAAAATGTTTTCCACAAGGGAAAGGCGCAGCGTGACGTAAGTTTAAATACAAAGTATTTAGTGCTATTCAAAAATCCACGCGACAAGGCGCAAATACAGCATCTCGCGCGTCAAATCCACCCCGAAGACTCGGCTTTTCTGCGCGATGCCTTCGTAGACGCTACGTGCGCACCGCACTCTTACCTCTTTATAGACCTCTCGCAAGACTGTCTCGATGAGTTTAGATTTCGCGCAAACATATTCCCCGACGACAGCGCGTATTGTGCATACGTGCCCAAATACTTTAAATCACACTGATTCACGTGGCCGATCATCAGTCGGAAAAAAACTATGGCCCCGTACGGTCGTCGCGCCTCTTGTCGCGGCACATTACCACGGGGTAAGCCTTTTTCCAAGAAAAATCTCGCACTACACGGCGCACTCTGTCACGGTGATAAGAAGCATCGCACTGCCATAACCCGAGCGGCTGACAAGCCACTGGTCAAGTGTATATGTGAGTGTGCGTTGAACGTTTTACACAATACAAGACGCCTACACACTTTATCACCCGATAAAAAGAAGATTCCCGCGTCTGCCGTACAATGTAACAAACGTCGATGACGTGTGGGAGTGCGATCTACTTCAGCTAACGTCGATAAAGGATTACAACAACGGGTACTGCTATATTCTCGTGGTCATCGATGTACTCGGCAAGTTCGTCTGGGTTGAACCGTTGAAAGATAAAACAGCTCGCAACGTTGCTAGCGCTTTTGAACGAATTACCGACAGAGCGAAACCGCGTGTGCCTCTGTGCGTGCAGTCCGATCGGGGCAAGGAATTCCTTGGCGCCGCCTTTCAAAATTTTCTCAAGCGCATGGAGATCGGTTTTCGCGTCGCTAGAAATCCGGATATCAAGGTAGCGGTGGTCGAGCGGCTCAACAGAACACTGCGCGAGCGCATATGGAGATATTTCTCGCATCGGAACACCAAGCGATACATCGATGTTCTGCAAAAAATTGTGTACGCGTATAATCACACCCTGCACAGTGGCACGCGAATGCGACCCGCAGAGGTCAACCTGTACAATGCTGTACAACTTGGACAAACGTGCGGGCTCCAATTATCGGCGCCACCGCACAGCGCCCTACTGTAAATTTGCCGTAGGTGACCTCGTCCGTGTCAATCGCTCAAAGATCACCTTCGAGCGAGGATACGAAAAAATTTCAGCGAGAAGATTTTCAAGATAATACGCGTATCACCGCGACAAGGACTTACACTTACGTATTGGCGGACTTGAACGGGGAAATAATCGACGGATTCTTTTACAACGAAGAGCTCGTTTTGGTCTGGTAAGATCATCTGGCAGACGATAAGAGCATCAAAATCGAGCGTATCGTACGCACGAAAGGTAGCGGCGCCAACAAACAAGCGCTCATCAAGTGGTTAGGCTATCCCGATAAATTTAATTCTTGGGTGAACGCCAGTCAACTCGAGAGTATTTCCTAGAAAAAACAGCGAGCAAGTATGGACCCGAAAGAAGATTTTTACATGGTACTGCTTAGCAACAGCAGTATGTCTTACGTTTCCGATAACACGACCAACTGTTTCACCACACACTTGCCTCACGAGATCAAATTACACGGAGAGTGGCACGTTGGACTGGTGGAAATTCACGTATCCTGTAGCATCGTGCATTTTCAAGACAATGACGCTTTTTACACTTTTAGTTCGTACGAGGACCTAGAGGGTGAGCAAAAATACTGCCATTTTCCTGCTGGCATTTACGACTCTCTCCAACAGCTGGCAGACACCATAAACAGCTCGAATGACACTTATAAGCATCAGGTACTCGAGCCCGTAAAGGAGCGCAACGGATATTATGCCATCAAACGCAAGTGCGACTATCTGCAGCTACACCAGACTCGTTTCAGCGAAAAACTTCGCCGCATTTTTGGTTTCGATGACGCACCCGAGAAAAAAAATCTGTTTACGACCTTTAACCGCCGCGCTCCACGGGAGATCGTAGCCGAGAGATCTGTTTCGCTCTCTCGAGCCATTCCAGACCAACTGTATGTTTATACAGATATTTGTGAACCCTACACAGTGGGGGACACACAGGCCTTTGAATAACTCAAAATTCAAATACGGATGCAGTGCTGTGCAGCGTTTCGCATCCGCTCATTACATACCGCTTCTCTATCACAATTTTCACAATATTTTCATCGATATAAGAGACCAGTACGAGCAGCGCATTCCATTCGAGTGCGACACGCTGACCGTGACTCTCCATTTCAGACAAAGTCATTAAGATGTCTCATTACACTAGATACTACGATGAGCAGATAGGTAGAGGGGGTGGTGTGAGAAACGTTTTCACTGGCGCATCCTTTCAGAGAGGGCGTGGCATCGGCTCTTGACTGGGGGGTCTCTTTCGTCGTATTCTTCCATACGTCAGGAGTGGCGCTAAGGCGGTTGGGAAAGAGACCTTGCGCGCAGGTATGAAAATCATAGACGATGTCGCAAATAATGGTGTCAATTTCAAGGAGGCCATAAAATCGAGAGCCGGAGAATCGAGGAGGCATCTCAAGAGAAAAGCTGCCGAAAAAATTACAGAAATCATGAAGGGTTTGGGCTATAAAACTACAAGACGGATCAAACGACCGCGTCAGTCGACAAAGACACGCGCGACCGCTCGTACCTCGCGATCCAAACGTAAGAAAAAAAAATTGCCCGCCGCGTCGCGTGGGACTCGTAAAGTAAGCAAGAGAAAGCACAAAACCCCACCTTTTCGCCCCATTAACGATATTTTTGGACCAAAGTGAATCTTAAAAATGTCTTTCTTGCACTCTCACTCGTCAGAGTGTATGTCGAGCGAACTCGACCTTTTCACCCTCCCCGCTACTCAAATTTCCATCGAAGGGAGCAGTTTTTTGAACTATAAGCCCGTCTCTTCGATCACCGATGAGAATGATGCACCCATCGAATTCGTCGCACCCAGCGCCAGCGAGCATTACATCGACCTCACGCACACTATGCTCTTCGTCAAGGCGCAAATACTACCTATCGAGGAGCCCGACACAAATCTAAATTTGGCCCCGTAAACAAAGTTTTACATTCAATGTTCAATCAAATTGATATTTTTCTCAATCAAAAGCTTGCGTCACCGCCCAGCAACGCGTACCCGTACAGAACTTACATAGAGTCCTTGCTGAGCTATTCTCCAGCGGCCAAAGAATCTCATCTTACAGCGAACCTCTGGTACGATGATACACATACGGCTGTATGGAGGGTGCGCCAGAAAATCACGGAGCCGGAGCGAACAAAGGCCTCAATCACAGGCAATATTTTACGAAAGACGGAAAAGCATTCGATATGATTGGTCATCTGCACTGCGACTTGTTTAATCAGGATAAAATGCTCATCAATGGTGTCGAACTGAGAGTGCGACTGGTGCATAGCAAGGATGCATTTTACCTGATGGATTCCACAAACGACGAGCGCTTCGGAATAAAAATAAAAGAAGCTACTCTCATTGTTCGCCGTGTCAAAATAAATCCGGATATTTTGATCGCACACGCTAATACACTGGCCAAAGCCACAGCCAAATATCTCATTACACGCGTCGAAGTGAAAAAATTTACGCTTCACACTGGTATACTAGGTGATAGCATCGATAATACGATTCTGGGCCAACTACTGAAACGTATAATAATCGGTTTCGTCGATAACAGAGCGTTCAATGGAAATCGTGCGCTCAATCCATTCAACTTTCAACACTTTGACATAAATTATCTCTCGCTATATATCGATGGGGTTCAAATACCGAGCAAACCATTACAGTCTCATTTTACAGGCACCGCTCCAGCTTTTATCGAGACATTCAAAACACTCTACACAGGCACCGGAATACATTTTCTCAACGAGGGCCTAGGCATAAACCGTTACAACTATTCAATGGGTCATTTTCTTACGGCATTCGATCTCACGCCCGATTTATCAGCGCACTGCCATTCTCAATGGAATCTCGTACGCTCAGGCAGTGTACGCATTGAAGTGGGCTTCGAGACGGCGCCAACAGTTACAATAAACTGCATTGTTTACGCAGAGTAGGATAACGTTCTTGAAATCGGCTCCACTCGACAAATTTTGCCTAAGTGATAGAGCAGCAGCAGAAGGCTCCCGCTTATTGCCAGCGACAGGTCGCTGCATGACGCTGCGTGTTGGTGGCGCTACTGTATGTGTAAAAAAGTGTGGCGTACGTGCACTCTGACGTAGACTTGCACAGCTCTCACACATCAGTTCGCTTTTTCTCTTACACACGCACACACGCACATGCGCTTCCTCAATGGACTACGTAATAGATATTCAAGGCTTCCGCGATTCGGAAAAAAGCTTCTACCCAAGGATGTACCTATCGTGTGTCTACAAAAAAAAATTTGTGATCATTGGATTGTGCAAGCACCGCATAGTTTTGACGATTTGCCAGACGACATCAAAGAGACAAACACATTTCTCGCTGTCGGAGTTCACGGACTTCATTGGTTTGACGGCGAAGTAACTCTGCGCCAGCTACATCGGCATCTATACAATATTGCCAGAGTATCGTGTACAATTTAACTACGTGGCGAAGAGAAGGCCCGCTACATCGAGACGCTTTTCGGGCGTCTCGTCATCAATTTGGAAAAATTTAAATCGCCACCGTTTAAAAAACTCTGCACCGTGTTCCCGGACAGCGCACTTTGCGCCACACATTCAGCTAAAATCTTTCCGTCAAAAAAAGAGTTTTGTGCTCTTTACAAAGTTAATCAGTTAAAAAAGTGGCTGCGCTCGATACTTCCACCAGAATGGAAAGCTCTCCCTAAAGAAAGAATGACAAGAGACATGTTCTTTACGTCTGTTTACGAGTACCCGCGGCGAGATACAAATAGCGACGACTCTGATAGTAATGACATATACTACTCAGTCGTCAACGGATTCACATCTTCAGACTGGAAAAATGAACACGTATGAAATAACACGAGCCATCAGTGAGCTCTCTGCTAATTCGATCGGCGTTTACGCGGTCGATCACATCCCAAGTCGCTTGAGCCAGCCAGCGGCAATTGTTGCAAATCTCGACACATCAGACAAGCCCGGCTCTCACTGGGTGGCTTTTTAGATAGACGACCATGCAAGAGGTACCTTTTTCGATAGCTATGGACTACCACCTATAGTGGTATAGTCTATTTCTTTAGTCACGTATAGGTATACAGTAACATGGGGTCCTGGGAACTAACGTTATAGAAGTTTATATATATATATATATATATATATATATATATATATATATATATATATATATATATATATATATATATATATACACGGTGACCCATTTTAATCGCTACACCCGGATTTTTCGGATCCTAAGACAGATAGGAAAAAATGATTCAGACAAAAGTTGTAGGGGACGAAGGGGGCCAAACGATGGTCCTAACAGCTTTGACCTTGAACTTGACCTTCAAGGTTATTTCAAGGTCAAGTGGTTTTCTTTAATAGGAACACCTATTTTTGACCCCGGATTCGGAAAGAGCGGGAAATTTTACGTTCAAAATCATATTGAGACATTTTTTTTCAAGGTCATTTCAAGGTCATTTCAAGGCCAAATGAAGGTCGAACTCCGAAAAATCCATTTTAAGTCGTTCTTTCCATGAGTCACAGGCTTAAGTGGTTCAAACTGATCGTAGGTTTAATAGGGAAACCCACACACCCAAAACTTTCACATCCTAGTAAACAAATATCAAACTTGCACATCCGAACCCCATGCTCTTCATAGCCTCACATGCTAAACTGTTACACCAGACATCCCCCAGTCCCACACATCTCTACCCCATGTCTGATGTTTGTTTAACGGAAATTTCAAGATCATTAAAGCTTCTGTTGTAAATGTGTCAACCTTACGTTTAGCGCTACCCAGAAACAACGACGTGGACGTAGTAAGGATTGTTTCCTTTGGGGTGCTTGATTAAAGTGAGTCCCCTTGCCTCTCACTGTTCAGGGTGCTTGATTTAAGTGAGTCCCTTCGCCTCTCACTGATCGGGGTGCTTGATTAAAGTGAGTTCCCTTGCCTCTCACTGTTCAGGGTGCTTGATTTAAGTGAGTCCCTTCGCCTCTCACTGATCGGGGTGCTTGATTAAAGTGAGTTCCCTTGCCTCTCACTGTTCAGGGTGCTTGATTTAAGTGAGTCCCTTCGCCTCTCACTGATCGGGGTGCTTGATTAAAGTGAGTCCCCTTGCCTCTCACTGTTCAGGGTGCTTGATTTAAGTGAGTCCCTTCGCCTCTCACTGATCGGGGTGCTTGATTAAAGTGAGTCCCCTTGCCTCTCACTGTTCAGGATGCTTGATTTAAGTGAGTCTCTTCGCCTCTCACTGATCGGGGTGCTTGATTAAAGTCAGTTCCCTTGCCTCTCACTGTTCAGGGTGCTTGATTTAAGTGAGTCCCTTCGCCTCTCACTTATGTGTTTATCTAACCTCGAAGAAAATGTTCGAAATTACGACCATTTGCTTCCAGGCACATAGTCAAACGCCTTTGGAAGTGGCGAACGGTGTTTAGCAAAGTTTGCCTTGGAATGGCAGCGCATGCTCGACGAATTCTGTCCATCATGTCTACTCTTGTGGTGGGCCTTTCCTCAAAAACGGCATTTTTTAAATACCCCCATAAGTAAAAATCTGGTGATGTAAGATCTGGTGAGCAAGCAGGCCATTCAACCGGACCACCTCGACCAATCCATCTGTTACCATACTGCTCATTCAAAAAAGTCCTGACAATTCGAGCGAAATGTGGTGTTGCGCCGTCCTGCTGGAGCCACATTCTTCGTCGCGTTTCTAAGTCAACATCTTCCATCAATACAGGTAGTTCATCTCTTATTAGCGTTAAGTACGTGTGTTGATTAACATTTTCTTCGAAAAAATAAGGGCCAATCACATCCATTAATAATCCCACACCATACCATAATACTCCATCGTCTTTGATGGTTTACAGTTCTGACCCAATGAAGATTAACATCAGACCAGTAATGACAATTATGTCTATTCAATTCCCCATCACTTTGAAATTTTGCCTCATCAGAAAAAAGAACAAAATTAAAGAAGTCTGGATCATTTTCTATCATTTGTAAAGCCCATTGGCAAAACACAATACGCTGTTGAAAATGAGCAAACTGTAGCTCTTGGACCAGAGTAATATGATACGCATGATATCTAAGCCCCTTCATAATTCTTAAAAATGTACTTTTTGGAAGACCGATTTCCCTTTCGATTCGACGAGCGCTTATCTGTGGGTCAAGATGAATTATTGCCAGAATAGTCACAACCCGATTATCATTTTCATCATATTGATGGCGCCTACGTTGACGAACCATGTGTCCACAGAGCTCTTTGAGTTAAACGTCTGATAGCCATAGCGTCAGGGTGTCGTCTGTCTGGATAGCGTTCAGCATAAATTCTTGCCGCAGCACGATAATTACTTCGGCTTTCTCCTAAAGCCAACATCATGTCAACGATCTCGTTGGGCGGATAGTCAGCCATTTCAGAACCAGCTATTAATTACTATTAAATTTGAATAGTGAAATGGTATAAAAAATATTAATAATTATAATATTTGCCCGTATACGGTCGCGACCAAAAAAGAAAAATGTTCCTAAATTATGGTAACTTTATCTGACTAAGAGTATTTGCCAAAAGTACTCCGATTGTCACACTTTTGTAATTGTAAGTTTTATAATAAAGTAATAATCATTAAATTATTTCTAATTTGAACTGCACATAATAGTAAAACTTGTTTTATTTTAAATATTGTGAATTATTGCTGTTCAAACTTGAGAAATACTAATATTGATAATGTAATCATTAAAGGCACATTTACAAATAATTTCTGTTCCGTCAAGATTTTTGTACAAAAAAGAAATGTTGTATCTTTATTCTTTTGAAAGTTATGACTTTTCTTTTAAACAATGACATTTTTTTACAGCTCATATCTTTAATCTACTCATAACTTTCAAAAGAATAAATAAGTTTAAAAAGAAAAGTCATAACTTTCAAAAGAATAAAGATACAACATTTCTTTTTTGTACAAAAATCTTGACGGAACAGAAATTATTTGTAAATGTGCCTTTAATGATTACATTATCAATATTAGTATTTCTCAAGTTTGAACGGCAATAACTCACAATATTTAAAATAAAACAAGTTTTAGTATTATGTGCAGTTCAAATTAGAAATAATTTAATGATTATTACTTTATTATAAAACTTACAATTACAAAAGTGTGACAATCGGAGTACTTTTGGCAAATACACTTAGTCAGATAAAGTTACCATAATTTAGGAACATTTTTCTTTTTTGGTCGCGACCGTATACGGGCAAATATTATAATTATTAATATTTTTTATACCATTTCACTATTCAAATTTAATAGTAATTAATAGCTGGCTCTGAAATGGCTGACTATCCGCCCAACGAGATCGTTGACATGATGTTGGCTTTAGGAGAAAGCCGAAGTAATTATCGTGCTGCGGCAAGAATTTATGCTGAACGCTATCCAGACAGACGACACCCTGACGCTATGGCTATCAGACGTTTAACTCAAAGAGCTCGTGGTAGACACATGGTTCGTCAACGTAGGCGCCATCAATATGATGAAAATGATAATCGGGTTGTGACTATTCTGGCAATAATTCATCTTGACCCACAGATAAGCGCTCGTCGAATCGAAAGGGAAATCGGTCTTCCAAAAAGTACATTTTTAAGAATTATGAAGGTGCTTAGATATCATGCGTATCATATTACTCTGGTCCAAGAGCTACAGTTTGCTCATTTTCAACAGCGTATTGTGTTTTGCCAATGGGCTTTACAAATGATAGAAAATGATCCAGACTTTTTTAATTTTGTTCTTTTTTCTGATGAGGCAAAATTTCAAAGTGATGGGGAATTGAATAGACATAATTGTCATTACTGGTCTGATGTTAATCCTCATTGGGTCAGAACTGTAAACCATCAAAGTCGATGGAGTATTATGGTATGGTGTGGGATTATTAATGGATGTGTGATTGGCCCTTATTTTTTCGAAGAAAATGTTAAACAACACACGTACTTAACGCTAATAAGAGATGAACTACCTGTATTGATGGAAGATGTTGACTTAGAAACGCGACGAAGAATGTGGCGAATTGTCAGGACTTTTTTGAATGAACAGTATGGTAACAGATGGATTGGTCGAGGTGGTCCGGTTGAATGGCCTGCTTGCTCACCAGATCTTACATTACCAGATTTTTACTTATGGGGGTATTTAAAAAATGCCGTTTTTGAGGAAAGGCCCACCACAAGAGTAGACATGATGGACAGAATTCGTCGAGCATGCGCTGCCATTCCAAGGCAAACTTTGCTAAACACCGTTCGCCACTTCCAAAGGCGTTTGACTATGTGCCTGGAAGCAAATGGTCGTAATTTCGAACATGTTCTTCGAGGTTAGATAAACACATAAGTGAGAGGCGAAGGGACTCACTTAAATCAAGCACCCTGAACAGTGAGAGGCAAGGGGACTCACTTTAATCAAGCACCCCGATCAGTGAGAGGCGAAGGGACTCACTTAAATCAAGCACCCTGAACAGTGAGAGGCAAGGGGACTCACTTTAATCAAACACCCCGATCAGTGAGAGGCGAAGGGACTCACTTAAATCAAGCACCCTGAACAGTGAGAGGCAAGGGAACTCACTTTAATCAAGCACCCCGATCAGTGAGAGGCGAAGGGACTCACTTAAATCAAGCACCCTGAACAGTGAGAGGCAAGGGGACTCACTTTAATCAAGCACCCCAAAGGAAACAATCCTTACTACGTCCACGTCGTTGTTTCTGGGTAGCGCTAAACGTAAGGTTGACACATTTACAACAGAAGCATTAATGATCTTGTATAGATAAGTTTCCGTTAAACAAACATCAGACATGGGGTAGAGATGTGTGGGACTGGGGGATGTCTGGTGTAACAGTTTAGCATGTGAGGCTATGAAGAGCATGGGGTTCGGATGTGCAAGTTTGATATTTGTTTACTAGGATGTGAAAGTTTTGGGTGTGTGGGTTTCCCTATTAAACCTACGATCAGTTTGAACCACTTAAGCCTGTGACTCATGGAAAAAACGACTTAAAATGGATTTTTCGGAGTTCGACCTTCATTTGGCCTTGAAATGACCTTGAAATGACCTTGAAAAAAAATGTCTCAATATGATTTTGAACGTAAAATTTCCCGCTCTTTCCGAATCCGGGGTCAAAAATAGGTGTTCCTATTAAAAAAAACCACTTGACCTTGAAATAACCTTGAAGGTCAAGTTCAAGGTCAAAGCTGTTAAGACCATCGTTTGGCCCCCTTCGTCCCCTACATCTTTTGTCTGAATCATTTTTTCCTATCTGCCTTAGGATCCGAAAAATCCGGGTGTAGCGATTAAAATGGGTCACCGTGTATATATATATCTGTATTTCCTTTTTCTTGTTTATAAATTTTGGCTGTTTTGTAACACGAATAGGAAGCTATGAAATAAAAATTGATCGAGGAGCCGTGGCCTTTATACTTTTCTTTGTTTTAAGCGAATCTATTTGTGCGACTTATTCCTTCGGGAGTTCAAACTACTCTAATTTTTCGGCCCTCTTCACTCGGCTGGCGCGCGCATTTTCCTCCTCTGCTTCGCATTCACTCTGTCTCTCTCGCACTCATACATTCAGATGGGATCGGTAAGCAAGTTTGCGGGTAACGGGCCCAGGCGGTGCTGCCCTCGATGTATTGTGGCCGCGTCGAGCAGTTCTTCGCTCGCGTGCGTCGACTAGCTGTTGCTGTGTGGTCAGCTTCAGAAACTTCGTTGCATTTACCTCCCCCCTGCGCTTGGTCGGAAGAGGGTGTTATATTTCACTGATTGCGCGTGGAAAAGAATAAGCACTTCGTGGCCTTGACTAACTTCAGCCGCTCAGAGCACATTTTTTTCTCTTTATGTGAATCGTACTTGGGCCCGGGTTTGAATTTTAGTTGAACAAATATGCGAAAAATAAAAACTCTTAGTAAAAGATGCGTCACGTAACAACACCCCCTTCTTGAGAATGTTGCCGTCCTCGGCAATAATGGGGCGCGTCACTAGGTGTGTGAGAGAGTACTACTGGTGGCTGGTTTAAGTCCGGTACGACTTCGAGGTAATAGGATTGCAAAGGGGTTGGGGAAAAAGTATTTTACATTTATTTCTCAGAAATAAGGTGGTTTATTTATTCGAAGGGTTTGAAGGATATATATAAAATAAAAGTCTACTGGAGGATGCACATGGCTTCTCCCTCTGGTGCTTGGATGTCATCATCCTGGGATAAGTCCGGCGTATGGTAATCAGCTTCGTCGTCGAACCTTGGGTTAATCGAGAAGGTGGAAGTAGCCGTTGTGAGTTCATCTACCCCCATGGTCTGGGTAGAAGTGCTCTCTGTGGCGTCGTGTTATCGGCTGGCCGGTTTCGTGTAGGTCCCGCATAGTCTAAGGACTTGATCACATGGCGCAATGCCGGTTGAAGCTTCGTTTCCTCACTAGCCGACCACAGAGCCCATGTGTGCGGGTTTCTTGACCCACCTGCCATTGGCATACTCGCTCGTGGTTTTCATACAGGCGATAACTGACGTTCCTTCGACAAAGGGGGTGGGACCAGTATAGCCGTTGGTTTTTAGAGAGAATAGGGGGATTAGAACGTCGGACGCCGTAGCGTGGGTCGGCTTCCTTTACTGCCCTATCTGCACTTTCGAAAATATTTTATGAAGATTTTGATGTACTCCTCGGTGGCCCACTGGCAGGGTTTGGTGATAGTCAATATGCCCAAATTAACAAAAATAGATTAATGCGGTTGTTTCCGCCGCTTGAATGCGAATAAGGATATTGATCTGGAGGCCGTCGGCATGTTCCCACCATTTTCCTCGTCGGTTCTCCATCTTGGCCAATCGTCGGGCTTCCCATATTTCTTGTGGATCTCTGGGGCCACCCGTTATGGCCTTTAATGACGTGGGCCTTCTTACTTGATCGGAGAAAACGGTTGTATGCTCGTCAGCCCTCGAAATGCCGTCGCTTAACTCTTCACTTTCATCTTCATCCTCTTCTACGTAGGCCCACTTTAGATATTTCATTATTACCATTATACAGCGGTCGACGGTTTCAAATGAGACATAAATTGACACCCGATTCCCATCTCACATGGGAGTGGAAATCTCTATCGGTCGTTCCTTTTCAATGATGGAGCGAAGCGTAGGGGTCGATCGCATATCCTCATATATAATGATAGCGGTTCGAAAGTTATTCTCATCGGGTTTCAAAGAGTAAATCCGTAGGCCGATGGCCTTTCTACTAGATTCTCAGCGACATCGACCCGTGCGGTGTTATCCTCCTCCCCTTGTCCTTCAACGGCGCGATCTTCAATGGCGGGCAACCCTGTGGCACGCCGGTATCTATTGAACAGCGACACGGCCCTTATTTCTGTTTCCTATTCGCCTAGTTGATTGGGGCCTCGATTGCGGGCAGGCCAGCGGCTTGCTGATATCAGTTGAATGGTGTAAGTGCGATTATCTAAAGGAGAACCAGAGAATAAAGATTTTATTAATTTGGATATTGTAGAGATATATGTTAGGTAATTCTAAGGTTAGGGATAGGTAATTTAGTAAGAGTTTGGATATAAAAAAAAAAATATATATATATATCTTTTTTATGTTAATTGCAGCGGAAGTCCAAGAATATTCTTGTTTAAGCTCATTTGGCGTTGGCAAGTTGCATCATGTAGCATTGGATTGCGTCGATCGATGGTCCTTCCACAAGGAATGTGGATAATTTCTAGTAGTTGGTTCGTTATAGCATATGCTCCGTTGCTGGGCACGCAATGCATCGTTACGGTTAAAGTAACGAACGAATCCGTGGGATAGTCTGTCACCAAGGTCTTTGATAGTGTAGCAGTATTACATGGGTCCAAATTGAGCAAAGTGTTGGAAGAAATTCTCCTCTACTAACTTTTCAGCATAGGTCTTATCTTTTGGTATGAGCCTCTTAGAAGACCAGGGCAATTGGCAGAATACTCGGCATTCATCAATCTTCGTGGCGTTCGGATGATGGGACACCACATGGATTTCGGATCTAATTCTTGGTGGAGTTCTTTCCTTACTTGCGTCAATGGCCGATGTATCAGACTCAAGACAAGTTTCTAGCAACCACAAATCCTTCTTCTGTTCGGCCTTTTTGGCATGCTCTTCTTGTTTTGAACGAGATAATGACCTTTTGAGACGTTAAGGTCTCCGAGACAGTTTTTATGGCTACAATAGGGCCAGCTTTTTGGAAGCACGACAGAAGTCAGCCTAAGGTAGAGTCCTTGTTATAGGTGATTTCGACTTCGTTATTTTCTTTTGGAGTTGTCGAGGTCATTTTGGAGTCTGCAAAGCGATCCCAGTGATATTATCGTATGTAGGGACTCCTTTTTCTGTCCCCAAAGATGCGTCTGAGACCAGGCTGTCTGAACAAAGGCCTCGTTCGTTCCGAGGTTGGTGGAATTATGGGTTTTGAACTCAGGGTACAAGTGCATGATATTTAGTGAGAGGTCCGGATCATAGAGACATTGGATTTTAGATGAGCGGATAGTATTTGATGCCAGAATGACGTGGGTCGTTCGAGCTGTGTATCTCTCTGCTAGTCGTAGGATCCCTACTCTCGTGAGGGTTATGGTTTGATAATTTTGCCCCGGACAGGAGATTCTGAGGGGCTCGCTAATTGTGGTTGAATATAGCCAACTACCGTCCGTGGCTAAATACGTCCACTGAGTGGACGGATCCATCCTCACAATGACTGTACAGAGGGCAAGTGCACCCTTGCTCGAGTTGATCAACATCTCGGTTTCACATTGCTTCTGAGATACGGCGTTAAAGGTTATGGATTGGGGTGAACAAATATATCCGTAATGGGTATATAGATGCTCTTGTAAGTGGTGTTGGTTGAGTTTAAGGTACCTTTGTTGATCCTTACTCAACGCAAGATGATCGTATTCTGAGATAATGTAGGCCGTTGGGCCGCTAGGTAGCGAGGATTACCCTTGTGGAATAGCGACGGAGTGTAATCGCTAAGTCATAACCTGTCCTCTCGATCAAGGGGAGGGTCAGACTTGCGATTACTCGGCCCTAGTGGTAGGTAGCATCGATAGTAGCTATTTTCGCGATCTCTTCCACTCTCGCATACTGCGAGGGAATGGGGAGATCCACATCGTTCTCTGATTGCCGTACATCGTTAATGATCTTCTGAATGGTGTCATGCCGCAGTAATTTCGGATGTACCCTTAGCTTCCCTTTTGAACTCGCATCGGCCGTATTCATTCGTAATATATGCCTGGATTCGTCTTAATGGGCGTTATCTCGTAGTAAGGTCCTGCAGAAGCAAGCTTTCTCGCGCATACAAGCATAATAGAGAGTAGGAGACGCATAGTGGAGACAAGCAAGAGGAACCTAATTGAAGTTACGTTAATCTAGGCGGAGAGTGCTTAGACGGGAGGTCAGTTGATCTATTTCAGATTCTAGGGTTGTAACCCGTTGATGCAGGTCATCTAGGTCTCTCCTAGTCCGTCCCACCCAGATGCCGACATATCTTCCTATTTCGCTTGTTTTGATATGGACCTTGTGGGCGATCTCTCCTGAGATTAGTCGTTGATTCCTTTCTATTCTCAACTCTTCTTTGATCCAACGAAGCTCAGCGTCAAGAAGCTCTACGTGATTACTAAGCTCGGTCACCTTATAGATGAGTTTGGCCTCGTTGAAAACGGAATGGAACTCGGGATACATCTCATATGGGTCAAAAGGGGTGACAGAGCGTTAAACATCGATGGCTGTGTGAGAAGGAAGAGAACGGATGGACGGAAGTAAAAGGATGAAGCCGTAGGTTGACCGAAAGGGTAGAAACGCGACTAGACTTTGGACACGACGCGATAATCCTGCCTAGAGGGGAAACAATCTGTAAGTCTTGAGTCTGTTCGGATAGGAAGGTTCCGACGATTACACGAGCGTCAATCTGGGTTTGCGCGTCCAACTGTCTTATTCTTTCGCGACGTGAATTCTGGAGACATACGGGAAAGAGGCCGGATTGTAGACAATCTACGCGAGGACACAATGTTACATAAACATATAGGTATGTAAATGCAGGGTTGTTACAGGATTACATTATCTACAGTCCGAAGCGCAGCGACACATATATTTATAGTAACTACCACCATTGTTGGAACGATAGTGTTATACGAGAGAATTTTATAGAAATCCCCCCCTTTTTTTTCTTTTTTTTCGGTACTTGAAGTTCGGATATTCAAGTCGAGTATCAGTCCCACTTCGCGGATTGGAGGAGGCTCTTTGAAGAACAGGTATTAGATTCTCCAACTGGCTAAGAGACTTTATATCAAAATAGTCGTCCTCATGACACCTATGAATATGACAGGTATTCCTTCGGATAACTTTATTTATTGCGGATGCTAGGTGATCGTTTCACAGCGACGGGAACATGCATGTTACTGCCCACATTGAGAGACATAGGGATGGCATATGTTTGTACCTGAAAATGGTGACAGGTAACAAAATTATTCTCCAGGCAAGTTCTTGGTTTACATAGGATGGTTGCTTCGTATAATCTTGGTGGTTCTGTCGTGTCATAGTTATTCAAATAACGCATGTTTTCTAAATTAATGCAACAATGGCTTGGAGCTTGAGGTTGCTTACCGAGGCATTCTAATGGCAACATATTAGTAATGATAACCGGGCACTCTGTTACATGGCGTTGAATGACAACACGCGGGTGAAGATCGGTAGTTATATCGGGTGTTCTGATCGTGACCTTATCGGGTAATGTTAGTATCAGTGCTTCCCATATCTCTTTAGGTCTTACAATATCTTGTTCTCCTTGATATACCAACGGCGGGGAAATGCTCTGGATCTTACGATCATTAGGAGTCTCTTAAGGTTCAGCAATTGACACTTGCCATAGGGGTCCCCAATGAGCAACAATGTTTTCATCGTCGCCGTCGTCTTGACTATTATATTGATAATTTCTACGTAGGTTTCTGGTGTGCTGATCATCGAAAAACCAGCCCAAGTTTTCTAGAAGTTCCAGATGATTCGTGAATCCACTATTTTCTATGATGTCCCACACTTCGCCCTCTAATTTTTCTAGAAGAACATCTAAAAATATTCCATGGAATTGAGGGGGTATTCGAGAAGCGGATCGCAACACTCCATAAAAAAAATCATGAAACGGAATGTTATAGCCGTTATAGGTGGGTATGCAATTCCTAAGATCTTGGAGTAATTCCCTGTCGCTAGATTGCTGCCCAAAATGACCGTAAAGGAGGTCGACAATATCTAAGAAATGTTCATACACGTACTGACTGGAAATATCCTTCGCCTCACCGCGGAAGCTGTTTAAAATATCGGTTATAAAATACGGCATAACCGGTTGCGGTACCTCTCTACCAACATCCTGGATCAGGTCCATAAATTTTTCAATGGGCATGTTATATCCGTCGAAAATAGGGAACCTCATAGTGAAAGGTGGTAATGGTAGTACCCGGAATTAGGTAATTCATGAAATCAAATTATTATTTTTTTTTTATAACAAACAAAAGAGGGGATTGATCTAGTTTTCACCGAGACGCAGGACGGCCGTGCGACGGTTTAATTGTTCTATCCTTCCGGTTGGTTCAAAAATCCGACCGGTTATTCTTGTCTCCGAGAATACGGCGTGAGATTCGGGAGACATCTGCGGGATAGGGACGTTTATATAAAGAGGCAGGAAGACGCGACATCATAACCCAGCAGGTCGAGTTATAAGGAATCGGCAAGGATATCAAGAGTGAGTGGGGAAAGAAATCACAGAGATAGAAATCGTTAAGATAGGAATTATTAGTTATATAATTGTTATTACTTTATCTGTAGTAGTGTGAAAGAGCAGTTCGTAGTTCTAAATTCCAAAAATATGCGAAAGAAAAAAACCAGACACGAACACATATAGGGAGAGAGGAGAGAGATATATAGGTGTGTCAGCGTATATTTTTATAGAATATTTTGGGTACATTGTAATATAATATGTTGATATATATATATATATTATATGTTAGTACATTTTGCATTATAAAAGGGAAAAAGGTTTTGTTATAAGTATGCCTATCTAAGTAGAGTTATGGAACAAGCACGTGTGATTTACCTTAGTAGGGAGCGTTGAGTTAAAATAACTGGCCCGAATATATCGAAGAGCCTTTCATAAATCTAGAGGAAAATCAATCGCAATAGTGGCCTGCGATAGGGTTTGCTAAAATGTGGAGACGCTAACCCGCGCACTGGCTTTAGGTAGTTAGACCGGGGTCAATGATTACAAACAAAACGCAAACCCCCGAAAATATAGGAAATCTTCGACGCAACCGATGCGAGCGGCACGCATCACACGGGCAACCCACGAACTATCGATTCAGAATTCCAACGAGAAAAAAAAGGATACTAAATAATGTAAATCTCCACGGAAATTCCTAAATGTAAGAGCACAGTGAGGTTAGAGCGACTAACCGTAATTCCTCCTTGACTCCATGAAGTTCACCATCTAAATGATCTAAGCGACTACAAACTTCGACCAGTCGATTAATTAATCGGGCTTCATTGAAAATTACGTGGAATTCAGGAACCATTTCTTACGCGCATTGAAAAAAAACCAAAACACTTCTAATTGGTGAAACCTCAGAGAGAATAACAATTCACAGAGAAGATGCAAGCATTCGAGAGTTGTAAGGGAGCAAAAGAAATTAGAGAAATAAAAGAAAGCAGAAGACAACAAAAAGGTTTGAGTAGCGATGCGCAATAAAACACAAGGGCAATTATATAGGGATAACAAAAAGGGACATGTGTATGTATATTAATATCTGAATATATATAGTATTTTTATATATATAGTTATGTCTTTTGGGGAATAATAAAAATAAAGGGGTAATATGCACAGTGTAATATATTTCGAGGTATATTATTGTAGTAATAATTGTAAGTCTGTTTATATATGTAGATTTATGGAGCAGGAACGTGTGTTCTGTTCAAAGGTATTAAAACAAGGTGACTGGCCCGAATACTCAAAAGGGCCTTTACTCCTACCAATTATTAGGATCTTCGTCAACAATGCGTATCGCACGAGGAGTTAAACAGCAACCTATATGCCCGAATCAAGGCTACGAAGAACAGTTAGAAAAAGTCTAAATTGACAAATATAGTAGAAATTTCAGTGAATTATGCGCACATAAACACTGGCGCTGCGAGCAGTTGACACGCAAATGACTTCTATAAATTGAAAAGTTTGAAAAACAACAAATTTTGATTTTCGCGGAAATTTCTCAGTGTAACAGCACAGTGAGGTTAGAGCGACCAACGGCGCTCTGCCACCAAATTTGTTACGTGAGAGCCACAATAATTAATGGCGCTCACGTAAATGCGATATTTCTTTCGAAACTATCGCTTTATTGGTTGTCACTCTCGGGGCATCTATCATCCCCGCCAATATGGCACCTTACCTGTGCTATTGCTTCGGATCAATATTCCCATACACATTAAGCTATATGAGGATTCTGTATGAATATAAAAAGGGGAACGAGAGAGAGGTTAAAGAAAATGCGTAACAAGAACTATCTAGTTATTTAATATTTATTATGTCCCTTATAACCATACAATCTGTGATCGAGTTCGTAAAGCCCTGTATATAACGTATCCGTGTGTGTGTGTGTGTGTGTGTGTGTGTGTGTGTGTGTGTGTGTGTGTGCGCGCGCGTGTGTGTGTGTGTGTGTGTGTGTGTGTG
This sequence comes from Torymus aiolomorphi, assembly GCA_036365515.1. Taxonomy (NCBI): domain Eukaryota; kingdom Metazoa; phylum Arthropoda; class Insecta; order Hymenoptera; family Torymidae; genus Torymus; species Torymus aiolomorphi. The sequence continues at coordinate 101,441,800 of CM070876.1, read as the reverse complement.
TGTATACACACATATATATATATTCGCCGATATGTGTATAATTAATTATTTGTTCCTCTACCTTTCTGCCTTCGACGTAGTAATATGATCGTTAAAAATAGGCCTGACCCTGATTACCGCGCGAAACCAACGCTAATGTAGCACGGAACGCGTGGACTCACGGGCAGTGTGTTATATGCGGGTGGTTGGCTCTTAAGGCAGCAGGCGCGCGCGAGCAGCACAAGCAGACCTTTATTTATTAGACGGATGTATACTTGTGCACGTGTGTATGTGCACTCATCTATATTTGCCTAATAATGAAATAGTGTAACGTTACTACTCGAAATTCAATCTTGATCCCTTCGTTTTACTAGAGTTAAGGCAACTCGGAACGGGCGCACCGCCGCGAGAGAACTACGCGTGTGATTGGCCAGTCTGATGGTATGCGTGCGCTAGCATTGCACGTCGACCCTTAAGGTGTCTTTACCGCGTGCGCGATTGCGATGCTAGACCACGGTCTCGCATGTATACAGTCGCACCGACTACCAAGATTGATGTCACGTGGTCGGAGTACTAACCTCCCGTATACGTGTTGACGAACCTACGGAGCAGACGGGCGATATTATGTGCGTGGCAAAAACAATACTTGATCGGTGAGAAAAGGAAACTCTAATCTTTATCAGATAAGTATACTCGTTTAGTTTTTCCTCTGCTTCTGTGGATCCATAGGTGCTTTGTGGTATGTTTTCTTTTTCGGTTTCAGATCTGCAAGGGTCGTCGGCCGCTGATTTGAGTGGCTTGATTTATGCACTCTAATCCCCAGATAATTGCGGATACGGTACTTCCTTCCTTGGTGATTATAGTTATTGCCAAGATATTGCTGGTTGTCCTATATGACTCCAAAGAGATGACTAGTGGCCCTCGGTTCAAGAAAAGTTACCATGAGGAGGTGTAACGGGGCCTTATGCAGCAATGACTATGCTGGGTTTATGCAGAACAGAAATAGTTGTTTCCTTCCTTGGATTGCGATGCACATTTCCCTACACGGAGACAGCTAGTAAACGCAAGGGCCCATCAATGTGTCCCACAGATAGCTATATAACTAACCCACTAACGCTAAACTCATATGAGTTATAAGTGAAACCCTGATACAACGACTAATATGAATTCTTCCAATAAACAGTATAACGTCTCACGTTCCGCGTGTACAATTACCATATTAATATTCTTATGCAGTTCTTAATGATAAGACTTTATGTACATATATAGAGGACATTAATCTAGGAATTGTATTCTTATGCTCTTGGTTTATATAATATTGTGCAATTGCGGCCTAATCAATTATTTTATCTCTTTGTACTATTAGATTGAGTTTAATTAATTTCTAAATCTTATGGGTGCACTTATGAAGCTGTATGTGTGTATGTAAGTCTATTATTATAGATGTTAAAGGTGTACTCTAATTTTCAAAAAGGCCGTATTTAAGTTTCATACCTGTCCTATGTATCTATATATATGCAATGTATGTGCATATTTTACCAGTGTTAGATTGTTATAAATTCAATATTAATGCAAATTATTGGGTTCTTTGTAGGAAGAGGTAATATATCTATATCTATTAAAAAGGAGGGAATTATGCGTAATTTGGTTAAGTAAATTTAGAGTGTGTCCAGGGATTGAGGTTAAACATGGGAGAGGTAAAGTACGATATTCGACAAGTGGTTCCACCTTCGACTCGGGATGATTATAGGATTTCTTATAATTTCTTATACCGAGTCCAAGCTAAGAGGGAAGGCAGTTAAACTACAGCCGTCTATTTCCCTTCAACTAGTATAGGGTGGCCATTAGTGAAGCAAAGATTATGAATGATAGTTTTATTTTCATGCGATATTGAATACTAAATCTCTTTTCTTTTTATGACAAAATAGGGGTTCACAAGGTTAATGCGACCAGATAATGTTTTGCACCACAAGGCCCTGCGTTAAAAAGAATTCGCACCAAGGATGACAATTGGACTGTCACACTTCCCTGAGGTCACACGTGCAAGCTCCACCGTCCAAAATTGAGGAGTATGCTTATAGGGATGACTCTGATTTCAACGAGACGTTAAAGAAATTTACTGTCTCACTTCAATAATTAATGTTGTTCTCCCTTAGTTAGTAAAACCTCTTATTAACTGGTTATATGGTAATAAAGATATGTATCTATATATATATATATATATATATATACACACATATATATATATATATATATATATATATATATATATATATATATATATATATATATATATATATATATATATATATATATATATATATATATATATATATATATATATATATATATATATATATATATATATATATATATATATGTATATATATATATATATAGATATATATATATATATATATATATATATATATTATATATATATATATATATATATATATGTTTTTATTTAATCATATAGTTATAATAAATACCGTATATTGATAATGCATATATGTTATTCAAGTTTATTTCAATTAATCAATAATTCAAATTAATTAAAATTAAATTAATTAATTAAAATGTAGTCTACATTTAATTTTGTTTTCTCCTAGTAATGCAGAATAAATGAAGTGCACACAATTGCATGCATCTACAACAAATTTCTTTAACGGTTCCTACCAAATTATGAACGTTTGGGATCGGTACCTCTAAATTATTTTTGAATTCCTTTTCTTTTTGGTTTGTAAATTTTGAATAATGATACTCACTCTTTTTGTGTTTCAGGTGATGTGCAAAGTCAATGAAGGAAAGGTTTAGGTCGGAGATACAAGTCCGCTTGCGCCCGTGCTTTCCTTTATTTAGTGTTCGCTTTCTTTTAGGCCTAATTATCCAATCGTAAAAAATAGCCTTTCTGTGTATAGATTTCTTTTGTTCTAAGTCCTTGTGATTTAATTTAACAGGTTCAAGCTTATTTGGTATATTTATCTATGTCTATATATATATCTGTGTTTCCTTTTTCTTGTTTATAAAGTTTGGCTCTTTTGTAACACGAATAGGAAGCTATGAAATAAAAATTGATCGAGAGGCCGTGGCCTTTATACTTTTCTTTGTTTTAAGCGAATCTATTTGTGCGTCTTATTCCTTAGGGAGTTCAAACTACTCTAATTTTTCGGCCCTCTTCTCTCGACTGGCGCGCATTTTCCTCCTCCGCTTCGCATTCACTCTGCCTCTCTCGCACTCATATATTAAGATGGGGCCGGTAAGCAAGCTTGCGGGTAACGGGCCCAGGCGGTGCAGCCCTCGATGTATTGTGGCCGCGTCGAGCAGTTCTTCGCTCGCGTGCGTCGACTAGCTGTTGCTGCATAGTCAGCTTCAGAAACTTCGTTGCATTTACCTCCCCCCTGCGCTTGGTCGGAAGAGGGTGTTATATTTCACTGATTGCGCGTGGAAAAGAATGAGCACTTTGTGGCCTTGACTAACTTCAGCCGCTAAGAGCACATTCTTTTCTCTTTATGTGAATCGTACTTGGGCCCGGGTTGGAATTTTAGTTGAACAAATATGCGAAAAATAAAAACTCTTAGTAAAAGATGCGTCACGTAAAATTTTGTATAAAAATGTTTACATGAACTACCAGGACGGTCTATAAAATGAATCTTATGTTCATTATTTAATAATTTCTCAAAAATATACTTTTGTTCTAAATTTAGTTGAGTATACATGAAACTAAACATTTCTTCACAGAATAACATTTCAGTCTTATTAACTTCATTACATTCAATTTTTAAGATTTTATTTGGTTCGGGCAATCCAAAATCTATACGTGATTTGTTCGTTTAATGATAATATTTCATTTATTCATATGAGGGCATTGTTTAATTTATCGTCTTTAAAATCTTCTATGAAAAAGTTATTAAATTCCTTCCAAATATTATTACCATTAATATTTTCAGATAGTAAATACCAAGCAAAAAATTGACGTAATTGATATCCTATCATAACGTCACACGCTTCTTTAAAAATATTTTTTATTTATAAGTCATCATCAACTAAACCCATTTTTATTGCAGTTTCTCTGTATGTGCAATACGTAATTTTTTCATACGTTCGTAAATCTTGAAACGAAATTAGAAATATTAGAAGCATTATTCATTACATGATCTAATAAACCTTGATAACATTCGACTCTTAATTTTTTTTGATTATTTCGAAAAAAATTCATTCTATTACTTTCCATCATAACGTATGCATGTAAAAAAAATTGTTATGTTAATCTTCCACAATATAATAATGGACTAAATTTACCATTTGGTCGATAAGCTAATCTATATGAATAATATTGTAGGATAGTAAGATGTTCCTTTTCTGGAGCGCTTGTTCTTTTAGTGTAACCAACATTCCAACCTAAATCTCCTAAAGGAAATAATATGGGGATCAATATGATGTGATAATTTATTAATATATGTATTTTTTTGTTCATTATCAGGAATGTTTTTAGGATATGAACATACATCGTAATTTTCTGGAATTTCATTTTTCGATACTATTATTGCTCCACATTCAGATGTTACAGGAGCGTTATATCTATGCTTTTGATTATTATTTTTACGGACGAAATACAATTTATAATTTGGGTAATTTTTTTAATTTGATATTTGATATAAATGTTTATAATTTTTTGCGTATGGATTACGGTTTGATATTTCAATTAATATTCGTTTATGTTCATCACTTAAGCTTTGATTTTTTTTAACCTTCGTGCAAGTGCTGTTACATTATCATTAATATATAATTGTCCACAACAAGGTTCATCTTTACCGATAGGTAATAAAGTGATTGGCGTTATGTGACAAATTTGTCCTAGAATTTTAAAATTTTAAATTCCTTTTTTCTTTTGATGTTAGACGTTAGCATTAGAGGTTGCAAAACAAAATAAATTATTATAATATCGTATTAAATATCTGAATGTTTGATCATGTAATAACATTTCTTTCAATATTTTATCATAATCACTTAAAGGTGAAAGTATTATTGTACCATTATTAAAACAATTAGACTTATATTTTTTTTCTATCCAAAATACTGCTGAACATTTTATTCTACTATCAACGACCTTCAAAATCGGTCTGCTATTACACCTCTAAAATTGATTAACTTTCAAAAATTGGTCTGCTACCAGCGACCTCCAAAATCGGCCTGCTATCAGACTTCCAAAATTGATTAACTTCCAAAAATTTATCTGCTATCAGCGACCTTCAAAATCGGTCTGCTATCAGACCTCCAAAATTGATTAACTTTCAAAAATTGGTCTGCTATCAGCGACCTTCAAAATCGGTCTGCTATCAATGACCTTCAAAATCGGTCTAATATCAGACCTCCAAAATTGATTAACTTTCAAGAACCTTTATAAAATTAACAAACTGATCTTTTGCTTAACCTTCAAAATCGATCTACTTTCAGAGTTCAACAACGGTTTCGATTTAAGTTTTGGTCTGCTTTCAGCGACCTTCATAATTAATATTTTTAGCGTCATATTTTGAGCGACCTTTGAAATGAATATGAAGTTCAAAAGCTTTGAATGACTTTCAAGCTTAAAATTTATGTTAATTATATAACTATAAAAATGTTTAAAAATATAACATATCTTTATTTAATAGAACAAAAGTAATACTTGAAAATTTTACATTTTTTTTTAACAGAGGAATAGGACATTTTTTACTAACTTTTTATTATGAAAAAACAATGAAATATTTAATGGAAAATGAATTCAAAGATAGTAAGAAAAGGGAAACCTCTATAAAAAAAGCGCGCCTATCTATCTACCTCTTGGATGGCGTGGAAAAATAGACTTATTTGTTTTAAAAAAATATCAATGGTCCTCATTGTTTGGAGACAATATACAATTTTCCCATATACCTTACAGAAAGTTATTTGTGCTTAATCTTTAATTTCAGGGTCGAAAACGTCACATAACCTCATTCCTAGAAACTGCGAAACCTATGCTCGTATGTCTATTTTTTTTCCGATGAATAGTGCCGTTTATAATTATTTACGGCCCGAGCGAAGCGAGGCTCCCTGACGTCAATATAAAAACAGAATACTTTACGCGTGGTGTGAGTAAAAAAGACCTTTGTCGCATGTATACCGTGATGATAAATACGATTAAAGGAAAAAATGAATATAAATGGGGGTAAGAGGGGGAGGGATGGGGTGGTGGAGCGCCTGAAGGGTGATGAGGGCGGTGAGGGGGGCTCAGAGGCTATTTTAATATAAAAAACTCATAGAAATACGCTGATTTTTACGTTATTTTGAGGGGGCTGAGGGGGGGCTGATGTTCAAAAACAATACTAACATCTATATAATATAGTTAGATATATATATATATATATCTTACTATACTATATAGTTGTAAGCTGAATTGAGTCGTTAACCCTCCGCGTCCCTCCGCGTCCCTCCGCGACCCTTCGCGTCCATCCACGTCCCTCCGCGTCCCTCCGCGACCCTTCGCGTCCATCCACGTCCCTCCGCGTCCCTCCGCGTCCCTCCGCGTCCCTCCGCGTCCCTCCGCATGCCTCCGCGTCCCTTCGCAAAGTGCCCTCCACAAAATAACGTAAATTTCACTGTTTTTTTGCGTTATTTGGGGTCTGCATTGTCCCTCCGCATGTCCCTTCGCGTTTCTCCGCGTCCCTCCGCGTCCCTCCGCGTCCCTCCGCATCCCTCCGCGTCCCTCCGCGTCCCACCGCAAAAAGGGTCTTGTCTCTCCGCATTCATCCGCGTCTCTTCGCGTCCCTCCGCCTCCCTCCACAATGTCCCTCCGCATTGTCCTTCTAATGAGAACTATCTGTGATGTAGGAGACACTTCTGTCGACAAATTTTGCATCGCTCCGTTGTCAGTTCTTCACCTCGATACACAAATAACAGGCTGCTTTCTGAAAACAAACTATACCACCCTCCTGCCATCAGCGCAAGAAGCGCGTTAGCGCATTTATTATAATGCGTGCCTTTTCTCCGCAATTAACGAAACCAATTACTTAAAGAGCAACTTTTTGAAAGGAAACTTCTTAATTATACAAATCAAGGATAACGCCAAACTCACACGAGCGTAGCGCGGCGTATGCGCAAGTATTTGACAGTTCAATTACAAGTCGAACGCTGTCCGTATTTTTTCTTCCCATAGAAAAGTGCAGCAACTGCAAACAGAGCATGAGAAAACCGTGAGAGACGAATTGAGTGCCTTCGTTAGTTCTTCCTCTCCCCCTCTCTCTATCTCTCTCTCTTCTCTCTCTTTCTCTTATGTATATATAGTGTAGGAGAGGTGTTGCCGAGCTCGTCCTCAAACATCTCGCGTCATCATCCTTTTCTACGTTAAAAGTAAATAAACAAAAATGTAGTAAAAATAAAAATTTAGAGTATGAATCATATTTTGGTAATATGAGTTATGTTTGTAAATATTTTTCGGCAGTATATTGGAAAGAAGAAAATAATAAATCAATTTGTTGTAGTAAGGGTAAAATAATTTTGTCACCGCTAACTATATATAATAAAACACTAAAGAATCTATTATTATATGATAACAATTTTCGAACTTTAATCAGATATTATAATAACTTATTTTGTTTTGCTACATTTAGTGCAAACGTAAAATACGAAAAGAAAAAAGCTATTTATAATTTAAAAATTCAAAGACAAGTTTGTTTGATATTTGTTATATGACAATATAACGCCAAATACTTTATTACCAAGAAAAATGCAGAACCTTCGTGTGGTCAAATATATATATATATATATATATGATGACAATACTGCAATTGAAATGAAAATAAAGAGTCATAAACATTTAACTCAAGAACATTTAAAATTATTGACTGAAGTTTTAAATAGTAATCTTTATGCTAAAAAGTATAAATATTTACACGAAATAACTAATACAGAGAAACTTTCAAATTATAAATTATATTTTGTTCGTAAGAATAGTAATGAAAACCATAATTATACTAAACCATTAACGTCGGAATGTGCAGCTATAATTATTTCCAAATCAGGAATGCCTCACAATTATGATCTATGCGTTTATCCGAAAAATAATTCTAATGAAAAAGAATACACATATTTAAGTAATTATCACATCATGTTGACCCAATGGTATTTCCATTATTTTTTCCTTCAGGAGATTTAGGCTGGAGAGTATTGGTTATACTAAAAAACCATATGATTCAAAAGAAAACCTTCTAACAATATTACAGCACTATTCTTATAGATTAGCTTACAGACCAAATTCAGAAAATTTCAATCCACTTTTATTTGGAGGGAGACTAACCCAACAATTCTTTTTACATGCCTATATTATGATAGAAAACAATAGAATGAATTATTTTAGGCAGAAACAAAAAAAAATACGTACTGAATGTTATCAAGGTTTGAGGGATCATGTTATAAATAGTGCCTTAAATGTATCAGAAAATTTTGAAAAAAAAGAAAGACTAGGAAATTTTGTGTACTACCAGCAACTTATATAGGTAGTCCTAGATATATGCAGCAACATTATGAAGATGCAATGGCAATAGTAAGGGATATTGGTCTACCTGATTTATTTATAACTATGACGTGTAATCCTAAGTGGAAAGAATTAAAAAATGTATTAACGACATTTCCTATCGGAACTGCGCCCAATGATATACCAAATATTACAGTTAGATTATTTTATACAAAATTTAAGTCTTTACTTAATGATATAGAAAACCATCAAATTTTTGGAAATGCTTTAGCTTATGTGTATACTATTGAATTTCAGAAAAGAGGATTACCGTATGCACATCTTGTAGTAACTTTTGATCATAAAAATAAATTAATGACACCAGAAGCCATTAATAAACAGATTTCTGCTGAGATACCTTCTAATAATGATAAAAAATTGCAAAAATTAGTTGTAAAACATATGTTACATGGATCACGTAGTGAAAATTCTCCGTGTTACGATAAATGTAAAGATGTTTGTAAAAAAAATTTGCCTAAACCATTTCAATCGTCAACAACATTAAAAAAAAACGGTTATCCTCAATATAAACGTACAAATAATTCTTCTAATAATTTCACATATTGACTTAAAAGAAGTAAAAAAATTATTCCAGTAGATAATTCAATGGTAGTTCCTTACAATAAATGTTTATTAGAAAAATGTAAATGTCATATTAATGTTGAATATTGTGCTTCAATTTAAAGCATCAAATATATTTTTGATTATATACATAAAGGTAGTGATAGAGCTTTTTGTACATTAAAAAAAAATTATGACAAAAGAAATGGAATATATGATGATATTACTGAATATCAATATCGCCGGTACTTGAGCCGAATGGTAGCAGCATGGGGGTTACAAAAATTTCCCTTATGTGGAAGGAGTTCATACAGAAAATCAACAAAAAATTGTTTTTGAAGAAAATTATGAAATAGATGCTCTTGATAATTGGAAAACAACTTTAACAGCGCGGTTTGACTTGAATAAAAATGATAAATTTGCAAATAATATAAAATACGTTAATATACCGCATTATTATATATTTAACGTAAAAAATGTTTGGGTAAAACGTGAACGTGAACAAAAACATTATGGTATTGGACGTTTAACTATAGTATCTCCAAAAGATTCTGAAAGATTCGCTTTAAAATTAATAAATCTTATAAAAGGCGCTACTTCCTTTAAAGATTTACGTACATATAAAAATGTAACGTATAATACTCATAAAGAAGCAGCGACTGCAATGGATTTAATAGAAAACGATTTACAAATTTTAAAAATTGTTGAAGAAGCATGTCTTATTATGTTACCTTTTCAATTACGTAAATTTTTTACTTCATTTCTACTAAAAGAAAATATTCAAGCCAATATTATTTGGTAAAATTTTAAAAAATACTTTAGTAAAGATTTTTATGAAAATAAAGATAACTTAGCTTTAGATCATATAAATAAATTATTATTGTTGGAAGATTTATCTTGTACAGATTTTGGATTACCTGAACCTGATCCCATCATAAATGATATAAAATGCGATAGTAAAATAATTTCAATTAGTAATGAAATATTCGAAGATATGTTTAGAAAATTAAATGAAGATCAAAAATTTATTTTCAAACAACTTATAAAAAATATAAATAAAATAAATTTTATAGACGGTCCTGGAGGTTCGGATAAAACACTTTTATATAAAACTTTAATTTATTATTTTCTATCAAAAGCAAAAAATATTATGTCAATGGCTTGGACTGGTATAGCGTCTATTCTATTACCCAAAGGAATGACTAATCATAGAACCTTTAGATTACCATTAGATATAAATAGTATTGAAAATTCTTTTTTAAAATTAGAATCAGATAAAAAGAAATTAAGAGAAACAGAAGTCATAATCTGGGATGAAGCATCTATGATACCCAAAAAAGCTTTAGAAATTATTGACAGAACTTTAAGAGATTTATGTACAAACGATTTACCTTTTGGGGGAAAATTAATAATTTTAGGAGGTGATTATCGACAAATACTCCCAGTAATGAAAAACGGATTTAGAAGTGCTATAATTGAAGACACTATTAAATTGTTAAGTCTTGAGTGTCGAGGAATCTACTCTTATATGTGTATTGTTAGATATATTTTGGCTTATTTACCTTTTTCCTGTTGAGAGTTTAGAAATAAATACACTGCTGTAGGTTCAATCGATTTTACTTCTAATTATTTAACAATTAAATAAATGAACTTTTACAATGAATTGATACAAAATCGCTAGTGCTTTACAACTAATTATATTTGATTTGTTCGATTGATGGATAAATAGATGCGTTATATGCGCGATTAATTAATACCGATATGTTATTGAAATTATTGATATAAGAAATTCTCTTCGTAATTGAATGTAGGGTATTTGACCCGTATAAAATATTCGCTACTCCTTTTGTCGACTGGAGTTGTACGGAGTTCACGATCTGTTTACGATGACTAATTTGTGTGTTGCGAGTCGCCGTATTTATTAAGCGGTTAATTTGGGTTAAAGATGATTTTGACGCTGAGTAAAAATCCTCTTTTTAAACAAATTTAGTAGACATTTAAATATCATCCTTTCGATTTCACATTTAAAAGTGCTGATTCTAAACAAAGTTGCGATGAGCGGTTGGTTTCACAAGATCAGTGGCTCGCTACGTCACGCTGGCTGTTGCGTAGCCGAAATTGCTGTACTGTTAAAATTCGCATTCGCATCGTTTTGTGGGTCAAAGAAATGAATATTGAGATTTAATAACGTCATTAAACATATACGACATATACGACATTTGTATGTCAGAAAATTACTGGTGATAAATATGCATTGTTTAATTGAATTTAGAGATACGTCACAGACGTAACACTTTGCCCCTTAGATTGTTAAATATCGTAGAGATTCAACAAGTATAATAATAGTTAGCCATCAGTAATTTTCTGTTACAATAATTTCAAATTACAACAACGTCTTTCATAAAATGTTTTGAGAAATTTTTAAATAATTTCAATATGGTTCGTTTAAAATTGTGGTTCATTTCGTAGAAGGATGTTTACAATTTCCCTGTGTTGCAATTTTTTCCTCTATGCTAGTTGATACGTGGGTGTCAATAAATTTGCAATCACATAATTTTGTGGACCAAGAAATTACTGATGAGAATATGAATATCAAATGTAATTTATAGGATACGTTACGGACGTAACACCTCCCCCCTTAGACTGTTGAATATCGTAGAGATTCAACAAGTATAGTAATAGTTGAACCATCAGTAATTTCTTGTTACAAAAGGTTCAATAATACTAACAATTCAAATAATAAAAACAATAATAAAAATTCATATCATTAAATCCATAATAAAAATTTATATATGTAAACAATAACAAAAACAATAATAAAAATTCAATAAATTTAAACAAAATTCCGTATCGTCTATACATTTCTATAAAGTAAATCATATTTTGTTCCTAACACTAGACTACACTTAACCTACGGTTTTACTTTATATTGCATGTTGAATGCCGATTTTTCTAGCATTCAAATTTCGAAGAATTCATATAATCATGTATATCTTAATTTTACATAGCATTTCGATAATTTAATTATTTTGTTATCGGTAATTAGTAATAATTTTTGTTTTGCTGTTTTTACATAAAATAAAATCATTGATTAACAAAATTTAGAAATAAGGTGTATATTAAATAATTTTGTAGTAATTAAAAAATGAGGAGAATTATATAGGGAATGATTCAAGTGATCATTTACTTCCCTCCCTGCAAAAGATATATTTTTTTCTTTCTTTAAGTAGAATAATATTAAAGGGATTTTGATATTATTATAACAGAATTATTTTAACAATCATATTATAATTATTTCCAAAAGAAAAATACAATTTGTGTGGGTTTCTTTTTCGTAAAAAAGGAATGGAAATAACTCGAAATGATTTTGATAAATTTTGACTTGTTATAGCTTTTATGCGTCATTGTATTTTACCTTCGTTTGAAAATTTTCAGCCATATCAAAAGTTCATTTTAGAACCTAATTTTTTCTCTGGCATAGGTAGCATTCACGTGTTTGCTTTAAAGAATACGCAATCTGTTAGATTAGAAAAATATTTTACATACTCAATTCGATGCAGAATAGTGTATCTTGTAGGATGATCATGTTAAGATATGTCTGAACTGATCACTTCCAATACATATATTCTATTTAATCTTAGCAATGTGAACATAGCTACCTAGACAATTTTTCCTGTTCTTAAACTCTTTAAAAAATTTTATGAGTGCAAACAATTGTTTTGTTTTTTAGGCAAATACAGTTTAATTTTGCATAAAATTATAGTCAAATTATTTTTTTTTTCTTATGTGAAAAGATTTGGGAATGTTTTTATATCTTTTCCTTTTGGATTAGTTCTATGTTTTCTTATAAAATCATAAGTTATTAAATTGATCCCTCTAAAATTTTTCTACTTTGTGACTAAAATTTCTGTTAAATAATTTTTTTATTATTTAATAACACATAATTTTTACAAATAAAATTTTTGCTTGTTTCATTATTGCAGAACGAAAATTGAGATATTTTAATATGTAATCATAATTATTTTGTTTGTTGTTCTATATATTTCAAGTTATCAACGATATTATTATTAGTTGTAGTATTATTTCTAAAATTTATCATGTATGAATTTTTTTGCTTTCTTCGTAAAAAAATTTCTTAGAATTTCATTATTCAAACTTATATTATTCCGATCGCATTTTTATAAAATTATTAACTTTCTTAGGAAATATAGTTGCTTTTAACAAAATTCTGACAAGTTGATACGAACAATTGTAGACAAACGGATAAGTGGTTATAATTTTAAATTGTATATTTGGTAAAATCTGGATCACCTTAGGGTTAGTTCACCAAGAAGTAGGATGGTTTTGCTTCAAATGGAAAAGTTCAGCTGCAATTATAATTCTCTATTGCTGTATTAAATTTGGAAAAATAAGAAGAGATTATGATAGATGTTAATATTGAGTATGTTGTCCATATCCTAAAACAAAAATGTTATGTTATTATTTTTTTATTATTAACAAGGCTTAGTTTATTTGTATGGACTGTTTTTGCCTTTCCTTTATAGTCTATGACAACATTATTATTTTCATTTACTTTAATAATGTCAAAAGGGCCATGATAATGATCTTTTGTCAAGTTTCCCTGGTTTAGGTTCTTTGATCAACCATACTTTATCTCCCATTTTAAATTCTCTTGGGTTAATAAATCTGTCATAATATATCTTTGATTTTTCTTTTGACATTATTAATGTTTGTATTGCTATTAAGGCAATTTCTCTCATATTATTAATCAGTTTTTCTAAATATCCATTATAGGTCGGTAATAATTCTGATTTTTTTACTGGTTCGCTAGATGGAATTCTAGCAGGACAGGCAGAAACTAGTTCATATGGTGTGAAGTGATGGCTAGTATGTACACTAGTATTATAATGAAATTGTGCAAAATCCAATAGTTCATCCCATTCATATTTCTTTGTAGAAAAATTTTTTTAATATTCACACAACGGGTGGTGTGCTCTTTCTAATGAACCATTAGATTGCGGCGAGAAAGCTGTAGTTTCAATTTTATCAAATTTAAACCTTTTAGCTATCTGTTTCATTATTTTACTCGTGAAATTAGCCCCTCTATCGGCTAGTACTATCTTTGGACATCCAAATATACATATAAATCTTTTTATAAAAGCATCTGAAACCGATTCTGCTGTTTGATCTCTTAAACATACTATAATTACAAATTTTGATAATTGATCCTGTATAGATAAAATATATTTATTATTATTTTTAGTAATGTTAAATGGTCCTACAATATCCATTGCGATTTTATCGAATGCTTTCCCCGGTGTATCTGTGATAATCATTGGTTGTTTAGTCTTTTTCCGCTTTAATTTAATTCTTTGACAATCTTCGCATTTTTTTATTCTGTTTTGGATGTCTGATTTTAAGTTTTCCCAAAAATATTTTTCCTTAAGTCTATTGTATGTTCTATTTACACCTGAATGTCCTCCTATCATAGAGGAGTGATACATGTGTAACGTCCGTGTTACAATGTCGCGAAAACGGTAAAGTAAGCGCGATAAATGTTCCAGTTTCGGTTTACGCTTACATGTAATAACCACGGGAGTAGGAACGTGTGAAAATAGCTAATCGGACTACCAAAATAAACAATGCTAATGCGCGAAATTCATTAAGCGGCAAACGTCAGCGTCAGTGAACAATTAGAGAGACAGAAAAAAGATAAAGGATAGCGATCTACAGAGTTACTTATTTTGGGGCGGTTGCGGTTGTCTCGTTCTCTCAGTTAGCCCTCGGCAGTCTCAGGGCCCAAGCGCAGCAGGCGATACAAATGGCAGAAGGACAGAATTGTGTAAATAAAGTAACACTCAAAAATGCAATTATGTGATGTTTATTAATTGCATAAAGTTACGTTAAAACTGTTACACACTGATTGTAGTCGAGATATAATATCAACAATTATTCGCGAGACTACAATTAGAGAAGCTTGACAAATATTTTAAGTTAATTCCACACGAAAATATTCTAAGTCAATTATACTCGAAATTATTTTAAGTAAATTCTGCTCGAAAATATTCTAAGTTAATTCTGCTCGAAAATATTCTAAGTTAATTCTGCTCGAAAATATTCTAAGTCAGAATACAAAATGTCGGAAATTATTCTAAGTCCAATTGTTACAATTAAATAGTCGTCGGTCAAGGACTTCGCCCTTCAAGAGCAAAAGCTTCTGCCTCGAGTGCAGGCGCGATGCGGCTTTTATACCCGCGCTTCTATCTAGGGCAGATGCAAAGGTAGAGGAGTGTAGGGTATCTCATCTTTTGCATGGGGTGGCAAAGATGCGGATGGGGAACTCGGGTTCAAATGTGGCGCTCGCCAAGGACAACGGTTGGATCGATAGGCGGTAAGGAAACGGGTAAGGTAGGATTTGTTACCATGCGAATTGTGACTCACGCAGGTAACCCAGTTGCTACTAGGTGGCGTTACTGACAGGAAATAGGACTCATGGTAACATGAAGAAAAAAAGGTTGTAGGGTGGTAAGGATAGATGGTAGCACGGGTGTCAAAAGTAGCGGTCAGTCGTGCTCGACGTGACACGTCCCCCTCCCAAAGACGTGCGCTGCGGGACGGCGCTTGCTGGTCCCTCCGCCCAAATGTCACCACGGGCGGGGAGCTGAGTTTTTTGACTCCACCCCGACAGCGAGTCGTCTCAAATTCAGACTCTGTGTCTGTTTTTTTTTTTTTTTTTGTGTTGTGTGTGTTGGGGGTGCTTTTATTTTATTTATTTATAATTCATTTATTTTGAGTATAAATGTAATAGCTATTTCCTTATGACTAACATGATAAATACATTTGGAAAAAAAATTTTCCATTACAAGTTTCAATTTGTTAGTCGCCTAATGTGGTTGATGGCAATCAAAAATCCGCCCACAGTGTACACGACCATCCTGTAATCCTGCCATTCCCATGCCTGGCTCTCCTTGACCCAGACATCTGGCTGTGGCTCTGGCTCGTGCTGCTCCCATCCATGTTGTACCAACCAGGGTTCGGGCTCATCATCCCAGTTATCCTCCGGCACTTCCACCATGCCCGGGAGAATTGGCCCTCCTCCACACTCTGGGCACAGCGTCTCCTCCAACGCTCCTATGTGCGTCTCGTCTTCAGAACAAAGGCACCAGTCCAGGGTGTCCGTGCTGGTGCTCTGCTGTACGCAATCTCAGCAATTCCGCCATGCGGCAAGGTCAACGCCACACTCGCTGCAGTTACCATAGTTCTTCCAACCTCCATACCCCTCGCCGCCGTGCGGCAAGAGTATACGATCCAAAGAAAATCGCTGCAACTCAAACCAGTCGTTGGCTTCACACAAATAAGCCCTGTTCCATTGGACTTGCGCTTCTTCGCTTGGGGTGCCGACCACGTCCCAACGGTCCTGGCGGTTCATGATCGGCCACAGCCTTCGCGCCCACATTTGGTGCCACGGCAGACGGCGCTCGGATGGCGCGAAATCACTCTCTTCCTGACTAGCCCCATCGATGTACCAGCTCCTGGCGTACCCCCATAGCGTCAAGTACACCAGCTGCGCTAACCGACCACCTCGATTTCGCAACTGGATATTCGGCGACACAAAACTTTCCAAAGCCAGTCGCTGTAGCCTTGGCACCTGCTCTTGTTCGTGGTCCATAATGGTCTGTAGAAACTTGGAACCTCTGGAACACGGGTGTCGTGCGAAAGCGGGCGTAACTGCCTGGGCGGCCTAATTAGTCTGCAACAAAATAAATCTGCGATGGTGCTGATGCGAGCGTTGGCGCGCTAATGCTTCCTTTCGACGAGACAGCTCTCGAACTGGACCCATCTTTATGGAATTTGAGTAACAGGGAGGGGATGGGTTTGTGTAGTGAGGGAAAAGCTGAAAGGAAAATTTTCTCTTTTTTTTTGCTCTGCCCTACCCTCTCGACTACTTTCTCCAAAACCCTTCCATTCAATTTAAAATGAAAAAGGTAAAGTAGCTAAATATTCCAATTGCTCATGTTTGTTATTAAATTACTAACATCTACTAACTTATAATTTCAATTAATTATACTACCGCAGCCGAGTTAATGTATCTCTGACCTATGCTTACCTATAGTTTCAAGCTTAACAAATTACTGACTTAACGTCGCACATTTTGTTCACAAACTATTTTACGAATACTCTAAAATTTTTTTTTTTTTTTTTTTTTTAAACACCCGATAATATGGTATCAATAGCAGTTAAACAAGCGACTGTTTTCGAAGGACCAGCTTCGCTATTTCTTGACGGACCCGGCTTCGGCGCGCTATCGTTACAAACTTTTATTAAAGCCGATTTCGCAGGGCTTGCCTCACAATTTTTAATCGGTACCGGCGGCGACCGCGGTTCTTCATAATGCGACATACCTGTGAAATTACATTTAAAACCGTGGTCCAAGGGGTACATTGGTACATATGCATCCTCTGTTTCCTCTGAACGACTGTCTTTATTTTTAAGTAAGCGAAAAGCAAAGTACGTGAATACACCCAAAAATGTAACTATAATTATACTCAAAATTGCATAGAATATTATATATAACAAATCTTTAGTGGTAATTGCCCCGCTTGTCTCGGCGATGCTACTCGCAATTTGCTTTTCTTTCCTTTGTTTAAATACTAACTCTCGATGGATGTTTAACTTTAGATTGGACACAATTATATCCTGATGGTTATACCGGCCGTCAAAACCATAAACTTCGCGCTCATCGATTCTCATTTTACAATTTTTTGGCAGCTCCACAATTTGGCTCCCCGAGATAGGTATTTTGTAAATATTTCCCGAGCACATAACTTCTAGCCTATGTTCATTTATAGTTGACGCCAGCCACAAACGTTTATTCGTCATTCTTTGAAAATACTGCTCCTTTCCTTGTGAAAACTGAATATTACATAATGGCAATTTCCGATAATTTGGTTTAGTTAGTAACATTTTCTCGCACGAGATATAATTTTCAAAATAAAATTCGTTTTCAAAAAGGAAAAAGGTATTTCTCTCGTCACATTTACTCAAATCCTTAGTTTTGGTTTAGAAATGGTCTTTGGTTTAGAAATCGATAGCGATCGCTCGAGTCGGCTACAGCGATATAATCCGCTCGCGGCTTAATATGAGCTGCTAAGGTTTTGCTTCAAAATTTGCTTGGAAAACTGGAAAAGGTTGCATTTCATATAATAAGAATAGATCTTTATCGGTAAATGGAATTACCATCTCAATAAATAATTCATTATTAACAAACACAATATGCACCTTAACCAACTGCCCCAACAAAATTGACCCGAAATTTGATATCAAAAACGGCAAAGACAATTTTCTATCATCCCTAATTTGAATTAAAAATTTATTTAATTCTGCAGCGGTAAACAAAACCTTTTGGTGCCCCAATAAATCACACAAGTTCAAAATAAGGTGCTTGAATTTTCCGATTATTTCGAGCAATTCATATAAATTCTCTAGGATAAATTGAAAGTTAACGTCGACTTTATGTTCGCCCCACGGTACTTTCGTAATTTGCTTATGCAATTTTTCAAATTTCTGCTGAATGATTAAACTTTCGCGCGCGTAGTCATTTTCAATTATGCAGGTGTTTACCCTATCTCCCAACATTATCTCGAGCTTATCCTCGCGCAATTTACCCATAAATACACTATTTTCCCTATAATTTTCTAATACATAACTCGTGGGGGGAACATTAAACTCCTCCCCCCTAGGGACTACTACGAGGTCGTAAAACAACTCGCTTTTTCTCAAATTTTTTGTTACTTCTTGAAGATTACGCAATTCAATGTCCAGCACTCTACCCATGTGAGTTATTGTGCCGTTCGATTTGCGCATCTGTTGGTACGCGTCTGGGATAGCCTCCAATTCTGCTCTGCCCAGCTTAGTCGCCGTCTTATAAACTCCGTGTTGACCGATGTTACCACACTCCACTTTTCCTTGATAAACACTACCTCTTTGGCCTTAACAAACACCAGCCCTGGATTATTGTCAACGG
This sequence comes from Torymus aiolomorphi, assembly GCA_036365515.1. Taxonomy (NCBI): domain Eukaryota; kingdom Metazoa; phylum Arthropoda; class Insecta; order Hymenoptera; family Torymidae; genus Torymus; species Torymus aiolomorphi. Next base: position 101,422,706 of record CM070876.1, on the reverse strand, counting down.
CGTGGTAATAGGGCATTAAATCCTTTTGTAGTGAGCTCGAAATGCTCATCAGCAAAGCACAACCCTTCATTAGTAGCTTAAAGCCCATAGTTATTGTGTTTACTGCCTACCACTTTCCCTTTTGCTGAAAACCAATAATTACCAAAAATAAGATAAGGTTTTATCTACTACAAAAAATTCAAAGATACAAAAAGGTATCATTAAAGCAGTTTATTTGTGCAAAAGCAAATTTTTTTTGTTTTTTTTTTGTTATTTGACATCTACAAAGTGCAACATTACATTTTCTATTAATGACAAACTATGCCGTGACCCCTTTTTTTTGCAATTTATTATTCCTTAATTTGTTTACATTCTGGCTCCCCTTCTAAACCGCGCCTAGAATCATTAAGTGTCCTGTCTCCAAATTCCTTCTGGCCCATTAAATTATCAAATTCTATCTGAGTCATAGTCCAAGTAGCCTTAGTTTTATTGGTGGGCCAATAAGGGCTCGCTACACGCGGTACAACTTCCGTGCTACTACTTGCGACCGGAGAGCTCGACCCACCGATCTTTAACCCGCTGTGCCTACGTGCTAACTGCACTTCGGGTTTCTTGGTCACAGCACTTACATCTCGAACAATATTAGGTTGATTACACAAATTACGGTCGTTATTAACATTCACATTCTTAACACGAGTGCCTGCCGCCAGTGATTCGCCTCCCGTTACGCTTACAATGATTGGCCCCGGGCTTCCGCCTAAATTTTCGTCTATGCCATTAGAACTATCTAAATTTGTCACTGCCGTAAAATCGTCGGCCGCAAACACTTGAGGCTGAGCCCCCGCTGTGGGAAGCTCAGTTCGCCCGTTGTTTCTGAGGCGCCATAAGGCTATAAGATCATTAGTCAGCTTTAACAAACAGTCATTGTACCATAGTACTGGCATTGCACTCATGTGCACGTGCGCATGTATAGCTTCGATTTGCGAGATAGTGGGCGATTTTTCCAAATGTATTTCAACTAACGGATGCCTCGTGGTTACCTGCCTTACGTCCCTCCTAATAAATGTTTTTACCGATTTGCAAATAGCACATTCGATTACTTTAATTAAACCTAAATTCTGTCCACAAGTTCTGGCCAATTCTAACGTATACAAATTTTACAATAAAGGATGTAATTTAGTCATGAAACACACAGCACATACGTGCTCCTCCCTGAACCCGTAAGCAACGCGCTCGAAATTACGAATTATTGACATGTTGCTATAATTCAAAGTAATTTTATGAGTTAATACAAAACCTCGGCTATTGGATAAGATAGCAATTCCTCACCCACTAAAATGTATACCCGAATACACCTTTCACAAGCTTCACCTATTCGCAAGAACAGTAATTGTCGGCGGCAAATTTTACAACACGTCGGCACCGCTAAGCTAGAGTGCACTAATATGTGATAATCAATGCAAGGTTCAAGTAATCGAAACGGGTCCTCTACACGCATGGAGTAACAATTTTTACAAAAGAAGTTATACGATTCTTCGTCTACATACACTGTTCTGTCTCCTTCTCGCACGCTCCAACAGGGATGCTTTCGCAGGCGCTCTAACACTTGCGCGAAGTCAGGCCTTTCACTCTGCTCTAATGGCTAAAAAAGAAAATTTGCAAATTATTTTAAATTACAACTATTAAATTAAATCATTGCGATTACAAACTACTACTGTCCGCATGTTCGCCAAATCATCAAGATGGTAAGCAATTTGCTCGGCATGACGTCGCGCTTGCGCAAAATTATTATAAAATTCTGGCTTACAGATATAATGCTTAACGCTAAGTTGCAAACCCGAGACATAGCAAAAGATAGCCAATCTTTCTCGCTCAAATTCAGAGTCAGTAACTTCAATCATCCCTCTACTCGCAATCCTGCCCGCGTGAACATAAATCTCATAAGTACGCTGCATTCGCGTGCTATATGCAAGCAACCGCTCGTTTCAGTTCTGAGCCGCCCATACTAAACGACTCCTGAGTGCGATCAAATCGTCAAGCAATGATTTTTTCTGACTAGGTCTCATTTTAATGGTCTGAGTGACTAGATAAGCTTTTATTAATATTAGTTATAAGCAAAAGTTAAAAGTTAATTCAAACTATATTTCGCGGCGGTAAAGATGGATTATTTTGTTCGTTCAGTATGGGATATAGCTTATTTTCAATTACTCCTGGATTATTTTTTTAATTATTTTCTGACCATTGGCATTCCAATTGATATTTCTGTGTAGTACAGGTAAACGGAGCTTCGGCGGCAGACGGAGCAGACTGCCCTTTAACAGGCGCACCTTCCTTCGATTTTTCCGGTTCGTAGTTTTTCCCCAAATGTAAATGCAGGTGCGTAAGCGAATTCCAGAGAGTTCCTAAAATGTGCACCGACCAACCATAAGGGCTGTATAAAACATATCCGTGAATAATGATGTCAAGTATAAATTTAATTAAACGGAAAATCATAAGAAGAGATATTAATGCTGCGCTTATTGACCCAAAGGTAATTAACCGCGACCAAACGCGGCCCCATGCAGAGTCGGCAATGCGCGAAAGCGCTTCCTCATCGAGGAGCCCCGAAATCGATCCGGACCCATTCATTCTGCTTTTGCCCGAATATCCGTACGCCAAATTGTTTAAAATCGCACCCCTCTCGTTCGGTAACATAATAAAATTTTTTAAGCTTTCAATGTCTCCGTAGGAATAAATTCCGCTATTAGCTAAATCAGTTGGATTATTATAAGTCCATGACTGTTGAATTTGTGGCTTTATAATTGACGGAGTATCTTGTATGGCAATCTGTGGCAACATTTTAAACCAACGCTCTCCTATCAAAAACATAACCGGAATCATAGTATCGCATTTTGCTTTTGTTCCAAATTCACGTAAAATGTGAGTCCGTGGTGCTAAAAATAGCAATTTATCCTCCCATGATACAGGCAATTCCTGATAGCAATCTTCCGTCGGCCTAACCTTCACTTCGACCTGTACACACTTCAATATATGCACCACCTCGCCAGCTAATAGGCTTATATAGCACGGTCCCTTCATGATTTGATACGCTAATAAATCAGGCGAGATAGTAGCTATACTAAGCGAGTTAGCGAGTACCTTACGTTCTAATTCACACTGTTTTTCTATTATATCCCTATATAAACGCCTCATCTGCCCCTTAATGTGCGCATCTACATAAACAAATTTCGAATTTACATATGCGAAAATATCAGTGTTGCTAATACTAACCCCTTTTTGGACTATTAATCTCTCATGCTCCGGATCAAGTAAGATAAATAATTTCGGATGCTCCGTGCGAATTAATTGATAAGAGCAAACGTTTACTAGACCAATGTCTTTAAACGCGAAAGACAAACCTTCCGCTTCTAAAATATATAACGGCCGGCGCTCGTTATCCCTCTCAATAACCTTCATTACAGGCCCGGTATACAAAGAAGTATATTGACGAGCCTCGCACGGGCCCGTAGGTATCATATCCCAAAACGCGTAACCGAATTGCATATCTACGCAATGATCGTCAGCAAATGCACACTGCGTACCCGATTCTAATCTGATTTTGTTATTGTTCAAGATGACCGCGTTGAAGCGTTCTTCCAATTTTACGGTCACATATCCGTGCACAACTACGTCATAAAATTCTCAGTACGGGTCAGAGTAGTGACCCGTGTTTGCACACGACCCGACCGCTTTAATGGCTCCCGCGAACGTGATTGGAAACGTAACCAAGTCATTTATCCTCAATTCTCCGAGAGCGTTCTCCGCGATAGAAATTGACTTATGCACGTGCATTTTAATACACGTGTCTCTAGTCACTTCACGTAAGAAATTCACCTCCCCGTTTTTAACGTGAGAGATATGCGACCACATACCGCAATGCGCAACCGTTCTTTTAATTTCCACTTTACAATATCTAACTAGCGTATCAGCGTACTCGTTTATTTGTAAAAGTCTAATTTCCGTTTTAGTAACGTTAAGGATCGGCTCCGGCAGGTCGCACTCTCCCACATTAACCAAAGAAAACGTAGTAAAATTAGTAAATTTTTGTCCGCAATCATATCCGATCAGCCCGAAAGTTATTTTAATTTTCAAAGTTGTTGCGAGAATGAACATCAAAGTCCTCATCTGTAAACATGAATAAAAATGTTAACTTTCTAACTTACGCTAAGCTTACTTTTTATTCTTACAATCTTTCGGAGTCTGCGTGCGGTTTAACATGCGACAAGCGTAAGCGATTACTATGCACAACTTTGGTCTTACTTTCATTAATTTGAATTTTTACATTGCCATTTTCCCAGATTTCAATTATTAAGTAAGGGCCAGAATATTGATTTTCAAATTTATGCGGTTTTGGCCCGCTCTGCAACTACACAAAATCACCTATTTTGAAATTCTTATGGTTTGATTTTTTATCATAACATTCTGTAGCTTTTTGTTTAGCCGATAATAGTTTTTCTTGTGCGGTTCTTTGAAGAAAACTCAATCTTTCGACCAAAGTTGTCATGTACCCTGCGTAAGTAGACAATAAATCTTCCGACTCTAAGGGGTCGCTCGAGGTCACTCTCGCCAGGCGCCCGAACACTAAGTCGAACGGAGTGTGTTGGGTTCCTTCATGTTTGCCCGTGTTGAAATTAAACATTGCTAACTCAACCCACTCATCCCAAACTAAATGTTTCGTGGCAAACATTTTCAAAAATTCACTAAGTGGCGAGTGCGAGCGCTCTAAAGAGCCGTTAGATTGAGGGTGAAAAGCGGTAGTTTTTACTTGCTTTATTTTAAATCGTTTTGCAACGCGCTTAACTAATTTACTAAGAAAATTGGTACCTTGATCAGTAAGCATAGCTCGTGGTGCGCCGAAAGTACAGATAAAGCGTTTAATAAAGGCGTCTGCTGCAGTAATAGCAGTTTGGTCTTTTAAAGGGACTCCCACCGAGAATTTTGTAAATTGATCCTGCATAGTTAAAATGTACTCGGATTCGTCTTTAGTTCTTGGTAACGGTCCTACAATGTCCAAACTAACCGTGAAAAATGGAATACAAGGGTGGTCCGTTATAATCATTTTCTCTTTTGTTTTGACCCGCACTAATTTTTTAAGCTGGCAAGGAACGCATTTTTGAATGAAGGCTTGTATGTCCTCCTTTAAATGCTCCCATTGATATTTATATTTTATTCTATTCAAAGTTTTAGTTACTCCTTTATGCCCACCCGCCGCCGAACAATGAGCTTCGTGAATTATATCCGCTCTTTTACTCGGCTCCGGGTGCTGTATGAGTCCACGGCAAATAATTATTTTAACACTATTATTACCTAATTCACGTCTTAAACAGGTCAAAATATCTTTAAACTCAACATTTTCGATATTACTGCTCCTAGCCATACTAAAAGAAACAATTTGTTTAATGTCTAACAATTTGGCTACCTTCCTAAATAACTGTGTCAAAATTTCTAAGGTATCGCATAAGCTATTTTTACCTTTACCCCTAAGCGGTAAAACAAAATGCATTTTTTTATTCGCCTTAATGGTTTTAGGCTCTCCCGTTACTAAACTCTCGAAATGCGGAAGCTTCCCTAAATCCTTTAATTGCTTAGACCCCTCATCGAGTGGGTCTCCGTCAGTGCTTACAAAATAAAGGTAACTATCCTTCCTCATAAACAGTTTCTCTCTACAATAGATTATATTGTCTTGAGGACCGCACGTTTCCGGCGCGACACTTTTTTCTTTGACCGAGTCCTCGTCCCCGAAAGTCATGTCGGGAAAGGGATCTTTAAACGCCGAGATGTTGTCATGCCCGGATGCTTCTCCGCACGCGAGCTCTCTTGACATAACCGTTTGCTCACTTTCCTCGGGCGCGAACGCAGAGACAGATGGCGAGGTTGGTCTGTGTAGCGTTTCTTTTTTATTGCTATCCGCAGCTTGTGGTACAAGAGACGCATACGCCTCCTTATCTTCGACAAGGGACGCGCATTCATGAACTTCTTCGACCGCGGGGGCTACATTTCTTTTACGCGGCGCGAGAGCTTTAATGGTTTGCTTATACTTTTCACTGGCTTGGCGGCCCGCACGCTTACGCGTGGCCATTGCATGCACTGTGGGCGCGCCGTCTCCTTGCTGGCTTTGCCGTTCTTGGGCCGGGTCTACTGTCTGTTCGCCAGCGACAGGTAGGCGCCCCTCTCCCCGTACGCCGGCTTGTGTAGCTACGCATACTTTTTCCGTAATCGGGTTGCGTGAAAGTGCGTCCGCGTTCAGATTTAATTCACCTTTCTTATAGAGTACGTCGAATTGATAGTCTAAAAGTTTTAAACGCCAACGCGTGACTCTAGATCCTGGATCATTATGATTATTCAACCAAACTAGCGGCCTGTGATCAGTGATTAAAGTGAATTTATTCCCGTATAAGTAAGGTCTGAATTGCGTAATAGCGTACACGATTGCTAATGCTTCTTTTGAAAACGTACAATAATTCTTTTCTGCTTGATTCATCGCGCGCGATACAAAGGCTATGGGACGATCTTTTCCAATTTCTCCTTGCGATAAAACTGCCCCGAGCGTGTACCCGCTAGCGTCGGTAGTTACTAAAAACTTTTCTTCGAAATGCGGATGCGCTAAAACCGGTGGTTCGCATAACTTATCATGGAGAGTCAAATGCCGTTTGCGCGCTCTCGTCCGAAACAAAAAGTTGTTCTTTTCTAAGAAGGTCTGTTAAAGGCTTGGCTATCCGTGCAAAACCATTAATAAATCGCCTATAATAACCAGCTAGTCCTAAAAATTGTTTAATATTTTTCTGAGTTCTAGGCACTGGAAATTCTTTAACTGCTTTTAGTTTTTCCCGGTCCGGACGTAAACCGTCACTGCTAATTATATGTCCCAAATAATTAATTTCCGGTTTAAGAAATTCACACTTTTCCGGTTGCAAAACTAAATAGCATGGCGCAGTTTTTCAAATAATTTCTCGATTGTTTCTATGTGATCGTTAAAAGTTTTAGAGTAGACGCAAATGTCATCAAAAAAATGAACCACGTTTCTCATGCCGGCAATTACTTTAAGAACGAGTCACAAAAATACCGGTGCGGTTGTTTTTAATCCAAAAGGTGATCTAACAAAATGAAATAAACCGAGCTCACAAGAAAAAGCTGTAAGCTGTTTTTTCTCTGTCCTCAGCTTTAATTTTAATTTGATGATAACCCGCGTTTAAATCGAAAACTGAGAAAAATTTGGCATCACCGAGTTGATCGAAAATATCCGCTATGTTCGGAACCGGATGATTGTAATCGGGTATAATGGCGTTTAACTTCCTAAAGTCTACTACTACCCGAAATTTTTTCTTGCCGTCGGGTTCCGGTTTTTTGTCAACGCAGAACACCGGCGCCGAGTAGGCGCTTGTCGAAGGCTCGACGATGCCATTCTCTAACATTTCTTTTACCTGCCTATTGTTTTCTTCTTTTAAAATAGGTGGGTGTCTAAATTGTTTAATTCTAATTGGAATATTCGTTGTTGTGGGTATCTCATGTTCAATTACGTTAGTCGTAGGCATAATATCTCCCGCTAAATAGAATCGATCCGAAAATTTCACAAGGAGTGACTCAATTTCGGCTAATTGATTAGGTGACAAATGCTTAAGTCGTAAAAGCTCTCTTAATTTAGTCACCCTCTTATTTCCTAAAAGGAAAACCGTGTCTGACATGCACATAATTTGATGGTCGCGTGGCTCCCCTATTTTATGGCTCCGCCTTTCTACCCTAGTCTGGTTACCTAAGTGCGGAGGGTGCGGCCTATGCTTCCATACTGACCAGACTACTCCATTTATATTTCTTTTAATTTCATGCAGCAATTGTCGTAAAACACATAACATGTCAGAAGTCACCTCGTTGTTAGTCACGCGATACTCTCTCATTTTCTTAAAAATAGGTTTGGCAGTGCAACAAATAACAGACAATGCGTTAGCGTATAAGCGTAATAACGAAGCGCATCTCGAAGTTTGCAAGTAAGCTAGCTTTCCAAGCTTGACCTGTAGCCCCTCAATAAGGTGTGCCAGCTGAAAATCCTCTCGAGCTAAAGCATAAGACAATGCCCTGGATAATTTATTATTTCCGCCCTTCTCAATATTGTCGCACAACAACAAGTTTTGGTTCCTTAACAAATTACTAATTTTACTAAAAGTATTTCTTTTAATCTTAGTTCTTTTATAAATTTCATGTTTGTATTTAATACGCGTAAAAGTCCTTATTTTATTACAAACAACATTTACTTTTCCTCTATTTTTATTCAATGCAATTTTTGATTTACAATTTGTTATATTTAGGCTAACACTTCTCCCTTGAGTGCTGACACTAATACTATTTTTACAAATTAAAATTTTCAAATTTTTCTTATTTTCAAATTTAGCCAAATTTTTTACAAGAAGATCTTCACTAACTCTATTTTCCCAATTTTTATTTAACAAGTCCAAATACTGTCGAGGTACGCTATCTTTTAACGCTTCCTCTTTAAGTAAATTATTTCCAAATATAATTCTGTTCACTTTTTCTTCCAAACTTTTATTTTTACTAAGCTTAGTTCTCAAATTTTGCTTTTTAGCTATTTTAACTAACCGATTTTTATTTTCACAATGCTTAACTTTCAAATCTTTATTTTTATCAATTTTTAAGTTTAAGCTTTTATTTTCACAAATTTCATTTTTCAATTCTCTAGTTTTTTCAGATTTCAAATCCAAATTTTTGTTTTTACAAATTTTATTTTTCAAATGGCTAGCTTCTTCAAAGTTCAAATTCAAATTTTTGCTTTTACCAATTTTATTTTCCGAATCACTAGTTTTTTTAAAGTTCAAATTCAAAATTTTGCTTTCACAATTTTTACTTTCCAAATCACTAGTTTTTTCAAATTTCAAATTCAAATTTTTGTTTTCATCAATTCAAATGGAGCAATACTTTTAAGCGAAGAAAGACAATCATCTGAAATAACTTTCTCATGCAAAGCAGGTAAATCGCTATAAACGTTCCGAGTGCTACACTTGCCTAAAACAACACTGGATTTGTCCGACCGAGCAGATGCTACGGGATTTTTCGTGTGTCCGCGTCCGGAATTGCGCTCATCCCCCCACATCGTACCCTGCGTTACTTCCTTATGTCGTTCGGCTCGTGCCAAACTTACACTCTCTTTGTTTATTGGCCGCGCGATATCTACACTACTCGTGCACCGTAAACTGATTACGTGAGAAGCGATTTCCAAAAAATTTTCTTCATAATTAATTTTTGCCCCGTATTTTCTTAACATTTCGCTGCCGATTAACCCGTCCTCTTCAATAGGAAAATCGTCAGGAACCAAATGAAAATACAATGTTAAATCGCGGAAAATCAAGGGTATTTTCCCGCGCGAGTTAATCGATTCCTTAGTAATACCTTTAAGTTCAAGAATTTCGTTTTCAAAAACAATGGCTTTACTAGGTTTTTTTACTAATTTTAAGCAAAGACGGGCCTGCTCCCGTATCTAACACTAATTTGAGCGATACCTGATAATTTTCAAATGGCATTTCTATTACAGGTGACTTACTATTTATACTTAACAAAATGGACTTTCGCGCAAATTTTAATTCTGATTTGTGTTTGATTGGAGTGGGTGCGCGCTTTCTGATTGCGCCCAGGTCGCGCCCTGTGCCGCGGGGCTGTTCGCGTTTCCCGCTTCACGTTGTAATTTTTTTCTATTCTTTCTTTCTATTACGTGGCATTCATTCTTCCAGTGTCCCTCTTTTTTACAATAATTGCAAAGTTTAACAAAATTATTGATTTGATTCGATTGTGCCACTGCGGGACTGTGCGATCCCGGACTATATTGATTTTGTGAAACTTGGGGCGTGGCCGGCCGCGCGCTAGCCAATGGGTTCGCGGCTGGCGCCGAGACGTGCGCCTGCGTAGCTATGGGCTGCGCCCATGTAGTCGGCTGTGTCGCCGATTGCTGTGTGCCCGGGTGTAATAATGATTTTAACGTCCAACAGTTTTTCGCGATATTATTTCTTTTGCCACAATATTGACAAATTTCAGTCGGTTTATTTTGAACAATCTTAACTTCAGCCGATTCTGCTCAGTTTGTTATTTTCTTGATTTAATTTACTTTTACGCGTTGGTTCGGTTTTCTCTAAATCTGTAACCTCACGCTTTATTTCTATCGCTTTTTCTACGGCTTCCTGAAAAGTTGCGACCACCCCCATGCGCCTCTTAATTTCCCAATCCATACCGCGTACAAAAAATTTTAATTTATCGGCTTCCACATGCTGTATGAACCCCGCATCATCCCTTTTTTCTCTTTTTGCGGCCTCTTTTAATTCTATTGCGATACGCCTCACTCTGTTTGCAAATGTTATAATGTTTTCTTTTTCTCTTTGTCTGGCCGCGGCTAATTCCCCCATCAAGGTGTGATGTGTTTTATACGATCCGAAATTTGCCTCAAAATATTTAACTAGATCCGTCATATTAAAAAAAAATATTTCCTCCATTGACTTTGCTGCTTCACCCGTTAGCCGTCGTCTAATTAATTTTACCAGGTCGGCTTCGTTTGCTGCCGGAATCATGCTAACGGCTTCTCTTAAACCGAATAAAAAGGTACTAAGTGGAATATTACTACCGTCAAATTTTGGTATGCAGTCTAGTGCATCTTTAATCGACAAATTTTTTAACGGAGTTAAAGTTGCATTTGGGCGAAAAGAATTCATTGTCGTTGGCAGTGTTGTTCTAACATTAGCAACTAAAGGCGTACTATGCCCCCTTCCCCCCTGCTACGTGCGGAGTATAATTTGCCGAATTTAATAAGTTTGCATCAAAATTCACTTTATTTTATGTATTATCCCCGTCTGCTGCGTTTAATACCGTTTTATACTGCGTAGCTTCACCGTTTTCCGTTAATTCTTGATCGGATTTAATTAGAGCAAGAAGTTTTTCGGTAATCAAATGTTTATCTACGCTCGAGATTGCTTCCATAATTTCAATAACACTAATATTGTGATGCATAAATTCGCGTAAAATGTCTATCATGATTTCATCTTGACAAATTTTTTCAACTAACGCCCTATCCGCGGTTTCTGCGAGAGATAACTTCAACTTCTTAACATCCCGAATTCTTTCCGGATTAACTTCCGATGCCGATTGATATCTAGCCCTGAGCACTGCTACTAACTCATTGAGCGTAGCCGTAACTAACTTAGGTTCCTCTAAACTAAGATATTTTCGCAAAATCTCCGTTGCTTCTGAATTCCTAGCGGCCGCACCGTTTGAAGCTGCCATTCTAATAATTCATTTATATTTTTCTTTTGAACGCTAGAAACGAAGAGAAAAAGAAAATTTTTATAACTGTGATATGTATGTAAAAAAAAATGTTCACTATTTTCACTGTTATCCCGGAGGTGGGCCCCCAATTGTAACGTCCGTGTTACAATGTCGCGAAAATTGTAAAGTAGGCGCGATAAATGTTCCAGTTTCGGTTTACGCCTACACGTAATAACCACGGGAGTAGGAACGCGTGAAAATAGCTAATCGGACTACCAAAATAAACAATGCTAATGCGCGAAATTCATTAAGCGGCAAACGTCAGCGGGAACAATTAGAGAGACAGAAAAAAGATAAAGGATAGCGATCGACAGAGTTACTTACTTTGGGGCGGTTGCGGTTGTCTCGTTCTCTCAGTTAGCCCTCGGCAGTCTCAGGACCCAAGCGCAGCGGGCGATTCAAATGGCAGAAGGACAGAATTGTGTAAACAAAGTAACACTCAAAAATGCAATTATGTGATCTTTATTAATTGCATAAAGTTACGTTAAAACTGTTACACACTGATTGTAGTCGAGATATAATATCAACAATTATTCGCGAGACTACAATCAGAGAAGCTTGACAAATATTTTAAGTTAATTCCACACGAAAATATTCTAAGTCAATTATACTCGAAATTATTCTAAGTAAATTCTGCTCGAATATATTCTAAGTTAATGCTGCTCGAAAATATTCTAAGTCAGGATACAAAATGTCGGAAATTATTCTAAGTCCAATTATTACAATTAAATAGTCGTCGGTCAAGGACTTCGCCCTTCAAGAGCAAAAGCTTCTGCCTCGAGTGGAGGCGCGATGCGGCTTTTATACCCGCGCTTCTATCTAGGGCAGATGCAAAGGTAGGGGAGTGTAGGGTATCTCATCTTTTGCATGGGGTGGCAAAGATGCGGGTGGGGAACTCGGGTTCAAATGTGGCGCTCGCCAAGGACAATGGTTGGATCGATAGGCGGTAAGGAAACGGGTAAGGTAGGATTTGTTACCATGCGAATTGTGACTCACGCAGGTAACCCAGTTGCTACTAGGTGGCGTTACTGACAGGAAATAGGACTCATGGTAACATGAAGGAAAAAAGGTTGTAGGGTGGTAAGGATAGATGGTAGCACGGGTATCAAAAGTAGCGGTCAGTCGTGCTCGACGTGACACATGTTAAAAATTTTATCCCTGTCTTCAATTTTTACATATTCAATATTATTTAAACATATTATTACCTTTATATTTGGATTGCTAAATATTTCTTTTAATATTTCCTCTATTTCTAACTAACATATATTTAAAACTTCTATATCCCTCGAAATACTATAGATACATATATTCTTAGTAATTAATAATTTTTTTAATTGATTAAATAATTTCGCTAAATTTTCTTTTATTAATTTTCATGATACGGACGTATCTATGTATAACATAAATAGTTTTTTATTCTCTATATTTATTATATCTATATTATCATTTGTAAGTGATAGTTTGGTTTTATGTTTTTAGTTTTGATTAATAATTCAGTATTTTTATCTAATGATTTTCCTTTTAAATTTATTAAATGAACAATGTTATCGTTTCTAAATTGTATAGAATTTTTAGAATAAATGATATTATTAATTTCCGGTATATTTTCTTTGTTTTCCTCAATTTTCTCTTCTTTTCTACCTGTAGTAATTTTTTTGTCATTTTTCCTAGGTCTGCCCCCTTTTTCCTTTAATTTTCTGTCTATCTTCATTCATTACTTTGATTTTCTCATCTTTACTAAGAATTCTAGGTGGTTCGTTATTTTTATTTAATATTTTCTTATTTTGTGCTCTTGTAATAAAAAATATCTCTACTGGATTCCTAGATAGAGCATCTGCATTTGCGTTCTGTTTTCCTGGTTTGTATACGATATTAAATTCATAATCTGATAGTTTTAGTCTCCATTTTTGGACTCTTGTATTATTATTAGCTGATCTTAACGATAACAGCGGTTTGCGATCAGTAACTATTGTGAATTTGTTTCCATATACGTAATTTTTAAACGTTTTTATGGCAAACATTATTGCCAATGCTTCTTTTTCATAGGTGTGATATTTAGTTTCCGCTTTATGTAAACTTCGTGATGCGTAAGCTATCGTTGGGTCTTTGCCAATTTTTCCTTGCGACAAAACTGCACCTAAAGCAGAATTCGAAGCATCTGTTGTAATAATGAATGGTTCATCAAAACGTGGATATTCTAAGATTGGTGCTGTGCATAATACTTTAATTTCCTCAAAGGCTTTTTGTTGGTCTTTTTCCCAATGAAACTTCACGTCTTTTTCTAGCAATATATTTAAGGGTTTTGTTACTTTTGCGTAATTTTTTATAAATCTTCTATAGTAACCTGAAAGCCCTAGAAACTCTCTAATATTTTTAACATTTTTCGGTGTAGGAAATTTCTTTACTGCTTCTATTTTCTTTGGATCAGGTTTTATTCCGTGTTCACTAATAATGTGACCTAAATAGCATACTTCTTTTTTAAAAAATTCACATTTTTCTGGTTCTAATGTTAAATTCGCTTCTCCTAATTTTTGTGCAACTTCATTGAATCTTTCGTTGACTTCTGTCATAGTTTCGCCAAAAATAATTATATCGTCGATGAATACGAAGCATATCTTACCGATTAAATCACCTAAGACTGTATTTAAAACTCTTTGAAATGTACGCGGTGAGTTTCTTAATCCGAAAGGTAATACTCGAAATTCAAAACGTCCCAATGGATTGATGCTAAATGCAGTTTTATGTATATCACTTGGTTTCATAGGAATTTGGTGAAATCCCGACTTTAAATCTATAACGTGATAAAACTTAGTTTTTCCCAATTGATCAAATATTTCTGTAATGTTTGGGAGTAAATATGGATCTGGAACTGTCTTTTCATTTAGTTTTCTGTAATCTATTACTAAACGCCATCGTTTTTTTCCGTCTGCTAACTGTTTTTTTGCTACAATCCATGCTGGAGTGGTTATTAATTTTTGAGTTTCCTCTATCGCGATTTCTTTTAATTTATGCGGTAAAGGAAATTGCTTTACGTATACGGGTTTATCATCTGTTAAATATATTTCATGTTGTTCTACATTACATGATCCTAAACTGTCTCCCTCTAGCCAAAATATATCCTTATTTTTCAATACTAGATCCTTAATCATTGTTTTACTATTTTCAGGCAAGTTTTCGTAACATATTTTTTCTAACAATATTTCTTCTCTATTATATTCTTTAAAATCTTGTACTGACTCATTTTTTCCTATAAAATTTATTGATCCCAAATTTAAAATTTCATTTTCATCTATGTTAAAGTCTTCTGTTATCTGAAAACCTTCAGGTAAATTGTCTATTTCATAAGATATAAAGCTATATTCTTTTACATTTCCATAGAGTTTATTATAATCTTCTAAATCTACTTCAATCTTTTTATTCATTATTGTCAAAAATTGTTTATAATCTGTTGATTCGATTTCCTCAAAATCGATTGCTTGGTCATTATTTTCAAAAGCAATATTAATATTATTTATTAATGACTTAATATTATTTTCATCATTTTCTAAAATTTCCTCATAATGTAAATCATTTATATTTTCTGGTAGAATTTCATTTAACATTTTTTTTTATAAATCTTTTCCTTCTGCCTCTAATGTTGGAATCGTATTTAAAATTTTCATAACGTCATCATATAATGTTATTTCTGAATTTATATTTACTTCATTTTTATTGATTATCTCAGGTTCATAAGATATTAAACAAGATGATTTCTCCTTTTCATCCTCAATTTGAAAATTTTCAGTTTCTTCGTTTATTTGTATTACTTGTTCGCAATTTTCATGAATTGTGGGTATTAAGCTTTGTTTTTCGTCTGTATTTTCTAACATTTTCTTTAAAACTTCCTTCTGTTCTATTGTTATTCTTGATTTTAATTCTTTATCCGTTTTTTGTGGCTTTTCAGTTACTGTATTAAGATTATGATTTAATTTATGGGCTGCTTTCAGTTTGATCTTACTATGATTTATTTGTAAATAGCCCTCGTCTAGTCTTAATTTTTGTTCAGTAAGAATTTTGATTCCTAAAATCCCGTCGTAAGGTAAACAAAAATTTGGTGGTGCTACATGGAAATCAATATTCAGTCCATTTATATTCATTTTAATTACTCCTAATGTTTCAATTGTTTTATCTGTAATACCAGATAAATGAATTTTCTTATTTTCTAAAATTATATTAGAAGGTATCTGATTTCCCTTGATAATATTTAACTGAGCCCCACTAGCTACAAGTAAATTACATTTTTTATTTGTGTAGTGGTTTTCTATTTCGATATACTGCAGTGAGTTTTCTAATTTCAGAAAATACATTGCAATTTTGGTTGCTGCTATTCTTTCTTCTGTTTTTTCATTTTCAATACTATTTATTTCAAAATCACTTAAATTTATTTCGTTATTATTTATAATTTCTGATCTATTTATTGCCTTATTTTTCTCCATATTTTCCATAATATTCTTTAAATTCTTTGTAATCAATAAATCGATGTCCGTGTCTTTCCCTCCGTTGGTGATACCATCACTATTAAATGTACCTACTTTAATATCTGCGCTATCTTTGAGTGGTTTTTGTTAATCCTTCTAGTCCGCTCATTTCCAGAAGAATTTGTTAGTTTTCCGAAGTTTGTTGATTAAGTACAGATCGCGAAGCACATTCCTCAGTTGTGTGATTCGTGTGTTTACAAATATTACAAAATTTATCTAATTTATTTTGTAGCATCTTGATTTCATGGCAATTGTTTATTTGATGTCCATTTTTATTGCAAAAAGAGCATTTAATTTGTGCCGTCAGATTTTTTAATTTTCTACAATCTTCCAATGTATGCCGGGTGAAATTACAATATTCGCATTTTATACTTTGTGTATTAAAGTTCCCCCGATAATTACTGTTTGAATTCCTTGAAAAATGATTGCTGTTCTGGTTATTTGTTCGGAAAAATCCATTCCTATTTTTATCTCGATGTTCATAGGATTTATTTAAGGCATTGTAATTGTTACTTGGGAATGTACCTTGATGGTTATTGCTTATTTTTCTACAAGTTTTTGCTGAATGCCCCGGCATCTCGCAAAATTGACAAACTTCTTTATTCTGAGAGTTTTGTTGTCTATTTTGCATAATTAAAACTTTTACGCTCTCGCAATTCTCGGTTTCGTGACCTTCATCCGCACATATCGCGCACCATATCGTTCCTTTGTTTATCGTGCAGTATTTCATTAAATGCCTGAGGTTTTTGCACCTCTTACACAATGCTGCCGGGCAATTTTTAGCTGTGTGTGACGCGCTGCCACAGGCGTGGCATACTTCCATAATTCTTACCGAATTATTACACGTAAGCGGATCGTGTCCTCTTTCCTTACATCTCCAACACAGCTTGTATTCTGTAATAGTAGGACATTGCGTAACCTCGTGCCCCATATTTTGGCAGTATTGACAACGATTACTCTGCATCTTATTTAACTTACACGCATCTATTGAGTGGCCTTCCGTACTACACAATTTGCAAATTAATTTTATTACATGCTTAGCTGTTCTGCAATGATATGATACATGCTCCTTGCTTTTACAATAGACACATGAAGCTTTCATGCAAAATAATGCTTCATGATTTATTTTCTTACATAATTGGCAAAAAACTTGTTTAATTGTGTTTGGAATTGGAGTTTCGAAATTAAACAATATGCTTGTAGTATCATTTCTTAAGCTATTTTGCTTCTTTAAGTTTGATTCTATTTCAATTGCTTTTTGTACTGCGTTATCCATGTCTTGGTGTTCTCCGAGTTCGATTCTAATTTCTTGTTTTAATCCTTTTTTAGAACTACTGAGTATGTCGGTTTTTAATCTAGTTTTATATTCTGCTAGAATTTCTCCTGTTACATTAGGTTCTAATTTTTTTAATTCTATTATTTGTGTACCCAACACTCGTAATTTGTTTGCAAAACATAGTACATCTTCATCTGATTTTTGAATTTGTTGTGTTAGGTTTCCGTATAATGAATGTATATTATCAGTTGATGGATATATTTTACGTATTGTTTTAATAAAATTTTCAATACTTTCAATTTCTACATTTGCCAATGCTTTATAAATTTCTCCTTTGAGCTTTATTTTGAGGATCTATACTAGGTTCGATTCATCATTATTCGATATTATTCTTTTCGCTTGTTTTAATGTTTCTATATATTCCTCTAGTTGGATATTTTTCCCGTCAAAATCCGGTACTAATTTTGCAACTTCTTTAAGTGGTAATTTTAATGCTTGATTTGCCATTTCTGGTTCTAGATTTATTAAATCTACGTTTATTTGAATTTCTGGCTGTTCGTTATTACTTGTATTATCTCTAGCTAAAATCAAACTTTGTTCATTAAAAAATCCTTCTATATCCGTGTAGTCGTGTTGCCTACCGTTTTCTACATATATTGATTCTTCAAAAAATGCTGGGCTCTGACTTGGTGTGTTTGGAGTATGAAAATTTGTTGGTGATAATATATCCCATTTTATTTCCGGAATAAAAAGATTATTTATATTTTTATTTGATATATCTTGTTTTTGTGTGGGGTTTTTAATATTCTGATTTTTGTTTAAATTGACTGAATGTTGTGCATCTAGTTCGTTATGGTCTATTTTTGAAGTTGATGGAATTGAAAGTATTTCCTCATTTTCCTGTGTTTTTGAGTTAATGCAGATATCCGATGAACTTCTATTTAATTGTGTATTTGGAGGTGATCTTGGTACTTTTGGTCTTCTTTCAAAAATGTTCGTTTGTTTATTTATATCATCTACTTGCTTTTTAAGTTCTGGATTTCTTTGGGTAGTCCGTCTGGTTATAATCCCTTCGTTTCCCTTATTTCCTATATCTTTCTGATTTGACAGGACATATTACTTCTTTGTTTATACTACACTTAATATATCTTTTAAAATATGTTTTTATTATTAGTTCCACTATTTTTCTGTATATATTTTGTAATTGTTTATTTCACAATATAATTTATTTATTTATTTGTCACTTTTATAAATTTTTTCCATTTGCTTAGTTTTTAGTGTTTTATCTTTTATTGTTTAAACTGTAATGTTTATTTATGCAATTATTTAATTGATCAATTTGTTTAATATTATTATTCTTTTTCTTGAGCTGCGTTGATCATTATTCTATGTTTATTTTTCGCGTGCTGTATTTTCGATTTATGTGATCGTTGTTCTAAATTTTTTTTGTAATTATAATTTGTCTTTATGATATTTTGTTTTATCTATTGTAGTATTTTCTTTTGGTTTTACTTTTATATCTTTTTATTATTGATTTTTTTCCAATTTCTTACTTGTATTAGACTGCTATTATTTTTCGCGTAATATATCTTGATTTCGCTCTGTAAATTTATCTTTTCACTTGCTATTTCAGCTATAATTTATAGCACGCTTATATAACCGAAGCCTTGACTAACTTTGCTAGCGAGAGCCATCTAGCGGTCAGAATTTGAAGGAGGATAAGAGCCCCACCTCGCTCCTATCCTGTGAGGTTCTACCTGTCCATCAATCTCTCCATTATCCTTCAAATATTTTTTTTATTCGGCATTCTCTTCCATGTTGTACACTCCATTATGGTTAGTACCATTGCGAATATGTAAAAGTTTTCAAGAAAAAAACGCCGGAGGGTGGATTCGAACTCATGATCTCTAGATTATGGAGCAACCACCTTACCACTCGGCTATCGAGACATATGTATACTCATAGCTTAATTTATATTCTTATAGCGCGATGCCTTCACGGTAGTGCCGTCGGTAAGGTAGAACACTGTAGGTAAATGAATATACTCTACCGATAAACATTAATATTTTAATATAAAATGTTTTCATGAAAAGAACGCCGAAGGGTGGATTCGAACCTGCGATCTTCAGATTACTGAGCAGCAACTTTACCACTCGACTATCGACACATATGTATGCTCATAGCTGAATTTGTATCTAATAGCACGCGCAAGGCCTCAATGTTCACGGTGGTAAGATAGAATACTGTCTTAATGTACTTTACCGATAAACATTAATATTTCATATAAAAAATTTTTAAGAAAAAAAAAAATCGCCGGAGGTTGAATTTGGACTGACGATCTTTAGATTACTGAGCAGCCACCTTACCACTAGGCTATCGAGTCATATACATACTCATAGCTGAATTACGAGGACGCTGCACGCGCAAAATATTTTGTACAATTTTGAGGTTATGAAAATTTTGTATATAGCATATGGTTCTGTGTAAAAAAGTGATAGCCCCCCTTTTGGAATACACACCCAAAATTTCGTCCGTTTTCCGATTCGAGCGCTCCTTCTCGAGTTATAAGCAAAAAACCAAAATTTCTACTCCCTCCATCGATTTTTTGAAATTCTGTCAACGTTGTCGGATAGTATATTAAAAGTATGTCCCCCCGTATTGTCAAACCCCCAAAATTTCGTCTGTTTTTCGATCCGAGCGCTCCTTTTCGAGATATAAGCGAAAAACCAAAATTTCTACCCCCACCACCGATTTTTGGAAATTCCGTCAACGTCATTCGATAGTATATTAAAAGTATGTCCCCCCTATTGTTACGCCCCCAAAATTTCGTCCGTTTTTCGATCCGAGCGCCTTTTCTCGAGTTATAAGCAAAAAACCAAAATTTCTACCCCCACCACCGGTTTTCGAAAATTCTTTCAATGGACAAATATGAGATACCCCTCAGAGGTAGATAAAACGCCCCGGCCTTGTCAAGATGCGTACGGTAGGCCTTGAACAGGTTGCCTTAAAATTTTTATTCTTGTTCAATACTTATCTAAACCTAGGCATATGCCCAATTTTTCGAAGTATCATCCAAATAACGCTTCCGAATTTGACAGTCCCATATACAGACAGTTCATGGGAAAATGATAAGAAAAAAGGGCTGGCAACATGTTATGAACAGGCCGCATGACTCAACTGATGTGGTTAGGCGCGAAAATTTAAAATATTTAACTCATAAAATAGAAAATAGTTTTAGACCTTTGTATTATAAAACAATACTGATATTCTTTTACGATTACTCCAACATTTTTGTATCACGGAAGATTATATTAATACTTTTTTAATATTTAGAAAAGAAATGTAATGTATTAAAATATATATATAATGTGCGCTTGATTTCAGCTAGTTTTCTCTTTTGAAAATAATACCTAAGTTTGAATGCAAACTATTCGGGTCACATATTATGATTTATTTATAGTGTTAAAACCTTCCCAAAGTGAAATAAAAATTGCAGCAAATAGTTTATTTATTTGATTTCACAAACAATATTACTAACATATTACACAAGTAAAAAAAAATACGTAGGTGGTCCCTTTAGCGGGATAGGATTTTTTAGTAAAAGTGAGACAAAGAGCCGGTAATAGGATAATTTGAGGTTATGCTAGACAATATTAGATTTTCAACACTCTATAAATACTAAAAATAATGCTTTTTTTGCACGCAAATAATTGTTGCAAAATTATAGTAAAAAAAAACATCATTAAACCACCTCTATTCAGAGTATAAGATGTATGTAGCGACTCATTTATATAATCCTATCATAAACAGTTTATACATGTAATAAGTCTTATAAAATAATAACTGCTCAAATTTATTGTAGAAAATGGCAATGCTATCTGTAAAATAAATAAATAAATAGTACTCAATTATAGACACCCTACATACTTAAAATTTAGCGAGGCACTCAATTTTCGTATCTTGAATAATAGTTGAATGTTTATAAACGAACTGAAAGTATAAACATTATACAAAAAAGAAAGATACATAGTTTTTGAGATGACTTTTATCGTTTTAAAATTGACATGAATGAGGCGGTTGAAAAGGGAATTTTTACTTTTATTTATTGGATAATCAATTTAATACTGTCCCGGACACCCACCTGTTCTGCAGATTAGGGCTTAACATGTATAACTCGGAAAACTCATGTACGCAAAACGTGGACTGCTGCTCAGTTGAAAATCTGAGTTCGTGATCTAAGCTCGGCAGTCACTGCAGTTTTTCCGCGACTCTGAATCCTTTATATCATTCACCTTAAATAATCGGTAATTCCAGGCTCTTCATTTGTCAACAGAGCATGGTGGGAAATAGAAAAAAAATGACAGGGTATTTGAAAATATTTGTTTACCAAAATAATTATATTGAAAATTAACATGTGGCTTAGCCAATATCTCAATTTTTAGATAATCTAGTACAATATAACTATGAAAGATTATTTTATGATACTAGCATTGCGAAGTTCACTAAGAATAAAACGGATTTCACCATAGTTAGTTCTTATTCCCATGTTTTGCTCAGCAACGAGTACTTGTAAGCGATCAACTAATTTGTTAGGAACATCCCAGATGTCGAGTTCATATGCAGTTGTAACATCTACTCGAGAGATTTTGGGAGCAACTTCTTCCTCTTCATCATCACTAGTCCACTGTCTCTTTCACGTTGATATCTCCAATTAATAAAGTTATAATTCTTACGTATTCTTCTAGGTAAATATTCATCGGTTGAGAAATGTCATGCATCTTCACTAGAATGATCAGCTTCATAGTAATTATCGGTCTCATTAGAATGGGAGTTAACTCGTGTATCAACAGTTATGAGCTTCTTTAGAGGATTGACTATAGGTTCAAGTATCTTTTTCGCTGCCACTGGATTAGTTTGCTCAACCCTTTCACTTTTCTCTCTTCCGTTAACATTATCTTCTCGAGATAATGGCGGGATACTTTTTACAGACGACTTTTCGAACTTTGGAGCAATAAAATTATAAAATTTGTTACTCTTTAGTTTTCGAATCGACTCATTCACGCAATAGTGCTTTTTGTGAGCGCTCGAAACTTAAATAATCATACGATAATTATCCAAATCATCTGAATTGATAAGACTTTCATCCGGAAGTTTTTTGAATAGTAATTGCAGTAATCCTACGGACAAACGATAGTTTCGTTCCTTTATCTGGACAAAGTCGCCTTCAAATTTTATTGGAGAATTTCCGATCAGAAGTAAATTTCCACGCTTGTAAACACCATAAATATTATCCAGATATCTCCTAGAATTTCCCTTTAATTTCGTTACATATTTCTTGACTAGTTTTGCAAATTTACCATTATTGGAGCTAGCTCTTTTATGATGGTCCGGGCTCATATTAGATAGTTTGATTTCAGAAGTTTCCATATCATCAGCTGTATCCAGAGATTCAGCACTTTTTGTCAAACCTAGTAAAGACTGTGATTTTTGTACTACTGCATCCTGAAATTTGCTAATAACATCCGGTGTGTTTGCCATGTTTATGCTTCAATAGTTTAGCATCAACTGAATAAATATACCGCCAACATCCTTTTTATACTTTTATGCTATTATAGAGTAACACCTTCTATATCATACAGTCAAAATTTTTAAACTTTTATGCTATATAGTACCACCTTTTTGAACTTTTATTCTATTATAGAGTAACACATTTTTATGTTATAGAATAACACCTTCTATGTCATACAGTTAAAACTTTTTAAACTTTGTGTCATAGAGCAATACCTTTTATATGTCATAGAGTAGCACCTTTTTTATGTCATAGAGTAACACCTTTTTTATGTCATAGAGTGATATCTTTTTTATGTTACAGGGTAACACCATTTTCATTGCTATATAGTAACACCTTTTTGAAATTTTATGACATAGAGTAACACCTTATTATGTTATTTAGCATCATCTGAATAAATATATCGCCAACATCCTTTTTATACTTTTATACTATAGAGTAACACCATCTTGAACGTATCTGCTATTATGTATAGAGTAGCACCTTTTATGTCACACAATAACATCTTTTTACACTTTATGTCATAGAGTAACACCTTTTTTATGTCATGGAGTAACACCTTTTTTATGTTATATAGTAACACCTTTTTTATGTCATAGAGTGACATGATTTTATGTCATAGAGTGACATCTTTTTTATGTTACAGAGACATACCTTTTTATGTCATAGAGTAACAGCTTTTTTATGTCATAGAGTAATATCTTTTTGTGTCATAGAGTAACACCTTCATTGCTATATAGTAACACCTTTTTGAACTTGTATGTCATAATGTAACACCATTTTCTGTTATTTTGCATCATCTGAATAAATATATCGCCAACATCCTTTTTATATTTTTATGCTATTGAGTAACACCATCTTGAACTTATCTGCTATTATGTATAGAGTAGCACCTTCTATGTCACACAATAACATCTTTTTACTCTTTATGTCGTACAGTAACACCTTTTTTATGACATGGAGTAACACCCTTTTTATGTTATAGAGTAACATCTTTTTTATGTTAGAGTGTAACACCTTTTTTATGTCATAGAGTAACACCTTTTTTATGTCATAGAGTGACATGTTTTTTTGATGTCATAGAGTTACACCTTTTATATATCATAGAGTAACATGTTTTTTATGTCATAGAGTGACATCTTTTTTATGTTACAGAGTCATACCTTTTTTATCTCATAGAGTAACATCTTTTTTATGTTATAGTGTAACACCTTTTTTATGTCATAGAGTAACTCCTTTTTTATGTCATAGAGTAACACCTTTTTTATGTCATAGAGTAACACCTTTTTTATGTCATAGAGTTACACCTTTTTTATGTCATAGAGTGGCATGTTTTTTATGTCATAGAGTGACATCTTTTTTATGTTACAGAGTCATACCTTTTTATGACATAGAGTAACATCTCCATTGCTATATAGTAGCACCTTTTTGAACTTGTATGTCATAATGTAACACCATTTTATGTTATTTAGCATCATCTGAATAAATATATCGCCAACATCCTTTTTATATTTTTATGCTATAGAATATCACCATCTTGAACTTATCTGCTATTATGTATAGAGTAGCACCTTCTATGTCACACAATAACATCTTTTTACTCTTTATGTCATACAGTAACACCTTTTTTATGACATGGCGTAACACCTTTTTTATGTTATAGAGTAACACCTTTTTTATGTTAGAGTGTAACCCCTTTTTTATGTCATAGAGTGACATGTTTTTTATGTCATAGAGTGACATCTTTTTTATGTTACAGGGTCATACCTTTTTTATCTCATAGAGTAACAGCTTTTTTATGTCATAGAGTAACATCTTTTTGTGCCATAGTGTGACAGCTTCATTGCTATAGAGTAACACCTTTTTGAACTTTTATGTCATAGAGTAACACATTTTTATGTTATTTAGCATCATCTGAATAAATATATCGCCAACATCCTTTTCATACTTTTATACTATAGAGTAACACCACCTTGAACTTATCTGCTACTATAGAGTAGCACCTTCTATGTCACACAATAACATCTTTTTACACTTTATGTCTTAGAGTAACACCTTTTTTATGTCATGGAGTACCACCTTTTTTATGTTATAGAGTAACAACATTTTTATGTCATAGTGTAACACCTTTTATGATGACGTCTCTCTACTCATAACCTGTTCGTGCACAATAAGTGGTGATGGCGTCTCCTTACCCATAAGCTTTTCCTATATAATAAGTGGTGATGATGGCGGTGGTAGTAGTGATGGTGAGCCTACGGCGGGGATAGAAGCCAATCCTCCAAGCGAACGGTTGTAGGTGCTCTGCCCAATTCGACTACTTGGCTTCGAAAGGTGTTACTCTATGATATAGAAGGTGTCACTCTATGACATAAAAAGGTGTTAGACTATAACGTAAGAAATGTGATACACTATATCACAAAAAAGGTGTTAGACTATCCCATAAAAAATCAAAGGTGTTACTCCATACCACAAAAAGTTGTTACTCTATGACATAAAAAAGGTGTTACACTATGACATAAAGAAGGTGTTACTCTATAACGTAGAAAAGGTGTTACTCTATGACATAAAAAACATGTCACTCTATGACATAAAAAAGGTGTTACTCTATGACATAAAGAAGGTGTTACACTATAACATAGAAAAGGTGTTACTCTATGACATAAAAAAGATGTTACTCTATGAGATAAAAAAGGTATGACTCTGTAACATAAAAAAGATGTCACTCTATGACATAAAAAACATGTCACTCTATGATATAAAAAAGGTGTAACTCTATGACATAAAAAAAACATGTCACTCTATGACATAAAAAAGGTGTTACTGTATGACATAAAGTGTAAAAAGATGTTATTGTGTGACATAGAAGGTGCTACTCTATAATAGCAGATAAGTTCAAGATGGTCTTTACTCTATAATATAAAAATATAAAAAGGATGTTGGATGTATATTTATTCAGATGATGCTAAATAACATAAAAAGGTGTTACTCTATGACATAAAAGTTCAAAAAGGTGTTACTCTATAGCAATGAAGCTGTCACGCTATGACACAAAAAGATGTTACTCTATGACATAAAAAAGCTGTTACTCTATGAGATAAAAAAGGTATGACTCTGTAACATAAAAAAGATGTCACTCTATGACATAAAAAACATGTCACTCTATGACATAAAAAAGGTGTTACTCTATGACATAAAAAAGGTGTTACACTATAACATAAAAAAGGTGTTATCTATAATAGCATATAAGTTCAAGATGGTGTTACTCTATAGCATAAAAATATAAAAAGGATGTTGACGATATATTTATTCAGATGATGCTAAATAACATAAACAGGTGTTACATTATGACATAAAAGTTCAAAAAGGTGTTACTCTATAGCAATGAAGCTGTCACACTATGACACAGAAAGATGTTACTCTATGACATAAAAATGCTGTTACTCTATGAGATAAAAAAGGTATGACTCTGTAACATAAAAAAGATGTCACTCTATGACATAAAAACATGTCACTCTATGATATAAAAAAGGTGTAACTCTATGACATAAAAAAACATGTCACTCTATGACATAAAAATGGTGTTACTCTATGACATAAAAAAGGTGTTACACTATAACATAAAAAAGATGTTACTCTATAACATAACAAAGGTGTTACTACATGTCATAAAAAAGGTGTTACTGTATGACATAAAGAGTAAAAAGATGTTATTGTGTGACATAGAAGGTGCTACTCTATACATAATAGCAGATACGTTCAAGATGGTGTTACTCTATAGCATAAAAATATAAAAAGGATGTTGGCGATATATTTATTCAGATGATGCTAAATAACATCAAATGGTGTTACATTATGAAATACAAGTTCAAAAAGGTGTTACTATATAGCAATGAAGGTGTTACTCTATGATACAAAAAGATATTACTGTATGACATAAAAAAGCTGTTACTATATGACATAAAAAGGTATGACTCGACTCTGTAACATAAAAGAGATGTCACTCTATGACATAAAAAACATGTCACTCTATCACATAAAAAAGGTGTAACTCTATGACATAAAAAAGATGTTACTCTATGACATAAAAAAGGTGTTACACTATGACATAAAAAAAGTGTTACTCTATGACATAAAAAAGGTGTTACTGTATGACATAAAGTGTAAAAAGATGTTATTGTGTGACATAGAAGGTGCTACTCTATAGTAGCAGATAAGTTCAAGATGGTGTTACTCTATAGTATAAAAGTATAAAAAGGATGTTGGCGATATATTTATTCAGGTGATGCTAAGTAACATAAAAAGGTGTTACTCTATGTCACAAAATTTCAAAAAGGTGTTACTATATAGCAATAAAAAAGGTGTTGCACTGTAACATAAAAAAGATCTCACTCTATGACATAAAAAAGGTGTTACTCTATGACATAAAAAAGGTGTTACTCTATGACATATAAGAGGTATTGCTCTATGACACAAAGTTTAAAAAGTTTTAACTGTATGACATAGAAGGTGTTATTCTATAACATAAAAATGTGTTATTCTACAATAATGCTAAACTTTTGAAGTTGATGCTAAACTATTGAAGCATAAACATGGGAAACACACCGGATGTTATTAGGAAATTTCAGGATGCAGTAGTACAAAAATCACAGTCTTTATTAGGTTTGACAAATAGTGCTGAATCTCTGGATACAGCTGATGATATGAAAACTTCTGAAATCAAACTATCTAATATGAGCCCTGACCATAATAAAATAGCTAGCTCCAATAATGGTAAATTTGCAAACCTAGTCAAGAAATATGTAACGAAATTAAACGGAAATTCTAGGAGATATCTGGATAATATTAATGGTGTTTACAAGCGAGGAAATTTACTTATGATCGGAAATTCTTCAATAAAATTTGAAGGCGACTTTGTCCAGATAAAGGAACGAAACTATCGTTTGTCCGTAGGATTACTGCAATTACTGTTCAAAAAACTTCCGGATGAAAGTCTTATCAATTCAGATGATTTGGATAATTATCGTATGGTTATTGAAGTTTCGAGCGCTCACAAAAAGCACTATTGCGTGAATGAGTCGATTCGGAAACTAAAGAGTAACAAATTTTATAATTTTATTGCTCCAATGTTCGAAAAGTCGTCTGTAAAAAGTATCCCGCCATTATCTCGAGAAGATAATGTTAACGGAAGAGAGAAAAGTGAAAGGGTTGAGCAAACTAATCCAGTGGCAGCGAAAAAGATACTTGAACCTATAGTCAATCCTCTAAAGAAGCTCATAACTGTTGATACACGAGTTAACTCGCATTCTAACGACACCGATAATTATTATGAAGTTATTCATTCTAGTGAAGGTGCATCAGATTTCTCAACCGATAAATATTTACCTAGAAGAATTCGTAAGAATTATAACTTTATTAATTGGAGATATCAACGTGAAAGTAAAAAGAGACAGTGGACTAGTGATGATGAAGAGGAAGAAGTTGCTCCCAAAATCTCTCGAGTACATGTTGCAACTGCATACGAACTCGACATCTGGGATGTTCCTAACAAATTAGTTGATCGCTTACAAGTACTCGTTGCTGAGCAAAACATGGGAATAAGAACTAACTATGGTGAAATCCGTTTTATTCTTAGTGAACTTCGCAATGCTAATATCATAAATTAATCTTTCAAAGTTATATTGTACTAAATTATCTAAAAATTGAGATATTGGCTAAGCCACGTGTTATTTTTCAATATAATTATTTTGGTAAACAAATATTTTCAAATACCCTGCCATTTGTACTAAGCATAATGGAGTGTACAACATGGAAGAGAATGCCGAATAAAAAAAATATTTGAAGGATAATGGAGAGGTTGATAGACAGGTAGAACCTCACAGGATAGAAGCGAGGTGGGGCTCTTATCCTCCTTCAAATTCTGACCGCTAGATGGCTCTCGCAAGTAAAGTTAGTCAAGGCTTCGGTTATATAAGCGTGTTGCGGTCGTTAGAAGCTTTCATTCCCTAATAATGGGCCAAAGCAGCTCGACCGTTGCTCCTGAGCATCAACAACTGATACAAAACGACACAAAAAGTCGCAGTGGAAAAAATGTTCGGAAAAAATTTCCACAAACACATATTCTTTGCCCGAGCAAAAGGGTTATAAAAAGTTCTAACTAGTAGATAAGAACCGCTGGCCGAGTGATGCAGGCTGGCAAGCAGCAGGTCGCCGACCGCCCGCCGCCGACTGCTACCGCTGCCCGTTTGCAGCAGGCTGTCGTGCCCCTCGTCGCTGGCCGTTCGCTGTCCGCGGCCCCGTCGTCGCTCCAAGGCCTGCCGCATGCACACGTGCATTCACGGCTGGCCGAGAGAGTTGGGGGCAAGACCTGATCGAGAATCGGTATGCCGGTTCTGGCTCAACGCGTTGGCGCGCGCGGGTGAGTCAGAGACGGTATATCGATTCTGCATGTCTGGGTTATTGGCTCCCCGTGCAACTACGGGTGACCCAAAAACGCTATGCCGGTTCTGCATCAACAGGTCTTGACCTGTGACATGGGTTAATGGCGCCCGTGCAATTGCGCGGGGCGGGGGAGGGGAGGGGGACCCGAAAAAGCTTTGCCGGTTCTGCATCAGGAGGACTTGACGCGTTATATGGGTTAATGGCGCTCGTGCAATTGCGGGTGATCCAGAAACCCTAGGCTGGTTCTGCATCAGACAGGTCACGACCTGTTTGATGCAGAACCAGCCTAGCTTATCTACTGGTAATATTTTTTTAACCTTTTTTCCAAGCCGAAATTTCTCGAAAACGGCTCTATGTATCAAAATCGGATGGGCAGCATTCGAAAGAGAATTAAAATACCTATATTTTCTAAAAAAAAAAATTTCTAGCTATCACGGTTCTTTAATTATCAACAAAAACAACCAAAACGTCTTTTTTTTTAAGTTTAGACCGTCCTAATGATGTTATCCTCTCTTTAAAAAGTGATGGATGAAATCTGTCATCACAATAAAAGTGTTTTAATTGGTTGTTGTAGACTCATTTGATTGATCTATATAGTATAGGCGCCAAAGTCTAAGATGTCTGAATTTTCAAGATTGAATTCTTGAGTTTAAGTATTCAAAACTGCTGAATAATGAAAATAGTTTAAGAGAAATTTCATTATTATATTTATCAAACTTACGTTATTATCGTAGAATTTAAACTCAAACTTTTAAATTAAACTAACATGATCATGTTCATAACTTCAAAAATAAAAAAAATCAATAGATAAATAATACGCGCAAAGCGCGTTGAATGTAGCTAGTATATTATATGTTATATATTACACATGTATATATTATGTTAAATCTAGGGCATTCTTGCCCGTTGATATAAATAAATAAATAAATATTGAAGGAGGTTGCAATAAAACGATCAACGAGGAACCAAGAACAATTCATTTAAAACTTCGTTTATTGGTCGACGTTTCGGTACTAATATTAATACCTTCATCAGGGCTAAGAAGGGAAAAAAATACATAGTTAAAACATATATATAGAATATTTTAAGCAAAAGAACCCATTAACACTTTTTTTGGCATTTTACTGACCTAATAAATTAACGAAAGTTTACACCATGGTTCGTAGACAAACATAGGTGACGTCGATCAAGTAATGATATAGCACATAGTGCAACGTTTGTGAGCGGATTTTATTTAACTAGAACATTTTGAAAAGAATTCGAATTTGAAAATTTGATTTTAAGTTAACGAAAATTAAAATTCTATACGAATATAACAATAAACAGCTAGAGCTCTTACCCATCCTGCACTCTGGAGTCCCATTTTTCGACATTGAGAGAAATGCGAAATTTCCGGGGTTTATATACCTACAGGGGGGACGTTAATTTTCGCAAATTCAAATTCTGAGAGTGAGAGGAGAGGGAGCGCGCCAACAAGTAGCGTACTGGAGATCATACGAGTAACAGCGTTAATTGTTATTTTCGTTATTGCAGAAGTGTCTATTGGTTGTTTCAACGGATTTTTTATAAATGTACTTGAGATTCTTAGTGTCGTCCATTCGATTTAGGCTGTTATTTTGCGAGTGTATGTGCAACATTTCTGAAAAAGTGCGTTTACGGAAGTTTGTTTCGGTGTCTATTATGTGTGTATTCTCAAAATCTATTTTATGTCCAGTTTTTTGAATGTGCTCTGAGAGTGCGGAGGTCGTTAACGATTTTGAGACCGCGTATTTGTGTTCGTATACACGTCTGTTTAAATTCCTTTTTGAGGTGCCTACGTAAGAGGCATCGCAATCTTTGCAGTTTATTTTATAAACGACAGATGCAGTTTAGAGCGGATCTAGTTTATCTTTTCCGAGTCTAGTAAATTTAAGCTTATTTATGTTTTTACTGATTGTTTGTAGGTTTTTGACATCTTTCATAGTTCTGCATAATTTTTTATTTAAGTCTTTTATGTATGGAATGACTAAGGTCTTATTGCGGTAATCTTGTTTATTATAATTTAAGAATTGGCTATTATTATAAGAGTGCAGACGTTTTTTAATATATTTTTCAATGAATGTAGGAGGATAGTCGTTTTGAATAAGAAAGGATTTTATTATTTTTAAATTATCTTTATGGAAAGAGATATGTGAAATTTTAATTGCTTTGTCAACTAAACCATAGATAACTGCAATTTTTTGGTGGGTAGGGTGATGAGAGAAATAGTTTATGTATCTTCCGGAGGCAGTCGGTTTTCTGTACCAATTTGTTTTTGCGATGTCGTTATTTTCTCTGATGATTTTTAGATCTAAAAAGCTAATGCTATTTTCTGCTTCTAATTCAACAGTGAATTGCAAAAACGGATCAAATGAGTTAAAAGTGTCTAAAGTTTTTCTAATCAAGTCTTTTTTAATAATTAAGATGCAATCATCGACATACCGTTTATATAAAATAATCGAATTTTTTAGGGAACCTAAGCATTTATCTTCAAGAAATTCCAAGACTATGTCTGCAAAAAGGGGGCTAGAACAAAAACCCATAGGGGCACCCATAATCTGCTGGTAAAATTCTCCATTGAACGTAAAAAACGTGGAATCGAGTAACAGTTCTACACCTTTAAGAAACTCTTTCCTGCTTATAGGTAGTAGGTTGCCAAAATATGGCCACTTTTTTCCTAAAGCTTTAAGAATGATGGTTTTTGAAAGGTTCGTAAAAAGGGAAACTACGTCGAATGAAACGCAGCGGTAATCCTGTGGAATAATGAGATTGTCCAATAAAAGCTTAAGTTCATTGCTATTATTTATGTTAGAGGTTGGTTTCGGAATGTATTT
Organism: Torymus aiolomorphi; assembly: GCA_036365515.1. Taxonomy (NCBI): domain Eukaryota; kingdom Metazoa; phylum Arthropoda; class Insecta; order Hymenoptera; family Torymidae; genus Torymus; species Torymus aiolomorphi. The sequence goes on along the minus strand of CM070876.1, from coordinate 101,390,720 downwards.
TGAAAGAAATGAAGTTAGGGCTTTATCTAATTTATAAGTCGGACTATTGATCGCTGAAACGATAATGCGGACCGGGAGATCTTTTTTGTGTATCTTAGTTAGCCGTAAGCTCTAGGCAAGTTTGCATTTTCGATTTTCTCATTAACATTAGAAAAACTTGAGTCACATTCAAACACGCCTTTCTTTTTCCAATCTGAGATAAGATTTTTTATATTTTTTTGCAACTTATGAAGAGGATTCTTATCTAATTTTGTATAATATTTTGTATCGTTGAGCGCGAATTTTACTTTATCGATGTAATCTATTTTATTCAATATTACAGTGACGTTGCCTTTATCGGCCTTTGTAATAAGTAAGTCTTTGTTTCTTTTTATAAAATCGTTAGTTAATTTAATTTTCTGCTAAGAATTTTGTCTTCTAAGCTTAAGTGTTTTTTAGATCTAATATGGTGATTAATGCAATTTAACAATCTATTTCTTATGTTATCGGTAATATCGTTACTAGACCTAGCACTCTCAATATCTTTAACAATTCAAAATACGTTTTTTTATCTATATCTGCGGTGAAATTAAATTTTTCACCTAATCTTAAAATTTCTGTTACATATGTAGGTAATGTGGTCGATGATAAATTTAAAAGCCACTTGTTTTTGTTTTGGTCTGTGTTATTATTGTCAGTCAACGGGTTGCGAGGGCTGTGAGCCGCCTGCTTGTTTTCTAAGTTTAAAGGGACGTTAGTATTTTGAAACGCTGCGAAATCGATTGGATGTTCACCGTTCTTTCTCAAAGCGATATTAAATTTCCTATTTATACTAGTTTTTTCTTTTTCTTTGATGCAATCAAGAGCACTGCTATAATAATTTTTGAATGTGATTAATAAATCTTTGCTAACAATTTCCAAGATCTCATTTTCAACACGGGTCTGGTTTTTATCAAGAAAGGAGAGGTAAATATTCAAGTTTGAAATTTCGAGGTTTAAAATTTTCTTATGAGACTGGGATAAAACTTTGTTAACGTTATTAACCGCATAACGGCTATGCAAATTAGAAGTTGCGAATTTAAGTGAGTTTACAATATGTATCGGAATAATATCATATTTTCTATGGTCTAATAAGAACTTTAGCTGTAGTCTACAAATTACTATTCTTTTGAGTGTTCTAGTTAAATTTACAAATTTTAGGCGTATTGCGTGCGAATAATGTCTCGAAATAGTTTGCAGTATAAAAGTTAATTTTGAATTTTGATTTTCTTTAATAGTTTTGACGATTCCTTTGTCTTTCACAAAATTGTTATTAAACGAGGTGTCAGTATTAGTGTTTGGGTTCTTATCTGTAATATTCGTAGGACGATGTCCTTGAAGCGCTACTGGTGGTGAGATGGTGGTTGTAGTGCTTAGGCGTTTATTCAGCAGTTTGGCCGAACGCCGGAGAGGATTCTGGTCTTCTCTTTGGAGAGGCATGTCACGAGATCCAATGCCAATATATGTGAGATGATCACTCGTACGTTCCAAAGTGTAAATTTTGAAGGAGGTTGCAATAAAACGATCAACGAGGAACCAAGAAAATTTCATTTAAAACTTCGTTTATTGGTCGACGTTTCGGTACTAATATTAATACCTTCATCAGGGCTAAGAAGGGAAAAAAATACATAGTTAAAACATATATACAGAATATTTTAAGCAAAAGAACCCATTAACACTTCTTTTGGCATTTTACTGACCTAATAAATTAACGAAAGTTTACACCATGGTTCGTCGACAAACATAGGTGACGTCGATCAAGTAATGATATAGCACATAGTGCAACGTTTGTGAGCGGATTTTATTTAACTAGAACATTTTGAAAAGAATTCGAGTTTGAAAATTTATAAAATAAACTGCAAAGATTGCGATGCCTCTTACGTAGGCACCTCAAAAAGGAATTTAAACAGACGTGTATACGAACACAAATACGCGGTCTCAAAATCGTTAACGACCTCCGCACTCTCAGAGCACATTCAAAAAACTGGACATAAAATAGATTTTGAGAATACACACATAATAGACACCGAAACAAACTTCCGTAAACGCACTTTTTCAGAAATGTTGCACATACACTCGCAAAATAACTGCCTAAATCGAATGGACGACACTAAGAATCTCAAGTACATTTATAAAAAATCCGTTGAAACAACCAATAGACACTTCTGTAATAACGAAAATAACAATAAACGCTGTTAGTCGTACGATCTCCAGTACGCTACTTGTTGGCGCGCTCCCTCTCCTCTCACTCTCAGAATTTGAATTTGCGAAAATTAACGTCCCCCCTCTAGGTATATAAACCCCGGAAATTTCGCATTTCTCTCAATGTCGAAAAATGGGACTCCAGAGTGCAGGATGGGTAAGAGCTCTAGCTGTTTATTGTTATATTCGTATAGAATTTTAATTTTCGTTAACTTAAAATCAAATTTTCAAACTCGAATTCTTTTCAAAATGTTCTAGTTAAATAAAATCCGCTCACAAACGTTGCACTATGTGCTATATCATTACTTGATCGACGTCACCTATGTTTGTCTACGAACCATGGTGTAAACTTTCGTTAATTTATTAGGTCAGTAAAATGCCAAAAAAAGTGTTAATGGGTTCTTTTGCTTAAAATATTCTGTATATATGTTTTAACTATGTATTTTTTTCCCTTCTTAGCCCTGATGAAGGTATTAATATTAGTACCGAAACGTCGACCAATAAACAAAGTTTTAAATGAATTTTTTTGGTTCCTCGTTGATCGTTTTATTGCAACCTCCTTCAAAATTTACACTTTGGAACGTACGAGTCATCATATCACAAATAAATAAATAATTAATAAATTAATACTTTTAAATCTTCATAAATGAATTTAATTATAATTATGTCATAAATTTTTGCTAAATATTCATATAATTCGATCTGTTAGAATTTATGTGATCAATCTGCGTAGCGTTAAAGTAGATATAGATATATAGATGTATGTAAGAGAGCAACGCCATACGGCGCGAGTGAGCGCCGCTGCAGTGCGGGGAGGGAGAGCGGTAGCCGCTCTAGTCAGACCGTTGCAGCGCGCCGAACGAGGTAGACGTGCGAAGTATTGTGAATATAGAGTGTGTTAAATAAAGCGTAGGAGAAAACGCGAGAGAAAAAGTGACGTGTTTAGCCTTTGTGTCGTGAGACGGGAGAAAGATTCGAAAGCTGGAGAAAGAGAGGGGCTTTTCCTGCTTGCATCACAGGGTACGATGTGCACTGGAGAGTGACAGGAGATTTTGTGCTCATCGGTAAGAAATTTGCCAAGGAGACGCGAGACAGGGGCAAAAACGATGGCACAAGGCGAGCCCGGATCAAAGGCGAACAAAGGTATGTAAAAATACATGTATTTAGATACTCAGGAGAATAATTGCAAAGGTAAAAGTGTTGAAATACAAATTGAATAGAAACGCGAGTCAAACAACACGAAAGGAGAAACTCGCGAATCAGTAGAAAGCGAAAAAATCAAAATTGATGTTTGCGAATAGTTTAGCTAAAAGACAGAAAATAAGAGAAAGTGCGCGTGCAAAATTGAGAGACGAAAAACAATGGCTAAAATCAAAGAACAGAAAAGTGTAGCATAGAGAGGAATTCTGATGATTCTCAGAAGTGGCATAGGCGCGCAACAAGTTTGAGCGGGAACACGCACGTGTGCATGCGCGCGCAGCGAGCCAAGATGGCCGCCCGCGATGTCGCCTCGTGGCTGCCTTCCTTCCCGCTCGAGGCGAACGACGCGCCATGTTGAGAGAGAGCATGGTGGGCGCGGGCGTCGCGGCGGAGGGAGGGGGGGGGGGGGGCTCGCGCATGGAGAGACAACGCGACAGCGCGCGGAGTCGGAGAAGGAGCTCGCGTGCAGCCGTGACGTGCATACCGAAAGAGAACCGATAGTCGCGTGGAGAAGGGGCACGCGCAGAGAGAGTTTTTGATAGCCACGTGGGAAAGGAGCGCGTAGCGAGTATGAGAAGTGATACTCGATGGTCGCGCGGGAGAAGGGCGCGCGACTCTATAGAGTGTGAGAGAGTGGCTGCGTTTGCGCGGCGAGGTGACGCGCGGCACAGCACGAGAGACGATATAGCTGCGTGCGACGGGGTGCACGCGGCGCAAGCGAAATGCCGTAGACTAAACAGTGCCGTATATGTATGTAAGTATATACATATGCACATGAGAGAGAGAAAGAGAGACTTGATGTTCGCGCGGAAAGGGGACGCGCGGAGCAGTATAGGAGAGTACAGGAGAGTACAGGAGAGTACACGAGAGTACAGGAGAGTACAGGAGAATACAGGAGAGTACAGAAGTAAGAGTTGGTAGCTGCGTAGCATGGAGCACACGTGGCTCACCGCGAAATAGAAAATGGTGTATATGTATATGTACATATACACATGTTGGCGAAAGGAGAAACTGTAGCTTGTAGCGATGTAGCGCATACAGCTTCAGCATTATGTCTATGAACACATGTGAATACACATATGTAGCGCCCGTGAAACGCGACGCAGTGCATGCTAGCTGCGCTACATCGATGCGGGAGGGGGTTACTAAAACAAATAGACAGATTCAGACTATAGGAGTTGGAGAAAAAGTGTGCACACATGGAGCAAAACCGCGCGTATTGGAGTAAATGACGTCAAAATATAGTCTGAATATCGCCTTCTGTTGGAGTATAAAGTCGTGCTTTTTGAGGAGATTTTTGACAGTAAGAAGGTGCCAGGAGGACGTCACGATTCGAATCGGATCTGTCATTGAGACAGGTTTAGCTATACAAATGGAGTGTAAGCACGCAATTGACAGTTCTAAAATGGATCCATATGGAGTGTATATAGACAGTAAAAGTCGCGCGCATTTGGAGATAATATGTCATGATATTGGAGAAAATAGACAGTAGAAAAACTTGAAATATAATTAGAGGGTTTGTATACTAATGTAAAATTGAATTTTACAGACAAGCTGGACGAGCTCAAGAAACTGATGGAGTCAGTTTGGATTAGGGAGGATATCTACAAGGAATACTTTGGAGAGAAAACTTCTTTGTCAAGAAGGACGATGGGAAAATTTACATCGCCTTCCCAGATAAAAATATGAAAAGAGTCGACCAGCACTTGTCCACGGAAGAGTACATCCATACTCACCACCACTGGGGAGCAATGAAAAAGGTGATCCCTTTCGGCCCTCCACAACCTCCAGGTGGAGAGGCCGGTACGGAAGTATCTCCTGGAGCAAGTCTGGGGACAGTGAAGGAGCTGCTGGAGAAGCAAAAGAGTGACTTGAGGTCGGAGATGATTGATGACCTCAAGAAGACTCAGGATTTGATGCTGGAGCGGCAAGCTGAGATGAATAAACAGCTTATAGAAGGACTTGTGAGTAATCTGGGGCAGATGTTTAAGACAGCGCTTGGAGGGAGTGTACAGCTGCAAGTAGAGAGTCGGAGTCATATTAAAGAACTGCCCACTGATTGTAAGGGTGTGACACCAAAAGAGAGAGAAAAAAGATTTGGGACTTACCGGAGGGTAAAAAGAAAAGACGAGTGAGAACTAAAAATGAGGTAAGCAAAGATATTAAAATGAATAAACAAAATAATGAATTGAAAGAGATAAATGTAGAAAATTATATTGAGGCAAGAGTAAATGAGAGAGCAGATACCTTTTTGAAGAAAAAAGGTAAATAGAATGAGAGTGTAAATTTTGTAATAAATTTGACAGACAGAATCCTTTTGAAGGAAGAAGGTAAATAGAATGAGAGTGTAAATTTTGTAATAAATTTGACAGACAGAATCCTTTTGAAGGAAAAAGGTAAACAGTATGAGAGTGTACATTCTGTAATAAATTTGACAGACAGAATCCAAGCTGAAGTGTCAGGAAAAAGGTCTGGAATTAATAGAGTGTATAAATTGATAGAAAACTTAAAGTTTGAAATGCTTGAGGACTATTGGATGTCCGAATTAAAAACTGGTGTACATTTTAGACAAGGACAAAAGTATCAATGTCTCTGAAACTAAGTTGACAGACGATAAAAATAGAGTGAAGGCATTATAATAAATCATATTGACTTAAAATATTATACTAAAATAGTGGAATTGAGAGAACCACAGGAGATCTTGTGTAAATTAAAGGAATATAAAAGACTGAAAACGAGAGTGACCAGTGTGTCCGCTAGAAAGGACCTGTATGCTATGAAATTTAATCCTAAAAGAGAGAGAGCTGCAGAATTTTGGGATAAATTTGAGGGGAAAAGTTAAGGTGTGCAAAAATATGCCAGACGTAGGCATAATGACAAGAAAAAGAGAAAAGTGACATATTTATGCATACTATAGTTGAGTCTGTTCCCGGTGTTGATGAGTTTAATTATCAGAGCAGACAAACTATGGGAAAGGACGTGACATCTGCAAAACTAAAAGATTATCTTTTACAGGTTAAAACAGAAACTAATGCACCAAAGAAGACGACAAAGACAACCATGCTGGCTCAAGGAGCATTTAAGGCTCAGAGCAACCGATGCAAAGATCAAGGAAGAGGAGCAGGCAGGCTGAATAAGACGAGATGTTTCAATTGTGGGCTAATGGGGCACATGAGCCCTGACTGTCCAACTCCAGGTCAAACAGTCTGTTACACGTGCAGAAGACCGGGCCACGTGGCTAAAGATTGTTTGCGTGGCAAGAGAGCTGCTGATAAACAGGAATGGAGGCCTGTCAAACATTCGAAACTGGAGGCTCGAGGTGCTCGAGGCACACGGACATGTTTCTGCGGCAGAGGTGCGGGACGTAGCCGTGGCGGTAGAGGCCGTAGGAAAGTTGCACCAGCCGGCTGGTCTTTGATGGCCTCAGAGAAGGAGGACTAAGGGGTAGAAAGAGAAGGTAATAAAATGAAATTTTCTGATGACAAGGAAAATTGTAGATAAAAAGGATAACCATTTGATTAAATACACTAATAAAGAAATAAAAATTAGATCAAAAACGGGTAGAGAGTTAAAGTTAAATAACGTATTGTATTCTGAGGAGTTACCAGAGAATGTATAGTTACTTAGACAGTTTGTTGATCAGGGTTTACAAATCCATGTAGACAATTGAGAGTAGATTCAGTAAATGGAAAGGAAATAGAAAACGAGGGTCGTAAAAGTGAAAAGGGAATGATATTTTAGAGAGTAAATTGCCTAAATAATTAGATTTATTAACGACTGTAAATAATAGAAAGTTTCAAATTACAGAAAGTGGAACCGAAAATGACAAAACGGAAATTAGGGATCAGTTAGAAAACGAATCAGATTCTAGTGCAGAAATGAGTAAAACAATGTTGTGGCATTTGAGACTAGGTCATATGTCAAATAAATATTTGATAGAACTGGCAAAAGTTTACTCAAATTTGCCAGGTAAAAGAGAGGTTATGAGTGACAGAGATATCATAGAATGCGAGACGTGTTTTATTACTAAAAGCATGAAGTAGCATTTTGGCAAGACACGCAATAGGGCCGAAAAACCACTTAGAAAGATAGCTTTCAAATACAATACTGAGCAGTTAAGAGGGGGTTAGTTTGTGTTAGCCTCTTCAAAATACCGAGAAAGAGTAATACTAAATTTGGAAACAAGTGTTGAAAGTTTTTCTAGTTTGGTATATTTTGACAGGGTACATAATTTATGTGCCAGAACAAAAGAAGTTATTCGAAAGCAGACATGTCAGGTTTGTCGAAAATAAAGTGTACAAAGATGAGTATCCAAAAGGAGAAAAAGTCTCAACAGAGAGTATTGAATTCAGAGAGTCTGAAACACCAGAAAAGGAGGAATCTCTGGAGTCACTAAAGGTGATGGAAACAGAGGGAGAAAAAGTGGTGTCAGAAAACAGATCGAAGCGTGGGAGGCCTCGGAAAAATAAAGCGTTGATGACCTATTTCATTAATAAAGAGAAGGAATCGTCAGAAGAAAATGCTGAGTCAGAGACAGAAGAAAAGGATTTAGCCTATCATGCTCTGTTGGCTAAAATTCAAGGAGATCCTCAGACGTACAGGGAAGCAATTAATTCTCCAGAGGGAGAAAACTGGAGGAAAGCTGTAGAATCTGAGCTTAATTCACTGAAAGAGAAAGGAGAATTTAAAGTAGTAGCAAAGAAAAGTTTACTAACTCCACAGTCAAGTCGAAATGTACTGGATTCGAGATGGATTTTCAAATGAAACATGGACGAGTCTGGAAACATTAAATTCAAAGCTAGATTAGTAACTCGTGGGTTCAAGGACAAAAACAATTACGATTTGAGAGAAACATATGCACGGGTATCAAGGTTACCCTTAGTAAGATCCTTTTTAGCCATAGCGAATAAGTACAAATTGAATCTGAGATAGCTGGATGTAGAGACAGCTTTTCTTTATGGAGAAATAGACGAGGACATATACATGGAGATTCCAGAGGGAGTGGTGAAAGAGAGAGAGATTAAGTCCAATAATTTGTGGAAATTAAGTAAACCTTTGTATGGTCTTAAAATAAGTCCCAAAAGGTGGAACGATAAATTTACTCAGGTGATAGAGAGTTTATGATTCAAATCAAACGATTTTGACCCTTGTTTATTTTTGAAATTGACTTCTAAAGGTTATTTAGCTGCGTTATTATATGTAGATGACGTACTGTTGATGGGGCACAATAGTTACGAGATAGAACAGACAGTTAGGTGTCTGAGTAAAAGATTTGCCATTAAAGATATGGGACAGCCAAAGGAATTCTTAGGAATTAAAATTGAGAGAGATTTTAACAACCAAATTTCAAAAAAGAGTCAGGAGAAATTTATAAACAATATGCTTGAGAAATTTGGATTTGGACAAACTCATCCTATTTCTACTCCTATGGTGACAAGTCAGGTAAACAACAGAGAGAGGAAAGATCGGGAGAAAGACGAGAAAAGAAACTTGACCCTAGTTCCAAATAAGTTGTATAGAGAGGTCGTTGGATCGCTGCTATACTTAGCTAACTGCACACGACAAGATGTATCATATGCAGTAAATGTACTAAGTAGGCACCAAATAGAGCCCACGATTATTGAATGGAATATGGCTAAGAGAGTGTTACAATACTTATCAGGGACTAAAAAATACACTCTGACATTTAGAGCAGAATCAGAGGGAATAGTAGGATATTCGGATGCAAGTCTGGCTGACTGCAGAAACTCGCTAACAACGTGTGGTTTTGTGATTAAATTCTTTGGAGACTCTGTGGTTTGGAGGACGTATAAGCAATTGAGTGTAACTTTATCCACTTGTCAAGTTGAGTATGTCGCGATAAGCGAGATTTGTCAAGAGTGAATGTCGCTGCGAAATTCCGTGAATTTCGTTATTAGACAGAATCAGTGCCTAATGGTATTGTATATGGCATATCGCAGCTCAGTTTAGTGCTGATATTAATGGTGGCAACAAATTGAGGTATATGATAGAGAGTACATTATATTAAAGAGTTTATAAATAATAATTGTATTAAATAATTGGACAGAATCAAAAGAGCAGTTAGCTGACATATCTACAAAGGCGTTGGAGAAAAATTTGCATGATAAACTAACATATAAAATACTTAATAAGAAAGAGACTTAAATTTTGTTCTGTTCACAGGAGAAACTGACGACTGGAATGTACCTAGTCAAACTACAGGTAAGACTGCTAGGTGTTATTAGAAAAGAGGCTGAAGCACCAGTATAAATCAGTCAAAGGGAAGAAAACAGTCCCGACCCAAGACCAATGATAATTACACGGACCAGTATTAGTCCCGGATTTAATTAAATTATAATATGTAGAGATAGGTGTGTTAATATAAACCCAGATCTTATTTATGTATGCGATGCTACTGGATTGAGAGGGAGTGTTAGAATTTATATGATCAATCTGCGTAGCGTTAAAGTAGATATAGATATATAGATGTATGTAAGAGAGCAACGCTGTGCGGCGCGAGCGAGCACCGCTGCAGTGCGGGAAGGGAGAGCGGTAGCCGCTCTAGTCAGAACGTTGCAGCGCGCCGAACGAGGCAGACGTGCGAAGTATTGTGAATATAGAGTGTGTTAAATAAAGCTTTTGTTTCATCTTGATTTGTTACGTTTATCTTGTTGTCTTACCCTAAACTCCAACACGATCCTATCATGAAAAAAAAATCAAATAACAATTTTGAGAAAAACGAAAAAAAAACAAACACGCATCTGCCCAATCAAAAAACGGATTTTTGACCTGCCATCACATAAAAAAAACAAAAAAATGATATCCGTTCCGTCAAAATCGACCGAGTAGAAGCTGAGATCCAGACGTATACACACACACACACAGACACGCATCTACACAGACAGTTTCAAAAACCATGTATGATTCCTAACACTGCGGGAACAAAAATTTTAACCTCAAATATCTCTGAAATTTTTGGACCAATCATTTTGTTCAAAGAACTCGACCGAGAAATATCTAAAATCTATCTTTACAAAAAATATTGAAGCGATTAAGTCAATTTTACTCCCGTAATCGTTGGACATACAAAACTTATTTTTTTTTATTTTCTAATTAGTTTTCATTATAATAACTTTATTAAATATAATTTATAAATTGGTTGTACTTAGAAATACAAAAAAGATATTGACATGAACATTTTTTTGGTGTGTGTGTGTGTGCGTGCGTGCGTGTGTGTGTGTGTATGTGTGTGTGTGTGTGTGTTTGTGTGTGTGTTTGTGTGTTTGTGTGTGCGTGCGTGCGTGCGTGTGTGTGTGTGTGTGTGTGTCTGTGTGTGTGTGTGTGTGTGTGTGTGTGTGTGTGTGTGTGTGTGTGTGTGTGTGTGTGTGAGTGTGTGTGTGTTAATAAATAAATTACAATTTTTTCCCAATATATTAGTATTTTATTTTTTTTTATTTTTTTTTCAGTATTTTTTTTCTTTGAAAAAAGAAATTTTGGAAAATTGTCCAACAATTTTGTTCAAAGTTTACTCAAAAACGAATTGATATTTTGATTTGAAACTTTGCAGGGGTGTAGAATGTTATAAAACTTAGGGCAATGTCCTCTTGATTTTACGCAATTTGCAAAAAAAATACTAGATTTTGTTATCCTAATTATGTTTACTGCACTTTATGTACTGCAGTGTTGATGGTTAAATGGCGTTGTCAGCGCACTCTATATTAGTCGTCATGCGTCGTCTGGTCGGCCGACTTGATCCGTCGGTTTTTATCAAATAAAAATGAAATACACCATGTTATACGAAATCAAGAGAAGGTTGCTCTAAATTTGATAACCCTTTACCCTCCCCCCCCCCTCCCACACACAAAGTTTGAAGCCGAAATATCATTTCTCTTTTGCGTAAACTTTGAATAAAATTGGACGACCTGGTCATGCCGTATGCGTATATATATATAGGTATATGTATAGGTCCGACTTCGCGGTTAGTGTGGGCAGTGTATGCATATGTGCGTGGGCGCGCATGCGCATGTGCTGCAGCTCAGCTGCTCAGCTTGTCTGGCTGGTTGTAACTTGTTTGCGTAAGCGACACAGCGCCGCGGATGATGCCAGAAAAAGGCTGAGCCGAACTTCGCGAAAATAAGTGAAAAAATGTCAGTGCGGAATGAACACGAGAAAGCTGCCTATTACATATAACGTATAATCGCTAAGTACAGTGCTCCGCTTCCTCTCTGGCTCTCGTCCACCATGTCAACCATGTGCGCACGGCAGTCCGGCAGACGGCAGTCATCAATGTTTATCAGCATTCACTGTGTCTCTTAGATTTCTATGGACCGATATTGATGTTGGTCGAGTTCTCTGCTAATTTAGTTGTGGTCTTTTCCTTGAGTAAGTATTATTTCAATAATACTAGCTTCTTTCTAATCTTGCAGGGTTTTCATCTTTTTTTCACAAGGACATTTTGGTAAACTTTGAGCAAGGATCAGATAGTCTTAGTTGGAAATGCACATGCGCTTTTTCGACTTTCAAGTCCAAAGATTCCTTTCCTTTCTCTAAAAATATTTTCAGCTTTACACACATCATATCATGAAATCTGAGGGATTATATAACTTGTTTAAGATCTAAATAATCAGCAAGTACGGAGTTACAGCAGTTTCTGCGTGTTTTTCAGGAAATTTTTAAGAACAAAGTCATTTTCTCCGTGCTGATTGATTCAGTAGATCTGAAACTCAATATACAATGCCTCAGCATGCATTGCATTGTGTGAACATTCTGGTAAACTTTGAGCAAGGGTCAGGTTGTCTTAGTAGGAAATGTACATGCGGCTTTTCGACTTTTGAGCCCAAAGATGCGTTTCCATACGCTATTTATATCTTAAAGTTTACACACACCATTCAATAATTACTGAGGGATTGTATATCAAGTTTCAAATCTAAATAATCAGCAAGTGTGAAGCTATCGCCTTTTCTGTGTGTTTTTCAGGAAATTTTCAAGAAAAAATGTCTTTTTCTAGACAATGGCTGATTGAGTGGATCTGAAATAGCATATACAATCCCTCTGTATCTATTGCATTATTTGTGGAGATTCTGGTAAACTTTGTAGAAGGGTCAGGTGGTCTTAGTTAAAAATGCACATGCGCTTTTCCGATGTTTAAGTCCAAAGACCCCTTTCAATTCTCTCAGCATATCTTGGTAAATATATAGTGCTATGTATGATCTTATCGACACGCTAACACTATATTATGAGTAGTTTGCTGTGAGAATGTTTTCTCGTTTACTTTACAGCTGGCACCTATCCTGCAACTATTCCCTTCTCTTTGGCAAGAGCATGGCTTCACTGTGCTTCTACCGTTACTAATTTATTCATGTTTTAATTATTCTTTATGTTACCTTGGGCGAAGAGCTCCAGCAGACGACATCACGTCGTCGTAAACTCCTGCAGCTACCGTTTTTTATTGGGACCATATGTTGGATTGATTGACATATTTTATGTGGACATTGACAACCTTTGAACTCGTTGAAAAACTTATCTGGTGAGTAGCTTACTGTAAGAAAGTTTATTTGCTTATACTTTTCATCTAGCATCTATCCTGCAATAATTTCCTACCCCTTTGACAGGAGTGTGGCTTCTCTGTACTCTCTCCGTTACCAACTTATTCTTGTTGTAATTATGTTTTTGGCCTAGGGCGAAGAGCTCCTGCAGATGACATCACGGCGTCCTAAACACCTACCGTTTTTTATTGGGACCAGATGACGGAAACATGTACTGTATATGGTCAAAAAGCTGCTGTGGATGAGATCATCTTGAGTTGCTGCTTTCACAGTTTCACTGCATCATCAGTCGCGTTCTGTTACTGGTCTTTATGGTAAGAAGCTACGGTATTTTTAATGAACTGATACAGAAAGGAAACAAGTTTTAATCATCAAATGTGTAATTTCAAAAAAATGCAGTTTTTTAGTTCAATAAGGTGATTTAAAATAACTAAAAATATTTTATCTATGGCCGAATCCATCTCAAATCAGACAGCCCGCGTATGCCTATTTCACCTATCATGTTGAAATAAAAATATTTATGTTCTACTCGAAAAAATATTTTACACGTGTTTTTTTATTTTTTTGTTTCATCAAAATTTCATGCGTTCAGCGATGCCGAAAAATTCCGAGAAAATTCTTTCATTGAGAAAAAAAATTTTCAATGTGATTTTCAGACTGCTATTGTTTCAGCAGTTTTTCGAGCTTTTAAACGTGTAACACACAATTTCACTCAGTTTTGAGCCCTCTTTAACGGCCTTAATGTCATTTTCAAAAAAAATAAAAAATCCACGAGCTATGCACTTTTTACTGAAAAATTCATTTTTTAGGGAAGTGCTTTTTTCTCGAAACCCCCATGTTTTTTTTGCACAATTTTTGTTGTCGTGATAGAGGACGGTAATGCCTAGCTAGACGTATTTGTGAGATTCGGTACTTTTTCCCTGGGATAGCGATCACTAATGAGATAACACACAAACAAATTTTCACGCCTAATGCTTATATATAGTCAATGATATTAGAGTCAATGTAAAGGTATTTGTCTTTGTGTGTATGTAATATACAGGTACACATAACTATGTATTTATTTGTTATTTACGTCTTTTTGATTTTTTATTTTTATACCTTTTTTTCATTTGTATACCTATTTTACTACCTTTGTTTTTCTGCTTCATTGTTCTTAATTCAGTAAGCGGACGATCAGCGGTCTTTGCTGTCAAACAATGTATTTTATCGTCACATGTTTTTGTAACCCATATATGAGTTTTTGAATTCAGGATACTTTGGAGTTGTAAGCCAATCAATATTTTTTTTCTTTTCTGAATTGTTCTATTTCAGCATCTTGTAAATGTATTATTTTAATAGCATCAGTATATTTTTGAACATGTATTGCAAAATCATTTGCGTTTTGAATAGCTTCTTCAAGGGGCTCTCGAAGATTATGCGAAGTAGCATAATGCTTTATAAGTCCACCCACACCATCTACAGCTCCTTTGCCGTGCCCAGTAGCAGAGAACAACCATTTTATATCACACGGTGCTCGTTTTAGTTCATCTAATTGAAAGCGATTTTTAAAGTGACTCGCAGCGCCGTCTGATACGATGGTAATTTTTTAATTGAATCACAACAATTTTCTTTCAAGAATTTTATAATTTTTTGTACTGCTAGCAAAGCATACGCTGAATCATGTTTTCGGTCATCACTTATAACTGCGAAACTTTGTGTCGAATCCCCTTGATAAGAGACTGCTGTGAAAATAGAAATTTGATCATTAACCCAATGATTTCCTTGAACAGCTTTATTATGAATCACAGCCCAGTTTTCAGCGAAGTCTATTTGAAGAACTAAATGATGTGAGTCTTTTTTAGCACTTTCTCTTTCTGTTTTTATAGCTTTGCGTTGTATATTTTTACATACATGTGAGTACTAACCCTCATGGTCCAAACCGAAAGTTCATCTTTAAAAGCAGAAATTGATAGTGTCTTTTTAATCAGGTTTCCATTATCCCACAAAGCATATGTAATTTCTTCTGTGCCTTCTACATCTTGCAGTTTTAAAACATGAAACGTAATTCCCTTAATCCCTGGACATAGTTTACATTCTTGTAAATAACATAAATCAGATGGCTCAGAACACATTGTTGCATTTATTATTTGTGACCGACTTTCATCCAACTCTGTGACGTTACTCCCTCTAAAATTAATTAAGCTCGTAAGAAATAAATCATAATTTGCGCAATAGATACAGAGACAAACTTCTTTGATGGGGCTAAGTAAGACATACTTTGGTCGCAAACTATAAAATTTCGATTTTCCAATTCTCAATTCTGGATAATCATTTTTAAATACTTTATACGTCTCTTTTAAACTTCGAGTAAGAAAACGCTTAACTTTTTTCTCTTTTTTTATTGTTAACTTTAATTGTAACAACGTCACATTTATTAGGACTTTGTCTTGAACAATTAAAATCATCATTTAAATAATATTCCATAACAATTTTTTCCATGTTTTCATCAATCGGATGGCCTGAATATGCATCTGGTTCTGAATAAATTCCTTTTTCTTTAACAAGATTTCTCGATTTGTTGATCATATACATTGTTATTTCTGGAAATAAAGATAAAATTTCATGTTTTGTAAAGGATGAAGGTAGCAAAGTCAGAATTTTTATTTTTTCTGATACCGTAGAACACTTTTGCAAGGCTAGACCAAGATTTTGTATCCATTCTGTACAATGGCATACAGTTGATTCATTTGCTGTTATAGAAACGTCATAAACATTGTTCAACTTCACATCAAGGGTATTAGACAATGTTGAAAGTATTTTTTTTTCTTCTTTGTTACGTAATTTTCAATTGATTTTTCATGTATAAGATTTTTTTCTTTTAAGAGGCGATACAGAATCTAAGAAAGATGTACTTATTTCATTATTAAATTCTTCAATGCGTTCTGGAGTACTTGGTAAAAAATCTTCATCTCTATCAACTACGTTATCGGTAACTTCATTATCCGTTATAAATTCATTGTCAGTACTACTCACCAATTCTAAAGCACGATTGTAACAATGTTGACACAGATATGTAGAAGGTGTCAAAGGTAAATGAGGATAGAGGTGCTTCAATGGATGAGCAAGATTCTCAAGTTGTTTTAAACGTACGGAACTAGATTTGTAAATAATTTGTTTGTATTTGTCTAAAAAGTCTGCACATTTGATTCTCTCTGTTGAGTAATATTGAGACATCGTAGTTGAGTTGATAAGGTGTAAATATGTAATAATTTTCCAAAAGATGATGGTTTTAAATAAGACGAGATGTGTGATATATAGCAGAAACCGAACTTTTCTTTGTAAATGTTAAGTCAAACCATATCCATCTAGCGGACAAATGTACTAGTACATATACTCCTATAAGTAGGCGCACGTACATGTATATTACATACGCACAAAGATAAATACCTTTACATTGACTCTAATATCATTGACTATATATAAGCGTTAAGTGTGAAAAATTTGTTTGTGTGTTATCTCATTAGTGATCGCTATCCCAGGAAAAAAGTACTGAATCTCACAAATACGTCTAGCTAGGCATTACCGTCCTCTATCACGACAACAAAAATTGTGCAAAAAAAACATGGGGTTTTCGAGAAAAAGGCACTTCTCTAAAAATGAATTTTTCAGTAAAAAGTGCATAGCTTGTGGATTTTTTATTTTTTTTTGAAAATGACATTAAGGCCGTTAAAGAGGGCTCAAAACTGAGTGAAATTATGTGTTACACGTTTAAAAGCTTGTAAAACTGCTGAAACAATAGCAGTCTGAAAATCACATTGAAAATTTTTTTCTCAATGAAAGAATTTTCTCGGAATTTTTCGGTATCGCTGAACGCATGAAATTTTGATGAAACAAAAAAATAAAAAAACACGTGTAAAATATTTTTTCGAGTAGAACATAAATATTTTTATTTCAACATGATAGGTGAAATAGGCATATGCGGGCTGTCTGATTTGAGATGGATTCGGCCCTATAAATAAGTGTATTTTTTATTAAATTTTAGCATATTCAAGTTAATAAAAGTATTTCTAATGCATTGTTATAGGAAGAAAACAAGTCTTAACCGTTATTACTGGCATCTCAGTAGTTTATAGACTTGTAGAATACAGCAAATAACTAACAAGATTAAAGATGACACCGTGTACATGGTGCACAGCTTTCCTGGAGAATATGTCTGTGGTGTAAGTATGTTTTTTCTCTTTTAGCTGACTCAACGTTTTTTAGTATAATGCGTGTTCACAAATGTCTATTAATACTTTTATTAATTTTGTAATTATACTTGTAGTTTAATTTTTTAATTAAACTAAATTTAATAATTTTCATCAATTGTTGTAATTTTAATAGTTTAGCAGAGTAAGACATGTATATATGCTTATAGTGGGCAATGAATTCTCCATGGTATTTTTCCTGTCTATTTTTCTATTTAAACCTTTTTGGGCTTAGGATAATTTTACACTTATTCAGAGTTAACGGATGCATGGAATGGATTTTTTACTGCAACTGTTCCAATTTTTATATGCATAATACAAAACTATATTAAATTTTATAAAACCAGTATTATAAGAATAATATATATATATATATTTTTTTTTTCACCTAACCCCTTTATGGAGCCCATTCCTGATATTAGTACCTATGCCCAGAGTTCCCGTATACAAGTGACTAAAGAAATAATCCCTCTCTGGATATAGAAACTCTAGGTCGGGCTTCATAAAGCTATCTATCTTTAAAAAAGGGCTCCGTAAACATAGTTAACGATATATGTACGTATGTATGTATATATATATATATATATATATATATATATATATATATATATATATATGTTTTATGTTAGTTTCCAGGACATTCCAGATGTTTAACGTTGGTTTCGGGGACATTTGTTAATTTTGGGGACAGTCCCTGAATCTACATATGTTTAACGTCAGTTTTGAGAACATCGGCCCCCATAAGAGACATTATTTCTTTAGTCACGTATAGGTATACAGTAACATGGGGTCCTGGGAACTAACGTTATACAAGTTTATATATATATATATATATACATAAAACCGGCGTTTTGAATGCATCGATATATACTTGATAGATACGTATTAACATGATAGATAGGTCGGAGCAGATCACTGTAGTTACAAAAGAACCACCTTATTTTATTAAAATTATAACTATCTAGATCATATTTATAATAATATTGTGAAAAACAAAAAATTGATTGTAAAACATTGATTGCAAAACATTGATTTCAAAACTTTTTGAATGCATAGATATGTTTTGAATACATAGATATGTTTTTCATGCATTTATTTTAATATTATGAATATCAAGAAATTGATTGCATTTTGGATGCATCATAGCACGGAGAGCAGAGCACGGAGCAGGGCACGGAGCAGAGCACGGAACCTATTGTACTTTCTCCTTTACTCTTTGTTCGCAATAGCCTTCAACTCTGTAGAAACACCTGATGTTTACATGTGCTCTGACAGAACAGCACACCGCTCTAACATGAGTTCCTCTTTGGAGTCAACCTCATAATAATTGTGAAATGTGATTTTCTTCACATTTATTTTGCGTTGAGTTTCGTCAGTGGCGGTGTAATGTAAATTGAATAAAATCAGAATTTTCGCAAATTCTTCTGTACTGGATTTACCTATTTTCAGTAAACGAATCCAGAATGGCTGGCTTAAACTAGTTTTGTTTAGAAAATCGTGTTTAAAATAATAGTGTTTTGGAAATAAATAAAAGTAAAACAGAAGCTGATAAGAAAAGACAAAAAGTAAAAGAATTTTAGAGAAGGTTGAGGTAACTGATACATTTTATGAACAAATGGAATGGGAACCAATTGACGATGAGAAAATTATGTCTGAAGTTCATTCAGTATGGTTCAAACTTAATGAAAAACCTCTGGAAAAATAAAGTGAACTTTCGTGTATGCCTTGCAATCGGTTCTGGTGAAACAGATGCTTTATGTATCGTTATTGATACAAATGTTTTTATTTCAAATTTATCATTTGCGGAAGAAGTTAGAGATTCTCATTCTGATATTTTTGGTAGACCATTTCTTGTTATTCCTTGGACTGTTTTACAAGAATTAGATTACATTAACCCCTTAACTGGTGTGACTTACAACTTTTCTTGCCAAAACTGGAAGCCGTACATAATAAGTCTAGTCAAATATGTACATATATGATCCATTGCCAGATTTGGCACGACTTTTTTTGTACATATATGATCCATTGCCAGTTAAGGGGTTAAAGATGATAAGAACCACACGCAATCATATGCACTAAAAATAAAAGCAAGAAAAGCAGTTGAATTTTTGAATAAGCATTTCACATCTAAACATCCTCGTTTCTTAGGACAAACACCATCAGATGTTGAAAAGAATATGGAAAGATTTTTGATTGAATGTCCTGATGATGAAATTTGCAAACTTGTTTACAAATTAAGGAATCTTCAAATTCTCCAGTACTTTTATCATATGATAAAAATCTTTGTAATAAGGCAATGATTCATGATATTCCAATATTTGGTCAAAATGATCCTTTAGAAAAAATGTATTATTTAAAAGCAACAGAGGCTAGTGATTTTTTGTCTAATAGTCTACATGCACGTATAGAAGAAAAGCCTGAAAACACTACTATTAAACATAAAGAATTGCTTGAAGCAGACGATATTATGGAAGAAAGAAAGGCAATTCTTAAAACCCTTCTTTCAGAGACGGTATCAAAAGAAATGGAAGAATTATTCGGTAACAGATGGGAATTGCATGTAATTGTTCGACCACCATGGTCAATAGATGGTGTTCTTAAATGTGTCTTGAAACATTGGATGGCAGCTGTGAACGAATCATGGGTATGAAGTTTGCATCGTTGGAGTGCAACGAAATAATTTTTTACAATTGCTCAAAGTTATTCAACGATGGAAATTATATCTAAACCTTCGTCATAAAGCTATTTTATGCTATAAAACACTAAATCTACACACAAACGTAATATTAATTAGCATAAACTTGAAGTAAAATCAAATATTTTTTTATTTCGTTGCGCCCCAACGTTACAAACTTCAGACCCATAACGAATCATTCACTAGAAGAACTGAGTGAATGTTACACGATTTACAACAATGTATTCACGATTCACCTAATGGTGGTAGAAAATTACAAGATGTGAAATCCTTCTTAGACAAATTTACTGATGTGATTCAAACATTAAATTCTAATAAATATCCTACTTTAAAACCACAAATGTTGAACAAAATGGAAAATTTGACGCAATGATGCTTAAATAGTATTGAAGAAGTTAATAATGCAAGATTTAGAGATTCAGTAGGATCTGAAGATGATAGATGTGATGAAGAAAAAAGAGCGTTACTCGCATTTAAAGTTTTTAAAAAAGTGTATGCTTTTGTTCAACATACATGTGGTATTGCTATAGATGCTCTAGGGTTACAGTGTTCTTTCTTGTACAATAAAATGCATCCATGTCTGACCCCCAAAGTTGCACTGCAAATTCAACAGGAAGTTGGTGTCAGTGTAAATAACTTGGTACAAGTATTACAAAGTTGACAGAATTATATATCCAACTGACAGTATCATTCTAACTTTGTACGAAGTTCTTATAAATTTTTCATCAGAGCTGGCCATGAGTTCTCAAAATTGACATCCGTTGACATTGCCTGTTTCATCAGATGATCTAAACTCGAGAAAGGTTACGAACAGCTGCAGGACCTCTCTTGCTGCATTTCTGTCGAATGGCGAATTTTCAGTGTACATAGTAAATCATTTTCATGTACCCAGGGGGAATGATCCTCTATAATAAAAGTTCAAAAAAGTTTATAACTGATATTAGCAGATTATAAAGTCAGGATTTGAGACTTTTATAAAAGTTTAAAACCGTTATAAATAGTTATAAATAGTTATTTACTTTTATAAGTTTTTTGGATCATTGTAAAAATTTGAATCTTTGATCAGTAAAAAAAGTTAGTAACTGATAATAACTTTTACGAATGTTTATACTAATTTGTACTAATTGAAATTTATAATTATTTGTATTTTGGAATATCCATATTAATAAAATTTCTTTCTTACAAAAAGTGAATAATTAATAAACTTTTTGAAACTATTAATAACTATTATTATTAAATAGAAAAAGTTTATAACAGATAATAACTTTTTATAGATTGATTATATGGTTATGCGCCGCAGCCCAAAAATGTAAATAAAAGTTTATTACTATTATAAACTTTTTTTTGCTGTTCATAACAGAAAAAAACTGTTAACAACTTTTATAAACTGTTACTATAGTCTCAAATCCTACCTTTATAAACAGTTATTAAGAGTTATAAACTTTTTTTAAAAGTTATAAAAAATAAGATATTCCTATTAATAATTATTTGCTAAGTTTTATTTCCGCCTTGGTATATACGGCAAATAAGTTAACCAAGGTCTCCATACCTCAAAGACTGGCAGACAATGAAACAGAGAAAATTTGTTTTAAAGTTGTATTTTACTTATATATAGGTACACATATTTTCATAATTCCGTACGATTATCGAAAAAAAAAAAAAAAAAGGGGGAGAAGGCACAAAATGCAGAATCACGCCCGAGTAAAAACCGATTTATGGCAAAAATTAGGGCCTGTACAGGTCCTTTACAGGTATTGATCCTAAATATACCCTACTGAAAATCTCAGATGAGATCTCAGGTGACTTCTCAGGTGAGATCTCATCTTATTTCTTGTCTCAATTTCTCACCTGAGATTCTGCTCCACGTGCTACGGAAAGCCTACGTAAATAGAAAATCAGGTTCTTCAGTATGGGAAATTTTTCAATTTTTACAAATTTGGTAAATGAGATCTCACCTCAGATCTCACCTGAGATCTCACATAAATTCTCAAATTCAGATTTCGGGTGAGATCTGAGGTGAGATCTTATGTACCAAATTTGTAAAAATTGAAAAATTGTGTAAAATCATTCTAAACATGCATTTTTGAGTTCATCTAGGGGGTAAAACATCCTAATAGGCGATTTCCAATACTGAAGAACCTGATTTTCTATTTACGTAGGTTTTCCGTAGCATCTGGAGCAGAATATCAGGTGAGAAATTGAGACAAGAAATAAGATGAGATCTCACCTGAGAAGTCACCTGAGATCTCACCTGAGATTTTTCAGTAGGGTAGGCATGTTACGCGGTTCTAAACAGGCCCTGTAATATAACCGGATTTGAGGCAAACCTTCAGGCATGCCTATTCGGGCCGGAAAGGGGACTTAAGTTGAAAAATACTGCTACAAAAAGAACATTTCAACGTGTATTTATATTTTAAATATTAAAGACTCTAAGGACTAATTATATAGTAATTATATTTTAAATACTAAATACTTTAAGTGTTAAAGAGCAGTTGACCTTTTTATCTGTAACTGCCCTATTAAAAATAATCACGTGAGTACTCACGTGAGTACTCACGTGACTACTCACGTGAGGTTTTCGACCATATTCTCACGTGAGTGCTCACGTGAGTACTCACGTGAGAATTGAAAAAAATAGTTTAAAAAAAATTAGCAATCAATGTTTTTTTACTGACCTATTACATAAATATTTTAACTTTAATTTTTGCGTATACCTTTCAATCCTTAAATATTATAGGGAGATATCAAAAGCGAGGCAAGCCTCGTAATTACAACTCTTTTAAAAGAGTCGCGATATTGACTAAGTCTTATGGCTTTATGTATTCTCGCCGGTGTTCATTTGCCTATAGAAATCGAGAAAGGGGTTGCCGCCTGGCGGTCACCGGCGGAACTGATAGGACCCGTCTGAACTCCACGTCTAGTAACTCTTTTAACCGCCAGGCGGCAACCCCTTTCTCAATTTCCATAGGCAAATGAACACCGGCGAGAATACATAAAGCCATAAGACTTAGTCAATACCGCGACTCTTTTAAAAGAGTTGTAATTACGAGGCTTGCCTCGCTTTTGATATCTTCCTATACTATTTAAGGATTGAAAGGTATATGCAAAAATTAAAGTTAAAATATTTATGTAATATTTTTGTAAGAAAAACATTGATTACTAATTTTTTTTAAACCATTTTATTTTACTTCTCACGTGAGTACTCACGTGATTATTTTTAATAGGGTGGTTGCGAGAAGGCGGTTTTTAGATCCCATTCGCTTCCAACTGTAAGAATTTTTTTTTTTTTTTTTAGTTTTTCGTTTTGCAAAGATATAAATTACGACTTTTAATTACATATTTCTTATTTATTTTCTCTTTCTCTATAGGACTGAATCTTCGGTTTTTTTGTCATTGTTTGAAAATTACCACACAAAAATAAAAACTGATAATTACCCATATCGGATTTTAATTATCAATTTTGTCAGTTGGACATATTAATGAAAAGTAGTACTGAAAAATATTACAGAAAATACAATAAGACTTCCCTACTGAAAAAGTCCACATGGGACCTACATGGGACGCATCTGGGAACTATGTGGTTCCTATGTGGGACTCTTGTGGGTCCTAGTGGGAATCATGTGGGAACCATTTGGGACCCATGTGAGAAATTGTTGTGCGATCCCATTGGGAACCATGTTGGAGCCATGTGGGTCCCATGAGGGTCCCACATGAGCAAGTTATAAAAAATTACTAAAAAATAAATTTAAATGTTAATATTTTTATTAGCACATTTTATCATTTAAGTATCACATATACTTAATATGCGAGAAAAACATTAAATTTGGAAATTAAAAATTTTTTGCAGACGATGGGAATCGAACACGCGACCCTTGGCACGGTAGTCGGACGCTCTAACCACTCACCTATGAAAGAGTTCCAGTTTGTCTTTTCGAAAGTGATACATAAGCAATACTACGATGTACGCGTTATTCAATGGCTTCTTTATTAATCGATAATCAAATTTAATATAGTTACTTTATATAAAAATATAATAAATAAATAAAAATAATTTTTGTTCGTCATAAATAAAGGAAATATGTAAAGGGTGTACATATAATCTCTACCATACCGACATCATTATTTGATTTTTATTTACTACTACTATAATACTGCGCACTTCTTTTTAAACGAATGCGATTTTCTTCACAATTCATGCTAAAATTTGAGATTAAAATTTTTTTTAAATTTCAGCTTAAAAATGTTCTTACTTATTGTTCAGCAATACGTATTTTTAAATTTAAATATAATAATAATCTAATCAATAATGAGATGAGTTACCTTTTTATCAAGACGTATTGTTTGCATAAATTCTGAAAAACAGAAAATCGCACTAATTTAAAAAAAAAGTTCGCAGGGTTATAGTAATTAAAATGAAATAACAATCCCACACACCATGAAAGAAAACTGAAATAATTACATGAAATAAGTCATGAATTAATACATTGAAATGATTTAGAAAGGATTTTAAAAGGAAAAAAAATTAATTTTAAATTAATTTTTAAAATAATATATGGAATCCTAACAAAACACTTTCAAAAATCTTCCAAAAAAAGAAAAAATGTTTTTCCAAAAAATAATTACACGAATATAAAAATTCTACATTATAAAATTTGGTCAAAATTTGGTTCATTTCTTTTTTGATTAGTAAGGCTGACTAGGCTATATTATTACAGCTTAGACGACTACAGCATATAATAAATATGTGGTTACGAGAAAACCTCTAAATGAATAGGTACACAAATCTCGCTAGGTTGCTAAACCTATTAGTTTTGTACACATCGTCATGACAAGCATTAATCATAGCATTAGCATTTTCTTAGACAACTGTGTTAAAGTCAGCTAACAAAGTCTACATTATAAAAATTTGTCAAAGTTGGAACCATTTCTTTGTTGATTAGTAAGGCTGACTAGGCAATCTTATAACATTTTAGATGACTTCAGCATAAATTAAAAATGTGGTTAACATAAAACATGGAAATGAATAGTTATACAAATTTCGAGAGGTTGCTAAATCTATTGGTTTTGTGCAAGCACAAATCGGCATGACAAGCACTGATCATAGCTTTAGCATTTACTTAGATGAACTTATTTAAATCAGTTGCAAACTGTAAATAATAAAAATCTGTGAAAATTCGATTCATGTCTTTGATGATTAGTAACACTACGTGGTCGATCTTATAATAGCTTTGGCGACTCTTGCATATATTTAAAATGTGATTATGAGAAAATGTGTTAATGAATAGTTCCACAAATATCGAAAGCTTGCTAAATATATATGTCTTGTACACATCCTCATTCGAAACATTAATCATAGTCTTAGCATTTTCTTAGACAACCTTGTTTAAATCAGCTAAAAAATTCTACATTATAAAACATTGTCGAAATTTGGTCCATTTCATTGTTGATTAGTTAGGCTGACTAGGCAATCTTATAACAGTTTAGACGACTTCAGCATATAGTAAATGTGTGGTTACGATAAAACGTGGAAATGAATAGATATACAAATATCGAGAGGTTGCTAAATCTTATAGTTTTGTTTAAATCGTCATAACAAGCATTAATCATAGCTTTAGCATTTACTTAGATGAACTTATTTAAATCAGTTGCAAACTGTAAATAATAAAAATCTGTGAAAATTTGTTTCATGTCTTTGTTGATTAGTAACACTACCTGGGCGATCTTATAATAGCTTTGGCGACTCTTGCATATATTTAAAATGTGATTAGGAGAAAATGTGTTTATAAATAGTTCCACAAATATCGAAAGCTTGCTAAATATATTAGTTTTTTATACATCCTCATGAGAAGCATTAATCATAGTTTTAGCATTTTCTTAGACAACCTTGTTTAAGTTAGCTATAAAATTCTACATTAAAAAATTTTGTCAAAATTTGGTCCATTTCTTTGTTCATTAGTAAGGCTGACTACGCTATATTATAACAGCTTTGACGACTACAGCATATAATAAATATGTGGTTACGAGAAAACCTCTAAATGAATAGTTATACAAATCTCGTGACGTTGCTCAACCTATTAGTTTTCTACACATCGTCATGACAAGCATTAATCATAGCTTTAGCATTTTCTTAGGCAACCTTGTTAAAGGCAGCTAACAAATTCTACATTATATAATTTTGTGAAAATTGGGTCCATTTCATTGTTGATTAGTAAGGCTGACTAGGCAATCTAATAACAGTTTAGACGACTTCAGCATATATTAGATGTGTGGTTACCATAAAACATGGAAATGAATAGTTATACAAATATCGAGAGGTTGCCAAATCTATTAGTTTTGTGCAAATCGTCATGACAAGCATTAATCATAGCTTTAGCATTTACTTAGATGAACTTATTTAAATCAGTTGCAAACTGTAAATAATAAAAATCTGTGAAAATTCGTTTCATGTCTTTGTTGATTAGTAACACTACCTGGGCGATCTTATAATAGCTTTGGCGACTCTTGCATATATTTAAAATGTGATTATGAGAAAATGTGTTAATAAATAGTTCCTCAAATATCGAAAACTTGATAATTTATTAGTTTTGTACACATCCTCATGAGAAGCATTAATCATAGTTTTAGCATTTTCTTAGACAACCTTGTTTAAGTCAGCTAAAAAATTCTACATTATAAAATTTTGTCAAAATTTGGTCCATTTCTTTGTTGATTAGTAAGGCTGACTAGGCTATATTATAACAGCTTAGACGACTACAGCATATAATAAATATGTGGTTACGAGAAAACCTCTAAATGAATAGTTAGACAAATCTCGTGAGGTTTCTAAGCCTATTAGTTTTGTACACATGGTCAAGACAAGCATTACTCATAGCTTTAGCATTTTCTTAGACAACCTTGTTAAAGTCAGCTAACAAATTCTACATTATATAATTTTGTGAAAATTGGGACCATTTCTTTGTTGATTAGTAAGGCTGACTAGGCAATCTTATAACAGTTTAGACGACTTCAGCATATATTAAATATGTGGTTAACATAAAACATGTTAATGAATAGTTATACAAATATCGAGAGGTTGCTAAATCTATTGGTTTTGTGCAAATCGTCATGACAAGCATTAATCACAGCTTTAGCATTTACTTAGATGAACTTATTTAAATCAGTTGCAAACTGTAAATAATAAAAATATGTGAAAATTTGTTTCATATCTTTGTTGATTAGTAACACTACCTGGGCGATATTATAATAGCTTTGGCGACTCTTGCATATATTTAAAATGTGATTATGAGAAAATGTGTTAATAAATAGTGCCACAAATATCGAAAGATTGCTAAATATATTAGTTTTGTACACAGCCTCATGAGAAGCATTAATCATACTTTTAGCATTTTCTTAGACAACCTTGTTTAAGTCAGCTAAAAAATTCTACAATATAAAATTTTGTCAAAAATTAGGCTATTTCTTTGTTGATTAGTAAGGCTGACTAGGCTATATTATAACAGCTTAGACGACTACAGCATATAATAAATATGAGGTTACGAGAAAACCTCTAAATGAATAGTTAGACAAATCTCGTGAGGTTTCTAAGCTTATTAGTTTTGTACACATGGTCATGACAAGCATTAATCATAGCTTTAGCATTTTCTTAGACAACTTTGTTAAAGTCAGCTAACAAATTCTACATTATATAATTTTGTGAAAATTGGGACCATTTCTTTATTGATTAGTAAGGCTGACTAGGCAATCTTATAACAGTTTAGACGACTTCAGCATATATTAAATATGTGGTTAACATAAAACATGTTAATGAATAGTTATACAAATATCGAGAGGTTGCTAAATCTATTGGTTTTGTGCAAATCGTCATGACAAGCATTAATCACAGCTTTAGCATTTACTTAGATGAACTTATTTAAATCAGTTGCAAACTGTAAATAATAAAAATATGTGAAAATTTGTTTCATACCTTTGTTGATTAGTAACACTACCTGGGCGATCTTATAATAGCTTTGGCGACTCTTGCATATATTTAAAATGTGATTATGAGAAAATGTGTTAATAAATAGTGCCACAAATATCGAAAGATTGCTAAATATATTAGTTTTGTACACAGCCTCATGAGAAGCATTAATCATAGTTTTAGCATTTTCTTAGACAACCTTGTTTAAGTCAGCTAAAAAATTCTACAATATAAAATTTTGTCAAAATTTAGTCCATTTCTTTGTTGATTAGTAAGGCTGACTAGGCTATATTATAACAGCTTAGACGACTACAGCATATAATAAATATGTGGTTACGAGAAAACTTCTAAATGAATAGTTACACTAATCTCGTGAGGCTGCTGAACCTATTAGTCTTGTACACATCGTCATGACAAGCATTAATCATAGCTTTAGCATTTTCTTAGACAACCTTGTTAAAGTCAGCTAACAAATTCTACATTATATAATTTTGTGAAAATTGGGTCCATTTCATTGTTGATTAGTAAGGCTGACTAGGCAATCTTATAACAGTTTAGACGACTTCAGCATATATTAAATGTGTGGTTACCATAAAACATGGAAATGAATAGTTATACAAATATCGAGAGGTTGCTAAATCTATTAGTTTTGTACAAATCGTCATGACAAGCGTTAATCATAGCTTTAGCATTTACTTAGATGAACTTATTTAAATCAGTTGCAAGCTGTAAATAATAAAAATCTGTAAAAATTCGATTCATGTCTTTGTTGATTAGTAACACTACGTGGTCGATCTTATAATAGCTTTGGCGACTCTTGCATATATTTAAAATGTGATTATGAGAAAATGTGTTAATAAATAGTTCCACAAATATCGAAAGCTTGCTAAATATATATGTCTTGTACACATCCTCATTCGAAACATTAATCATAGTCTTAGCATTTTCTTAGACAACCTTGTTTAAATCAGTTAAAAAATTCTACATTATAAAACATTGTCGAAATTTGGCCCATTTCATTGTTGATTAGTTAGCCTGACTAGGCAATCTTATAACAGTTTAGACGACTTCAGCATATAGTAAATGTGTGGTTACGATAAAACGTGGAAATGAATAGATATACAAATATCGAGAGGTTACTAAATCTTATAGTTTTGTTTAAATCGTCATAACAAGCATTAATCATAGCTTTAGCATTTACTTAGATGAACTTATTTAAATCAGTTGCAAACTGTAAATAATAAAAATCTGTGAAAATTCGTTTCATGTCTTTGTTAATTAGTAACACTACCTGGGCGATCTTATAATAGCTTTGGCGACTCTTGCATATATTTAAAATGTGATTAGGAGAAAATGTGTTTATAAATAGTTCCACAAATCTCGTGAGGGTGCTCAACCTATTAGTTTTCTACACATCGTCATGACAAGCATTAATCATAGCTTTAGCATTTTCTTAGGCAACCTTGTTTAAGGCAGCTAACAAATTCTACATTATATAATTTTGTGAAAATTGGGTCCATTTCATTGTTGATTAGTAAGGCTGACTAGTCAATCTAATAACAGTTTAGACGACTTCAGCATATATTAGATGTGTGGTTACCATAAAACATGGAAATGAATAGTTATACAAATATCGAGAGGTTGCCAAATCTATTAGTTTTGTGCAAATCGTCATGACAAGCATTAATCATAGCTTTAGCATTTACTTAGATGAACTTCACAGGTTAGTTGTGTCTAGTGAGAGACTACTACTCCATTATTGACAGCACTTATATTTTGGAATTGCTGACACACTACTCACCTACAACTTATTCAAATAAATGTAATTTAAACTCCCTTTGTAATTTATGTTAATTATTGAACAGATTTTGAATTATTAGTCGACTTTGAAAAGTATTTATGAACCAAATTTGTAATTTATTTAAGAAGTGACTTTTGTGAATATAATTTCTACTTTCAATTTACTTCTGTGTGTGAATCAAATTTATTTTAACACCCACAGCATGTTTATTCACATATAATTATGGCTTACTCAAACAATTTGGTCCTTCGAGCCGGATTTACATGCTGTGGTGTGACTCGAGCCAGTGAATAAACACTCATTATGGAAATTTATCACAGATTATCATCATGGCACACTCAAACCAGGATGACCTCAAGGAGTTGGAGCAAGCAGGCGCTGTCGCTGCTGAAAGAGAGGATGTCATCGAGAAGGAGAAGGAGGATGATGCGACTCCAGCCACCTCAGCTGCAACGAAGGGGGCAGTGAAGCGGACTGGCAGCCGCCCACTCACCATGCCTGGACTCACTGTGGTTGACACTCACATAAGGACTCGCTCAAAATCTCCAGGGTCAGTTCCGGCTTCTTTTCTCTGCAAAGTGAACTCCCAGTACCTGCGGCTTGACTCACTGGAACGGATCATTGCTTACATCAGGATTAGGAAGGAAACTGCCACTCTTCCAGTGATAACGGCTTGGAAGCAGGATGCTGAGGAGCTCTACGCTTTATACAAAAAGGATCATGCGTTCATAGAGACAAGTTATCCAGCAGCCTTCGCAGACAACGACTAATTCAAGGCAGACTTTCACAAGTAGATCCATGAATCGTACCATACAATTGTGTTCGAGGTTAGCAATTTGGAGGAAGACTGGAAGTCCAAGCATCGTGTCACTCAACCAAGCATCGGAGAAACTCAACACACTCATTTAAGCAAGCTGCCAGAAATAAAGCTGCCCACATTCAGCGGAGCATATACTGAGTGGCCCTCATATAAGGAAATGTTCTCTGGATTAATTCTGAATCGGCCTGGACTCAAAAATTATGAGAAGCTACACTACCTGCGCAGCTCTCTCAGCGGAACACCACTCACACTCATACAAGGATTTTCACTCAGCGATGATTCTCTAACACCTGCATGGACTACATTAGTGACAAGGTTTGAAAATAAACGGGTGCTATTAAATGATCAGCTTGATCATTTATCTGAATTGACTGCTGTTACATCAAAAAACCCGGCCACACTCAACCCATTGATCTCGGAGATCTCAAAAATTCGGAAATCACTCAACATGTTGGTACCGCAAGAGCAGCTAGGAGACTGCATATTTGCTCATCGCCTGTCAAGGCTAATTGACAGGTCAACTCGAGAAGCATGGGAGACTTCTCGAATTTCCAACACTGAGCTGCCAACATTTGAGGAATTTGAGTCCTTCCTGATCGCGCGGGTGCGTGCGTTGGAAATCGCAGCAGACTCACCAACATCCACTCAAAAGCCGGCTAACACTCAAACCTCAAAGACATCAAGGAGTCTTCACGTCACTAGTCCAACTCAACCACGGCAAGACTCACATAAGGTGACACACTCACCTCAGATTGCTCAACATCCATGCACGTATTGTGGTGACTCGCATTTTATTGTGGCTTGTCAAAAGTTCAAACTGCTGACTGAACAACAACGGAGAAAATTTGTAATGGAGAAGCCGCTGTGCTATAACTGCCTCGGTCTGCACTCAGCCAAGAACTGCAAGTCACAATATAAGTGCAGGCATTGCAATGGAAATCATCACACCATGATTCATGGGCCAAGAGACCCTGAAAGGAAAACGCAAACCAACTCAGCATCCGGATTAACTCAAAATTAGGACAACGGCGCAATCATCTTACATCACGGTGAAACTCAACATGATTACTCAACTGCTCAACTCACTTTACTTGCAACTGCATTGGCATAGTACGACTCACCGGTGACATCTCATAAATTAAGAATACTCATTGACTCAGGCTCGGAACTCTCATTCATCTCCAAGGATTCTGTGGATTTACTCAACATTAAGCGGCAACACTCAACTATACCAATCCTTGGAGTTGGCGGCACGCAATCAACAAAAACTCTCGGAAAGGCTCAACTCACCTTACGCACCATCTACAAAAATCTCACGTTTCGGATCACAGCTCATATTATACGCCAAGTGTCAACACTATTACCATCAGAAAAATGTGAGCAACGTTAGTGGCAACATACAGAGAACCTCAACTTGGCTGATCCGACATTCTGGAAACCTCAACCAGTAGATGTACTTATCGGAGCGGACTATTACAGCCAAATCATCAAACCGAACCTAATAAAGAGGAGTGCGATTGAACCTGTCGCACAATTGTCAATTTTCGGTTGGCTGCTAATAGGTCCATCAAACGCAGCTGTGCAATCCAAGGTAGTCCATCATACAACGGCCTCACTCAACACTGAAGATTTGCAGGAACTACTCACACGCTTTTGGGTTCAAGAAGAACCACCGCCAGCGTCTGCAGTCAAACTCAACAAGGAAGAAGCATTGTGTGAACAACACTTTGTTGACACTCACACGAGAGATACTCATGGACGTTATCAAGTCAGATTACCTCTCACAAAATCTGCAGACGTACTTGGAAACTCATTTGGAAAAGGTCAAGCATGCCTCAGGAGAATACTCACAAAATGCAATCAAGAAAGCATCTACAAGGAAAGTTACTACGCTTTCATGGATGAATACTGCAAATTGGGCCACATGGTGCAGATCCCTCAACAGGAAATCTCCGCCAAACCATCTTACTATCTTCCTCACCATGGAGTATTACGAGAAGATAGTTTTGAAACTCACTCAACGACATCATGCATACTGGACCTAATCTCTCACCCAACATTGTGGATGTTCTCATCTGGATTCGAACTCACCCATTTGTCTTCTCAACTGACATTACAAAAATGTATCGTCAGATCAAGGTTCACCCTCAAGATTGGAATCTGCAACGCATTTTGTGGGTAGATGAAACGGGTCAACTCACTCACTTCCATTTGACTACAGTCACCTATGGAACACGAGCAGCTCCTTATTTAGCAATTCAGACACTTCTTCAGCTGGTAAAGGATGAAGGAGACAACTATCCACTTGCCATTGAATCGCTCCTATTCGGAAGGTATGTGGATGACATCTTCGGTGGAGCTGCATCAAAGGAACTTCTCATTGACAAGGCCAAGCAGTTAACCGCACTATGCAAGGCGGGCGGCTTTCCATTAGCAAAATGGAACTCAAACTCATCCGGCTTCCTCAAGGAATTTCTCAAAGAGCCAACAGCTGAAGAAGCTGTACTTTTAGATGATTGCGCGACAAATATACTCGGGATGAACTGGTTCCCAAACTCGGACAAACTCACATTCAGAACAACTCTGCCACCTCTTCAGGAAATGATAACAAAACGGATTATACTGTCAGAAGTATCGCAACTATACGATCCCATTGGAATAATCTCACCGGTCATAATCACATCAAAAATCCTCCTACAAGAACTGTGGCTGCACAAGCTTTCTTGGGACGAAGCTTTGCCAAACTCAATCGTGAAGAAATGGCTGCACATCCGAGAAGATCTCACTCACCTGAAGACATTCGCCCTACCCAGTTGGTTAGGAATTCAGGAAAACTCAATTGTAGAACTTCATGGCTTCCCGGATGCTTCACAACAAGCAATGGCTGCAGTTCTATACATTAAATCTACAACACCAAACTCTCGCTCAACATCATCATTTCTAATCTCCAAAACAAAGGTGGCACCACTGAAACAACTGTCAATCCCACGATTGGAATTGGGAGCGGCAGTACTCCTCACTAAGCTGGCAAAACATGTTTTGGGCTACTCACGATTGCCAATCTCACACATACATTTATGGACAGACGCAAAGGTAGCACTCACATGGAAACGCTCACACCCCTCAAAATGGAAGAACTTTGTTGGAAATAGAGTTGCCTTAATTCAAGAACTCATTCCAACAGCACAATGGAGACATGTGCCTGGAGCAGACAATCCAGCGGATTGTGCCTCGCGCGGATTACTCACTTCACAACTCAGAGAGCATCACTTATGGTGGCATGGACCAAGTTGGCTCTGCCAGGAAGAATCAGCTTGGCCTTCTCAAGCAACCTTTATCCAAGAAACCATCCTTCCAGAAATGAGGGCTAAGGTCACACTCACCGCAGCCAAGTCAAACTCAAGCAAAATGTGGGACATCATCGATCATTACTCATCACTCACTCAACTCATAAGAATAACTGGATGGGTAAAGCTCGCATGTGATCGATTTAAGGCTAAAGGAAAAACTCACCATGGATCGAAACTCACCACGGATTTACTCATCAAGGCAAAACTCTTTTGGGTCAAGAAAATTCAGCAGGTTCATTTACACTCAGAAATTGCTATGCTGGAAAATTCTCAAGTCCCAAGACACCATGTCTTCAACCGATTGACTGCCTACATAGACTCAACAGGAATTGTTCGAGTAGGAGGGCGGCTTCAAAAAACTCAACTCGATCATCACTCAAAACACCCAGCAATTATACCACGGAGCAGTCAACTCACCACACTGATCATTCGGAACGCTCATCTCTCAACTCTGCACGGTGGCGCTCAACTCACTCTGGCACACACTCGGCAGGAATTTTGGATAATCGGAGGCAGAGCACCGGTCAAGTCACATATTTTAAAGTGTGTGACTTGTGCAAGGTATCGGGCTCAACGGGCTCAGCAACTCATGGGGCAATTACCCGTGGCCAGGGTCACCCCATCACCACCTTTCACTCACACTGGGATCGATTACGCCGGGCCAATCACCATTAACTCATGGAAAGGACGTGGATCCAAAACATACAGGTGCTGGATTTGTATCTTTGTGTGCTTCTCAACGTCAGCTGTTCACCTAGAACTGGTCAGTGACTACTCAACGGACGGTTTCTTAGCGGCATATAGACGGTTCACCTCAAGGAGAGGGATACCCTCCAAACTATACTCAGACTGTGGAACGAACTTCATCGGAGCAGCAAGGGAACTGAAGACTCTATTCTCTCAACACCAACATGAAAACTCAATATTGTACAACTCACTAGCCAACGAGGGAACCCAATGGATATTCAACCCACCTGCTGCACCTCACATGGGAGGCAAGTGGGAAGCAGTAGTGAAATCAGTCAAATTTCACCTGCGACGGACCATTGGGGACACTCAACTCACCTTTGAAGCTTCAGCGACATTGCTCACTCAAATAGAAGCATTACTCAACTCACGGCCGCTAGAACCACTCAGTGAAGACCCAGAAGACATAAATGCACTCACTCTCGGACACTTTCTCATCGGCAACGCATTGAACTCAGTGCCTGAACCAAACTTCGCGTTATTTTTATCCATACTCACCCTCAAGGAATCAAGGCTTTCCAAATGGCAACTCATTCAACGGATCACTCAGCAATTTTGGGAGCATTGGTCAACTCAATACCTTCAACGGCTTCAATCAATTTCAAAATGGCATCATCCCTCTCATGAGATAAAAGTGGGTTCCATGGTACTACTCACGGATGAACACTCACCACCAAGCAAATGGCCACTCGCAAGAGTCACTCAACTTCATCCTGGAACTGACAATCTCACCAGAGTTGTAACAATAAAGACGGTCACCACTCAACTCACCCGCCCAATTGCAAAACTCGCCATCTTGCCAGTGCCAATCAGAAATTAAATCAACCTGGCGGTTGATGGCGGGCGGAATGTTTGGGAATTCAATAATTTGAATTCCCGCGGTTACACTCAACTCGGCACGACTCACGGCGCTGCCACGGCGCGGCAGCACCTCGCGGCCTCCCGGCGGAACAGCCGGGACGCTCCACTGATTAACAAGGTATATTCGCGATATTTCGGTCTCTCTCGCGCTCTCACATGTAAATGTGAGAGGAATTAGTTTGATTCGCGAAGTGAATCGTCAAGACCAAGAAGAAGGAAGTGGATCAAGGCCTCGCTCTCTTTTTCATCAGCCGTGCCACGAGGAGCATCTCTCCGCTGCGCACCTGCAAAATCTCATCAGTTGTTCACAAGTTTTTCACTGGCTCAACTCAACACTGGATCAACTCAAACAGGCTCTACTCAATCTCTCACTGAAAACTCACATCACTCCTCACTCACGCAATACTCAAGGTGCAACGACGATTAGTAAAATCGACTCTATTGCAAGGTAAAAACTCTCACCATACTAGAGGTTATGTTGCCAACCACGTGTTGGCACCGGCGGCAAGTGTAACAGTGAACATATGTGAATTAGCAAAACTCAAAGCAGCAATTCAATTACAATTGTTTGCCATTCCTCATTTTTGACAGCTTCATTGTGCGTGAGCCCAGGAGGGAATTTAAGGAAAAACTCAAGGAACTCTCAACGGACAATCTCATTACACTCGAAGACATACTCAAATATCACAGGTTAGTTGTCTCTAGTGAGAGACTGCTACTCCATTATTGACAGTAATCATATTTTGGAATTGCTGACACACTACTCACCTACAACTTATTCAAATAAATGTAATTTAAACTCCCTTTGTAATTTATGTTAATTATTGAACAGATTTTGAATTATTAGTCGACGTTGAAAAGTATTTATGAACCAAATTTGTAATTTATTTAAGAAGTGACTTTTGTGAATATAATTTCTTCTTTCATTTACTTCTGTGTGTGAATCAAATTTATTTTAACACCCACAGCATGTTTACTCACATATAATTATGGCTTACTCAAACAGTAATATTTCCCAGTACTACTCGTCACCAATATCCAACTCAGAAATTCATCATTAAAATCCAATATGGGTAATTATCAGTTTTTATTTTTTACTGTAAATTTCCAAACAATGGCAAGATCTGAAGATTCAGTCTGATAGAGAAAGTACAAATTAAATAAGAGATATGTAATTAATAGACGTAATTTACGTGTTTATAAAAAGAAAAACTAAGAAGACACAACAAAAATCCTCATAGTTGGAAGCGAATGGGATTTAAGAACAGCCTTCTCGCAACCCAGTTAGAGATAAAAATGTCAACACATTAATAATTAATACTTTTCTTTAATTTGTGCCAGTTTTTAATTATCATAGAAAATATTGTCTACCATTCTGCTATCTTAAGGAAGTCGAGTTGAATAAACCCTGAGTAATTATGAAAATTCGCAATTATTTTGCTGAGAAACCGCCTTCTCGCACACAGTACACCACTAAAAATTACTACTTTCAAAGGGTAAAAGGCTATGGCCGATAATGCATATCTCGCATGTATTGCAACCATGCGTATACGAGAGCGCGTCAGACGTGTATACATGCCAAAATAATTATTTTAATAACTCTTAACCCCAAGCAAGCGGAGGTTGCGAGTTCCATGCATATACTGAAGTATTTTTATGGCAAAATAATTATTTTCGTCATGTCTGACGCACTTCCGTATACACGGGGACCTTATGTATCCTCCGCCTGCTTGGGGTTACGAATTATTTAAAGAATTATTTTGCCATGTATACACGTCTGACGCGCTCCTGATGTATACGCCTGGAACTAGCATTCCCAGCCTAGTTGTGTTTAAGAGGTATTCCATCAATTATTTTGGCATGTATACACATTTGTCACGCTCCCATATACGCGTGAAACATGCATCCCCCGCCTACTTGCTTTTAAGAGGTATTCCATTAATTATTTTGGATTGTATTATATACACATCTGACACGTACCCGTATACGCGTGACACTCGCATCCCCCGCCTGCTTGGAGTTAAGAGTTATTTAAATAAGTATTTTGCCATGTATACATGTCCGACGGGCTCCCGTATACGCGTGGAACTCGTATCCCCCGCCTATTCGGGGTTAAGAATTATTTATATATAGTTATTTTGGTATATACGTCTGACGCGCTCCCGTATACGCATGGAACTCGCATTCCCCGCCTACTTGGGTTATGAATTATTGAAATAGTTATTTTGCGATGTATACACGTGGCACTCGCATCCCCCGCCTGCTTGGCGTTAAGAATTATTTAAATAATTATTTGGCCAGGTATACGCGTCTGACGCGCTCCCGTATACACGTAGAACTCGCCTCACCCGCCTGCTTGGGGTTAACAATTATTTGAATAATTACTTTGCCATGTATACACATCTGACGCGCTCGCGGTATCCACGGGGAACTCGCATCCTCCGCCTGCTTGGGGCTAAGAATTATTCAAATAGTTATTTTGCCATGTTTACACGTCTGACGCGCTCCCGTATACACGTGGAACTCGCATCCACCACCTACTTGGATTTAGGAGGTATTGAAATAATTATTTTGGCATGCATACACATCTGACACGCTCTCGTATACGCGTGAAACTCGAATCCCCCGCCTACTTGGGGTTAAGAATTACTTTCAATAATTATTTTGCCTGTGTGCTCGTCTGACGCGCTCCCGTATACGTGTGGAGCTCAGATACGCGGCCTTCTCGGGGTTAAGAATTATTTATATAGTTATTTTGGTATATACGTCTGACGCGATTCCCCATAGGCGTGAAACTCGCATTCCCGGCCTACTTGGATTATGAATTATTCAAATAGTTCTTTTGCCATGTATACACGCCTGACGCGCTCTAGTATTCGCATGGAACTCGCATCCCCCGCCTAATTGGGGTTGAGAATTATTCAAATACTTATTTTGCATATGTACCCGTCTGATGTGCGACCGTATAAGTGTGGCACTCACATCCCACGCCTGCTATTCAAATAATTATTTTGCCATGTATACACGTCTTACGCGCTCTTGTATAGACGTGGAACGCTCATCCCAACCTACTTGGGTTTAAGAATTTTTTATATAACTATTATGCCATGTATATACGTCTGAGGCGCTCTCGTATACGCGTGGAACTCGCATCCCCCACCTACTTGTGGTTAAGAATTATTCAAATAGTTATATTTTGTCATGTATACACGTCAGACGCACTCCCGTATATGCGTGGAATTCGCATCCCTCGCCGGCTTGGGGTTTAGAATTATTAAAATAGTTATTTTGCCATGTATACACATCTGATGCGCTCCGGTATACACGTGGAAGTGGCATCCCCCGCCTACTTGGGGTTAAGAATTACTTAAATAATTATTCGGGCATGTATACATGTCTGACGACCTCCCGTATCCGCGTGGAACTCGCATCCCCCGGCGACTTGGGGTTGAGAATTATTTAAATAATCGTGCTGCACGTCTTCGGAATTTTGATACATGCATGGACCTCCTATCCCGCGGTTACTTGGATTTAATAATTATTTAAATAATAGTTTCGTAAGTCTACGTCACTTCCTTTATATATTGAAGAATCCCTTGCTAAGTGTATTCGAATTGTTTGCAGTTATTTTTGATCAACTATTAGCGCTTTAGCACTAGAAATAATGTGTCCAAATGTGTTCCAAATCTTCATAAATGTTCGCTCAATCAATTTGGCGTAAGATTAATGGAATCGTTAGATACGTACAATGTAGATAAGATAACAATACTTCCATAATAGCTGATTTATTTTTCTTCAATCGAAGTATCCATTGCTAAAGTATTAGAATTATTCGCAGCTATTTTTTGATCGATTATTAGGGATTTAACACTAGAAATAGTCTGCTAACAGTGTGCGAAATATTTATAAACGATCGCTCAGACAATTTAGCATAAGATTAATGGAATCGTCAGATACGTACAATGCAGATTAGAAAACGATGCTTTCCATAACAGCTGAATTGTTTTTGCTTAAATCGAAGTATGCATTGCTAAACGTATTAGAATTATTCGCAGCTATTTTTTAATCCATTATTAACGGTTTAGCACTAAAAATAATGCGGCCAAATGTGTGCGAAATCTTCATAGACATGGGTTCAGCCAATTTGGTGTAAGATTAAAGCAATAGTTAGATACGTACGACCTACATAAGAAAAATACCCTTTCCATAAGAGCTAAATTGTTTTTTCTTAAATTGAAGTATCCTTTGGTAAAGGTATTAGAATTATTTGCAGCGTTATTTTTATCCATTATTAGCGGTTTAGCACTAGAAATAATGTGGCTAAATGTGTGCGAAATCCTCATAAACGTAGGATCAGCCAATTTGGCGTAAGATTAATGGAATAGACACGTGTACGACCTACATAAGAAAAATTCCCTTTTCATAAGAGCATATGGTTTTTGCTTAAATTGAAGTATCATTTGGTAAATATATTAGAATTATTCGGAACTATTTTTTGATCCATTATTAGCGATTAATCACTAGAAATAATGTTGTTCAATGTGCGAAATGTTCATAAACGTGGGATGAGCCAATTTGGCGTACGATTAATGGAATCATTAGATACGGACGACCTACATAAGAAAAATACCTCTTCCATAGGAGTTGAATTGTTTTTCCCTAAATTGCGTTATGCCTTGCTAAGTGTATTAGAATTATTCGCAGATATGTTTTGATCGATTATTTGCAATTTTGCACTAAAAATAATGCTACTAAATGTGTGCGAAATCTTCATAATCGTGAGCTCAGCCAATTTGGCGTAAGATTAGTGCAACAGTTGAATACGACGTAGATAAGAAAAATATCCTTTCCTTAAGAGCTGAATTGTGATTCATTAAATTGAAGTATCCCTTGCTAAGTGTATTAGAATTGTTCGCAGCTATTTTTTGATCCACTATTAGCGGTTTGGCACTAGAAATAACGTGCCAAAATGTGTTACAAATCTTCTTAAAAGTTCGCTCAACCAATTTGGCGTAAGATTAATGGAATCGTTAGATACGCACAATGTAGATAAGAAAACAATGCTTTCCATAATAGCTGATTTGTTTTTGCTTCAATCGAAGTATCCATTTCTAAACGTATTAGAATTATTTGCAGCTATTTTGTGATCCATTATTAGCGGTTTAGCACTAAAAATAATGTGGCCAAATGTGTGCGAAATCTTGATAAACATGGGTTCAGCCAATTTGGTGTAAGATTAAAGCAATAGTTAGATACGTATGACCTACATACGAATAATACCGTTTCCATAATAGCTGATTTGTTTTTGCATCAATCGAAGTATCCATTGTTAAACGTATTAGATTTTTTTGCAGCTATGTTTTGATCGATTATTTGCAATTTTGCATTAAAAATAATGCGACTAAATGTGTGCGAAATCTTCATAATCGTGCGCTCAGCCAATTTGGCGTAAGATTAGTGCAACAGTTGAATACTTACGACATAGATAAGAAAAATATCCTTTCCTTAAGAGCTGAATTGTGATTCATTAAATTGAAGTATCCCTTGCTAAGTGTATTAGAATTGTTCGCAGCTATTTTTTGATCCATTATCAGCGATTTAGCACTAGAAATAATGTGTCCAAATGTGTTCCAAATCTTCATAAACGTTCGCTCAATCAATTTGGTGTAAGATTAATGGAATCGTTAGATACGTATAATGTAGATAAGAAAACTATGTTTTCAATAATAGCTGAATTGTTTTTCTTCAATCGAAGTATCCACTGCTAAAGTATTAGAATTATTCGCAGCTATTTTTTGATCGATTATTAGGGATTTAGCACTACAAATAGTCTGCCTAACCGTGTGCGAAATATTTATATACGATCGCTCAGACAATTTAGCATAAGATTAATCGTATAGTTAGATGCGTACGACATACATAAGAAAAATTCCCTTTCCATAAGGGCAGAATTGTTTTTCCCTAAATTGAATGATCCTTTGCTAAGTATATTAGAATCATTCGCACGTATTTTTTGATCCATTATTAGCGGCTTGGCACTAGAAATATTGTTACTAAGTGTGTGCGACATCTTCATAAACGTCCACGCAGCCAATTTGGCATAAGATTAATGGAATCATTAGATACGTACGACCTACATAAGAAAAATACCCTTTTCATAAGAGCAGAATGGTTTTTGCTTAAATTGAAGTATCTTTTGCTAAATGTATTAGAATTATTCGAAGCTATTTTTTGATCCATTATTAGCGACTTAGCACTAGAAATAATGTTGTTAAATGTCCGAAATTTTCATAAACGTGGGATCAGCCAATTTGGCGTACGATTAATGGAATCATTAGATACGGAAGACCTACATAAGAAAATACCTCTTCCATAGGAGTAGAATTGTTTTTCCCTAAATTGCGTTATGCCTTGCTAAGTGTATTAGAATTCTTCGCACCTATCTTTTGATCCATTATTTACAATTTAGCACTAGAGATAATGCGACCAAATGTGTGCGAAATCTTCATAATCGTGCGCTCAGCCAATTTGGAGTAAGATTAGTGGAACAGTTGGATACTTACGACGTAGATAAGAAAAATATCCTTTCCTTAAGAGTTGAATTGTTATTTCTTAAATTGAAGAATCCCTTTCTAAGTGTATTAGATTTATTCGCAGCTATTTTCTGATCCATTATTAGCTGTGTAGCACTAGAAATGATGTTGCTAAATTTGTGCGAAATCTTCATAATCGTGCACTTAGCAAATTTAGCGTAAGATTAGTGCACCAGTTGGATACGTACGAAGTAGACAAGAAAAATATCCTTTCCTTGATAGCTGAATAGTTATTCCTTAAATTGAGGAATCCCTTGCTAAGTGTATTAGTACTGTTCGCAGGTATTTTTTGATCCACTATTAGCGGTTTAGAACTAGAAGTAATGTGTCCAAATGTATTCGAAATATTCTTAAACGTTCGCTCAGCCAATTTGAGGTAAGATTAATGGAATCGTCAGATTCGTACGACCTACATAAGAAAAATACCCTTTCCATTATAGCTAAATTGTTATACCTTCAATTGAAGAATCCCTTGCTAAGTGTATTAGAATTATTCGCTGCTATTTTTTGATCCATTATTACCGATTTGGCACTAGAAATAATGTGGCTAAGTGTGTGTGAAATCTTCATGAACGTGGGATTTGCCAATTTGGCGTAAAATTCATGGAATTGTTGGATATGTACATCCTCGCGGTTGCAAATCTTCAGCTGGTTTTCACCTGGATTTCCACCTGAATAATCACGTGAATTTTCACCTAAAATTCATGTAAAATGCATGTGAAATCCATCTGAGATCTACTCAAATTTTATATGATTTTGTAGTGGATTACACTTGTCAAAAGTCCAATAAGGTCACATGAATTTTATGTGTAATTCACGTCGATTCACTGGATATTCGCGAGAACTACACCAGGTATAAGTTATAGCTTTCTTATCGTGTTATCCTTTATGCAGCTAAGTTTCACCTGAATTACAGGAATTTTTTTGTTAATTCTCGTAGGTTTCTGGTGATAATCATGTGAATTCTAGATATAATTCAATTGATAAAACTGTTAGGCAGAGGCGGAAATAACCTGTAAACCACGTGAAATGCAGTTGGAAAATAATATGAACGAAGCTATTATTAATTTC
Organism: Torymus aiolomorphi; assembly: GCA_036365515.1. NCBI lineage: Eukaryota > Metazoa > Arthropoda > Insecta > Hymenoptera > Torymidae > Torymus > Torymus aiolomorphi. Next base: position 101,347,631 of record CM070876.1, on the reverse strand, counting down.
CCATGACATTCACGTGAATTTTGGGTGGAAATCACCTAAGTTTTAGGTTAAATTCACTCGACTTGTCACCTGATTTATCACCTGATTTTTTACCTAAACAAGTGCAATAACTGAGAATGTAGTCCGTTACGCGGTGCTACGGAATTGTAACACGCTGGTAAACCGAAACCGTTCGGATATATAGGAAAGTGCTCGTCGTAAGTGTGGGTGGGCGGGCTTCATTCAGCCACACCGAATTAACGTACTCTATGGTTACAATATGAACATAATGTACAACGCAGTAATTTAGGTGACAAATTAAATGAAAAATTATATGAAAAATTAGGTGAATTTAACCTAAAACTTACATGATGTTCACCAGACATTCAGGTGAACATCACCAGAAATAAATTATAGCTACGTTCTCCTATTACCTTTTCCCAGCTGTTTTTCAAGTTGATTTCAGGTTCATTTCACCTACGACTCACGTTGCCTTCATATGAATTGCACCTAAAATACGCATGATTATCACCAGAGATCTATATGAAGTCACAAACAAATTTCACACAAATCACGTGAAAGCCAGCAGGATAAAGGATAACACGTCAGAAAGGTATAAATTATTCCTCGTGAAATTCGCGTGAATATCCGGTGATACGACGTGAATTTCACCCGATATTCACGCGACCTTCACCAGAGATCAATTCTACCTTTTTTATCGTGTTATTCTTTATACAGCTGAATTTCACGTGAATTATAGGTATTTTTTTCAACCTCACGTGTGTTTCTGGTGATAGTCAACTGAAGAGACCGTTAGGCGGAGAAGGAAAACAGCAGAACGAAACCATATTAATTTTTGGTGACATTCACGTGAATTTCGGGTGGAAATCACGTAAGTTATAGGTTAAATTTACATGATTATTCACCTGATTTTTCACTTGATTGTTCACCTAAACAAGTGCAATAACTGACAGTGTCGTCCGCTAGGCGGCGTTATGGAATTGTAACACGCGGGTAAACCGGAACTGTCCAGATATATAGGAAAGTGCACGTCGTAAGGGTGGGCGGGCGGGCTTCATCCAGCGACACCGAATTAACATACTGTGTGGTTATATATTATGTACATAATATATAACCCAATGATTTAGGTGAAAAATTAAATGGAAAATTAGGTGAACAATCATGTGAATTTAACCTATAACTTACGTGATTTCCACCTGAAATTCACGTGAATGCCAGTAGAAATTAATGTGGTTTCGTTCTGCTGTTTTCCTTTTCCAGCTGCATTTCACGTAGTTTACAGGTTAATTTCACCTCCGCCAAACGGTCTCTTCAGTTTAATTGAACCTAAAACTCACATGACTAACACCAGAAACCTACGTGAAGTTAACAAAAAATACCTATAATTCACGTGAAAATCAGCTGTATAAAGAATAACACGATAACAAAGCTAGAATTGATCTCTGGTGAAGGTCACGTGAATATCGGGTGAACCGATGTGAATTTCGCATAAAATTCATGTGACTAAAATTCCTGGAATCAAATAATTGGCGATCTCAAAAACGGCGGAATTAGATTTTTGTTGCAATTTTTTCGGGCGAAGGAGGTAGTTCGGGGATTTTCCGCGGTGCTTGCGGGGTTGCCAATTTTTTCGTAGCTACCCTGCAGCCTAAAAATTGTATTGCGGGAATAAAATTCTTGGTGATCACAAAAATGGCGGATTTCGAATTTTTTGACGATAGTCTGGGGCGAAAGGGGGTGGTTGGCGGTGATCCGCGGTATTTGCATCTTTGCCAATTCTTTTGTAGCTTTCCTGCAGGCTCAAATACATATTCCGGGAATAAAATTATTGGCGATCTCGAAAACGGAGGAATTAGATTTTTTTTTTAATTTTTTCGGGCGAAGGGGTAGTTTCGTGGTGTTCCACGGTACATGCGTGGTTGCCAATTTTTTGTAGCTATCAGGGAGGCTCAAATTATATTCCGAGAATAAAATAATTGGCGATCTCAAAAACGGCGGAATTAGATTTTTTTTGCTTTTTTTTCGGGCGAAAGGGGTAGTTCGGGGATTTTTCCGCAATGCTTGCGGTGTTGCCAAATATTTTGAGTTATTAAATCATGACTTTGATTCGTCACTCTTCTATTTGTAGTCGCCATCATTATATTCAGTTTAAGAATGATTATTAAAAGCATTTCTTGGAAGTGATGCTATCAATGATTTCTTAGTCCAAATTGCAATCCATCGGTATGTAGTTATTATCAATATTCTTATGAAATTAGAAATAAAAGAAAACTTTTTAAATTTGGTGTGAGGTAAATTGATTAAAACTAGAGATTATTTTCATCAGACAATTATCATTATCAATCACGTTAGATCTTATATTTTATAAATATATATTTTATATTATATATATATTTGCTTTTAATCAGAACAGTTTGTGTTATAATTTTGTATCCAAAATAATCTAATCCGTAAGATGTAGTGATTTCTTCGGATTCCTGAATGTCACGAACTACTGAAGACAAATTGTTCCTTTGAATTTTATACAATACATGTTTGTATTTAGGTTGCCATCATGATTGACAAATGCTCCAGGCCCCAACCACAATTGTGATGTTCCTTTACTATTTAATGCAATAGAAAAGTCTAGGCCATTCTCCTCTAAATATTCAAACTCTTTTTCCACTAGGTTTGTAGTATATCCGACAAGACAATCTAAAACAGTACCCTTTGGCCAAAATTTGGTTGCGCATATTTTTGCACCAATATTGTTTTCTTTTTTATACCTATTAGTTTAAAATTTAATATTTAATAACTGCAGTTAAAATTTGAAAAATTAAAATAACTTGGAAATGGATTCAATATAATATAGGCTCCCTAATATTATACCATTTTGACGATACCTCAATAATCTACAGCGTATTTTACTGTATTTATTAATATAAAAATAACTATAAAAGTATTAAAATAATACATAAAAGTTTAATAATTTAGTACACTTGGAATCTGATACACTAAACTTTAAATAGAATCTATTTCCACCAAGAATATATGCTATTTATGAGCATTAAATGCGATATGAAACGTACCTAAAGCAAGTTTGTATTGCAAAGCCAGAGTCAAGATTTAATAGATTTAAGTAAAGTTTCAATTGATCAAGTAATTTTTTACATGATGGTATTTTTAAATTAGGTAGATGGGCATTTATATGTAGAATTAATTTTTTTGCTGTATTGACTGTACTTGCTTTTTTTGATAGAAATTCATTCATTAGTTTCGTGATAATGGTCTCAAATTTTTTCTTGTTTACTATAAATTTGAATATCAATTTATTAATTTTATGAGTGTTAATTCCTAAATAATATATATCTAAAAGCACTAATGTGGCCAGATCATCAGCTATAGCAAGAGCTGTAGTAATCTCTTGCAAAGGCATCTCTTCACTGAAATTCAAATAAATTAAGTTAATAAATTAACTAAAAAGTAAGTGAAATAAATTCTAAATTGCAAACTTTAAAATAGTATAGATATGATGTAATGCCATATTTTGACAATTTTGCACAGTAAGGTTACAAGCACTTCCTGGTACAAATTTTTTTACAAATACAATAACAATTAAAATATTATGTTATTATTAAATCATTATCATTGTGAAATACTATATAATATTTCTAAAAGTTATTTGTGAAAACAAACTATAAGTTTTTTTTATGAACCTTAAAATATTTACATTTATTCAACAAATTACAATATTTACTAACTTTCATATAATGCAATTTAAGTTCTCATATTTTAATTTCAAACAGAAATATTAAATACAAAATGTGTTTAAAAAGGTATCATTTGTCAGTTATATACACTATACAGTTAAAGGAAAATAACCTAAAAAGTGTTCCTACAACTAAACAATGCTTGTATACTTGTTAAAACTATGAAAAAAGATATACTATATTTATTATATTGTATCGTACTAGTTTATATATTTACCTTTTAGAATATTGTAATAATTGCAATGGTAAGTTATTGGTCGTCTGAGATGCTGCACTCGACACTTTCGAATTCGCTGTTTGCTGTATAGCACTATTCACTGCATTTGTTGTTGAACATTTGTTATGAATTAAGTCGTATGCTATAAAGAAATTTATAATTATATTTATGCTTCAAATATGCTTCAAATTAATTCGATCAAAAACCCCAATTACAATTATACACTAATATTTTAATTATATGTTTATAATAAATTAAGGAAGTCAACTAAACTTTTCCAAATTTACCTTCGTAAAACAGATTTTGTTTATCGTGAAAAGATGCTCCATTATAAATATTGTCTAAATTAATTTGATTGTTTTTGAACAATTTATTTAAGTCATTGACTTTTTCTTGAATTATATATCTAAACGGTAAAAGTAGATCTAGTATGCAAGAGTAACTTTTACTTGTTTTATCGTCATAGATCTGAATCTGTTTCAAAATATTTATTTTGGTATTTGCAGAAATCATTTTAGTACATGTTAAAAAATGACTTAAATCTGACGTGTTACTTTGAGAAGAAACAAATTTTAAGATAATCAATTTTTTAAGAAGTAAAACTCTTGTATCTTCTGAATTATCTACAATTATATAAATAATTTTATTTTTAAAATATTATACACTATTATTTAATGACAACCTATTTTATAAACTAGTTTCCTACCACTTTGTTGATTAAATTTGATCATATCCATCGATAATTTATAGTGTTCGTACTAAAAAAAATGTATTATACAGTTTTCATAATTAACGTCTAAAGGTCATTCTTATAGCTTATTTAGAATTTACAATTTAAAAATTGTAGCTTATGAGAATGTAACTGATTCAAATATTATTTTCATTAGACTTAAGGTGATTTTTAGGAAATCGAGATAAATATCAGCAACTGAATTGTAAAAGAAATGCATAAAAGGATTTAGAAAACAAAATTGTTACGGCTTAGTTTAATTTAATTTATTTATGTAAATATTTGAACTCAAATGCTTGCATGGAAAGTTAGTAAAAGCAAGTTTTAACAATTAACAATTAAATCGAAAGTTGAATTTTTAGAGATCAAGCATAGTCAATAAAAGTATGATATAGGTGAAAAATGTCAATAAAAGTAAGGCTCTTGCTGTTCGTACGTCAGGTGTAACGTACATTGATTCAGAGAAGAAGTTGTGATGTTTCTTTTGCTTTGACATCTGACTAGAGAAATTATATTACGTTATATATGTATATACTTTGTATACATAAATCTGATGTACAAATAGCAGCAGCGGAAAAATAACTAATATTCTTTGTGCTCATTTACCTTTCTTAGTCCTATTAGTAATTGGTTTAAACTTATTTAATGATACATGCGAATCTTGAGTTCAATTGGCCTCATTTTCTGAAATCATTATTTTTGGTCCAATTTCTGTACCATCAACATCATTGCTTATTTCGTCAAGATTGTTTTTAGCTATTAAAGTAAAGCTATTCTTAAGAGGGGGACAATTTTCTTTATTTTTCAAAATATTTCTTTTCTGTTCCTCTTTTATGTTATTTTCAACATTTAAAATGTTCTTTTTGTTAAAAGAAACTGAACTAGAAGAATCACTCTTTTGAATACATGCATTATTATTCTTGTCATTTAACTTTTCGTTGTTTTTATCAATTAATGACTTGATGTAATTGCAAATTTCTGTCCTATTGAATGATAAGGCATTCTTGAGTTTCGGCATCATCCACTCTTCGTATTTTCCATCACCAATATTATATATTTTATTTAAAATAATTCTTCTTTGTCCATTTGGTATCTGATAACTAGGAGTCTTCAAAAATCGTTCTACTTCTCTTTTTATAGAAATGTCTGTCATTGCAATAACAAGTTTACTCCGATACTCTAACCAAATTTTTAATTTTGGAGCAACAATTTCGTCTTTAAGACTCATAAATTCTAAAACATTCAAAATAGAAATATTAAATTACAAAACATAAATTATAAAAGTCAGGGTAAAGAGCCAAACAAACCATTAAATATAATTAAATAGGTTCAGTAATTAAGTTAGAATTACATAGATGTTTCCAATTTTTTTTTAAGTTTTATTAATAAACACAATATATACTTACTGGAGCAATCATCATTAATATTGTCATAATTGTACATTAGAAAGAATGATACATTTTCTTTATATTGTTTATAGTGCCCATACTTTGGATATACATGTACAGATAAATCTCTGATATCTTTTACTGTAATCTTATGAATTGAATCTTTATGGACCAAAAATTTGTTTTTGTTATTTACTATAAATTCTGTAAATTTCATATACAATTCGTTCTCCCAATCCAATCCAAGTTTTCTTGAATACTCGCATTCATCCATTACATATTATTTTCGTGAACTCTTTAAAGCGATAATCTTTCTCACTAGCTTAGTTTCAACTTTCAAAGGCCTCGACATGAGAAAAGGAAAAAAGAGATACAGAGGCACAGATACACGAATAACATGGGTTACTATATCTATATATAGTGGAACAGTGAGGAACAGTGAGGAACAGTGAGGAACAAAATGCCTCGACATGAGAAAAGGAACAAAGAGATACAGAGGCACAGATACACGAATAACATGGGTTACTATATCTATATATAGTGGAACAGTGAGGAACAGTGAGGAACAAAGTCATAATGTTCCTCACTGTTCCTCACTGTTCCTCACTGTTCCACTATATATAGATATAGTAACCCATGTTATTCGTGTATCTGTGGCTTTGTACCTCTTTGTTCCTTTTCTCATGTCGAGGCCTAAAGTCATAATGTTCCTCACTGTTCCTCACTGTTCCTCACTGTTCCAATATATATAGATATAGTAACCCATGTTATTCTTGTATCTGTGGCTTTGTACCTCTTTGTTCCTTTTCTCATGTCGAGGCCTAAAGTCATAATGTTCCTCATTGTTCCTCACTGTTCCTCACTGTTCCTCACTGTTCCACTATATATAGATATAGTAACCCATGTTATTCGCTTATCTGTGGCTTTGTACCTCTTTGTTCCTTTTCTCATGTCGAGGCCTCAAGTATTATAAGAAAACGACTCATGCGATAAATAATTACCTTCTACACTAGTGTTACGACCCGAGTCGGGGTCTCGGAGCAGAAAGGCGCTTCTGCAATGGTCGCCGGGTTGACCAATTAGAATTTGGGAACGTTGCTCAATTAAGCGCTAAAGCGCACAGAGTTGCGGGAGATTTAAATAAAACTCGAACTCAAGAAATAACTTAACTTGGAGTTTATTAAGTAATGGATAACTTGCTGAGTTTTATAATATAACAGACTTTGCCCGAAGACTCTATATAAAACAAAATGACCTTGACGACTGACTCTTCGATGCGGTCGGGTCGAGCGCACTAGTGCGACTGAGCTGGTCGGGTCGGCTGGCTCGCTTCTTATATACCCTTAGCACAGACCCTCTGGCCGTTGGATTGGGTTGATCTGGCCTGATCTGGTTAAAACCGGTTCTTTCGGCTCTTAGGCTTAATGGATTCCTGGAATTGGTTACTCCCGTGAGTCCACTCGCTAATGCATTCTTGGAATTGTTTTGATGCTCTCGAGATATTTGCGTGTTGACCTTGTTGACCTCTAAGAGCAGGCTAAGCTTGTCGTGTGATGTCTCTCTGTTTGACCTTGGTTGGGTTTTTTCTTCAAGTGCTTGTTGACTGATGGGATTAAGCTTTCTTGGAATTGTTGACCCCGACTACCTTGCCCTCTTTATCGGATTTTCTTAGAATCTTTGAATAATAAATAATTCCCCGAAAAGCTTTCCACCCTGAGCGAGCTTCCCTTATTTAATTATTAATTATCATTATTATATTTATTTCGCTAACATTTATTAATTGTCGATTATTATTCATTATTCGGGCTGTTGTAAATTAGGTTAGTTATTATTTATTTATGGGACAGATTACAATTATTTATTTGTCGGAATCATTATTTAATGGAAATCAATTATTTGTTTATTAATTATGAAATCAATCATTGTAGAATCGGCCTAAATGTTACGCCAGTCGTCCGCGTGAATGCAGTTCATGACACTAGTATCATACATTTTTTTTACTAGTATTTGAGGCGCGCTACGCGTGCCATATGGCCGTGCTTTGACCGCTCATCGAACTCTCTGAAGTTGGCTATATGTTTCAACCAATAATATTTTTTGCTCAGCAATATGGCTGCCCTGTAAAAGCATATGGCTGCCTCCTCATACCCATCTCCCTTTTAATCTCCCTTTTAATAAGGAATACCCATCTCCCTTTTAATATAGGATCTTCCATATGAGGTATCATACATTATACTATAAGGGCTCTTGCACGAATAAAGGAATAGAAGGAACATCAAGGAACATTGAGGAATAACCAGGGGTGCGTTCCGTTAGACCGCGGCCACATAAGCGCGGACGGACGCGGATGGAGGCGGACGCGCGCACCGGCGCCCTTCTAGCCGATGAAAATTGCCAAATCAAACAAATAAAAATACCAAAAGATAGGATTTAAACTGCTCCTTCCAAAAATATTTGTTATGGAAACTGCTCCCTTTTAATTATTGCAAAAAGAAATTAAATATATTGGTAATTTTTTTATATCTTTAACGATGAAATATGTGACTAAAGAAATAATATCCCTCTGAATGTTGATATTTATAATTTTTACACCAACAGGGATATTATTTCTTTAGTCAATTGTCTTAACGCACTTGGAAAAATTAAAAAAGTTGGAAGAAAGCCGAAAGGAGGTTAGCCATATAGAACGCTTTTTATTTTTTATCTTGAAAAGTTGAATGTTTTTAAAAAATCTGATGGTAGAGCAATTTAATATTGATTAGGAGCAGATTACTGTTATTTTTATTTTATTGAGAGCAGTTTGATTAAGCAAGATCGAGTTAATTAAAAATGCAAAAATGATTAAATTATTTTATTTAATAAATAATAATAATAAAATATTTTTTATATATATTTTTATATCATTTGAAGCAAGGCAATACCAGCGAATTTTTCCACATACACACTCCTAATCGATGATTTTATGTATAAGATATGTGTTGAAAAATTTAAATTTGTTGAATTTAATTGCTAATTAATTGTCAACAATTCAAACTTTATTAGCAAAGGACGATCTGTCTGCCCCCCACCACCACCACCACCTTGTCCCTGAGGAGGAGCCGGAGCGGGCTCGAAACGTCGGACAAGGTGGTGGTGGTGGTGGGGGGTAGTCAGATCGTCCTTTGCTAACAAAGTTTTTCCAGGTTTTAATTAAGTTTTTATTTCAGATTCTACGGGGGTGATTATAAACAAGGGCAATCTGACTGCCATAAATATTAATTATTTTAATTTAATTTGTAAGACCGATGGAAAAATTCTTATCAGTTGATAGTAAATTGCAGTGGACAAAAGTAATATTTTTAATGATAGCTTTCTAGTACTTGACTGTTATTAGAAACTTTATTCTTAAAATAACAGTGATCGATACTAAAAATTAAGTTCATATTGACTCTTAAAAAAAAAAATAATGTACAGATTCTAATCAATATTCTTTATATCCTTATATTCTTTATATTTTTAATAAAAGAAATTTTTTAATTCATTAAAAAAGCATTATTTGGTTCAAATTTGTCCGAATCTGTGTTGATATTTTATTCATCTTTGATATGTAATGTCAAAAGTTATTTATAATTCATAAAATTAGTTAATTTTTCTAAAAAGTAGCTACTTTTTCAAATCCGCATTTTTAAGTCAAAAATAACTCGTGAGTAGTTAATCAGAAATATTAATATAACAATAAATAATATTAATTTTCTTCTACATCTTTAGGAAGTAGAAGTATAGGAAAATAGTGAATAATAAATAAGAAAAATAATTGTGCATGTCACTCTTTAGGAAGTAGAAGTATAGGAAAATAGTGAATAATAAATAAGAAAAATAATTGTGCATGTCACTGCCTTTCTCAATTTATTTATAAAATTACATATAAAATTTATTTGTAAAACGTATCTAATAAGTCATAAAATATCTGCACGTTATATATCATCTTAAATTGTAAATGCTTAAATATATACTTAATCCATTGTAGACTTTTAATCCCTCTATAAAAGAGATGAAACATTATGCTGTATTGCACGTGCATCTCATGCCGTAGTGTCATGGCATCGTGTAAGAGAGAGAGAGAGAGACAGAAATAGATTTGGGGTGGAAAATGAGTGCCGGCTGAACTTCTAGTGATATAAAAACTCAATGGATTTCAATTATAGTAAAACTCTGAAAATAATGTAAAGAATATTATAAACATGAATATTTAGTAAATAATATAACTAATTATAAATCCATACCTAATATAAATCTGATATCATCCACGCTCAAATGAACGTATATATTTTCCAGTGTTGGAATATCAAATAGTACATACTGCGTAATCCATCTTAAAAGTTGTAGCATCCGCTCTTTCATATTTTTCCTCACTCGTGCTACTTCTAAATTCATTTCAATAATTTTTCCATAATGGACATAAGTAGAAATAAATTCTTTTGATATGATATTCCTGAATAAACTATTTTCTATATAGTTTGTTGCATCAATAAATAATATGTTATACAATGTAACATTGCATGTAATTTTCTTTTTCTTAAGTTGCTCTAATTCAATGAGAAATGATTCTTTAATAATGTGTAAATTATTTTTTGTAAAATACTCATTTTCTTCATCAATACTATGTTTATTTAGTATAAAAAAATGATATAACTCCATATTTTTCTCATGAATTCTTTTATGTATTAAAATTAGTTTTAGAATATGACTATATGCAATAAAGCATACTGCTGGATCATTGCTTTCATATAAAGAATACATAGGTATTCGACCATATTCATCCAAAAGATTGATATCTGCTCCAGCGTCTAATATATTTTCATACATTTCCCAAGGAGCAAAATGCAATGGAGTACTTTGATTATCTGCACTTAAATGATTTAAATCACAGCCAGCTTTCAGTAATTTGTCAAACCAAAACTTTAGCGAGTTCGCATTTGTATCATCACAATTATAAAAGTAAAAAAGAATGTGAAAACCATTCCAACCCTTACTATTTATGCCATTGACATTAGCCCCACAACTCACTAATTCATCAAATACTATTTCTTTGTTGAACAACATAGCCACATGCAACGGAGTTCCTCTATAACTTACTAGTTCTATATTAGCTCCATAATGTAAAAGTTTCTTCACATGATCCATGTTGCCATTTTCAATGGCAAAATGCAATGCTGTATATCCTATGTAGTAGTTATCGCAGATGGCTAATAGATGCTCTTTAGTCAGAGCAATATTAATTTGTTCTTTAATAAATTTTAGATTATTTTGAAACAAATTTTCAATTTGTTCATTGTTGCTCTTGTAAAACATTAAATGAATTTCTGGTAAGTCATCTATAGCTTTTTCTTTATTTTCAGCTTTATTCTTATTTCCCTCATCCGAGACATCCATTTTTTAATTTTTTAAAAAAATCTGGAATGATCTTTCTTATTTCTTCTTTGTAGAGGTATAAAGACTCTGGAATGATCTGACTGCGAAAAACTGAAAAGGAGAGAGAATCCACACGATTATCCTACCCCTACCCCCTACCATGCAGAGAATATAAAAAATGTATAGCTATTGGGAATGAAAACTACGGCCTTTCACACAGCTCTGAGGAACAGATAAAAAGAACAAGAATACATGGGTTACTATATCTATATATACGAGGAACAGCAAGATACACAAATTAGGCCCGTAAGGGACAATGTACATAAAGGCCTCGACACGAGAAAAGGAACAAAGAGATACAGAGGCACAGATACACGAATTAACATGGGTTACTATATCTATATATACGAGGAACAGTGAGATACAATGACTTTGTAGGCCTCGACACGAGAAAAGGAACAAAGAGATACAGAGGCACAGATACACGAATTAACATGGGTTACTATATCTATATATACGAGGAACAGTGAGGAACAAAGTCATTGTATCTCACTGTTCCTCGTATAAGATAGTAACCCATGTTAATTCGTGTATCTGTGCCTCTGTATCTCTTTGTTCCTTTTCTCGTGTCGAGGCCTTAAGCGCTGCGCTGTGCTGTGCTGCGCTGCGCCGCGCCGTGCTGTGCCTGCTCAGGCCGTGTCGTTCGGTTCCTATATTCTTAACTCTATCTTACGAATCTTACCTATTTACTGCTATAAAACTCTAATAGAAATAGAATATAGGAATGGAACGGCGCGACAGAAGGCGTAGCGCGGCTACAGCGCGGCGCAGCGCAGCGCAACGCAAGACGGAGCAGGGCAGCGCGGCGCTTATGAACATTGTCCCTAAGGGACTCGCCACAAATGAACCGTGCCATGCCGTGCCGTCGCCGCCCGGGCCGCCCCGTGCCATAGCGTGCCGAGCGCTTTTCGAATCGGAGTACGCTGTCTATCAAGAGTATTGCTTCCGTGCTCCAAGCCCTTTCAGACATATGAGTTTGCCATCTGCAATCTTTGTTTATGACGAAAAAAATCCAGCATAGCCTGGATTGCTCCGAAATATTCTGTAGGTAAAACTAATATAATCTTGACATTAGCAAAATTTACAATGATTTAACAATGATTTTACCTGCAGAATATTTCGGAACAATCCAGGCTATGCTGGAATTTTTTCGTCATAAATAAAGATTGCAGATGGCAAACTCATATGTCCAAAAGGGCTTGGAGCACGGAAGCAATACTCTTGATAAACAGCGTACTCCGATTCGAAAAGCGCTCGGCACGCTATGGCACGGGGCGGCCCGGGCAGCGACGGCACGGCATGGCATGGTCCGTTTGTGACGAGTCCCTTAGGGAGTATCTACACTAGGGGCATATCATGGCGCGCGTCGAGATCCGCGTCCAAACTGTACGGTCCAATCCGTTTCACATCGTTTCACTTTTCTAATTACATCGATCTTGACCCTATATCCACGATGTTAAACGGATTGGAACACGCTTGGAACGCACAGTTTGGACGCGTATCTTGACGCGCATCTCGACGCGCGTCATAACGCGCCCCTAGTGTAGATACTCCCTTACACGCAAAAAGGAACAGTGACAGATATAAGTAATTAACATGGCTTAGTATATCTATATATACGAGGAACAGCGAGGAATAAGCGCTGTTCCTCATATATATAGATATACTAACCGATGTTATTTCTGTATCTGTTCCTTGTATTTTTTTGCGTGTTAGAGCCTTTGCACGCTAAAAGCATAACTCGAAGGAATAAGGAATAAGAGGGCATAAGGTGGACATAAGGTACTTATGGTCCACTTATTCCTCTTATGCCCGTGTTGTGTACCCAACGAAACGTGCATAACCTCTTGATTTTTTTGGAGTAAATATTTAATATTTAAATTTTTAATATTAATTTAATAAAGTTTAACAATGCACATATATATATGTGTAAAAGCATTGTCTGGGACTCATTTTTTTTCGTACTGAAAGGCAAGAAAATTGCATTTTCTAGATAATGCGATAGTTCTTTTTCAGATATTATGTTTTAATTATTGATTTATAACGCGATAAGCATTTCCGGGAAGTAGCGCTTTATTTAATAGTAGTTTCTGGTATCAAAAAATAATTCTAAAAATATTTTCTGGGAATTCATATATGTGTATATACATTTTCTGGTAATTACTAGAAAATGCTCATCCACATATATTGATTCCCGGAAATTGTATTTAGAATTATTTTTGAGTACCAGAATATAATACTAAATAAAGCGCTGATTTCCGCTAATGCATTTTATGATGAAGCACAATCATTAATTTTCGTACCCAAAAATCGTACTACTAAGGTATACTGGAAATCAATACATATATACTTACTGCAATTGAGCACATTGAGGAGTTTCAAGATTTTTATAGATAGAACTAATAGTGACATAGATAGGTTTATTAGGGCTAGTATATTCATGTAAAACTATTGGTTCCGCTATCTATGCAATTTAGGCTATCAATGCCAACTTTGGCAGTTTGAGGAGCTAAAATCTCTCCAAAGTGCCCATATTATATGAACGTAATTTTGCTACGCTGTTGCATTGATTACTTGTAGACCTCATCGCTGATTGGCTAAAATTTAAATGTTAGCCAATCAGCGACGAGGTCTACAAGTAATCAATGCGACAGCGTAGCGCAGCGCTTATGTACATTCTCCCTAAGTGGATTTGGCAACCGCGCAATCTCAGTGACGACCAATAACAGGTTTTGACCCCGTTTAACGTTCTGAAACGGTCACTAACGGTTTTTGGCTACCGGAGCTGTGTACCGTAATCTGTAAACAAGAATCAGCTGGTTAAGCACTCATGGCTTGACTCTTGTTCCTCGTGTATCTCGCTGTTCCTCGTATATATAGATATACTAACCCATGTTATTCTTGTTATTTATATCTGTTCCTCAGAGCTGTGCGAAGGCCCTAAGAAATAGCATTGGTTATATATCTATATATATCGAGAACAGCGAGGAACAGCGAGGAACAGGAGGTATATATAGATATATAACCAATGCTATTTCTTGTGTCTGTGCTCTGTGTTTTTTTAAGGGCCTCCGCACCCTAAAAACTTAACTTCAGAGGAGTAGGTAATAACATTGGTTGTATATCTATACATATGAGAAATAGCGAGGAACAGCGAGTTATCTCAAATTTCAACAGGAACTTTTCTTACAGTATTCCATTTTGAGGCCAATGCCACATTTTATTCATAGAAATAATTATAATAATTATCAAGAAATGTTCCATTTTTTAAAGTGCGAAATTTAAGTTCAAGAATTTGTTGACAACCTCGACATTTGCGAAATATGTTTGTTTTCTGGATTTTCCCCGAATATTTCTAATTCTAATGAATAATTATATTTATAAGGTAAATGAGAAATGATTTAAGATTGGTTAATACAATGGCAAATAAAATATTGGCAACTAATTGTACAAAATCATGAAGCGTCAGCTGCTTATATTCCCAGTACGGGAAAAAAAACATATTTCGATTTTTTTACTTCAAATTTTTCGGAGATGTCCTCATACAGTGTTCCATTTTGATGCCCATGCACAATTTTTTTTATGTAAGAATTTGACCAATTATTATAAAACATAACATTTTTAACTGTGCGTCAGTTACGTAATAGAATTTGCGGTTTTTCTTCATATTTGTTGAATATGTTATTTTTCATTTACGGTAAAAAATAGGTTTTATTAAGATTTTTCTTATCTCAAATTTCAGCAGGAACTTTTCATACAGTATTCCATTTTGATGCAAACGCATCATTTTATTCATAGAAATATGAGACTGAAGTTAGCAGCCGCTTCCAGCAGCCAGTTCGAATTTTGCAGTGGTTCTCAATCAAAAAGAACTATCTCTCATTATTGAAACATACAATGCTTGATTGATGGATTTTTCACTATAGAACAATAAAGTATGATTAAATAAAGTCAGAATATACAAAATCAATTACTCAATTGTTTAAACAATGAAAATATATGAAAAATGGTCTAGTGCCTCAAAACTCACATACACTCACAAAACCGCAACACAGACTCGTTAACAAATGAATGTACACACTCCTAAATTCTCTAGAAAATTGCTAAACAAGTATCGTGACATGAACATGCTTAATTATTTATTTATAAGTCCCTAATTGCAAAATCCGAGACGGCTGCCGGCCGATTACGCTCGTCTTTCGGCTGTCAAAAAAAAACTAAGCCCGTTCATTGTCTACAAATCGATACACAGACCCCCAATGAGCCCACAAAGTTGTTAAGAAAGTTATAAAAAATGAACACCTCCCATTATTTATTTATAAGCATTTAATTGCAAAATTCGAGCCGGCTGCTAGCGCATCAGCTCCGTTTTTCGACTCCTAAAATAAAACTAGGCCTGTTCATTCTCTATAAATGGATATACAGACTTCTAATAAGCGTAGAATGTTGCTCAGAAAGTTATAAAAAATGAACACCTTTCATTATTTATTTATAAGCGTTTTATTGCAAAATTCGAGTCGGCTGCTAGCGTATCGGCTCCGATTTTCAACTAGCAAAATAAAACTAAGCCTGTTCATTCACTATAAATGGATACACAGACCCTTAATGCGCCCAGAAAGTTGTTAAGACAGTTTTAAAACAACGAACACCTCGTATTATTTATTTATAAGCTTTTTATTGCATAATTCGAGCCGGCTGCTAACGGATCGGCTCCGTTTTTCGACTGCTGAAATGAAACTGAGCCTGTTAGTTTTCTATAAATGGATATGCAGAATTCTAAGGACCGACAAAGTTGCTCACCAAGTTATAAAAAATAAACACCTTTTATTATTTATTTAAAAGCGTTTTATTGCAAAATTCGAGCCGGCTGCTAGCGCATCAGCTCCGTTTTTTGACTCGAAAAATAAAACTAACCCTGTTCATTCACTATAAATGGATACACAGACCCTTAATGCGCCCAGAAAGTTGTTAAGACAGTTTTAAAACAACGAACACCTCGTATTATTTATTTATAAGCTTTTTATTGCAAAATTCGAACCGGCTGCTAGCGGATCGGCTCCGTTTTTCGACTGCTAAAATAAAACTAGGCCTGTTCATTCTCCATAAATGGATATACAGACTCCTAATGAGATCAGAATGTTACTCAGAAGTTATAAAAAATTTACACCTTCCATTATTTATTTATAAGCGTTTTATTGCGAAATTCGAACCGGCTGCTAGCGCATCAGCTCCGTTTTTTGACTGCTAAAATAAAACTAGGCCTCTTCATTCTCTATAAATGGATATACAGACTTCTAATAAGCGCAGAATGTTGCTCAGAAAGTTATAAATAATGAAATGTGGTAAGTAAATAATGAAAGGAGTCCATTTTTTATAACTTTCTAACCAACATGCTGGGCTTACCAGGAGTCTGTGTACACATTTGTAGACAATGAACGTGCTTAGTTTTATTTTGAGAGCCGAAAAACTGGCTTAATGTGCTGGCAGCCGGCTCGAATTTTGCAATAAAATGCTTATAAATAAATAATGGAAGGTGTTCATTTTTTATAACATTCTGAGCAACATTTTGGGCTCATTGGACGTCTGTATATCTATTTATAGAAAATGAACAGTCCTAGTTTTATTTTACTAGTCGAAAATGAGAGCCGATACGCTAGCAGAAGGCTCGAATTTTGCAATAAAACGCTTATAAATAAATAATGGGAGGTGTTCATTTTTTATAAGTTTCTGAGCCACATTCTGCACTTATATATGCTGTAGTCGTCTAAGCTATTATTCGACTGCCTAGTCAGCCTTACTAATCAGCAAAGAAATGGACAAAATTTTCACAAAATTTTATAATGTAGAATTTTTTAGCTGACTTAAACAAGATTGTCTAAGAAAATGCTAAAACTATGATTAATGCTTATCATGACGATGTGTACAAAACTAATAGGTTTAGCAACCTCACGAGATGTGTATAAATATTCTTTAAGATGTTATCTTGTAACCACATATATAATATATGCAATAGTCGCCAAAGCTATGATAAGATCGCCCAGGTAGTATTAATAATCGACAAAGACATGAAATAAATTTTCACGGAATTTTATTATTTACAAATTGCAACTGATTTAAATAAGTTAATCTAAGAAAATGCTAAAACTATGATTAATGCTTCTCATGAGGATGTGTACAAAACTAATAGGTTTAGCAACTTCACGAGATTTGTGTAACTATTCATTTACAAGTTTTATCGTAACCACATATTTAATATATGCTGTAGTTGTCTAAGCTGTTATAAAATTGCCTAGTCAGCCTTGCTAATCAACAAAGCAATGGACCAAATTTTTACAAAATTTTATAATGTAGAATTTTTTAGCTGACTTAAACAAGGTTGTCTATGAAAATGCTAAAACTATGATTAAGGAGGCTTCCCTACTGAAAAAGCCCACATGGGACCCACATGGGCGCATGTGGGAACCATGTGGGTCCCATGTGGGTCCCACATGACCAATCTAAAAAAAAAATGAGTAAATAAATTTTATTGTTATTATTTCTATTTGCAAATTTTATAATTTAACTATTACATATAGGTATAATATGTGGGAAAAACATGAAATTTCGAAATTAAAAATTTTTTGCGGATGATGGGAATCGAACACGCGACCCTTGGCACGGTAGTCGGACGCTCTAACCACTCACCTATGTAAGACTTACAGTTGACCTTTTCGAAAGTGGTACATAAGCTACACTATGATGTACGGGTTATTTAATGACTTTTTTTTTTATAAAATTACATCGATAATCAAATTAAATATAGTTACTTAAGTTAACAATATAATAAATAAATATAATTAATTTTTGTTCGTCATAAATAAAGGAAATATGATAAGGTTGTACATATAAATCTCTACCATACCGACATCGTTATTTTGTTTTTTACTTACTATAATACGGGGCACTTATTTTAAACGAATTCCATTTTCCTCACAATTCATGCGAAAATTAGGGTTAAAATTTTTTTATAATTTCAGCTTCAAAATTTTCTTAGTTATTGTTCAGCAAACGTATTTTTAAATTTGAATATAACAATAATCTAATCTATAATAACGTGGTATTTTCAATCCAGACGTATTGTTTGCATTGGATTGTGAAAAACAGAAAATCGCATTAATTTAAAAAAACGTTCACAGGATTATAGTAATTGAATAATTAATCAACAATGTCGGTATAGAAATTTATGTACACAATTTTCATATTTCCTTTATTTATGACGAACAAAAATTATTGTTATATATTTATTATATTTTTAAATTAAGTAACTATATTTAATTTGATTATTATTGATTTAAATTAATAAAAAAAATGCCATTGAATAAACGCGTTCATTATAGTGTAGCTTACGTATCACTTTCGAAAAGGCCAACTGTAAGTCTTCCATAGGTGAGTGGTTAGAGCGTCCGACTGCCGTGCCAAGGGTCGCGTGTTCGATTCCCATCCTCCGCAAAAAATTTTTAATTTCTAAATTTAATATTTTTCTCGCATATTATACGTATATGTGATAGTTAAATTATAAAATTTGCAATTAAAAATAAAAACAATAAATTTTATTTACTAATTTTTTTTAGATTGGTCGTGTGGGACCCACATGGGACCCACATGGTTCCCATGTGTTTCCCACATGGGTCACACATGGTTCCCAATGGGATCCCGCAGCAATTTCTCACATGGGTCCCATATGGTTCCCACATGGTGCCCACAAGGACCCACAAGGGTCCCACATGGGACCCACATGGTTCCCACATGCGTCCCATGTGGGTCCCATGTGGGCTTTTTCGGTAGGGTTCGGCGGTCTAGTAGACTAAAGAAACAACATTTTTTACAAAGATTCATTTACACATTCCAAACTGCAAACTGATATGACAGAAAATAGGGTTCTTAACATAACGGAAAAATTTTTGTTAGAAAATTTCCCATGTTGCAACAGTAGATTTGGTCCATTAAAAAAAAATCAATTAGTAACGATAAACTTTTTAATTTTTCATTCAATTTTAATGTGCAAGGTCTCATTTTCTTCCTTTTTGAATTACAGGGGGAGTCAACGATATCAAAATTGGAAAATTTTCAAAACCTGCAAAGTTATATCCAATTGTTTGTAGATTTCACACTGAATTTTATAAACAATAGCATATAATTTTGCAGGTTTTGAAAATTTTCCAATTCTGATATTGATGACTCCCCCTGAAATTAAACAAGGAAGAAAATGAGACCTTGCACATTAAAATTAAATGAAAAATAAAAAAGTTGATCGTTACTAATTGAATTTTTTTTAATGGACATAATCAACTGTTGCAACATGAGAAATTTTCAATGAAAAATTCTTTCCGTTATATTAAGAACCCTATTTCCTGTCATATCAGATTCCAGATTGGAATGTGTAGATGAATCTTTGTTAAAAAATGTTGTAGATTTAGGTATACTAGACCGCCGAAGCCTCCTTAATGATTCTCATGAGTATGTGTACAAAACTAATAGATTTAGCAAGCTTTCGATATTTCTGAAATATTTAGTAACACATTTTATCATAATCACATTTCAAATATAAGCAATAGTCGCCAAAGCTATGATAAGATCGACCAGGTAGTGTTACTAATCGACAAAGACATGAAATAAATTTTCACGGAATTTTATTATTTACAGTTTGCAACTGATTTAAATAAGTTCATCTAAGTAAATGCTAAAGCTATGATTAATGCTTGTCTTGACGATTTGCACAAAACTAATAGATTTTGCAACCACTCGATATTTGTATAACTATTTATTTCCATGTTTTATGGTAACCACACATTTAATATATGCTGAAGTCGCCGAAACTGTTATAAGATTGCCTAGTCAGCCTTACTAATCAACAAAGAAATGGACCAAATTTTCACAAAATTTTATAATGTAGGATTTCTTAGCTGACTTAAACAAAGTTGTCTAAGAAAATGCTAAAACTATGATTAATGCTTTTCATGACGATGTGTACAAAACTAATAGGTTTAGCAACTTCACGAGATTTGTGTAACTATTCATTTCGAGGTTTTCTCGTAACCACATAGTTATTATATGCTGTAGTCGTCTAAGCTGTTATAATATAGCCTAGTCAGCCTTACTAATCAACAAAGAAATGGACCAAATTTTGACAAAAATTTTATAATGTAGAATTTTTTAGCTGACTTAAACAAGGTTATCTAAGAAAATGCTAAAACTATGATTAATGCTTCTCATGAGGATGTGTACAAAACTAATATATTTAGCAAGCTTTCGATATTTGTGGAACTATTTATAAACACATTTTCTCATAATCACATTTTAAATATATGCAAGAGTCGCCAAAGCTATTATAAGATCGTCCAGGTAGTGTTACTAATCAACAAAGGCATGGAACATATTTTCACAGATTTTTATTATTTACAGTTTGCAACTAATTTAAATAAGTTCATCTAAGTAAATGCTAAAGCTATAATTAATGCTTGTCGTCGCCATTTTTCAATTATTGGCGGGTCGCGAGTAGGCGGTATCTGGAATAATAATGGATATTTATTGCTATCATTATCATTATCCACGGTTTTCTTAGAGTAACATTCTTTAGGTGGCAAATAGCAGTTTCACTGTTTCATTTAAATCTAAAACTGGATCATACACATAATAGTTCTTTGCCATTGAGGTGTTGTGATGTTTTACGTTCCTGCGGGTTGCGAGCCGGCTGTTTGTGGATTAATAATCAGGTCGGATCCCGTAGCTATACTTATTTCAACTGGCTTTAATGAAAGCTACTTAATGGCTGTGATGCGGTCGTAACGTCTTATCTCTAACAGGGTTGCGCGAAGGCGGTTTTTAGATACCATTCGCTTTCAAATATGAGGATTTTTGTTCTTTTTTTTAGTTTTTCTTTTTATAATGAAATGAATTTCGACTATTAATTACATATCTCTTATGTAATTTTCATTTTCTCTATAAGACTGAATCTTCATATCTTGCCATTGTTTAAAAATTTACACTAAAAAAATAAAAACTGATAATTACCCATATTGGATTTTAATTATGAATTTCTGAGTTGGATATTGATGACAAATAGTACTGGGAAATATTACAGAAAATACAGTAAGATTTAGTCTCTTGCTATGCATAGATTATTGCTATAGCGATGGAACGGAAAAAACCGCTGCCAATACATTGGTACTTAGCTTCCTCGAAATAATGTATTTATTCATTTTTTTTTATTTTTCATAACAATAATTAATTGTATCATACCCAAATTTCTTTATGAATATTCGTAATAAATTAATATATTTTTTTCGAGAAAAGTTTTAACCTCAAATATCTCTGAAATTTATGTATCAATCATTTGCCCAAAGAACTCAGCCGAGGGCTGAGATATTTGAGATATTTGAGCAATAAATTTTGAAGCAATTAAGGGAGTACCCCGGTAAGGGATTGACACCTTACAAAAATCTTAAATTTGGCACACAGGTAGATTTTAGTTTAAAAATGGTTCGGTTAAATTTTAGTGATCTTTAGGAGCGTCAGAAAGAACTTATAAACATTTCAATTTTCACACATTTAACACAGGCCTTATGGGAAATCGCACATTTTTCTCTTTCGTTATAAATTCTACAGCATTAGAGGTTAGGAACGCGCATGTGCACTCGCTTGACTAGCTACTTACCGGGGGTACTCCCTTCAGACAATTTAACTCCCGCAATCGTTGGATATACAAAACTCATTTTCTTCATTTTTCAAGCTTTACGTTTTTGCTAATAACAAAAGAACCGTGATAGCTAGTAACAAAATTTTTTTTGAGAAATGTAGGTATTATAATTCTCTTTCGAATGACACCCATCCGATTCAGATACATAAAGCCGTTCTCGAGATATAAAGATTTAAAGAAAAGGTTAAAAAAATTTTAACCTCAAATATCTCCGAAATTTATGGACCAATCATTTTGCCCAACGAACTTAGCCGAGAGGTATACAAAATCTACCTCTACGGGGCATTTTGAAGCGATTAAGTCAATTTTACTCCAGTTATCGAGCGACAACGAAAATTAATTTTTTTCATATTTCATTTTTTTTCTCAAAAACTAACCAAAAGAATTGATCCAAATTTTTACAGATTATAGTTATTTATTTTCTGCATTATCACCAGTTTTCTCCAAAATTTGACCGTTTAGATTAGGAGTTATGATCTTTTTAAAAAAAAATAAGTTTTTGTTAATAACAAAAGAACCGTGATAGCTAGAGAATTTTTTTTTTTTTTTTGGAAAATATAGGTTTTTTTATCCTCTTTCGAACGCTACCCATCCGATTATAAAATTTAAATCCAATCATTAACAAAAAACAAAAATAACTTTTTCGAAAATGAAAAATTTGACATAAAACAAAAAAGAATCTATGAATCATAAAAAATAGTTTTCTTCCCGAATTCAGAATAAAAAAACAAAAAAAATGAGCCCACCCAGTTAAAATCGACCGCTTGGATCCGGAGATAAAGCGGTCTACGTACATACATACACACATACACACACACACACACACACACACACACACACACACACATATCCATACAGACATTTCCTAAAATCACGTGATACAAACTTCTAACACCTTTAATCATGTTTCTAGAGAAATTTAACGAAACTTAAAATTTTACTACTACAAAGCTTCCACTAGGAGGAAGAAAAAAACAGAGATATCCTCACGGTTCGAAACGACTTGGTGTTTGCGGAACAATAATAAACCATAATTATTATAATACGCATCTAATAACTGCCTTATGATGGATAACATGTTCCCCCGGTTCCATGTTAATCTATCCTTTATACAATAATACGTCTTTGCATTTAAGGAGTCGCCATTTTTCAATTATTGGCGGGTTGCGAGAAGGCGGATTGTAGAATAATAATGGATATTTATTGTTATCTTCATTACCATTATCCACGGTTTTCTTATGGTAACATTCTTAAGGTTGCAAAATTCAGGTTCACTGTTTTATGTAAATCTAAAACTGGACATTACATATAATAGTTCTTTGCCTTTGAGGTGTTGCGATGTTTTACTTTTCTGAAGTTTGCGAGCCCGCTGTTTGTGGATTAATAATCAGGGCGGACCTAGCTATGTTTATTTCAACTGGCTTTAATGAAAGCCACGTATAATGGCTGTAATGCGGCCGTAACGTCTTATCTCTAACCGGGTTGCGAGATGGCTGATTTTGGAAGAAAGCCACTTTGAACCGCAGCAACGTTTTATTTGTTCTTGTTCCTTCTTTACAAAGAAATTAGTTACAGTGGAAAGTAAATACGCTGTTGTTGAATTTTTATGATACGAATCGGTTCTATTATCAGTTCTTTTTCTGGTTTTGCTATTTTTCCGAAAAAGTGAAAAAAGTATATTAACGCATATCTATTTTTTTTTATAATTAATTTTTGAGATCCATACATTACATACAATATATGCTACATATGTTTTATCCGCTATAGCTATTTAGTGTTTGAATTTTGTAATATTTGGTGTTGTGATGTGTTCGAGAAGGCGGTTTCTCAGCTAAATAATTGAAAATTTTCATTATTATTCAGGGTCTATTTAACGCGACTACCTTGAGATACCAGAAAAGAAGACAATGTTTTCTATGATAATTAAAAACTGGCACAAATTAAAGAAAAGTATTAATCCTTAAAGTGTGAGCATTTTTATCTCTAACTGGATTGCGAGAAGTCGGTTTTTAAATCCCATTCGCTTCCAACTATGAGGATTTTTGTTCTTTTTTTTAGTTTTTCTTTTTATAATGAAATGATTTTCGACTATTAATTACATATCTCTTATTTAATTTTTACTTTCCCTGTCAGACTGAATGTTCAGATCTTGCCATTGTATGAAAATTTAAACTGAAAAATAAAAACTGAAAATTATCCATATTGGATTTTAATTGTGAATTTCTGAGTTGGATATTTATGACAAGTAGTAGTGGAAAATATTACAGAAAATACAGTAAGATTTAGTCTCTTGTTATGCATAGGTTATTGCTATAGCGATGGAACGAAAAAAAATAGAGATATCCTCACGGTTCGAAACGACTTTGTGTTTGCGGAACAATAATAAACTATAATTATTGTAATACGCATCTTATAACTGCCTTATGATGGATAACATGGTCCACCGATTCTATGTTAATCTATCCTTTATACAATATACGTCGTTGCATTAAACGAGTCGCAATATTTAAATTATTGGCAGGTAGCAAGGCCGTTGTATAATAATAATAATGGATATTTATTGTTACAATCATCATTATTCACGGTTTTCTTATGGTAATATTCTTAAGGTTGCAATACATGCGAGATATGCATTATCGGCCGCCGCTTCCAGAAGCCAGTTCGAATTTTGCACTGGTTCTCAATCAAAAAGAACTATCTCTCATTATTGAAACATACAATGATTTATTGATCGATTTTTCACTATAGAACAATAAAGTATGATTAAATAAAGCCAAAATATACAAAATTAATTACTCAATTGTTTAAACAATCAAAATATATGAAAAAAAGGTCTAGTGCCTCAAAACTCATATACACTCACAAAACCGCAACACAGACTCGTTAGCAAATGAATATACACACTCCCAACATCTCTAGGAAATTGCTAAAAAAGTATCGTGATATAAACATGCTTAATTGTTTATTTTTAAGTCCGTAATTGCAAAATTCGAGACGGCTGCCGGCCGATTACGCTCGTCTTTCGGTAGTCAAAAAAAAACCAAGCCTGTTCATTGTCTACAAATGGATACACAGATCCCTAATGAGCCCACAAAGTTGTCAAGAAAGTTATAAAAAATCAAAAACTTTCATTATTTATTTATAAGCGTTTTATTGCAAAATTCGAACCGGCTGCTAGCGTATCGGCTCCGATTTTCGACTACTAAAATAAAACTATGCCTGTTCATTTTTATAAATGGATATACAGACTCCCAATAAGCCCAGAATGTTGCTCAGAAAGTTATAAAAAATGAACACATCCCATTATTTATTTATAAGCATTTTGTTGCAAAACTCGAGTCGGCTGCTAGCATATCGGCTCCGTTTTATCAGTTTTTCGGCTGCTAAAAAAAAACTAGGACTGTTCATTCTCTATAAATGGCTATACAGACTCCTAATGAGCCCTGACTGTTGCTCAAAAAGTTATAAAAAATGAACACCTTCCATTATTTATTTATAAGCTTTTTATTGCAAAATTCGAGCCCGATGCTAGCGTATCGACTCCGTTTTATCCATTTTTCGGCTGCTAAAAAAAAAAACTAGGCCTGTTCATTCTCTATAAATAGATATACAGACTTCTAATGAGCCCAGAATGTTGCTCAGAAAGTTATAAGAAATGAACACATCCCATTATTTATTTATAAGCATTTTGTTGCAAAATTCGAGCCGGCTGCTAGCGTATCGGCTCCGTTTATAGACTGCCAAAATAAAACTATGCCTGTTCATTGACTATAAATGGACACACAGACCCTTATGGAGCCCAGAAAGTTGTTAAGACAGTTATAAAAAATGAACACCTCCCATTATTTATTTACAAGCTTTTTATTGCAAAATTCGAGACGGCTGCTATATTATCAGCTCATTTTATAGACTGCTAAATAAAACTAATCCTATTCATTCACTATAAATGGACACACAGACCCTTAATGAGCCCAGAAAGTTTTTACGACAGTTTTAAAACAACGAACACCTCCCATTATTTATTTATATGTGTTTCATTGCAAAATTCGAGCCGGCTGCTAGCGTATCGGCTCCGTTTTCAGCGTTTTTCGACTGCTAAAAAAACTAGGCCTGTTCATTCTCTATAAATGGATATACAGACTCCTAATGAGGCCAGAATGTTGCTCGGAAGGTTATAAAAAATGAACACCTCCCATTATTTATTTATAAGTGTTTTATTGCAAAATTCGAACCGGCTACTAGCGGATCGGCTTGGTTTTTCGACTGCTAAAACGAAACTGGACCTGTTCATTTTCTATAAATGAATATACAGACTTCTAATGAATCCAGAAACTTGCTCAGAAAGTAATAAAAAATGAACACCTTTTATTATTAATTTATAAGCGTTTTATTGCAAAATTCGAGCGGGCTGCCAGCACATTACGGCCGTTTTCCGGCTGTCAAAATAAAACTAAGCCTGTTCATTGTCTACAAATGGATATACAGACTTCTAATGAATCAAGAAACTTACTCAGAAAGTAATAAAAAATGAACACCTTTCATTATTTATTTATAAGCATTTTATTGCAAAATTCGAGCCGGCTGCTAGCGTATCGGCTCCGATTTTCGGCTAGTAAAATAAAACTATGCCTGTTCATTTTCTATAAATGGATATACAGACTTTCTTAGCAACTTTCTGGGCTCATTAGGGGTCTGTGTATCCATTTCTAGACAATGAACAGGCTTAGTTTTATTTTGGGAGTCGAAAAACGGAACCTATACGCTAGCAGCCGGCTAGAATTTTGCAATAAAACGCTTATAAATAAATAATGAAAGTTGTTTATTTTTTATCACTTTCTGAGCAGCATTCGGCGCTTATTAGAAGTCTGTATATCCATTTATAGAGAATGAACAGGCCTAGTTTTATTTTGGCTGTCTATAAACGGAGCCGATACGGTAGCTGTCGGCTCAAATTTTGCAATAAAACGCTTATAAAAAAATAATGAAAGGTGTTCATTTTTTATTAATTTCTGTGCAAGATCCTGCACTTATTAGAAGTCTGTATATCCATTTATAGAGAATGATCAGGCCTAGTTTTATTTTAGCTGTCGAAAAACGGAGCTGATGCGCTAGCACCCGGCTCAAATTTTGCAATAAAATGCTTATAAATAAATAATGGGAAGTGTTCATTTTTTATAACTTTTTGATCAACATTCTAGACTCACTAGGAGTCTGTGTATCGATTTGTAGACAATGAATAGGCTTAGTTTTATTTTGACAGCCGAAAAACAGCCGTACTGTGCTGGCAGCCGGCTCGAATTTTGCAATAAAACGCTTATAAATAAATAATGAGAGCTGCTCATTTTTTATAACTTTCCGAGCAACATTTTGGGCTCATTAGGAGTCTATATATCCATTTATAGATAATTAACAGGTTTAGGTTTATTTTGGCAGTCTAAAAACTGAGCCGATATACTAGCAGCCGGCTCGAGTTTTGCAATAAATCGCTTATAAATAAATAATGAAAGGTGTTCATTTTTTATAACTTTCTTGACAACTTTGTGGGCCCATTAGGGGTCTGTGTATCCATTTGTGAACAATGAACAGGCTTAGTTTTTTTTGACTGCCGAAAGACGAGCATAACCGGCCGGCAGCTGTCTCGAATTTTGCAATTACGGACTTATAAATAAACAATTAAGCATGTTCATGTCACGATACTTTTTTTAGCAATTTTCTAGAGATGTTGGGAGTGTGTATATTCATTTGTTAACGAGTCTGTGTTGCGGTTTTGTGAGTGTATATGAGTTTTGAGGCACTAGACCTTTTTTTCATATATTTTTATTGTTTAAACAATTGGGTAATTAATTTTGTATATTTTGGCGTTATTTAATCATACTTTATTGTTCTATAGTGAAAAATCCATCAATAAAGCATTTTATGTTTCAATAATGAGAGATAGTTCTTTTTGATTGAGAACGACTGCAAAATTCGAACTGGCTGCTGGAAGCGGCTGCTAACTTCAGTCTCATTAGCAGGATAGTAGACAATGTTTTCTATGATAATTAAAAACTGGCACAAATTAAAGAAAAGTATTAAGTGTTAAAGTGTTGACCTTTTTATCTGTAACGGGGTGCGAAAGGGCATGAAATACATTTCAGGCACTTTTTAGATGTTTTTGTACATCCCCTGGCTACGGCCTGGGTGGCCCACTAATATGGATTACAGGACTGGTTTTTTGCGTAAAAGTTACAAATGGAACACCCTGTCTCGTTTATGTGCTTCGAGGGCCATGCCAATGGCAGCAATAAATATTAAAAAAAAAAAGTATTTCACGAAAGTCAAAGGCATCCTGGACTTTCCCATATCTCCAATAAGACATTCCAGGTGTTTGTCTTGTTTTGCGTTATTGATCAGACTAAATCAGTGAAAAAGGCCATTCTCTAGCTGCTCTAAAAACTAATCGATTTAGTCCAGCTAGTTTTATTATAATAGTTTATTAAAAGCATTATTGCGTTCAGCACTAATGGAGAAGAGAAACCTTTCATTTACCGGTTCATTTAATGAATGAATTACTGACTGTCAGGGGATAGTACTGCATTAGATCTCAAGAAAGAAACACCCTTCAATATTTATTTACGATCACGTAATTGCAAAATTTCACCGAACTGATCCCTAATTCGTTCAAGGGAAAACTGCGCCTGATTATTTTCCAGAAATAAATAATATTCTAAACAACCTTGAGAAGTTACTTAAAAAGTTTTACTCATAATAGTTATTATATAACTGTACATAATACTGTTACATTATTAGTTATATTAATGCATTGAATCAATCGGATAATTGATTTTCAAAATCAATAGCCTTCTTGACGAATTCTTGAACTTGACTATATCTATATTTTCCCAGCTGCGGTGAAAATTGAATAGCACTACAATACCCTTCCAAAGTTATGTCAGACTGATGTTTTATTTGTTGTTCAAAAGATCTATAAATAGCAGTAGGTATGCAATTTCGTCGATTTCCAAGTGATTTCTTTGGTTCCATGTCAACTTTTTCTTTATAGTGCGGAGGTAAGTCCTTACTTGAGCCACCGTTCTCTTTTTTAAATACGGGCTATCATGTATAACCTCTTCGATTTCTTTGCCAGTTACTGAAACACCTGCCCTTAACTTGTCCGTAAATCTATCCAGTGACTGTTTTTCATTGCTAGTCCATCTCTTCTTAGATCCTGCTTGCCGATTAGTTATTGCAGCTAGAACTATACAATTTAAATTTTATACAAAAATGCTACATGTAAGACATTCGTCACACAAAAGTTTGTGTGAACAAGAATTATATATTTATCTTAGCTTTCGGCTTCCGATTTCTTTTTTTTGTATATTGGCGTGAACATTCAGATTCATCACTATATCCATGATCACATGAAGGACTGTAAGCTTCTAAAATAAAAAAAATTTAATTAGAAACTGAGGATATTGTTTAACCATTTATAGATATAAACATCCAACTAAATTTTATACCAAAATTAAACTCAAGATTAAGAGATCAGGCGATGGTTAGAGCTAAACTTAAACGATAACCTATAATACTTAGGAACATTACAAATTTTCTCTGTAAATATTAGCTGTAAATATTAGCATGAAATTTTGAGACTTGAAATTTTTGAAATGTTAATATTATTCATTTTGAATGTATTAGAGATAAAATTTATGGAAAATTTCGAAAAACTGTGTCTGTCAATCTGTCTCTCGGCCTGCCTCCCACCTGAAAAAGTGCAGCTGATTATCAACTGATAATCAGCTGATAATCAGGTGATAATCGTGCCAAAACGGCACCTGATTATTAGCTGATTTTCACATGAAAATTTATTGTTTAAAATTTATTGATTATTAATTATTGTTATTTATTATTACAAAGTACTATCATGGTTCATTTACTTGAATCTACGATTAATTAATGTGTTCGGAAAAATGTCGAAAAATGTAGATGCTAACAAAGAAGTTCTGAATTATTTGTTACAGTTTAGGAATGTAACATTACTAGCAATAATTAATAATAATAATTATTAATAATAAATGAAAATATCAACGATTTTCTGGTGCATATCAGCTGATAATCATCTGAGAATCGGGTAACTATGAGGTGACTGTCAGGTGATTATCATCTGATTATCAGCTGATTTTGACGTGAAAATCGTTGATATTTTCATTTAGTATTAACTATTATTGTCATTTATTATTATTAATTTTAATTTTACATTCCTAAATTATGACAAATAATTCAAAACTTCTTTGCCACAGTGTACATTATTTTAAATACATGAGTTAATCGTATAGATTCAAGTAAATGAACAATAATAATAATTTATAATAATAAACAATAAGAATTAATAATAAATAAATTTTAAACGATAAATTTTCATGTGAAAATCAGCTGCACTTTTTCAGTAGGCTGTCTCTCTGTCTCTGTCTATTCGTCTCTGTATATTTCTCTGTCTCTGTTTATAGGTCTCTGTAAATAACTCTGTCTCGGTCTATCAATCTCTCTGTCTCACTGGCACTCTCTCTCTCTCTCTCTCTCTCTCTCTCACACTTGGTATTTCTATCTCTGTCTCTCTGTCAATGTCTCCATATCTCGGTCTCGCTGTCAGTCACGGTCTATCGGTCTCTCAGCGTCTCTTGGTCTTTGTTTGTCTCACAATCTCGTCTGTATATCTATTTATAGAAAATGAACAGTCCTAGTTTTATTTTACTAGTCGAAAATGGGAGCCGATACGCTAGCAGGCGGCTCGAATTTTGCAATAAAATGCTTATAAAGAAATAATGGGAGGTGTTCATTTTTTATAAGTTTCTGAGCCACATTCTGCACTTATATATGCTGTAGTCGTTTAAGCTGTTATTCCACTGCCTAGTCAGCCTTACTAATCAACAAAGAAATGGACCAAATTTTCACAAAATTTTATAATGTAGAATTTTTTAGCTGACTTAAACAAGGTTGTCTAAGAAAATGCTAAAACTATGATTAATGCTTATCATGACGATGTGTACAAAACTAATAGGTTTAGCAACCTCATGAGATTTGTATAACTATTCTTTAAGATGTTTTCTTGTAACCACATATATAATATATGCAATAGTCGCCAAAGCTATGATAAGATCGCCCAGATAGTATTAATAATCGACAAAGACATGAAATAAATTTTCACGGAATTTTATTATTTACAAATTGCAACTGATTTAAATAAGTTTATCTAAGAAAATGCTAAAACTATGATTAATGCTTCTCATGAGGATGTGTACAAAACTAATAGGTTTAACCACTTCATGAGATTTGTGTAACTATCCATTTACAAATTTTATCGTATCCACATATTTAATATATGCTGTAGTTGTCTAAGCTGTTATAAAATTGTCTAGTCAGCCTTGCTAATCAACAAAGCAATGGACCAAATTTTTACAAAATTTTATAATGTAGAATTTTTTAGCTGACCTAAACAAGGTTGTCTATGAAAATGCTAAAACTATGATTAAGGAGGCTTCCCTACTGAAAAAGCCCACATGGGATCCACATGGGACGCATGCGGGAACCATGTGGTTCCCATGTGGTACCCTTATGGGTGCTTGTGGGAACCATGTGGGAACCATGTGGGACCCATGTGAGAAATTGCTGCGGGATCCCATTGGGAACCATGTGGGACCCATGTGGGAAACACATGGGAACCATGTGGATCCCATGTGGGTTCCACATGACCAATCTAAAAAAAAATGAGTAAATAAATTTTATTGTTATTATATCTATTTGCAAATTTTATAATTTAACTATCACATATAGGTATAATATGTGGGAAAAACATGAAATTTAGAAATTAAAAATTTTTTGCGGACGATGGGAATCGAACATGCGACCCTTGGCACGGTAGTCGGACGCTCTAGCCACTCACCTATGAAAGACTTACAGTTGGCCTTTTCGAAAGTGGTACATAAGCTACACTATGACGTACGGGTTATTTAATGGCTTTTTTTTATAAAATTACATCGATAATCAAATTAAATGTAGTTACTTATTTTAACAATATAATAAATAAATATAATTAATTTTTGTTAGTCATAAATAAAGGAAATATGATAAGGGTGTACATATAAATCTCTACCATACCGACATCGATATTTTGTTTTTTACTTACTATAATACGGGACACTTATTTTAAACGAATGCCATTTTCCTCACAATTCATGCGAAAATTAGGGTTAAAATTTTTTTATAATTTCAGCTTCAAAATTTTCTTAGTTATTGTTCAGCAAACGTATTTTTAAATTTGAATATAACAATAATCTAATCTATAATAACGTGGTATTTTCAATCCAGACGTATTGTTTGCATTGGATTGTGAAAAACAGAAAATCGCATTAATTTAAAAAAACGTTCGCAGGATTATAGTAATTGAATAATTAATCAACAATGTCGGTATAGAAATTTCTGTACACAATTTTCATATTTCCTTTATTTATGACGAACAAAAATTATTGTTATATATTTATTATATTTTTACATTAAGTAACTATATTTAATTTGATTATTATTGATTTATATTAATAAAAAAAAAGCCATTGAATAAACGCGTTCATGATATTGTAGCTTACGTATCACTTTCGAAAAGGCCAACTGTAAATCTTCCATAGGTGAGTGGTTAGAGCGTCCGACTACCGTGCCAAGGGTCGCGTGTTCGATTCCCATCCTCCGCAAAAAATTTTTAATTTCTAAATTTAATATTTTTCTCGCATATTATACCTATATGTGATAGTTAAATTATAAAATTTGCAACTAAAAATAAAAACAATAAAATTTATTTACTAATTTTTTTTTAGATTGGTCATGTGGGACCCACATGGGATCCACATGATTCCCATGTGTTTCCCACATGGGTCACACATGGTTCCCAATGGGATCCCGCAGCAATTTCCCACATGGGTCCCATATGGTTCCCACATGGTATCCACAAGGACCCACAAGGGTCCCACATGGGACCCACATGGTTCCCACATGAGTCCCATGTGGGTCCCATGTGAGCTTTTTCAGTAGGGTTCGGCGGTCTAGTAGACTAAAGCAACAACATTTTTTACAAAGATTCATTTACACATTCCAAACTGCAAACTGATATGACAGAAAATAGGGTTCTTAACATAACGGAAAAATTTTTGTTAGAAACGATAAACTTTTTAATTTTTCATTCAATTTTAATGTGCAAGGTCTCATTTTCTTCCTTTTTGAATTACAGGGGGAGTCAACGATATCAAAATTGGAAAATTTTCAAAACCTGCAAAGTTATATCCAATTGTTTGTAGATTTCACACTGAATTTTATAAACAATAGCATATAATTTTGCAGGTTTTGAAAATTTTCAAATTCTGATATCGATGACTCCCCCTGAAATTAAACAAGGAAGAAAATGAGACCTTGCACATTAAAATTAAATGAAAAATAAAAAAGTTGATCGTTACTAATTGAATTTTTTTAATGGACATAATCAACTGTTGCAACATGAGAAATTTTCTAAGAAAATTTTTTCCGTTATATTAAGAACCCTATTTCCTGTCATATCAGTTTCCAGATTGGAATGTGTAAATGAATCTTTGTCAAAAAATGTTGTAGATTTAGGTATACTAGACCGACGAAGCCTCCTTAATGATTCTCATGAGGATGTGTACAAAACTAATAGATTTAGCAAGCTTTCGATATTTCTGAAATATTTAGTAACACATTTTATCATAATCACATTTCAAATATAAGCAATAGTCGCCAAAGCTATGATAAGATCGACCAGCTAGTGTTACTAATCGACAAAGACATGAAATAAATTTTCACGGAATTTTATTATTTACAGATTGCAACTGATTTAAATAAGTTAATCTACGTAAATACTAACGCTATGATTAATGCTTCTCATGACCGTTTGTACAAAACTAATAGGTTTATCAACCTCTCGATTTTTGTATAACTATACATTTACAAGTTTTCTCGTAACCACATATTTAATATATGCTGCACTCGTCTAAGCTGTTATACGATTGACTAGTAAGCCTTACTAATCAACAAAGAAATCAACCAAATTTTCACAAAATTTTATAATGCAGAATTTTTTAGCTGACTTAAACAGGGTTGTATAAGAAAAGGCTAAAACTATGATTAATGCTTCTCATGAGGATGTGTACAAAACTACTATATTTAGCAAGCTTTCGATTTTTGTGGACCTATTTATTATCACATTTTAAATATATGCAAGAGTCGCCAAAGCTATTATAAGATCGCCCAGGTAGTGTTACTAATCAACAAAGACATGAAACAAATTTTCACAGATTTTTATTATTTACAGTTTGCAACTGATTTAAATAAGTTCATCTAAGTAAATGCTAAAGCTATGATTAATGCTTGTCATGACGATTTGCACAAAACTAATAGATTGTGCAACCTCTCGATATTTGTATAACTATTCATTTCCATGTTTTATGGTAACCACACATTTAATATATGCTGAAGTCGTCGAAACTGATATAAGGTTGCTTAGTCAGCCTTACTAATCAACAAAGAAATGGACCAAATTTTCACAAAATTTTATAATGTAGGATTTTTTAGCTGACTTAAACAAAGTTGTCTAAGAAAATGCTGAAACTATGATTAATGCTTCTCATGAGGATGTGTACAAAACTAATATATTTAGCAAGCTTTCGATATTTGTGGAACTATTTATTAACACATTTTCTCATAATCACATTTTAAATATATGCAAGAGACGCCAAAGCTTTTATAAGATCGCCCAGGTAGTGTTACTAATCAACAAAGACATGAATCAAATATTCACAGATTTTTATAATTTACAGTTTGCAACTGATTTAAATAAGTTCATCTAAGTAAATGCTAAAGCTGTGATTAATGCTCGTCATGACGATTTGCACAAAACCAATAGTTTTAACAACCTCTCGATATTTGTATAACTATTCATTTCCATGTTTTATGTTAACCACATATTTAATATATACTGAAGTCGTCTAAACTGTTATAAAATTGCCTAGTCAGCCTTACTAATCAACAAAGAAATGGTCCCAATTTTCACAAATTTTTATAATGTAGACTTTGTTAGCTGACTTTAACAAAGTTGTCTAAGAAAATGCTAAAGCTATGATTAATGCAGGTCATGACGATGTGTAAAAAACTAATAGGTTTAGCAACCTCGCGAGATTTGTGTAACTATTCATTCAGAGGTTTTCTCGTAACCACATATTTATTATATGCTGTAGTCGTCTAAGCTGTTATAATATAGCCTAGTCAGCCTTACTAATCAACAAAGAAATGGACCAAATTTTGACAATTTTATAATGTAGAATTTTTTAGCTGACTTAAACAAGGTTGTCTAAGAAAATGCTAAAACTAGGGTTAATGCTTATCATGAGGATGTGTACAAAACTAATATATTTAGCAAGCTTTCGACATTTGTGGAACTATTTATTAACACATTTTCTCATAATCTCATTTTAAATATATGCAAGAGTAGCCTAAGCTATTATGAGATCGCCCAGGTAGTGTTACTAATCAACAAAGACACGAAACAAATTTTCACAGATTTTTATTATTTACAGTTTGCAACTGATTTAAATAAGTTCATCTAAGTAAATGCTAAAGCTATGATTAATGCTTGTCATGCGATTTGCAATAGACCAATAGATTTAGCAACTTCTGGATATTTGTATAACTATTCATTTCCATGTATTATGTTAACCACATATTTAATATATGCTGAAGTCGTCCAAACTGTTATAAGATTGCCTAGTCAGCCTTACTAATCAACAAAGAAATGGTCCTAATTTTCACAAATTTTTATAATTTAGACTTTGTTAGCTGACTTTAACAAGGTTGTCTAAGAAAATGCTCGAGCTATGATTAATTCTTGTCATGACGATGTGTACAAAACTAATAGGTTTAGCAACTTCACGAGATTTGTGTAACTATTCATTTCGAGGTTTTCTCGTAACCACATAGTTATTATATGCTGTAGTCGTCTAAGCTGTTATAATATAGCCTAGTCAGCCTTACTAATCAACAAAGAAATGGACCAAATTTCACAAAAATTTTAGAATGTAGAATTTTTTAGCTGACTTAAACAAGGTTGTCTAAGAAAATGCTAAAACTATGATTAATGCTTCTCATGAGGATGTGTACAAAACTAATATATTTAGCAAGCTTTCGATATTTGTGGAACTATTTATTAACACATTTTCTCGGAATCTCATTTTAAATATATGCAAGAGTAGCCAAAGCTATTGTAGGATCGCCCAGGTAGTGTTACTAATCAACAAAGACATGAAACAAATTTTCATACATTTTTATTATTTACAGTTTGCAACTGATTTAAATAAGTTCATCTAAGTAAATGCTAAATCTATGATTATTGCTTGTCATGAGGATTTGCACAAAACTAATAGATTTAGCAACCACTCGATATTTGTATAACTATTCATTTCCATGATTTATGGTAACCACACATTTAATATATGCTGTGGTCGTCTAAGCTGTTATAATATAGCCTAGTCAGCCTTACTAATCAACAAAGAAATGGACCATATTTTGACAAATTTTTATAATGTAGATTTTTTTAGCTGACTTAAACAAGGTTGTCTAAGAAAATGCTAAAACTATGATTAATGCTTCTCATGAGGATGTGTACAAAACTAATATATTTAGCAAGGTTTCGATATTTGTGGAACTATTTATAAACACATTTTCTCATAATCACATTTTAAATATATGCAAGAGTCGCCAAAGCTATTATAAGATCGCCCAGGTAGTGTTACTAATCAACAAAGGCATGAAACATATTTTCACAGATTTTTATTATTTACAGTTTGCAACTAATTTAAATAAGTTCATCTAAGTAAATGCTAAAGCTATAATTAATGCTTGTCGTCGCCATTTTTCAATTATTGGCGGGTCGCGAGTAGGCGGCATCTGGAATAATAATGGATATTTATTGCTCTCATTATCATTATCCACGGTTTTCTTAGGGTAACATTTTTAAGGTTGCAAAAAGCAGGTTCACTGTTTCATTTAAATCTAAAACTGGACCATACAAATAATAGTTCTTTGCCATTGAGGTGTTGTGATGTTTTACGTTCCTGCGGGTTGCGAGCCGGCTGTTTGTGGATTAATAATCAGGTCGGATCCCGTAGCTATACTTATTTCAACTGGCTTTAATGAAAGCTACTTAATGGCTGTGATGCGGTCGTAACGTCTTATCTCTAACTAGCTATTGCCAATGTACATGTATGTAATGTTACATTCCTAAACTGTAACAAATAATTCAGAACTTCTTTGTCAGCATTTACATTTTTCGACATTTTTTCGAACACATTAATTAATCGTAGATGCAAGTAAATGAACCATGATAGTACTTTGTAATATTAAGTAACAATAATTAATAATCAATAAATTTTAAACGATAAATTTTCATGTGAAAATCAGCTAATAATCAGGTGCCGTTTTGGCACGATTACCACCTGATTATCAGCTGATTATCAGTTGATAATCAGCTGCACTTTTTCAGGTGGGAGGCAGGCCGAGAGACAGAGTGACAGACACAGTTTTTCGAAATTTTCCATAAATTTTATTTCTAATACATTCATAATGAATAATATTAACATTTCAAAAATTTCAAGTCTCAAAATTTATCCTAATATTCATTTATTATTAATAATTATTATTATTAATTATTATTAATAATAATAATTATTAATAATAAATGAAAATATCAACGATTTTCAGGTGCATATCAGCTGATAATCATCTGAGAATCGGGTAACTATAAGGTGACTGTCAGGTGATTATCATCTGATTATCAGCTGATTTTGACGTGAAAATCGTTGATATTTTTATTTAGTATTAACTATTATTGTCATTTATTATTATTAATTTTAATTTTACATTCCTAAATTATGACAAATAATTCAAAACTTCTTTGCCACAGTGTACATTATTTTAAAAACATTAGTTAATCGTATAGATTCAAGTAAATGAACGATAATAATAATTTATAATAATAAACAATAAGAATTAATAATAAATAGATTTTAAACGATAAATTTTCATGTGAAAATCAGCTGCACTTTTTCAGTAGGCTGTCTCTCTGTCTCTGTCTATTCGTCTCTGTATATTTCTCTGTCTCTGTTTATAGGTCTCTGTAAATCACTCTGTCTCGGTCTATCAATCTCTCTGTCTCACTGGCACTCTCTCTGTCTCTCTATTTTTGACTACCTCCCGGCCTCCGCTGTCTGCAACTCTGGATTTGTCTGTCTCCGGCTCTCGCTACATTTCTATCTCTGTGTCTATGTATCTACCTGTCTATGTCACTCGGTCTGTTTATCTGTATATTTCACTCTGTCTCTGTCTCTCTATCGGTGTCAATCTCTATTTCTGTCTCTCAGTCTCCCTCTCTCTCTCTCTCTCTCTCTCTCTCTCTGACACTTGGTATTTCTATCTCTGTCTCTCTGTCAATGTCTCCATATCTCGGTCTCGCTGTCAGTCACGGTCTACCGGTCTCTCAGCGTCTCTTGGTCTTTGTTTGTCTCTCAATCTCGCGCTTGCTCTCTATTTAATTCCCTATCTCTGACTTTCATTCTCAGACTCTGTATTTGTCTCTCTCTGTCACTATCTCTCTCGCTCTCTTTCACTGTCGCTTTCACTCTGTTTCTCGGTCGCCGTCTCTCGCCCATTGGTCTTTCTGTCTCTGTTTGTTTTTGTCACTCTGTCGCTACCTCTGTCCCGGTCTCTCGGCCTGTATTTCTGTCTCTGTCTATCAGTCTCTCTGTCTCTGTTTCTCTGTCTCTCTATCACTGTCTTTGACACACTCTCTCTGTCCCTCTATCTCTCGGACTTTATCTATCTATTTCTGGGTCTTAGTCTCTTCATTTCTGACTGCCCGTATCTTAATCTCTCTGTCAGTCTCTATGTCTCTGTATCTCAGTCTCTCTATATGTGCATCTGTCTTCAGCCTCTCACTAGATCTATCTCTCGGTTCCACTGTCTCTATCTATCGATCTCTCTGTCTCTCTGAGTCTCACGATCTCTGACTGTCTCTTAATTTCTCTCTTCGTTTATTGGCCTTACTATTTGTCTGTCTCTCTCCCTTTTCTCTCTATCGGTCTTTGTCTCTGCCTCTCTATTTCTGACTACATCTATGGCTCCCTGTCTGCCACTGTGCCTTTGTCCCTGGCTCTCTGTCACTTTTTCTCTGTGTGCATCTCTCTGCTGTTTCTTGGTCTCTGTCTAAGCTCTCTACATCTCGCGGTCTCTCTATCAGGTTGTTTATCTGACTTTGACTCTCGGCCCCTTTATTTCTGTCTCACTGTCACCGTCTTTATCTGTCAGTCGATGTTTCTCTGTCTCTGTCACTCTGTCTCAGTCTCTCGGTCTGTCTATCTATCTCTATGACTCGGTTTCTTTGTGCCTCGGTCTCTCGATCTCTTTCTCTGTATCTTTCACGCAGCCTGTATCTCTTCGTTGCTATCTACGTCTTTTTATTTCTTTATCTGTCTCTCTCTGTCGCTGTCTCTGTATCTCTGTCTCACAGTCACTATCTATCTGTCTCTATCTCTATCACTCTATCTCTGTCTATAGAACTCGGTATATCTCTGTCTATAAGGACCTTGTATATCTCTCTATCTGTGTCAATCGATCTCTCTATCTGTCAATCTGCCTGTCGGTCTCTTTCAGTGTGTCTGTCTTCAGCTCTCTGTCTGTCACCCAGTCCCTCTGTCTCTGTGTCTCTGACTCTCTGTATCAGTCTTCGACTCTCTGCAGATGCAGAAAATTCATACAGATGTATGAATCGGTGTCTTTGAATCTCAGCCTGTGTATCTGTCTTTAGCCTCAGTTTATGTCTATCTCTAGATCTCTCGGTCTCGCTGTCTCTATCTATCGATCTCTCTGTCTCTGTCATCTCACGGTCTCTGTCCGTCTCTCTTTCTCTGTCTATTAGTACATTACGATACTAGTGTCATAAGTGGCACTTTACGGCACGGCGTGTATAAGCGCCCGAGCGTAGCAAGTGTGCTTAACAGCGTGCCATGAAGAACTACTTATGACACGTGTATCGTACATTATTTTATAACACTGACTGCATAAATCCGCCATGTCACGCCTATCCGTGCCATTAGCAGTCCATTTTTGCGCCGTGCAGTATGGCCCGAGCGTCAGCGAGGGTTATAAGCACGGTGCAATAATGGACTACTTATGTCACGGATAGGCGTGACATAAATGCGGATTTATGCCACACGGTTCTATAAAATTCTTTGAATCTTTGACTCTCTTTCTGTCTATCGGTCTCACTGTTGTCTGTTAGTCTCTGCTTCTATCTCCCTGTCACTGTCTTTCGGATTGTCTATCTCTATCTCTCTATCTCTGGCTCTGCCTATCGATCTCGCTATCTGCCTGTGTCTCAAACTCTGGGCCTCTCCATCTCTGCCTCTCGGTCTCGCTGTCTGTGTATCTGTTTTCAGCCTCTATCTATGTGTCTCTCGGTCTCGCTGTCTGTCTATCGATCTCTCTGTGTCTCCAGTCGTCTTACGGTCTCTGCATGTCTCTATTTCTGTCTCTTTTTCTCTATCTATCGGTCTCACTGTTTGCCTGTTAGTCTCTTAATCTCTGTCCCTGTTTCTCTGTCTATAGGCCTCACTGTCTATTAGCCTCTATCCGTCGGTCTCTGTCTGTCTCTCTATTTCTGACTACCTCCCTGCCTCTGTCTTCCTGTCTGCCTCTCTGTCTTTACCTCTCTGTCTGTGTCTCTCTGCCATCTCTTGGTCTGTGTCGGTCTCTATCTGGTTCTCTATTTCTCACTTTGACTCGCTGCTTCTGTATTTCTATCTCTCTGTCACTGTCTCCCTCTCTGTATGTATATCGCTGTTTCTCGTCTGTTGGTCTTTTTGTCCCTGTTTGTCGCTGTCATTCTGTCTCGGTCTGTCGGCCTGTATCTCTGTTCTGCCTATCGACCTCTCTGTCTGTCTCCCTGTCGCTGTTTCTCTGTGTCTCGGTTTCTCGATCTGTTTTTCTGTATCTTTCACTCAGTCTCTGTCTCTTTGTAGCTGTTTATGTCTCTTTATCGCTCTTTCTTTCCTCTCTCTCTTATCTCTCTCTCTCTCTCTCTCTCTCTCTCTCTCTCTCTCTCTCTCTCTCTCTCTCTGTCGCTGTCTCTGGCACTCCATTGCTCTGTCGCTACCTGTCACCCTGTCCCTGTCACTGTCTTTTTGGTTTGTCTCTCGTCTTTCGATCCTTCTGCCCCTCCGTGGTTCTATGACTCTCTCTCTCACTCTGTTTGGGTGTCTCTCTGCTTCTTGATCTTTCGATTCCGTTGTCTCTCTATCTCTTTTGTTTATTTAAAGTATATTTTATATCTTATATTTTTGACATTTTTTATGAATAATTATTATTAATCGCATATAAAAGTTTGTATTTAACTGTATCTTTCTCATTTTCTAGAATTTCTTCAGTCGTGGAATTCATTTCAATCTTATTATGTTTGGTATTACTTATATCTAATACTGTATTTGGATGGATCTTTGGTACTTGGGTATTGTACTCCTTCGCGTCATCATCCATTTCTTCTTCTGAATCTGTTTCCACGAGTAATTTATTTTTATTTTTGCCCTCATAGCAATCGGTCGCTTTTAGAAGAATGGGGGCTATGTTCAAGACTTGCTGCTGAAATAAGTTCTGGGCGTAAATATTTTTATTAATAGATTCGCTATGGCCTAGAAATTGGTAAAGGTCAGTTCTTTGACCTGCCGTTAGCTCAAGGCTAATACCAATAGTTGAAACATTCTTTCGAAATTATGTTCCCCTCAATCTCTCAGGAAATTTCGCATTTATCGTTTCTGAATGTTTACGCAGTGTATCACATGCAGATAAAATTCTCTATTCTGTCAGATCTGTGCTCTCAATTCCGAATAGAAACGGATTCTTTGGGGGTACGCCGGCTTTATTTCTAAAACTCAAGAACAAGTTTTTTTGCTTAAAAGCATGGGCACTGTCCTATTCAATTTTCCTCTGAGTAAAATCCGGTGAAATTGTGACAGAAAACATTTATCTTCTTCTGATAATTTCTGTAAATTCTCGTGGCCAGTATCAAATTTTTCTGCTTTTTGATAGTTACTCATCTTCAACCTTTCGGTTTCTCCTGCTCTTCGACAATTGAAAATTTGTATGTGCATTAGTATGGCTTCTCCTAATTGTTTCCAGGTAACAATATCAAACCCAAATTTCTCCAAACGTTTCATGCTATCATTACGAGTGGCAACTATATGTGCATATAACTTATTAATATCGGACATTTCGGGAAGGTTTACAACTTTCTTTCTTTGGTTTTCCACTTGCGATTCTGCTACTGTTCTAGTTACGAATTCATTAAACGACGTTGTGTATAACTCGTTAAATTCGACAGCGTCTTGTCTTGCTTCACGATCTTTACGCTTTATACATCTCGTGATGTGTAAATGACACAATTCTTTGGCATAGGCTCCAGCAGCAGCCGCTGGTGCTGGATTATCATATAGATTAGTGTCCTTATTGAAATTTCCTATTTCATTAATGGCTGGAATTAAATAATCGTAATGTTCAGGCGTGAACAAGTCGCAAAAGAATTTTATATCAAGACATAGTCTTCTCAAAATTATCAACAGTCGTGCTAATAATCGCACTCTAGCTCTAATCATTTTACCATAATGCTGACTTGATTGATATTTAAACGCATATCCGTTTCCGTAATCAATTATCAAACCATCGCTTTGGATAACATCTTTTATTTTTCCAGAACGTACATATAATAATACTTTTTGAAATTGTTCGGTGATATCGGAGTTTAAGTTTCCGAAGATTTTTCGACTCATTAACAGTGATTGGTGACCAACCACTTTTTCATTTAAACATTTTTTCTGATGCTTGTGCAAATAAGTAGCAACGTAGTATCCCTTACACCTGGAACATTTTGCATACATGGATAAAGTCTTGTCAGGCTTGTCTTTACGAACTCTCCTGGCGGTTACAATTACATCGTGAAATTCAGCCTTGAAATTGTGCTTCTCTATTGAACTTTTCCGAAGAAAATAAAAAATTTCATTCCGAAAAATCTGCTCATCAGATATCGGCATGCCTATTTTCGACGCTCTCCTTTAGTACCTGCTAATTGTTGAACGATCAATTCATCAGAATGGTGATCAACATAATGCCGTGATAGAGTAGTTTCCATTTTGTCACAATAATAGCACGGATACTTTTTTAGGGCTTTAGTTGTTTTTGGAACAATTTCTTCTTTTGCTCTTCTAATTGCTTCTCCAGCAGTCAATGTATTGAGCTTAACAGCTGTAACCGATGGCTGCAAATTTCGTAAGATTTTGCTACGATCTAAAATGAAAATATAATTATTACTCTCATAATTTGTATTTTGTGTTAAAAATAATAATATAAATTATGTAATAAAATAACTTTCATAATAAACTGATATTATTTAGAAAGACATCAAGCTACGTGATAGGTTCAAAATTAGTTTTTTCAATTGCTAATGTAGGTCACAGAAACAGTTTCATTGCTAAATGCATACATTAATACAAATTAATTATGAGAATAAAAAACAATCTGAAAAATAATATAAAAATCTAATTGGGTAAAATTTTTGTAATCTTTTTGAATCATGATTCTATAAAAAATAATAGCAAAAAAGTATTGACCGATGTTTTAATATGACAAGTACTTTGTAAAGAATAATCTTTTAAAAAAGATTTCTTCAAATTTAATGTCATTTAGGTTACGTTCTGTACAGTTTAATTCTATAAAAGATCTTTTTACTACATTCATTACCAAATCCCTTCAAAAATACAATTCTACCATCGAACTTAAATTCGTGCATGGGGTATAACACAATAAAGTTTAACTGCCTCGAAAACTTCTTTCTCTTACCCCATATATTACCAATAAACTTTAATATCTTCTGTACTATTTGCAATATTAATAACTTAATAACTAAATCAAATAGCTATTTTCAAAACAGCTCACCAAA
Organism: Torymus aiolomorphi; assembly: GCA_036365515.1. Classification (NCBI taxonomy): domain Eukaryota; kingdom Metazoa; phylum Arthropoda; class Insecta; order Hymenoptera; family Torymidae; genus Torymus; species Torymus aiolomorphi. The sequence goes on along the minus strand of CM070876.1, from coordinate 101,303,292 downwards.
CATCAATCAATAACATATTTTTGTTTTATTTCTATTTACATAGTTTAATTTTTAAAATATAGTTTTATGACATATTTTAACCCATTCAGTTACACTGAGACATATATGATATTTTTGCATTTTCATGGTAGAAAGGGGTTGAAACTACATAACGCAACTCATTTTTAAGGATAAAAATGAGTAATTTTATAAAAGAATTTATACGAAAAAAAAAATAAAAAGAATTTTTTAAACATGCTCTTCTGAAAAATAAATCGTACTAATAAGTAAAAATTAATCTTCTGAAAAGATAAATTTGGACAATGTTCTATTTATGAAAGAATAAAAGAAAAACATTGCGCGGTATTTTTTCTGGAACGCTCCACCAGTGAATAACGTATGAAATGATTAATATATGAGTGTGCGCGCCATGCTTTCCTTATATTCTTTTCATAAATAGAATATTATACGAATTTAGATCTTCAAATGATTATTTTTTACTTTTTAGTACGATTTATTGTTAAGATAAAACATGTTTTTTTAAATTTGTTATTTTATTTTATACTTCTTAGTCATAATCTAAGCAAATTAATATTAAATATTATCTAAGTTATATTACTAGATTGATTACGAATTTAAATTATAGTAGTGTATATATCTATCGATTATATATGTATATGTATATCGCTTTTTCAGTGATCTCAAAAAATTAATAATAAAATATTAACTTTCAGTACACCACTGTTTCAGGTGAACAGCATGACTGAAAGGGTTAATATAGAAGCACGGTTATAAATAATGAAAAATAATCTAATTATTTTATTAGTCAAATTTCATCTTTTGCGACAGTGAATTAATCATCAGCGAAATCGTTTTATTACCTTGTCTTGTTCAACTTTTACTAGTTGATTTGACTGCTTTCTTTTTTTTTTTTGTTCAACCATTCCTAAATGAGTATTATCAAGTCCATTGCTCCCACCTAATTCTACATCGCTATTTGGCTCTTTATCTACGATATCTCTTCCTCTTGCCTTTATTCCTGAATAATCATTAACGCACTCGTCGTTCGATTTTATATCTTTAATATTTTCTGTTGCAATTATCTCTAAATTATCATGAAAAAGCCCGTCGTTATAATCTAAGTCTACTCGCTCTGCATATAATTCTAGGTCATTAGTGATATTTTCTTTTTCAATACTTTGCAGAAAAACATCATCGAACGAATTATTATTATCACATAGTTCTGTATTAAATTTTTCCTTTTTAACATCGATTTTTTTAACTGTTTCTGAAATTATATTGAAAAGCTATATAAGTATAAAATGATATTCGAAATCGATATCATTTTATTCGAAAATGATATTTATTTTTATTATTTTAGAGTTAATTGGAAATTAGTCTTTGTTGATTGAAAATTGGTGCCTTAACAGTAAAGGACTTTTATAATTGTGAATGCTTATAATTTTATTTTTGTAACACTCCCAATTATCGGGGTTTCCTGGCCTGAAAAGCGGGCAGAAAGTTTTTTGTTTCAGACTAGCGAGTGGAAAAGTATAGTCATCCCGCCGGCCGCTCTAAAACTCCATAAAATCGAAGAAATTAAGCTTGATCTCCCAAAAAATTACATGTGTTATAAAAAAATTGGCTTTTTGATCTCGCGTGTTTCTAACACTCGGTCTGGAAACACCCACTTTCTGCCCTTGGTATACAATATGCTATTTTTATGAGTTTACCAAGAATTTGATTATTGATACCTTGTCTAACTTTATAAGCTGGTTCAATCACTGTACTAATTGTTTCTTGTCCGTCATCAGTACAATCAATGATTTCTAAAAAACATTTGTATAATTGTAATAAGAATTAACAGATTTAGTGAAAAATGACGTAATGAAGATGTTTCATACACTAATAACCCTACTGAAAAATCTCAAGTGAGATCTCAGGTGAGAACTCACAGGAAAATCTCATCGGAAATTCTGGTCCGCAAGCTGGTAAAATCCCTTTAATGATAAAAAATCAGTTTCAGGGAATTAGAAGTCACCTATTAGGTTACGCCACCCCCCAGATAAGTTCAAAGATCTATGTTTTGAAGCGGTTTAGCCATTTTTTACATTTTTAGAAATTTACACGTGGAATCTCATGTTACAAATTTCTCACGTGAAATCTCACGTGAGATCGCACGTGAGATCTCTTGTGTAAAATTTCTAAAAATGTAAAAAATGGCTAAATTGATTCAAAACATAGATTTTGGAACTTATCTAGGGGGGGGGGGGGCTAATAGGTGACTCCTAATTCCCAGAAACTGATTTTTTATCATTAAAGGGATTTTACCAGCTCGCGGACCAGAATTTCTGATGAAATTTTGGCGTGATATCTCACGTGAGTTTTTTCAGTAGGGTAAGTCTAAATACTACATACCTAAGCACACCATTTGCTTATCTTCTACAATATCAGCTGCATTTGGAGCTTCTATAACAGTACTTGTGTTTTTCAGATCAGTGCTTTGTTTAAAAAAGTAGCTGATCTTCTCATTATCTTTTAAAATTCGATCTTCTTTTATGATCAAAGACGGTATACTCACAGTATTGAATAATTCTAAAAAAAAAATACATTTGAAATGAAAACATTAAAAATATATGATACTTATAAGCGCTTTACTTAAGAATTTTAAGTTATCTATGTAAAACTTGATGCCGTTAAAGTAGGATTCGTGTCTATATTGCGTCCCCTTTTAAGTAATTCTGAAATTTAATGATATTTGAGGGTAAAATAGGAGGATAAAATTTTACCACTAACCCTGTTTTATCGGCGAACATGTCAAAATAATTAATGTAAATAAAAGAATAATGATTTGCATCTTAAACAAATTCAGTTTCCCTGCGCAATTCTGTAATACATCATTCTACAAAGTTTCGAGACAAAAACCGATGATACCTTTGTTTATTCTTGGGAAGAAATTTGGTTAATTTTCGTTAATTTTAGTTCCAAGAATAAACAAATGTGCCGTCGTTTTTTTGCCTCGAAACTTTGTAGAATGGTGTGTTACGGGATTACACGGCAACTGAATTTATTCAAAGCGTAAATCGGTATTCTTTTATTATATTAATTACTTTTACACGTTCCGTCGATAAAATGGTGTTAGTACAGTGCGACGCCCTCTTAATGAAACTCCCAACATTTAATAAAAATTGGTTTTCTCAAGACCGATCATTCTTCCTGTATTTCTGTATGAAGTAGCATAAACTGATTCTATATAAAGTATCATAACCATTACCTTTATTTGAGTCATTATGATTTTCCATATAGCTCGTCTCAACTGCAGCACTGCAGATAGATTCATCGAAACCGATTTCAATCGTGGGTAAATTATTGTTCAAGTTCTTAGCTACATCCGTAAGAATAGATTTATTATCTATAAACAAATTAATATGATACATTATAAATATTGTATGATTATAATATATTGCCATCAAATTTAGATAAGTGGTTTCTTCGTTGAATTTACTCTTGTAAAAAATACAACATGCAATAAATTAAATATTCAGAAAGTGAACAACAATGTAAATAGAAAAAAGAAAATAGTGGCTTATTGTAAGTTTATCAAGGAGCGCGGGAGCTAAATATGGATTGATAGGTAATTTCACGATCTTTCAGAAAATGGAACTACATTAGACCGATATCCAAACCCAGAGCCGAAAAAAAATATTTTCGATTTTTCCATATTTTTCTTTATTTTTTTAACAGACTTAAAATTATGCAATAGGGCCGACAAAATATGGATTGATAGGTAATTTCAAGATCTTTCAGAAAATGGGACGACTTTAGACCGATTTCCAAATCCAGAACCGAAAAAAATATTTTTCCATATTTTTCTTTATTTCTTTTAACCGACTTAAAATTATGCGATCGGGCCGAAAAAAATATGGATTGATAGGTAATTTCAAGACCTTTCAGAAAATGGAACTACTTTAGACCGATTTCCAAATCCAGAGCCGAAAAAAATATTTTTCCATATTTTTCTTTATTATTTTTAACCGACTTAATATTATGCGATCGGACCGGAAAAAATATGGATTGATAGGTAATTTCAAGACCTTTCGGAAAATGGAACTACTTAAGACCGATATCCAAACCCAGAGACGAAAACAAATATTTTCGATTTTCCATATTTTTCTTTATTTTTTTTAACCGACTAAAAATTATGCGATCGGGCTGACAAAACTATGGATTCATAGGTAATTTCAAGACCATTCACAAAATGGAACTACTTTCGACCAATATCCAAACCCAGAGCCGAAAAAAATATTTTCGATTTTTCCATATTTTTCTGTATTTTTTTTAACCAACTTAAAATTATGCTATCGGGCCGACAAAAATATGGAATGATAGGTAATTTTAGGACCTTTCAGAAAATGGAACTACTTTAGACCGATATCCAACCCCAGAGCCGAAAAAACATATTCTCGATCTTTCCATATTTACCTTTATTTTTTTTAACCGACTTAATATTATCCCAAGTATTATATAATTGAACTTGCAAAACTTCAAAATAAGCTTTAAATACCTGCCAAAGATAAACTTGATATCTCTGGCCAGTTTCGAGTTATGCTGCGGACAAATTTATAACACACATACACACACACATACATACATACACACAGCCATTTACTAGAAAAGGCATATATCGACTCAGGAAGCTCAGAAATATCGAAAATCATCGAAATTGAGGTCGAAAAATTTCACCGTTACCAAGCTTTCTGTTTGAGAAAGCAAAATTTTATATCAATGTTCCAATGATGCAACTCGTAGCGAGACGCTGGAAAATCAGCGGGTAATCGCCCGACGCGGTCCTGGCGGGCTTTTTCATCATCGGAAAAAATCTGTAGCTCTATTAAAAACACTTCCCAATAAGCTTGAATTGGTTTCCAATCAGCACACGCATAGAAAATTAGAAGAAAATTAGAAACAAATAATTGGATTTTTTTTTTTCCTAGCGACCGATTATATAGAAAATGATTATTTTAGCTAAGGAACTATGTCTAGCTTTGGAACCTCCTAAGTATTTTTAGATTTTTTGCTCCGACCATCATTCAACAGAAAATTAGTTCCAAAATATGCCCACCCTCGAAGATGATGTGGTAAAAACTCGCTAAGATACCCGAAAATGGTCTAGTGATTAATATTAAGCTGGCAAATCGCATGTTTCTCGAAAACGGCTGGAGCAGAAAAATCCAGATGGGTGTAGAAAATTAGAAAAAAATTAGCATCAAAATATGGGATTTTTTTTCGGTAGACACCGATTTTGCTGAAAATGATTCTCTTAGCCATGGGCCTATGTCTAGTTCTGGGACCTCTGCAGGATTTTGAGATTTTTGGCTCATAACATCTTGCAGCAGAAAACTAGCACCAAAATATGCCAACTCTCCGAATTCGCTAAGGTAAAAGCCTAGCAAAGATATCCGGAAATAGTCTGGTGCTTAATATTAAGCTGGCAAAATGTATGTTTCTCGAAAATGGCTGGAACAGAAAAATCTAGATGAGTGTGGACAACTAGGAAAAAATTAGCAACAAAATATTGGATTTTATATTTCGCTAGAAATCGATTATCCAGAAAATGATTCTTTTAGCCAAGTAACTTGTCTAGTTTTGGAACCTTTGAAAGATTTTGAGATTTTTGACTCATAACATCTTGCAGCAGAAAATTAGCACGAAAATATGTCAACTCTTCGAATTCGCTAAGGCAAAAGCTCGCAAAGATACCCGAAAATGGTCTGCAAGCTTAATATTAAGCTGGCAGATTGCAAGTTTCTCGAAAACGGCTGGAGCAGAAAAATCCAGATCGGTGTAAAAAATTATTAAAAAAATTTGCAACAAAATATTGGATTTTTTTTTCGCTAGAGACCGATTACGCAAACTCATTCTTTTAGCCAAGGACCTATGTCTAGTTCTGGGACCTCCAAAGGATTTTGAGACTTTTGGCTCATAACATCTTGCAGCAGAAAATTAGCGCCAAAAATATGCCAACTCTCCGAAGTCGCTAAGGTAAAAGCTAGCAAAGATACCCGAAAATAGTCTGGTGCTTAGTATTAAGCATGTTTTTTGAAAATGGCTGGAGCAGAAAAATCCAGATGGGTGTAAAAAATTATAAAAAAAATCTGCAACAAAATATTTGATTTTTTTTTTCGCTAGGGATCGATTATGCAAACAATGAATCTTTTAGCCAAGGACCTATGCCTAGTTCTGGGACCTCCAAAGGATTTTGAAATTTTTGGCTCCAAGCATCATTCAACAGAAAATTAGCACCAATATATTCCCACGCTTTGAAGGTGCTAAGGTAAAAACTCGCTAAGATACCCGCAAATGATCTGGTGCTCAATATTAAGCTAGCAAATCGCATGTATCTCGAAAACGGCTGGAGCAGAAAAATCCGGACGGGTGTAGAAAATTAGAAAAAAATTAGCATCAAAATATGGGATTTTTTTTCGCTAGACACCGATTTTGCAAAAATGATTCTCTTAGCCAAGGGCCTATGTCTAGTTCTGGGACCTCCAAAGGATTTTGAGACTTTTGGCTCATAACATCTTGTGTGCAGCAGAAAATTAGCACGAAAATATGCCAACTCTCCGAAGTCGCTAAGGTAAAAGCTAGCAAAGATACCTGAAAATGGTCTGCTAGCTTAATAGTAAGCAGGCAGATTGCATGTTTCTCGGAAACGGCTGGAGGAGAAAAATCCAGATGGGTGTAAAAAATTATAAAAAAAATCTGAGACAAAATATTGGATCTTTTTCGCTAGGGACCGATTATGCAAACAATGATTCTTTTAGCCAAGGACCTATGTCTAGTTCTGGGACCTCCAAAGGATTTTAAGACTTTTGGCTCATAACATCTTGCAGCAGAAAATTAGCACCAAAAATATGCCAACTCTCCGAAGTCGCTAAGGTAAAAGCTAGCAAAGATACCCGAAAATAGTCTGGTGCTTAATATTAAGCATGTTTTTCGAAAACGGCTGGAACAGAAAAATCCAGATGGGTGTAGAATATTATAAAAGAAATTGGCATCAAAATATGGGAATTTTTTTTCGCTAGACACCGATTGTGCAGAAAATGAATCTCTTAGCCAAGGGCCTATATCTAGTTCTGGGACCTCCAAAGGATTTTGAAATTTTTGGCTCCAACCATCATTCAACAGACAATTAGCACCAATATATTCCCACCCTTCGAAGGTGCTAATGTAAAAACTCGCTAAGATACTCGAAAATGATCTGGTGCTTAATATTAAGCTAACAAATCGCATGTTTTTCGAAAACGGCTGGAACAGAAAAATCCGGAAGGGTGTAGAAAATTAGAAAAAAATTAGCATCAAGATATGGCATTTTTTTTCGGTAGACACCGATTTTGCAAAAAATGATTCTCTTAGACAAGGGCCTATGTCTAGTTCTGGGACCTCTGACGGATTTTGAGATTTTTGGCTCATAACTTCTTGCAGCAGAAAATTAGCACCAAAAATATGAAAACTCAAAATATGATTTCTCTTTATATTTTTGATAATTGGCTTATTATAGTCATATCGAGTATAAAAGAGCAATAAATCAAGAAAGATTTCCCAAAAAGTACAGAAACGAAAAATTAATTTGTATTGCCGGGGGCACTCCGTGTAAGCGCTACGTTCCTGACATTGCAAAAATGGCAACGCCGTGTCGTGCGGGTCGCCATCCGCCGACTGTTTCACTGCGCATGCGCATTAACAGTAGCAGCAGCAGAAGCGAATCTCATTTTTAGTACTTCATTTACAATTTTCTCTTTATTTTAGTCGTCAACCTTGCATTTTAATAAATCCAATCGATTCTTCGAAATCAAAAGTACTAGTATATCTTTGATGTATAAAAACCTATCATTTTATTTCGGAGTATTCGTTCATTTTGTTGGGAGTCCCATAAGACTACGTGTTAAAATGCTAATTTTTCTTTGACGATTTAAAAAAAATGATTTCGTCAATGATAGTTTTTTTCATTGCAAATGATGTTGGTATTATTTATTTTAAATTATTGCCAAGTTTCAGGGTGTTTCATGATTCTTTTCATAAACGCCGAAGCCTCCTTAAGCGCGGCCTATATCAAATTCTGGGGCTTCCGAAGGATTTTGGTATTTCTGGCTCGGAGCATCTTGCAGCAGAAAATTGGCACCAAAATATGCCCCCTCCCTACCAAAATCAAAATGTGATCAAGCTTTCATTCCAATTATTTTGAATGAGATGGCAGATATGAAGAACTCATTGAGAAAAATATTTTTTTTATATTCTTTACATTAGTCAAATGTCTAATTCTTTACATGTCCAAGTTAAGTAAGTTTAGCCAATAGTTCATGGTTTCCAGTCGACATTTGGTTTAATTCTGATTAAACCAAGAATATTGGCAAAAATTGTACTTTTTGTTTTCAATTACGGTAATATAAAATACCATTGGACATTTTAAAAAATATGTTTATATTTTACTAAACTATATCGTATTTTAACAAATAAAAATGTTTTAAGGTTTGTTTGCAGGAATAAAAGCCAGGATTAGCCATCAAATGGGTGATTTAAGGTGAAAAAATCACTTAATATTTAAATAATTACCAAGTTCAGGCGCGCTATGCTTCTTCCTTTCCTTTTATTATGTCTATGCAATTAATATTGAAATATTATGAATTTAAAATTTATTTTACTTTTTAACATCCGCAAAATTTATTCATATTTTTTATTGAAACTTTATTTATATTAGTTTATTCCTAGATACAGTACAAAAATTTGGAGGTTAGAATAAAATTAACTGCAGTCAGAGCATTATTCATAGTCCTTCATTGTTAACTTACAGATAAAATTTTAATACTTTTTTGTTATACAAAACCATATTTGAAGTCATTAATACTATTTATGACTTACATTTTTAGTTTAAATATTTCAGAATTCCAAACTTTGTTGGTTTTATTTGGGCCATCATCTAAGACCTTTAAAATGGATTTGACCAATCGCAAAGGTTTTACTTCGGCTTCACATTTTCATCATCATTCTTTTAAGAGAGGAATTCAAGCTCTTATAACTGTAAATAATAAAGGCATTAGAGTCTAGGACTGTACGGCCATTGATAACTATATATAAAAAAGCATATCGCCTATCTACGACCCTGGGTGAATCGATGATCCGGATCCGAGAGATACTCCTTCAGAGTTGTAGCATTGTCAATATTTTGCCATTGGCATAGTTGTTTGAGAAAAATTCCATGGATTTTCATGGGACGGGGCCTAAATTACTTGCAATTCATGCAGTTGTGGTAGGAAGAGATGAAAATATAAGATTTCTAGAAGCAAATATTTTATTTATTAAAAGGCTACTTTTAATTCATAAATTTTGTGAATTTTTATGTTTTTTCGTAGATTTTAACATTTTAAAAATATTTGCTTCAGGAAATCTTACATTTCCTACTCTTCCTGCCGTAGCTGGATAGATTTCAAGTAATTCAGGCCCTGTCCCATAAAAATCAATCGAATAGTTTTTTTTTAAATTTACACCAAACTTTAAAAACTAAAATTTTGAGAAAAAAGCTTGCAAAGAAAAATACCATAACACTTCAAAAATAATCAGCCATTAGGTCCCCCATTTTTTTTCCTCCTTGAAACTCACTTTCCTGTTTACCTAAGATGTATTCGTCCATGAAATGGTTAAAACAAGCTCTAATAGATTGCACTTGTTCCCTATATATAATCTTATCCCAGCAGCATCCGTTCCACTAAAAGTTATTGCTAATAATCTGTCCTTCTTTTCTACTTTTGATCCATCCATTGTTGAGTTACGGTTTAACACATTGTATTGACAAATAAGATCAATGTAGAATATGCACCAGGTGTTATGAAATATTAAATCTTAATCAAAATTTAAGGCGGCCCTTTCGCGACTCTCTAGTCAAAACAGGGCTAAATGAAGAGGTTACTTATTGCTGTTTACAACTCTTCCAAATTGAATTATATTCTATAGTGAGCTAAACTCAATAATTTCACTTTGATCTTTCTTATATTTATATTATATCCTTATAGATCAGAATTATTACAGCTTTTTCTTTAAAACACTTAAATAAATCTTGTCAATGTGCGCGTGTTTGGTCAATATGTCTGTATGTAATTTTCGTACATCATTCCTATCTTGAACTGAAGAAACTTCCCAAATTTCACCAAAACTGTCACTGCACGCTTGTATTATTACACTTCTAAACCCTTTTCTGATATTTATCTTCAATAGATTTTTTTCCTTTCTAAATTCACTTATGACTGGAGAGAGAGAGAGAGAAATAATGAAACACTAAAAAAATATCTTTCTCTATGAAGAAGCAAAAACTGCAAAACAAACTGTTGAAGTCACACGGTTATGTATCTCAGCTTATAGAGCTGTCAGATGTTAAACGTTTACACTGGTATTAGCAGGCAAGTTATAAATATTTATAAATAGGAGTATTAATATAATAAACTGCTGTCAAATGTCGATGTCAAAATTGTCACGTCTTCAGACGATTACACTGGATTTCCAATACCACAATATGGTTTATTCTATTTTTATAATAAATCCCGCATGTAAATTAGATTATTTTTTCATCTGTATACTAATGTGGCTTAATTTTATTTATTTTAATTTAATTTTATTTGATATTTTAAAACACATTGTAAATGTTTTCCTATATATCCGAAACTATAAAAAAAAGACAAATAAAACGAAAATTCTTTCGTCACTTTAATGATAGTAAGCCATCATATTATCTCAAATTTTTTTAATTTTTGATCCAAACTATTTTTTTTTTTTTTTTGGAATAATATTTAATAAATAAATAAAATAATTTTTTTTTACCAAAATTGATCGTTCTAAGGTTAGCACTCCATTTGAACACAGTGCCATTTCTATATATGTGTGTTCTAACAAACAAAGTATTTGTTCAAAAAATACAGAACACACATATGTAGAAAGGGGCCAGAGGCCACCAACATACAGAAAAAAAGTTTTCTGCGATTATTTCTCAGATAATTTTTCAGTGAGGTCTTACAGTAAAAACTTAACTTTGCAATTTAACTTTACAATTTCTATAAAATTATAAAAAAATTACAAACGATTGAGGAGGTTAAGGAAATAATATACTTAGGATACAAAATCCAATGAACAATGGAGACACAAAACATATTGAATATATAGCAGGAAAGCCACTCGTGAATATCTATGGTCAAAAAGAGAACAAATTGCCAACGAAGGTATATACTACATAGACGAAGTATTGAACAAGCAAGAAATATGGGATAGATATAAAAGAGAAAACTGGTTGTATAAAATTTAATAAACTAGGTGTGTGAACCAATGTTCAAATAAAACTTATTATTATTATATTATTAATATTATTATTTACCATTATAGGCCAACTCCTTGCAAATAATAGGTCGTTCATCAGTTTTTAATGTGAAACAGATATATTTTCTATTGATCTTTTTCAACAGATTTTTATTTATCACGTAGTGTTTATGATCAGGGCTTGATCTAACAAGACAATAGTTATTCCTATACTTCATATTTACTTATACGGTATTGAAAAATATCCTCTTCTCTACTGCAGGTTTGTCTTCCCTTAATATTTTTTTTTTTTTTTATTTCTAGACGAGGTATTGGCGCCGGGCCATGTCCTCGGAAAAATTCTTCATAAAAATCTTCAATAATGAGTAAATAACTGTTTATCATTAAAATTTATCAGTTGATAAATAACTGTTTACTATTATTAATATTCTGAATTCAATATTCTTGCCTTGATTTCTAGAATTCTAGGCCTAAAATTCACATCTACCTATCTCTTCTTCTTCTTCTTTCAATGACAGCATCTGAGCCTCGTAACACTGTCCTATCTATCTCTATCAACCTATCTCTATCCACTAAAGTGGCGCGCGGGAAAGTCGGAAAAATGATGTTCAACCTTAAGCGCCGTGCTGTGTTCCTTCTGAAGTGTCCTGGCCCTAAAGAGGCTTCTACATTCAGAAGTTGCACCGTTTGCGAAAAGCAAAAAAAAAATCGTTGTCCGATATCTAGCATACTCATGATCCATGGCAGAACTTCAACATGTTAATCTTCTGCCATTGGTAACGAGTATGCTAGATATCGGACAACGATTTCTTTTTGGCTTGGCATATGATGCATGCAACACGGCGCCACATCTTAATAGACGCCTCTTGGAGACGTGTTTTACAAAGCTTCTTTCTATTTTTTTAAGGCTTTTATATATCTTTATCTGCGATTAAGGCCCGTTACACACAAAAATACAAGGAACAGATACATAAATGACATGGGTTAGTATATCTGTTACTGTTCCTTTTTACGTGTAACGGGCCTAAACTTTTCACTTCAGGGTTCTCTCACATGAGACGGATTTTGCTCTTTGACCCAAATATTTCTCAATGCAAAGACTTTATTCCAAATTTGTTTTAATAACTATAATTTTTCAATTAATTGAGAAGAAACAAATTTATAATAATGTTAAATTTTTATCTAGTTTAATGTATCCCAAAAACTTGAAACTTCTAATAATAAATATAAGTAGTTAAAAGAGCAATGCTCTAAAAGTCTGTTATATGAACATAATGGAACAATCAAATCATAGTTTCTATCTTGCATTCAAAACGCCAACTTTTGAGCAATCAAAATTTGCGAATGCAATCAAAGTTGATTGCATAAATTCTCGGTCTTTTGAATGCCGCATTCAAAAGGCCAAAATGCATTCAAAAAGCCGCATTAATATTATTAATAGATTCAAAACGCCGGTTTTATATATATGTGTATATATATATATATATATATATATATATTTTTATATATATATATATATATATATATATATAAATATATATATATATATATATATAAATATATATATATATATATATTTTATAGATGTATATATACACACATCAAGTAAAAGTTAACAGATATGTATTACAATTTATTCAATTGAATGAACATATAGTAATAATCATAATAATTATCACGCAATTATTACATATGATAAAATCATGTCATCTAATCATACTACATACTCGCGGTATAAATTATTATGATTATTATTAAATTATATATTGTATATTAAGAATTTCTAATGAAAAGCTTCTTATTTATATGAAGAATTTAGGAACATAAGAATGGATGAATAAATGATTATCAATAACGTAAACACTAATTTTTTACCAATTATCTTTTGTTTGGAAAATGGAAATTAACATAACGACAATTTTATAATCAATATTGAAGAATAATAGAATATAAATATATAATTTCATAAGTTCACAATCTTTTTAGTTACAAAATAATTTAATTAGTTTTGAATTTATTATATCGGGGTCACTTATTATTGTTAGTCCCCTTGCCTCTGATAAATATAACGAAATACTTAAATTTTATTATATATACATATTTTATATCACTTGCATTAGTTAAAGAATATTTCTAAAAATATTATATACAGATATTTAAAACAGTTCTGCAATTTGCTTTAACTTATTCGAATTTTGAAAATATTATTGATTTAATATATGCATAAATCTAATTATTTGGTTGTTTTATTACTGTGTGTCCCATTGTCTCTCATAAAGATAACGAAATACTTTAAATTTATAATATATACATATTTGATATAATTTTCGTTTAGTTGGTCACTTTTTTCTGAAAATATGCTATCCGTATATTCAATACATTTTAGAAAAATCGTTTTCAGGTATTTTCGAATTTTTTAAAAATTAATTACGTAATGTATACTATCGAGGTGCTTTATTATTGTGAGTCGCCTTGCCTCTCACAAAGTTAACAAAATGATTCCGGATTTATTTATTTATTTATTTATTTATTTATTTATTTCCAGAAAATATTTACATTACATTATTATATACGAATATACATACGTAAGTAAATCCTACTGAGGCAAATATTATTGCCTGTGTGTAGATCTGGTACATAAAAAAACTTACAAACTAAAAGAAAATATTACAAACTACAAAATTCTTAAAAACTATATAATGGTATGTGCGCAGTGTTTGTTAACATCGATAAAATCCATTGTAGTACATAAATAACAGTTAAATAATTTGTTAGATATATTGGTTAAGATTTAAATATTATTTTGAAATTATATTGCATCTTTTACTATAAACATTTTTAATTTTTTCTTCATTAATTGTCTACTTAAATTCATAACTTTGAGATCCTTAGATAGCCCATTAAAGACCCTTATAGGTTCATTGTAGCTATTTTTATCACTAATTCTTTTATTACATTTAGGTAATTGAATTGTTTTGTTTCTGGTCTTGCTCGCACTGTTTATATATTTATTTCTTAATGTAGAATAATGTAAGGATATTGACTCTAACTGGAATAATTTTTTTATTTCAAGAGGTGGATTAGTTTGAGAGAATTTATTTTTATTTATGATTTTCAATATTTTGTTTTGTGTTGATTGTATTAGTTTCATATTTTGATCGTACGCACCACCCAGGCAATTACCCCATAATTGATTAGACTATGAAAGAAAGCATAATATATTATCATTAATGTTTTTGTATCCATCATATTTTTTATCTTGGCAAAGACAAAAATTAGGTATTTGGTTTTTTTAATGATATATCTTATATGCTTATCCCATTTCATATTGTAGTCGAAATACAGCCCTAAGTATTTACGACTTTCAACTCTTTTTATTAATTGCGTTCCTATTTTGATGTTTAGTGTGCCAGGCACACTATCACAGTAGTTTCCGAGAGTCATATAGACCGTTTTATCTATATTTAGCGACAGTTTATTTTGTGCAAGCCATTTGGCCATATGATTAAGGTAAGCACACATTTTTTCCTGAGCTGAGGACCGCATATTGTCATTTGATATGATAACCGTGTCATCAACATAGGACATGATTGTGTCATTTTGCATACTTCCTAGTAAGTCATTGACATAAACTATAAAAAGTAATGGTCCTAATATAGTTCCTTGGGGAACACCCGTAGTAAATTCTTTATATTCACTTTTACAGTCTTGAATTTTTACTCTTTGCCGCCTATCTGTGAGACAGCTAGTCATCAGTTTTAAGGCACTACCCCTATAATAATTTAATGCATCAGTAGTTCCCTTATTTATAACGAAATCATATTGTTTTTCTGATATTATGTTATGTTTTTCAAAAAAGTGGTATAATCTATTATAAATTATTTTTTCAAAAATTTTTGCAATGTTCGATATTAAAGAGATTAGTCTGTAATTACTGATATTAGATTTTTCACCAGCCTTGTAAATAGGGACTACCTCAGCATTTTTGAGCGCGTCAGGCCAGATAGATTTCACAATACATAAATTGAAGATATATTCTAAGGGCACACATATATATTCAGAGAGAATTTTCAATGATTTAGCGTTAATATTGTCTACAACCCCAGATTTATTTTTCAATGTATTGATTATTTTGTATATCTCAGCAAAATCTGTCGGACGAAAGAAAATGGATTCAGGATTCCTATCTGGAAGTTTCAGGTTATTATTATTTATATTAGCAAATTGAGCACTCAAATTTTGTCCTATTTTGCAAAAATAGGTGTTCATAGCAGTTGCTACATCAGTTTTATTTTCGATTTTTTGATTGTTTTCGTATATATATTTTATTGGATTATCATGCACACTATTTTTCCCTAATTTAGTTTTAATTATGTTCCATAATTGCCTAGAGTTCGCTATTTCGTTTTACCATTTCCTTTTCATATTTAAATTTTGCTTCTTTAATAACTTTGTTCAATATCTTAGTGTATTTTGTATACTCTTTTTTTAGGGCTTCAGAAGTGGGATTGTTTTTCCATAAGGTATACAGTGTCTCTTTAGTAGTACATGAGACTATAATAGCACTAGTAATCCAATTTTTTCTCGGAAGTTTATTTTTAAATTGTTTTTTGGTAGTGGACGCATCAATACAATTATTTATCATGTCAATTAATGCGTTAACTGCAAGATTAGGATCCTGCATAGACAATATTGTGTACCAGTTTTTATTATTTGCAATATGTTTTAACTTGTTGTAATTAATTTATTTCATATTGAATTTGTTCGGCTGATTTATTTCTAATTTATCTATAGTTATAAATAATGGGTAGTGATCATTAAATGGATTCGTTATTTTAAATGAATTAATATTTATATTTTTAGTTTTTATATAGAAATTGTCGATGCAGGTACCTCTTTTATTATCAGATGAAGGCCTTGTTATTCCAGTAAAGCATGGCGTAAATTTATGTTCCAAGAGATCATTTAAAAATTCTTGTGTTATAAGGTTATCTGTTGAGTCAGTCTTAAAATTTTCGTCTAATATATCAATGTTAAAATCCCCGATTATACAATGGTTCTTAGTATTTAATTGGTCTCTTAGGAATTTTTTCAGGCTATGAACAAATTCATACTTTTTTATATTGTGTGATCTATAGATCGCTGAGATTCTTACAGTTTCGGTGCCAATTAGTTTTATAACCGAGCTTAAGATACGTATGTTGTCGACCACTATAATTTCTGTGTGTTCGTAGTAGTAGTACTCGCGTGATAACTGAGCCGCTGGGGCAGGACGCTCGAGAGAGAGCGCGACGACGAAGTCGCGCGTTGTAGCGAAGCGAAAAGGCGCGGCTACTGCTGAAAGCAGCCGATGGCGAGCAACAGCACGGAGCTGACGGGCCGCTAATCATCGAGGGTTGGCACGAGTAAGTGCCCGCGCCTGTTAATTGCTGCGCCGTTCATCGGCAAGTCCGCGTTGAGATATAGCGCATCGAGGACAGCTTTTAGCCCGTTACATGATATACGATATTATATCGGGATGACTTATTATTGTGAGTCCCCTTGCCTCTCACAGAAATTATATACATATATTCAATACCGTTTCGAAATTAGCTTTAACTTATTTACGAATTTTAAAATATTAGGTATTTAATTTTTTACATCGGGTGGCTTTATTATTGTTAGTCCCCTGCCTCTCACAAATATAACGAAATAATTAAATTTTATTATATATACATATTTTATATCATTTGCATTTAGTTAAAGAATATTTCTAAAAATATTATATACAGATATTTAAAACACTTTTGCAATTTGCTTTAACTTATTCGAATTTTGAAAATATTATTGATTTAATATATGCATAAATCTAATTATTTGGTTGTTTTATTACTGTGTGTCCCATTGTCTCTCATAAAGATAACGAAATACTTTAAATTTATAATATATACATAATTGATATAATTTTCGTTTAGTTGGTCATGTTACGAGTGGTAGCTTCCAGAGAGAAAGCGCGTGCGGCCATGAACTCATACAGACTCTCGAAGAACGAAGACACGTAGCCCAACACAAACTCCCGGTCAGCAATATGCCGACCGTTGACAGAGGACGTCGGATGTCGAAGGTGCATGACATCAACCAATGCCAGTCAGCAGAACAGCGAATCCGCGAGGCACTGAATCACCGGCACGAGATCTGGACGTCGAATTAGGGGGAAGAAACGAGCAGCCGATGAGCAATGATCCCCCACTTACGATCCCCAAGACAGAGATAAAAAAACCAAGGGAAGCGCATCCAGAAGAACAAAAAGAAAGAGAACGAAAGCGGGGTCAGAGAGAGAGAACGGAAGCGAGGTACGAGGGACGAGGATGAGCGGATAACGAATTCACGAGAGGACGTCGATCGTTCCTCCGTTCGACGGCAATCCCGACTCGGTGGCATTCTTTTGCCGCGTTGGGCGCAATGTTCCCAACGAATTTGGCCCATCAGCAGAATGCTGGTTGATGAGCGCGTTAGCCTCCAAGTTTCGCGGACCAGCTGCGGATGGTTATATGTGCCGTATGAACCGTTTTACATCGGTCGAAAAAATACTCGAAGATATTACAATGAGGTACACGCACGCTGGAGGCGCCGACAGATTACTCGCTGAACTTAAGGTTATCAAACAAGAGAAAGGGGAAAGCGTCGGAAGTTATGGACAGCGCGTAGAAATCTTGCTGAATCGACTACTTAATACCTACAATGCCGATAGATCCCTACAAGATTTCGAGAAACTAACTTACAAAAACAGGGTTGACTCAGAAGCTCTCGATCAGTTTCTGTACGATCTTGAAGGGGATCTGCAACACCAAGTAAGGGCTGCGAATCCCAAAACCCTGGTAGAGGCGATAACAGAAGCCGTAAGAGTTGAACAGAGAACTGGGGCACGACGCGTGGGGGCGCAGGCAGGCCCCACCTCCGCCGAAGGTATTCTAACCGAACTTATGGAAAAATACGCTAAACTAAAAGACGATAATCCGCAGGCCACGATTAGGAGGGCCCCCAGGGATCGCTGCAGTGTATGTGGCATGGATAATCACCCCGAGGGTAGGTGCCAGTATAGGGACGCGGAGACAAAATTTTGCATCTTCTGCCAAAAGAAGGGACATCAATATGGTGATTGTTACGCCCTACAAAGGAGCCTGAAGAACACGGAAGTCACCTTAGGGAATTTGGACAAACTGGGAGGGGCACCATCGCCCCGCCGCCACCGCAAGTGTTATATACCACATACCCAATGAGACAGGTTATCGCGTTATCGCATCCCGCAGTAGTATATACCGCGCAATCCATAAACGTGAAATCGCAGGAAGATCCGCCTGACGTGAATAGGCAATATACAAGAAACTACGAATGGCGACCTAACCGCTATCGGAGATTGGATTACCGAATCAGTGGAAACCGAATCGACCTTATTACAATGGAAATGTCTGGGACGATCGTCCTAATCGCTATCAGCAAAACAATAACCAAGGTCGTGAAGGTGATCGAAGACATAGCACTCATCCGGAGGGCGGACATAGCTTCAATAACGATAAATACCAGCCGCATCATTATAGAAGGGATCTTAGGAGTGATTGGCGCAATGGTGATCGCCGAGATAACGCAAGATATAACCACAATAACGAGACAAATAATAAGAATGTGATTGGTCATTTAAACTCTCAGGATGCCCGATACTAGAGTCCTGCAGGACTTAGGACTGTAAGGAAGAGGTAACCGCGAGTAGACCCAAACATACTATAAGATTATCCTAACTAGAGTGCTAGATTTCCATACACCTGCCAATCATAAAAGAAGAGATGCTTGCCAGAGAAATGCTGGATGCCTGAAACGATTCGTACAGAATTGTGCTGCCTGCTATGCGAAGAATTCGTAGCACATGATGAAATCTCCGTAAAAACAGATTAATTCCTTGAACAGAACTTGCTATCCAAATATGAAGGTCACGTAAACTCTGCTTGTGAGACTTCGAAAGCCGAAAACAAAACAAGAATTTGTCCACCATCACGTTGGAACCATACGAGGTCGCACGAAAAAAAAAACGAAAAGTTGAATGAATATTAACAATGAACATTAATGAGAACATAACTTAAACTAGCCAATATACTAAGGGCCATAACCAAGATACAAAAAGATAAAGATAGAGCCCTGAGGATATTCAAGACTATAGATCCAGAAACACTTATGGATCTCGATGATAAAGAAATTAAACCATCAAATGATTAACTAGCGAACGGCCGCATACATTTGGATTACCTGTAAAAGTCGGACACACCCCAAAGCCTCTGAGTCGTATCAGAGATGCGAACACGCGCAACGGCCTCTGAGCTGCGAAAGAAAACAGGAACAAGGGAAAGGTCAAACACGCCCCAAAGCCTCTGAGTCGTATCAGAGATGCGAACACGCGCAACGGCCTCTGAGCTGCGAAAGAAAACAGGGACAAGGGAAAGGTCAAACTTGCCCCAAAGCCTCCGAGTCGTATCTACAATGCGAACACACGCAACGGCCTCTGAGCTGCGAAAGAAAACAGGAACAAGGGAAAGGTCAAACACGCCCCAAAGCCTCTGAGTCGTATCAGGGATGCGAATACGCGCAACGGCCTCTGAGCTGCGAAAGAAAACAGAAACAAGGGAAAGGTCAAACATGCCCCAAAGCCTCTGAGTCGTATCTACAATGCGAACACGCGCAACGGCCTCCGAGCTGCGAAAGAAAATATAAGAAAAGTCAAGCATGTCCTAAAGCCTCTGAGTCGTATCAGAGAGGCAAACACGCACAGCGGCCTCTGAGTTACAACGGGACAAAGAAAAGAAAAACGAAAAAGGAATCCAGAACGAGAAAAGGAGGAGCTAACGTAGGATAGCTACAGGGTGGACGGTACATATACACTAGCATAATTAAGAACTCTCACTGCAATGAAACTGACCCAAGTCATATACGAATTTAAGTTTTACTACGACCAAGGTAAAGCACTCGCCATTTCCTCGGGGAGAGGAAAAATAGAATATCTCGCGAAGAAAGCGAGACTCCGCCAGAGACGGAATATGCAAGGCCGTGTGAAATCGTGGAAATTAATCATAGCAGTCATAACGCTAAAATAAGAAAAGGGGATCAAACGCGAGTCGTACATACGAATATCGAAAAAGTTACGAATCTTTCAATAAACGAATAAATAAGGTTTCAGAAGAGGAGAGTCGTTCGCGCAAATTCATCGCGGTCCCTCACACGACAGGGGAGCATAGCAAACGCTAAAAAAAAAAAAAAAAACGGCGGGGGGAATATATATTTTTTTCTTTTTTCCGCGGCCCCTCAGACGCCGCGCAGGTAAAGGTCGATATCTCGTATGTTCTTCTAAAGAAAAAAAACAGGCCCAATCGCGTGGAGTTCGCGCGCCCAAGTCGAGAAAAAAAGCGCATCACACGTGCAAAGATACGTCAAACATACAGTTCTTTAAATAAGTAATAATTAATATCTTTAGTTCGGCAGTGAGTATCGCTAGAATAACATATAGTAATTGTAAACATCGAAATTAGTTGGGAAAAAAAAGCACGTTGAAAAAGTTGGAATACGTTTTCGTCATGACCGATCTGGTTATTACAGTAATAACATCACCACTCACACTCACAAGCAAATGATTCTAACGAGATACAAACGTGGAGGCAAGAGGCTAAAGTTTAGGTTACGGCGCGGAAATATGATTCCCGATTTTAGAAAACAAGAAAAGAAATATAAATAAACTCATCAAATTCCATGGTAGCAAGCGAGAAAAGCAATTTACCTCTTAATCGTAAATATAAACAGACGTATGAGTCACGCATTAAAAATGAGTA
This sequence comes from Torymus aiolomorphi, assembly GCA_036365515.1. Classification (NCBI taxonomy): domain Eukaryota; kingdom Metazoa; phylum Arthropoda; class Insecta; order Hymenoptera; family Torymidae; genus Torymus; species Torymus aiolomorphi. The sequence goes on along the minus strand of CM070876.1, from coordinate 101,282,107 downwards.
GTCGGGCTGAATTCGCTAAAACCTACATGTACAACGTATAACGAAGCAGGTACAAGCATCCTACCTCACCGCAGACACAGAGCGATGGCCCAATCGTCGGTTCCCGCACGCGCCATCTCCCTGACCTTTCGAAGGTCAGCTCCCTTATATTGTATCGAACTAGCGACTCGAGTACTCGCAAAGGGAGAAAGTACGCTTATGGAGTGGAGTCGCGACGGGGACGCGGCAAATGGGAGCCGTATATGTGAGTCACGGACCTTGGCAAAAACTAGGTGTGAAGTAGCCCTCAATCGGCTGCATGAAAAAAAAATGCAATGGCGCAAGTCGTATCTCAACGCTATGCAGCTTTGATCCCAACGATTGCGTGAAGTGGAGCGGGAAACGCCAGCTTGCTTGCGGTATCTCTCCCACGACGCGTCAGGGCTATAGTGGGATACACTAAAGCATATACGGTAAAACGCGGGTTATGAAGTGAACCGCACGCCTACTCATTTATCAAAAAAAAAAAAAAATCCACGTTCAGCATAGGCAAGGGATGGCGAATTGCTTTTATTGATCGACAAACCCATGAGAAAGTTTTAAGATATATAAATTTAAAGTGACTGACTTGTTATACAAGGAAATCATAGGCCCGCACGGGGGATATACGCTAGGCATTCATAATATGCACGGGGATAGTCAAAAGAAAAAAAAGGAAAACCATTTATCAATAATATAATAATAATCGTTGGAATGATTTGCTTAAAATTTATCACCAGAACCCTTAGAAAATTGTAAGCAGGCACACACGATAGATTACGGCACCAACAAACAAGAATAGAGGACTCGGGACAAACGAGTCATCATTTCAGACTAACTAGGCGACGCGCGTATTATATACATAAACCGAACTGTAGACGGCCTTGTAATCAAGTTAAGACGGACGTCAGCATAAATGTAAAGCGCATACTCACCGCCGCATGGCTAATGAATAAAATAAGAAGTTATACTAATAGAGAACCCGACTGGTCGAGCGAATTCTACGCTTTTGAATGGCTACGTAATGGAATAAGAAAAGAGGAACATGCGGGATGTCCGACCTCAACCGTCCGAAGGGAATAATGGTAGTTCTTTCCATTAGGCACAGAATAAATTTAAACCCAAAAAAGATTCTTACATTAAGATTGAGAAGGTATAGGCGTATGTAACTGGGACTGCTAGTTAAATGAAGAAGAAAAAAAATAATAATAGCAAAAATAGTAATAATAATAATAGCAATAATAATAATAATAATAATAATAATAATAATAATAATAAAACCAATACTCTGGAAACTACATAAAAATCTTCATTAAAATTTAATGTAAGTCATAGAAATAAACAATAAATTTATAATTTAAATATCTGAACAGGACCCTATGGGCCACATAATCATTTAGAGAAGGGTTCAGAAATAAGGGAAAACAGAATAGGTAAGATATTAATTTAAAGGAAAAAACCGACACCATACACTACTAGCTCTGGACAGGCGAGTAAGCAAGGGAGCGCATGAGAGGCCAAATGCGATTCGGGAACGTGCAGCACGGCATTGCAACAACTACAAATGCAGTCAAATGCATTGAGGTATAGCTCAGCGTGCATATACATACACGAGCTTGCAACAACTACATAGGAAGAAGAGTTGCGTAACCACTCATAAAAGCATACGCTGTATGCTTACAATCGGAAAAATGTCAGAGACGGCTTAAACGATCGCTTCTAATTTTAACTATGAGAGGGAAAAGGCATATCACTCCCAAAAGTTATTTAAATGATTAATAAGCGTTAATAAACATTTTAACAATAAATCACTATAATTAATAAACTTGCAATCGGAAAAATGTCAGAGACGGCTTAAACGATTGCCCCTAATTTTAGCTATAAGGGGGACAAGGTATTTCACGCCCGGAAGTTAGTTAATTAATTAATAAAGATTAATAAACATTTTAACAATAAATCACTATAATTAATAAACTTACAATCAGAAAAATGTCAGAGACGGCTTAAACGATCGCTTTTAATTTTAACTATGAGAGGGAAAAGGCATATCACGCCCAAAAGTTATTTAAATGATTAATAAGCGTTAATAAACATTTGAACAATAAATCACTATAATTAATAAGCTTGCAATCGGAAAAATGTCAGAAACGGCTTAAACGATTGCCCCCAATTTTAACTATAAGGGTACAAGGTATTTCACTCCCGGAAGTTAGCTAAATAATTAATAAAGATTAATAAACATTTTAACAATAAATCACTATAATTAATGAACTAATAATCAGAAATACTTGAGTGAGGGCTTAAACTAATCCCCTCGACGTTAACTACTGGTAAATAACATAACTGAACTGAAAAAAGTTATTTAAACATTCAATTCAGGCTAATAAACATTTGAACAATAAAGCCCTATAATAAATCAACTAATAATCAGAAATACGGGAGTGAAGGCTCAAGCTCATCCCCTTAACGTAAACTACTAGTAAATAGTATAACTGCACTGGAGAAAGTTATTTAAACATCCAATAAAAGTTAATAAACCTTTTCACAATAAATCACTATAATAAAACAACTTTTAAGTCATCTTGCTAAGAAATTGTGAAGATAGAAATTAGACTACTTGACATTGTATGAAATTTGTATGCACCACTAATAACTATATAGTAAACCGACTAAATGGCAACCATCATTTACGAGGGTCATTTGATAAGTACCTAGCCTACAAATGAAAACACCAAAATTTTACAAAAAATAAAATTTATTTTTCAATGTAGTCTCCTTTTAGTTGAATACACTTGGTCCAGCGGTGTTCCAATTTTTTTAACCCCGTTGAAAAAAATGTTTTCTCTTGGTTTGCAAAATAGGCCTCCGTGGCGGCGATTATTTCGTTATTGGAGTGGAATCTCTTCCCGGCGAGCGAATTTTTTAGGTTCGGAAACAAAAAAAAGTCGCACGGAGCCAAATCTGGAGAATACGGTGGATGGGGCAACAGTTCGTAGCGTAATTCGACCAATTTAGCCGTGGCGAGTGCAGAAGTGTGAGCCGGAGCATTATCGTGGTGGAAAAGCACTTTCTTTTTAGACAAATGGGGCCGTTTTTCTTCTAACACGGCGTCAAATCGGCTCAATAGTTCGGCGTAGTACTATCCTGTGACCGTTTTGCCCTTCTCCAGATAGTCAATAAAAATCACACCTTGAGAATCCCAGAAAACAGTGGCCATCACCTTTCCGGCCGACGGGACCGTCTTCGCCTTCTTCGGAGCAGGTTCACCGGGTAAGGTCCACTGTTTTGACTGCTCCTTGGTCTCTGGAGTGTAGTAGTGAATCCATGTTTCGTCGACGGTCACGTAACGACGCAAAAACTCTTTTGGATTGCGATTAAACAGCTCCAAACACTGCTCTGAACTGGTCACACGGATGCGCTTGTTGTCTGCAGTCAGCAAACGCGGCACCCACCTTGCTGACAGCTTCCTCATGCCTAAAATCTCATGTAGGATATGCCACACGCGTTCTTCTGAGATGCCTACTATCGCAGCTATCTCATGCACCTTTAATCGGCGGTCTGACAAAACGACATCGTGTATTTTTGTCACGTTCTCCTCCGTAGTGGCTGTTTTCGGAGCACCTGGGCGTGGATCATCAAAAACCGACGTACGACCACGTTGAAACTCGTTATACCAAAATTTAACCGTCGCCATCGAAGGAGAAGCATCCCCATACACTGCATCCAAGCGTTCTTTAATTTCACTGCGCGATTTCCCTTCCAAAAACAAGAATCGAATCACCGACCGATATTGTTCTTTCTCCATTTTTTCAAAAATCAACGGACACATTTCCTTTCACACGCTCTCAAAAATAAACTACAACTCCGATCCGGCTGAAATTTCGTCTGTAACCGTTTACAGGAAGATACTGCACTGTAGTGTATTTCTGGTGCGATAGTGGCACCATCTGGCGGTGAGGCTAGGTACTTGTCAAATGACCCTCGTAGATGTCACCCTCCAATGACGCCACAGTAACAATGAAACCATCGGCATGCGATATTGAGACTCCCATAGGAATTCAGGGGGACAGGCGAACAGCTTACTGACTGCGCCATGTGTTACGTTATTTTTATCTACATTTTCAAAATACTAGCCAAATTCATGCGCGCCGCGCGTTATATGTGCTTTCAATTGGCATTCCGTATAACTTATAAGTCGGAAATCCTTTTCTTTCAATTTTGAGGCATCTTTAAGTATTGATGTAATACTGTAGGACATCTACTCTTAACAAACACAAAATTTTGTATATTATTGACATAATTTATTCTAATAGTCACTACCGACGGAGGATCGATGCTGCAACACAATGAGAGAATCTGATAGCATGCCACAAAGCAAGCTCACGCAGCCCGCTTCGCTAGAATTGGGAAACGAACTGAAGAATATAATCAACCGCGCGCAGGAACTAGAACAACGCGACACCGTGGACGGCGAGTTTATAGACCTAAAACAAGCAGTCTCGTATTCAGGCGGGTCAATCGTCGCGATCATAATCGTCCTCGCGTTGGGTTGGAAATTCTGGCCTAGGGGAAGGGAGCCCCCGCTACTAATCAATAAAGAACTTTTTCCAGGTACACCATCGCAAGCGCTACTACCTTCAGCGGTACATTATTCGACTACCACAGGGAGAGTCATCACCCTGCCACATCGTCAACACGAAGCACGGGTTGAGAAAAATCAGAGCCGCAAGCTCGATCCTATAACATGTCATAAATAAAGAAAAAATATATATATACATATCTATTGCATTATCAGTATATCATGTATCCAAGTATTAACAGACTCTATGTACAAGAAGAATATAATAAGAAGCGAGAGAGAAAAATCGTTAGGTTTAGCATTGTATTGTTAGGTACACTCACGCAGACACAACACTACACACGAATATTAAGACTGTAACATACACACATCATACCCTAGAAAGATGAATAATTTTGTTAACACTCCCGACCGCTCGACGTCAACCTTAGCCAACCCTAGCAGTATATAGACTTTAGTATCGAACTAACTCCAGCGAATCCTAGCAGCAATTCTATGAACCTACCGCATCTAACCCTAATATCAAGAAAAAAAAAGGAAAATTTTTCTCCCGCCCCATCACTTGTTTCATCGCCCCGGAGTTCGATGTCGCGGCCCTCAGACGAGTTACGAGTGGTAGCTTCCAGAGAGAAAGCGCGTGCGGCCATGAACTCATACAGACTCTCGAAGAACGAAGACACGTAGCCCAACACAAACTCCCGGTCAGCAATATGCCGAGCGTTGATAGAGGACGTCGAATGTCGAAGGTGCATGACATCAACCAATGCCAGTCACCAGAACAGCGAATCCGCGAGGCACCGAATCACCGGCACGAGATCTGGACGTCGAATTAGGGGGAAGAAACGAACAGCCGATGAGCAATGATCCCCCACTTACGATCCCCAAGACAGAGATATAAAAACCAAGGGAAGCGCATCCAGAAGAACAGAAAGAAAGAGAACGAAAGCGGGGTCAGAGAGAGGACAGAAGCGAGGTACGAGGGACGAGGATGAGCGGATAACGAATTCACGAGAGGACGTCGATCGGTTGCATCGCGGACGCGCGTTAGGATTATCTCTCTCGCGCCTATAAATATTTTAATAAATAACTCAAGTATACTTTAACTGTAGTTGTATTTCACTGCATCGTTTCGAGTCTCGGCTTGGAACGACACGAACACCTCAGAACCCTTCGTACGTGCGTGAACCGAGATAGACTCACACGTAACAGTCACTTTTTTATGAAAATATGCTATCCGTATATTCAATACATTTTGGAATAATCGTTTTAAGGTATTTTCGAATTTTTTAAAAATTAATTACTTAATTTATACTATCGGGGTGCTTTATTATTGTGAGTCCCCTCGCCTCTCACAAACTTAACAAAATTATTCCGGGTTTAGTATTTACATATTTAATGTCATTGTAGTGTAGTTAATGAATTTTTTATAAAAATATTATATACATTTATCATGGTTAGTGCCATGGCTTCTTACAAAGATAAAGAAATAATTTAAATTTAAAATATAAATATTTGATATTAGATATAATTTAATTAGTTTTGAATTTATTATATCGGGGTGACTTATTATTGTGAGTCCCCTTGCCTTTCACAGAGATTATATACATATATTCAATACCGTTTGGAAATTAGCTTTAACTTATTTACGAATTTTAAAATATTAGGTATTTAATTTTTTACATCGGGTGGCTTTATTATTGTGAGTCCCCTTGCCTCTCACAAAAAAGCTTTTTCACTTTAAAATAGATGTTATAACACTTTGACGTTCAAAAAGTGATTCAACATAGGACATTTGGTCTAGATTCCAAAATTTGACACATCTATCTTTAGATGCAGAATACAAAGTATGTGTATTTTTTAAAAAAACAAAAATGGGTACAATATCCCTATGACCTTATAAATCTTATATGATTAAAATCCACTACTGAAAGTATTTTTATGTTCTTTGAGCTTTCCGATCCTACTACCTGTAAATAATATTATTATTTATTAATTAAAATTAATCATGGATTTTTTATATAAATTATGACATGCAATAAATTATGCTAAGGCTTACCAAAAATTTACTATTTGTTCTAATAGCAATGAAAGTTATAGATTTTAGTCTTTCTTTATTTCTTACATTTGACTAAGCTACGATCTTTAGACCCAGAATACAAATATAGCCCATCACTGGATAAACAAATACGAGTATTAGAAATTTTATGATCTTTACATCGAAGAATACATGATTCCTTATGTCCTGTATAAGTATCGGCAATGGTTTTTCTGAGTCGTACTTTTTCTTCCAGTTATTCATCTTTGAGTTGTTTGGCTATTTGCCCTTTCTTCAAACTATACTCTGTCCCTTTCTAAAATATAAAAAATAAAAATCAGACTTCTTTTTTTAAAATTTAGAACTTTAAATACTTGCTTGTCACTTACCTTCTTCTTCTATTCCTGCTAAATATTTTTTAGATAACTTAAGACGCTTTTCTTAAAATGTTTTAAATTCTTCTTCTGAGTCATCTCTAGACTCATCATTGTTACTAAAATTAGTTAAGAATTAACAGAAAAGTATAAAGATAATGAATAATATAAAAAAACAATACCTCTTTTGTTCTTCATCAAAATATTCATCCGTACTATTTATATAAAAAACAATACAAATTTTGATATAAAAATCTTCATGAGTACTATTAATACTCTCATTATAGTCATTATTATAGATTTTAGTTGATTTTTTCTTAGACTTAGAACATTGACTTTTTTAATTTTTTATCATTGATCTACGAGTACAATTTGTAAGCAATGGAAAATGTGTAACATTTTATAAATTGAAATTATTCATTATAATAATTTCATAAAGGACAAAATTCGAATAAGGTATACAATTAATAGAGTAGTATGAAAATTATTTATAAAATATTTACAAAATAAAATTTAAAATTAAAAAACATACATAGTTTATTCTAACCTAAAAAGAAATAAAATAGAAAAGAGAAAAGGTTAGAATAAATTATGTATATTTTGGAATATTAAATTTTATTTTGTAAATATTTTATAAATAATTTTCATACTACTCTATTCATTGTATACCTTATTCGAATTTTGTCCTTTATGGAATTATTTTAATGAATAATTTCAATTTATAAAATGTTGCACATTTTCAATTGCTTACAAATTATCAGATTTACAAAAGAGCTTACCTTTCGTTTAACACCTTTAGGGTAAAGTTGGTTTCCCTATAAAAAACGATATGTTAATAAAAATAAGTTAAATTATTAATAATAAACAGTCTTCATTTTGTTTTTAAGAAAAACTATGTGTCCATGTGGTTACAACTGATTCAATATATTGTAACGGGATGGCTAGTGGGGGAAAATCCCAACAAGCCACAGGCCAGCGATGCCCTAGAACACGGTGCCGCGGGTGTCAGACTAAAATGACTTGCCCGGGGATCTGCTCCTGGAATCCCGAAAACAACGCGAAGCTCTCACGCAAACTTCGCTTTCCAACTATTTGGATCGCTGAGTGAAAAGCGCGCGCTTGAAGAGTAAAGCGCGCGGCCGCTGTGCTCAGATATGAAAACGATCGGCGGAGTCGTTTTCCCGCGGAGGCGGCGGTATCCGGGAGAAGGACAGGTTGTAATGAACAACGCGACGAGTAACTAGATATCACAATATATTAAAACCAAATAAACATTTACTTGCACAACGCACGTGCTTATTAGACAAATTGTTAGTTCGCGCGCGACCGTTAATATTCAAACGCGCGAACGTTACAGAGCGCGGCGAAGCTGCTAATATCGCGCGCGGTGTTAAAGTACGGCGGGCTGACATACACCCGCACGTACACGGTACAGAAAGCTTGCACGGGGCGATTTCCGTGCGAGCCTTTACATTAATTACGCGAGAGATGAGAGTATAAGACTTACTTTAAGGAGCAGTCGGTGCACACGACTCTCTCTCGCTCACGCTCGCTAGCACAGTATTTGTGCGCTGTGTCTCTCTCTCTCTCCTACTCGCTGTACGGGGTTGGCAGGCGGCTGGCTGCCGGCTCCTCTGTCGCTGTCTCGTGTTCGCTCTATCTCTCCTCTAGTTTTATTTATTTATTTTGTCTTAATGAAGGGTCCTCGTGAGTTTTAATGATTTTTATGTATTTTATTTTTATTTTATCATATGGTTCTTTTTTATTATTTTTTTATTATTTTTTTATCGTAATTGAAGGTCCTCGTAGACAAACATATTTTTATGTATAATTTATATATTTGTATCAGGTTGTATTACTTTTATTTTTATATATTTTTATTATATCTTATTTTACTGTATTTTATTTTAAGTTATACACTGTATAAATTCTGTATTAATTATTTTGCCGCGAAGGCAAATAAATCGTATCTATCTATCTCCCTCTGTTCCTCTTATACGCGTATGCACTCCGCTCGGCACTAACACTATACACGCGGCGTTTACAAAAAACGATAGGAGGGCGCGGACGAAGTCACTCACGAAGACACGGAGGAGATGCTACTTGCGCGACGGCAGACACGAAGATGGCTCCCTTTTCTCGCGGGAACAGGTTAGCAGCTTCGCGACGGATGACGGGCATTTTACGCGTCGCGAGACCGATTCGCTACGCGCGGCGCGCCTCGATTCGGCTGCGCAGGAGTTGCGCGCGCGCGCTCATTACCTTTGCGCGGTAGATTAGAATCGCGGCTAGACACGCGTTACAATATATAAAGCACCAAAAATAACGTATAATACAGCAATAACAGCTGTTAGTCTGATACTCATGAGTTGCATAGTGGCAGCAGTGTAAGCTGAAAGCTGGACTAGTAACTATTTGCGATCTATCCAAGCGCCATCTGAAGGTTATGTATAGCGAATGAGGATCATACCTAAAAGATCGCGGGTTTGATTCCCGCTCACGTGAAAAAGCCGGCATCACTGAAACACGAATTTTTCATGTACTTACTTTCACCGTGGTCACAGTGGTTCGGAACCTACTTGAAACTATAGCTCCAGTAGTTGGAGTGGTAGCGTCCAACAAATATCTATAGGCTTCGCTAACAAACAAAAGTGCACTCCCTTGGAGTATAAATACGTACTACATGATATGGCATATCGGCGGCTCAGTTATAAGTACCACGGCCACTAAAACACTACTACTACTAGCGAATGAGCGAACTTATCAAATAAATGTTTAACTACCCTAACTACGTTTTCAACTATCGCCATACTATAATGCTTTTGGCGATATAAAAATAACATATTTGAAATAAAATATCTTTTCAAATTCAGTTTATTTTAAATTTGGTTTTATTCAATCTGAAAATAAATATAACAAAAAAGAATGGACAAGTTATGCACATTCAGCGAAAGTTTATTAAAAAATTATGGTGTGCACACAACTTGTAGCATTTTGTCACATAATCTTAACATAATCTTCAACTAATTTTATCATAATTTTATCATAATCATGAACATAATCTTCACTATATTAACGATTATGATTGTGTTTAATTTGTATTATTTTTGTTTTATGTATAAAACAGTTATTATATTATACACAAGTTATTTGAAAAAAAAAAAAATTTAATTAATGAGCATTTTGTTGATGATAATATAATAATAGGGTAAACGCAACTGTTGTCGGCCACTTGTTTAATATGTTACAGATATTATTACTTAACATCATAAATTTTTATTGAAAGGTATTTAAATTATGTACATTTTCTTTTTTTAATATTTAAATTATCTTCACTCTGTCATTTATTATTAACAAAAATATGCTCAAAATTATTTAATAAATTTTTCAAATAATAATTGATTTACCAACTTCAAGTTTTAACCACTTATTATACTCATTGAAGAATATATTTGGTTGAAATTTCAAAATATTATTTTTATTTGCTTTTAAAAAAACAATATTTTATAAGAAAGTAGGAGTTTTGTTGTCACGCGATAACAATATTAAGAAAATCAACCAATAGTCTTAAAATTTGGGAGAGATATATTTTTTTATATCTTTAAACTGAATTCGTTGCCCAATAAAATCTAACTATTACGACGAAAGATATTTGAGGTTTAAAATAAAACTAATTGAACATGTGATAATATTTTTAAAAAATGGATTTATAAAAATATCGGTTTGTCGCATGAGAAAAAGAGTAACAAGAATGAATTCTCGAAAAAAATATATTAATTTATTACGAATATTCATAAAGAAAATTGGGTATTATACAATTAATTATTGTTATGAAAAATTAAAAAAAAAATGAATAAATACATTATTTTGTGGAAGCTAAGTGCCAATGTATTGGCAGCGGTTTTTAGGTTAGAATCACTTTTGAACATTTGCATATATCGCACTAAAAAATGGTTTCTATGTTTTTTTCATTATTTTCAACAAATTTAACAAGGTTTCAAAGGATTTAAAATTTTGAGCTGCTCACTTCTCATGAAATATCCCATATATATACACAATTTTTTTGCTATATTCGGGGCGGAAGGGGTAGTTTGGGGGTGTTCTACGGTACTTGGAGCATTGCCAATTTTATTGTAGCTAGCCCTCATGCTAGAATTTATATCCCAGCAATAAAATTATTGGCGATCTCAAAAACGGCAAAATTAGAATTTTTTTCCTCTTTTGTGACGACAAAATTGGGTGTTCGGTGGTGAGTTTCTGTGTTTTTTTTCTTGCATTTTTACCTATTTTTCACATCATTTTTGTCGCTGCAGAATCGATTCGAAGTAGAAATCACAATTTTTTGGAAGTTTAGATTTTCGTACGTCGCAAAGTTGTAAACTTCAAGCACATCCAAAATTCGTGTCCAGGGTTATCATGTTACTTCTATCTTTAATTTTTTTTCTTTAAATTATCTGTTATTTCTATATAAGTTAATATATTTTTAATAAATCGTTTTTATTCAGGGTAATGAGATTAATGACTCAATATATGACTCAACATTTAAAAATATTGATAGCAACGATGAAGAATTAGCTAACTATTTAAACATAATAGAAAATACTGATAATAGCAAAAGTATTAATGAACTGATACATGATGATAAATTTTTCGAGGCAATATCATTAAATGTCAAGAGAAGTCCAGCAGAATTATTACTAATGATTCTTAAGTATGCAGTATCTGACTTTGCATGCATGACAAGTATAACAAAATTATTAAAGTTAGTAAATGCAATGTTTGATAGAGCAGTTTTACCAGAAACAAAATACAAAATTGATAAGTTGTGTAGTCCTGTAAATAATATAACACTGCATGGTATATGTACAAGGCGTTCGAAATACATTGGTATATTTCAAGACTTTAGTGGTTCCGTAAGTTGTGAAAACTGTAATATGGAAATGGATATGTCGATCCATCTAATAAATGTTTTTTTGCATTAATTGATCCATCAGATGCGTTGCGTGTACATCTTAAAGCTAATGAACAATTCTATCATTACGTAGTAAAAGAACGACAGCATGACATAGTTCACATTAGCGATATATATGACGGCGTAATGTATAGAAACTTTCTTAAAAGTTTGAAAGACGGCGATCGGGATGCCTACGCAACAGTAGTATTTAATACTGATGGTGCATCCGTTTTTAAATCCTCTACTTATTCAGTAAGGCCTATATACATAATGCCTAATGAAATTCTAATTCAAACTCGATTGAATAGCTGTATTACAGTTGGTCTATGGTTCAGATTAAATAAACCAGATATGTCAGTTTTTCTAGATGTTTTCGTAGCAACAATGAATCATCTATCAACCGTTGATATATCATGCACAATAAAAAATAAAAAATGTTGCATCAAAGTTTTTGCATTGCTTGTGTAGATACCCCAGCCCGATATTCAATGAACGGTACCAGCCAATTTAATGCATATTACGGCTGCGATTGGTGTTTGCATAAACGTACATTTTATGAAGTATGAGATATCCTTTTGAATACGTTTTTCCACAACCGAGAGACCATGCAACCACAATCATTCATGCAACACAGACAACCGACAGTAATACTAGGATTTTCGGAGTCAAAACTCCTTCGCCACTTCTAAATTTGAAGAATTTCGATATTATTACGGAATTCGTACCCGACTATATGCATTTTTATGTAGCTGGCGTTGCTGAACAATTTACTGAATACGTATTAAAATATTTAAGAAAAACAGATATAGATGTGATTGATGATTTATTGAAAAAAAATAGATCTCCTAAGCAGATAGAACGTTTATCAAGATCTTTAAAACACAGGAAATATTGGAAGGCTCGAGAATACGAGAATTGGGTTCTCTATTATAGCATACCTGTTTTAAATAGTGTCTTAAAAAATGAACGTATTTTAAGGCATTGGTCACTATTAGTAGATGCTTTGCACATATGTTTACAGACAGATATTACGTACGCAGACCTAAATCGAGCCAATGAAATGTTGCATAAATTTTTAGCAGATGCAGAAGACATGTACTCGTTGGCTGCGTTAACATACAATGCTCACCAACTGCAACATGTAATTCATAGTATATACCATTGGGGTCCCTTGTATACACATTCCACGTATCCATTTGAGTCAGCCGATCATAACCTATTAAGGGCGATTCACAGTGCTGAAGGAGTTATCTTGCAAATTGTACGATACGAAAATATCCAACGAACTATACAAATATTGGAAAAAAGTCTGAATTTTAGTTGCTACGATAAAGTAACAGAATATTGTGATAATCTTACAGGTCCATCGATCAAGAAAGCTTTCAAATTATCCAATAATACTTACTTGAGTAAAGACAAGCCAATCGACAACAACTTAGCCGAATGATTCGGTATATCAAAACGTGCGAAAGTGTTTTATAAAATAGTACATGAAGGTAGTGTTTTTATGACGTCAAGAAAAGAGAATAAAAGATTTTGCAATTATTTTGCTCAGCTCTCAAATGGAGTATTCGTCAAATTGTTAGACTTTGTAGTAGAATTTGAAAACAACCGAGAGTTGACGGTATATCAAATCATTGAAACAAAATCGAATAAATATTCAACTATCGTGCAGGAGGTATTTAGATTCTCTGACGAAATTTGTATAGAATCTAATAAAATAACAAAAACGTGCATTTTTATTGAAACTGAAACTGCAGCATACATAATTCCTCTACCAAACCAATTCTCTTATTAATAACTTCTCAAAGATGTAATAAATTACTTGTAATAAATGTATATATTTCTAATTCAATGATGTTATAATACAACTAGAGTACAATGCTTGTAAAATTTTATGTATAAATTACGTATGAATTACATGATGATTAGTTCTTCAATTACCTATTAGTTCTACTTATTTATATAAAAATAAATAAATCATAGTTGTTATTCTTTATTGATTCTATTATGATTATTAAATTTGACCTCAGAATTACCCTTTGCGATATCATTGAAAATCCTTAGAAATAAAGTATCAGACTATGACTTCAAAGGCAGTATGCAGGAATCTCTACAGACTCTAGAAAGGTTAAGCAAACTATTATTATGTTATAAAAGTTTCCCGACTATTTGAGCCATTACTTGATGGTTTCCACCACGTCTACTGGCCTAACGCGTATCCTCCCACACCTTTATTTTCCTTTACCTATTATTATACCATCACCTATACATTACACTGATGACCTCTCTTTCTATAAACTGTTTTCCATACCTATCATCCATCCCGCATTCGCCCAGGGTTATGCCAGTGGGTCGGGGAAAACCTATAGGCAAACAACGTGGGATAACTCCAAATTCTAAAAAGCCACCCCGAGATAACCGGTGTATTTGAAGAATTCAGTTTGGATGTCTAGGTAACATTCCATAGGCATAGACGCCAAAACTGTATTTAGATACACACCTCCCGCTCAATTTGTCAGAGTGCAATTCCACACCTACCTTAATTACATGAGGTAGTCACAGAAAATAACGCTTTCACCCATCCAAGTACTGGCTGTGCTCACTGCTGCTTAGCCTCAGTGATCGGCCGAGGTCGTGACTGCCCTACCTGCCAAATTGTTGGTAAATAATTTTTATATATTTTTGGTATATAAATTTTTTTTATAGAAATTTTTCGATTAATCGCGCGAGTAATCGCGCGATTTATCGCGTCATGATTTGATCGATAACATGACGCGATTACAGCCACGAGTAATCGCGCGAATAATCGAACGATTAATCACGCGATTTTTTTCAGTAGGGTACCCCTCCTCTTAATATTGTTTTTCTCATTTTGTTATACATTTCATATATATTACGAATGATTTGATATTGTTAATATTATTAATGTTGATTCTATATTATTAAATAATTCTAATATCAAATGTTTTCAATTATAAGGTCAAGTTTAAAAAATTTGTATAAGTTCCCCGTTCCTTTTCGCATGTAAGAAGCCTTAATCACATCAGGGTATGGCTTTAATAACGTTACTAATGATTATAGTTTAAGACCCAGAAAGTTGTAGCCAATTGAAGATAATTATTTTTATAACCTCATTCGTGATTTTATAAACAATTATAACTACCTCAAATGTTATCAAATGTATTGGAGGGTGTACATAAGCGCTGTGCGGTACTGTGCTGTGCGATGCTGCGTGATGCCCGTGTTATTGGTGCGTTGGCTACTTACGGAATTACTTTTCTGATTGGTCGGTATTTAAACATCAACCAATCAGCGGCATAGTTCTATAAGTAGCCAATGCACCAACAGCACGGGCATCGGAAACGCACCGCACAGCACAGTACAGCGCTTATGTACACTCTTCCTAAGGTCACGTTTAAAAAATTTGTATAAGTTCGCCTTTCCTTAAATGTTATCAAATGTATTTGAGGGTGTACGTAAGCGCTGTGCGGTACTGTGCTGTGCGATGCTGCGTGATGCCCGTGTTATTGGTGCGTTGGCTACTTACGGAACTACTTTTCTGATTAGTCCGTATTTAAACATTAACCAATCAGCGGCGTAGTTCTATAAGTAGCCAATGCACCAACATTACCGGCATCGGAAACGCACCGCACAGCACAGCACAGCGCTTATGTACACTCTTCCTAAGGTCACGTTTAAAAAATTTGTATAAGTTCGCCTTTCCTTTTTACTTGTAGTCTTAATGTAAGCCTTAGTCACATTAGGGCATGTCTTTAATAACGTGACACATAATGTAGGACACAAAATAGAACACACCCTTATATGATTGTGATATTATGGATTTACCAAATCTAAAGTATGGAAACGTAGAGAACGCAATAAACAATTTGATGCGATTGGGCGATTAAATATTGTTTCACCTAAAGATAATGAAATATTTTTTCTTAAATTACTGTTGAACCGCATAAAAGGTGCTTCTTCTTTTAAAGATTTACGAACATTTAATAACGTCTCATATGAAACATATAAAGAAGCAGCACTTGCTATGGGTTTAATAGAAGATGATTCCCAAATTTATATTATTTTTGATGAAGCAAGTAATATCACGCTTCCTTTTCAATTACGTAAATTCTTTGCATGGTTTATCTTAGCTGAAAATATTCAAGGTAATTTAATTTGGAATAAATTCAAAAAATTTTTTACTGAAGATTTTAAAGAAAATAACGAAAATAATGCTTTGTCACATATTCAAAATATATTACAAACTGAAGATAAAAGTTGTAAAGATTATAGTTTATCTGAACCAATAATAAATAATATCGAAGAAAGTCCTGAAAATTTAGCAAACAGTAAAAATCTTTTTGAAATTTTGTTTAACCAATTAACTACTAATCAAAGATTAATTTTTAATGAAATTATAACTCACAAAAATAAAATTTATTTTATTGATGGACCTAGAGGTTCAGGAAAAACTTTCATATACAAGACTTTAATATATCACTTTTTATCTCTGAATAAAAAAATTTTATCTATGACTTGGACAGGAATCGCATCTATGTTATTACCTAGAGGAATGATAAGTCATCGTACTTTTAGACTTCTTTTGACTTAAACAGTATTGAAAGTGCTTTTCTAAAATTAGAATCAGATAAAAAAAAATGACTGGAAGTAGATATTATAGTTTGGGATGAAGCATCAATGATTCCAAAAAAAGCTTTGGAAATACTTGATCAAAGACTCAAAGATTTATGTTACAGTGATGTTCCATTTGGTGGTAAATTGATAGTTTTAGGAGACGATTTTAGACAAATTCTGCCAGTCCTAAAACATGGTTACCGAGACAGTATAGTGCAGGAAACAATCAAATTTTCTCATTTATGGCCTCTCTTTAAAGTTTTAAAATTAACTGAAAATATTCGCTCAAAAAATAAACAATTTGCTTCATTTTTATTAGAGTTAGGTGAAGGTAAAATTAATCCATTTATAGTTCTAAATAAATGGAAGATCGAAAATGTATGTAATAAAATTTATGATGATATCAATCTCGAAAATTCCGTAGATCGTATAATATCATCTCCACATAATGACGATACTAAACTTATAAATAATAAAGTTTTGAACTTATTACATGGTAAAACGCATACATATTATAGTTTAGATTACGCAACGCATAAAGGAGTTGATCAAACAGATGAAAATATTCACTTAAATTACCCAATAGAAATGCTTAATAATATTAGAGAAGGTCTACCACCACATGAATTAAAATTAAAAATAAATGCAATTGTAATGTTAATTAGAAATATAAGTATATCAGAAGGAATGTGTAATGATACACGCTTGAAAATTACAGGTTTATTTAATCACAATATTAAAGCTGAAATAATTACGGGGGAAAGAACTGGTGAAGAAGTTTTTATACCACAAATAACATTAAATACTGGAGATTCTTCTTCATTTCCGTTTACACTTTTTAGAAAACAATTTCCAGTTGTATTAGCTTTTGCTATAACAATAAATAAATCTCAAGGTCAACGTTTTAATTCTCTAGGTATTTACATTAGACGACCTTTATTTTCACATGGCCAATTATATGTTGCTTTATCCCGATGTTAAAATCCTAACAATATATTTATTAAAAATCTTTTAGAAAATTCATCAATAATTAATAACATTGTTTGGAAAGAAATTTTTGACATTTAATCTACACTTTTTATTAAACTTTTTCAAATATTATTATTTTTTTTTATATATATTTTTATCTAAATTTATATAGATCAAAATAAACCCAACTAAATTTATATCAATAATAATTTTATTTATAATATTATTCTTTTACGAAAGTATAAGACATGTTGTAATTTCTTATAAGCATAATATCATATAAATAATCTGATTATTTTATTACATATAATAAAAAAAATTTCAATATAAATATATTTACATGAAATATTTTTTTATTAAATGTAATAAAAATGGGAATCAATTTTCATTACATTAATTAAAAATTATTAATACAAATTATTTAAAATTAATTAAAATTGATAAAATTTATTAATGAAAATTGATACACATCTTCCATGGTGGAGGAAGGATGGGATAGGTTGGAGTCAAGGAGGACGGAGGGACGACTCCTACGGTTTTTAGGGTTATTGACGATGAATTCCATGGTTGTGTTTAGGCTTATTATATAAAAAATGATTAACAATAATTTTATATTATTTTGGCATGTCCCATTATCCTATCTAATTATTAATATTTGTTATATAAAACAAATAAGCACAATAAAATCAAAAATTCAACGCGCCTATAACAGTACCTCAGTGGTGGTGTGAAAAACTGTTAACTTTAGTAAATAACACGCTAAAAAACTGACTACACATTAAAAGACATATATTTAATATGAGCATGAACTTACACTATTAGGCGTAATAAACAGCGCCACCGTTTTTATACATTTTTTGCACACATAAGTAAAACAGTAAATGTATATGTACTGTACACATATGTATACGAGGTCATGCTGAAAAACCGGCACTTAAAATGCTCAGAGAATCGATCTACAATATAGGCACGCAAATTTAGAAAAGAATTTTTTCTAAATAGAAAAAAACATCGTAGTATTTTTAGACTTAAACAACAAAATTGAGTTTGCAGTTGTATTAAATTTTACTATATTTTTTTTAACAATTCACGCTAGAAATGGGGGTTGGCGAGCGGAGCGAGCAGGGGGCGGAGCCCTCTAGTATATATATATATATATATATATATATATATATATATATATATATATATATATATATATATATATATATATATATATATATATATATATATATATTGTGACATGGCAAATTGCATGTCACATGGAAAAGTGCAGACATGGAGATATACGGCAGTCGCGGCGAGCAACGTTCAGGCACGCGATGTCGTACACACACCCACATGTGCGCGCCCGCCCTACCGCTACCCTTTCCCCGCGCGCAACTCCTTCCCGTTTCTCTCCTCACGTGCATCTCTGGCCAGGAGACGAAGACACCAGCAGCGGCTTCAGCACGAACGAGCTATAGCTGGAGCATGAACGAGCTCGCTCTTCCAGGTCGCTGACAGGAGCAGCCGACAGAGAGAAGAACAGCCGGGAGAGAGAGACGCAATAGCTCAGCGCTGTATCGGCCATTCGCCGGACGGCGCGTGCGAGCATCGGGAGTATACGGACTGCTCGTGCGCGCCGCAGTGAAGAAGGCGGCCGATGGACGAACGAGGGCACATCGGAGCAGAGCAGCGTGTGGTGGTTATTCAACCACCACAGCCTGTTGTGGTTGAATAACCTCAAAGACCCGGCGGGTCGATTAGCCAGATGGAATACTGCTCTGCAAATGTACAACATTGAATTTGTACACCGTAAGGGAGCGCTGCACAAAGTTCCTGACGCGCTTTCGCGTGCTTGGGAAGGAACTTATGTGCTCGCAGCTATCGCCACTGCTACAGCTGATGATCCATGGTATCAAGGGAGAATCAGCAATATCGAGAAAAACCCTAGGAAATATCCGGATTGGAAGGTAGTAAATGGTTTACTGTACGCGCACCGTCCGAATAAGACTGTGGATCCGTTGCTGCCGGACATGGATGCGTGGAAGCTCGTCCTCCCTGAAGCAGATCGAGAAAATGCTCTAGCTGAAGCTCATAACACTCTACAAGCAGATCACTTAGGTGTGGAGAAGACTTTTGCAAGAGTGGCGACATCTTATTATTGGCCAGGCTATTATCGAGACGTGTGTTGGTACGTAGCTGCCTGCTAAGTATGTCAAGCTCACAAAAGCTCTCAGCAAGCTCCAGCTGGGCTGATGACGGAGAGAAACCTGGACGGTCCATGGGTTGTCGTAGCAGCTGGTATCATGGGCTGATGACGGAGAGAAACCTCCCTCGCGTACTGTTAACAGGTATGTAATTGTCTTTGAAGACCTGTTTACTAGATACGTTGAGCTGAAGGCGTTGAGGAAAGCAGATGCTAAATCAGTGCTAAAAGCCTTTGAGGAATTGATTGTAAATCGTTGGGGTTGCCCTCGGGTTTTGCTTCCGGATAATGGCACAGAATTCTCTAACCGAATGGTTACTGAGATGTGAGATGAATATAGAATTCTACAATCCACGATTCCGCCCTACCATGCACAAGCAAACCCGGTGGAAAGAGTCAACCGTAATTTACGACCAATGATCAACAGCTTTTTAGCCGAGGATCACCGAGATTGGGATTTGTACTTAAACGAATTGTGTTTCGCGTTAAATAGTGCTGTGCACTCGTCGTTAGGGGTTTCTCTGGCATTTCTCAATTTGGGGCGCAATCCTCTTCCTTCCTCCTTACTCCGGAATCACCTGGAAAACCTTCTTCCTACCTCCTCTCCTGACGTGGATAAATGGAAGACTCGGGACAGCCGATTGCCTGCCTTGCATGATTTGGTACGCAGACATATGGATAAAGCTGTAGCAAGGTAAGCGCGCAACTACAACAAAAGTCGACGAGAGGTCCTCTACCAAGATGGAGACCTCGTGAGGCGCGGAAACCATGTGCTATCGTCCGCAGAGGACCGATTTGCAGCGTAGCAAGCGCCTAGGTTTGTTGGACCGGCTAAGGTGGTAGAAGTCTACTCTCCAGTAGTGTACTTGGTGCAGGATCTTGACTCGCAGAGGCGGACGAAAGTATTCGTCAATTATCTAAAAAAGTATACGCCGCCGAGAGCTACGCAACAGCTGGAAGCTCAAGTTACAGCCCAAAACGCTGTTGTTGGAAATGATGGACTCGTCGGACGAAAGGCGGATGCCATTCCTGGCCGTCGGCCGCGCCGCACAGCTCATGCGATAACCAGTCCAAATGCCGCGCCAGGTCGGCCGAGGACGAGGGCGAGGTCGGCCGCGAAGGCTCCCGCTCCTGCCAGGACTGGATCCGCTCCTACCGGGGCCGGTTCCGTTCCAGTCATGCGCCGAGGTCGAGGACGACCACGGAAGGCCCCTCCTGCGTAGCCTCGGTAAAGATTTTCTGCCGCACGCGCCAGGGTTTCTGGCCCTCGCTGAGCCAGGCCGTGGCTCCTTTAGTTTTCATTTATCTTACCTCTCCCCTTCCATGTGATTTCCTAAAAGTAAGAGAGAGCATTCTCTCACCAGCAAGCCTTAAGCAAGTCGCAATAAAATAAAATAACTCAGAGAGGAAAATTCATGAATCGTTGGCTAAATTTGATTATTCGCGATAAAGTCAGCATGTTATTTTAAGTTGCCAGAACGTGGCACAAAAAGAGCATTAGTTCATGGGATCGGCCCGGTAAGATGCTGCTACAGCAGTTTTCCATTTTTTTTATTATTGTTTAAAGTCATGAGTGAGTGGAAATGTTAGAGTGCTGTGTGAAAGTCGCGATGTCGTTCGGTATTCGAGTAAGCGGAGGAATGTTCCGAAAAACCGGCGCCAGGTTGCTATAGTTAGGTCACATACTCATCGGTTACACTCACACAGACTCACACGTAAGCCTAACTGCAGAAGTAGAAGCTAAGAGGACACGAACAGTTACACTCACACCGCCGTGGCTAAGACCGATTAGCTCAAAGTAAGTTAGCTAGAGCGAATGAGCTGCAATCAGATCTAATAGTTTAGAGCAGTAATAAATGTGCGAAGGTAGTCTACGTGCTACTTCGAGTTTAGGAGGGGGAAGTTGTGACGTAGCAAATTGCATGTCACATGGAAAAGTGCAGACATGGAGGTATGCGGCAGTCGCGGCGAGCAACGTTCAGGCACGCGACGTCGTACACACACCCATATGTGCGCGCCCGCCCTATCACTACCATTTCCCCGCGCTCAACTCCTTCCCGTTTCTCTCCTCACGTGCATCTCTGGCCAGGAGATGAAGACACCAGCAGCGGCTTCAGCACGAACAAGCTATAGCTGGAGCATGAGCGAGCTCGCTCTCCCAGGCCGCTGACAGGAGCAGCCGACAGCCGAGAGAGAAAGACGCAGTAGCTCAGCGCTGTATCGGCCATCCGCCGGACGGCGCGTGCGATCATCGGGAGTATACGGACTGCTAGCGCGCGCCGCAGTGAAGAAGGCGGCCGATGGATGAACGAGGGCACAGCAGAGCAGAGCAGCGTGAGCGCACCGGCCGGCATTTTTTCCATTCTGTCGCCTACTGCCGCACACTGGGGCCGAAAGGTTCAAAACCACCTAGAGGTCATAATTCTCAACCGAATTTGAAAATTTAAAAACAGGAACTTTTGTGACAAAATACCAAAGACCGCTACGAAGCCTAATTTTGAAAATATGAACCTATACATCTAATTTATAACCTATAACCCCAAAATTTACACTTGTGATTCCCAAAAATGCTATAAAACTTCAATTTATAAGTCCTTGACACATGCTCTCTTAACCTTGATTCATAAACGCTTGCACCAATAAACCCATGCACCCATAAATCCTTGCACCCATAAGCCCATGCACCTGTAAAACCATGCACCCATAAACCCATGCACTCATAAATCCATGCACCCATAAAACCATGCATCCATAAATCCATGTACCCATAGCTTTTTTAAAAAATGACGCAAAATGAAAAAAATTGTAAATGCTATATCTGTGAGTAAAATTGGTCTACAGATTAAGTCTTGGGCCATTCTGTCAGAAATAGTGTATATTTTTAGGATATACATTGTATGTGGTTTAAATAACATTTTTCTCTTTTTTATAGCTGATTTTGTCCTCAGAAGCCACTAGGTGTAAGACCCCCTTAAGACTTATGAGGTTAGGGCTTATAGATTTAGAGTTTATGAGTGCATGGCTTACTGGATCAAAGGTCCAGAGTTCACGAGTTAAGGGCTTACAAATTAAAGGTTTATCGTATTTTTGGGATTTGCAGGTCAAAAATTGAATTGATTGGTTGATGTGATAGGATTATATGACTTCTTAGATTTATAGGTTAATTTTTTGAAAAATCAGGCTTCGTAGGGCTCTGCGATATTTGATAACGAATGTTCCTAAGCAAAAATTTTGAGATTCCGTTGAGAATTGCGACCTCTAGGTGGTTTTGAACCAAAAAATCCGTATGGCCCCAGTGTGCGCCGTGCCGCGTGCCGCCAACGTGCTGAGCATTACGAAAACCTCGCGTGTGTGTGCCACCGGTCAGCGTCGTCGTCGCCGAGCGAGAGAAAGAGCTGCCACGACGGTCGATGTCGTGGGTCTGCCAGGCGAACGAGAGTGAGAGAAAGCAGCCTGCAGCAGCAGAACTTTGCCGAGGTTGGTGTCCCAGTATTACCTCCAGTTCCTCGCGTTGTGTGTGTGCGCGTTCGCGTCGCGAGTCGCGAGAGACTCCGAATTCGCGCCAGCTGCAGCTCGTGCTGTAGCTGTAGCTTAGAATAGGGTTTATTAGATGCTCCTGGCTGAAGCTAGCCGGCGAATAAGTTTAACGGTGCAAGTGACGCGTGCACCTGGCGCCCATATTAGTGTGTAATGAAGTAGATCAGTACTCAATAAAGTACTTAGTCCTTTTTACCAGTGTAGTTGTTTAGTAGTTAAGTACCCGCGAACCTCTGCCTTGATCCCCGGAAGAGCGTTACAAAATATATATATATATACATACATACTAGGGGGCTGCGCCCCCTACTCGCTTCGCTCGTCAACCTCCAACTTTGAAAAATAAGACCTTGAAGACTTCGAACGTATTTATTCTCAAGGTAGTGATTTTTTTGAATATATAAGAGTACATTTACGCTACCAATTTTGATTTAAAAATCTTTTGTTGTATTTTATTTTTATTATTTTATGTATAACTAAAAGTACTTAAAATAAATTTCGTACACCGATTTCATTTAGCTATTGATTTAGATCTCTTATAATATCGTTTAAACAATTCCTCATTTATTTTATACTATTATTGCGTATATTTTATATTGTGAATTTTGTTTTTTGAAAATATAAGAGCATAATCACTTTAAAAAGTTTGATTTAAAAATATTTTCTTTGATTTTATTTGTATTTTTATATGGATCAAATCGAAAGTTAATTAAATTTTATATACAATTTTCAATTAACTAATTATTAAAATCTCTTATCATTCAAATAATTTCTCCTTTATTTTATACTTTTATTGCGTATATTTTATATTGAGAAATTTGGTTTTTGAATATATATGAACATATTTTTTAATAAATATATTGTAACGCGTGCGCGAGTTAGGTAATTCGAGATTCGAATTA
This sequence comes from Torymus aiolomorphi, assembly GCA_036365515.1. NCBI lineage: Eukaryota > Metazoa > Arthropoda > Insecta > Hymenoptera > Torymidae > Torymus > Torymus aiolomorphi. The sequence goes on along the minus strand of CM070876.1, from coordinate 101,257,913 downwards.
CCCGCGCCGAGCAGGCATGCTCACTGGGGGCGCGAGCGCGTGAGCATTCTGACCGGATTAGAACGGTCTCGCGACGGGTAATATGCCCGTTGCGTACCCACGAAGCTGCTACGGCTTTATGCGAGTCACGGCAGCCATCTTCGTGTCTGCCATCGCGCCGAGAACTTCTCTCTAGCGTGTCTCTCAAAAGTTACCTCGTCCGCGCCGTCCTAGCTTTTTATAGTTACCGCGAGTGTAGTGGAGGCGCCAAGCAGAGTGGATGCGTGTGAAAGAGAGACAGAGAGCGATCCCGAGCCGCGTGAGCTACACGAGACAGCGAGCGAGGAGCCGGCAGCCAGCCCGCCTCCCGACCCAATACAGTGAGTAAGAGAGAGAGAGAAAGAGAGCGCAACTGCTGTGCGAGCGACAGAGAGCGAGAGAGAGCCGAGTGCACCGGCTGCTCCATCCTAACGTAAATTTTCTACTCTCTTCTCGCGGGTTTATTGGAAAGGCTAGCACGGAAATCGCCCCGTGCAAGCTTTCTGTACCGTGTACGTGCGGGTGTGTATCAGCCCGTCATACTTTAACACCGCGCGCGAGATTAGCAGCTTCGCCGCGCGCCACATTGTACGCGCGTTTGAATCTTAACTGTCGCGCGCGAACTAACTTATTGTTTTAACCAGCACTTGCTAGGTGCCTGTAATTACTATTGGTTTTAATATACTGTGATATCTAATTACTCGTCGCGTTGTTCATTACAACCTGTCCTTCTTCCGGATACGGCCGCCTCCGCGGGAAAACGACTCCGCCGGTCGTCTTCATATCTGAGCATAGCGGCCGCGCGCTTTGCTCTTCGAGCGCGCGCTTTTCACTCAGCGATCCAATTAGTTGGAAAGCGAAGTTCGTGTGTGATCTTCGCGTTGTTTTCGTGATTCCAGAAGCAGATCCCCGGGCAAGTCATTTTAGTCTTACACCCGCGGCACCGTGTTCTAGGGCATCGCTGGTCTGTGGCTTGTTGGAATTTTTCCCCACTAGCCATCCCGTTACAACTGGCGCCACAACGTTTTGGGGGTGGAGAAGGACCCGCGGCGCGTGTGCGATTCGCGGCGTAGCTTGGCGCGGAGAAGCTCAGCAGTGTAGCTGAGCGTAAGCTGCAAAGAAAGGCTCTTCGTGCCGCAATTCGTAGGCGCGTGTGTGCGTGTGCGTGACACAGCCGTGCTGTTGCGAGAGTGCAGTCGAGAGGTTAGGCGAGCGATAGCCAATAACCCTCGACCTAGAGTGCCGGCGAGGGGAGATCTCGATCGCGAAATTTTTGTACGTTGGATAATTGTTTTTAACAATTAAAATTTTTGTTTAATAATAATTAAATTTTTTTTTTAACGTCAAAAATTTTTTTTTAAGCGATAATTAATTTTTTTTTTAATTAATTTTTTCTCGACTCGAAAATTATTTTCTCCTCTCGTATTTTCGATACGAATTATTTTTTAGTCGACGAAAAATAAAATTTTTTTTCCTTATCTCGTGCTGTTAGTAGAAAATCGAGAGAAAGTCGGCAGGCACTCTCGGAACAAAAAGTTGACTGTGCGCCCGAGTAAAAACTCGAGCGCGAAAATCCCCTCGAACTTTAAAATTGTTTTTTATTTTTTTAGGTGAAAATTGCATTTATTTTTTGTGTTTATTGGTGATATTGTCCGTTTTGACACACACATATATATATATATATATATTTTTTTTTTCACATATATTTATTTTAAAATTACAAGTGCGAGTAGTTGAGCGTAATTAATTACAAATAGTAATTAATTACTAAAATAGCTTTTGTTTTTTTAGAGCCGCATACGGGAAACCCTCGTGCGTTATCGAGGTTAAGAGCAACCGCCGTAGCTCTTAGAAAATAACCCGGGTTCGCGTTGAAAAAGCTAGCTCACGGGTTGAATAGGCAAACTCTCTCTGCCATCAATACAGATACTACTCGCGCTAATAAAATAAGTTCGTGGGGAAGCGAGCAGCCAACTGACACCGATCATTGCAGTTTGCGGAATCTGCGATACTCAATTGGGCCTATACACAGCCCGAAGAGGAAATAAACGAGGCCATGCAAGCCCTTGGTCTACAGCAGTCAGATCTGCAGTCAGTAAATATGCTGACAGCGATCAAGTGGCTTATGGGCGATTATAGTGCCGCCGATTTCGTGCCAGAGCCGGAGCTGTCGGAGCAGCAAGCGTTTGCTAAACGCGAGCAGTCCCGAAGGGCGTTCATCGACTTAACGTTGATGAACAAGTCTGGGTCGACTATTGCGGATCCCAATACTGACCCAGACCACTCGCACCCGTTCATAACGCTCCTTGATGACCCGATAGTGATGCAGATACTCTCGGAGTCTCGGAGGATGAACGCTCCACAACAAGCACATAATGCATTGGTGGAGCCAGTGGAAGAGGCAAATGGTCAGGAGGGTTCCGGGACAGAGATATTGAGCTCTGCAGCACCCACCGGGACATCTTCAGCTGAAGCCGAGGGACAGCTTCAACAGCAACAGCTCCAACAGCAACAACTGCTGCAGCAGCAAATGCAGCAGCAGCAAATGCAGCAATAGCAGTTGAAGCTGCAGTGATGGCAGCAACAGCAACAACAGCAGGTGCAGCAGCAGCGGCAGAAAGTGCTCCTGGAACAGCAGTGCAGGCAGCGACAATACCAGCGCAACTACGAAGAAGAGTCGTTAGCACGAAATGGGCAGCATGGGTTCTGGCAGCAATCGCGAAACCCGTCGCAGTCGCCGGGATAGCAGTCGGAGACAGCATATTATCGGAGCAGCTACTGGCGGTGATTAAAGCACTCGTCGAGGAGGTTGAAGAGCTTAAAGAGAATGTACGACTACTTCAAGGAGCGCGATATCCAACCTCAAGCACGCACTTGGAGGGAGTTGAACCCCCAAGCACGGGCCGTAGACGAGGATCACAGCATGTGAACTTCCAAGACACGTTCACGTATGCAGAGTTTAACAGCAGCAGTCCGAGTCTCCAGTCCCCAATAGAGGCTGAGAGGAATGATACTAGAAATTCTTCCCAGCGCCAGACAAGGAATGGCGTGACCCAGGACCCGTCTGACAGGCATACGTATTTGCCTCAGCAGACGAACCGTGATGTGGGTCATATAGTCCGAAAATGGCAAGTTCCCAGGGTCCTCAGAGGAGCAGAGCGTTGAGTTATTCCTCACGAGAATAGAGGAATGCAGAACTCTAGCTAATTTGACACACGACGAGGTACTTTGGTCGTTGTCAGAGCTCCTAACGGGGGTAGCAGCCACCTGGTACCGGAGTAACCGCAATACATGGCGATCGTGTCCAGATTTCAAAGAGGCCATAACGCACATGTATGGCGGGGACAGGGGACATCAGCAGCGCGTCCTGGCGGAAATAAACGCGAGGACTCAAGGCAGAAATGAACTTACGCGTGATTACGTAGTAAATCTAAAAGCCATGATCCTCAAGTTGGTTGCGGTGCCTAGCATTGCTCAACAGTTAAACGTGTTGCACCGGAACATGCGGCCAGAACTGCAAAAGATGTTAATGCGAAATAAAATTACGAATTACCGAGGGCTCCTGGACCTGGCCAGGGAAGCCGAATTAGCGCTCGCGGCAGATAAGGTGTATCACTCGCCACCACCGCCCGAGCGCACATACATACCAGAATTTGCCTATGTGCCCACTGAGCCGCCCACGAATCAGCGGAAAAAGCAGAAGCCAAGCGTGGCGGCGATGGGGCACCAACAGCACGAGCCTCGAGAGAGCCTCGAGGCTATATTCCGTCGGGTCATGACCGAATGCTTAACGGCCTTGACAAAGAAAAGCACCGAAGAGAACAAGGGGCAAAAGCCTAGCCCGCCGCCAACCAGAAAACCTAAGAAGAAGGGTAACAGGGAAAATAGGCGGCGGGAGGGCGGGCAAGTTACGAACCAGCCTAGTGGGGGTAGTAGCTCGACCCACCAGGCTAGGCCGCAAAGTCCAAAAAATAACGGACCTCCACAAAGGCCAGAGAGAGAGTAGTAGCTCAGCTGATCCGTAGCAGCCTGGCACCAGTAGGGACACATGCAATAGACGTCGCATCTGCAGGACCCATTAAACAGAAGTACTACCCTGTATCTCAGAAACTCGAGGAAGAGATGCACAAACAGGTGGAGGAAATGCTAGTGTCGGGAATAGTAGAAACGTCGACAAGTGGCTGGTAAAGTCCGTGGTAATGGTACGCAAGTCAAACGGGAAGTTCCGTTTCTGCGTGGACTTCAGAAAAGTGAACGCAGCGTCAAGGCGAGACGCGTATCCGTTACCATACATGGAAAGTATCTTGCGCAAACTGCAGAAAGCGCGATACATCTCCACCTTGGATTTAAGCAGTGCGTACCACCAGATACCAAAGAGACTACGGCCTTCACCATGCCAGGCAAAGGGCTTTTCCAATTTACGAGAATGCCCTACGGTCTTTCGTATGTCGGAGCGTCCTTCCAGAGGCTGATTAACAAAGACATCAGCCCCGAACTCGAACATTTTGCTTACTCGTATCTCGACGCTATAATAATAGTCACAGAGACATTCGAGGAGCATAAAGAGGCTCTAAAAAGGGATACAGGACGCGGGCCTCACAATAAATCGCGAGAAGAGCGTCTTCTGTCGCGATGAGGTCCAATATCTCGGGGTCATCGTAAATAGGGGGCCTCGTGGTATAGAAAGTTTTTATCGAACTTCGCCACAATTGCTGAACTACTGACCGGATTAACGAAAAAGGATCAGAAATATGAGTGGTCAACGGCAGAAGCAGAGGCCTTCCAAAAGCCAAAAGCGCTAGTAGCTTCTGCACCGATTCTACAGAGACCGGTACCTAACGCGCAGTTCGTGGTGCGAACTGACGTGAGCGATACAGGTCTGGGAGCGGTGCTATACCAAATAATTGACGGCGATGAAAGAGTCCTAGAGTTCGCGACTCGAACTCTGAGCGCAGCCGAGAGGAATTATAGCGTGACGGAACGAGAATGTCTAGCAATTCTCTGGGCAATTAAAAAGTTCCCTCCGTATATAGAGGCCTACGGCTTCAAGGTTATCACGGACCATAGCAGCTTGAAGTGGCTCCGTGACCTCCAAAACCCGACCGGCAGGTTAGCTAGGTGGGCTTTGGAGCTGCAGAACCGCAGTTTCACGGTCGAACATCGAAAGGGCTCGTTGAACAATGTCCCAGATGCCCTTTCACGGATGTTCGAGGAAGAAGAGCCAGCAGTCGCCGCGTTAGAGCTCGAGCGCGATACAGACGACCAGTGGTACCTCAAGATCGTGAAAGAGGTTCAACAGAAGCCGCGCGACTTCCGCACGTTCAAGCTGGCGGGGGGGAAACTGTACAAGTATAACCCTAATGAAGTCATAGACGAATCTCTGGGCGACGACGATACATGGAAGTTAGCAGTCCCTCACGAAAAGCGACGCGAAGTACTGAGAGAATGCCATGACTTCCCAACTGCTGGGCACTTGGGCCGCGACAAAACTCTAGAGAGAGTAAGGCGGAAGTATTATTCGCCACATATGTCTCGAGATGTGGCCAGATACGTGAACCAGTGCCAAATTTGCCAGCAGTGCAAAGACGAACAGCACGCTCCAGCAGGATTCATGGGATGTCGCATTACAGAACGTCCATGGCAAATCGTGGCCAGCGACATTATGGGTCCCCTCCCTAAAACCGAGCACGGCCACGAATACATTCTCATCTTCCAGGACCTGTTCACGCGCTGTATCGAAGTAATTCCGATAAAAAGGGCAGATGGCAAAGCGGTGATAAAAGGGCTCAACGAACGAGTATGTCTGCGGTTCGGAGTCCCCGAGGTGTTTCTCTCCGATAATAGGACTGAACTTAATAATACACCCTTGGAGGCATACTTAAAGGAGAGAAACGTGCATCACACGTTTACACCACCATATCACCCTCAAGCCAATTCTGTGGAGCGTGTGAGCCGAACGGTGAAGACCATGATCATGTCTTACGCTGAGGAGAATCACCGGTCCTGGGATGAGCATCTGAATGAGCTGGCGTTCGCGTATAATACGGCAGGACACAGCTCTACCAAGATAAGTCCTGCCATGCTCATTTGCGGCCGACAGCCTGATCCACCGAAGACACTAAGGCGGGAGGAAGACAGGTTAGCCGAAGAGCAAGGGCAGCAAGAGGCGATAAATAATTGGGTGGCGCGCATCGACAAACTCCGCGAATTGCATGTTCGGCCGAGGCGCAAGCGGAGCAGGCGAGACAAGCCAAATATTATGACGCTCACGTCGACCTCCAGAATTCTGACTAGGCGATCGTGTATGGAGAGAGAATAAGGTACTATCCTCAGCAGCTGAGGGGATTTCTGCCAAATTAGCCCCGACGTACGCGGGGCCCTACACGATTGTGAATATTCTAGGCGAAAACACCTATGAGATCCAAGGTGAGGATGGTCGAACGATCAGTCCCGTCCATGCGCAGCAATTCAAGCAATACATCTCTGCAGACGAGCCCAAGAACTGCTTGGACAAAAGTAGTCAAGAAGTAGCCCAGTCACTACCGCCGAGGGACTCTTCAGCCGACCGTAACGTGCCAGCGGGCAACAGAGTTAGCCAGGGTAATGTACAGCCTCGGGCGAAGGCTAAGAGGCGCGGTCCACCTCGTAAGACCGCACTATTAGTTAGGCCAGCAAAGCGTGCGAGTGACGGCCGACCTACGCGTGCGGTCGGTCCAACAGAGTCCACGCGAGGCCCAGGGAGGCCAAAGGGCTCGAAGAAGAAGCCTGCAACTACTGGTGTCGGGCCAATTAGCCCCCGTCGAACCCGAGCGTCCAAAAAGCGCTAACTGTGCCGTCCAAGAATTGTGATGTCCGTACTAACCCGTGTTCCCGTGTTTGTCTTTGTTTTGCGATTCTCATACTCACCTCTTTCCGGGATCAATTTTCCTGTTGCAGGACATGCCAGGCCTGACTCCAGAGGTAGCGGAGACGGCGAAGCGGGTGATCGTTGGATTAATCCAGTGTCAACCTGACCCCGCCGTCATCGACTTACTGGAGCAGGTGGTGGAAGGGATAGATACGATGACACTGAAACCTCCACCAGTGGAAGAACCCTCCACCCTGGTGATTGAGGAGATAGAGACACCGGAGCCCAGAAGGGGATCTTCAAGGCCGGCCGACACAGGCGCCGGTCCGTCCCCGCTCCGGCGACCTCATCCCCCGAAGGAGCAGCGGGAGGAGAGCGGGACCCGGCCTCAAGAAGAGGCACCAGCCGAGCCGACTGGTGCTGGCCGAGTCCCCGAAAAGGAGGCAGCCCGAGCCCATCATTGTGCGCCGGAAGTTGACGCCGGCGCGGCTCGGGGCGCCAAAGGAAAAAAAGAAGATGCTCTGACCCAGACCCCAAAAGGAGCACCGGCCGATGAAGTCGGTGCGGCCTGGGTCCCGGTGGAGCTGGCCCTTGAGGAGGCGCGGCGCCTCAGAGGGCTGCGGAGGACGCTGTCCTGGCCGCGCTGGAGGATTTTCTCCAGTGCCACGGTGAGGCCGGCGAGCGGCAGAGGCCAGGGCCGCCAGGCTGCGTTGCGCCGCCTTGCAGAAGGAGAAGGAGGCTCGTCTGGCACGTGCGCAGGAGCGCATGGAAGAGGCCAGGCGAGCCAGAGAAAAGGCGGAGGAGACGGCGTGTCGGGCCAAAGAAGAGGCCCAGCGTCGACTCCTACGAGAAGAGGAGCGCCTGCAAAGGACGCTTGAAGAAGAGCAGGCGGCCCGGGAGGCGTTAAAAGCACAGGCGCTTCCCCGGTGCTTCACGTGTGGCGAGCTTGGGGTAAAGAAGTCGAAGCACTGCTCCAACCAAGCTCGCCACAAGGGGCACCGGACTTACTCCCGGGCCAGCTGAAGAGGGTTAAACCCAGAAGAGTTTTTTTTATGTTTTTTTTTTAATAAAATTGAAAAAAAAATCCAGTGACTCCAATTCTTCCTAATTCTCTTTTTGAACCTCATTCTACTAAAGCCTTACCACCCTACGTATAGGTACGACGACGGCCATGGATGGCAGAGCTGCTAACAGGTCCCCTAAGCAGCGTCTGGCGGGCGGTGTAACGCGTGCGTGAGTTAGGTAATTCGAGATTCGAATTACCCGCGCCGAGCAGGCATGCTCACTGGGGGCGCAAGCGCGCGAGCATTCTGACCGGATTAGAACGGTCTCGCGAGGCGTATTATGCCCGTCACGTACCCGCGAAGCTGCTACGGCTTTATGCGATTCACGGCAGCCATCTTCGTGTCTGCCATCGTGCCGAGAACATCTCTCCAGCGTGTCTCTCAAAAGTTACCTCGTCCACGCCGTTCTAGATTTTTATAGTTACCGCGAGTGTAGTGGAGACGCCGAGCAGAGTGGATGCGTGTGAAAGAGAGACAGAGGGAGAGCGATCCCGAGCTGCGTGAGCCACACGAGACAGCGAGTGAGGAGCCGGCAGCCAGCACGCCTGCAGACCCAATACAGCGAGTAAGAGAGAGAGAGAGAGAGCGCAACTGCTGTGCGAGCGACGGAAAGCGAGAGAGAGCCGAGAGCACCGGCTGCTCCTTCCAAAAGTAAGTCTTATACTCTCGTCTCTCGCGTGATTATTGTAGAGGCTCGCACGGAAATCGCACCGTGCAAGCTTTCTCTGCCGTGTACGTGCGGGTGTGTGTCAGCCCGCCGTACTTTAACACGGCGCGCGAGATTGGCAGCTTCGCCGCGCGCCGTATTCTTCGCGCGTTTGAATCTTAACTGTCGCGGGCGAACTAACTTATTGTTTCAATCAGCACTTGCTAGGTGCCTGTAATTACTATTGGTTTTAGTATACTGTGATATCTAGTTACTCGTCGCGTTGTTCATTACAACCTGTCCTTCTTCCGGATACCGCTGCCTCCGCGGGAAAATGATTCCGTCGATCGTTTTCATATCTGAGCATAGCGCCCGCGCGCTTTACTCTTTGAGCGCGCGCTTTTAACTCAGCGATCCAATTCGTTGGAAAGCGAAGTTCGCGTGCGATCTTCGCGTTGTTTTCGGGATTCCAGGAGCAGATCCCCGGGCAAGTCATTTTAGTCTGACACTCGCAGCACCGTGTTCTAGGGCATCGCTGGCCTGTGGCTTGTTGGGATTTTACCCCACTAGCCATCCCGTTACAATATGCAATAAATATATATACATATTTACTTATACAGCGTGTCCAAAAAGTCTGGAAACACCCAAATAATTTCTCAGCTGAATTACTATTGGAAAATGTTAAGGTCGCCTTTGTAGTAATTTTTTACGAGGAATCCAATGGTGACCTTGGATTCGACCTTGGACCTCATTTTTGAGGTTATTTCAAGGTCAACCTCATTTTTTTAAATGGTAACCCCTATTTTTTATAGCGGAATCTGAAAGAGCGGAAAATTTTACGTCCGGATATGTATTAAGGTATGAGGTTGAGGTTACCCCCAGAGGTCAAATTGAGGTCAAAGTATGATTTCTTAAAAATTTCGCGAGTTCAGTGGTAAAACAAAACAAACAAAGGTAAGGTTTGGTAAGTTCGAACGAAGACTTGAAGGTGACCTCTGATTCGACCTTGAACCTCATTTTGAGCCTCATTTTTGAGGTTATTTCGAGGTCAACCTCATTTTTTAAATGGTAACCCCTATTCTTTTAGCGGAATCGGAAAGAGTGTGAAACTTTACGTCCAAACATGTACTCAGAACATAGTTCAAGAAGGACCTTGACGTTCATTTGAAGGTCATTTAAACTTAATGACGGTCTGATCTTGTGTAAACTTTTTATCACACTGAGCGAGGTTAATTCTTTAGTAGTTTTCAACGAGAAATCTAATGGTGACCTTGACATTGTCCTTAAAAGTCATGTCAAGTTCAATTTTTTTACATTTAGCGTTACCCAGGAACAACGACGTGGACGTAGTAAAATCTGTTCCCTTTGGGGTGCTTGATTTACGTGAGTCCCCTTGCCTCTCACGATGGGGTGCTTGATTTACGTGAGTCCCCTTGCCTCTCACGATGGGGCGCTTGATTTACGTGAGTCCCCTTGCCTCTCACGATGGGGTGCTTGATTTACGTGAGTCCCCTTGCCTCTCACGATGGGGCGCTTGATTTACGTGAGTCCCCTTGCCTCTCACATTTGATTTTTTTAAACAGTATAACATCTTATTTCAAGTGCTCGAACTGTTCTCCATTCATTTCTTGACAGTAACCTAATCGATGATAGAAAGCACCAACAGCATTTTCAATCATTTCAGTAGGAATGAGAGCTGATTCATCAATGATCCTTTCACGTAATTCATCTAAGTTTAAGGGTTTTGTTTTGAATACACGATCCTTCAGATAACCCCAATAGAAATAATCTAGAAGCGTTAAATCGGGGGACCTAGCTGGCCATTCAATTGCACCTCTTCGTCCTATCCATCGATTAATGAATACTGTATCTAAGTATGTGCGAACGTTTCGTGCATAATGAGCTGCTGCACCGTCCTGTTGATACCATGTGTTATTAAAGTCCTCTCCAGCTATTTCTCTTATAGCAGGAACAATTTGATTCCGCAACATAGTTTCATACTTTTCTGCATTTAAATTGCCATCAATAAAAAATGGTCCTATAATCCTATTATTTAATATTCCAGCCCAGACATTTAATTTTTGTGGATATTGTGACTTGGCTTCTCTTGCCCAATGAGGGTTTTCAACTGCCCAATATCTACAGTTATGCCTATTTACGCTTGAGTCAAGTTGAAATGTAGCTTCATCTGAGAAGACTATATTTGATGGAAAATTTGGATTTTGTACGATGCGTGCCATCATATCATCACAGAATTCAACGCGACGATCGAAATCATCTTCATTTAACTTGTGTATTAGCGTTACTTTAAATGGATGGAACTCTCTCTCTTTAGTATGTTATGAATAGATGATTTACTTATTTCGTGCACTTGAGCAGCTCTACGAACGGAAGTATGCGGATCTTCGCTGAATGTTAACACAACATCTAAAGATTTCTCTTCGTTACCTGCTGACATTGGTCTGCCTGATCGAGGTAAATCGCTGATAGTGCCGGTATTTTCAAACCTTCTAACAGTTTTTTGAACTGTTGAAAATGATAGTGGAGTTCCACCAACCCTAAATGAAGCATTAAAAATATCTCTTACGGCCCTATAAGATCGCTGCATGTGTCCCCAACCTCTCATCATGAGAATCGTTATTCTTTCTCTATCAGTGAGTTTGTTCATTTTTATTACTCTTCGTAGTAGACCTTATCCAAAAATACTTTTTGAGTTGAAAATAAAAAGAACTTTTAATTTTCAAAAAATATGTTTGAAAGATGACCAACCCTTTTCTGTGGTGGTTATGCAATGAATAATAGTTTATTGTCACTCTAACCATACGAAAAATAACAAGTAACAATGTTCAATATTTAAACGCTTCAAAAAATTTTACAATGAATCAGCTCTCATTCCTACTGAAATGATCAAAAATACTGTTGGTGTTTTCGATCATCGATTAGGTTACTATCAAAAAGTGGATGGAAAATAATTCGAGCACTTGAAATAAGATGTTAGACTGTTTAAAAAATTAAAAAGTTTACACAAGATCAGACCGTCATTAAGTTTAAATGACCTTCAAATGAACGTCAAGGTCCTTCTTGAACTATGTTCTGAGTACATGTTTGGACGTAAAGTTTCACACTCTTTCCGATTCCGCTAAAAAAATAGGGGTTACCATTTAAAAAAATGAGGTTGACCTCGAAATAACCTCAAAAATGAGGCTCAAAATGAGGTTCAAGGTCGAATCAGAGGTCACCTTCAAGTCTTCGTTCGAACTTACCAAACCTTACCTTTGTTTGTTTTGTTTTACAACTGAACTCGCGAAATTTTTAAGAAATCATACTTTGACCTCAATTTGACCTCTGGGGGCAACCTCAACCTCATACCTTAATACAAATCTGGACGTAAAATTTTCCGCTCTTTCAGATTCCGCTATAAAAATAGGGGTTACCATTTAAAAAAATGAGGTTGACCTTGAAATAACCTCAAAAATGAGGTCCAAGGTCGAATCCAAGGTCACCATTGGATTCCTCGTAAAAAATTACTACAAAGGCGACCTTAACATTTTCCAATAGTAATTCAGCTGAGAAATTATTTGGGTGTTTCCAGACTTTTTGGACACGCTGTATAACTAATTGTTTTTTTTTTAATTATCAAGAATTCCTTCCCAAACAATATTTTCAATTTCTAATGAATTTTCTGAATTATTTTGTATATATATATATAAATATGTTACCTGGATTTCTACATCGTGGTAAAGCAGCATATAATTGACCGTGTGAGAATAATTGCCTTTTGATGTATAACCCTACATAATCAAAACCTTGTCCCTAAGATTTTTTAATGGTGATGCAAAATGCTAATGTTAATGGAAACTGTTTTTTTATAAAGAATAAACGGTAATGAAGAAGATTCTCCTGTATTTAATGTAATTCTTGGAATAAAAAATCGATTACCTACTTTTTCTCCTGTTAATATTTCTGCTTCAATATTATATCTAAATAATTTGGTTATTTTAAGTCTAGTACCGTTACACAAACCTTCGTGTATACTCAAATTTCTAATTAACATAACAATAGCATTAACTTTTAAATCTAATTTATGAGGTGGCAAACCTCATAAATATTGTTTAATGTTTCTATTGGAAAAAGTAAATGAATGTTGTCATCACTTTGATCAACACCTTTATGAGTCGCATAATCTGTACTATAATAAGTCTTCTTATCACCATTTAATAAGATTAAAATTTTTTTATTCCAAAATTTAATATCTTCATTACGAGGTGCTAAAATAACACGATCATAATCATTTATTTTATTAATATTTTTATAAATTTGTAAGCAAACATCGTTAGTTCTCCAATTATTAGGTATTATAAAAGGATTTATATTACCGTCTCCAATTTGTAATAATAATTTTGGAATTCATTATTCTGAGAACGAATATTGGGTTTTTTAATTTGAAAATTTTAAATAAATGCCAAAGTTCAGAATATTTAATAGTGCAATTCAATTATAGCACTTCTAAATCCGTTTTTCATTACTGGGAGTATTTGTCGAAAATCACCTCCTAAAATTATTAATTTTCCCCCAAAAGGAAAATCGTTTGTACATAAATCTCCTAAAGTTCTGTCAATAATTTCCAAAGCTTTTTTGGGTATCATAGATGCTTCATCCCAGATTATGACTTCTGTTTCTCTTAATTTCTTTTTATCTGATTCTAATTTTAAAAAAGAATTTTCAATACTATTTAAATCTAATGGTAATCTAATGATTTTATGAGTAGTCATTCCTTTGGGTAATAGAATAGACGCTATACCAGTCTAAGCCATTGATATAATATTTTTTCCTTTTGATAGAAAAGAATAAATTAAAGTTTTATATAAAATGTTTTACTCGAAACTCCAGGACCGTCTATAAAATTTATTTTATTTATATTTTTTATAAGCTGTTTGAAAATAAATTTTTGATCTTCATTTAATTTTGTAAACATATCTTCGAATATTTCCCTACTAATTGAAATTATTTTACTATCGTATTTTATATCATTTATGATGGGATCAGGTTCAGGTAATCCAAAATCTGTACAAGATGAATCTTCCAAAAATAATAATCTATTTATATGATCTAAAGCTAAGTTAACTTTATTTTCATGAAAATCTTCACTAAAGTATTTTTTCAATTTTCCCAAATAATATTGGCTTGAATATTTTCTGTTAGTAGAAACGAATTAAAAAATTTACGTAATTGGAAAGATAACATGATACGATATGCTTCTTCAAAAATTTTTTAAATTTGTAAATCGTTTTCTATTAAATCCATTGCAGTCGCAGCTTCTTTATGAGTATTATACGTTAGATTTTTATATGTACGTAAATCTTTAAAGGAAGTAGCGCCATTTATACGACTTAATATTAATTTTAAAGCGAATCTTTCAGTATCTTTTGGAGATACTATATTTAAACGTCCAATAGCATAATGTTTTTGTTCACGTTCACGTTTTACCCAAACTTTTTTTGCGTTAAATATATAATAATGCGGTATATTAACGCATTTTATATTATTTGCAAATTTATCATTTTTATTCAAGTCAAACTACGCTGTTAAAGTTGTTTTCCAATTATCTATTTCATAGAGCATCTATTTCATAATTTTCTTCAAAAACAATTTTTTGTTGATTTTCTGTATGAACTGCTAAACGGATAACAGTATGACTCATTCCACATAAGGGAAATTTTTGTAACCGCCATGCTGCTTCCATTGGGCTCAAGTACCGGCCATCAATATATTCAGTAATTTCATCATATATTCCATTTCTTTTGTCATCATTATTTTTTAGTGTTCAAACAGCTCTATCACTACCTATATGTATATAATCAAAAATATATTTGATGCTTTGAATTGAAGCACAATATTCAACATTAATATGACATTTATATTTTTCTAATAAAAATTTATTGTAAGGAACTACCATTGAATTATCTACTGGAATAATTTTTTTACTTCCTTTAAGTCGATATGTGTAATTATCAGAAGAATTATTTGTTCGTTTATATTGAGAATAACCATTTTTTTAAAATGTTGTTGACGATTGAAAAGGCTTAGGAAAATTTTTTTTACAAACGTCTTTACATTTATCGTCACACGGAGAATTTTCACTATGTGGTCCATGTAACATATGTTTTATAACTAATTTTTGTAATTTTTTTATCATTATTAGAAGGAATCTCAGCAGAAATGTGTTTATTAATAGCTTCTGGTGTCATTAGTTTATTTTTGTGATCTAATGTTACTACCGGATGTGCATAGGGTAATTCTCTTATCTGAAATTCAATAGTATACACATAAGCTAATGCATTTCCAAAAATTTGATGGTTTTCTATATCTTTAAGTAAACACTTAAATTTTGTATAAAGTAATCTAACTGTAATATTTGGTTTATCATTGGGCGTAGTTCCGATAGGAAATGTCGTTAATACATTTTTTAATTCTTTCCACTTAGGATTACACGTCATAGTTATAAATAAATCGGGTCGACCAATATTTCTTACTATTGCCATTGCATATTGATAATGTTGCTGCATATATCTAGGACTACCTACATAAGTTGCTGGTAGTACAAAAATATTTCCTAGTCTTTCTTCCTTTTCAAATCATTCTGATATATTTAATGCACTATTTATAACATGATCTCCCAAACCTTGATAACATTCAGTATGTAATTTTTTTTGTTTCTGACTAAAATAATTCATTCTATTGTTTTCTATCATGATATAGGTAGGTAAAAAGAATTGTTAGGTTAGTCACCCTCCAAATAAAAGTGGATTGAAATTTTCTGAATTTGATCTGTAAGCTAATCTCTAAGAATAGTCCTGTAATATTGTTAGAAAGTTTTCTTTTGAATCATACGGTTTTTTAGTACAACCAATACTCCAGCCGAAATCTCCTGAAGGAAAAAATAATGGAAATATCATTGGGTTAACATGATGTGATAATTTACTTAAATATGTGTATTCTTTCATTAGAACTATTTTTCGGATAAACGTATAGATGATAATTATGAGGGATTCCTGATTTGGAAATAATTATAGCTGCATATTCCGGCGTTAACGGTTTAGTATAATTATGTTTTTGATTATTATTCTTACGAACGAAATAGAATTTATAATTTGAAAGTTTCTCTGTATTAGTTATTTCGTGAAAATATTTATACTGTTTAGCATAAAAATTACTATTTAAGACTTCAGTCAATAATTTTAAATGTTCTTGAGTTAAATCTTTATGACTCTTTATTTTCATTTCAATTGCAGTATTGTCATAATATAATATAATTGACCACACGAAGGTTCTGCATTTTTTTTGGTAATAAAGTATTTGGCGTTATATGACAAACTTGTCTTTGAATTTTTAAATTATAAATAGCTTTTTTCTTTTCGTATTTTACGTTTGCACTAAATGTAGCAAAGCAAAATAAGTTATTATAATGTCTGATTAAAGTTCGAAAATTGTTAACATATAATAATAGATTCTTTAGTGTTTTATTATCATACTTTGCGGAGACAAAATTATTTTACCCGTACTACAACAAATTGATTTATTATTTTCTTCTTTCCAATATACTGCCGAACAAAATTTACATACAGAACTCATACTACTAAAATATGATTCATACTCTAAATTTTTATTTTTACTACATTTCTGTTTATTTACTTTTAACGTAGAAAAGTATGATGACGCGAGATGTTCGAGGACGTGCTCGGCAACGCCTCTCCTACAATATATATATATATATATATATATATATATATATATATTTCTCTCCTGCTGTCTCTATCTCTCTCTTCTTCTCTCTCTTTTTCATATATATATATATATATATATATATATATATATATATATGAAAAAGAGAGAGAAGAAGAGGGAGATAGAGACAGCAGGAGAGAAAGAACTAACGAAGGCACTCAATCCGTCTCTCGCCGTTTTCTCATGCTCTGTTTGCAGTTGCTGCACTTTTCTTTGGGAAGAAAAAATACGGACAGCGTTCGACTTGTAATTGAACTGTCAAATGAATGCGCATACGCCGCGCTGCGCTCGCGTGAGTTTCGTGTTATCCTTGATTTGAATAATTAAGAAGTTTCCTTTCAAAAAGTTGCTCTGTAATTAATTGGTCTTGTTAATTGCAGAGAAAAGGCGCGCATTATAATAAATGCACGAACGCGCTTCTTGCGCTGATGGCAGGACGGTGGCATAGTTTGTTTTCAGAAAGCAGTCTGTTATTTGTGTATCGAGGTGAAGAACTGACAACGGAGCGATGCAAAAGTTGTCGACAGAAGTGTTTTCTGCATCACAGATAGTTGTCATTAGAGGGACAATGCGGTCGGACGCAGTGGGACGCGGAGGGACGCGGAGGGTTAACGACTCAATTCAGCTTACAACTATATAGTATAGTAATATATATATATATATATATTTATTTGTATGGAACGTGACTTATGCAGACAATTTCTGAACTGGTGCGAGACTTATGCTGACTTTGCGGTACTTATGCGGTCGTCGGCATAATTTTTACGTGTTAATTTTACATAAGTATTAACTGGCGATGTCAACATAAGTTCTGTTTCATATATATATATATAACAAACAGGAAGTTTGAGAAGTTTAAAATACAGCTTAATACAGTGTAATACAGAAAAATACAATCAGGGTGGCGGGGGAGTTCCAGCCCCTCTGATTGTTGTTTTTTAGTGTCTTTTTAGTGTTTTTTATAAGAAAGTATAAGAAAAAAACAAAATAGGCAGTTTGAAGAGCTCCTCAAACTGCCCAATATGTATAAAAATGCTTCCTTAAAGTGACATTTTAACATATTTTTATATATATATATATCTATATATATATATCTATATATATATATCTATATATATATATATTATATATATATATTATATATATATATTTATATATATATATATATATATATATATATATATATATATATATATATATATATATATATATATATATATATATATATATATATATATATATATAGGTCTATTAGTACCTACAGCCCAGAGTTCCCTATGGCATTTATGTATATATTTATATATAAGGTACCCATTTTTGCCCTTACAACTATATAATATTGGATGATATTATACATTTCTCGAAAGGGGTTTATAAAGCCCTTTTTTATATATAGGGGTTTATCGAGCCCGATTTTGATTATGCAGCCCGGGCTTCATAATATTTCTAAATATAGGGGTTTATGCGGCCCGACCTAGAGTCTATAACTCCAGGGCCCATTATTTCTTTAGTCACTTGCCATAGGGAACTCTGGGCTGTAGGTACTAATATACCTATATATATTTCAGGGACTATCGCCAAAACTAACAAATGTCCCCGAAACCAACGTTAAACATCTGGAATGTCCTGGAAACTAACATATATATATATATTTATGTTTTATGTTAGTTTCCAGGACATTCCAGATGTTTAACGTTGGTTTCAGGAACATTTGTTAGTTTTGGGGACAGTCCCTGAATCTACATATGTTTAACGTCAGTTTTGAGGACATCGGCCCTCAAAACTGACGTTAAACATATGTAGATTCAGGGACTGTCCCCAAAACTAACAAATATATATATATATATATATATATATATATATATATATATATATATATATATATATATATATATATATATATATATATATATATATATATATATATATATGTTAGTTTTGGGGACAGTCCCTGAATCTACATATGTTTAACGTCAGTTTTGAGGGCCGATGTCCTCAAAACTGACGTTAAACATATGTAGATTCAGGGACTGTCCCCAAAACTAACAAATGTTCCCGAAACCAACGTTAAACATCTGGAATGTCCTGGAAACTAATATAAAACATAAATATATATATATATATATGTTAGTTTCCAGGACATTCCAGATGTTTAACGTTGGTTTCGGGGACATTTGTTAGTTTTGGCGATAGTCCCTGAATCTAAATATTTTGCCGCCATTTTCAATTTTAAAATATATATATATATATATATATATATATATATATATATATATATATATATATATATATATATATATATATATATATATATATATATATATATATATATATATATATATATATATATATATATATATATATATGTTAGTTTTGGGGACAGTCCCTGAATCTACATATGTTTAACGTCAGTTTTGAGGGCCGATGTCCTCAAAACTGACGTTAAACATATGTAGATTCAGGGACTGTCCCCAAAACTAACAAATGTTCCCGAAACCAACGTTAAACATCTGGAATGTCCTGGAAACTAATATAAAACATAAATATATATATATATATATATATGTTAGTTTCCAGGACATTCCAGATGTTTAACGTTGGTTTCGGGGACATTTGTTAGTTTTGGCGATAGTCCCTGAATCTACATATGTTTAACGTCAGTTTTGAGGACATCGGCCCCCATAAGAGACATTATTTCTTTAGTCACGTATAGGTATACAGTAACATGGGGTCCTGGGAACTAACGTTATACAAGTTTATATATATATATATAAGTATATTAGTACCTACAGCCCAGAGTTCCCTATGGCAAGTGACTAAAGAAATAATGGACCCTGGGGTTATAGACTCTAGGTCGGGCCGCATAAACCCCTATATTTAGAAATATTATGAAGCCCGGGCTGCATAATCAAAATCAGGCTCGATAAACCCCTATATATAAAAAAGGGCTTTATAAACCCCTTTCGAGAAATGTATAATATCTTCCAATATTATATAGTTGTAAGGGCAAAAATGGGTACCTACGCTCACCACCCCCTCCGCCCCCTCCACTACCCTCCACCACCCCTCCACCTTCCCTCCACCACCCCTCCACTTTTAACCGTTAAATTCTTTCAAATTATACGTTATTATGAAGGGCGTCTGCCCCTCCACTCCCCTCCACCCCCTCCACTCCCCTCCGCCCCTCAACTCCCCTCCCCTCCCCTCCACCGCTCCACCCTCCTCCACTCCTCTCCACGTCCCCTACACACCTCCTCCACCTACTCCTCCACATACCTCTCCACCTACCCCACTACAACTAATCTCTTATAGATATGTTGCTGAAAATTGTATATAGGGGGTATCGAGATTCGCTGATTAGGATTAGGATTAGGAATCTGAACTCAGATTTTGAAAATTCAAAATAGCGGAACGAAAATGTCTGCCGCATATTGAAATATTACTGAATTTTGCTGAAAATTGTATATACGGGATTTCTGGATTCGATTATTACGAATCTGAACTTAGATTTTAAAAATTGAAAATGGCGGCAAAATATTTAAATAATACTGGATTTTGCTAATAATTGTATTTAGGCGATTTCTAGATTACGAATCTCAACTCAGATTTTCAGAATTCAAAATGGCGGATCGAAGATGTCGGCCACATATTAAAATATTACTGTATTTTGAAGGAAGTTGCAATAAAACGATCAACGAGGAACCAAGAAAAATTCATTTAAAACTTCGTTTATTGGCCGACGTTTCGGTACTAATATTAATACCTTGATCAGGGCTAAGAAGGGAAAAAAATACATAGTTAAAACATATATACAGAATATTTTAAGCAAAAGAACCCATTAACACTTTTTTTGTTCTAGCCCCCTTTTTGCAGACGTAGTCTTGGAATTTCTTGAAGATAAATGCTTAGTTTCACTAAAAAAATTCGATTATTTTATATAAACGGTATGTCGATGATTGCTTCTTAATTATTAAAAAAGACTTGATTAGAAAAACTTTAGACACTTTTAACTCATTTGATCCGTTTTTGCAATTCACTGTTGAATTAGAAGCAGAAAATAGCATTAGCTTTTTAGATCTAAAAATCATGAGAGAAAATAACGACATGGCAAAAACAAATTGGTACAGAAAACCGACTGCCTCCGGAAGATACATAAACTATTTCTCTCATCACCCTACGCACCAAAAAATTGCAGTTATCTATGGTTTAGTCGACAAAGCAATTAAAATTTCACATATCTCTTTCCATAAAGATAATTTAAAAATAATAAAATCCTTTCTTATTCAAAAAGACTATCCTCCTACATTCATTGCAAAATATATTAAAAAACGTCTGCACTCTTATAATAATAGTCAATTCTTAAATTATAATAAACAAGATTACCGCAATAAGACCTTAGTCATTCCATACATAAAAGACTTAAATAAAAAATTATGCAGCACTATGAAAGATGTCAAAAACCTACAAACAATCAGTAAAAACATAAATAAGCTTAAATTTACTAGACTCGGAAAAGATAAACTAGATCCGCTCGAAACTGCATCTGTCGTTTATAAAATAAACTGCAAAGATTGCGATGCCTCTTACGTAGGCACCTCAAAAAGGAAGTTAAACAGACGTGTATACGAACACAAATACGCGGTCTCAAAATCGTTAACGACCTCCGTACTCTCAGAGCACGTTAAAAAAACTGGACATAAAATAGATTTTGAGAATACACACATAATAGACACCGAAACAAACTTCCGTAAACGCACTTTTTCAGAAATGTTGCACATACACTCGCAAAATAACAGCCTAAATCGAATGGACGACACTAAGAATCTCAAGTACATTTATAAAAAATCCGTTGAAACAACCAATAGACACTTCTGCAATAATGAAAATAACAATAAACGCTGTTAGTCGTATGATCTCCAGTACGCTACTTGTTGGCACGCTCCCTCTTCTCTCACTCTCAGAATTTGAATTTGCGAAAATTAACGTCCCCCCTGTACCTACAGGTATATAAACCCTGGAAATTTCGCATTTCTCTCAATGTCGAAAAATGGGACTCCAGAGTGCAGGATGGGTAAGAGCTCTAGCTGTTTATTGTTATATTCGTATAGAATTTTATTTTTCGTTAACTTAAAATCAAATTTTCAAACTCGAATTCTTTTCAAAATGTTCTAGTTAAATAAAATTCGCTCACAGACGTTGCACTATGTGCTATATCATTACTTGATCGACGTCACTTATGTTTGTCTACGAACCATGGTGTAAACTTTCGTTAATTTTTTAGGTCAGTAAAATGCCAAAAAAAGTGTTAATGGGTTCTTTTGCTTAAAATATTCTGTATATATGTTTTAACTATGTATTATTTTCCCTTCTTAGCCCTGATGAAGGTATTAATATTAGTACCGAAACGTCGGCCAATAAACGAAGTTTTAAATGAATTTTTCTTGGTTCCTCGTTGATCGTTTTATTGCAACCTCCTTCAAAATTTACACTTTGGAACGTACGAGTCATCATCTCACATTACTGTATTTTGTTGAAAATTGTGTATAAGGAGTTTTTGGAGTCGCTTATTACAAATCTGAACTCAGATTAAGAACATTCAAAATGGCGGATTCAAAGATGGTGGTCACATATTGAAATATTATTAGATTTTGCTGAAATTTGTATTACCTTAAAACGGGATTTTTGGTTTCGCTGATTAGGAATCTGAACATATATTGTGATAATTCAGACTGGTAGACGCAAAATCGCTAACAAAAATTGAAATTTTACTCGATTTTGCTGAAAATTGTATATAAGGAATATGTGGATTTGCAGATTACGAATCCCAACTCAGATTTTCAGAATTCAAAATGACTGATCGAAGATGGAGGCGAAATATCCTAAAACTACTGGATTTTGCTGTAAATTGTATATAAGGGGTATCTCGATTCGCTGTTTACGAATCCCAAATCAGATTTTCAGAAATCAAAATGGCTGATCGAAGATGGATGGGTTTCCGGGTTCGGCAATTAGGAATCGTAACTCATATTTTGAAAATTCAATATAGAGGACCCAAGATGGCTTCCAAAAATTGAAATATTACTAGATTTTGCTGAAGATTGTATATACGGGATTTCTGAATTTGATTATGACGGATCTGAATTAAGATTTTAAAAATTCAAAATGGCGGCAAAATATTTCAATTATACTGGCTTTTGCTAAAAATTGTATATAGGAGGTTTCTATATTCGCTGATTATGAATCTGAACTCAGATTTTCAAAATTCAAAATGGCTGATCGAAGATGGAGGCCAAATATTCAAATATTATTGGATTTTGCTGAAAATTGTATATAGGCGTATCTGGATCCGCTGATTATGAATGTGAACTCAGATTTTGAAAATTCAAAATAGAAGACCCAAGATGACAGCCAAAAATTGAAATTTTACCGGAATTTCCTAAAAATTGTATATAATGGGTTTCCGGATTCCCTGATTAGGAATCTGAAATTAGATTCTGTAAATACAAAATGGCTGCCAAAAATTGAAATATTACTGGATTTTGCTGAAAATTGTATGTTGGATATTTTGATTCACTGATTATGAGTTCGAATTCAGATTTTCAGAATTCAAAGTGGCGCATCGAAGATGGAGGCCAAATATTCAAATATCACTGGATCTCGCTGAAAATTGTATATAGGCAACCCATCTAGATTCGCTGATTACGAATCTGAACTCATATTTTGCCAATTCAAAATGGCTGCCAAATATTGAAATATTGCTGAATTTTACAATTGCATATGGGAAATTTCTGGATTCGCATGATGATGAATCAGAATTCAGATTATGAAACTTCAAAATGGCATACCCAAGATGGCGGCCAAAAATTGAACTTTTCTGTTTTGATAAAAATTGAATATACTAAAGTTCTGGATTCGCTGATTACGAATATGAACTCAGATTTAAAAAATTCAAAATGGCAGTAAAATATTCAAATAATATTGGATTTTGCAAAAAAATTGTATATATGGGGTTTCCAAATTAGCTGATTACGAATATAAACTCAGATATTGAAGATTCAAAATGGCGGAACGGAAATGTCTGCCACGTATTGAAATATTACTGAATTTTGCTGAAAATTGTATATACACGGAAAGAAGCATTCAGAGCTATAGGCCGTGAGTTATAACAGAGTAAGCGGGTACCTTCTCTGCCACCGTATGACGGCGCGACATTCAGGTATGTCAACGATGGTCTCTAGGCAACGCTATACGGGGTGACTGCCGCAGTCGTCAGACGTGCCACTCACGCTTTCCGCCGTGCGCGTTAAAGCTTGAACTCAGTGATAGTCACGGCCTACAGCCGTGTCACGCGAGCACCGTTCATTGAAATGACCACAGTCACAGTCATAGACGCATATGTCACGACATCCGGCGATGCTATATGGCACGCTATTTTTTCTCGCACGTCACGGGCTACAGCTGTGAATTCTTCTTTCCGTATACGGGATTTCTGGATTCGATTATGACGGATCTGAACTTAGATTTTAAAGATTCAAAATGACGGCAAAATATTTAAATTATACTGGCTTTTGCTAAAAATTGTATATAGGAGGTTTATATATTCGCTGATTACGAATGTGAACTCAGATTTTTAGAATTCAAAATGGCGGGTCGAAGATGGAAGACGAATATTCAAACATTGATGGATTTTGCTGAAAATTGTATGTACGGCATTTCTAGATTGGATGATTACGAATCTGAACTCAGATTTTCAGAATTCCAAATTGCCAATCGATAATGGCTGTTACATATTGAAATATTACTAGATTTCGCTGAAAAATGTATATACGGGATTTCTGGATTCGATTATTACGAATCTGAACTCAGATTTTAAAAATTGAAAATGGCTGTAAAATATTTAAATAATACTGGATTTTGCTAATAATTTTATGTAGGGGATTTGTAGATTACGAATCTCAACTCAGATTTTCAGAATTCAAAATGACTGATCGAAGATGGAGGCGAAATATCCTAAAACTACTGGATTTTGCTGTAAATTGTATATAAGGGGTATCTCGATTCGCTGTTTACGAATCCCAAATCAGATTTTCAGAAATCAAAATGGCTGATCGAAGATGGATGGGTTTCCGGGTTCGGCAATTAGGAATCGTAACTCATATTTTGAAAATTCAATATAGAGGACCCAAGATGGCTTCCAAAAATTGAAATATTACTAGATTTTGCTGAAGATTGTATATACGGGATTTCTGAATTTGATTATGACGGATCTGAATTAAGATTTTAAAAATTCAAAATGGCGGCAAAATATTTCAATTATACTGGCTTTTGCTAAAAATTGTATATAGGAGGTTTCTATATTCGCTGATTATGAATCTGAACTCAGATTTTCAAAATTCAAAATGGCTGATCGAAGATGGAGGCCAAATATTCAAATATTATTGGATTTTGCTGAAAATTGTATATAGGCGTATCTGGATCCGCTGATTATGAATGTGAACTCAGATTTTGAAAATTCAAAATAGAAGACCCAAGATGACAGCCAAAAATTGAAATTTTACCGGAATTTCCTAAAAATTGTATATAATGGGTTTCCGGATTCCCTGATTAGGAATCTGAAATTAGATTCTGTAAATACAAAATGGCTGCCAAAAATTGAAATATTACTGGATTTTGCTGAAAATTGTATGTTGGATATTTTGATTCACTGATTATGAGTTCGAATTCAGATTTTCAGAATTCAAAGTGGCGCATCGAAGATGGAGGCCAAATATTCAAATATCACTGGATCTCGCTGAAAATTGTATATAGGCAACCCATCTAGATTCGCTGATTACGAATCTGAACTCATATTTTGCCAATTCAAAATGGCTGCCAAATATTGAAATATTGCTGAATTTTACAATTGCATATGGGAAATTTCTGGATTCGCATGATGATGAATCAGAATTCAGATTATGAAACTTCAAAATGGCATACCCAAGATGGCGGCCAAAAATTGAACTTTTCTGTTTTGATAAAAATTGAATATACTAAAGTTCTGGATTCGCTGATTACGAATATGAACTCAGATTTAAAAAATTCAAAATGGCAGTAAAATATTCAAATAATATTGGATTTTGCAAAAAAATTGTATATATGGGGTTTCCAAATTAGCTGATTACGAATATAAACTCAGATATTGAAGATTCAAAATGGCGGAACGAAAATGTCTGCCACGTATTGAAATATTACTGAATTTTGCTGAAAATTGTATATACACGGAAAGAAGCATTCAGAGCTATAGGCCGTGAGTTATAACAGAGTAAGCGGGTACCTTCTCTGCCACCGTATGACGGCGCGACATTCAGGTATGTCAACGATGGTCTCTAGGCAACGCTATACGGGGTGACTGCCGCAGTCGTCAGACGTGCCACTCACGCTTTCCGCCGTGCGCGTTAAAGCTTGAACTCAGTGATAGTCACGGCCTACAGCCGTGTCACGCGAGCACCGTTCATTGAAATGACCACAGTCACAGTCATAGACGCATATGTCACGACATCCGGCGATGCTATATGGCACGCTATTTTTTTCTCGCACGTCACGGGCTACAGCTGTGAATTCTTCTTTCCGTATACGGGATTTCTGGATTCGATTATGACGGATCTGAACTTAGATTTTAAAGATTCAAAATGACGGCAAAATATTTAAATTATACTGGCTTTTGCTAAAAATTGTATATAGGAGGTTTATATATTCGCTGATTACGAATGTGAACTCAGATTTTTAGAATTCAAAATGGCGGGTCGAAGATGGAAGACGAATATTCAAACATTGATGGATTTTGCTGAAAATTGTATGTACGGCATTTCTAGATTGGATGATTACGAATCTGAACTCAGATTTTCAGAATTCCAAATTGCCAATCGATAATGGCTGTTACATATTGAAATATTACTAGATTTCGCTGAAAAATGTATATACGGGATTTCTGGATTCGATTATTACGAATCTGAACTCAGATTTTAAAAATTGAAAATGGCTGTAAAATATTTAAATAATACTGGATTTTGCTAATAATTTTATGTAGGGGATTTGTAGATTACGAATCTCAACTCAGATTTTCAGAATTCAAAATGGCGGATCTAAGATGTCGGACACATATTGAAATATTATTGGATTTCGCTGAAAATTTTAATTCAAACTGGTGGACCTAAGATGACTAACAAAAATTGAAATTTTACTCGAGTTCGTTAAAAATTGTATATAGTGAGTTTTCGGATTCGCTGATTAGGAATCTGAACTCAGATTTTTTAAATATAAAATGGCTGCCAAAAATTGAAATATTACTGGATTTTATAATCAATAAGTTACAAATAAAATCAGAGCTGACGTAATGAACTACATATATATTCTGCATTATTTTGTTAAATATAATATACTTAGTATTTTAAAAATTAATAAATCTTAAGAATAATGTTTTTAAAAAACATTACATAAATTTTAAATGAAAAAATAAGTGTTTCATGATATTATGTAATAGAAGATTTTCCTCATTCATTATTATTAATATTTATCTCTAATAATGGGGGTTGGCGAACGGAGCGAGCAGGGGCGAAGCCCCCCTAGTTTATATATATATATATATATATATATATATATATAAGCTAATGCCGCAGAACCTCTTCTCTCTCTCTCTCTCTCTCTCTCTCTTTCTCTCACTTCTCTCTACAGTCGAAGTGAGACGCTGGGCCTCGCTGCGCGTCGCATTTCGCTGCCGGCGGAGCCTTCTCTCTTGCTCCTTCGCGGTCCCTTCTGCCGGGCGCTCGACTGCAGCCGTCGTTGCACGGGTGGCTGGCTGGTGGCGGTGATAACGCGCGGGGCATGGGGCACACTCTTCGCGGTGCGGCACTGGCGGAGCGAGTTGGCGCGTGCGCACCTGTTGCACGGCAGGACTGAACTCATCATGGCCGCGGCGTCCCTTCGGAGCGCCGCGGCGTCGTCCTTCTTGCTCCGCCTCTCGCGCGTCCCGCTTGGCGCGCCGTGAGTCGCGATACATGCAAGCGCGCGAGATTCAAATCTCGCGACGCTGTATGCGCTTCTATTATACCCTTACGCATGCGCTCGTTGCACCCCCCACCCAGATTTAGCTTACCCTGGACGTAATATCGGGGAAAAGGAAGGGCGCAGAAGTGAGGCGTAGTTTGTTGCAAGTATTTGGGGGAGGAAAGAAGCGCCAGGATCGCAACACTACGGAGGCTTGCGGGGACGACTGCATCCCCTACGAGGAACATTCGGGGCTCCCAGTCCTACCGAAGGTGGTTCAGCAGGAGCCGTAGTTGCACCGCGCGCTCTCAGCGGTCTCTCCCGCGTACTTTTGGGGATCGCTCCAGTCTCCTGAGAGTCGGGCACTCCCCCCGCGGGCGCCGTCTCTCAGTCGCCTTCCACGTCGACTTCATTTGACTCAGGTGACTCGCCGTGATAGGGTTTAAGCTGGTCCGCAGCCACTACCTTCTCAATTTGGCCGCCCTCACCTACTAGTCTGTAGATGTTGTAGCCTAGCACGGCCGTAATCCAATACGGCCCTTCAAACTTAGGGGCCAATTTAGTCGCGATTCCCTTCGCGGCCGAGGAGAGGGTGTGGCTGCGTTTCTAGACTCTGTCCCCCGGCTTGAAGTTTGACTCTCGCCTGCCTGCATCGTCATAGCTAGCTTGGCGGTCCTGAGCCGCTCTCGCTTGCGGGGTGGCTCGCTGATGAAGGTCTGGAAGGGCGTCAAGCCGCTCCTTCCAGTGAGCCAAACGTTCTTCTTGAGCCGGTGTCTCTGCCGCAACCTCCTGCAGCCTACGCTGCGTGCCAGGGGGCTCTGTCTGCCTAACGTAAAGCAACATGGCGGGGCTGACTCCGGTAGAGCTATGCACAACCGTATTCAGGGCGAAGAGAAGTTCCGTAAGCTTCTCGTCCCATGTTGTGTGCCGCTCCTTAAGGTAAGAGGCGACCATCATTTTTAAGTTACGATTGGCGCGCTCCACCGGATTAGTCTGTGGGTGGTAGGTGGGAGTATTGGAGTGATGCACACCTCGCTCCCTGAGGAAGTCCTCTACGACCCGGTTCTTGAATTCGGTGCCGTTGTCAGAGAGGAATGCTTCCGGGCAGCCGAACCGGAGGAAGACCTTCCGGTCCAGCTCTCCTACCACCGCCATAGCGTTGGCTTTACGTATCGGCGAGGTCTCCGCCCACCTGGAGAAAAAGTCTTGGAATAATACTATATATTCGAAGACCTTCGAGATGCGGGGCAGTGGTCCGATAATGGCTTCAGCGATGACCTACCAGGGTCTGTTGATGACTCGTCGACCCATGAGGCCGGCTGAGGCTCGCTGTTCAACCTTGAACCGCTAGCACGTTTCGCAGTTGCGCACGTACTCTTGCGTTTCCGCATAGTAACGTGGCTAGTAGTAGCGCAGAGCTACTCTGGCAAACGTCTTTTCTCGTCCGTGATGGCCAGCGGTGACGTTGTCATGGCACTCTTGCAACACCTCGCGACGATGCTCTTCTGCTACGCCCAGCTTCCGGGCATCCTCATTGTCGCCGAGGGTCGCATCTACGTCCAGGTTCGGTCGATAGCGATAAAGGTTGCCCTCGACGAGTTTGTCGGTTGGAAAATCGTTGGGTTGCTCTCGGACCTTGGCGCTTCACTCTCGATACCACGTGTCCTCGGTGTCCGTTGACCAGGACACCGCAGACACCTCCGGGCCTTTCTCATCCTCGTACATCCGAGAGAGGGCGTCGGTACAGGGCAATATATACATTGCGGTATATATATATATATATATATATATATATATTTCGGAAACCGGTACTTTTGAGGATCTATAGTTTTTTTCTCCTGAGTTCGTATATGCTTGACTAAAGAAATATCTCCCTCGCTGCGTTGAAGATATTAATATAAATCCTCAAAAGTACCGTTTCATACCGAAGGAATTTTGAGCATGTCCTCAAAAGTCCAAAAAATCCTCAAAGTAGCGAATCCGTGCTGACATAGATCCTCAAAAGCCGCATATATATATATGGGTCGTTCCTGTACTTTTTTTAAAAAGTGTGCGCGGGGTGTCGCCGATTTTGTCGACGATTTTTTTTATGAAAGTACATATAAAAAAAATAGCTTGTACAAAATTTCAGCCCCTTATCTCATTCCTAATTCCTGCTGGAATTTTTTTAAACCCTGATTTTGACCTGTTTTTAGCCAGTTTTCAAAAAATTCTAAAAGGCTGAAATTTTAACAAAATGAGGTCGGTGAGGTCTCATTTTTTTTGTCTTTCTTCAAATTTTAAGAAAAAAAAACACTGATATGAAATGATGATTTAGGTTTTATTGGCGATCTGTGATATGGCCATTGCATTTCATCATTTTTAGATCATTTTTAAACCTCTATATCTCGTAACTGGTTCCACATTTTTGAGCTCACTAGGTCTCATTTTTTTTTGTCTCAACGAGACCTTTAATTTCTTTTTTTGAGGACCTAAATTGATTGAATAGACTTCAAGATACAGCCCTTTGAAGTTGACGTTTTTATCAAAAATCGCGAAAATCAACCGTGTTCATGGTCACAGTGCCAACCGAATTTTAATTAAAAATCATTAACAAAAGTATTTTTCATTAGAATATGATGTTATCTAACTATACTCTTTTCCTATCATAGGAAAAAGTCAAAAAATAATTTTCTGTCGAGCATTATAATATCTAATTTTTCGATACCTAAAATAATCAAAAATGGCTCTCTACTGACATGAATTCTACCATCTTATAATTATTTTTGACACGTATACGTAACATAGGTACAAAGGTGGTTCCTAGACCTTTAAAATCCGTAGTCGCTGATTTTTCTAGGACCACTAGAGCCAAAGTTATAGCCGTTTTTATAAAAAAATATTTTTCAAGGGGTAAAATTAGAGCTTGTGAAATATGGAAAAGTTTTATTTACAAGATCAACCATAAGTTTGGCATAATTGTCCTAAAAAAAGTGCTGAGGCTGCATATTTTGAAGATCTTAGGCCGTGTCTACACTATGCGAGAAGCACGTGTGATCAGCCCAAGCGATGCGAGCAAGCCATGCGCGCATGCGACGCGAGCAAGCGATAGTAATGGCTTTAGGTTGATTAAATTACCTATGCAGACTTTATAGATAATTAAAGTTAATAAGAATTTAAGTCAATTTTTTTTTTGTAATATTCATTTTATTTTAACTATTTTATAATCATTATCAAACGAAGTAAGTTTTGCTTTTAATGTTGAATCATCAATGGGTATAAAGCAGTGATATTTTCTTCTATTCTGTATAGTTCGGGTCAATTTAAAACGGCATTCTAGTACTTTACCCCTTTTCTCAATTGTTTCTTGACTCACCCAAATAGATCTAAAAACCAAATATTCTATATTTTTATAACACATAATGATTTATTATTCAAATACATAATCAAATAATATAGTCAAAAAATCTAAATTATATTATTTTTACCTTATTCCATCAATATTTTCACTAACGTAATCATACATGTCTTTTGGATTTAAAATTGGTTTTTCTGATGTTCTTTGTAAGGATGCCCTGCGTACTGTTCGTTTAACCACTCCTCCACATCCATCACACGGACTTTCCCATGGCTAGTAGAAAAAAAGTTGTGCGACTTAACTTTTAAGCCAAAATCCTCCTCATGATGGCA
Organism: Torymus aiolomorphi; assembly: GCA_036365515.1. Lineage (NCBI taxonomy): Eukaryota > Metazoa > Arthropoda > Insecta > Hymenoptera > Torymidae > Torymus > Torymus aiolomorphi. The sequence goes on along the minus strand of CM070876.1, from coordinate 101,226,862 downwards.
GGTATTAATGAAATTGTTCCTACAGTAAATAAATACTATCTTGAAGGTAAAAATTATAAAAAATAAAATAAATCTGTTTAATATTGCGTACATAATAATACAAATTATTTGGTCTTGCATCGTAGAAGTTGTTGCTTTTTTTAAATATGATATACAGAAAAAATAAAGAACTGTTTTAGTAATTTTATCTTTCAAGCTGTTTTCTACATAATGTAAAATTTATCTCGGGTGTAACCTGCAGGTCCAGGATCTTTATGGATTTTGATGTTCTGAGTCTCAAAATAGTTTTTCATACAAATTAAATATACTTTCAGAATATTACTTTGACATATTCTTAATAATTAAAATTAAATTTTTTCAGATCATTTAATGAACAAAAATCTAAAGGTGTCTATTTTGTTCATATAATACGTATTAATATACTACAATAAAAGTACTCTTACTTGTTTTTGTATTGGGTAGGTGCTCCATCTGACATATAATGTACATTCTCAATAAACGGAAAATCTCGTTTTAGAAGTGCAATGAGTTGCCCTTGAAAAGTGTTAACTGCACAAGCATCGTGTTTTAAACAATCACTAATAACACATACAGATAAGGTTTGTAATTTGTCGTTATTGTCTTCTGTATAATACACTACAAACGGGTGTACAGTTGCTTGTGTATTATTAAAATAAAATGCTTGGATCGAATCTTGACAAACAAATAAGAAATTTGCAGCAAAATCTTGAAGTATAATACATGTATTTGGAGTAATAATTGTTTTGCAATGTTTTAAATAACATTTTTGCATTTCAGTCACATAATGATGCTTTGTTAACTCCCATAAGTCATTGGCTAAATTTATAAGAAAATTTCTTATAGGTTCTTTTACCATAATAAGACTGACTCTATTATTAGATTGTGATTCAACATTATTTACCCAATTATGATATTCAATCTCTGAAACATCTTCGCATGAGCTTGATTCCAATATTTTCAGAATTTCTGCTTTACCAGGACAGTTTTCACAAAGATGTAGCATACAATCGCTCCAATCTGTTGAACAAACACAATCATTTAAAATTACTCGGTAGGCTAAATTTTTGTTGATGGCAGACAATTTTAATTTGACATTTTGGTGTATAGGACATACACAAATTGTATGTGTACCAGGTGCTCCAGCACTAATACATTCTTTTGGCTTTAAAGAAGCAAATATACTGAAACCTGGTTTGCGCTGATCTTTAAAATGCTGTTCATATTCTTCTTCCACCCAATTGTTGTATAGATCCTTCAAATCATACATCAACAGTCTTTTTTGTAACTTCTCTGTGATATTAGTAATAGGATTTTTAACACTGATGCAATCTTCAATGCCGCTACATATTCTACTATTGTTTTCATCTCTATAATACTGAGTTACAGATTCTCTAACTTCATTAGAATGAATGCTGTACACTTTACGCTTAATAGTTCCTAAGACACCTGGAAAAATATATTTTGAAATTAATTTCAAATAGTGTATACTTAATCACAAAATAAAATCATAATAACAATATTATTTTTTTTAATTTAACGATTATCAAGACGATAAAATTTAGCTCAATGTTTATTCTATTTTAATTACTATGGCTTGTTATATTGGAAGAAAAGAAATAGTTTAGAATTAATTTATTTTTTTTATTTTTTTTTTATATTAATTTTAATAGTTCTTTTAAAATCCAATAATTACTTTATTATTTTTTATCTAATAATGAATAACGAAGGGTACCCCATGTTAAGATAGGCAAAATGCCACTATTAATGAAAGCGAAAAATGACAGTGATTTCATAGAAGTATACTAAAAAAAGAATTTTCTACGATTTTTCCGGGGACCTATCTCCCCTCCTTATACCAGTAAGGCCTAAAAATCGCATTTTTTGGAAATTATTTTTTTCTCCCGTTCCTCAATGTTAAAAAATTTAAAAAAAAAATACGAGATTACAGCTTGTAAACAGAGAGAACATTGAGATTTGTCAAATATAGATTCTTTCTAATTAAATCGGATTTCATTTAAATGTTTAAATTACAATTCATGTATTATTTTACTTAATCCGTAAACAATACTTAAGCAATACGTAAGCAATACGTAAGTAATACATAAATAATAATACTTAAGTAATAATACATGAGTAATATAAATAATTATGAGGATTTTAAATTAAGTATTTTATAGGGGTACCCTTTATCATTATAGTTGCTTGAACAAAAATTACATAGATTTTAATAAATTAAACTAAAATTTTCTATTAATAATTCTCAAGTGTAATATAATATATGTAACCTAATGTATAAAGGATTATCGATTCTATATGATTACACTATGTCTATAATCAAGATATTAAGAATTTATTACAACCCATTTTTTAACTTACCTACAGTAATTTTAGGTTCTTTTGCTTTATTAAACATATAACGTGAACATTGGAAATAATGTTTTGCTTGTTCAAATTTCCCAATGATTTGGAAGTAAGGTCAATAACGATATTTTTTTACCAAAATTAGTTTCTTCATTATAACACTTAATTATGTTTCCAATCATTCCGTGAAATGACATACTATCCTCTTGTAGCTGTTTAAGATTGCATGGAGTTGGCAAATTAAGATTCAATGTTTTATTAACTGTTGTACAAAATATCTTATTCATTGATTCTAAAACACTGTATGTTTTATTTTCCAAGCGATAATCACCAAGTTTCTCTCGTTTAAGAGGAGGTTCATCAAATCCATCGAGCATTTTATTTAAACGTTGAAATCCTTGGCTCAATAATATATCTTCTGAACTTTCTGATGTACACACTTGGCTACTTGAAGAAACTTGACTACTTGAAGAAAGCTGCTCATTATTATTTACGTTTAAACCATCATTCCCAGTGTTTTCATCTTTTTCTGCATTTTTTGTTATTATTGATGTAATTTTGAACTCACAGTTTTTACAGTACTTATTACCTGGATCTAAATTTATATTACAAATGTTAGGAAATTTATCACATTAATCAGCACTAATCATTACTAAATTATTCTCAATGGATTTTGAATGATTATTAAAACAATTGCAACACTTCCTTTGTCTACTTGTATATCGAGTATCATATTTATGAAGATGATGGTCGCAAATAAATTTATTTTCTACATTAATATAAAAATTTTTAATCCTAAATGATAAATACAGCTTTAATTCATTACTAAGATTACTAATTAGATTACGAGATTTATTTCTTGTGTAATGCTCTAAATGACATTTATCATCCTCATGCAATTCACCAATATAGCACATCATTTTCTTTCAATTCCTGAGAAGATAACACTTACAAAACACAATTGTACAATTTATAAAACTCAACCGAACCAATACTGATATACTTGGTAATAGTTCCTCAACTCAACTACCTTCACAATTCTACTTAGAAATATTCATTTCATTTTTATTGTAACTTGTACTCATTGTTTAAGGACATTCCGTGCCGTGTGTCGTGTAACGGATGACGGGTTCACGGGTGTCTCGCACAGAAAAATGGATGTCTGTCATCTATTAACTTACGTCAACACAGGTTAAATGAAACTATCTATGTATGTTTCATTTAACCTGAGCTTATACGTATAACGCACGTAAAACTATAGAAAACCTGCATTTAAGACCATGTCTATACTAGGTATGCGAGAAGCGCAACCGGTGCGCGCATGCGACAAGCCATACGTTTTGCACAAAGTACTTGAAATACTTAAAATGATAAATAATATCGTTGTATACGATTGAACGTAAACGTGAGTTTATATTATTAGGGTTTGTCAGCGAGAAGAAATAAACAGGAAAATTAGACTTCAAGAGTCTATGCAACCAACTCTACTCGAAAGTGAAAGTTGATTGCAGAAAAAGGTATCAACACTTATGCGTACGAGTAAACAGGCAATAAGGCATTGTATAGGTAAAACAGAAAGTGGTAAGGTAAAACGAATGTGCATAAAGCACATAGCGACTAGGCGCCGCAGGACTCTATTTAAGCCCGCTGGGTGATGTTTTTCATAGTGGGAGCGCATCGGACGCTTGCCATCTAGCGGGCACTTTGGATACTTCAATCCCGAACAATCGTAGTAGATCAGTTAGTAGATTTATATTTAGCGATAAATAATATCGTCAATAATATCGTAGTGAAATGATATTATTTATCATTTTAAGTATTTTAAATATTTTGTCCAACACGCATTACTTGCTCGCATCGCTTGGGCTGATCGCACGTGCTTCTCGCATAGTGTAGACACGGCCTATGATCTTCAAAATATGCAGCCTCAGCACTTTTTTTAGGACAATTATGCCAAACTTATGGTTGATCTTGTAAATAAAACTTTTCCTATATTTCACAAGCTCTAATGTTACCACTTGAAAAATATTTTTTTATAAAAACGGCTATAACTTTGGCTCTAGTGGTCCTAGAAAAATCAGCGACTACGAATTTTAAAGGCCTAGGAACCACCTTTGTATCTATGTTACGTATACGTGTCAAAAATAATTATAAGATGGTAGAATTCATGTCAGTAGAGAGCCATTTTTGATTATTTTAGGTATCGAAAAATTAGATATTATAATGCTCGACAAAAAATTATTTTTTTACTTTTTCCTATGATAGGAAAAGAGTATAGTTAGATAACATCATATTCTAATGAAAAATACTTTTGTTAATGATTTTTAATTAAAATTCGTTTGACACTGTGACCATGAACACGGTTGATTTTCGCGATTTTTGATAAAAACGTCAACTTCAAAGGGCTGTATCTTGAAGTCTATTCAATCAATTTAGGTCCTCAAAAAAAGAAATTAAAGGTCTCGTTGAGACAAAAAAAAAATGAGACCTAGTGAGCTCAAAAATGTGGAACCAGTTACGAGATATAGAGGTTTAAAGATGATCTAAAAATGATGAAATGCAATGGCCATATCACAGATCGCCAATAAAACCTAAATCATCATTTCATATCAGTGTATTTTTTTTCTTAAAATTTGAAGAAAGACAAAAAAAATGAGACCTCACCGACCTCATTTTGTTAAAATTTCAGCCTTTTAGAATTTTTTGAAAACTGGCTAAAAACAGGTCAAAATCAGGATTTTAAAAAATTCCAGCAGGAATTAGGAATGAGATAAGGGGCTGAAATTTTTCACAAGCTATTTTTTTTATATGTACTTTCATAAAAAAAATCGTCGACAAAATCGACGACCCCCCCGCGAACACTTTTAAAAAAAAGTACAGGAACGACCCATATATATATCTAGGGGGGGTACCCCCGCTACTCGCTCCGCTTGTCAACCCCCCAATTTTGACAAGTAAATAATTTATTTATTTGCAACGTAGATATTTTTCATATGTTGTATTAATATGGTATTTTTCATATTTTGTATGGATGATAGTTTATACAAATGTAACACTTTTCAACGTAGATATTTTTCATATTTTGTATGGATGATAGTTTATACAAATGTAACACTTAAGAGTAGTTCTTAATTCTTAATTTCTGAAACGAAAGAATAGATTATTGAGATTTTTCATATTTTTTATGGATGATATTCAGTACAAATGTAACACTTAAGAGTCGTTCTCAATTCTTAATTTCTGAAACGAAAGAATGGATTATTGAGAACACTACATTAATTATATATTAAGAAAACATATTGAAAATTATATATTTTATTCTATTTTTTCCACATCACCTTGGAGGTAAATAGAAAGATGCGTTTTATTTTTAAGTGGTATCCCCAGTAGGCCTAATCTACTGTCTTTGTCACTATAAAATTTCAGAAAACATTAAAATTGTTACAATAAAAGTATATTTTTTTATAATATAATATATATTTTGTAAAATTAAATTTATTAATTAAATGATTTGAATTACCTGATAATAAGTTAAATTCTTCGAAATGTTTTATTCAATTTTTTAATTGTTTTTTTATTTCTTATTTTTTTTTTATATTTAATATTTTCTGCCCCCTCGCCCCCCCCCCCCCCTCAGACCCCCTCGTGACCCCCTCAGGCCCCCCTCATTTAAATGTTCACTTAAAAGTTTATTTTTTTCATGTATTTTTCATATGTTTTATTAATAAGGTAGTATATACAGACGTAACGTTTAAGGGTAATTTTGAATTCTTAATTTCTGAAATAAAAGAGTAAATTATTAAGAAAATTACGTTAATTATATATTAAGATATATTTTATTCTATTTTTTCTACATCACCTTGGAGGTAAATAGAAAGATGCGTTTTGTATCACGCAGATCCCCGTCGCCCGCCTCGCCCCCTTCCCTCAGACCACCCTCAGCCCCCCCTCAGTCCCTCCTCAAAATAACGTAAAATTGTGATTATTTCTACGTTATTTTGAGTATGGTAGAGCCCCCCCTCACCCCCCTCGCCGCCCCTCGCCCCTCACGCCGCCCCGCACCCCCTCGCAAACCCCTAATACCCCCTCAGACCCCCTCGGGCCCCCCCTTAGACCCCCCTCAGACCACTCTCATTTAAATGTTCACTTAAAAGTTTATTTTTTTCATGTATTTTTCATATGTTTTATTAATAAGGTAGTATATACAGATGTAACGTTTAAGAGTAATTTTGAATTCTTAATTTCTGAAATAAAAGAGTAAATTATTGAGAAAATTACATTAATTATATATAAAAATATATTTTATGTATATTTGATATATTATATAAAATTAATAATTTAGATTTTTCATATGTTTTATTAATAGGGTAATATTTATAGATGTAACGCTTAAGAGTAGTTTTGAATTCTTAATTTTTGAAATAAAAGAGTAAATTATTAAGAAAATTACATTAATTATATATTAAGATATATTTTATTCTATTTTTTCCACATTACCTTGGAGGTAAATAGAAAGATGCGTTTTATTTTTAAGTAGTATCCCCAGTAGGCCTAATCCACTGTCTTTGTCACTATAAAATTTCAGAAAACATTAAAATTGTTACAATAAAAGTATATTTCTTTATAATATAATATATATTTTGTAAAATTAAATTTAATAATTAAATGATTTGTATTACCTGATAATCAGTTAAATTTTTCGAAATGTTTTATTCAATTTTTGAATTGTTTTTTTATTTTTTTTTTTTTATATTTAATATTTTCTGATATGCTATGTCACGGGGTGTATTTTCGGACTAAGGCACGTTTCACCTGCGTACCTTAGCGGTTCAATTCCATATCTCTTGGTTCAACTCCCGGAGATATAATAGCCAGATTATGCAACGGACGCTACAACGTCGTGCAATGTTCACCTAATCTGGTTACTTACCGTGCAACACGCAAGTCGAAGACTTGCGCTTTGTTTCTCACCAGTGACTCGAACTCTCCTCTCGTTCACTGGTTCGTGTGCCGGCTGCTCAGATGAAACGATACGTTTTCTCTTACGTAACGACCGCGGAGGCGGCGGGGAACGGGGAATGACTAGGTCGCGAAATAATAACTCGAGAGGTTAAATGTTAATAATAAAAGACTATTGTTTATTAAATAAAAGAAGTTGTGGTGTGACAATGGATCAGAAATATAAAAGAAATGAATTTAGGTTTGCGTATTCCCTATCTAAACGGTGCGCCAGCACGTTACCTCTGACGTCAGCTGCCTCGGAGACTGACGTCATGCTCGCGGTAATTTACGCCGCGCACGTGAGGTATAATACGCCTCACGTGTGCGGTACTCTACGCGCGCGCTCACCGAGTAAAGCGACGAAGTGTGAGAGCAGTCGCGATCGCCGCGCGACGCACACACGTATAAGTGTGAGAGAGAGGGCAGACGGCAGGTTTACACGTGAGCACACCTGTTGTGCGCACTCACCGGCTTTGAAAAAGCCGGTGGTTTGACCTCGCGTTTAACCTTGATGAAGTGCGAGCCCGATGCCTACACTCTCTCCTCGCACTTTCTCTCACCGCACGAGAACGCCTACTCGAAGCCGGTGTCCAGGTACGACGAGCCTGGACAAGCGGTTACGCGGAGCTAATACGCGGCGCGGAAGAATGCGTGCACGCTTACCTTTTACCCAATTTAGCAACGGCTCAAGTAGTTGATCGGTCTCGGACGTGTCTGGTCTTACTTCCTGAGTGGTATAAAAATCTTGATGCTGCGGTGGAGCAGACACGAAAAGTGCTATTACTTCCTCCAGACACTAAGTGGTTTGAGTGCGGCAGGTGATACTAGCCTGTCGCACTTGAACTTTGCACTTTAACGCGCGAAAACCGCAGAAGTACTTCAATACACTATTTTTGTATATCACGAGCAAAACTCTCGTGATTCGCGCTCTGACACGGTACTTCTCTTCAAAAGAACGAACGAGTCTTCTTTTAATAACAGGCGAAACAAGGTGGAGCGAAATCAACAGCGGTTGCAGAATACCGTAGCGAACTATAAGATGGCCGTCGCGGCTCGCCGCGGTCCGCTAGTCATCACGTCGATGCAGCTCAGATTCTGCATCGACGCGCCATCTCGCGTTCGCGCGCATGAGTTACTTCAACTACGGCTTATACTCGACGTCGGTGCGGCAGGCCGTGACAGCTATTTAAAATTTTCCAACGTTATTTGTATATTCCATTGTCCTAAATGAAAGAAAAAATATTGTTGTTTTAATTAACCAAAAATTAATTAAAAAAATTAATTAATTAATAATTATATAAAAATTTACCTAAAAAACAAAATTCAATTATTGTAAAGAAAGATTTTTAAATTGTTCTAAAATTTTGTCAACTTTAAGTTTTCCAATTTTGAGTTTTGTATTTTTATTGTTATGTTGTTATCTTTTTTTTTTTTTATTGATGATTTAGTTTTTTTAATTTATCTTTTTCAATAATTTTATCTGATTCTAAATTAATCATGTATTCCATATAATTTTGTTCATATTCTAAATAGTCTAAAACTAATAATTTATTATGTATTTATTATTATTATTAAATAACGAAGAAATATATTGTTGTTTTTTATAATTTACTTTTGTTCTGTGTAGTCGACATATTCTAAAAAGAAAAATATTTGAAAATTAATTATCGAAAATTCTTTTCCAAACGATATTTATAATTTCTTCTTTATTTTCTGAATTATTTTCAATAAAAATTTTATCTGGGTTTTTACATCTTGATAAAGCTACATATAATTCACCATGAGAAAATAATGGTCTTCTAATATATATTCCACACTATCAAAACTTTGACCTTGTGATTTATTAATAGTCATAGTAAACGCTAATATTAAAGGAAATTATTTTCTATATAAAATAAATGGTAATGATGAAGAATTGCCAGTGTTTAATGTAATTCGGGGAATAAAAACTATGTTTCCAGAGTTTTCACCTGTTATTATTTCTGCTTCTATGTTGTATTTAAATAATTTAGTAATTTTTAATCGTGTTCCATTACATAATCCATCGTTAATACTTAAATTTCTTATTAACATTACAATAGTATTTATTTTAAGTTTTAATTTATGTGGTGGTAGTCCTTCACGTATATTGTTTAAAGTTTCAATCGGGTAATTAATATAGATGTTATCATCAGATAAATCTACATCTTTATGAGTAGCATAATCTAAACTATAATACGTATTTTCTTCAGTATTATAACGGAGTTCCAGGATAAAATATGGAGAAAATAAGAATCTCGGTTTTCCGTATTCTATCGAACTCGTTTGACTCTCGTTCCCGCGAATTCGTGCATCTCGAGCGTTTGTTGACATCGCTCGAACGATGTATTCGCGATCTGCGCGGGGGGCTGCGCGACTTTGGCGGTTGCAAAGTCGCGCCCGATTCATTTTTGAATCAGATTCTCTCAGGCTGTCAAACCGCGCGTACGCGAGTTAATTTGATCGTCCGCGAAGAAAACGGTATCGTGCGTCCTCACCGGTGCAGAGCAGCGCCCGTACACGTACCGACCACGAAGAGCAGCGCACGTGAGCAATCCGAGCCACTCCTGGGGTCCGAAGCGTCTGTAGGTGAACGCTGGACGTTAGGACTCGGCCTGAACACTCCGAAGTCGACCGGAGGATAAGGCCTGACGCAGGAGCGGATTAGTGAGCGAGCGACGAGAGGAGTGCACTCCTCTCCCGGTAAGCCTCTTTGTACTTCCCGCGCAGCGATTTATTTGTGTATTTTCGACTCGCAGCGGCGAGTGGCCGGTGGTGCGTTAACCGGCCCAGCGAAAATAGATACCTTGATCCGCCCGCGCCGAGCGGCGGATCCCGTCTTCTTGTCGGCGCGCAGCGCGACGCGTTTTTGATGTAAATGATTATTTAGAAAAGACCTTGTTATTGTGCTGTGAAATAATTGAGGCTATTCTTCATTTATTGACCTTAACCTAACCTTCTCCCAGATACCGCCGTCTCCGCGGGAAAACGACTCCGCTGGTCGTTTTCATATCTGAGCATAGCGGCCGCACGCTTTACTCTTTGAGCGCGCGCTTTTAACTCAGCGATCCAATTAGTTGGAAAGCGAAGTTCGCGTGCGATCTTCGCGTTGTTTTCGGGATTCCAGGAGCGGATCCCCGGGCAAGTCATTTTAGTCTGCCACCCGCGGCACCGTGTTCTAGGGCATCGCTGGCCTGTGGCTTTTTGGGATCTTACCCCAGAAGCCATCCCGTTACAGTATTTAATAGTTTTAAAATTTTATTATTTAAAATATTTGCATCTTCATTATGTGATGTTAATATAACTCTATTTATTGATATACTACAATTTGTATTTTCATATATTTTAAAACAAACATCGTTTGTTTTAGAACTATCAGGTATAACAAATGAATTAAATTTACCTTCTCCAATATCTAATAAAAATGAAGCAAATATGATATCTTTTGAACGGATATTTGTTTTCAAATACATTATATTAAATAATGACCAAAGATTTGAATATTTTATTGTTTCTTGAATTATTGTGCTTCTACAACCATTTTTAACAACAGGGAGTATAATATATAACAGGGAGTGTAATAATGTTCCTCCGAATGGTAGATTATTATTACAAACATCTTGTAAAGTTTTATCAAATGTACGTAATTCTTCAAAAGATGTTGCGCCTGTAACACGATTTAAAATTAATTTTAAATGAAATCTTTCAATATCTCTTCGAGATACTACATTTAAACATCCTATAGCAACATGTTTTAGTTCTCGTTGACGATTTATCCAAGTTTTATTCTTAAAATTATAATATTTTGGTATATTAACGTATTTAATATTTTTTGCATTTTTATCTTTTTTATTTAATTTAAGCCACGAAGTTAATGTAGTTTTCCAGTTATCTAGAGCTTTTTCCTCTTTATTTTCTTCGAAAATTATATTTTGTTTATTTTCGGTGTGAATTGCTAAACGTATTACGGTGTGACTTCTACCACATAAAGGAAATTCTTGTAATCTCCATGCTGCTTCCATGGGACTCAAATATCTACCATCTTATTATGTTTGAGATCGTCAACTTCTTTGTAAGTTTGACATATCTGTGGTTGCATCCTTTTTATGACCCCAAAAACCTCTGAGTAACAATTTTCATCGACATTCTTAAAGATTTAAATCTTAGATACAATTCATTATGGATTAGGCTTACTGGGGATACCACTTAAAAATAAAACGCATCTTTCTATTTACCTCCAAGGTGATGTGGAAAAAATAGAATAAAATATATCTTAATATATAATTAATGTAATTTTCTTAATAATTTACTCTTTTATTTCAGAAATTAAGAATTCAAAACTACTTTTAAGCGTTACATCTATAAATATTACCCTATTAATAAAACATATGAAAAATATAATTTATTAATTTTATATAATATATGAAATATACATAAAATATATTTTTATATATAATTAATGTAATTTTCTCAATAATTTACTCTTTTATTTCAGAAATTAAGAATTCAAAATTGCTCTTAAACGTTACATCTGTATATACTACCTTATTAATAAAACATATGAAAAATACATGAAAAAAATAAACTTTTAAGTGAACATTTAAATAAGAGTGGTCTGAGGGGGGTCTGAGGGGGGTCACGAGGGGGTCTGAGGGGGTATTAGGGGTTTTCGAGGGGGCGAGGGGGGGGGGCTATACCATACTCAAAATAACGTAGAAATAATCACAATTTTACGTTATTTTGAGGAGGGACTGATGGGGGCTGAGGGGGGTCTGGGGGGGTCTGCGTGACACAAATAACGCTTAGGACTATATCATATAGATATATATATATATATATATATATATATATATATATATATATATATATATACAATTAGGGTTTTCTGCAATAAAAGTGGGTAAGGGCGCTCGCTGCGTGCTCGCCATTGTCTACATTGAAACGTCGCTCTCAGTATTGGCTAACACCACGACGCCTGCGGCTCCCGCTTTATGTTCCTTCGAATTTTACCTTGGTATCAGAAAAAATTACGGAAGAAATGGTTGTCAAAGTAACCCTAAAGGTCCCCGAAACTACAGGTCAAGTCCTGGAAGTTAACGTTAGACATATGCAGTTTCTAGGACCAGTCCCCGAAACTTGCAAATGTCCTGGAAACTAACGTTACGTATAATGAATGTCCTGGATACTAGCTTTGGACATAAATATATTTATATATAGATGTATATAATCTATTTTGATTGTCTAAAATTTTTAAAATTACAGATAAAAAGGTTGAGCTATCTTCTATACTTTGTCTCAAGAAATTCATTAATTGCTCTTGATGAACCATGTAAGCGAATAAGTGGTAATGATGGAACTAGTATTGCAGTATCAATATGCATTCAACTTTTGGATTCTGAATCATTTACTTTTTGCACTACTCACGATTATTATCTGCCGAGAATATCAGACATATTTTTGAATGTTACTAAGTAAGTGATTATTTTCTTTAACCTTTATCTTGAAAATGTTCATTTGTTATTAGAATTTGATTATCACGTACCTTGTCTGAAAAAATATCGTTTATCAATCCAATAATGTGAAATGTGGATAATATTACAAAGTACTGACCCATAGTGACTGAACAATATCAGCACTCTGATTGACACTGTTTATTAGATTGGTTGACTTTTAATTTTAAGTCATACTTCCTATTCTTTGCGATTTCACTACTGTTCCGTCAATTTTATAAAGATAGGTTATTTCACTAAATTGGCTCTCAGAATTATAGTATAAAAAATAGAGTATACCGTGTGACCTGTCACTTTGGGGGATAGCGACAGATCGGGTTTTTGTGACCCGAGAGGCGAAATAGTTCGCGGAATGGAAACCCCACGAGCTTAGTCGTTGAGCGTGTATGCGCCTTACCTTGACACGCCGCGGACACGGCTGCGTGGATTGGAGTAAGGAAAGGATATAAGGGTTATATTTGTGGTTCGCCCGTTCGCAACACGCCTTGCGTTGTGGTACGGCGGGGCTCTTCCACTTCAGTCGCCTCAATATCCAGCAGTTAGGGATAGGATGGGATTATCTTTTCCATTCGGCGTACGCCTTGCATTGTACGTCGGCGGGAGAAGACTAGTGTCTCGGAGGCCTGCTGGTGAATGAGAGCCGTTCCAAGCTCGCACTGTACAAGTTGGTAGCCAGCGCGCTCGCTCGCTCGAAAAGGGGAAGAGAAGAGATCGATGGAGAAGGGAGCGCTAGTCTAATATATTGTACGTGTGAAACGCGCAGTGAAGCTGCGCGCCGCCCCCCTCCTCACGTACTTAGACAGAGTAGTAGGAACAGTAGCTGCTCTCTCTCATCCTCTCTCTCGGTGATTGCTATGCTATGTACGTATAGCGATAGCCGTGCGCATGCTCGCGTAATACCCCTCACTCGTTCTGTGTATGTACTGGACTGTTACATCGCCCTCCTCGAACAAAATTGAAGTGTAACCGGAATTTTTTTCGATACCGTAAAGTCCAGTCATTTCTTAAATATATTTACAAAAAATACCATACTACTGAATCTTTCTACATTACAGTATATCATCGTATATAATTATTTTTATATCTAATTCTTATTGTATTTTTCCCCTCTATTTGAACAATGCTTAACTGATTTTTTAGATTCCTTTCATTCGCATCTCAAATGATATTTTCTTTTAAAGTTACGCTCCCTTATTTACTAAATATATATATATATATATTTTTTTTTAATAGGTGAAATAACGATAACAGTGAATTTCATGAATTAATAATTTTGAATGTTTCTTATTTTTTATATTTAATATCCATTTATCAAAATCTATGGTCTCGTTCTCTAAATCCTCCCTGTTCGTTGGCATCCCCATTAATTGTAATTTCTTTGATTGTAAATTCGAGAAACAAATTAAAACGAAAAATAAAATCAAATTAAAACTTTTTTCTCAAATTTTTTGTTTGTTACTGTGTGTATTTGTGTGTCAGCGTGTTGTACCTTCGCGTTCTATATCATCCTCCAGCCCTCTCTTTTGCGCCTTCCGTATGTTGTTCCGTATGTCCTCTCCATTTTTTTTTGTTTTTTGGCATTGGCGTCTGGGTGCACTTGTGTATTTTTCCCGGCTCGGGTCCGTCTGGGACGCTCGCCCTTCCTCCCACCATCCGAAGTCATCTCCGTGAAATGGTGTGGTTAACGGCGATGTGATTCTTTTTGCGTCATCCTCTCCCTCTCTTGCTACACTATATGTGTTTAATGTAGCTTGGTATGGGGTAGGCCCCGTCTACGTATCACAATCTTGCACTTGCACTATATCTGTGCCCGTTTGCGTGTCGCTATTACGTTTTCTCGATGCAATAATTTCTGCTAGTTCTTCCTTTTGTGGAATCTACTGGTCGACTAATGATCTTTTTGTCAGGATTTTGACTCTTTCTTTTAGTTTTAGTCTATGTTGTGTGTGTATTCAAGTTTCTATGTTTTTATTTGCGTGGCTATGTGTATGTATTTGTATGTGTGTTTGCCCTCGCGTTTCTTAGCTTTGTTTACTTTTGTAACCTTTTCACTTTTCCTTCATAATATTCCCTGTTTTCGTCATTTCATCCTATACTTATATTTAACTATTTACAATTCGCTTTTACATTTACTGCGAGCTTGGGTTCTATATTTTCTTTATTGACTTTATACATTTCTTATTTTTAAATTACAATACTTTATTATATTTACATTTTTGTTACAAATTCTTTTCGAAATAAGGTTTAAAATTTTTCATGTGGAATTGACCTTTCTCCTTTCCCTCATTGTCTACAATGATATAAGTGTCTTCCGCAACCTTTTTCTTTATTATATACGGACCTTCATATACGTCAAAGAATTTATGTACCTGCTCTTTTTCCGAGCTCGAGATATTTAAAGATTTTAACAAAATTTTTTCTCCTATTTCATATTCTTTATGAATTCTGTTTCTATTCTTTCTATTTGCCCTTTTTTGTACTTGCCCGTGCATCCTTTCTCTAGCCAAGAACAGTCTTCTCTCGTAAGGAATTTCATCCGGGCTTTGCACCTTCATATATTTTTCCCAGACTCGTGTGGGTTTTCTATTAAAATGTAGTTCTAGTGGCGTGTAACCCGTAGTTTCGTGGTGAGTTTCATTTATAATTTTCATTATTATCTCCGTATATCTCGCCCACCCCTTATGCGCATGTTGCGTGTATACGCGAAAAAATCTCCCTAGTTCTCTGTGTATACGCTCTACTATATTTGATTGGGGATGACGTACCGATGAGAAAATCGTTTTTATTCCTTCATCTCTTAATTTGTCCTTCCATTTTTTTGACGTAAATTGTGTTCCATGGTCAATCATTATTGCAACTGGTTTTCCATGTTTAATTATGTAATCTTTAAATATTTTATTTATTACCGCTAATGTATTAGCTTTTTTTTTCTTGTAAATTACCACGTACTTTGAAAAACATCTATTGTTGATAGTATATAATTTACCCCGCCTACCGAAGTCGGAAGAGGACCATAGAAGTCTATTGATAGAATTTCGTTTGGCTTATTTACTAGTATCGGTTGGACTAATTCATCGTATCGAATTGTTAAATGTTTAGGTCGTTGACAAATTTCGCACGGTTTTACTATTTTCTTTATTCTTTTAAACATTTTCGGAGCGAAAAACGACTCGTTTATTATTTTAAACGTTTTATACGCTCCTATGTGGCCGTATGCCTCGTGAATATCTGTTACAAATGGTATTAAAATTTTGTCTGGCATTACTACCTTATTTACTGTATTTATTGTTTTATATAATAAATCATTTTGAATTTTATAATTATCCACTATCGATTTTTCCTTCTTTTCTAATCTATGTTTTATTTTTTGACAATATATGTCTGTTTTTTGTGAGTTAACTAAACTTTTTATTAACTTAATTGTTTCCTTTTTTAACTCAATTTTATTTATAGCACTTATAATGATGTTAGTATCATTTTTTAAGTTTGAGTTTGGGTGTATTTGTCTGCTTAAATAGTCCGCACTAGAGTTTTTCTTACCCTCAGTGTGCTCGAGTTCAATATTAAAATTCTGGATTGATAAACTCCAGCTCATCATTCTCGCGTTGTTAAATCTGCTTATGTTTAAAAATGTGATTGCCTGATGATCCGTTCTAACAACTATCTTTTTGGCACCTTTTAAGTATGATTCTAATTTATGTAATGCCCATACCACAGCGATTAATTCTTTTTCAGAGGTAAAATAGTTAATTTCGCTGCCTTTTAACGTGCGACTAACAAAACAAACTATTGGTCTTTTTCTTTTTCATTTAACTGTGACAAAATCGCGGCAATTGAGTAATTACTCGCGTCGGTCGTAAGAAAAAATGGCTTATCCTTGTCTACATAGGCTAATATCATACAGTTATCAAAAGCACAAATTATTTTATGAAAAGCTACTGAATGATATTCCTACCATTTAAATTTAACATCTTTTCGTGTTAATTCTAATAGAGGAATTGTTAATTCTGCATAGTTATTTACAAATCTGGAATAA
This sequence comes from Torymus aiolomorphi, assembly GCA_036365515.1. Lineage (NCBI taxonomy): Eukaryota > Metazoa > Arthropoda > Insecta > Hymenoptera > Torymidae > Torymus > Torymus aiolomorphi. Next base: position 101,209,915 of record CM070876.1, on the reverse strand, counting down.
AACTTAACAAAACCTAAAAATGACTGAATTCCTTTTAATTTATTGGTTCCCGAAAACATTTTATTGAAGTAATTTTTTCTGGATCCGGAATTATGCCGTCTGGCGTTAATATATATCCTAAGAATTCTATACGCTCATGTGTGTTTTTCGCCTCAGTGTTAATTATCATTTTTAATTTTTTTTGGGAATCAATCCCGATTATACATTCTTTTGTTAGCTTTGGTACCACGATATATATTAAATTCATTTATTAAACTATCTATGTTAAAATTTAAATCCTCTGGAGTCTTTATTAAATCAGCAGACAGTAATTCGATTTTATTTGGAAATTTACGCGCAGTTGCATCTCGATAATTTTCAATTTGCGTACTTTCCAAGTCTGGAGATACAATTACATCTAGTTTCCCGATTTCGGGGTCGATGTCGTTGCTGCTACCTCCATCCCTAAAATATCTATATCGTTATGATATTTTAGCGCGGTCTTATTGCTCACTCGCGGTGTGTGTTTTTCTGTCTCACGTTTCGGAGTTCTATTTTTGCTATGAATTTGAGTAGCATTTACATTTCGAGTATGCCATTGTTTCTTTTGTTGGTTTTCGCCTGTGTTTTGATTTTGATTCTTATTTTGAGAGTAATTTTCCCTTTTCTCGTCACATTTTACTTCGTTTTTATTTTGGTCTCTGTTATTCCTCCTATTCTGGACTCTCTTATCATCATTATCATAGTCCGTTAGAATTTGGAAAAGCGTGTTTTTTTATTTTAATTGTTGACCGGAGAAAGCATGTCTGATCCCTTTCTCAAAATGTTTTACTAATTTTTCTGCTATTTCCTTATCGGAATATGACAACTCTAATTCCTTCGCGTACCCGAAAATCGTTGTCGCGTAAGTAACCCTCTCTAATTTGCCCTCAAGGTAGAAGGTACCGAATTCAACTTTCCGACGCGTCTGTCTTTGTATTGTTGAATTCCAAAATCTATCTTTAACCTTTAGAGGACGGGGATTTGGGTTTACTGTTTTCTCTCACTTTTCTATAGAAATCGAGTTTTTGTGATGTCTCACATCTCAAAACTAACACATGTAAAGGGTCGATCATGGGCATGGCCCGTATAGGGGCCATCCCGTCCTCTAAAGGTTAAACAAATCCTTAAATTGCTCATATTCTCATACGTCACTTTCGTGAATATACCGCCAGTCTTTTGCTAATCCCTCTAAAGCCTGCGAAACTATTTGAATACTTTCTCTCGCGTTGATTTTCATCAGTGAAATATATCTGTCTAAATCACTCAAGAATTTAACCGGTCTTTCCTGATTAGTACCCTTGAAAGAGGGAATTGGAATTTTTATCCTTGACTTTTCTCAAGTTATAGTAGTATTTACGTTACTGCTATTTTCATTATTAATTTTAGTCTTTCTTAATTGATCAATTTGTAATTGCAAATCATCACAACTTTCTTTAAGTTTTTCTAATAAATTATCTTTAACTTCAATAATTAAGTTGTGCTTTTCTACAAATTCTTTCAATTCTTTCAATTCGTGATTCATATCTTCCACTTTTGTGGTCCACGATTTTACACTCTCCGTCAAAGCCTCCAATTCGTCTTTTCTCGGGTATGCCTGTAAATGCATATTAACTTCATCTACCTTTTCGGGATCATTACTTATTATCGCTAAAATTCTATTTAACTTCGTTTCCATTGTCTCATGATCCCTGTATAATTCCGTCATTTCAGTCGTTAACGCGTCAATTAATTCCTGCTGCTTATATAAATATTTATCTTTCTCTTCGTCCATAGATATACTATGTAACTGCCGAGACAAACCTAATGATCTACGAGATTTAGCCATCTTGAGGAATCCTAATTGACAATAATGGTAATTTAAGAATTTAAGTTGACCGAATATTGAGACCAATCAAAAATAACTGCAAAATTTAACTTTTGAAATTTCTAATAATTTTACCGAATGTAATTTTTTAAAATTATGATTATACAAATTCACGTAACCTTTATCTGGAATCAGCTTAATTGTGTCACTTCATTTCCGAAAAGGATAAAAAAAAATTTTTAAGAATGAAAATGATAGACCCAATGTGTAATTAGCTGAAGGCCGCTTACCAATGTGTACAACACCTAGTATTTATCATCACCCAGCAAGTAGAAGAAGGTAGTGCGCGTTTGTTATGATCATGACCTACGCTCGCGGAGCACAATTTTCACGATATATATCAAAGCAATTTGTTTACATCGATATTTCCTTTCTTAATTTTAATCTCGTTTCAAAATTTTTCCCGTGCTAGAATATTATTTCTATCTGTCAATACTAATGAAGTTTAATATTCTATCTATACAAGTTATTCTAACTTTCTCATCATTTTTTTTTTTTTTGGTATTAATTTTGTGCTTTTTAGTTTCTTTGTATTTTATAGTTTTTTAGTTTTAATACATCTCAATATTATTCATCCGTAATATAATTCTCTTACTTCAATTAACTTATGCTTAATTTAATTTTAAATTTTCTAATTTTCTTGTTAGGGCATCGATGTCCTTTTCGCGCCCTTCTAAACGTTTTTCTAGATTTTTATATTTTCTAATTGTAAAAGCGGTTAATTTGCCCCATTCCCCATTCCTTACGAGAGAAAACCGTTTTACAAAAAAAATGAACGTTGATGCTATTTCTCTTCCAATTTACGACTTTTCACGTTTTTTTCTTTTCTTTCCTTTTGCACTGCACCAATCACGCTATCCTATTTCACTCGAGTTCCTGTTCGGGCGTCATGTTGTGACCTGTCACTTTGGAGGACAGCGACAGATCGAGTTTTTGTGACCCGAGAGGCGAAATAGTTCGCGGAATGGAAACCCCAAGAGCTTAGTCGTTGAGCGTGTATGCGCCTTGCCTTGGCACGCCGCGGACACAGCTGCGTGGGTTGGAGTAAGAAAAGGATATAAGGGTTATATTTGTGGTTCGCCCATTCGCAACACGCCTTGCGTTGTGGTACGGCAGGGCTCTTCCACTCCAGTCGCCTCGATATCCAGCAATTAGGGATAGGATGGGATTATCTTTTCCGTTCGGCGTACGCCTTGCGTTGTACGTCGACGAGAGAAGACAAGTGTCTCGGAGATCTGCCGGTGAACGAGTGCCGTTTCAAGCTCGCATTGTACAAGTCGGTAGCCAGCACGCTCGCTCGCTCGAAAAGGGGAAGAGAAGAGCGAAGGAGAAGGAAGCGCCAGTCTAATATATTGTACGTGCGAAACGCGCAGTGAAGCCGCGCGCCGCCCCCCTCCTCACGCACTTAGGCAGAGTAGTGGGAACACTAGCTGCTCTCTCTCATCCTCTCTCTCGGTGATTGCTATGCTACACGGTGAGCCATTTTAATCGCCGCACCCGGATTTTTCGGAACCTAAGCCAGATAGAGAAAAATGGTTCCAACAAAAGTTATAGGGGACAAAGGGGGCCATATAATGGCCGTAACGTCTTTGACCTTGAACTTGACCTTTGAGGTTATTTCAAGGTCAAAGTGGTTTTTTCATATGGAAACCCCCTGTTTTGACCCCGGATTCGGAAAGAGCGGGAAATTTTACGTTCAAAATCATATTGGGAAATATTTTCCAAGGTCACTTCAAGGTCAAATCTAGGTCAAACTCAGAAAAGTCCGTTTAAAATCGTTTTTTTTCATGAACCACAGGCTAAACTGGTTCAAATTGATCGTAGGCTTAATAGAGGAATCGACACACCCAAAAGTTACACATTCTAGTAAACAAAACTCAAACTCGCACATCCTAACCCCATACACTTCATGCCCTCACATGCTGAACTGTTACACCCCGGTCCCACAACCATACGCCACACCCCCCAGTCCCACACATCCCTACCCCATGCATGTTAATCTCATATACCCCAAACCCACACATCCTGAACCCTGAAAAATTTTCCGCAAGGGCAAAATGATTTTTTAACGGAAACTTTAAGATAGTTGAAGCTTCTGTTATAAATGTATTAACCTTACTTTTTGCGCCAACCAGAAACAACGACGTGGATGTAGTAAGGATTGTTTCCTTTGGGGTGCTTAATTAAAGTGAGTTCCCTTGCCTCTCACTTTTCGGGGTGCTTGATTAAAGTGAGTCCCCTTGCCTCTCACTGTTCGGGGTGCTTGATTATAGTGAGTCCCCTTGCCTCTCACTGTTCGGGGTGCTTGATTATAGTGAATCCCCTCGCCTCTCACCAATGTAAATAAATTTTATTTAACCTCGAAGCAAGTGTTCGAAGTTACGACCATTTGCTTCAAGGCACATAGCCAAACGCCTTTGAAAATGGCGAACTGTGTTCTGCAAAGTTTGTCTCGGAATGGCAGCGCATGCTCGACGAATCCTATCCTGCATATCTGCTCTTGTAGTGGGTTATTGCTCAAAAATAGCATTTTCCAAATACCCCCATAAACAAAAGTCTGATGGTGAAGTATGGGATGAAGAAGCAAGCCATTTCACCGGACCTCCTCAACCAATCCATCTAATATTAAAGTGTTTATTAAAAAATGCTGTTATTATGAACGCGAAATGTGGTGCTCCACTATCCTGCTAGAACCTGAAAAATAAATTTAAAATAACCATTGACGGAACCTATTTTCTTCGTAGATGTGTTTTTAATGATTACATTATCAAAATTAGTATTTCTGAAATTCGAACGCTACTAATTCACATTATTTACATAAAACAAGAAAATAAAAGAAAGTTTTAGTTTTATTTGCAATTAAAATAAGAAATAATGCTTTATTGAATTGAATACCTTTAATGTTTTAACGATTATTTTATTTTAAAATTTAAAATTAAAAAAGTGTGACAAACGAAGTATTTATGGCAATTACAGTTAGCTAGTTAATGTTACCGTAATTTTTCAACGTTTTTCCTTTTTAGGCGCGACCGTATACGGGCGAGCATTATAATTATTAATATTTTTGATACCATTTTACTATTTAAATTTAATAGTAATTAATAGCTGGCTCTGAATGGCTGACTATCCGCCCAACGAGATCGTTGATATGATTTTAGTTTTAGGAGCAAGCCAAAATAATTATCGTGGTGCGGCAAGTCTTTATGCTGAACGCTATCCTGACAGACGACATCCTGACGATAGACCTATCAGACGATTAACTCAAAGAGCTCGTGATGGACACATGGTTCGCCAACGTAGGCGCCATGGGTATGATGAAAATGATAATCGAGTTGTAACTATCCTTGCAATAATTCATCTTGACCCACACATTAGCGCTCATCGAATCGAAAGGGAAAATGGTATTCCAAGAAATACTTTTTTAACAATTATGAAGGTGCTTCAACATCACGCGTATCATATTACTTTGGTTCAAGAGCTATAGTTTCAGCATTTCCAACAACGTATTGTGTTTTGCCAATGAGCTTTACAAATGATAGAAAATGATCCAGACTTTAACTTTGTTCTTTTTTCTTATGAGGCACAATTTCAAATTGATGGGGAACTGAATAGGCATAATTGCCATTATTGGACTGATGTGAATCCTCATTGGGTCAGAACTGTAAACCATCAAAGACGTTGGAGTATTACGGTATGGTGCGCGATTATCAATGGATATTTGATTGGCCCTTATTTTTTTGAAGCAAATGTAAATCAACATACCTATTTGACGCTAATATGAGATGAACTACCTGGATTGATGGAAGATGTTGATTTAGAAACGCGACGAAGAATGTGAGGACGGCGCAGCACCACATTTCGCTCGAATTGTGAGGGCTTTTTTGAATGAGCACTATGGTAACAGATGGATTGCTCGAGGAGGTCCGGTTAACTGGCCTGCTTGCTCATCCGATCTTACATCACCAGATTTCTATTTATGGGGGTACTTAAAAAATGCTGTTTTTGAGCAACAACCCACTACAAGAGCCGATATGCAGGATAGGATTCATCGAGCATGCGCTGCCATTCCGAGACAAACTTTGCAGAACACAGTTCGCCATTTTCAAAGGCGTTTGACTATGTGCCTTGAAGCAAATGGTCGTCATTTCGAACACATTCTTCCAGATTAAATAAAAATTTATTTACATTAGTGAGAGGCGAGGGCACTCACTATAATCAAGCACCCCGAACAGTGAGAGGCAAGGGGACTCACTATAATCAAGCACCCCGACCAGTGAGAGGCAAGGGGACTCACTTTAATTAAGCACCCCAAAGGTAACAATCCTTACTACGTCCACGTCGTTGTTTCTGGGTAGCGCAAAATATAAGGTTAATACATTTATAACAGAAGCTTCAACGATCTTAAAGTTTCCGTTAAAAATCATTTTGCCCTTGAGAAAAATTTTTCAGGTTTCAGGATGTGTGGGTTTGGGGTATATGGGATTAGTATGCGTGGGGTAGGGATGTGTGGGACTGGGGAGTGTGGGATATGGTTGTGGGACCGGGGTGAAACAGTTCAGCATGTGAGGGCATGAAGTGTATGGGTTTGGATGTGCGAGTTTGATTTTTGTTTACTGGGATGTGTAAGTTTTGGGTGTGTGGGTTCCTCTATTAAGCCTACCATCAATTTGAACCAGCTTAGCCTGTGGTTCATGGAAAAAAACGATTTTAAACGGACTTTTCTGAGTTTGACCTAGATTTGACCTTGAAATGACATTGCAAAAAATTTCTCAATATGATTTTGAACGTAAAATTTCCCGCTCTTTCCGAATCCGGGGTCAAAACTAGGTGTTTCCATATGAAAAAATCACTTTGACCTTGAAGTAACCTCAAAGGTCAAGTTCAAGGTCAAAGACGTTAGCGCCATTATGTGGCCCCCTTTGTCCCCTATAACTTTTGTCTGAACCATTTTTCTCTATCTGGCTTAGGCTCTGAGAAATCCGGGTGCGGCGATTAAAATGGGTCATCGTGTATATGCAACGAGTGATCTTCTTTCCGCGGCGCGTGTGTTGTCGCGTGCTGGCGCCGCACGTGCAGCACTTGGATATCGGCGGACAAGGAATGCGCGCGCACGCGAGATGCTGCGGGATGTTAATGGTATAATTTTGGTAAGCTGTTGTGGTGCGATTGGTAATGGGGGTTGGATATAGTATTATTAGGTATATATAAATATATGAACAAATTCCAGAAACTTTTGAGGTTTTGGAAACTGGACAATTTTAGTTTCGAAAGGCTTTAACTCAAGTTCTTTACGAAGCACGTGACTGAACCAACGCTTGGAACGTTCATTCTTAAAAAATGAATAATGATAGAGGAAGTCTTTTTTTACGAAAAATTACAAAAAGAACGAAAAAAGTGGCCATTTTGGTGATTTTTATGTTTTTTTCGATCTAGAGAAGAAGGTCATTTACTATCATTGCTAAATTTTTACAGCTTTTTCTTCATTTTTAAATAAATACAACAAACTTTAAATACAACAAATAATTAAAACAAGCTTTAATTTTTAAACCCTGGTAGATCGATGTGCTATGAAAAATAGCGCGATATAAGAGTTACTATTTTTCAATATTCAAGAAGTAAAAAGTTAAAATCTCTTAAATATGGGCTTTTATGGCACATAGATCTACCAGAGCTTAAAATAACGCTTTTGATATAAAGAAAAAGCTGTAAAAATTTAACAATGATAGTAAACGACCTTTTTTCTAGATCGAAAAACACTTAAAAATCACGAAAATTAACTCTTTTTTCGCTCATTTTGTCATTTTTCGTAAAAAAGTCTTCCTTTACCATTAAGTAGAATTTTTTTCATTCGTTTATTAAGAAATGAACATTTTGAGTAAAGAACTTGAGTCTAAAGTTTTACAGTTTTCAAAAAGTTAAAAGTTTCTGGGATTTATCATAAAAGCTTATTTGTACGGGCGTTTTTGAAGTTCGAATCGCATTAATAACGATAATAATGTAGAAACATATCACCAAAGAGAAGAGTAGTCATAATGATAATGACATTTGAGTATACATTTGGGCGAAAGAATGGAGACGAAATTGCACGAACCCATTAAAATCTCATTTAAATGGTAGGTGATCGTGCCAATTTTCTATCTACTTTGCTCGTGATTTTGATTAAGAACGAATCGAGAGATAATTCAAGTGCGCGGGCTTTCAATTCCGTATACGAATATGAACTTTCAAATTATGCGTAGGTATATATCTCACCTCAGAATAACAAATAACGTTCAAATGTTTCTCGTTGACACGCACACGCACGCGCGAACGAGGAACCGGAGTCGGACTGAAATATTATTTTTAATTTTTACATACAGGGTGTTTCATTTTAATTCGACCACGTGGATAACTCTGTAAAAACGAATGATATCAAAAAATGATCTCTACAAAAGTTAAAGGGGACAGAGGGGGCCACCCATTGGTACCAACGCCTTTGACCTTGAACTTGATTTTCAAGGTCATTTGAAGGTCAAAGCTTTTTTTTAAATGGGAACCCCTATTTTTGACCCCGGAATCGGGTAGAGCGGGAAAAATTACGTCTGAAATGATACTTTTCAAGTTTGATTTTATGACCTTGATGAGGTAATTTCAAGGTCAAATGCTTAAAAAACCTGTCTGAGAGATGTTTTTTCTCAATTCTTTGGTAGAATGAACGTTGTGAAGGTACCTTTATAAGAATAATTCACTTCAACTGTGTAAAATGCCATGCTGACTTTCATGCCATTTTTCAAGGTTATTTGAAGGTCACAGTGGTTATTTTAACTGATAAATTTTTTATTAATGATCAGAAAATGGAAAATTTACAATTTAAACATGTTCACATCCTGGATCTTATCGTCGGTATCCAAGGTTATTTGAAGGTCACATTTTTATCCTATCTTTAGCATTACCCAGGAACAACGACGTGGACGTAATAAAATAGGATTGTCCCCTTTGGGGTGCTTTTTACGCGAGTCCCCTTTTATTACAGTGGGAATGTTTTTCATTGGACTAGTAGTGGTAATTGTGTCTATTGAGTTGACCATCCCTATAAATTTTAGTCTCACCAGAAAACATTACGTACTTAAAAAGCTCAGGATTGTTACTCTAATAATTAATACCATATTTGGTCAGCATCACAATTAAGGGCATTTAGTATTCTTAAAGCGGTACTTTGTGGTATACCGATTTCTTTTTCAATTTGACAATTTAATTAATGAATCCTCTAATTTTCCATATTGAATTTTGCCCCTACTCATTGTTGGAATAGATAATCTTTCTAGTTAAAGATAATTTTCCATATTGAATTTAGCTCCTACTCGTTGTTACTTACATTTAGTGTTGGATAGTGTACTAGTTATTGAATAACTAAACTAATCAAATTTGTTTACCATTTATTATTTCTTCTACTTTAAAATTTTATTCATTGTATTATTCACAAAAAGCTTATCTAATTTTTTTAAATTTGTATGTATAAACAAACTTTTTTTATCAAACTTGATAAAAAAATTTAACTATGGCTGATTATTCAGCGGCTGAAAGGGTCGATATTCTATTGATTCTTGGTGAGTGTAGACGTAATTATCGACAGACTGCTGCCCTCTATCGAAATCGATATCCCGATAGAAGACATCCAAGTCACACAACAATTCGCGACATTCACCGTAGAGCTCAACAAGGGCAACTAGCACGGGTTAGAGAACGTCGTAGTTACAATGAAAATGATCTCCGTGTAATAGTCGTTCTGGCACAGATTCATTTAAATCCCCACATCAGTACTCGTGAAATTCAAAGGCAAAGTGGTATACCTATGGCTACTGCTTGGAGAATACTGAGAAGTCGACGTCATCATCCGTATCATATCACTTTGACTCAGGATGTCACACCTGCTGATATGAGATTAAGGCTACAGTTTTGCCAATGGGCACAACAAATGATTGCCAATGATCTAAACTTTTTTCAATACGTAATGTTTTCAGATGAAGCAAAATTCAAAAGCAATGGACAGCTTAACCGACACAATTGTCATTATTGGTCGGATGTTAATCCACATTGGCACAGGCAGATTGATAACCAAAATCGTTGGAGCCTTGATGTGTGGTGTGGAATTGTTAATGGATACCTCATAGGCCCTTACTTCTTCGATGAAAATGTAAATGTAAATAGGCATAATTTTTTCAGTTCCTGAGAGACCATCTTCCAGTACTTCTCGAAGAAGTAGATTTTTACACGAGATTAAGAATGTGGATTCAATTAGATGGAGCTCCTGCACACTTTGCTCAAATAGTTAGACAATACCTCAATCAAAATTACCGTGACAGGTGGATTGGACGCACCGGACGTGGAGATTTTGGTGTTCGATGGCCACCAAGATCTCCAGATTTGACATCACCCGATTTTTACTTATGGGGATATTTGAAAGATATTGTTTATGAACACGCACCTACAACAAGAGTAGATATGATGCACAGAATTCAAACCGCTTGTGAAAACATCCCAAGGGCTGTATTACTCAGAACAGTAGAGCAATTTCAGCAGCGAATAGAATTATGCACACAACAAAATGGTGGCGTCTTTGAGCACCTACGTTAAATTCTGGAGGTAAGTAAGAGCCAAGGGGACTGACTGTAATCAAACACCCCGAAAAGTGAGAGACAAGGGGACTCACTCTCATCAAGCACCCCGAAAAGTGAGAGGCAAGGGGACTCACTCTCATCAAGCACACTGAAAAGTGAGAGGCAAGGGGACTCACTCTCATCAAGCACCCCGAAATGTGAGAGGCAAGGGGACTCACTCTCATCAAGCACCCCGAAAAGTGAGAGGCAAGGGGACTCACTCTCATCAAGCACCCCGAAAAGTGAGAGGCAAGGGGACTCACTCTTATCAAGCACCCCAAAGGGGACAATCCTATTTTATTACGTCCACGTCGTTGTTCCTGGGTAATGCTAAAGATAGGATAAAAATGTGACCTTCAAATAACCTTGGATACCGACGATAAGATCCAGGATGTGATCATGTTTAAATTGTAAATTTTCCATTTTCTGATCATTAATAAAAAATTTATCAGTTAAAATAACCACTGTGACCTTCAAATAACCTTGAAAAATGGCATGAAAGTCAGCATGGCATTTTACACAGTTGAAGTGAATTATTCTTATAAAGGTACCTTCACAACGTTCATTCTACCAAAGAATTGAGAAAAAACATCTCTCAGACAGGTTTTTTAAGCATTTGACCTTGAAATTACCTTATCAAGGTCATAAAATCAAACTTGAAAAGTATCATTTCAGACGTAATTTTTCCCGCTCTACCCGATTCCGGGGTCAAAAATAGGGGTTCCCATTTAAAAAAAAACTTTGACCTTCAAATGACCTTGAAAATCAAGTTCAAGGTCAAAGGCGTTGGTACCATTGGGTGGCCCCCTCTGTCCCCTTTAACTTTTGTAGAGGTCATTTTTTGATATCATTCGTTTTTACAGAGTTATCCACGTGGTCGAATTAAAATGAAACACCCTGTATATATATACGCGAATTTAAATAATTTCGGACTTTTATCTTATATTCTGCAAATATCATTTTCTCGCCGATTATTTATGTCGTACAATTATCCCGCCGTGTACCAGCTTTACACGACTTAAATCCCTCGAACGTATAAATATGGCGATATTAAATTAACAACTTACTGAAAAAAAAAAGTTAATCCCGTCGCCGACACTTCGGCGCCGAAAACGCCGACCTTCTACTGAAAATAGGCCACCGCGCCGATTGCTGGAAAAATGATCCTATTGCGCAAGCACGGAATTTCGCGATTAGGTTGAACATTGTATTATATATATACACACGTGGCGCCTTCGTGGGTATAAAGGGATATTAACGTACGCGCCGCTCAGGAGATTTATTTGATCGGAGGGGAATTTATGTAACGCGCCCGAGATTCATTCGATCCGACTCACGCGAGTATATTTCGCTTTATAATGTATTAATTTTAATCGCGGCCATTTGTTATTGTTTAGCGAGGCGGGGAAACGAGATTTCGGTGTGCAAGCATCGTCTTCGGGGAGTGAATTGATTTCGTGTAAAGGCGTGTCATTTCTCTCCGTGATGAGATCGGTTTTCCTGATGTGTGTATATATAGGTATACATTTTGGATGTGTTCGTTAAATCAAGATTTCGTGGTCGCGAAAATGTTTTTATTGTATATTTTTTCATCAATTTTTGTATCAAATTCCTTTTGCCGTAAGATACATGTTATTCTGCAAACTAACTAATCTCTTCGCGTTCCTCAACATCTATTTCGCAACAACTCATAAAAATCGCATTCTTATCGTACGCTATACCTTTATTTACATAATAATTTTTTTATACACGGAGAGAGCGAGCGCGGATAAATTAGAAGCAACGTGCACGCGCGGCTCCGACTGTTAATTAAGACGGCTCTAATTATCCCAATTAATCACTCGTGCCTTATTCCATCTATCTATTGTTCTTTATACAGAAATATACTCCGCTTCCGCGTTCGTATCTCGCTCGCGCGCCTACGCAAGGGACTTTCTTTTCGGCGACAGGGGCACAATTTTCAACTTTCCGTACTTATTTGTTCTTGTTGCGCAATGTCTGCGTGTGTATATACAGAATTGCAGCGAGAGACTCCGATAATGTAATACGTAATTTTATACTCTAAATTTCGTTCGAGGAAATAATGCGCCGATCGATTATTTTGGATACGTTATGGGATGCGATTTGTCGAATGAAAATATGCGGAGCGTGTTGGGTTTTTGATATATATATAGGTGCTACGCAACGTTAAATGTGATAAGTTGTATATGGGAGCGTCCAGTAGAAACGGGCCACCGAGCGCGCGCGGTGCCTTTTTTCGCGTAAAAGTCGCTCTGTTTAACTCGCTCATAATCGTATGCTGCGTCTTTGAAAAAAAAACCAAGGACCTATATCGATAGATTTTTTTCTGCTCTTTCCAATTGCGCCATTGTTTTTATTGCGAAACGCGTTCTTCCGGACGAAAACTCGAGTTGAATATTGAAAGCCATTTTTCTCAAAGTATATCATGCTTTTTTAGGCACGACCGCTTCTCGGGAGAGCCTTATATTTTCGTCAGGGCGAAAATTATAACACTTCAAATTCTGAAATTTACAACATAAAAACTATTTTCCACCCAAAAGAAGTACATTTTAAGCGTTTTCAGAGATGTATGTATCTGTACGTATGTATGTGATCAAGTAACCCGATTATCTCAGCGAAATTTCAACGGATCCAAACGGGCTTTGGGAAATATACTCGTCTAATTATAAGTAACTGACAGTTCTCTACCGAACCAAATCGATCGACAAATAAAAAAACTCCAGGGCAAATAAAAATTTGAAAAAATCGATTTTTGAGCATACGGTGAACAAAATTAAATTTAAGTCAAAAACAACAAATGCATCTGCTAAAACTAATTAAAAGACGTCTTTTTTACATTGAACATTTTTTTCTATGAACAATATTTAACAATGTAATAGCGAAAAAATCGCAAAAATCATCAAAAATAGTCGTGTTTTTGCTATTACTTTACAGGATTTGAATTTACACAAAAATGTTAAATACAAAAGTTATAGATAATATTAAAATAAAGCTTTTTCCTATTCAACATTGTTTTGTACGATCAATTCCTGATGAGTTAAATCCAAAAAAACGATTTTTAACGCCTAAATGTACATAAAATGGCTGATTTTCGTTTATAACTGAGCAGAATTTGACTTTACACAAAAATTTTAAATGTAAAAGTTATAGATAATATTAAAACAAAACTTTTTTATATTGAACATTTTTTGCTACGACCAATTCCTGACTAGTTGCACTCATAAAAACGATTTTTGACGCCTAAATATACATAAAATGGACGATTTTCGGCTATAACTTGATAGGATTTGATTTTACACAAAAATGTTGAATGTAAAAGTTATAGACAATATTAAAACAAAACTTTTTCCTATTAAACATTTTTTTGTACAATCAATTCCCGACGAGTTAAATCCAAACAAACAATTTTTAACGCCAAAACATACATAAAATGGACGATTTTCGCTTATTTCAACGATTTGACTTTACACAAAAATATTGAATGCAAAAGATATACTTATGGATAACATCTAAACAAAACTTTTCCCAATTAATATTTTAATGTACAAGCAATCCTGATTATCTAAACCTATAAATATGACACTTTACATATTCAATTTTCGCTTATTTAACATGATTCGATTTGACAAAGAATTATTCAATGCAATAGCTTTAAATAATATCGGAAAAATCAATATAACATTCGAAAGATCATATAATTATAAAAATATAATCATAAGATATAAAATTACATTTAATTACAATGTTATAATAGTACACTACGATACTGCCACTGAAGTCACATGTATCGTACGATATTTTATAGCACGTTTACCTAAGTCCGCTGTCACGCCTATCCGTACCTTAATCAGTCCACTTGCTACACTCGCGCGCTAACCTCACGGTGCAATAATCGACTACTTAAGTCACAGGTAGGCGTGACTTAAGTGCGGACTTAGGTCACACTGTGCTATAAAATGAGATAAACACATTGAAAACATAATTTAAAAAAAGAAATATCTATTGTTTACAAAATGCCACATATTATGTAAACTAAAACACTAATCAAAATATATAATAAGAAATATAAATTGATATTGAAGTAACAAAAATTAAAAGATTAAATCCCTAAATGTTTTTTTACTTAAAATTATTCTAAGTTGGTCCAAGAAACAAATTATTTTTTTCTAAAACTTGGTCGTAGACAGGCAGCTAATATTGTATCTAATCTAATCTTCTATTAACAATGTGATTAATAGAAGTTCTTCAAGTTTGAACCTTAAAAATAAAATTAAAAAACAAAGATTAAATTTTTGATTAAATATAAAATTGAGCCAAAGAATAAGCAAATATAATATTCCATCCTCACGACTCGTAACCATATTCCTGATATCACACATTAAATGATATTCGATGACGAATGAATTTACGAAATCATTTTGTGACCATGAATGAAAATCCTTGACGATATAGTTATTATATTGAAATGTCCCATCTAAATAAAACAAAATAAAAGAAACAATAAAGTTTGTTGTTGGTAGGTAATGAGGTATGGCGGGTTTGATGTGGGACGCAGGGCCGGGTCCAGGGGCAGAGCCCCTGGTGGGGGCATAGGGGGCGAAGCCCCCCCCCCACCTGAAATAATATTACTGATATATTAAAAAAAATATATATATATCATCAGCGATATATATAAACTTCTTTCTGAAATACGACCTTACTAAAGAAGTTAATTATTTTATTTTAATTTATTTACACTTTATTTAATCCAACTAAAAAAACCGCTGCCAATTCATTGGCCCGTAGCTTCCTCAACCGTAATTTGTTGATTCCTTTAATTAATTTTTAATAACAAAATTTTCTAATTTTTTAAAAAGTTTATTGCATAATTATAATTAAATTCATTTATGAATATTAAAAATTGTTAATTTTTAAATTTATTTATTTATTTATTTATTATTTATTTATATCAAATTTATATAAGCTACCCCGATCGGAGCGCCACCTACTCTTATACTATTTTAATTATTCATCAGTTTTGAATACTTAAACTCAAGAATTCAATCGTGAAAATTCAAACATATTACATTTTGACGCCAATACTATATACTTTTATAATATAATGATGATAACATCATTGGAGTTATGAGTTTTAAAAAAAAACACGTTTTTGTTTTTGATGATAACTAAAGAACCTTGATAGATAGAAAATTAATTTTTTTAAAAAATATAGGTATTTTAATTCTCTTTCGAATGCCACCCACTCCATTCAGATACATAGAGCCGTTCTCGAGAAATTACGATTTTAAAAAAATGTCAAAAAATGTTTAACCTCAAATATCTCTGAAATTTCTGGACCAATCATTTTGCCCAAAGAACTCGACCGAGAACTATAAAAAATCTACCTCTAAAAGGAATTTTGAAGCCATTAAGTCAATTTTACTCTTGTAATCGTTGGACATACAAAACTGATTTTTTTCATTTTTCAATTTTTTACTCAAAATCTAGCCTACAGAATGTACTCAAATTTTATCAGATTATAGCTATTTATATTCTGTATTATCATGATTTTTCTCAAAAAAATTGACCGTCTAGTTTAGGAGTTATAAGCTTCTAAAAAAAGAACAAGTTATTGTTAATAACAAAAGAATCGTGATAGCTAGAAACTTTTTTTTTTTAGAAAGTATAGGTATTTTAATTCTCCTTCGAACGCTATCCATCAGATTCGGATAACTCGATCCTATCATTAAAAAAAATCAAAAAACAGTTTTGAGAAAATCGATAATTTGAAAAAAAAATAAAAACACATCGCCCCAATCAAAAAACGAATTTTTGACCCGCCATCACGCAAAAAAAACAAAAAAAATGAGGCCTGTCCGGTCAAAATCGACCGAGTAGAAGCTGAGATCCAGGCGTACACACACACACACACACACACACACACACACACACACACACACACACACACACACACACACACACACACACACAGACATTTTTCAAAAACCATGTTTTTGATTCCTAACACCTCGCAACACAATTATAACATGTTTTTACAACAACTCAAAAATTTACTATCACAAAGCTTCCTCTAGGAGGAAGCAAAAAAAGAAATTTTACTTTAATAAAATTGTAGCTATAAAATAGATAGAAAAAAATCTTGATACAGAAATTGACAATTTGTTGGTATGGACTTCCTTAAGGGGATGTGCAACCCTAATTTCAATATTTTTTTAAATCAACATTCAAACATTTATTTGGAAAAAGACCACTGTCAAGCGCTCCGTACACGCAAACACTATATGCAGATTTTTTTCTGGATAATTCTATTGATATTTGCGTGAGTTATGCTCATTTGAAAAATAGGTCAATTGTAGATTCCTATTTAACGACAGTACGGTTTTTATTTAATTCAATAAATTCTCATTATTTTTTTGGAAGAAGACGTCTGTCAAGCGCTCCGTACACGCAAACACTATATGCAGATTTTTTCTGGATAATTCTATTGATATTTGCGTGAGTTATGCTTGTTTGAAAAATAACGTCGGTACTCACATCCCCTTAATATATATAATTTTACAACAATTATTATAAGAAAGGTTTGACCCTGCTTGCTACTAAAGTAGACAATTCGAATTAAAAAACGAATTCATAGATTTCATTTATTTCTCAATTAAACATTTTGCTTCCTCCTAGAGGAAGCTTTGTGACATTAAATTTTTGAGTTGTTGCAAAAACATGTTATAATTGTGTTCCGAGATGTTAGGAATTACAATACATGGTTTTTGAAAAATGTCTGTGTGTGTGTGTGTGTGTGTGTGTTGTGTGTGTGTGTGTGTGTGTGTGGTGTGTGTGTGTGTGTGTGTGTGTGTGTGTGTGTGTGTGTGTGTACGCCTAGATCTTAATTTCTAGTCGGTCAATTTTGACCGGGCAGGTCTCATTTTCCGGTCAAAATCCGTTTTTTTGTTATTGGGGCGATGTGTTTTTGTTTTTTTTCAAATATTCGTTTTTTCTCAAAACTGCTTTTTGATTTTTTTTTTAATGATAGGATCGAGTTATTTGAATCGGATGGATAGCGTTCGGAAGAGAATTAAAATACCTATATTTTCTAAAAAAATTATTAACAATACCGTGTTTTTTTTTTAGATGCTTATAACTCCCAAACTAAACGGTCAATTTTTTTTGAGAAATATCATGATAATGGATAATATAAATAAATATAATCTGTAATATTTCTTTTAGAAAAAAATTGAAAAATGAAAATTGTTTTTTGTATATCCAACGATTACAGGAGTAACAATGACTTAATCGCTTCAAAATTCTTTGTAGTCGTAGATTTATAAATTTCGTTATTAAATATTAATTAAAGGAATCAACATATTAAGGTTGAGGAAACTACGGGCCAATGAATTGAAAGAGGTTTTTTTAATTAATGTTAAATATCGATAAAAAATTTATCGTATTAATACATTACGATACAAGTGCGATAAGAGGCCCATTATTTTATGGCGTAAAGTTAAGGCCCGAGCGCAGCGAGGATCCTTTCACGGCGTGTAATATGTTATTTAACGCATTAGTATAGTACAATTTTCGTATCCGTGCGCTAAGCAGTTCATTACCACACCGTGAGGTTAGCGCACGAGCGTAGCAAGTGCGATAAACACGGTGAAATAATGGACTACATATCGCACGGATATTTCTTTTTATTAAATTATACCTACTTCTAGAAAGATGAAATTTGCTTAAAAAAACATAGGATGCCTGAAATACATTATAGAAGCAGAGTTCTATTATTTTTATACTTAAGCACATTTACGCCAACTAAACATCGACAACACTGAATGATGAGTACACCTGCTAAATCTGACTGGTGGCTTTTATAACATTACAGAAACAGGATTAATTTATCTTTTCATGTAGTAAATTTCAGCCTAATTAATTAAATAGGTTTTCTCTTATGAAATCTGAAGGGTATGCTTAAATAAATATTCTGGAAACCTGTCAGAATTATGAAAAGTTCACTATAACCTCTAAAAGTCAATTAATACTGGTAGTTAATGGATAAGCTCATTGTTCATTAACTACTACAATTCGACTGATTTTACAGATTAAAATAACTTTTTTCACAATTTTTACACATACTCAGATTTATTGTTATGGCGGGACAAGCTATAGATGTATAGAAGTTTCAGACACACTAACACTACACTACAGTATACGGACCAAAATTAAAAACTTAATAAGAAAATTCATCCGGCTCCTACAATATAAAAGCCACTTGTCAGATTTAGCAGGTGTATTGAGCATTCAATGTTATCGATATTTACTTTTAGGTGATGTGTCCGTACTTAAGGGGGCTAGACACCTTTTTTCTCTGAAATAAGAAGTCACATTTTAATACATAAATGTAAACTAATTATTTCATACTTTTTACATATAAAAGTGGGTATATTTACCTTACCTTAAAACTTTCTCCGATGGGCCTTTTATATGGTCCAGAATCATAGTCATCGATGAAACAAGTTTTTTCACTATCCGTAAGCTTTGAAATTTTCCTGTCGATGGATTGACTCCAGATTTGAACTAAATTACTTCTAAATAGTATAATTCTCATATGAGTGTAGGGATTTTTGATCTAATGAGAAAAAAAAAATTGTGCTGTTTTTCAAGAGTTTTTTTTTTTAATTTTTTTTAATTTTTTATATTTTTTCATAATTTTTCTGATGTAAAACTTTTTTCCGACATTTAATCCTAAATCGGAGAAAGTTTTAAGGTAAGGTAAATATACCCACTTTTATATGTAAAAAGTATGAAATAATTAGTTTACATTTATGTATAAAATGTGACTTCTTATTTCAGAGAAAAAAGGTGTCTAACCCCCTTAAGTTTGAGGAAGCCACGGGCCAATAAATTGGCAGTGGTTTTTTCAAGGCCATTGCAACATCTGGAAGAAATATCAGCCATAAAATTTGTCTGAATTTCAAATACTCTGCTGGTATAATTTTTTTTATCATGCATTGTCTGGTAGCGGATGATTTGGTGGGATAACCACTTTGGAAGAGTAATTTATTTTGCAGTTTGTACATGTTTTATGCATATTTCTAACAAATAATATAAAAAAACCTCTGCCAATTCTGTGGCATCCTCAAACTTAATTTGCTTATTCCTTTAATTAAGTTTTAATAACAAAATTTATAATTTTTGCATCAATATATGACATAATTATAATTAAATTCATTTATTAAGATTAAAAAGTATTAATTTTTAAATTATGTATAAAATATAAATAAAATAATAGGTATGATTTTTTTTAAAATTATGTATGAAAAATAAATACAATAATTGATTGTAATATTATCGTCAAAACCTTTTAGAATTCCTAAATAAGTTTAATTCAAAATAAATTTTCGTTGTGAAATTTCACACATATGGTACTTGTCTCTAGTAGTATGTATGTCCATATTTGTGTGCTATTTCTGGAATTTTCGATGTAAAAGAAAAAGGTTCTAACCTTAAAAAGAATAAATGGCTTATGACGTACACGAAACAGCTCGTAGTATACGCATCGATTTATAATTTCCCATTCATAAACACGAGAGCGAAAAATCAACAAACACGATGCATCACTGTGTACAAACATACGATCGCGTGCGCTAGAGAAAATCTTACACACTCATTCATACAGCGCCTCTGACGTCAGAGTATAAACAAAAATATTGTGATGCGCAAGAGAGAAGACCAGACGATCGACTGGTATATAAAGGGCTCCGATTCTCGGAATCGGCACGCACTTGTGTCCGAGCTCTCGCCTATTCAGGATACCGATAAGCATTGCGCTTAGGTAACTGAAGCTGGCCACTCCTTTGCGCTCGTAAAAAACTTATGTCAAATAATTCATTTTGAGTATATTAATAAACATACCTATAATTCTAGATTTTGATTAATGATTTTTTTTTTTTTTTTTTTTCTTTCTTCAAATAAACTCTCTCGATAACAACCGAATCCTAACCTACCTACCTCCCACGGCACGATAGTCGGCCCTCTGCGCCGACTATTTACCCGGCTCCTTTCTTCTCACAAGGCACGGTAGTTGGCCCTCTGCGCCGACTACTTACCCGCATCACCTAAGCAGCACGGTCGCAGCCACTCAGCGCTAACGACTTACCTGCACCTACCACCTCTCTGTATCGACGGCACGGACTCCGGCACATTGCACGCCGGTATCTAACCCTGAGAACGGGGCTACTCCCATCCCGATTGTATGCTCGAGTTCAGTACACGAACTTTTAAAAAATTGTTAATAACTACCAAGTAACGACATCTAGTTTCATACAAGTTAACTCCATTATTAAGGTATAGATTGAAATCTGAGAGCTGTCATTACTTCGGTACGTTACAGCTGGCGCCCGAACAGGGACTCGAGCAAACTAAAATCGCATAGTGGGAATCTTCGAAAAAGGGATTATGATACCCGATCGACATAATATATTTTTAGAGAGTCGCATAGAAGCACGGATAATAGATTTAACGACACGGGTCGACGAAGTTGAGGAAGCCGATCAGCAATATCACGCGGCGACGCAATATTTGATGAGTCAAATAAAAGAATTACGCGCTGTCGTAAGTAGGCAAGGCCACGCATTATTAACAATGTCGGAAGATCTGGCAGAAGCTAGGCAACGGGTAAATGAGCTGGACGAGGAAAACGAGAAACTGGGATATATGGTAAAAGTAGTTGCGAGTAAAACTGGTAAAAGCGAGAGAATGTTAAATTCGAGGATGGATCGAATCGAGAACAGAGTTCGGGATATAGCCGAATCATTTAAAAGGCTGTCGATTAACGATAATTAAAAAGCCGATAATTCTATATTAAAGTATTGAATGTTCGTATAAATTAGTTTTTTATAAATACATTAGTGTCAACTTTCAACGTTGTGAATTCAATTAAGTTCAATCAAATTCTTTTTCATCACTTTCCGTATCAACGTTTTTTTTCGAAGCACGTGTTCTATTAAAAGTTAAAATGGCAAAAGACCGCAAATCGGGAGCGTTTATGCGCGAAATACAAGACTCCTTTGACGAGGGAGTAGAGAACGCGAAGGAACAAAAACGTTTCAAATGGGAACGGGCGGTAACTGATGAATTACGATTATTGGATGAACGGCAAAATGAGCTCGAAAGTATGCTCGAAGGCCAAGACGAGGAAAATGACACGTCGAAATCACCAAAATTAAGGGCAACGTTAGTCGCGATAATTCGAAATGAGATAAAAGAGAAATATGACGCGTTAACACAGTCAGTCGAGAAAACTCGTATGGAAAAAAAAGCAGAACGCGCGGAATTAGTTACCGAAATAAATAAACTAAGAGGTCGGGTTCAGTTATTAGAAACCGAGAACGACAGTCTAATCGACAAAATATCCGCGCTGTCACAAAACGATGATCAATCGGAAAGTAAGCGCGAGCTAGATTCTAGGCTCGCAGAATTGAAAAGAAACCTTTCACGAGAAGTTGATCAAATAAAATCAAACTTTGAGAAAGAAATTCTAGAATTGAAAAATACGATTAAAGACTTAAAAAAATCACCGATGAAGAAAGGCAATTCTGGGAGCGAAGCATCTCAAAAAATAAAGTTAGACATCCCCAAGTATCGAGGACTTGAGAATGAAAGGCCAGTTAAATTCTTACCAGAGTTCCAGAAATATATAAACGTAGTTAAACCTAATTTCGATCAACTCTTATGCCTTATCTACCAAGCACTCGAGGGTGATGCCAGGGATTGGTGGTACCTACAAGAGTCGGAGATCGACTCGTACGACCAATTCACAGAACGGTTTCGCGAACGGTACTGGAGCGCGAACACACAAAGAACCGCGAAGCGGAAGATAGAATTCGGTCAGCACCAGCTGGGGGGCAGTCTTAATCGTGTTGAATACGCAACAAATTTGTTCGGTTTAGGCAAAGAGCTGGATCTCGACTATACGGAGACTGAGTTTGTTGTGCGCGTTAGCGAACATTTCGAAAGAAATATTCGACACGCGGTTTTAGGACGGCAAGTCAAAGATAAAAATATGTTGTTAAAAATATTAGCTGATTATGACGGAGACGACCAACGTCACCGAAAACACGACAAAATGGGCCACAACAAACACAGTCCTCCTTCAGATACGGCTAACATACAAAATAAATCATATAACAAGCCATCCCATTGGCAGTCGAAAACCGTGAACGTAAACGAGTTACAGACAGCGACGCCGCCGGAGATAAAGGCGAAAACTCCACCACAAACGAATCAAACAAACGAGAAAAAGTCAGCTCGGAAGCAGAAAAACGAACGGAACAAAGAATTAATCCGAAGTTACGACGAGGTTGACGTAAATAATATAAATTTAGGAAATGCTAATACCGAAAACTCGGGAAACGCATAACAGTTGCTTGCTGCATGTCAAAAAATAAACCGTAACAAGCAACTCGATCGGAGAATAAAAATTGTAATAAAGATATCTCTTCTATACTGGAGGACCCGCGAGAAAATCTTTTGTATGATGTAGAACCAAAAGGTCTAAATATGAAAGAAACGCGTTGTCCGGAGGTAAATATCAAAGTCGAAGACGTAGAGGTAAAAGCCCTAATTGATACGGGAAGTGAGATCACTTGCATCTCCGAGGAATTTTACTACGCTAATGCGAAAATATTCGGGACGCGACCTAAGCTACCGATAAGTGGAAAATTCATAAAGGGAGCAACGGGCGCAAAGTCGTCGCGAATAAAACTCCAAGTTCTTCTAAATGTCGAAATTGCAAAAATAAAACTAGATATTATATTTATAGTAGTGCCGAAACTGGTCAAACCATGCATTATTGGATATGATACGCAAAAGGCTCTTAGTATGCTAATAGATACCGGCAAGGAAGAAATTCTCTTAACCATTAACGATCAATATGTTCATTGTTCTTATAAGGAGGCCATAATGTACTCAGAAGAGTATGCGTCACTTAGAATCGAACGATCGTATGAGTCCGAATGCGGAAACGCTGACTCATATGATGATCTCATTGCTTACGATCTTTCTTACGAAGTTTCGATAGAAGAAATCGAAGAAAAGATTAAATCATGCAAAAATCTAAAAAATTCCCAAATGGATAAACTTAAGTGCTTAATAGTACAATACAAAGAGGTATTTCAGAAACGCCCAGGTCTATTATCTAACTATGAGTATACTTTTAAAATAAAAGATGATGCACCCTTTTATTCAAAGCCGTATCCCATCCCTATAAATTATAGAGATAAAGTTAAAATCGAAATCGACAAATGGCAAGAGCTTGGAATAATTCGGCGTTCAACGAGTCCATATATAAACCCTCTCGTGGTTGTGATAAAAAAGACGGATCAATCCGCCTATGCTTAGATGCACGCAAACTAAACGAAAAATTGATAAATGATTATGAATCCCCTCCGGGTGTAGAGGAGATATTTTTAAGATGTAGAAACGTAAACTTTTTATCCAGCTTTGATTTAACGAGTAGTTTCCATCAAATAAAACTTTCAGAAGAAAGTAGGAAATATACCGCGTTCATCTGCGACAATAAAGTTTACGAATTTAATGTAGTACCATTCGGTATAAAAACGAGTAGCGCCGCACTAATAAGAGGTCTAGACCTAGCCGTTGCGGGACTCGAAGATTTTCTTATAACTTTTGTAGACGACTTACTATGTATTTCAGAAGATTTCGATAGTCATTTACAAAATATAAAATCATTATTTGAGAATTTATTAAAAAACAACCTAAGGATTAGTTTTAAAAAATCAAAGCTAGTACAGGAAGAAATAAAATTCCTGGGTCATATTTTAACACCTGAAGGAGTAAAACCGGACCCGGAGAAAATTAGAACAATTAAAAACTTTAAGAAACCTAGAAATGTCAGGGGATTGTAGGGATTTCTCGGGTTTGTTAATTTCTATACAAAATTCGCGAGAAATTACTCGGCGCATACCGTTCCGCTTCTAAACTTATTAAAACAAGGTAAGAAGTATGAATGGACAGACGAGCACGAAAAAGCTTTTAATGATATTAAAAATATATTCGATGAGCATATCATATTAAAATACGCGGACCCACAACGTCCATTCATACTCACTACCGACGCGAGCGACTACGCGATAGCTGCGGTGCTATCGCAGGTAAACGATCAAAACGAAGAACAAATTGTCACATTCGTTAGCCGTACGCTGAAGGGGAGTGAATGCTCTTACTTTACGACTGAGAAAGAGATGTTAGCTATAGTTTGGGCGTTAACACGTTTAGATACGTACTTGCGGGGGGCACCGAAAATAGTCGTACGAACCGATCACGAAGCTCTCACTTTTCTTAAACATTGTAAATTTAATAATGCTAGATTACGAAGGTGGAGTCTCGCGATCCAAGACTTCTGCTTAGAACCGGTATACTTGCCGGGACGCAAGAACGCCGTCGCCGATTACCTAAGCCGTCAGATACACGACTATCCAGAGGAATCGGGTCGGGAAAATGAAATCATAATCGCTTCGATACTCGCGCAAAAACCGAGTCGCGAATTGATGAATAACTTAAAGAATTTGAAGACATTACAGGAAAATGACCCTTATATCAATAAATTAATTACGGAGATTCCAAATGACGAAAAAATGCAAAAGCGCTTTGTGATCAAAGATAGTTTAATGCAAAAAATTGCATTAAATCATAATAGACTCATGTTGCCCGTAAGCCTTCTGGATAGTTTGATACGGGAAGCCCATGAGATACATGGCCACATTGGTTCATCAAAGATTTATAAAATGATAAACGAACATTTCTCTGCGCCGAAACTAAGACAAAAAATTTATACAATACTTCGTACATGCGATACTTGTCAACGAACGAAATATTTAACATATAGACTTAATGAACACGTCCAACCAATATTAACCGAAGAACCAAATGACACACTGTCAATAGATTTTTTTGGGCCTTTACCAACGTCAAAGGGGGGCGTTAAATACCTCTTAACTACGGTAGACGTATTCAGTAAGTACGTGGTCATGTATCCTATAAAAAAAGCGAACACCGCGACTGTGATCAGAAAAATCTTCGGTGATTACATTGGCAAATACGGTAAACCGAAAGCAATACTTTCTGACCACGGGACGCAGTTTACTTCAAGTAAATGGGAAAAAAAACTCATGGATGAAGGAATACAACCGGTATTCTCCTCCATCAGACACCCACAAAGTAACCCGGTCGAACGGGTACATCGAGAACTCGGGCGTTTTTTTCGAACATTCGTAAGGGACCGACATACCAGCTGGGCTAGATACGTTGAGATTATACAAAACATTATTAACGTAACGCATCATGAGACCACGGGGTTTACACCGATGGAGCTCCATTTTAATATCAAGCCTACGCGGGTATGGGAAAAGTGGTTGCCTATAGTAGATTCAGATAAAATCACGCATGAACGAAAAGTGTTTCTCGCTCGCGAACGAGCACATTCATTCTTAAAGAGGCGAGCATTCCGAAAAAACGTCCGTACGCGACACTTTGAGTTTAAGGTAGGCGATAGAGTTTTAGTGAAATCACTAAACATGTCAGATGCGGCTGAAAGAAAGATCGCGAAGTTTTTTCACGTATACGAGGGACCATACACGATAACGCAAAAAATCGGGCCCGATACGTATGTATTGTTAGATATAGAAGCAAATAGGGAACGTGGAAAGTTCCATGTACAAAATCTAAAGCCTTATTTTTAAGTATTTATTGTTCACTAAGGGTCTCGGTGAAGGTAAACATACACCGAAACTCTTAGTAGTATAGATGTAAATAGTAATTTAAGGAAAATTAAAATCGAGCCACAGGACGTCAGTCGCTTCACAACCATGCCTGAGCAAGGTACAAATCGCGAAAACCTTTTTAAACGCGATGCCGCGGTCCAAAGTGGTAGGGTGATGTGGCCACCTTTTAACATCGAGTGTGTGGCAATAAAGGCGGCGTCAGGGAGACCCTGGGCCACAACACGTGGCGCATATCGGGGCGGACGAGCGGTACAGGCGAGGCCATACATGGTCAACCGGTCCGCCCAAACCACCAGGGAGAGCGAGGCAACACCACCGCCACCAACTCCATCTACCTCTCGGCACGCAATAATGCAGTATGTGCCAACGCCGATACGCCGACCGCCGATCGAGGAGTTTTTAAAGCTGCGGCAGATCACACGCCGCATGAGGTACGTGCCGCTCCCCGTGAGCCCGATGTCGCCAGGCTAGTCTCCACCCGCACCACCTACCACGCCACCACCAGTCCACCCGTCATCGCTGCCACAGCCATCACCAGCAAAGCAGCAAAGCGAGGAGACATATCAAGCTGCGATTACATTTTAAGCTTTTGTAAATAACCCGAATAAATAAAAGGCGTTAAAATTAAATGTTTCAGTATATTTAATGTGCGAACAGAACCATTTAATTTGGGGGGCGATGTGACGTACACGAAACAGCTCGTAGTATACGCATCGATTTATAATTTCCCATTCATAAACACGAGAGCGAAAAATTAACAAACACGATGCATCACTGTGTACAAACATACGATCGCGTGCGCTAGAGAAAATCTTACACACTCATTCATACAGCGCCTCTGACGTCAGAGTATAAATGAAAATATTGTCATGCGCAAGAGAGAAGACCAGACGATCGACTGGTATATAAAGGGCTCCGATTCTCGGAATCGGCACGCACTTGTGTCCGAGCTCTCGCCTATTCAGGATACCGATAAGCATTGCGCTTAGGTAACTGAAGCTGGCCACTCCTTTGCGCTCGTAAAAAACTTATGTCAAATAATTCATTTTGAGTATATTAATAAACATACCTATAATTCTAGATTTTGATTAATGATTTTTTTTTTTTTTTTTTTTTTCTTTCTTCAAATAAACTCTCTCGATAACAACCGAATCCTAACCTACCTACCTCCCACGGCACGATAGTCGGCTCTCTGCGCCGACTATTTACCCGGCTCCTTTCTTCTCACACGGCACGGTAGTTGGCCCTCCGCGCCGACTACTTACCCGCATCACCTAAGCAGCACGGTCGCAACCACTCAGCGCTAACGACTTACCTGCACCTACCACCACTCTGTATCGACGGCACGGACTCCGGCACATTGCGCGCCGGTATCTAACCCTGAGAACGGGGCTACTCCCATCCCGATTGTATGCTCGAGTCCAGTACACGAACTTTTAAAAAATTGTTAATAACTACCAAGTAACGACATCTAGTTTCATACAAGTTAACTCCATTATTAAGGTATAGATTAAAATCTGAGAGCTGTCATTACTTCGGTACGTTACAGGCTATTACAAAACAAATTTTTTTCTGGTACAGTTTTATCGACAACGAATAAATAACTATAAAAACGGGGAAAAATCAAAAGCAAAGAAAATAGAATTTTTTTTCAACTTGCACCCCTATATAATCGTCGTTTTGGGGGTGTTCCGGGGATTCAATTTGATAGCCAATTTTTTTCTCCTATAGTTTTCTCGCCAGAATCCGTAAGCAACAATAAAATCGGGGAAAAACAAAAAGCAACGACAATAGAATATTTTCTACTTGCACCCCTTTATA
This sequence comes from Torymus aiolomorphi, assembly GCA_036365515.1. Classification (NCBI taxonomy): domain Eukaryota; kingdom Metazoa; phylum Arthropoda; class Insecta; order Hymenoptera; family Torymidae; genus Torymus; species Torymus aiolomorphi. The sequence goes on along the minus strand of CM070876.1, from coordinate 101,181,764 downwards.
ATCGATTGTTTTGGGGTGTTTCAGGGATTCAATTTGGTCACCAATTTTTTTTTGGTACAGTTTTATCGCCAGAACCCATAAGCAACAATAAAATCGCGGAAAAAACCAAAAGGAACGACAATAGAATATTTTCCACTTACACCCCTTTATAATCGACTGTTTTGGGGGTGTTCCGGGGATTCAGTTTGGTCGCCAATTTTTTTTGGTAGAGTTTTATCGCCAGAATCCATAAGCAACAATAAAATCGGGGAAAAAACTAAAAGCAACGAAAATACCCTACTGAAAAAATGCAACTGATTATCAGCTGATAATCAACTGATAATCAGCTGATAATCAGGTGATAATCATGCCAAAATGGCACCTGATTATCAGCTGATTTTCACATGAAATTTATCGTTTAAAATTTATTTACTATTAATTATTGTTATTTATTATTATAAAGTACTACCATGGTTCATTTACTTGAATCTACGATTAATTAATGTGTTCGATAAAATGTCGAAAAATGTAGATGCTGATAAAGAAGTTTTGAATTACTTGTTACAATTTAGGAATGTAACATTACTAACAATAATTAATAATAATAATTATTAATAGTAAATGGAAATATCAACATGTTTTTCAAGGTGTTTATCAGCTGATAATCATCTGAGAATCAGGTAACTATAAGGTGACTGTCAGGTGATTATCATCTGATTATCAGCTGATTTTGTCCTGATAATCCTGTTGATATTTTCATTTATTATTAATTATTATTATTCTTTATTATTGTTAATTTTAATTTTACTTTCCTAAATTATGACAAGTAATTCAAAACTTCTTTGCCATAGTGTACATTATTTTAAATACATTAGTTAATCATATAGTTTTAAGGGAATGAACGATAATAATATATTATAATAATAAATAATAATTAATAATAAATATATTTTAAACGATTAATTTTCACGTGAAAATCAGCTGCACTTTTTCAGTAGAGCAGAATTTTTTTTCACTTTCACCCCTATAAAGTCGACTGTTTGGGGGTATTCCGGGGATTCCATTTGGTCGCCAATTTTTTTCTGGTACAGCTTTATTGCCAGAATCCATAAGCAACAATAAAATCTGGGAAAAAACTAAAAGCAACGAAAATAGAATTTTTTCTATGTACCGATCTACGTAAAGGGTGCTTTGAAGGAGGGTGGGGGTGGCTAGTTTTTGAATTGTTTTTTGTTTTTTACATGTATTCTATCATTCTTAATGATAATAAACTCCGTGCAATTGGAGAAAAGCGATTTTTCAGATATCGACTTTTTGTTGGATACCACCGTTGCAAACTTCAAACAGAGAGATATAGATAATGAATCTAACGGCTATTCGGGCAAAGATAAGGAAGGTAACTAACTTATCAAGCACTTTCTTTATATGTGTTTCAATACATCTTTAAATTTTAGAAGCTATTTGAAACATTAGTGCAGTCAAGAATTTTTTAGAAAGGAGAATACATGGAAAGGGAAGGTGGTAAAGATAAAGGTATAGGATAAAAAACGAGAACCGACAACCTTCTGCATACCGGGCAGTTACGCTACCATTTGCGCCACTGGGATGACGATCCTTTCACGGCCCTGACCACTACTCATCGTTCTCAATCGATTTTCCCAAATTCCCCCGTCTGCATTATTTCAGCCGAAGCCGTTATTTTTTTTTCTCGTTTTTTATCCTATACCTTTATCTTTACCATCTTCTCTTTCCATGTATTCTCCTTTCTAAAAAATTCTTGACTGCACTAATGTTTCAAATAGCTTCTAAAATTTAATGATGTATTTAAACACATATACAGAAAGTGCTTGATAAGTTAGTTACCTTCCTTATCTTTGCCCGAATAGCCGTTAGATTCATTATTAAAATTAACATAAAATTGACGGGCATTTCCTTCAATTGATTAAATAGATAGATATAGATATTTATATTATCAAAGAAAAACTAAAGAGAGTGGACTCGTGCAAATATCTATGAGTTAATTTTGATTATAACTTAAAATGGGATGAACATATTAGCTACCTAATCAAAAAAGCAAGTTATTTAAATTTCATCTTCTACAAAATTAATAAATTTATACAAATAAATACGTTAATGGTTATCTACTATGCATTTTTCACAATGTAATAAATTATGGGATAATTGCCTGGGGTGGTGTCTATAAAAACAATCAACATTTGCTCCAAAATATCCAAAACAGATTACTGAAACTAGTTTTCAAAAATACTTTTGTGCAAAATAAACCAATGAATATCAAACAACTGTTCACATGGAACTACTTAAAGTATTATTACAATGAAATGAAAAATATATATTCAAAATCAAATAGTAAGACAAGAAATAAAGCTATCTTACTACCAAAAATTGACAAAAGAGTAAGCGAGAAAAACAACTACATAACTGCAATAATGACTTTCAATCTACTGCCAAAGGAGCTTAAAACTATAGAAAAAGATAAATGACCTTCTATCTTCAAACTAAAAAAAATGGATTGTAAATAATATTCAATAATAGCGAGTTGAATATAACATGTATACTTATTACTTGATATTCAAATTTTATAATACCGTTATAAATCAAAGATGATTTAAGTAGATGTAACAAAAATCTTCAATCTACAGATTGCGGCTATTCAAATTCTCTTTTAATGTTAATAAGAATAAAGATGTTTTTATTTAATTTTATGATTTAGTGATAGTTTAGTTTCAAGAATTTCTATACTCCGAACCTGTAAACAGGAAATTTATTTTCCTATGACAGGGTTACTATACATGTAATGTAATGAATTCCTTACTCTAGAATAAATAAATAAATAAATAGAGAAGGGTTCAATTTTTTAAGATGGTAGCGTAGTCAAATACATACAGATAAAAATAGTAATAATATTCTATAAACAAAGATACGGGAACATCAACAGGGCTTCAAAATAGTTATAAAATAAAAAGTGAATTGTAATTTTGTAATAACTGAAGGAGACGCAAATAAAAATCGGACATTGAAATTGAATCGCCATCGAATCGGCTAAGGACAAGCAAGTGTTCAAAGTTTAGTCCGAGGATAGAGATAAAGAAACTCCACGTGCTCGCATAACCCATAGCTAGATTAAGGATAGACAGAGTAAGAAAAGAAAGCGAAGAGAAAGTGCACAAGCAGAAAGAAAAACAAGAAAATGGAGGGAAGGCTAAAAGAAACACAAAGGAGGCTATACAAGCTGAAGAAAAAGGTGAAGAGGATGGAAGAGGAAATGGAAAATATGAAAAAATAAGGTGAAAGAAAAGAAAGGGAATGGACGGCGAGAGAGGAGCTGATGCAGGTAAAAGTCAGGAAAGATAGGAAGAGGACGGAGGAAAGACTGTGGAAAATTGAAGAGAAAATGGGAGGAGTTAAAAGGCGGAAGTCCAAAGGAACAGAGAGTGATTGGAGTGATTGGGAGGAGGACTGGAGAAGCGATGATCCTAGCGAAGAGGGAAAGAAAAGAAAGAGAGGGTAAACGTGTGAGAAGTGAGGTGAGTAGAGCGAGCCCCAGAGCAAGCAGCTTAAAGAGCAATGAGAGGCAAAGGAGAGGCGGAGAGGATGTAATTGAGAGACACCGCAGTAGGATATTGATGGTGAGGAATAGGAGAAACTGGGAAGAAAGTTTAAAATTTTATCTGTAGTTAACAATGAAGGACTATGAGTACTGGTCTAATTACAGTTAAATTTCTAACCTCCAAATTTTGGTGTTGTAGGCGGCTGTTAGAAAGTAAAATAAATTTTATGACACACCGTGCGTAAAGTGCTACTTTTACGCACACTTGCTAAAACAAGCATGCTTAAAAATGTCACTTAACGCATGCAGTGTCATAAAATAATGTTCGATACTTGTGATAAATATGATTCTGGCCTCCAGCTAGAATCATATTTATCACAAGTGTATCGAAAAGTACTATTGAATTCATAACTCTTCAATATTAATTGTATAAGTATAAACAAGGTAAAGGAGCGTGCGCAGCACGCCTGAACTTGCTAGTTATTAAAAAAACTCATACTGGATGCGAGAGATATGATCACTGTAGTGTAGGAGAGATGATCACTGTAGGATGTGAAAAATTTTTTTTTGTACAAAGGCTACATGCCTATATGTTATAACTATTGGTTGAATAAAGTATAAATTTCGTATAAAAATATACCTTTCTCTTTAGAGACTACTTAATTTTCTTATTAGTTTTTTTGCATTTTGTCTTTGTCACATTTCCTGAGTCATAATTTTCCTCATTCTTATCAATACTGGATGCATCTGCAGAATTATCACGCTGTCGGACATGAAAATGAAAAATTTTTTTTGTTTAAAGACAAAGGCTACATGTCTAGATGTATATATTATTATTATATTTCTTATAACAATTTACCTTTTTTTCACAGACGCTTTAAGTTTTTGTTCAGAAGTTGTAGATCTTGTCTTTCTGATATAATTTTGCGAATTACAAATCTCCATATTAATTAAAAGTGGATGTACATGCAGGAACTATCGCAACGTGACCTTGACTTATACTTATACTTGGCTCTTATACGCAAAATGACAGTACTTATATCACCTTTCAATTTAACTTTCACAACGTGACGTTTTAACTTTTATACGAATCTATACAAAATGATAGAACTTACTAAAACTTTTCAACTGAACGAACTATCGCAACGTGACTTTCATTTTATACAAAACTAATCAGACAGAACAACTTGACTTTTTTTACACCGGTATAACGATCGAGCAACTGATTCTTCAATTTGAAGTTTGAATACTGGTATAAGTACCTACGACTGCAAGTGCAACTGCTTCTGCTTCATAAAGTTTCTGTTAAAGCATGGTTATACCGACATCTTGCATAGATTATTAGGCTATTATACATTACAGACCTACATCAGCCTAAATTATCTGGTTTGTTTGACCACGGTCTACTATGGTCAATCAGTATGTAAGGTGTAAGGTATTGTCTACAGTGCTCTGCTCTGTACTGTAACTGTGCTGTGCTACTATGCGCTGGCTAATCAGAATCAGGATCGGGGAAACCGGACAAGTCCGATGGATGCTAGAGATAGCTATACAATTACTCGCACCCTACCCTACTGAAAAAGTGCAGCTGATTATCAGCTGATAATCAGCTGATTTTCACATAAAAATTTATCGTTTAAAATTTATTTATTATTAATTATTCTTATTTATTATTATAAATTATTATTATTGTTCATTTACTTGAATCTATATGATTAACTAATGTATTTAAAATAATGTACACTGTGGCAAAGAAGTTTTGAATTGTTAGTCATAATTTAAGAATGTAAAATTAAAATTAACAATAATAAATAATGATAATAACTAATAATAAATGAAAATATCAACAGGATTTTCAGGTCAAAATCAACTGATAATCAGATGATAATCACCTGACAGTCACCTTCTCGTTACCCGATTCTCAGATGATTATCAGCTGATATGCATCTGAAAATTATCTTGATACTTTCATTTATTATTAATAATTATTATTATTAATTGTTGTTAGTAATATTAAATTCCTAAATTGTAACAGATAATTCAAAACTTCTTTGTCAGCATCTACATTTTTTTACATTTTTTCGAACACATTAATTAATCGCTTCAAGTAAATGAACCATGATAGTACTTTATAATAATAAATAACAATAATTAATAATCAATAAATTTTAAACGATAAATTTTCATGTGAAAATCAGCTGATAATCAGGTGCCGTTGTGGCACAATTATCACCTGATTATCAGCTGATAATCAGTTGCACTTTTTCAGTAGAATACATTTGCACCCTCTATAAAGTGTTCAAACTTTCTGCTAGATTGCAGAAAATAACATTAAACGTAGATATATGTACATAAGAATTATCTACAAGCAGAATACTGATTTTCAATATGCACGTAATTGACTGAGTAAGTACAATCACTCATATCAAAAAGCGCGGGAGCGCTCCGGAGACAAGTACCTGTCCAATGTAGAAAAAGCTTGAGGGACGACCGTGCTTCATATACATTGAAATGGATGCGCGAGAATTTTACTAATTTTTTACGCCTTTCAATTACGCTTTTTTAATATACATAAATATATCAACGGATAGCTGTTTTGATATACTACATGTATAAAAAATTTCAATTAAAAATATGCCGCCGTTTTCAAGTTATATTGATATTAAAAAATTCGAGGGCTTCGAGGGCCGATTTATTTTCCTTTGCGCTTTCTTTCAGACCTACTCGATCAGCTGTTTTGTTTCGACCATATATATAGCTATACTTGTTCACAGTCCACAGCTCTGTGAGAGAAAGTATACACACACAGACAGACAGAGAACCATCAAAAGTGAAGAAGTGTGATGATGATAATATATAGTAGAAAAAGACATGAGAGAGAGAGAGATATGTTACAGTATATGTTTTTATTATAACATAACCTCTACTCTATCTATCTAGTTTTTGTTAAAGTTTTATGCAGATATATAGAGTCAATCATTTTCATTTTGTATGTCTAGGTTGTAGCTAGAATATTTTCAACAAATTGGAAGGGATTCAGATAAGTAGCAATCTTTTATTAGAAATAATCTTATTAATATAAAATCTAAAAGTTCTTGTTACTTTGTGAGAACTTTTTTTATATTACAGAGTATTAGCACTACAATTAGCATTTACAAGTTCTTGGTTTAAAAATGTTTCCGGAAGCAAAAATCGTTATCTTCTAAAAAAATTGGTGAAGCATTTGTGATAGCTGACGACATTTAAGATAAGGAGGATATTCACTTATTAAAACCCAGAAATAGTGAGTTAGATATTTTACATATATACTAAGAGTGTAATAATTTGCATACATGTGAATACATGTGTAAATTTTTCTTGTTGGGTGGTGTTATCAAATCATTGTGCATTACAGCCATCAAAAGATTACGTTCAAGTCTGTCAAAGCACGCAACCTCCCGTAGTAGAGGCAGAAATACTGTGGCAGATATTCCACTAGTAGAGCCTCGTTCTACTTTATAGAGTTTCAATTATCAATGCTTTACTGACTCTATGACTTCTAAAGGTAAGCTAGCAATTCTTCCAAAGGCAACTCGTCCAAAATTGGCCCAGGACCTGTGACTGTAGTTATGAAGGCGATTATATCCATCTGTCGGATCTAGAAGTGCGAGAATCTTATAATACTACAATGTAATACTAAGTCAGAACCTGGTTATAATAATTTATAATTATTGAATGTCAGTGTTATTGTATCTGTGTAGAATGCAGAAGAACGATGTAATAATAACCATATTTTCTCAAGATCCAAAGGAATTGAAGCGAAAACTTGCATGAACAAACGGCGGATATGATTCAAATAATTAAGATAATATAAAAGAATGTCAAGAAAGCTTTAAATAGCATAGTTTGAAGGATTAACATTTGTGATGTGACTCGTTTTTGACTATGATGCCTCCAAGTGAAATAATATTTGCGGACTTTTCTGTAAGTGGAATATTATCTGTAGATTATCTTATTGGCAAAAAGTGTGATTTTATAATCAAGTATATTCAACCACAAAAAAATCAAGTAACAATGCTTGCTTGTAAATACTTTACAGATGGGACTTAATCCGACAACATACCTATAAGTATTAAGAACTTTTCAAATTTGGCAGGATACAGGAGTAAGTGAGTGGGAATGAGTATTTTGTGAAAAATGTATAAGCTGCTTTTATGGAAATTGTAGTCAACTTTGAGCTTCAAGTTTTTTAAAAACTAGAGGATCATCAGTTAATACATAGATTTGAATGTAAATTCTGAAGAGTGAACTACTATGAGTAGTATATGGACTGGTATAGCGAGACATATCATATTACAAGGGGGGAGGGGGGCCCCGCGCCGCGGGTGGGGTCATTAAGTTAAGTGTTATGTAAACAGTAGCTGCACGGTAGCTAATTACCCATGTCAAGGGCCCATGTCAATGGGGCTATTGTTTTCAAAACCGCTACTGTTTTGTAAACAAGCCACCCATTAACAATGGGTATTTAGCTACTGTTTACATAACAGTTATACCCTCTTGACACTTTCATGTAATATGATACGCACCTATACCAGTCCATGTACTAGAGAGAGAGAGAGAGAGAGGACGCACACATCCACCCACCCACCCACACCCACCCCCACACACCCACATCCACCAACCCACCCACAGAGAGAGATGGCGCACCCACCCACACCCACCCACCCGCCCATCCACTCACACCCACCCACCCACCCACTCACACCCACCCATCCACACTCACCCACAGAGAGAGAGAGAGAGAGAGAGAGAGTTCCTTTGTCTGGTGCAGGTATGCGTCAGCATCCCTACTCCATCGTTGGTCCGTCGAACTGCGCAGCGGGAGTCCCTAGTGGTCAAAGTATAAGAAATAGTTTTTTATACGTAATAATGAGTTTGTGGCCCTGAAAAGGGCCGTTTTTGTATTAAGTTTTAATTACATCGTGAATAACCTTGTTTTTTGGGAAAGGAATTGGTATTGGTGGAAAAAGATTTATATCGCGATGAATCTTTATCCGTCGACGAATAATCTTTCTTTTCTTTATCGATGAGAGGCTGTTTATCCTCTGATGTCTGCTTGCTAAATGGCGGACCCATGATGCGTGCTCTGTGAAGGTTGCAGTCCTTCTGCTCTCGCGCCGATGCTACTATTAGCTTATATGTAAGGCCAAGTGATTGATGGTGGATGGGGATAGAGCGGAAGAGTAGGGGCTATGAAATAATGAAGAAGAAGGCAATGCAATTAAAATTTGTATTTATTGATTAATTGTTAACAGCCTCGTATACATCTTTTTCTAGTGTCGGTAAATAAAGACATTTTATTTCTACAAATAGTCTATCCACATTCGAATTACCAAAGTTTGAATAAATCATCCGGTTTTTTACATTAGATATTAATTCGTCTTTGTGGTCCTTGAAAAGTTTAAGAAATGTGGACCCGTCGAAACATTTATCAAGTTCGCGACTGTTCTCGTGCATTTTCAAACTGTCTATCATTACATCATACATGACATTAACATACGTGGACATATACTCTAACTCGCGAAGACGAAACTCTATACACTCGCGCATGCTTTTTAATATTAGAAAAGTACGTCGCATGATCACAACACTTGGAAGACTCTCAACTTTTCTCTTCTTTCGCGCCGGTGCACTCTCGTCGTCGTCGTTGTTGTCATCTGCGTCGACGGCCGTGATGATTGACTCTGTACCGATGCGCAATCCGTCGTTGGTATCCCAATCTTGCGCCTCATGCTGATACCGGCGCCGACTCCGTAATGACACAGGCTCCACTGTTTTCTTTTTCTGATTGATTCCCAGTACTCTCGAGTTATAAGCGGTAGTCAAATTAATCTCGTGCTCAGTTAGGTCGATTTTTGTAAACTCCTGCTTGTGCCCGTACAGATGATACATTACTGCAGGAAAATGAGTGGTGAATTCCTCCCACGCGGTGATTCCCATTGTTATGTATTTGCGTGGCGAAGTATCGCCGCCGAATTGAATCACTGTACGGAAATGCCCACCGTAATATTGCAATCCAAGGTATGCAAATTTCGAGTCAGACTTATTGAGCGCGTAACTTGTGTTAAAAAGCAAGTTTTGCGGAAGATCGTCTTGATTCATTTTAAAATAGCTGTCACAAACTTGTTATAAAAAAGAAATACTAATGCTCGTGGCTGAAGCAATATCGTTGTACGAGTGCACTTTGTGTGTGTGTAAAGAAATACTGAGGCGTGCTTTCTTCAGCTGATTTGACTGCTGGTGCTGCTGGTGCTGCGTGTTCTACTAGACTGACGTAACGTCGTCGGTTGCGCTATTCGTTTGGGTGTGCGCCTCGAGAGATGGTAGGGAACGCCGACAGTGGGGGGATGGCGGCGCAGCCAATGAGAGCACGTGTATGACGCAACGTACCCGGTGGTGGGGGAAAGGTGGCGAGAGAAATATTAGGTTTATGGCTGTACCCAATGACTGTGGAAAGCGTTTCCAATAATTGTCGTTATGAATGCGTCCATTGTTTAGCGTTTTCAATCACGTACTCTCGACAAAGATTTTCGTGAGAAGGAAATGCGTGCTGTGGCACGTACCCGATAACAACGTTAAGTGGTTCTAAGCACAGTTCACCCTGGCCATGAATGCGTCAATTGTTCAACGAATTTAACGGACAGTTTCTAGAGTGTGCTCTCGATTTTACGATATGTGTGTGTGTGTGTGTGTGTGTGTGTGTGTGTTTAACTGATTACGAGTCAAAGCGTATACATGATAAATTTTTCACATGAATGCATTCTTTGTTTTGTGAGAAGGAAATGTGTGCCGCGACATGTAACTATTTATGGTTGTACCCGATAACTGCGTTAAGTGGTTCTAAGAACATTTTACCCCCGCCATAAATGCGTTCTTTATTCAACGGTTTTTAAGTTACGTGTGAAGAAAATGTGTATATGATGATAAAATTTTTCACGCCTAAGTATTTCGTAATAAAAGAAAACGTTTTGAATACTCTCTCGCGGGAGGAAAATGAATTTAACTGATTTTTTTTTCAGGAGTGGGAAAATGAAAGGTCTGTAAATGAAAACATGATTTATATATTTTTTTGTTTATTCGATCAAACTTACAAACTATGAATACATAAACTTACATACTATGAATACATAAACTTACAAACTATGAATATATAAATTTTGAAAAGAGATAAAAACTTACAAACTAGGAATACATATGGTTTAACCGAGACAGACACAAGCGATGCTTAAAATTAACTACGAATACATAAAATCGCATTTGAACCAGGGGCTGATTCATTTCAGTATTAAGATATTACAAGCAATGAACAATCACGCATACATATATTAGCTACAAATCTAGGCCCAACAATGCAAAATATATCTTAAAGTTAGAGAGATTAATAATGAGTCATTGGCCTACATGCCTGAGTGCACGAGCCGCACCCTTGTGAAGTAGCACGCGGAAAATTGTACGCACGTCTTTCTTTTTTTAATTTTTTGTTCTTTATAATGTTATAAAATTTAGCAGCTATTTTGTCGTTGGCGCGAGCATCCGTCGTAAAGATGTTACAAAATTTTCGTAAAGTAAACCCACTACACATAAAATGCAAAAACATGACGCAATATTCACCGCACACTTTAGAATCGAAACTTTGCAACTTCTTCTTGGTCCACCTGAACCACTTGCAATTTCTTCTGAGTCGCTCGAGATGATGTCGCGACGATGGTGGTAGTCCATAGCTATCGAAATAGGTACCTCTTGCATGACTGTCTATGTAGAAAGCTACCCAATGAGAGCCGGGCTTGTCCGCTGTGTCGAGATTTGCAATGACCGCCGATGGACGGCTCAACCGGCTTGGTATGTGATTGGCTGCATAAACTCCGAGCGAATTAGCAGAGAGGCCGTTGATGGCTCGCGTTATTTCATTCGTGTTCATTTTTTTTTTTCAGTCAGAGGATGTGTCGCCCTCGATGGCTGAGTAGTATATGTCATTATTATCGCTGTTGTCACTATTTGTATCTCTTTGCTCGTAAACTGCTGCAAGGAACATTTCACTTTCCACTTTTTCTTTAGGAAGCGCTTTCCATTTCGCAGGAAGTATTGAGCACAGCCACTTTTTTAGCTGATGAACTTTGTAAAGAGCACAAAACTCTTTTTTGGCCAAAAAGATTTTGGTTGAATGCGTGGCGCACAGTGTATTGTCTGGGAACATTTTGTTGAGCTTTTTAAACGATGGTGAATTAAATTTTTCCAAGTTGATGACGCTGCGTCCGAAAAGCGCTTCGATGTATCGGGCCTTCTCCTCGCCGCGCACAAAAATTGTTCGCGATACTCTGGCAATGTTGTAAAGATGCCGATGTAGTTGACGAAGCGTTACTTCGCCGTCAAACCAATGAACACCGTGAATTTCGACGGTTAGAAAGGTGTTTGTCTCTTTGACATCGTCCGGCAAGTCGGCAAAACTATGCGGCGTTTGCACTATCCAATGATCACTAATTTTCTTTTGCAGGCACGTGATAGCTACTTCCTTGGGCAGAAACTTTTTTTCCGAATCACGAAAACCTTGAATATCGATAACGTAGTCCATTTTGTGTAGAGGCGTGTGTTCGCGTGTAAGAGAAAAAGCGAAGTGATGCGAGAGAGCGCCACATGTGGGCGCCACGCTTCCCCCACCACTTTTTATGACTGTGGCAATGTGACACGTGGCGCCTCTGCAGGCCCGTCGTCTTCTGCTCTTGCGCTTAGGCGCTGAAATCCGTTAAAATTTGTCGAGTGGAGCCGATTTCGAGAACGTTATCGTACTCTGCGTAGACAATGCAGTTTATTGTAACAGTCGGCGCCGTCGCGAAGCCCACTTCGATACGCACACTGCCCGAGCGTACGAGGTTCCAATGAGAGTGGCAATGCGCTGATAAATCGGGTGTGAGATCGAATGCCGTAAGAAAATACCCCGTTGAATAGTTCTTACGGTTTATGCCTAGGCCCTCATTGAGAAAATGTATCCCTGTGCCTGAGTAGAGTGTTTGGAATGCCTCGATAAACGTTGCGCTGTTGCCTGTAAAGTGCGGTTGTAACGGTTCGCTTGGTATTTGAACCCCGTCGATATATAGCGAGAGATAATTTATGTTAAAGTGTTGAAAGTTGAATGGGTTTAGCGCTCGATTTCCATTGAACGCTTTGTTATCGACGAAACCGATGATTATACGTTTCGGCAGTTGACCAAGAATCGCATTATCAATGCTATCGCCTAGTATACCAGTGTGAAGCGTAAATGTTTTCACCTCGACACGCGTAATGGGGTATTTGGCTGTTGCTTTGGCCAGTGTATTGGCGTGTGCGATCAAAATACCAGGATTTATCTTGACACGACGAACAATGAGGGTAGCTTCTTTTATTTTTATTCCGAATCGGCCGTCGTTTGTGGAATCCATCAGGCAAAATGCATCCTTATTACGCACCAGACGCACTCTTATTTCGATGCCATTGATGAGCATTTTATCCTGATTAAACAAGTCGTAGTGCAGATGTCCAATCATATCGAATGCATGACCCTCTTTCGTAAAATATTGCCTCTAAACGAGGCCTTTGTTCGAACCGATTGCTTGATTTTCCGGCACGCCCTCCATACAGCCGGGTGTATCATCGTACCAGAGGCTCGCGGTGAGATGAGATTCTTTGGCAGCGGGGGAATAGCTCAGCAGTGACTCTATATAAGCTCTGTACGCGTACATGTTGTTGGGCGGTGAGGCGAGCTTTTGATTGAGAAAGATATCGATTTGATTTAACATTGAATGAAGAAGATTGTTTACAGGGCCATCTTTTAGATTTGTGTCGACATCGTCGTTAGGGAGTATTTGTGCCTTGACAAAGAGCATGGTGTGTGCGAGATCGATGTAATGCTCGCTAGCACTAGGTACGACGAATTCGATGGGCGCATCGCCCTCGTCGCTGATCGAAGAGACGGGCTTATAGTTCAAATAACTGCTGCCCTCGATGGAGGTTTGAGTAGATGGGAGGGAGAAAAGATCGAGTTCGCTCGACATACACTCTGACGAGTGAGAGTGCAAGAAAGACATTTTCAAGATTTATTTTGGACCGAAAATATCGTTAATGTCCCGAAAAACGGGGGTTTTCCGCGTTCTCCTGCTCGCTTTACGAGTCTTGCGCGGTGCGGCTGTCAATTTTTTCTTTCGCTTGGTCCGCAAGGTACGGGCGCTTGCACGTGCCTTTGTCGACTGTCGTTGCCGTTTGATGCGGCTGGTAGTTTTATACCCTAACCCCTTCATGATTTCGATAATTTTCTCTGCCGCTTTTCTTTTGAGATGGCGTCCCGATTTTCCGGCTCTCAATTTTATGGCCTCCTTGAAATTGACACCATTGTTGTGTGACATCGTCTATGATTTTCATACCTGCGCGCAAGGTCTCTTTCCCGACGGCCATAGCGCCACTCCTGACGTATGGCAGAATGCGGCGAAAGAGGCCCCCCAACCAAGAGCCAACACCGCGCCCTCTCTGTAAGGCCGAGCCAGCGAAAACGCTTCTTCGTCTGAAATGGAGTGTCACGGTCAGCGTACCGTACTCTAATGGAATGCGCTGTCCGAGCTGGTCTCTTATATCGATGATAATATTGTGAAAATTGTGATAGAGAAGCGGTATGTAGTGGGCGGGCGTGAAACGTTGCACAGCACTGCAGCCGTATCTGAATTTTGAGTTATCCAAGGAAACGATGCGCAAGAGCGAGGCCTGTGTGTCCCCCACTGTGTAGGGTTCACAAATATCTGTATAAACGTACAGTTGGTCGGGAATGGCACGAGAGAGCGAGGCTGGTCTCTCGGCTACAATTTCCCGCAGCGCGCCATGGTTAAAGGTCGTAAACAGAATTTTTTTCCCGGGCTCGTCATCGAACCCAAAAATGCGTAGAATTTTTTCGTTGAAATGAGTCGCATGTGGCTCTTGACAGGCTCACTTGCGTCTGATGGCATAATAGCCATTGCTCTCCTTTACGGGTTCAAGCATGTGATGCTTATAAGTGTCATTCGAGTTATTTATGGCGTCTGCCAGCTGTTGAAGAGAGTCGTAAATGCCGACTGGAAAATGGCAGAATGTTATCTCACTCTGTTCGTCGTCGTTCATGGCGAACAAACTAAAAGTGTAAAAGGCATCATTGTCTTGAAAATGCACGATGCTACATGGTACGTGAATTTCCACCAGTCCGACGTGCCACTCTCCGTGTAATTTGATCTCGCGTGGCAAGTGGGTGGTGAAACAGCTGGTTATGTTATCGGGAAAGTAAGCCATACTGCTGTTGCTAGGCAGTACCATATAAAAATCTTCGTTCGCGTCCATGCCTGCTCGTGGTTTTCTACGAAATGCTCTCGAGTTGACTCGCTTTCACCCAAGAATTAAATTTATCGGGATAGCCTAGCCACTTGTCGAGCACTTGTTTGTTGGCGCCACGACCTTTCGTGCGCACAATACGCTCGATTTTGAAGCTCTTATCGTCAGTCAGTCGATCGTGCCCGACCAAAACGAGCTCTTCGTTGTAAAAGAATCCGTCAATTATTTCTCCATTTAAGTCCGCCAATACATATGTGTACAGCCCTTGCCGCGGTGATACGCGTATAATCTTGAAAATCTCCTCACTGAAATTTTTTTCGTATCCGCGCTCGAAGGTGT
Source organism: Torymus aiolomorphi (assembly GCA_036365515.1). NCBI lineage: Eukaryota > Metazoa > Arthropoda > Insecta > Hymenoptera > Torymidae > Torymus > Torymus aiolomorphi. The sequence continues at coordinate 101,166,520 of CM070876.1, read as the reverse complement.
TCTTTGTTCGTCTGACACGGACGTGGTCACTTACAGCAAATTTACGGTAGGGCACGGCGGGGCGGCGATAATTGGAGCCCGCGCGCTTGGCCAGATTTTCGCGCGCTCGCGCAGCGTTGTAAAGGTTGACCTCTGCTGGGCGCATTCGCGTACCGCTGTGCCGAGAATGATTGTACGCGTACACAATTTTCTGCAGAACATCGATGTATCGCTTGGTGTTTCGATGTGAGAAATATCTCCATATGCGCTCGCGCAGCGTTCTGTTGAGCCGCTCGACCACCGCTGCCTTGACATCTGGATTTCTAGCGACACGGAAGCCGATCTCCATGCGCTTGAGAAGATTTTGAAAAGCGGCGCCAAAAAATTCCTTGCCACGATCGGACTGCACGCACATGTGCAAACGCGGCTTCGCTCTGTCGGTAATTCGCTCAAAAGCGTCGGCAACGTTGCACGCAGTTTTATCCTTCAATGGTTCAACCCAGGCAAACTTACCGAGTACATCGATGACCACGAGAATATAGCAGTACCCGTCGTTGTAATCCTTTATCGATGTCAGCTGAAGTAGATCGCACTCCCACACGTCATCGACATTCGTTACATTGTACGACAGGCGCGGGAATCTTCTTTTTATCGGGTGATGAAGCATGTAGGCATCTTATTGCTCAGCCACGCGTAAATTTTTTTCTTCTCCTTCTTGGCATTTCCGCGAAGAAGGTTTCGTGCACCCGCGTAACCCGCCTCATGCTAGAGATCGTAGTATTGTTTTCCGTATGGCATCTTATTGCTTATATATCAAAGTGCATCCATTTTTTCTTGGTCTGCTTTTTACTGCGAGTTAGCATGGGCGAGGGTGCATTATTTTCTCCGGCCTCTATAGTCTATTGCCGCGGCAAACGTCGTTTGGCCGTATTCGCTGTTGCAGTCAAAATCCGCCCAATTTTCAAAACTTTGGGATTTTCGATAAGATTAACGGGCGTCTCGCTAGTTTTGAGAAATTTTGCAAACTCAAAGCACCCGACAGGGGGTTCTTCCTCCTCCACACGCGGGCTCTTTGGCAGTGTGTCGAGAAGTAACTCGATTATGCTCGACCGCGCCACTTGTCGGCCATCGATGCTCACAGTGCCTGCATTGTCCCACTTTAGACGCTCGGGAACCGTTGTCCTCCAGTGCCGAAGCAAGAGTCGCGCTTTTGGCGCGAGTACTGTGGGTATACCTCGGAGAATGGTCTCCTCGCTGAGCAGCGCGAAACTCTCTTCAATTTCGTCTACCTCGTAATTCGTCTCGCGCCGCTCGGCGATACGCTCGTTGTCGCGGAAAAAAAGATAGCGACGTAAAATCTGCAAATAATTCAGACATTTTTCGTAATCATCGCGCGCTGCCTTCGAGCGTAAAACGTCGTACATTTCGGTGTCCAAGCGAGAAAAATTAACGCCATGCGTTTGTAAACTTTTTTCCTCGACATCCGCGGTCGGGCTCGCGGCCATCGAACCTTCTGGCACGAGAATCATTTTACGCGCGTGTTCCATCTTATTGCGTGTCACGCGAGCCAAATATTTTCGAAATGAGAGTACACACGATTAGAGCTAATAAGATAGGCAGGAATGATCCCCCGTTCTGAATAATCGCTCGTTTCTTTGTGCGCCAATCGGCGTCACCACTCGGGTGCGATAACTTGCGCAACGTCTGTTTATGCTTGCTCAATCGTCTCTTCTCGCTATCCGATAATTTTACGACCCCGTGTAAAACGTTCAACACGCACTCACATATGCACTTGACAAGGGGTTTGTTAGCCGCTCGGGCTATGGTTGTGCGATGTTTCTTATCGCCGTGGCAGAGCACGCCGAGTAGCGCGAGATTTTTCTTGGAAAAATGTTTACGCGCGGTAACGTACCGCGACAAGAGGTAGTTCGTCCGTACGGGGCCATAGTTATTTACCGACTGACGTTCGGCGGGCAAATCAGCGTGATTTAAAGTATTTGGGCACGTATGCGTAATGCGCCCTGTCACCGGGGAATATGTTTGCGCGAAATCTAAACTCATCGAGACACTCTTGCGAGAGATCTATAAAGAGATAAGAGTGTGGCGCTCGCGTAGCGTCTACGTAGGCTTCGCGGAGAAAACCCGAGTCTTCGGGATGGATTTGGCGCGCGAGATGCTGTATTTGTGCCTTGTCGCGCGGATTTTTGAACAGCACTAGGTACTTTGTATTTAAACTTATGTCACGCTGCGCCTTTCCCTTGTGGAAAACATTTTGCGTTATGAATATCACGCTGATATTTTTGTGATGACTACCTTTCGTAAACAAGTCTAAAATAACGTCGCTCGAGGATTCTCGCATAAGATCATCGAGAATGAGTAATTTTTTCTTCTCGTTGTCCGAGGAATAGTCGGCTACCTGCGGGAGTCCCTCTCGAAACTCAATGATAGGTCTATTGGACTTAAAAGCTGTTCTGTAAGCCTCTTGTCATTCAGCGTAATAAAACAGTAAACGGTCGAAGCGTGCGTTACACATGACCGGCAAATGGGCGAGAAAGCGCTGAACAAAGCGTGTTTTTCCACAGCCTGTGGGTCCACACACACAGCAGGTAAACGGGTGTTTCAAGCGTGTATCCATTTTTTTTTTTTTACGACCTCTAGCCACCGAAGGAGACTGTCCTACGCTTTCCCAATCATTTTATACCCTTCTTCCCATTCGCGCGAAACATTATCGTCTGCATGAAGCGCGGACGGGGCGGTGGCGGCGGCGGCGGCGGCGCGCGCGCGGGGACTAGCATCTTTACCGCGGTGATGATATGACATGGCGACAAGCTGGTCGTGCGGGGGGATGGGCTGATCCGCGGTGACTAGCTAATTCACGCGCGCACAGGTTGACTAGGCTGTTCCCCGCCGCGAGAATGAGCAGAACTTCCGCGACGACTAGCATGTACAAGCCGGCGATATAGTTAACTATGAAACATGACGCGACTTTGTAACAACAATACCTTCTTAGTATATTTAACATGAAAACGCTATAAAACATTCTGTATATTACTTTTTTAAGAAAATATAACGGCCTATTATCACAGCATGCTTTTTTTTCAGCGTACTAATGCGAGGAAAGTGATGGATATAGGTAGAAATAATTTTGACAGGTAAATAATTTTTATTAAAAAGGACAATTTTTATTTTACATAAATACACGCATTTACAAGTTTTTTATCAAATATACATACTATGCGTTGCTCTTATAACCAAAAGGTAGTGATACTGCATCGCGAAAGTATCTACGCTTCTTAAGTACTACGGAATACGACTTTTTTTCGTCGCGAGTGATGACTTCGTGCGTGCGAGTGCGGCTGATCAGTTTATATTTCAAAACGATGGGTTCTCTTTCGTTTTCAAAATACGCTGCGATCTAACGCGCGATGCTCTCAAAATTTATTATACACGAATTGACGTTATTGAAATTAATACCCTTAATCTTACAGCACTCGACAGTTTCCCCGGTAGAGGGTACGACAGCTTGGAAGCCATAAAATTTTGGACCCGCTGAGAGAAACTTTGTAATGTAGGTATCCTCGCCGTAGGCCTTTAGCTCGTCTGTCATGTTGCCGAGTAAAGCACCCAGAGACGGAGTATACTCAGTAGGGTCGTTTTTCTTACATGTGAAAATACACGAGTCTGTGTCCATGTATAGAACACGCGCTGCGGTGAGTTTTTCAATATAAGAATACAACTCGAGACGCGCCTGCGCGGTTGTATACGCAGTTATTGCCACATTTGTATTACCCGAAACATGGACGGCATCTTCGCGAAAGCGCCAATTCGTGTATAAAAGGTTCTCGTTGACCATAAGACCATCGAATACTTCTTTTTCCGCCGCTGTAAGAAGTTTTAATAGTCCCTCACGCGTTTTTATAATAGTCGTTTGTTTTATATTTGAGCGTTGGCCGAATTTTCCCCACAGCGAATTCAAAAACAATTTCGCGACAGAACGCAGCCCCGGATTATTTTCTATTTTTTCCGAGTCTAACCTTATCCCCTCGTCACGCTCGTACTCGTCGACATAACGTTTTCTACTCTCTTCGTCTGTACACCAAGCAGGCCAACCGCTTGCCTGCTGCTTCAATCGGAGAAAGGTATTGGCATACGGGGCAAACAACCCACCCGCACCCGTAACAGGATCGAACTGCGTGGTCTCATACTGCCAAATAACAAATATTTCTGTGACGCAGTAGCCAAGTTCGATCGCCTTCTGTAACTCGCAGACAACCCATGTGCCTGTAAATTCACGCTCAGCGGCTTGGTCGTGATTACAGTCGCCCTCTCGCAATTCCTCACAGCACGAGCGACAGAGTCCGAAAATCAGCCGAGAGTGCATTTTTATGGGTAACACAGGCAGCATCAAACTACGAGGTGGTAAAACCTTGCACTTTATCAGCCCTTCCACGCGCGAGAGATCATTGTTTCGACCGCCAGTCAACTCCGTGCATTCTTCGCCGATGTAAATGCGCGGGTGCCCAATGGGATAACGTCCCCTCTTGCAGATATATGGGTAAAGAGAGCAAATATTTGATCTCTTCGTCCGGCGCGGTACTGCGAGAAGTGACGATATTTTCCGTGCGGCCACCGAGAAAAGCGTCACGCGGGTTGAAAGATATTTTGCTCATAACCGGATGAGTCGCTAAATATTTCGTAATTTCCGGTTGCTGACTTTTCACGCGCGCGAAATCGCATTCCCACATCGCACGCACGTCGTATCCGAACCGCCTCATTGCTACGACTTTTGCCATCGTGCCCTCCTACACCTGTGCGTATGTTTGGCCGTATTTATTTTTTCTCACAGTACGATTATCGCTGAAACAGCGCGGACAGCCATGCACGTAACAGCCTTGATATTCAAAAACAATTCCTTTGGCTGTTGAGGCAGGCTCTCCTCCTCCCCTATTGGCGGTAGATACCCGTCTACGAGAAACCCCTCGCGTAAACGAAACTCGCGCGATCGCTCCGCGTGTATAATTTCACGCCCGAACTCGCGCTCGCAGTATAGCAGCCACTCTATAGATTGCTGCGAGTGCTTATCCCCGCGCCTATATCCGTTTGGCGGAATCAGGCTAATAGTTTTCGGCTGCAAAAAATTTTTTTTAAAAACATACATACATGTGGACGCAATTGTACACGCGGAGACGAACGGGTCTGTTAGAGCGACTTCTATGAAAATTTCGCGAAACCGTATGCACGCGCGTCTCAATATTTCCACGTCCATTTTACAGTATTCGCAATCTCTTTTTGAAAGTCGAATACGTAGTTTGGGGCTGTATTCTCATATCACACGAGAAAAGCGGCACGTTCAGCCACAGACATAGTACCTGGGCAATAAAACTGGGGTGCGGATAGAGGACCCCTGTAGTGCTCATTCTCACTGGTATTGAAAAGGTGGGGGAAATAACCTTTCTTAGCGCTCTCGGGCAGTCCAAAAGCACTCAGTTTCAATTGAAAGTAATTGATACTATCAATAAACTTTGTGCTCCCGTACTTTAGCTGCGTAATATTGTGGCCATTTAATATTACGCGCGGCGTGCCACACTTGGAACTTTCCGCCAACTCTTTCAATATAAATTGAGAGTCGAATGCCCGAGCATTGTGCGCTATACACATAATTTCGGCAAAATCTGTCTTTTCTTGCACACATAGCTCCAAGAGTTGTTTAACGGGATCGCGAGTGAAAATGAATTCGCGCACCCCGCAAGTGGGGCATTCTATTTGTATGTCATCCACGCCGATGCAATCCGAGCATACTTGGTACGCAATGCACAAATTAGGTACGTGAACGCGCGCATTTTCGCCATACGGAGTGTCTTGTGTTGTCTCGAAATCATAAAAAATATAAAGATATCTCTTTTTTTTTACCCCGGGGACGACAACGCTGATTGGCTGCATGAAGCACAAGTCGTTAAAGGCATGGTGCTTTTGACAGTGCCTACAAAAACTGATACCACACTCGTGTTTCCGCTGATACACGTTTACAATGTGCATGCAATTCTCACACAACCGCACAACGTCGCACACTTTTTTATTATTTTTTTTGTAATAGCCTGCACGCTTGTTATTCGCGAAACACTCGTGACCGAAAAATTGTCGCCCACAATCCACGCACTCTATCATTTCGACTTGATCGCTTCTGCATGGCGGTGAAACGTAACAGCACGCGCATGTTCGCGTACATTTGTGCTGATTTACGCAGCGGAATGCCTTATTACAATAAGAACAGAAAAAACGCAATTCCGCCGCTCCGAATAAATTAGTAATTAAATTAAAATGTCGTGCACGCTCTTCAAACATCAAATAAATAATATTTAGTGGGGCATTTAATTCCCGGAGAGTGTTTCGTCCATCAAGGAGCGGGGGTTCGCCGCTTCCAAAATTTTGTTTCTCGAAAACAACGAGTGCTACGCCACTTGCGAGAAAAAAATTTTGAAGCTCACGAGCTCTTCAAAACCACAGCCATCACCCGGAATATTTACCCCAGCGGCGTCCACGAGACTTTCCGCGCGCTTTTTTTGCAATTTTCGACGCCCGTCGCGAATTTCATGCCATTCTGCGCGCACCTCATTGCAAGGCTGCGACTTGAGAGCCATGTATACCCTTCCGACCGCAAGCGCACGCGGTAAACATACATTATCGGCATTGTTAATAACAACGATTGAGCGCTTTCGCAAATCGCTCAACTTTAAGCCACCACCCGCACCTACGGGCATTACTACATAGCACACCTGTAACTCGAGTCCCTCTCCGATACCCAAAATTTCGTTACTCTGACTTATGGAACTTATTAAATTCCATAAATCAGCGTAATTAAAGTTCGCAACAGGCCTGAACGACAGCCCGCCCGTACCACGTGAAAATCGCTCATTACAAATTGTAATCTTGATTAATGTATGTCCTGGAACGCGTGTCGTTATATAATCGTGCATGTCCCTAATCGCGGCCTCTACCCATAATACGGGATTTATATCTGCGCGTGGCTCTATAATTGAAAATCTTACTCTATGGCCCTGCACTCCGAAGCGTCGCAGGTACTGCTGTCCCTCAACCACAGCAGTGAAGCGCACGCCGGGGGGCCGTATGCTGTCGTAGTCTTCGGCATCATAAACGTCCTCACTGCCACCACCGCCTACCTGCACGGGTGAGCGAACCTCAGCTGTAACAAAAAAAATGATGCCTTTTATTAAAATATATTAAAATAGATTAATGGTTTTACGGTGAGGGATTTACTTTAAGGTTCTGCGATACCCGCAAAGCTTTCTAATACTCTATTCACCCAATCCCGCAGATTGCTTTCTGTATACAAAGGCGAGGATTCGTCTGCGGCTTGGTCACGAAACCATCGCTGGAGCCGTGCTTGGCGATTGTCTGATACCCGCTCGTATACCTCCCGCAAACGAGTAAGCTCGGGGAGCGATGCCACAATCTGCGTTAAAGACCGATTGCGACTTCGCACAACTACGCACGGAAAAATATTTTTAAAAAGGGCACATATTTTAAAATATAAGAATAAATATTTACTTACATTCGTTGACCACACGGTCGAGCCGCTCGCGTGTGTTGTACCCTGGGGCCGATTGGTTGGCGGTGGCACACATCACACCCAGTATGTGCCGTCTTTCTCTGCGCGCACTCTCAGCAGTGGTGGAATGGTCGTCAGCCTCTACACCAGGTGGTTGACTTTCCAGAAGCCGAAAGTCATCATCGATGAGAGGTAGACGATCGTACGCAGCAAGATACTCGCCTATGGCTTCTTCTTGAAGCTCGATCTCATTTGCTACTTCTCGCGCTTCTCTTACAGCCTCCTCCTCCTCCTCCTCCTCCATGCGATTAGGGATATCCCCTACAATTAGTGCAGGGCTTTCTACCTCTCGTGGAGGTTCTTCACTCTCCTCGGCGCCAGCATGCACATCGGCTATAATAATAGCAGGCTCATCATCATCATCATCACTGGTATGAAAACTCAGAGTGCGTGCGACTGGATTAAACGTCCCCGCGGCGCGGCGCGAGTGTGTAGGCGTGCTGTCTTCCGCGCCGGAAAAATATGTAGCATCGCTCGAATCATCGTCATTTAGTAGACTCTCCAGAGCTGAAAAATAGCATGTCAATGATTATAAATTTTATAAATATTTTGAAATATTTTGAAATATTTTGAAATATTTTGAAATATTTTAAACTTACCAAGCCGCTCCGACCTTCCTTCGATTATGTCACTAAAAACTGGCAGACCACTTAATCCATGATTAAAAACAAACTCTTCGATTATCCGTAAAACCTCGGCGGAACATCTAGAGCCCCGATATAAGCGCGCGATTGCGCGATACCCTGTCGTCCTAAGGGTCCTCTGTAATTGACAGATCAACTCGTCGCTAGTCATCCCGCGTAAGCGCTGCAACCACACACTACCTCTACTATACCTCTCTCTACCAAAGAGCCGCAGTATGGCTTTTCGCAGCGAAATTTTTACGAACGTATCCATCTCCGAGTTTCGAACAGACTGATGCCGCTGCAGCATCGCTTAGAGCTCTTATACAAGCGCAGTCAAAAGCATGAGCGATAAAAAAAATCAGCATCTCGTCACGTGACGTTCGTCAAACTTATTTTTCCTCGGAGCGTCCAGTCACATTTTCCTAGGACCCGAGATGCCCGTAGTATAAAAATGCCTCTCTGCGCGCACGAAAAACAATAACGGTGCCCGTGACGACTGTTTGATAAAAAATCGTCATGTGGCGCGAAACAGCGCTTTTCCAAAGGAGGTCTAAGATGAACGATAAAAAAACAATGAGCCTTCTATACTCGAACATCGACACTGAAAAGGGATAGAGTTTCATGGCTCTCCGAACCAAAACATTTGTGACGTATCTGTGGAAAAAGAACACATGCATGCGAGATAAAAATTTACAACGCACAGCTAATGGTCATGAAATATTGTTCTACAAAAAACATAGTTTATTACTTTCAAAGTTTAGCTAAATGTCACGAAGACATTACTTTACTTTTGAGCGTGTGGCCTAAGGAGCGCAAAGCGGGGGTAGAAGCGTGGGCCTGTGCGCAAGGGTCAGCGCTTCGGAGAGCCCAGCTAGCAGGCGCTAGCACTCCACAGTCGCACCCCACCACAGAGGCCTCCCCACCAACGCGGCCAAGTCGCGACTCTACTCAGTGTTTAACAGAATCTGACAGCACCAGTATTCACCGAGCAATGGACCAAGAAGTAGCGAGTCGTGTAAGTGCCTTATAGGAATAGACTCACCCGGATCGCCTAGCGTCGGATAGATTGAAGTATCGGTGAAGGCAAGCAGTGGATACACCATCAAAGGACGCATCAGCACCAGCAGCAGCAGCAGTAGCAGCAGCAGCAGCACCAGTGTAAAAAAAAAACAATGTGCGCGTGTGGGAAGTGGACGCACATGAATGTACGCACCGTGACAAGTGAAATACGGTGTCTACGAACACACGAAAATGTACGCGAGTGTGTGTGTGTGTGTGCGTGTGTGTGTGTGTGTGTGTGTGTGACGGCCATGGCGTCTGCGAACACACGTAAATGTATGTGTGCATATTCGTGTGTGTGTGTGTATGTGTGTACGTGTGTGTGTGCGTGTGTGTGTGTGTGTGACAATCGCAGCGTCTGCGTACGCACGTAAATGTATGCGCACGTGTGTGTGAGTGTGTGTGTGTGTGACAATCGCAGCGTCTGCGTACGCACGTAAATGTATGTGCACGTGTGTGTGTGAGTGTGTGCGCATCAATAAATATTAATAAATAAATATATAAACATTGTTTTTACTCTCTCTACCCGCCACCTATCTCTTCCCCTACCTCTCTCTTCCCCCACCTCTCTCTCTTCCCCAGTAGATAAGCTAGGCCGGTTCTGCCTCAAACAGGTCGTGACCTGTTTGAGCCAGAACCGGCCTAGGGTTTCTGGCTCTCCCGCAATTGCATGGGAGTCAATAACCCATATCAAGTCGTAACCTGTTTGAGCCAGAACCGGCCTAGGGTTTCTGGCTCACCCGTCATTGCACGAGGCCAAATAACCCAGACCTTTTTTGATCCAGAATGGGTTCTGACTCACCCGCACGGGAAAACCGGGGAATCGGCCTACTGATTCCGGATCATGGTCAGGTCTTGCCCCGTTCTAGGCCAGCCGTTTTGTATCAGTTGTTGTTGCTCAGGAGCAATGGTCGAGCTGCTTTGACCCATTATTAGGGAATGAAAGCTTCTAACGACCGCAACACGCTTACATAACCGAAGCCTTGACTAACTTTGCTAGCGAGAGCCATCTAGCGGTCAGAATTTGAAGGAGGATAAGAGCCCCACCTCGCTCCTATCCTGTGAGGTTCTACCTGCCTATCAACTTCTCCATTATCCTTCAAATATTTTTTTTATTCGGCATTCTCTTCCATGTTGTACACTCCATTATAGTTAGTACCATTGCGAATATTTAAAAGTTTTCACGAAAAAAACGCCGGATGGTGGATTCGAACTCACGATCTCTAGATTACTGAGCAACCACCTTACCACTCGGCTATCGACACATATGTATACTCATAGCTTAATTTATATTCTTATAGCGCGATGCCTTCACGGTAGTGCCGTCGGTAAGTTAGAACACTGTAGGTAAATGAATATACTCTACCGACAAACATTAATATTTTAATATAAAAAGTTTTCATGAAAAAAACGCCGAAGGGTGGATTGGAACCTGCGATCTTCAGAAAACTGAGCAGCAACTTTACCACTCGACTATCGACACATATGTATGCTCATAGCTGAATTTGTATCTAATAGCACGCGCAAGGCCTCAATGTTCACGGTGGTAAGGTAAAATACTGTATTAATATACTTTACCGATAAACATTAATATTTAATATAAAAAATTTTTAAGAAAAAAAAGAAATCGCCGGAGATTAAATTTAGACTGACGATCTTTAGATTACTGAGCAGCCACCTTACCACTCGGCTATCGAGTCATATACATACTCATAGCTGAATTACGAGGACGCTGCGCGCACAAAATATTTTGAACAATTTTGAGGTTATGAAAATTTTGTATATAGCATATGGTTCTATATAAAAAAGTGACAGCTCCCCTATTGGAATACACCCCCCAAAATGTCACCCGTTTTTCGATCCGAGCGCTCCTTCTCGAGATATAAGCAAAAAACCAAAATTTCTACCCTCACCACCGATTTTTGGAAATTCTGTCAACGTTGTCGGATAGTATATTAAAAGTATGTCCCTCTATTGTTACGCCCCAAAATTTCGTCCGTTTTTCGATCCGAGCACTCCTTCTCGATTTATAAGCAAAAAACCAAAATTTCAACCCCCTCCATCTATTTTTTGAAATTCTGTCAACGTTGTCGGATAGTATATTAAAAGTATGTCCCCCCTATTGTTAAACCCCCAAAATTTCGTCCGTTTTTCGATCCGAGCGCTCCTTCTCGAGATATAAGCGAAAAACCAAAATTTCTACGCCCACCACCGATTTTTGGAAATTCCGTCAACGTCATTCGATAGTATATTAAAAGTATGTCCCCCCTATTGTTACGCCCCCAAAATTTCGTCCGTTTTTCGATCCGAGCGCCTCTTCTCGAGTTATAAGCAAAAAACCAAAATTTCTACACCCACCACCGGTTTTCGAAAATTCTTTCAATGGACAAATATGAGATACCCCTCAGAGGTAGATAAAACGCCCCGGCCTTCTCAGGATGCATACGCTAGGCCTTGAACAGGTTGCCTTAAAATTTTTATTCTTGTTCAATACTTATCTAAACCTAGGCATATGCCCTATTTTTCGAAGTATCATCCAAATAACGCTACCGAATTTGACAGTCCCATATACAGACAGTTCATGGGAAAATTATAAGAAAAATGGGCTGGCAACATGTTATGAACAGGCCTCATGACTCAACTGATGTGGTTAGGCGCGAAAATTTAAAATATTTAACTCATAATATAGAAAATAGTTTGAGACCTTTGTATTATAAAACAATACTGATATTCTTTTACGATTACTCCAACATTTTTGTATCACAGAAGTTTAAATTAATACTTTTTTAATATTTAGAAAAGAAATGTAATGTATTAAAATATATATGGTGTGCGCTTGATTTCAGCTAGTTTTCTCTTTTGAAAATAATACCTATGTTTGAATGCAAACTATTCGGGTCACATATTATGATTTAGTTATAGTGTTTAAACCTTCCCAAAATGAAATAAAAATTGCAGCAAATAGTTTATTTATTTGATTTCACAAACAATATTACTAACATATTACACAAGTAAAAGAGAAAAATACGTAGGTGGTCCCTTTAGCGGGATAGGATTTTTTAGCAAAAGTGAGACAAACAGCCGGTAATAGGATAATTTGAGATTATGCTAGTCAATATTAGATTTTCAACACTCTACAAATACTAAAAAGAATGCTTTTTTTGTACGCAAATAATTATTGCAAAATTATAGTAAAAAAAAAAAAACTTCATTGAACCACCTCTATTCAGAGTATAAGATGTATGTAGCGACTCATTTATATAATCCTATCATAAACAGTTTATACATGTAATAAGTCTTATAAAATAATAAATGCTCAAATTTATTGTAGAAAATGGCAATGCTCTCCGTAAAATAAATAAATAAATACTACTCAATTACAGACACCCTACATACTTAAAATTTAGCGAGGCACTCAATTTTCGTATCTTGAATAATAGTTGAATGTTTATAAACGAACTGAAAGTATAAACATTATTCAAAGAAAGAAAGATACATAGTTTTTCAGATGACTTTTATCGTTTTAAAATTGACATGAATGAGGCGGTTGAAAAGAGAATTTTTACTTCTATTTATTGAATAATCAATTTAATACTGTCCCGGACACCCACCTGTTCTGCAGACTAGGGCTTAACATGTATAACTCGGAAAACTTATGTACGCAAAATGTGGACTGCTGCGCAGTTGAAAATCTGAGTTCGTGATCTGAGCTCGGCAGTCACTGCAGTTTTTCCGCGACTCTGAATCCTTTATATCATTCACCTTAAATAATCGGTAATTCCAGGCTCTTCATTTGTCAACAGCATGGCGGGAAATAGAAAAAAAAATGACTGGGTATTTGAAAATATTTGTTTACCAAAATAATTTTATTGAAAATTAACATGTGACTTAGCCAATATCTTAATTTTTAGATAATCTAGTACAATATAACTTTGAAAGATTAATTTATGATACTAGCATTGCGAAGTTCACTAAGAATAAAACGGATTTCACCATAGTTAGTTCTTATTCCCATGTTTTGCTCAGCAACGAGTACTTGTAAGCGATCAACTAATTTGTTAGGATCATCCCAGATGTCGAGTTCGTATGCAGTTGTTACATCTACTCGAGAGATTTTGGGAGCAACTTCTTCCTCTTCATCATCACTAGTCCACTGTCTCTTTTTACTTTCACGTTGATATCTGCAATTAATAAAGTTATAATTCTTACAAATTATTCTAGGTAAATATTCATCGGTTGAGAAATCTGATGCATCTTCACTAGAATGATCAGCTTCATAATAATTATCGCTCTCGTTAGAATGCGAGTTAACTCGTGTATCAACAGTTATGGGCTTCTTTAGAGGATTGACTATAGGTTCAAGTATCTTTTTCGCTGCCACTGGATTAGTTTGCTCAACACTTTCACTTTTCTCTTTTCCGTTAACATTATCTTCTCGAGATAATGGCGAGATACTTTTTACAGACGACTTTTCGAACATTGGAGCAATAAAATTATAAAGTTTGTTACTCTTTAGTTTTCGAATCGACTCATTCACGCAATAGTGCTTTTTGTGAGCGCTCGAAACTTCAATAATCATACGATAATTATCCAAATCATCTGAATTGATAAGACTTTCATCCGGAAGTTTTTTGAATAGTAATTGCAGTAATCCTACCGACAAACGATAGTTTCGTTCCGTTATCTGGACAAAGTCGCCTTCAAATTTTATTGGAGAATTTCCGATCATAAGTAAATTTCCTCGCTTGGAAACACCATAGATATTATCCAGATATCTCCTAGAATTTCCGTTTAATTTCGTTACATATTTCTTGACTAGTTTTGCAAATTTACCATTATTGGAGCTAGCTATTTTATTATGGTCAGGGCTCATATTAGATAGTTTGATTTCAGAAGATTCCATATCATCAGCTGTATCCAGAGATTCAGCAGTTTTTGTCAAACCTAATAAAGACTGTGAATTTTGTACTACTGCATCCTGAAATTTGCTAATAACATCCGGTGTGTTTGCCATGTTTATGCTTCAATAGTTTAGCATCAACTGAATAAATATACCGCCAACATTCTTTTTATACTTTTATGCTATTATAGAGTAACACCATCTATATCATACAGTCAAAATTTTTAAACTTTTATGCTATAGAGTAACACCTTTTTGAACTTTTATTCTATTACAGAGTAACACATTTCTATGTTATAGAATAATACCTTCTATGCCATACAGTTAAAACTTTTTAAACTTTGTGTCATAGAGCAATACCTTTTATATGTCATAGAGTAACACATTTTTTATGTCATAGAGTGACATCTTTTTTATGTTACAGGGTAACATCTTTTTCATTGCTATATAGTAACACCTTTTTGAAATTTTATGACGTAGAGTAACACCATTTTATGTTATTTAGCATCATCTGAATAAATATATCGCCAACATCTTTTTTATACTTTTATACTATAGAGTAACACCATCTTGAACTTATCTGCTACTATAGAGCAGCACCTTCTATGTCACACAATAACATCTTTTTACACTTTATGTCATAGAGTAACACCTTTTTTATGTCATGGACTAACACCTTTTTTATGTTATAGAGTAACACCTTTTTTATGTCATAGTGTAACACCTTTTTTATCTCATAGAGTAACACCTTTTTTATGTCATAGAGTGACATGTTTTTTATGTCACAGAGTGACATCTTTTTTATGTTACAGTCATACCTTTTTTATGTCATAGAGTAACAGCTTTTTTATGTCATAGCGTAATATATTTTTGTGTCATAGAGTAACGCCTTCATTCCTATATAGTCACACCTTTTTGATCTTGTATGTCATAATGTAACACCATTTTATGTTATTTAGCATCATCTGAATAAATATATCGCCAACATCCTTTTTATATTTTTATGCTATAGAGTAACACCATCTCGAACTTATCTGCTATTATGTATAGAGTAGCACGTTCTATGTCACACACTAACATCTTTTTATACTTTATGTCATACAGTAACACCTTTTTTATGACATGGAGTTACACCTTTTTTATGTTATAGAGTAACATCTTTTTTATGTTATAGTGTAACACCTTTTGTATGTCATAGAGTAACACCTTTTTTATGTCATAGAGTGACATGTTTTTTTATGTCATAGAGTTACACTTTTTTATATCATAGAGTGACATGTTTTTTATGTCATAGAGTGACATCTTTTTTATGTTACAGAGTCATACCTTTTTTATCTCATAGAGTAACAGCTTTTTTATGTCATAGAGTAACATCTTTTTGTTTCATAGTGTGACAGCTTCATTGCTATAGAGTAACACCTTTTTGAACTTGTATGTCATAATATAACACCTTTTTATGTTATTTAGCATCATCTGAATAAATATATCGCCAACATCCTTTTTATATTTTTATGCTATAGAGTAACACCATCTTGAACTTATCTGCTATTATAGATAACACCTTTTTTATGTTATGGTATAACACCTTTTTTATGTCATAGAGTAACACCTTTTTGTGTCATAGTGTAACACCTTTTTTATGTCATAGAGTAACACCTTTTTTATGTCACAGAGTGACATGTTTTTTTATGTCATAGAGTTACACCTTTTTTATGTCATAGAGTGACATGTTTTTTATGTCATAGAGTGACATCTTTTTTATGTTACAGAGTCATACCTTTTTATCTCATAGAGTAACAGCTTTTTGTGTCATAGAGTGACACCTTCATTGCTATAGAGTAACACCTTTGTGAACTTTTATGTCATAGAGTAACACCTTTTTATGTTATTTAGCATCATCTGAATAAATATACATCCAACATACTTTTTATATTTTTATACTATAGAGTAACACCATCCTGAACTTATCTGCTATTATAGAGTAGCACGTTCTATGTCACACAATAACATCTTTTTACACTTTACTTCATA
Organism: Torymus aiolomorphi; assembly: GCA_036365515.1. Lineage (NCBI taxonomy): Eukaryota > Metazoa > Arthropoda > Insecta > Hymenoptera > Torymidae > Torymus > Torymus aiolomorphi. Next base: position 101,150,298 of record CM070876.1, on the reverse strand, counting down.
GAGTAAGACCTTTTTTACGTCATAGTGTAACACCTTTTTTATCTCATAGAGTTACACCTTTTTTATCTCATAGAGTGACATGTTTTTTATGTCATAGAGTGACATCTTTTTTATGTTACAGAGTCATACCTTTTTTTGTCGTAGAGTAACAGCTTTTTTATGTCATAGATTAACATCTTTTTTATGTCATAGAGTAACACCTTTCTATGTTATAGAGTAACACCTTTTTGTGTCATAGTGTAACACCTTTTTTATGTCATAGAGTAACACCTTTTTTATGTCACAGAGTGACATGTTTTTTTATGTCATAGAGTTACACCTTTTTTATGTCATAGAGTGACAGGTTTTTTTATGTCATAGAGTGACATCTTTTTTATGTTACAGAGTCATACCTTTTTATCTCATAGAGTAACAGCTTTTTGTGTCATAGAGTGACACCTTCATTGCTATAGAGTAACACCTTTGTGAACTTTTATGTCATAAAGTAACACCTTTTTATGTTATTTAGGATTATCTGAATAAATATACATCCAACATCCTTTTTATATTTTTATGCTATAGAGTAACACCATCTTGAACTTATCTCCTATTATAGAGTAGCACATTCTATGTCACACAATAACATCTTTTTACACTTTATGTCATCGAGTAACACCTTTTTTATGTTATAGCGTCACACGCTTTTTATGTCATAGAGTAAGACCTTTTTATGGTACAGAGAAACACCTCTTATGATGACGTCTCTCTACTCATAAACTGTTCGTGCACAATAAGTGGTGATGGCGTCTCCTTACCCATAAGCATTTCCTATATAATAAGTGGTGATGATGGCGGTGGTAGTGGTGATGGTGAGCCTACGACGGTGATAAAAGCCAATCCTCCAAGCGAACGGTTGTAGGTGCTCTGCCCAATTCGACTACTTGACTTCGAAAGGTGTTACTCCATACCACAAAAATGTGTTACTTTATAGCATAAAAAGGTGTTGCTCTATGGCATAAAAAGGTGAAACTCTATAGAATAAAAGTATAAAAACATAGCACTCTTTATCCCAAGGTGATACTCTATGACATAAAAAGGTGCTACTCTATGACATGAAAAAGGTGTTACTCTATAACATAAAAAGGTGTCACTCTATAACATAAAAGTTTGAAGAGGTGCTACTCTATGACTTAAAAAGGCATTATTTCATAATATAGAAGTTCGAAAAGGTGTCACTCTATGACATGAAAAAGTTGTCACTGTAATGGCCCGAGCATCGTGCGGCCCGCGGCCCGGGAATAACTTCGTCTTGAAGGAATTACTCTCTCTAATGGACAATAGTGAACCACTGTCTCTTCAAAGAGCCGTTTCCATGGTAGAGACTAACAGATAATTATAGAGAAGTGAATCTATGGTTGGAGCGTCACTGTCATGGTACACCGTGGTCATCAGGCGAATTTGTCTATACCCTCATCGATATGATTATTCGTGAGATGCTAGGGGGAGGTGGGTCGATTTTTAGCTGCAAATTTTGAGGTTATGGTTGAATTTGTAATACATGTATTGGAAGTAGTAGCAACTGAAACAGTCGAGTATAAATAACACAGCCACACAAAAAAAAAAAAATTTTCTGACCTGAAGAGGAGACCCTCATATCCTATAGTATTTTGACCCGCTGAATCCGAATCCGGCTTCTGTTTGACCCCATCACGTCAGGGTCAAGGTCATTTCAAGGTCAAATTGACAAAAAACCGCCCAAGCGGAAAAAAAATCTCTATCTATATGTTTTCGGGGTCGCTGAATTCGAATCCGATGTTTGTTTGACCCCATCATGTCAGGGTCAAGGTCATTTGAAGGTCAAATTGACAAAAAAGCGCCCAAGCGTAAAAAAATGCTGCATCTATATGTTTTCGGGGTCGCTGAATTCGAATCCGATGTTTTTTGACTCCATCATGTCAGGGTCAAAGTCATTTGAAGGTCAAATAGTAATCGCTAAAAAAATTTGTAAGTTCAGAAAAGTAATATTCATAAATGTCAGTCAGTTTAAGTTACTGTGCATAATGAGCATTTCTCGCTCCATAAGCGTATCGCACATGATTGAACAACTGCATTCAATGGAGACTGTGACCGTCGGCATTAGCATGACCCGATGTACACCACGAGGAGGTTGCTCGAGCGGATTTTGTACATCATGTAGCCCTGATAAGGGCTGATATTTTAAGGTAGAATAACTGTTTTAAAATTGTAAAACAAATATTACACGTTTTCCTTTTTGCTGCTATAACGTGTTCTCTTTTCTTCAAAAGACCTGTGCAAAGGATTTTTTTTGCGCTTTTTACCTTTCCTTTGTGTATCTCTCTTAAGCATCCAACAAAAATCTGCCATCATATTTTCATCCCACCTTCCCTGGTATCGAGTTTCCATGACTTTAATGTCTTGGTGAAAACGTTCACCCTGCTCTTCACTGAAGTGTCCAAGATTCTCTGGAAATTTATCAAGATGTGAATGTAGAAAATGCAATTTTAAATTCATTAAGCATCCCAATTTTTGAAAGCTCTTCAACATTTCTGAAACAATTTCCTTATACCGTGGGGTTTTTCTGTTTCCCAAAAAGTTTTCTGCAACTGCTTGGAAACTAAGCCAAGCTGTTCTCTCTACTTCATTCATTGTACTACTGAAAATTGTATCTTTGAACATAGTTCGAATTTGCGGTCCATCAAACACTCCTTCTTTTATTTTAGCATCAGAAATCTTTGGAAACTTTTTGCGTAAGTACTGAAAACATTGACCAGTTTTATCCAGAGCTTTGACGAATTGCTTCATGAGTCCAAGTTTTATATGGAGAGGTGGAATCAAGATTTTTGTTGGATCTACTAAGGATTCGTGAATGATGTTTCGTGAACCAGGATCGAATGAGGTTCTTACAGGCCATTCAATTTTTTTGTAATGATTCTGTCGATCTCTACTATCCCACAAGCAAAGGTAGCAAGGGTTTTTTGTGAAACCAGATTGTTGTCCAAGAAGCAACGTTATAATTTTTAAATCTCCACAAATCTGCCATTGATGATGCATGTAATCGATTTTTTCTAACAGTACTTCCATACTTTCGTATTTTTCCTCCATGACAGTTGAGTGAGCTATTGGAACTGGTGCATACACATTCGTATTGTGGAGTAAAACGGCCTTTATACTTCGTTTCGAAGAATCTATAAAAAGTCTCCAATCTTCGGATTTATAGCAATTTTCCTTCAATCCATTAATAAGTCCTTTTACATCTGTGCAATATACCAGCGACGAAACTTCGTCCTTTGCAAAATATTTACGAAAATCTCGGTCTCGATCTCGATAAAAAGAAACTTTCGTATGCTGCTGTAGAAGATTTCTTTCCTTGAAAATGATGCTAGGGACTCTGCACCATCTTTAGGTAATCCTAAATCTCGAACTAGATCATTTAATTCCAACTGTGAGACTAGTGCAGGAACTTTGGATTTTTCGTTGTGGGGAATGTATTCTTCTTCACTAATATCATTTTCATCACTTTCAAAATTACACTCTTCGGCAGAGTCTTCGTCAACTTCCATTTTTTCAGGATCTTAATATGCACTAGTGTCCATTTGTGTACTCTGGATTAAATTAGCTAAAATTGGTTGCGTTACGGATGGAACAGTTATGTAAGTGATTTTGTGCTTATTTTTCGTATTGAAGCCTTTTATAGCATTCACACAAAAGTAACAATCATTTTTACTGCACGGTTCTTTCCATGTTGCTGGAACAACATACTTACATTTTACATTTTTGTTTTTTTCCAACGATATAGCATCAGCTTGCATGAGTTACAAATGATTTGCGGAGCCCAATTGTTACGCTCATCTATCTTAAAATTGAACAGTTCACTATATGTTCTTTTTATATCATCATCTATTTTTTTCCGTAGAGTAAGAACCTCATATTTACAACAAATAGAACAGAAAACATCGTGATCTTTGTCGCAGGTGTGATATTGTGAATCTTCTATAGATTTAGTGCTTGTAACATTATACTCTGCATAAGCCAAGTCACCAACTAATGCAAAGCTGCGGTCGCTTGATAACGACGCCTGCGGGCCCGCTTTCTCGCCCTGACCAGCCGCCGATGCTACTGGGCATCCGAAACCCTGCTGCATAGTAAAGAATACATTGTCTGTATCCGCCATGACGGCATGAATGCCTTCACCCAGGGAATCTGCCGGAAGAAAAAAAAGGAAACAAACAATTCCGTTGCCCGCCGTCACCGCGTGGAGGAACCCTGGGAGCGGATACAGACAATGTACTGTTCAGGGTGAGAAAGCGGGCCCACAGTCGTTTTCCAATCCCTGCATCGTAATAGGTATCTTACCTGTTTCTGCCATGACGGCATAAATGCTGTCTTCCAGGGACCTAACCGGATAAGATAATTTTGCCGTTGCCCGCCATCATCGCGTGGAGGTGCCCTGGATGCAGATACGGATAAGATGTCTATTACGATGTATAATGTTACAAACACTAAATCTGTAAATGGTTGATTCGCAATATCACACCAGCGATAAAGATCACGATGTTTTCTGTTATATTTGTCGTAAATATGAAGTATTTACTCTACGGAAAAAATAGGTAATGATATAAAAAGAACATATAGAGAACTTTTCAATTTCGAGATAGATTAACGTAACAATGGCGCTCCGTAAATCATTTGTAACTCATGCAAGTTGATGCTATATCATTGAAAAAAGGAGAAAAATGTAAAATGTTAGTATATTGATCCAGTGACATGGAAAGAAGAGTGCAGTAAAAATGACTGTTACTTTTGTGCGAATGATAAAAGTTTAAAATATCAAAAACAAGCACAAAATCACTTACATAATAACTGTTCCATCAGTAACGCAACCAATTTTAGCTAATTCAATACGGAGTATGCAAATGAATACTAGTGCATGTGAAGATCCTGAAAAAATGGAAGTTGACAAAGACTCTGCCGAAGAGTGTAATTTTGAAAGTGATGAAAATGAAAATGAAGTGAAGAAAAATACAGTCCTTACTAAGAAAAATCAAAAGTTCCTGCACTAGTCTCACAGTTGGAAATAAATGATCCAGTTCGAGATTTAGGATTACCTAAAGACGGTGCAGAGTACCTTGCATCAATTTTTAAGGAAAGAAATTTTCTACGGCAGCATACGAAAGTTTCTTTTTATCGAGATCGAGACCGAGATTTTCGTAAATATTTTGCAAAGGACGAAGTTTCGTCGCTGGTATATTGCACAGATGTAAAAGGACTTATTAATGGATTGAAGGAAAATTGCTATAAATCCGAAGATTGGAGACTTTTTATAGATTCTTCGAAACGAAGTATAAAGGCCGTTTTACTCCACAATACGAATGTGTATGCACCAGTTCCAATAGCTCACTCAACTGTCATGGAGGAAAAATACGAAAGTATGGAAGTACTGTTAGAAAAAATCGATTACATGCATCATCAATGGCAGATTTGTGGAGATTTAAAAATTATAACGTTGCTTCTTGGACAACAATCTGGTTTCACAAAAAACCCTTGCTACCTTTGCTTGTGGGATAGTAGAGATCGACAGAATCATTACAAAAAAATTGAATGGCCTGTAAGAACCTCATTCGATCCTGGTTCACGAAACATCATTCACGAATCCTTAGTAGATCCAACAAAAATCTTGATTCCACCTCTCCATATAAAACTTGGACTCATGAAGCAATTCGTCAAAGCTCTGGATAAAACTGGTCAATGTTTTCAGTACTTACGCAAAAAGTTTCCAAAGATTTCTGATGCTAAAATAAAAGAAGGAGTGTTTGATGGACCGCAAATTCGAACTATGTTCAAAGATACAATTTTCAGTAGTACAATGAATGAAGTAGAGAGAACAGCTTGGCTTAGTTTCCAAGCAGTTGCAGAAAACTTTTGGGAAACAGAAAAACCCCACGGTATAAGGAAATTGTTTCAGAAATGTTGAAGAGCTTTCAAAAATTGGGATGCTTAATGAATTTAAAATTGCATTTTCTACATTCACATCTTGATAAATTTCCAGAGAATCTTGGACACTTCAGTGAAGAGCAGGGTGAACGTTTTCACCAAGACATTAAAGTCATGGAAACTCGATACCAGGGAAGGTGGGATGAAAATATGATGGCAGATTTTTGTTGGATGCTTAAGAGAGATACACAAAGGAAAGGTAAAAAGCGCAAAAAAAATCCTTTGCACAGGTCTTTTGAAGAAAAGAGAACACGTTATAGCAGCAAAAAGGAAAACGTGTAATATTTGTTTTACAATTTTAAAACAGTTATTCTACCTTAAAAATATCAGCCCTTATCAGGGCTACATGATGTACAAAATCCGCTCGAGCAACCTCCTCGTGGTGTACATCGGGTCATGCTAATGCCGACGGTCACAGTCTCCATTGAATGCAGTTGTTCAATCATGTGCGATACGCTTATGGAGCGAGAAATGCTCATTATGCACAGTAACTTAAACTGATTTATGAATATTACTTTTCTGAACTTACAAATTTTTTTAGCGATTACTATTTGACCTTCAAATGACTTTGACCCTGACATGATGGAGTCAAAAAAACATCGGATTCGAATTCAGCGACCCCGAAAACATATAGATGCAGCATTTTTTTACGCTTGGGCGCTTTTTTGTCAATTTGACCTTCAAATGACCTTGACCCTGACATGATGGGGTCAAACAAACATCGGATTCGAATTCAGCGACCCCGAAAACATATAGATAGAGAATTTTTTCCGCTTGGGTGGTTTTTTGTCAATTTGACCTTGAAATGACCTTGACCCTGACATGATGGAGTCAAAAAAACATCGGATTCGAATTCAGCGACCCCGAAAACATATAGATGCAGCATTTTTTTACGCTTGGGCGCTTTTTTGTCAATTTGACCTTCAAATGACCTTGACCCTGACATGATGGGGTCAAACAAACATCGGATTCGAATTCAGCGACCCCGAAAACATATAGATAGAGAATTTTTTTCCGCTTGGGCGGTTTTTTGTCAATTTGACCTTGAAATGACCTTGACCCTGACGTGATGGGGTCAAACAGAAGCCGGATTCGGATTCAGCGGGTCAAAATACTATAGGATATGAAGGTCTCCTCTTCAGGTCAGAAAATTTTTTTTTTTTTGTGTGGCTGTGTAATCTAACCGCGTGCCGCAGCTGCTCCGAAAACGCCGTGGCCGCGGGCCGCACTATACTCCGGCCATTACAGTGACAACTTTTTCATGTCATTGAGTGACACATATTCGAACTTTTATATTATGAAGTAATGCCTTTTTAAGTCATAGAGTGGCACCTCTTCAAATTTTTATGTTATAGAGTGACACCTTTTTATGTTATAGAGTAACACCTTTTTCATGTCATAGAGTAGCAGCTTTTTATGTCATAGAGTATCACCTTCGGATAAACAGTGCTACAGTGATGGGATTATCGGGAGAATTCTCCCGACCGTAATCACAGGCCGAAATGTTTGAATGTTGGCAGCAGCGCGACACGCGAGCGAGCCGCAACGTTCCGATTTCGGATTCCTCGTCTTATCGTCTGACTTTTCAAAACAGTGGGAAAGCGTATTAGGAGGTTAGAGTATTAATATTATTTTTGAATGTGAAAGTAATGATTCAACCAAAATTGACTGGAATTACTATTGTGAAGTGACTGTTGTTATCGAGTAAGTATTTTGATTTACTTTCTATATTTACATATTTACATTACACTAATTTTTTTTTTCTTTTAGGAAAGTGCCACATTATTTTTTACTAATTTATACAAATTACAACACTATAATTAAAGATGTGATAGCTGGTGTTCGTGATGGTTTTTGGATGAAAGTGTGGCTGAGCAAGTAGTTCTTCGAGAGTTGAAGAGATTGATGTCGATGAAGACTATTGTAGTAAATCCTGATCCTCCAGAGGCACAACCACCTGTATTAAATACTTATGCGAGTACCTCATCCAACAAAGTGGCTTCAAAAGTAAGAGTTCATTTGTTGTTTATAGCCTTCGTCAGTTTCAATTTATAAAATAAATTACTCGCAATTTAATTTTATTATATAGGAAATATGAGTGCCAATGCTGCTAAAACACAAGCTGCATCAGGGGCGCAACAATAATTCCAAGAGCTTGTCTAGTGCTGCTTCGCCTCCAATACAACAGTAACAAGTGTCACAGCCAGCGATATACAACCTTCTCCAATTCATCATCAAGTCCAACTGCAACCTCAGCCTCAACCTCAACAAATGACGTATCTAATAAAATATGTTCAACACATGCAGAGTATGCCAGTTCAACAACAAGTTTGGCAAATGCAACAGATTCAACAAGTTCAAAAAGTTGGCTGTATTGCTATGACACAAATACATTTATGGTAGAAAACGCTATAATACAACACAAGCCATGGAAATGAATTAACTCTTAGCTAGTCTGGGAAATACAACTTCTTCAATTGGAACATTAAGTCAAAAGTTATTATTAATGTGATGTTTTTGCAAAAATTTGGAGAAGGAGCATTAATTAGGTAAGAAATGTTTTTATTGTTTTTACCGCATTTGCATCTATCATTGCTATGATAAAATTATTCCTTAAAGTCTTCTATAATTTTATCAATTATAATTTAATATGCCAATTGACGTATAATTTATATGACAAACAGTATAGTAATTTTTGTAATGATCAAATGAGTAAATATTAACACGAATAAAAATGGATATTAAAAGTTTTTCATAAATTAATTTTCTTTTTATAGCAAAATTTTATAAAGCAGAATTACAGACTGGAAGTCAATATGTCAAAGCCATAAAAATGTCATGTAGCTGTTAAAAATGTATCCTTAGTCGAAGGATTAAGAGCTTGCCAGAATCCTAATGGATCTTTTACGGCTATGGTGACTGCTTGTGAGAGTGATACGAGGTTTGTTTATTGTGCCTGCTGTGTGTCAGCTATTCTGGATGACTGGTCTAGAGTATAGATAAGTATACAAGTTTTATATAAAAAAAGTACAAGTAAAGTTTAAGTATAGTTACTTTGTAAAAACTTTTATTTTTACAGCGCCGTCAAGAATTTATGGATTATTTCTTTTATTTTCAATCGTATTGTTTCCTGGCATCAAACAGAGACACTTAGTACCTTAAAAAAAGATACTCGTGCCTTCCCATTGGATCTCATAGGCCCTAGGAGCTTCTGTATTCACCAAAATAAAAAGAAATTGCTATTTTCATCATAAACACTGATAAAAACAATGAAAAGTTTAAACGTATAAAAGGCAAAAGAGTAGTTCAGTTAAAGTTTAAAATAAGTAACAAAAACAGAATCTTATTCATAAATGTGCGAAATATAAAAATAAGTAAAAATAGATCAATGTGCAGTATTATCTACATGCAAGTGTACAAGTTAACGCGTGTCAACTTTAATATTCATATTAATCTGTTCGTAAATGATATTGTGATGATTATTGTGGATGGTGCTGCTTAAGCTATAAGTGTTTTTTAGTTGAATAATTGTGGTGATTGTGTGTAAATGTAATAATAACTTTTAATTGAAGAACAATTAAAATATCGCCAAAACATGATATTGAAAATACTTTTTGCTAACAGTGTTGTATTCTTTCATAGTGTTATGGTATAAAGATTTATTTTCAATGTCTTCACAATTCTCACATATTAAAATTGATAGTTCACCATGGTGGAAGTTTAAGTTATGTGTTACATTTTGAAAAAATATAATCTGAACAGTTTGTTGGAGTTTTTACAATGTTTGGAAGTGTTTGATATGAAAATGAACAAATTAGGTGTATGTTTAAAATTGACAATTCAGCTTGTATTTTTCAAAATACAACACATGACTTAAACTGACACTATGGTGAACTGTCAATTTTAATATGTGAGGATTGTAAATGAATCATTGAAAATAAATCTTTATACCGTAGCACTATGGAAGAATACAACATCATTAACAACAAATATTTTCAATAACATGTTTTGCCTATATTTTAATTGTTCTTGAATAAAAAGTTATTATTACATTTACCTCAACTTAATATAAACACAAAACAGTTGTAATAATTAACATAAATAAACTAGTTTATGTTATTTCATAAAATAAGTAAAGAGTAATTAAAATTTTCATTGTGTTCATCATTGTTTACGATAAAGTTTGCATTTTATACGTATAATGTAGCAGTGCTTATTTTGTGACTTATTTTGTAAATCTCTGATTGGCTGTTTTTTAGTGTACATACCTTAATCTAAACAAAACAAAAATAGGGTGAGAATAGTTTTTGCTCGACAAATTTTTATCTGAATCCTTTTTCAAACCCTCTTGAAAATAATTATATTCATTTTTAAATATCAAGAGCCACAAATGATTTATATTTTTGAGAACCAGACGGCTTTGAAAACTTAATATTATTCATTCATCTCAAATTGTGGACCTAGTTACTGACCTTTGTCAAAGCATTAAAAATAGATTAAACATCAATATTCAACAGTTTTATGATAACACTTATACTTACATATCATATTTTATTTAAATATGATTCTAGTAATAAGTTTTTTCCTGCGTAATGAAATACACATTGCTAAACTGTCTGTCATAACATTGATTTTAACCCCATAGTACTAATTAATTCTTTAGGTTTTGTACACATAATAGTAGATTAATTATGAAATTCAATTTTTAGTAGCTTATCAAATATACGAATAGAGTGTATTAGCAGTGCGAGCAGCTCCCATTGAAAAGCTAGACATATAAGTGTTATCATAAAACTGTTGAATATAGAAGTTTAATCTATTTTCCATGCTTCGACGAAATTCAGTGACAAGGTCCATGACATATATTAGATTCATGAATAATATTAATTTCTCAAATTCTCAAGTTTTCATTATTGGTGTCTCTTGATATTTAAAAATAAATAGAGGGTATTGTATAAACAGATTGTATAATTAAAACAGCCAAGTCTGTGTATCGCTAAGAAAATTTAATAAATATAAATACTTCAAAAATGTATAAATTTAATACATGTTTTTTACTGCAAAGTCTCAGACAATTGATGAAAGAACCTCTTAGATTTAACATGGGTAAAAGTAAAATTAGATATAACACTATAATTTTTATTTATATATTCAATTCAATATCCTTGATACATTAAGTATACAATACGGTAAATATATTTCTTTTTGTATTCTAAAGAATAATTATATTTAATCTTGAAAATTTATGCCCTGATTAAAAAGGGAGGTATATTCAACTGTCCTTGATTCGCCTCACGATGACGAGCTTCATACGCGAGATCCTGCTTTTATAAATTAGAAAACTCAACAAATTAAATGTAGCCTAATCGTGATAGGAGTCAGCCTCTCGAAGACGAGCGACGTACGCGATCATTTCCTTTTTAAAAAGTGAATACCCTGAACAAAAATAGAGGTATATTAAACTGTCCAGGAGTCGCCTATCGAAGACGAGCTTCGTACGCGACTTAAAGCTTTTATAAAAAAGAACCCTGCTCAAAATGAATGTAGCCTAATCGTGCCAGAAAAGTCGAGCTCTCGCAGAGGAGATTTGTAAGCGAGATTCTGCTTATATAAAATAGAACACTAAACAAATTGGATCTATCCTAATCGTGAAGGAGTCGGCCTCTCGAAGACGATCTTTGTACGTGAGCTTCTGCTTTTATAAAATAGAACACACAAGAAATTGTATGTAGTTTAATCGTGATAGGAGTCGGACCATCGAAGACGCGCTTCATACACGAGCAATTGCTATTTGAAAAAGTTGATTACCCCGATAAAAAATGAAGGTATATTAAACTGCCCAGGAGTCGCATCTCGAAGACGAGCTTCGTACGCGAGCTTGTACTTTTATAAAATAGAACACTTAACGTATTGAATGTATCTTAATCGTGATAATAGTCGGCCTCTCGAAGACGAGCTTCGTAAGCGAACTTTTGCTCTTTAAAAAAGGGAATATACTTTAAAAAATGGAGGTATATTTAACTGCCCAGGGGTCGTCTACCAAATACGAGCTTCGTACGCGAGATAGTGCTTTTATAAAATAGAACACTGAACGTATTGAATGTACCCTAATGGTGATAGGAGTCAGCCTCTCGAAGAGCTTCGTTATAGGCGAGCTTTCGGTTTTTTAAAAACTGATTATAACGTGATAAATGGAGGTATATTAAACTATCCAAGATTCGCCTATCGAAGAGGAGCTTTGTAGACGAGCATCTACTTTTATAAAAAAAGAACGCTGCTCTAAATGAATGTAGACTAATCGTGACAAAGGAGTCAATATCTCTAAGAGGAACTCCGTAAGGAGGGTATCGAAAAGGCGAACGTTCACTTCGTATTTGCAGCAAAATATCAATTTTTGTTACTTCGAATTACGTTATTTCTTTATGACTTTTTAAGGATCCATATAATTAGAATGTTCAAATCATCGACTGGTCATGAAGAATAATAAAAATATGATCGATATAGTTGCATTCGAATCGTTATTGTCCAAAATATGAAAATTTTTTCTAACCATCAAGTAGAAAGTTCACAAGTGCGAAAAACATGAAGTATTTAGACTAACTACTATCGTTTTTCACCCTTATGAACCATCTACTTTAGAGCCAGAAAAAATTTTCATGTTTTAGACAATAACGATTCGAATGCAACTATATCGATCATATTTTCTTTATTCTACATGACTAGTCGACGATTCGAATATTCTATAATTACATGCATTCGTTAAAAAAGTCATGAGTAAATAACATAATTCGAAGTAACAAAATTTGATATTTTGCTGCAAATACGAAGTGAACGTTCGCCTTTTCGATACCCACCTCTCCGTAAGTGAGCTGTTGCTTTTTCAAAAAGGGAATACACTCGTCAAAAATGGAGGAATATTAAACTGCCCAGGAGTCGCATCTCGAAGACGAGCTTCGTACGCGAGCTTTTGCTTTTTTTAAAAGTGCATATACCCTGATAAAAAGTGGAGGTATATTAAATTGGCCAGGTGGCGCCTCTCAAAGACGAGTATCGTACGCGAGTTCAAGCTTTTATAAAAAAAAAATGCTGCTCAAAATGAATGTAGCCTAATCGTGCCAGAGGAGTCGAGTTCTCGAAGAAGAGTTCCGTAGGCGAGCTTCGGGTTTTTAAAAAAGTAATTACCCTGATAAATAAAAAATGGAGCTATAATGAACGGTTCAGGAATCGCCTCTGGAAGACGAGCTTCGTGCGCAAGCTTTTGCTTTTTTTAAAAGTGAATATACCCTGATAAAAAGTGGAGGTATATTAAACTGTTCAGGAGCCGCTTATCGAAGACGAGCTTCCTAGGCGCGAGCATCTACTTTTATAAAAAAAGAACGATGCTCGAAATGAATGGATACTATAATCGTACCAGAGGAGTCGAGCTCTCGAAGAGGAGCTTCGTAAGCGAGCTTTTGCTTATTCAAAAAGGAAATACACTCATAAAAAATGGAGGTATATTATAATGTCCAGAAGTCACCTCTCGAAGACAAGCTTCGGAAGCGAGATTCTGCTTATATAAAATAGAACACTTAACAAATTGGATCTATCATAATCGTGAAGGAGTCGGCCTCTCGAAGACGAGCTTCCTACGTGAGCTTCTGCTTTTATAAAATAGAACACACAACAAATTGTATGTAGTTTAATCGTAATAGGAGTCGGACCCTCGAAGACGCGCTTCATACACAAGCAATTGCTATTTTAAAAAGTGAATACCCCGATAAAAAAATGAAGGTATATTAAATTGTCCAGGAGGCGCCTATCGAAGACGAGCTTCGTACGCGAGTCTAAGTTTATATAAAAAAAAGAACGCTGCTCAAAATGAATTTAGCTTAATCGTGCCAGAGGAGTCGGTCCCTCAAAGACGAGCTTCTTTCGAGAACTTTTGCATTTTTTAAAAGTGAATACCCTGATAAAAAATGCAGGTATATTAAGCTGCCCAGTTGTCGCCTCTCGAAGACGAGCTTCGTACGCGAGTTTTTACTTTTATAAATTAGAACACTTACATAAATGAATTTATCCTAATCGTGATAATAGCCAGCGAGATTTTCCTTTTTTAAATACGGAATACACTGGTCAAAAATGAAGGTATATATATACATATATATATATATAACTGCCCAGGGGTCGCCTCCCAAAGACCTAAAATAGAACCCTTAACACAATGAATGTATCCTAATCGTGATAGGAGTCGGCCTCTCGAAGACGAGCTTCGTACGCGAGATTCTGCTATTAAAAAATAGAACATTTAACGCATTGAATGTAGCCTAATCGTAATAGGAGTCGGCCTCTCGAAGACTAGCTTCGTACGCGAGCTTTTCCTTTTTTAAGGAGTTGTCCAGGAGTTGTCTATCGAAGACGAGCTTCGTAGGCCAGCATCAACTTTAATAAAAAAAGAACGATACACGAAATGAATGTAGACTAATCGTGCCAGAGAAGTGGAGCTCTCAAAGAGGAGCTTCCTAAGCGAGCGTTTGTTTTCTTAAAAAGAATAAAATACACTCATAAAACATGGAGGTATATTATAATGTTCAGGAGTCACCTCTCGAAGACAAGCTTCGTAATCGAGATTCTGCTGTTATAAAAGAGAACACTTTCCAAAATGAATGTATCCTAATCGTGATAGGAGTCGGCCTCTCGAAGACGAGCTTCGTAGATGAGCATCTACTTTTATAAAAAAGAACGCTGTTCAAAATGAATGTAGACTAATCGTGCCAAAGGACTCGAGCTCTCGAAGAGGAGATTTGTAAGCGAGTTTTTGCTTTCTTAAAAAGTGAGTACACTCGTCAAGAATGGAGGTATATTAAACTGCCCAGGTGTCACCTGTTGAATACGAGCTAATTGGTACGCGAGCCTCTGCTTTTATAAAATAGAACCCTTACCAAAATGAATGTATTCTAATCGTGATAGGAGTGGGACTCTCGGATACGAGCTTCGTACGCTAGATATTCCTTTTAAAAAATAGAACACTTAACAAATTAAATGTAGTCTAATCGTGATAGGAGTCGGCCTCTCGAAGACGACCTTCGTACGCGAGCTTTTTCTTTTTAAAAAGTGAACACCCTGATAAAAAATGGAGGTACATTAAACTGTCCAGGTGTCGCCTATCGAAGACGAGCTTTGTACGCGAGATTCTGCTTTTATAAAATAGAACACTTAACGAATTATAAGCTCGTCTTCGAGAGGCCGACTATTATCACGATTAAGATACATTCAATACGTTAAGTGTTCTATTTTATAAAAGTACAAGCTCGCGTACGAAGCTCGTCTTCGAGATGCGACTCCTGGGCAGTTTAATATACCTTCATTTTTTATCGGGGTAATCAACTTTTTCAAATAGCAATTGCTCGTGTATGAAGCGCGTCTTCGATGGTCCGACTCCTATCACGATTAAACTACATACAATTTCTTGTGTGTTCTATTTTATAAAAGCAGAAGCTCACGTACAAAGATCGTCTTCGAGAGGCCGACTCCTTCACGATTAGGATAGATCCAATTTGTTTAGTGTTCTATTTTATATAAGCAGAATCTCGCTTACAAATCTCCTCTGCGAGAGCTCGACTTTTCTGGCACGATTAGGCTACATTCATTTTGAGCAGGGTTCTTTTTTATAAAAGCTTTAAGTCGCGTACGAAGCTCGTCTTCGATAGGCGACTCCTGGACAGTTTAATATACCTCTATTTTTGTTCAGGGTATTCACTTTTTAAAAAGGAAATGATCGCGTACGTCGCTCGTCTTCGAGAGGCTGACTCCTATCACGATTAGGCTACATTTAATTTGTTGAGTTTTCTAATTTATAAAAGCAGGATCTCGCGTATGAAGCTCGTCATCGTGAGGCGAATCAAGGACAGTTGAATATACCTCCCTTTTTAATCAGGGCATAAATTTTCAAGATTAAATATAATTATTCTTTAGAATACAAAAAGAAATATATTTACCGTATTGTATACTTAATGTATCAAGGATATTGAATTGAATATATAAATAAAAATTATAGTGTTATATCTAATTTTACTTTTACCCATGTTAAATCTAAGAGGTTCTTTCATCAATTGTCTGAGACTTTGCAGTAAAAAACATGTATTAAATTTATACATTTTTGAAGTATTTATATTTATTAAATTTTCTTAGCGATACACAGACTTGGCTGTTTTAATTATACAATCTGTTTATACAATACCCTCTATTTATTTTTAAATATCAAGAGACACCAATAATGAAAACTTGAGAATTTGAGAAATTAATATTATTCATGAATCTAATATATGTCATGGACCTTGTCACTGAATTTCGTCGAAGCATGGAAAATAGATTAAACTTCTATATTCAACAGTTTTATGATAACACTTATATGTCTAGCTTTTCAATGGGAGCTGCTCGCACTGCTAATACACTCTATTCGTATATTTGATAAGCTACTAAAAATTGAATTTCATAATTAATCTACTATTATGTGTACAAAACCTAAAGAATTAATTAGTACTATGGGGTTAAAATCAATGTTATGACAGACAGTTTAGCAATGTGTATTTCATTACGCAGGAAAAAACTTATTACTAGAATCATATTTAAATAAAATATGATATGTAAGTATAAGTGTTATCATAAAACTGTTGAATATTGATGTTTAATCTATTTTTAATGCTTTGACAAAGGTCAGTAACTAGGTCCACAATTTGAGATGAATGAATAATATTAAGTTTTCAAAGCCGTCTGGTTCTCAAAAATATAAATCATTTGTGGCTCTTGATATTTAAAAATGAATATAATTATTTTCAAGAGGGTTTGAAAAAGGATTCAGATAAAAATTTGTCGAGCAAAAACTATTCTCACCCTATTTTTGTTTTGTTTAGATTAAGGTATGTACACTAAAAACAGCCAATCAGAGATTTACAAAATAAGTCACAAAATAAGCACTGCTACATTATACGTATAAAATGCAAACTTTATCGTAAACAATGATGAACACAATGAAAATTTTAATTACTCTTTACTTATTTTATGAAATAACATAAACTAGTTTATTTATGTTAATTATTACAACTGTTTTGTGTTTATATTAAGTTGAGGTAAATGTAATAATAACTTTTTATTCAAGAACAATTAAAATATAGGCAAAACATGTTATTGAAAATATTTGTTGTTAATGATGTTGTATTCTTCCATAGTGCTACGGTATAAAGATTTATTTTCAATGATTCATTTACAATCCTCACATATTAAAATTGACAGTTCACCATAGTGTCAGTTTAAGTCATGTGTTGTATTTTGAAAAATACAAGCTGAATTGTCAATTTTAAACATACACCTAATTTGTTCATTTTCATATCAAACACTTCCAAACATTGTAAAAACTCCAACAAACTGTTCAGATTATATTTTTTCAAAATGTAACACATAACTTAAACTTCCACCATGGTGAACTATCAATTTTAATATGTGAGAATTGTGAAGACATTGAAAATAAATCTTTATACCATAACACTATGAAAGAATACAACACTGTTAGCAAAAAGTATTTTCAATATCATGTTTTGGCGATATTTTAATTGTTCTTCAATTAAAAGTTATTATTACATTTACACACAATCACCACAATTATTCAACTAAAAAACACTTATAGCTTAAGCAGCACCATCCACAATAATCATCACAATATCATTTACGAACAGATTAATATGAATATTAAAGTTGACACGCGTTAACTTGTACACTTGCATGTAGATAATACTGCACATTGATCTATTTTTACTTATTTTTATATTTCGCACATTTATGAATAAGATTCTGTTTTTGTTACTTATTTTAAACTTTAACTGAACTACTCTTTTGCCTTTTATACGTTTAAACTTTTCATTGTTTTTATCAGTGTTTATGATGAAAATAGCAATTTCTTTTTATTTTGGTAAATACAGAAGCTCCTAGGGCCTATGAGATCCAATGGGAAGGCACGAGTATCTTTTTTTAAGGTACTAAGTGTCTCTGTTTGATGCCAGGAAACAATACGATTGAAAATAAAAGAAATAATCCATAAATTCTTGACGGCGCTGTAAAAATAAAAGTTTTTACAAAGTAACTATACTTAAACTTTACTTGTACTTTTTTATATAAAACTTGTATACTTATCTATACTCTAGACCAGTCATCCAGAATAGCTGACACACAGCAGGCACAATAAACAAACCTCGTATCACTCTCACAAGCAGTCACCATAGCCGTAAAAGATCCATTAGGATTCTGGCAAGCTCTTAATCCTTCGACTAAGGATACATTTTTAACAGCTACATGACATTTTTATGGCTTTGACATATTGACTTCCAGTCTGTAATTCTGCTTTATAAAATTTTGCTATAAAAAGAAAATTAATTTATGAAAAACTTTTAATATCCATTTTTATTCGTGTTAATATTTACTCATTTGATCATTACAAAAATTACTATACTGTTTGTCATATAAATTATACGTCAATTGGCATATTAAATTATAATTGATAAAATTATAGAAGACTTTAAGGAATAATTTTATCATAGCAATGATAGATGCAAATGCGGTAAAAACAATAAAAACATTTCTTACCTAATTAATGCTCCTTCTCCAAATTTTTGCAAAAACATCACATTAATAATAACTTTTGACTTAATGTTCCAATTGAAGAAGTTGTATTTCCCAGACTAGCTAAGAGTTAATTCATTTCCATGGCTTGTGTTGTATTATAGCGTTTTCTACCATAAATGTATTTGTGTCATAGCAATACAGCCAACTTTTTGAACTTGTTGAATCTGTTGGATTTGCCAAACTTGTTGTTGAACTGGCATACTCTGCATGTGTTGAACATATTTTATTAGATACGTCATTTGTTGAGGTTGAGGCTGAGGTTGCAGTTGGACTTGATGATGAATTGGAGAAGGTTGTATATCGCTGGCTGTGACACTTGTTACTGTTGTATTGGAGGCGAAGCAGCACTAGACAAGCTCTTGGAATTATTGTTGCGCCCCTGATGCAGCTTGTGTTTTAGCAGCATTGGCACTCATATTTCCTATATAATAAAATTAAATTGCGAGTAATTTATTTTATAAATTGAAACTGACGAAGGCTATAAACAACAAATGAACTCTTACTTTTGAAGCCACTTTGTTGGATGAGGTACTCGCATAAGTATTTAATACAGGTGGTTGTGCCTCTGGAGGATCAGGATTTACTACAATAGTCTTCATCGACATCAATCTCTTCAACTCTCGAAGAACTACTTGCTCAGCCACACTTTCATCCGAAAACCATCACGAACACCAGCTATCACATCTTTAATTATAGTGTTGTAATTTGTATAAATTAGTAAAAAATAATGTGGCACTTTCCTAAAAGAAAAAAAAAATTAGTGTAATGTAAATATGTAAATATAAAAAGTAAATCAAAATACTTACTCGATAACAACAGTCACTTCACAATAGTAATTCCAGTCAATTTTGGTTGAATCATTACTTTCACATTCAAAAATAATATTAATACTCTAACCTCCTAATACGCTTTCCCACTGTTTTGAAAAGTCAGACGATAAGACGAGGAATCCGAAATCGGAACGTTGCGGCTCGCTCGCGTGTCGCGCTGCTGCCAACATTCAAACATTTCGGCCTGTGATTACGGTCGGGAGAATTCTCCCGATAATCCCATCACTGCAGTGCTATGTTTTTATACTTTTATGCTATAGAGTTACACCTTTTTATGCCATAGAGCAACACCTTTTTATGTTATAAAGTAACACCTTTTTGAGGTATGGAGTAACACCTTTGATTTTTTATGGGATAGTCTAACACCTTTTTTGTGATATAGTGTATCACATTTCTTACGCTATAGTCTAACACCTTTTTATGTCATAGAGTGACACCTTCTATATTATAGAGTAACACCTTTCGAAGCCAAGTAGTCGAATTGGGCAGAGCACCTACAACCGTTCGCTTGGAGGATTGGCTTTTATCTCCGTCGTAGGCTCACCATCACCACTACCACCGCCATCATCACCACTTATTATATAGGAAAAGCTTAGGGGTAAGGAGACGCCATCACCACTTATTGTGCACGAACAGTTTATAAGTAGAGAGACGTCATCATAAAAGGTGTTTCTCTGTACCATAAAAAGGTCTTACTCTATGACATAAAAAAGGTGTGACGCTATGACATAAAAAAGGTGTTACTCGATGATATAAAGTGTAAAAAGATATTATTGTGTGACATAGAAGGTGCTACTCTATAATAGCAGATAAATTCAAGATGGTGTTACTCTATAGTATAAAAATATAAAAAGGATGTTGGATGTATACTTATTCAGATGATGCTAAATAACATAAAAAGGTGTTACGCTATGACATAAAAGTTCAAAAATGTGTTACTCGATAGCAATGAAGCTGTCACACTATGACACAAAAAGATGTTACTCTATGACATAAAAAAGCTGTTACTCTATGAGATAAAAAAGGTATGACTCTGTAACATAAAAAAGATGTCACTCTATGACATAAAAAACATGTCACTCTATGACATAAAAAAGGTGTTACTCTATGACATAAAAAAGGTGTTACACTATAACATAAAAAAGGTGTTATCTATAATATCAGATAAGTTCAAGATGGTGTTACTCTATAGCATAAAAATATAAAAAGGATGTTGGCGATATATTTATTCAGATGATGCTAAATAACATAAAAAGGTGTTACATTATGACATACAAGTTCAAAAAGGTGTTACTCTATAGCAATGAAGCTGTCACACTATGACACAAAAAGATGTTACTCTATGACATAAAAAAGCTATTACTCTATGAGATAAAAAAGGTATGACTCTGTAACATAAAAAAGATGTCACTCTATGACATAAAAAACATGTCACTCTATGATATAAAAAAGGTGTAACTCTATGACATAAAAAAAAACATGTCACTCTATGACATAAAGAAGGTGTTACTCTATGACATAAAAAAGGTGTTACACTATAACATAAAAAAGATGTTACTCTATAACATAAAAAAGGTGTTACTCCATGTCATAAAAAAGGTGTTACTGTATGACATAAAGTGTAAAAAGATGTTATTGTGTGACACAGAAGGAGCTACGCTATACATAATAGCAGATAAGTTCAAGATGGTGTTACTCTATAGCATAAAAATATAAAAAGGATGCTGGCGATATATTTATTCAGATGATGCTAAATAACATAAAATCGTGTTACATTATGACATACAAGATCAAAAAGGTGTTACTATATAGCAATAAAGGTGTTACTCTATGACACAAAAAGATATTACTCTATGACATAAAAAAGCTGTTACACTATGACATAAAAAAGGTATGACTCTGTAACATAATAAAGATGTCACTCTATGACATAAAAAACATGTCACTCTATGACATAAATAAGGTGTAACTCTATGATATAAAAAAGGTGATACTCTATGAGATAAAAAAGGTGTTACACTATGACATAAAAAAGGTGTTACACTATGACATAAAAAAGGTGTTACTCTATAACATAAAGAAGGTGTTACTCCATGACATAAAGAAGGTGTTACTCTATGACATAAGGTGTAAAAAGATGTTATTGTGTGACATAGAAGGTGCTACTCTATAGTAGCAGATAAGTTCAAGATGGTGTTACTCTATAGTATAAAAGTATAAAAAATATATTGGCGATATATTTATTCAGATGATGCTAAATAATATAAAAAGGTGTTACTCTACGTAATAAAATTTCAAAAAGGTGTTACTATATAGCAATGAGAAAGGTGTTACCCTGTAACATAAAAAAGATGTCACTCTATGACATAAAAAATGTGTTACTCTATGACATATAAAAGGTATTGCTCTATGACACAAAGTTTAAAAAGTTTTAACTGTATGGCATAGAAGGTATTATTCTATAACATAGAAATGTGTTGCTCTATTATAGAATAAAAGTTCAAATGTGTTACTCTATAGCATAAAAGTTTAAAAATTTTGACTGTATGATATAGATGGTGTTACTCTATAATAGCATAAAAGTATAAAAAGAATGTTGGCGGTATATTTATTCAGTTGATGCTAAACTA
Source organism: Torymus aiolomorphi (assembly GCA_036365515.1). Lineage (NCBI taxonomy): Eukaryota > Metazoa > Arthropoda > Insecta > Hymenoptera > Torymidae > Torymus > Torymus aiolomorphi. The sequence continues at coordinate 101,128,193 of CM070876.1, read as the reverse complement.
TTGAAGCATAAACATGGCAAACACACCGGATGTTATTAGCAAATTTCAGGATGCAGTAGTACAAAATTCACAGTCTTTATTAGGTTTGACAAAAAGTGCTGAATCTCTGGATACAGCTGATGATATGGAATCTTCTGAAATCAAACTATCTAATATGAGCCCTGACCATAATAATATAGCTAGCTCCAATAATGGTAAATTTGCAAAACTAGTCATAAATATGTAACGAAATTAAAGGGAAATTCTAGGAGATATCTGGATAATATTTATGGTGTTTACAAGCGAGGAAATTTACTTCTGATCGGAAATTCTCCAATAAAATTTGAAGGCGACTTTGTCCAGATAAAGGAACGAAACTATCGTTTGTCCGTAGGATTACTGCAATTACTATTCAAAAAACTTCCGGATGAAAGTCTTATCAATTCAGATGATTTGGATAATTATCGTATGATTATTGAAGTTTCGAGCGCTCACAAAAAGCACTATTGCGTGAATGAGTCGATTCGAAAACTAAAGAGTAACAAATTTTATAATTTTATTGCTCCAATGTTCGAAAAGTCGTCTGTAAAAAGTATCTCGCCATTATGTCGAGAAGATAATGTTAACGGAAGAGAGAAAAGTGAAAGGGTTGAGCAAACTAATCCAGTGGCAGCGAAAAAGATACTTGAACCTATAGTCAATCCTCTAAAGAAGCTCATAACTGTCGATACACGAGTTAACTCGCATTCTAACGAGACCGATAATTATTATGAAGCTGATCATTCTAGTGAAGATGCATCAGATTTCTCAACCGATGAATATTTACCTAGAAGAATTCGTAAGAATTATAACTTTATTAATTGGAGATATCAACGTAGTAAAAGGAGACAGTGGACTAGTGATGATGAAGAGGAAGAAGTTGCTCCCAAAATCTCTCGAGTAGATGTTACAACTGCATACGAACTCGACATCTGGGATGATCCTGACAAATTAGTTGATCGCTTACAAGTACTCGTTGCTGAGCAAAACATGGGAATAAGAACTAACTATGGTGAAATCCGTTTTATTCTTAGTGAACTTCGCAATGCTAGTATCATAAATTAATCTTTCGAAGTTATATTGTACTAGATTATCTAAAAATTGAGATATTGGCTAAGTCACATGTTAATTTTCAATAAAATTATTTTGGTAAACAAATATTTTCAAATACCCTGTCATTTTTTTTTCTATTTCCCGCCATGCTCTGTTGACAAATGAAGAGCCTGTAATTACCGATTATTTAAAGTGAATAATATAAAGGATTCAGAGTCGCGGAAAAACTGCAGTGACTGCCGAGCTCAGATCACGAACTCAGATTTTCAACTGCGCAGCAGTCCACGTTTTGCGTACATGAGTTTTCCGAGTTATACATGTTATGCCCTAATCTGCAGAACAGGTGGGTATCCTGGACAGTATTAAATTGATTATCCAATAAATAAAAGTAAAAATTCCCTTTTCAACCGCCTCATTCATGTCAATTTTAAAACGATAAAGGTCATCTGAAAAACTATGTATCTTTCTTTCTGTGAATAATGTTTATACTTGCAGTTCGTTTATAAACATTCAACTACTATTCAAGATATAAAAATTGAGTGCCTCGTTAAATTTTAAGTATGTAGGGTGTCTATAATTGAGTAGTATTTATTTATTTATTTTACGGATAGCATTGCCATTTTCTACAATAAATTTGAGCATTTATTATTTTATAAGACTTATTACATGTATAAACTGTTTATGATAGGATTATATAAATGAGTCGCTACATACATCTTATACTCTGAATAGAGGTGGTTCAATGATGTTCTTTTTTTTTACTATAATTTGGAAAAATTATTTGCGTACAAAAAAAGCATTATTTTTAGTATTTGTAGAGTGTTGAAAATCTAATATTGACTAGCATAATCTCAAATTATCCTATTACCGGCTGTTTGTCTCACTTTTGCTAAAAAATCCTATCCCGCTAAAGGGACCACCTACGTATTTTTTTTTTTTACTTGTGTATTATGTTAGTAATATTGTTTGTGAAATCAAATAAATAAACTATTTGCTGCAATTTTTATTTCACTTTGGGAAGGTTTAAACACTATAAATAAATCATAATATGTGACCCGAATAGTTTGCATTCAAACATAGGTATTATTTTCAAAAGAGAAAACTAGCTGAAATCAAGCGCACACTATATATATTTTAATACATTACATTTCTTTTCTAAATATTAAAAAAGTATTAATTTAAACTTCTGTGATACAAAAATGTTGGAGTAATCGTAAAAGAATATCAGTATTGTTTTATAATACAAAGGTCTAAAACTATTTTCTATTTTATGAGTTAAATATTTTAAATTTTCGCGCCAAACCACATCAGTTGAGTCATGCGCCCTGTTCATAACATGTTGCCAGCCCATTTTTCTTATAATTTTCCAATGAACTGTCTGTATATGGGACTGTCAAATTCGGAAGCGTTATTTGGATGATACTTCGAAAAATAGGGCATATGCCTTGGTTTAGATAAGTATTGAACAAGAATAAAAATTTTAAGGCAACCTGTTCAAGGCCTACCGTACGCATCCTGACAAGGCCGGGGCGTTTTATCTACCTCTGAGGGGTAATCTCATATTTGTCCATTGAAAGAATTTTCGAAAACCGGTGGTGGGGGTAGAAATTTTGGTTTTTTGCTTATAACTCGAGAAGAGGCGCTCGGATCGAAAAACGGACGAAATTTTGGGGGTGTAACAATAGGGGGGACATACTCTTAATATACTATCGAATGACATGACGGAATTTCCAAAAATCGGTGGTGGGGTAGAAATTTTGGTTTTTCGCTTATATCTCGAAAAGGAGCGCTCGGATCGAAAAACGGACGAAATTTTGGGGATTTAACAATAGGGGGGACATACTTTTAATATACTATCCGACAACGTTGACAGAATTTCAAAAAATGGATGGAGGGGAAGAAATTTTGGTTTTTTGCTTATAACTCGAGAGGGACCGCTTGGATCGAAAAACGGACGACATTTTGGGGGCGTAACAATAGGGGGGACATACTTTTAATATACTATCCGACAACGTTGACAGAATTTCCAAAAATCGGTGGTGGGAGTAGAAATTTTGGTTTTTTGCTTATATCTCGAGAAGGAGCGCTCGGATCGAAAAACGAATGAAATTTTGGGGGGTGTATTCCAATAGGGGGGCCATCACTTTTTTACATAGAACCATATGCTATATACAAAATTTTCATAACCTCAAAATTGTGCAAAATATTTTGCGCGCGCAGCGTCCTCGTAATTCAGCTATGAGTATGTATATGACTCGATAGCCTAGGGATAAGGTGGTTGCTCAGTAATCTAAAGATCGTCAGTCCAAATTCAATCTCCAGCGATTTTTTTTTTTTCTTAAAAATTTTTTATATTAAATATTAATGTTTATCGGTAAAGTATATTAATACAGTATTCTACCTTACCACCGTGAACATTGAGGCCTTGCGCGTGCTATTAGATACAAATTCAGCTATGAGCATACATATGTGTCGATAGTCGAGTAGTAAAGTTGCTGCTCAGTTATCTGAAGATCGCAGGTTCGAATCCACCCTTCGGCGTTTTTTTCATCAAAACTTTTTATATTAAAATATTAATGTTTATCGGTAGTGTATATTCATTTACCTACAGTGTTCTACCTTACCGACGGCACTATCGTGAAGGCATCGCGCTATAAGAATATAAATTAAGCTATGAGTATACATATGTCTCGATAGCCGAGAGGTAAGTTGGTTGCTCAGGAATCTAAAGATCGTGAGTTCGAATCCACCCTCCGGCGTTTTTTTCGTGAAAACTTTTAAATATTCGCAATGGTACTAACCATAATGGAGTGTACAACATCGAAGAGAATGCCGAATAAAAGAAATATTTGAAGGATAATGGAGAGGTTGATAGACAGGTAGAACCTCACAGGATAGGAGAGAGGTGGGGCTCTTATCCTCCTTCAAACTCTGACCGCTAGATGGCTCTCGCACGCAAAGTTAGTCAAGGCTTCGGTTATATAAGCGTGTTGCGGTCGTTAGAAGCTTTCATTCCCTAATAATGGGTCAAAGCAGCTCGACCGTTGCTCCTGAGCAACAACAACTGATACAAAACGACACAAAAAAGTCGCACTGGAAAAAATGTTCGGAAAAAATTTCCACAAACACATATTCTTTGCCCGAGCAAAAGGGTTATAAAAAGTTCTAAATATTAACTAGTAGATAAGAACCGCTGGCCGAGTGATGCAGGCTGACAAGCAGCAGGCCGCCCGGTGCCCGCCGGCCGACTGCTTGCCGCGGACCGCTGGCCGTTCGCTGCCGGCAGCCCGCTCCTCGCCCCTCAGGACCCTCATTGCGGCTGGCCTAGAACGGGGCAAGACCTGACCATGATCCGGAATGAGTAGGCCGATTCCCCGGTTTTCCCGTGCGGGTGAGTCAGAACCGATTCTGCATCAAAAAAGGTCTGGGTTATTTGGCCTCGTGCAATGACGGATGAGCCAGAAACCTTAGGTCGGTTCTGGCTCAAACAGGTTGCGAATTGATATGGGTTATTGACTCCCATGCAATTGCGGGTGAGCCAGAAACCCTAGGCCGGTTCTGGCTCAAACAGGTCACGATCTGGTATATGGGTTAATGACCATTACGCAATTGCGGGTGAGCCAGAACTGGCCTAGCTTATCTACTTTCCCCTATCTCTCTCTCTCTCTCTCTCTCTCTCTCTCTCTCTCTCTCTCTCTCTCTCTCTCTCTCTCTCTCTCTCTCTCTCTCTCTCTCTCTCTCTCTCTCTCTCTCTCTCTCTCTCTCTCTCTCTCTCTCTCTCTCTCTCTCTCTCTCTCTCTCTCTCTCTCTCTCTCTCTCTCTCTCTCTCTCTCTCTCTCTCTCTCTCTCTCTCTCTCCTCTCTCTCTCTCTCTCTCTCTCTCTCTCTCTCTCTCTCTCTCTCTCTCTCTCTCTCTCTCTCTCTCTCTCTCTCTCTCTCTCTCTCTCTCTCTCTCTCTCTCTCTCTCTCTCTCTCTCTCTCTCTCTCTCTCTCTCTCTCTCTCTCTCTGCGGGTGGTTGTTGGCGGGTGGGTGGTGGGTAGGTGGTCGGATGTGGGTGCGGGTGGCTGGGAGGGTGTGTGGGCACAGGGTGGGTGTGTGTGTGGGTGCATCATCTCTCTCTCTCTCTGTGGGTGAGTGTGGATGGATGGGTGTGAGTGGGTGGGTGGTTGGGTGCGAGCGCCACCTCTCTCTGTGGGTGGGTTGGTGGATGCGGTTGTGTGGAGTGGGTGGGTGCGAGCGCCATATCTCTCTCTCTCTCTCTCTCTCTCTAGTACATGGACTGGTATAGCGCGTATCATATTACACGGAGGTGTCAAGAGGGTATAACTGTTATGTAAACAGTAGCTAATTACCCACTGTTAATGGGTGGGTTGTTTACAAAACAGTAGCGGTTTTGAAAACAATAGCCCCCATTGACATAGGCCCTTGACATGGGTCATTAACTACCGTGCAGCTACTGTTTACATAACACTTAACTTAATGACACCACCCGCGGCGCGGCGCCCCCCTCCCCCCTTGTAATATGATATGTCTCGCTATACCAGTCCATATACTACTACTGTGTAGTAAAAGCAGCATTGGCAGCTGATGCTATTTACATAGATAACTTAAATTATTGTGGTTAAAAGTTATGTTGTTGTGATACTAAATCCCGGAAATAGTAAGATGTAAGATTTTCCCAGATTATTGGAAGTGCATCAAGCTCAAGTATTTTATACTTTTAGACTCAGATTTAAATCCTTCAAGAAGATATTAACATAAATAGAAACAAATATTACAAATTCAATGCATTGAAGAATGGATTACCAAGTATTTTTTAATAGTGTCAGTAATTTGAAAAAACAACGCGCAAACATATTAGTAAACTGTTTAGACTATCTTATTTTCATAGACAACTTTAATTATTCTGGTTAAAAGTTAGGTTGTTGTGATAAGTGTTCAATATATTATTATTATTATTTTTTATTTTACAATAGAAGTGGATAAATAAGTGAATTTAAAAAATTCATTTAAAAATGTTTATTATGTTGGTAATCTATGGATCCAAGGTCTTATGTGAGTGAACCTTGGAACACGAGTTTGTTATACGTGGGTGTGCGCGAAATAAACAATAAAAATTAGTACAGAGAAATAAACATTTAGCATATGTGAAATAACTTTTTTTTTGTAATATAAGAACATGGTGCTTCCCAGTGAAATACATTTGTGGGTTCTTATGTCAGTGAAATGTACGTTATTTTGTGTATTTTGATAAAAGTGTTGTAAAATGAAAAGCATAAATGATTAAAATGAGAGGAGTGAATATTTTATAATATAAAAAATTTGAATATTTTGACTATTGAATATTTTAATATTTAATATTAAAATATTATTTTTAATATTTTTTGAATATTTTATTGTATAATATAAAACCATGACGCTTTCCATTGAAATACATTTGTGGGCTTTTATATCAGTGAAATATACATTATTTTGTGTATTTTGATAAAATTTTTGTTAAGTACAAAGGAAAAATGATTAAAATAGGAGGGTATAAACAAGTGAACTTAAGGCCATGTGATACTCAAGTGAAAATCCCTATGTTACCGATATGTCGGTAACCTATAATATATTAAACAATAATTTAATTAACAATAATTTTTATGACAAAAACGCTTAATTAGGTCCTTGGAAATTCTTTGAAGATGATTATATTAAATTTTCAGAACAGAAATGATGATTGTCATCGAAATATTTGTATTTTAGTCACATTTTTTATCTAAAAAAAGGATTTTAGCTCGAATATACATCTGATTTGCCTGAAATTTTATACACATGCTCGCCATAACATTTGCGAGTGCCTAATTACGCGCTTTTTTTGAAAATCAACAAAAAGTATAATTTTATTATTTTCCACATATAAACTTTCGACAAGAAGTTGTGAGGTTGGCAAAACTGTTCAGTACTCTATACCACTAACGTAAGATGGTTGTGTACGGTGCAAACTAAGTCGTACCAACCATTTTTGATACACTATATATGTTTACGTTTTATTGTTTGCATAAATTACTGTAGATGGCGCTGTGACTACACTTTTGCAGAATAAAATTCTAAATGAAGGAGCGCGATAATAACAGAGTAGCACTCTGAAGTAATAATTTATTCGAGGTAGCAGCTAAGGTCGGACGAAACGTTTATTTTTGTGTGGTGTTGTGTTCCTTGCAGGTAGCAGCACGATGGCAGAGAAACAGCAGTAGAGTACCTCTCAGGCTTGAAGATAAGTATCACCGTGTTACATAACCTCCCAGTTGACGTCATGTTGTCTAAGGTAAACATTACGACGTCTTAGCTGTCATCTGATTTGAGCTTTTTTCCAAGTTAGGGGATGTCGAGTCTTTTGTTCAACACCCGAAAAGCAAATTCTCGAGCTCTGTGTGCAAGTATTGGACATTCTTATTCTTGTATCTGTTGCTGATGCTACTGCTCTGCACTCAGGTTTACTGACATACAGCATTCTGGCACAATGGAAAATGAGAGATAGGATAATCTGGATGATAAAATTGTTTAGAAAAAAAATGTATATGTAAGCATATGATTTAACTATAAAGGTAAACTCTATTTCTTTTGTTAATTATTGATTCTTATTATTTTTATTATCAATATTTTATTTCAGATTGCGATAGAAATTCTATTTTATTTATTCTATAAAGTAATATAAATGATGTTTAAATATAATTTTATGTAACAATTAATTTTAAATTGTTTTTTTGGTTAACTTTATGCTCGGTAAAAAAATTTTTTTTTTTAAATTTAATGCACTCTTAGGCTCTAAATGATTCTGAATTTTATTATTAATTCTAATAAATTCTAATTTATGAACAATGTTTATTTTAGTTTTAACGCATTTATTTGTGAAATTGATAGATTGAGATTTGGTGATTTATGCAAAAATTAAATATCAATAATCTTTTTAATATTTAGGTAAAAACCGCAAAACTTTACAGATATCCATTATAGCAATCATAGTATATCTTTATGTGTAAGAAGAAGCCTGTCTAGTACAGGGGTGGAGGAGAGTTTTGATATTCAAATGATAAAAATTAATTAAAAACTTGTTATTCTAATCGAAAATACTATTATTTTATTTAACAATCACATTCCATCATAGCAAGATGGAACTATGTTAAATATGATGTAAGATAATTTGAGTTTTCTTGTGTTGCCTTAATATGCATGACTTTACTCACTTACTTATTGCTGCATAAACCAGAAAATAGGAACGATAAACACAATACTAAAATAACTCCATTGATATGCATGATAGCAATTATATGCTGCTATATAAGAATGGAGAGAGGTACTACCTCAAAAAAAGTTTGAAATTTAAAATTTTATTCCATAAATTTACGTTAATAATAGAAATAGATTCATTTGCTGTCGTCGACCACTTCCAGGGAATTCAAATATTGCTTTTTTAATCCATCGATAACTTAATTAGGTAAGATATACTATCCACGTTTTTTTATGTAGAATGATAAAAATGTTTACTTGTTTTTATTATATGTTATAGGTGTGAGTAGGAGCCTACAATTATATTCATCAGTATTCCACCGTAAGTAACTGTTTTATATCAACAGTATATGAAGAAGGTAACTAATACAATCTTGATTTAGTGTGTGCTTTTTAAAAATATTATTTTACAATATGTTTATAAAATATAGATTTGTAGACGGCATCAAATTAAAATTGAACCACCGCTACTCAAGTAAAAGTTAAGGAATTTAAATTTTTACTTACACAACATTAATTAACATTGATATAAACTGTATCATTCACTCATTTACAAAACTTTTAATAATATAATGTATTTTTGAGCATTATGACATTTTATATATTTGTTTGATTATTGGTATCCAACTTCAAAAGATGGATTAAAAAAATATATAATGTCAGTCATTAGTGTCTTGTAGTGATACTCGTAATGCTAACAAAATACCTTATATTCTTATTAGTATTGGAAATGATTTCAACCAAAAATTTATATCAATCTTAAATCATCTTATTTAAGGAGGTTCGATACCGAAATGAAAAAGGTTACGTCATTCCAAAAACTTAATATTGTTGTTCTTCGATTGATTTTCTATTAGTGTGCGAAATTTCAGATCATTTGTCAACTTGGTTATGAAATTATTCAACTTCAAGGTTCCACTCTCATACACGGGCTCTTAAGGAAGTAGCTATAGTAAAACACAAAACACAGAATGCAATTCTTTAAAAAAGGTTACAGCGAATCAGAAAACTACAGGAAATATAGCAAATATACAGGAGAATGGTTATACGAAATCTGAATGCGATAGACAACGCCGATTCCTAGTACAGCAGCAAAACGTAAACATACGATTGAGTTCGTTGGCTGCAGGAGGGGGTGCGCGGTGAGCGGAGCGGCGCGCGCGGTTAGAGGGGACCCCCTCCCCGCACCGAGCGAACGGTGAGCTATCGAAAATTAAATATTTTCAACTTTTACATTTTTCTTGGACATCATTGAAAAACAAATAGTTCACTTCACTAATATAATAAATCATTCAAATCTTTATTGTTTTTTCACAAAAACACAATGCCATCATGCCATCATCGTACTAATTCAATATTTATTACTGATCTCTATGGCTGATCTCTATTCATGTGAAAGTAAACAAAATGCCAACAACATCTAATATGTATACTATGGATGTATTGATGCGGAAACAATGTGAAATAAAACTATTTCAGAGTAACAGTATAAGTTAAGACATTAAAACATCCCGATAATCGTTTGAAAAGGGCTATCAGCATTTTAGACTCTTCAATTGTATGATAATTTTTGCCGTAGTAAAGCATAAATGAGAAGACATCAAAGTTCATCATAAAGTAATCACGCCTTGCTGAATTGTAACTAAATTTTCGGCATAGCAACACGCAATAGGAAAACTGGAAAGGCCAGTATAAGATAAATGCGCAAGAATAGAGCTATTTAGCTTATGCGCTATGCGTTTCTCTCGCCAACCATATCGCTAGCCGGGCCAGAGCCTACAGGGGCTGCCGCCGCTCGCTCGCTTGGCGGCTGCAGCCCCCGTAGACTATAGAGCACTGCCATAGCGAGAAAATCTCGCAGCCCATGCTCCTGTCCATGGACTGTGGGTGCAGTAATTAACAAAAAGAATTAATCGACAGTAAACTATCACACTAGAATAAAAGTATGAAAAAATTTAATCGACTGATGGAAAATACTGAAAAAGTCACTGTACGGTATTAATAACCACGACTTGCTGAATTGTAACTAAATTTTCTGCATAGCAACACGCAATAGGAAAACTGGAAAGGCCAGTATAAGATAAATGCGCAAGAATAGAGCTATTTAGCTTATGCGCTATGCGTTTCTCACGCCGACCATATCGCTAGCCACGCCAGAGCCTACAGGGGCTGCCGCCGCTCGCTCGCTTGGCGGCTGCAGCCCCCGTAACCTATAGAGCACCGCCGTAGCGAGAAATTCTCGCAGCCCATGCTCCTGTCCATGGACTGTGGGTAATTAACCAAAAGAATTAATCGACAGTTAACTATGACACTAGAATAAAAATTTGAAAAAATTTAATCGACTGATGGAAAATACAGAAAAAGTCACTGTACGGTATTAATAATCACGCCTTGCTGAATTGTAACTAAATTTTTCGGCATAGCAACACGCAATAGGAAAACTGAAAAGGCCAGTATAAGATAAATGCGCAAGAATAGAGCTATTTAGCTTATGCGCTATGCGTTTCTCACACCGACCATATCGCTAGCCACGCCAGAGCCTACAGGGGCTGCCCCTGCTCGCTCGCGTGATAGCTGCAGCCCCCGTAGACTATAGAGTGCTGCCGTAGCGAGAAAATCTCGCAGCCCATGCTTCTGTCCATGAACTGAGTAATTAACCAATAGAATTAATCGACAGTTAACTATCACACTAGAATAAAAATATCCAAAAATTTAATCGACTGATGGAAAATACTGAAAAAGTCACTGTACGATATTAATAATCACGCCTTGCTGAATTGTAACTAAATTTTCGGCATAGCAACACGCAATAGGAAAACTGGAAAGGCCAGTATAAGATAAATGCGCAAGAATAGAGCTATTTAACTTATGCGCTATGCGTTTCTCATTCCGACCATATCGTTAGACTGCGCCAGAGCTTACAGGAGCTGCCGCTCGCTTGCTTGGTGGCTGCAGCCCCCGTAGACTATAGAGCGCTGCCGTAGCGAGAAAATCTCGCAGCCCATGCTCCTGTTCGTGGACTGTGGGTGTAGTAATTAATAAATAGAATTAATCGACAGTAAACTATCACAGTAGAATAAAAGTATGAAAAAATTTAATCGACTGCTGGAAAATACTGAAAAAGTCAGTGCACAGTATTAATAATCACACCTTGCTGAATTGTAACTTAAATTTCGGCATAGCAACACGTAATAGGAAAACTGGAAAGGCCAGTATAAGATAAATGCGCAATAATAGAGCTATTTATCTTATGGGCTATGCGTTTCTCATGCCGACCATATCGCGAGACCGCGCAAGAGCCTACAGGGGCTGCCGCCACTCGCTCGCTTGGCGGCTGCAGCCCCCGTAGACTATAGAGCGCTGCCGTAGCGAGAAAATCTCGCAGCCCATGCTCCTGTTCGTGGACTGTGGGTGTAGTAATTAATCAATAGAATTAATCGACAGTTAACTATCACACTAGAATAAAAATATCCAAAAATTTAATCGACCGATGGAAAATACTGAAAAAGTCACTGTACGGTATTAGTAATCACGCCTTGCTGAATTGTAACTAAATTTTCGGCATAGCAACACGCAATAGGAAAACTGGAAAGGCCAGTATAAGATAAATGCGCAAGAATAGAGCTATTTAACTTATGCGCTATGCGTTTCTCATTCCGACCATATCGTTAGACTGCGCCAGAGCTTACAGGAGCTGCCGCTCGCTTGCTTGGTGGCTGCAGCCCCCGTAGACTATAGAGCGCTGTCGTAGCGAGAAAATCTCGCAGCCCATGCTCCTGTTCGTGGACTGTGGGTGTAATAATTAATAAATAGAATTAATCGACAGTAAACTATCATACTAGAATTAAAGTATGAAAAAATTTAATCGACGGCTGGAAAATACTGAAAAAGTCACTGCACAGTATTAATAATCACACCTTGCTGAATTGTAACTTAAATTTCGGCATAGCAACACGTAATAGGAAAACTGGAAAGGCCAGTATAAGATAAATGCGCAAGAATAGAGCTATTTACCTTATGCGCTATGCGTTTCTCATTCCAACCATAGCGCTAGATCGCGCCAGAGCCTACAGGGGCTGCCGCTGCTCGCTTGCTTAGCGGCTGCAGCCCTCGTAGACTACAGAGCGCTGCCGTGGCGAGAAAATCTCGCAGCCCATGCTCCCGTCCATGGACTGTGGGCGTAGTAATTAACAAATACAATTAATCGACAGTAAACTATCACACTAGAATAAAAGTATGAAAAAATTTAATCGACTGATGGAAAATACTGAAAAAGTCACTGTACGATATTAAAAATCATGCCTTGCTGAATTGTAACTAAATTTTCGGCATAGCAACACTGAATAGGAAAACTAGAAAGGCCAGTATAAGATAAATGCGGAAGAATAGAGCTATTTACCTTATGCGCTATGCGTTTCTCATTCCGACCATATCGTTAGACTGCGCCAGAGCTTACAGGAGCTGCCGCTCGCTTGCTTGGTGGCTGCAGCCCCCGTAGACTATAGAGTGTTGCCGTAGCGAGAAAATCTCGAAGCCCATGCTCCTGTTCGTGGACTGTGGGTGTAGTAATTAATAAATAGAATTAATCGACAGTAAACTATCACAGTAGAATAAAAGTATGAAAAAATTTAATCGACTGATGGAAAATACTGAAAAAGTCACTGTACGGTATTAATAACCACGGCTTGCTGAATTGTAACTAAATTTTCTGCATAGCAACACGCAATAGGAAAACTGGAAAGGCCAGTATAAGATAAATGCGCAAGAATAGAGCTATTTAGCTTATGCGCTATGCGTTTCTCACGCCGACCATATCGCTAGCCACGCCAGAGCCTACAGGGGCTGCCGCTGCTCGCTCGCTTGGCGGCTGCAGCCCCCGTAACCTATAGAGCACCGCCGTAGCGAGAAATTCTCGCAGCCCATGCTCCTGTCCATGGACTGTGGGTAATTAACCAATAGAATTAATCGACAGTTAACTATGACACTAGAATAAAAATTTGAAAAAATTTAATCGACTGATGGAAAATACGGAAAAAGTCACTGTACAGTATTAATAATCACGCCTTGCTGAATTGTAACTAAATTTTGCGGCATAGCAACACGCAATAGGAAAACTGAAAATGCCAGTATAAGATAAATGCGCAAGAATAGAGCTATTTAGCTTATGCGCTATGCGTTCCTCACGCCGACCATATCGCTAGCCGCGCCAGAGCCTACAGGGGCTGCCGCCGCTCGCTTGCGTGATAGCTGCAGCCCCCGTAGACTATAGAGCGCTGCCGTAGCGAGAAAATCTCGCAGCCCATGCTTCTGTCCATGAACTGAGTAATTAACCAATAGAATTAATCGACAGTTAACTATCACACTAGAATAAAAATATCCAAAAATTTAATCGACTGATGGAAAATACTGAAAAAGTCACTGTACGGTATTAATAATTACGCCTTGCTGAATTGTAACTAAATTTTCGGCATAGCAACACGCAATAGGAAAACTGGAAAGGCCAGTATAAGATAAATGCGCAAGAATAGAGCTATTTAACTTATGCGCTATGCGTTTCTCATTCCGACCATATCGTTAGACTGCGCCAGAGCTTACAGGAGCTGCCGCTCGCTTGCTTGGTGGCTGCAGCCCCCGTAGACTATAGAGCGCTGTCGTAGCGAGAAAATCTCGCAGCCCATGCTCCTGTTCGTGGACTGTGGGTGTAATAATTAATAAATAGAATTAATCGACAGTAAACTATCATACTAGAATTAAAGTATGAAAAAATTTAATCGACGGCTGGAAAATACTGAAAAAGTCACTGCACAGTATTAATAATCACACCTTGCTGAATTGTAACTTAAATTTCGGCATAGCAACACGTAATAGGAAAACTGGAAAGGCCAGTATAAGATAAATGCGCAAGAATAGAGCTATTTACCTTATGCGCTATGCGTTTCTCATTCCAACCATAGCGCTAGATCGCGCCAGAGCCTACAGGGGCTGCCGCTGCTCGCTTGCTTAGCGGCTGCAGCCCTCGTAGACTACAGAGCGCTGCCGTGGCGAGAAAATCTCGCAGCCCATGCTCCCGTCCATGGACTGTGGGCGTAGTAATTAACAAATACAATTAATCGACAGTAAACTATCACACTAGAATAAAAGTATGAAAAAATTTAATCGACTGATGGAAAATACTGAAAAAGTCACTGTACGATATTAAAAATCACGCCTTGCTGAATTGTAACTAAATTTTCGGCATAGCAACACTGAATAGGAAAACTAGAAAGGCCAGTATAAGATAAATGCGGAAGAATAGAGCTATTTACCTTATGCGCTATGCGTTTCTCATTCCGACCATATCGTTAGACTGCGCCAGAGCTTACAGGAGCTGCCGCTCGCTTGCTTGGTGGCTGCAGCCCCCGTAGACTATAGAGTGCTGCCGTAGCGAGAAAATCTCGAAGCCCATGCTCCTGTTCGTGGACTGTGGGTGTAGTAATTAATAAATAGAATTAATCGACAGTAAACTATCACAGTAGAATAAAAGTATGAAAAAATTTAATCGACTGATGGAAAATACTGAAAATGTCACTGTACGGTATTAATAACCACGGCTTGCTGAATTGTAACTAAATTTTCTGCATAGCAACACGCAATAGGAAAACTGGAAAGGCCAGTATAAGATAAATGCGCAAGAATAGAGCTATTTAGCTTATGCGCTATGCGTTTCTCACGCCGACCATATCGCTAGCCACGCCAGAGCCTACAGGGGCTGCCGCTGCTCGCTCGCTTGGCGGCTGCAGCCCCCGTAACCTATAGAGCACCGCCGTAGCGAGAAATTCTCGCAGCCCATGCTCCTGTCCATGGACTGTGGGTAATTAACCAATAGAATTAATCGACAGTTAACTATGACACTAGAATAAAAATTTGAAAAAATTTAATCGACTGATGGAAAATACGGAAAAAGTCACTGTACAGTATTAATAATCACGCCTTGCTGAATTGTAACTAAATTTTGCGGCATAGCAACACGCAATAGGAAAACTGAAAATGCCAGTATAAGATAAATGCGCAAGAATAGAGCTATTTAGCTTATGCGCTATGCGTTCCTCACGCCGACCATATCGCTAGCCGCGCCAGAGCCTACAGGGGCTGCCGCCGCTCGCTTGCGTGATAGCTGCAGCCCCGTAGAGTATAGAGGGCTGCCGTAGCGAGAAAATCTCGCAGCCCATGCTTCTGTCCATGAACTGAGTAATTAACCAATAGAATTAATCGACAGTTAACTATCACACTAGAATAAAAATATCCAAAAATTTAATCGACTGATGGAAAATACTGAAAAAGTCACTGTACGGTATTAATAATTACGCCTTGCTGAATTGTAACTAAATTTTCGGCATATCAACACGCAATAGGAAAACTGGAAAGGCCAGTATAAGATAAATGCGCAAGAATAGAGCTATTTAACTTATGCGCTATGCGTTTCTCATTCCGACCATATCGTTAGACTGCGCCAGAGCTTACAGGAGCTGCCGCTCGCTTGCTTGGTGGCTGCAGCCCCCGTAGACTATAGAGCGCTGTCGTAGCGAGAAAATCTCGCAGCCCATGCTCCTGTTCGTGGACTGTGGGTGTAGTAATTAATAAATAGAATTAATCGACAGTAAACTATCACACTAGAATTAAAGTATGAAAAAATTTAATCGACTGCTGGAAAATACTGAAAAAGTCACTGCACAGTATTAATAATCACACCTTGCTGAATTGTAACTTAAATTTCGGCATAGCAACACGTAATAGGAAAACTGGAAAGGCCAGTATAAGATAAATGCGCAATAATAGAGCTATTTATCTTATGGGCTATGCGTTTCTCATGCCGACCATATCGCCAGACCGCGCAAGAGCTTACAGGAGCTGCCGCTCGCTTGCTTGGTGGCTGCAGCCCTCGTAGACTACAGAGCGCTGCCGTAGCGAGAAAATCTCGCAGCCCATGCTCCCGTCCATGGACTGTGGGCGTAGTAATTAACAAATACAATTAATCGACAGTAAACTATCACACTAGAATAAAAGTATGAAAAAATTTAATCGACTGATGGAAAATACTGAAAAAGTCACTGTACGATATTAAAAATTACGCCTTGCTGAATTGTAACTAAATTTTCGGCATAGCAACACTGAATAGGAAAACTAGAAAGGCCAGTATAAGATAAATGCGGAAGAATAGAGCTATTTACCTTATGCGCTGTGCGTTTCTCACGCCGACCATATCGCTAGACCGCGTCAGAGCCTACAGGGGCTGCCGCCGCTCGCTCCCTTGGCGGCTGCAGCCCCCGTAGACTATAGAGCGCTGCCGTAACGACAAAATCTCGCAGCCCATGCTCCTGTCCTTGGACTGTGGGTGTAGTAATTAATCAATAGAATTAATCGACAGTTAACTATCACAATAGAATAAAAATATGAAAAAATTTAATCGACTGATGGAAAATACTGAAAGTCACTAAACAGTATTAAAAATGAAACCTTTGTGAATTGGAGCTTAGTTTTTAGCATTGCAATGGGCAATTCACAAAAACTGGAAGGCGATTATAAAGCCAAATGCTAATAATAGGTTGAGTTCGTATAATGTGCAATAACGAATGATTTTATTAATTTCTATTTTTAACTGCCTACTTACTACGGCTTGTGCGTTTTTCCATTTTCGCTAATAAACGTGAAATATGATGACATTTAAAACTTTTAAAGCCAAAGTTTGAGACTTTTATTGATGAAATAAACTCACCGAAATGTGAGGGTCGATGAGCGAATTCTTTCAACCAATATATAGTTGTAGGCTGAGGATGGATTATATTGTACAAACAGATTGAGCAACGGGAAAACATAAGAGAAGATATAAGACAATACACTACAAGTGTGTCCAGCGGAATGGGATTTTTTTTTGCAGGAAACCCAAGTATGAAAAGGATGTTTCCTATATGTGAGCGACAGCAGAATATCACTAAAAATGTACTTACTAGTTTAAAGATTGCTTTTGATAGTCTTGAAAAATACTATTATTATTAAAAACAGATGCAAAAATAAACAACTATCGTTAAACTATACGTAATAAAACAAAACGTATATACCAACATAAAGATCTTGTACAAAATAATTTTTATTTTACTTATATAACATCTGTTAATGTAAGCGATTATAGGGAAGTAGAGTTAATGAACTGGAAACTAATTTTAAACCCAAACTTATATAATTGCAAATGCAGATCTTGTTCATGAACTGATTCAGTGCGGCGTCGAGATTTCAAATAATTGAATACTTTTCCATTATTTCTCTATATATTTATATATACTTTTATTGTATGTCCTTTTAAGACACATACATTTGTTTTCTGAAAGTCAATAAATATGATAAATTATAATTAATTAAAAGAATTATTATTTTTAACTATTTCTTCTAACAATTGAAAAAAAAGTTTTGAAAGTAATTCATGGTACAATATGTACCATGCGGAACTTAACCTGTTAAAGAAATAGATATACGATGTTTCTAATTTTTGGACAAAGCTTATTTCTTTTCTTGAATAATTCTCTAGATATAGAAAAATTTTGAAAAATCATTTAAAAATTATTCAAAGATGTATTTAATGGAAGAATCTACCTTTTTCAAGATCTACTTCACTTAAGCAGTGTAGATACATATAAGGATCTCCACCACATTTGTGGTCATTTGGTCGAGGCATTCCAGTGCAGCGCTACATGCCCGGAGGTGATATGCAAAAATTGATACTTGATACAAGCGAGCTCAAAACTCTTGATATAGACAAAAGACCCACTATGTACACCTGATGGACATTAATTCGCGTGGAACGTGTCTAGTCAATTTTGAGAATCCTGCTATCTGATTGGACGATTCCAAGTTAGAATTAATGGTTACACTTGAATTGTTTAATGGGATCATAGAATTTTGAAATTTACCATGCACGTTTCACACGAATCAATGTCCATTGGGTGTACAAGATAAAAGAATGGATTGTGAAAAATATTTATTGAAAACGATTTCATACTATAATTTTGTTATAGTTATAGTTGAGTTATAACTCAAGTCGAAAATTTAGATAATTGCATATAGCATATATACATATTACTGTTTTTAGAAAGTCTATTATAATGTTAAAAAATATTTCATAGTTTTAAGAATTAGTATTAGTTTTAGTTTTAAGTATGTCTATACTCTGGACCTGCAAACACATGCGATCTGAGACATTCTTTATTTTCTCTCATGGTGCATATACTATTCCTTTGCCTAGCGAGGCCGAAAATACAACCTTCACGATCGGGCGCCGGGAGCAAAATCGCACTTTCGTCCCGCTGGGCAAAAAATATTATATTTTACATAAAAATTTTTCATCGATTTATCAATTGATTATCAATTTATATCAATTAATATATGTCATATTTCCTGCTCACAACAGATGCGACATCTCTATACCATTCCACCAATCATAACTCTAAAGGGCATCTGCGCATGCGTAAAAAATACGAGATTTTCGAGATGTTCGAGAAAATCAACATAGCATCCCAACCCCAATTATCCAACCCGGCGTCAACGGTCAACCATGCCGAGGATGCATTTTTTATAGAGGGACCTACCATATGCATATGCGCACGATTGTGCGCGCTGACTGCTGGATGCAGACGCAGCCTGAACTGAACGACAGCTGTCGGTATACGGCGCCCGCTCGGTCTCGCATATTGCGCCGTTGCGCGTACGTGTGCGCTCCCGTGTATAAGGTATACCTATATATAACGCTCTCCTATATATATAGATATACCTTATACACGGCGAGCGCACACGCGCGCGCAAGGTTGTAGAGACTCCCATATAAGGAGTACGCGCCCGCACGCAAGTAGGCTTGTCGCGAGCGATTCTATACTTGAGGTGGATCAAGGGTTTGATCGTCATCGAGTCTATCTTAGTTATAGGCAGCTATTGCCTGTTGCCTCTGGATCAGGCTCAACTCGTCCCGCGGTAAGTAATCACCTGTCGTCATTCGATCCTATAGCGTGTATGTCTCGAAGTTGCGGAGTAGCTGCGGGTTTTTGGGTTAGGTCTGCACTCTGTGTGCGTGCGCGCGTGTGTGCGTGTGTGTGTGTATGTGTGTGTGTGTGTGTGTGTGTGTGTGTGTGTGTGTGTGTGTGTGTGTGTGTGTGTGTGTGTGTGTGTGTGTGTGTGTGTGTGCGTGTGTGTGTGAGTGTATTTAATAAACACACACAGACACGAGTGCACGAGATTTGGTGTTATATTTTTTGGATAACGGTGGGCGTGTTGGTCGGTCGTTGTTTCGGTCTGTCTCGGTGTTTCGGTCTCTTGTTTTCTATGGTCGTCGAATATAGAGCAGTGCACGTCTCGGGGAATCAGTTCGGACGAATTGTTTTTTTGTGCAAGCTAACCTATGGTTAGACGTCTGCTGCTAATAGATGGTAGATTATTTTTAAACGTTTGCGTTTTGTAGATTTCACATAGTTTGCCTTGTGAAATATACACAATATACTGTTCTAATAGGACCAGCAACAACGTCTGTATTTGTGGATGAATGCCAGGATTGTGAAATTGCCTTTGCGTGTCAGCAGCTTAGATTATATACTTCTACAAATTGTACGATATATTAGCATGTAACAAACAGATCAATTATAGAAAACTGTACAAAGATATGTGTTGCTTCCTATAACTGGACATACAAAAATCAAGAAAACCATTTTAAACTAATTGACTTGGATCTCAAAATTAATAACTGGAACTGTATTGACGATATCAACTGGCTACCAAACAAAAAAAGATTCACCAAATTGGTCTATTCTAGAACTGGAATAAAGAAGTCTTGGGTTTGATTATGGCTATACAATGTATATTAAAAATTTTGTAATTTTAATTTCTTGTGAAACTGGAACAGAAAGTCACTAAGAGTTCAAGAAGATCGATAGTGTCTCCAATGACACAACTGAGAGCTAGTGGGAAGACGGACCATGTTGAGTAGTGAGTAGTGAGTGCTTGAAACGATACTTGCCTGTCTTCATCTTCGATGGCTGCCAACGACGCCGATTAAAAGCATCACGTAAGTGTATTTGATGAGGTGCTTGAAATTTTGAACGTTCATAGCGAACGAAAGATTTTTGCCATTTTCATCTGAAAAAAGACTATATTCTACCACAAATTTTGGAGTTTTATTCAACTAAAAATGTTCAAAAGTTAATTGAGGTTATGTTCCGCTAAATTATAACATGTTTCGCTATTCTTTATAATTATGGTACGCGCATGTCAAGTGGCAAAAGAAAATATATTTTCAGCGTCCTTAGAAATGTTATACCGCATTTCTCTGTGTCATTGAAGCTTAGAATCGCGCGCTTGACTCTACGGGAACGGAGCGCGCGCGAGGATAGAACGAACTCCGTTCCCGTAGGCTTGTGGCAATAAACAAGGTCCAGAATTGTGGGACATTTCAAAGTACATCTTGAGTAAAACATTGCTAGCAATAGTCTGCTTCTATAGCAGCTTATTTAAAAGAATGTAAATAATTTATTTACTCATATAACTATTGAAAAAACTAACAAGAATTAAAAAATATCGTTTTCTTTTGGAAGCAGAGTCTTAAGATTGAAAATTCAATTAATCGCGAGACTTATATTTGCCCTGTGTCTTAGAAGTCATCTGGAAAAGGACCTTATTCTACCAGAAATTTACACATGTGCGACTCTGCGGGTGGTCGAAGCCGCCCGACACTCAAACGAGCTCGGCCACCCGTAGAGTAGCTGGCCACGGACAGGCTCTGTCAATTTATGTCTTTCAATTAATATTACAATAAATAGTCACGCATGAGGTTTAGAAACCATTCCATACCGGAATACTTGTATTTTCTGTCGTGGTATAGCTGAATTTACACATGTGTGACTCTACGGGTGGTCGAAGCCGCCCGACGCTCGAACGAGCTCGGCCACCCGTAGGTAATATTACAATAAATAATCTCACATGAAGTTTATAAACCTTTCCATACTGGAATAATTATATTTTCTCTCGTGGTATAACAGAATTTACACATTCGCCACTCTACGGGTGGTCGAAGCCGCCCGATGCTCGAACGAGTTCGGCCACCCGTCGAGTAGCTGGCCACGGACAGGCTCTGTCAATTTATGTCTTTCAATTAATATTACAATAAATAATTGCACATGAATTTTAGAAACCTTTCCATACTGGAATAATTGTAGTTTCTGTCGTGGTATAGCTGAATTTACACATGTGCGACTCTACGGGTGGTCGAAGCCGCCCGACGCTCGAACGAGCTCGGCCACCCGTAGAGTAGCTGGCCACGAACAGACTCTGTGAATTTATGTCTTTTAATTAAAATTATAAGAACATATCACACATGACGATGAGAAACCATTCCATACCGGAATACTTATATTTTCTCTCGTGGTATAACAGAATGTTCACATTCGCCACTCTACGGGTGGTCGAAGCCGCCCGACGCTCGAACAAACTCGGCCACCCGTAGAGTAGCTGGCCACAGACAGGCTCTGTGAATTTATGTCTTTTAATTCTTTCGAGCGGCCCGAGCGCCGCCGAGGCTCCATTAGGCCGTCGGTCTTGCAGTTTCGTCGCCGCACTGCGCAGGCGAGATTTGGCAACACTGCGTTTTTACCTAGTAAGGAGCGACAACAACACGATCGGACACGCCGGCGCGGCTGGGCGAGAACACTAATGGGCGCTGAAGACACATACACATAACCCGGACGCTCATAGTTGAAAAAAAGTACATCACCGAGGCCATGAATGCTACGGCGAAGATGCAGTTGACTCAAGTCTACGCTCCTGCGACTGATTCGAGTAAGTACTTTACTTCGGACTAAGACTTTATTCCGTTGTCTCTGTAGTATAACCGAACCTAACCTCCAAATTTTCATCTACTTTCTTCCCTAACCGTAGCAGTTCAATACTGCTCTCCTTATTCCTAATGCTTGACATATTATTAATACATTTTGGTCTGCCTAAAGCGAATAGCTGCTGTAGATTATCACGCGCATTCACATTATTCTACTTCACTCAAGGGAAGCTGGTGCAGCTATTACTCGCCGAGGACATTACTGATGCGAACAGGACGGAGAAGCGACGGCGATGATGCAGTTGAATTAAGCCCACGCTCCCGCGAATGACACGGGTAAGTACTTCACTTCTGACTGGGACTTTATTCTGTACTATCTGTTGTATAACCGAACCTAACCTCCAAATTTTCGCCTGCCTTCTTCCCTAACCCTAGCAGTTCTATACTGCTCTCCTCATTCCTTATACTTGACAAATTATTAATATACTTTGTTCTGCTTAAAGCGAAGAGCTGATGTAGATGACCACGCGCTTCAACGTAATTCTACTTCTCTCCTCTCGAGAAGACTGTCCGCTGCTATTCTCGACGTCATCTTCGACGGTGGTGTCGCATTTCTGGCCAAGGCTGCTCGCATAGGACTATCACTCATGGAGGTAATTTTGCTTTATTGTGGTTGTAGGTTAGGTCTGTGTGTGGTCACATTTATGCACACAATATGCATGTGTCTGATAATTAGTGCTTTTTTCAGTGATGCCAGATAATTGCTGTAGATGTAGGCAATCTAGCGGGTTGCTCTAGCTGCTGTAGATGCTGCCTCAAAATACTCCATGAGCAAGTCAACAGGTGTTGGATATACATAACTCTCCACTTCAAGTTATTGCAATGTCTTTCAGCAGGTTAGTACCATTTCAATGTTTGTGTGGTCTTACTGCTATTTAAATTAGTGTTCTTCTTACAAGTGAGAGATTCCATGCAGTATGGTGATCTGCTCGAGCGACACCATCTACATATGCGTTTGAAGGGTGATTATAAAAGCAGTGGCTATCGTTCCAAGGACTTAGACAAAGTCATATTCGAAAATCCATACAGTAAGTAATTTATATCCTATAGTAATTGTTTTAGATGTGTGTTTCAGGTACGATATAGTCCAAATGTGAGAGAGAGATACCATCAGCATGATGCAGAGAGGCGAAAGAGGAATCATTGGAATGCTACGACAGCTAAGCCTCCTACAAGATACATGTTGTTGCTGTTGTTCGAGGTCTTCTTCGTTTATCGATGTAGAGAGTTCGCATACTCTCTTGTATATGTGTAGGGAAAATATACGTAAGTACTGTGTTTAAAGGGGTGTTTATAGGCTACCTAGAGCCTACTCTTTGATCTAGGTTTTTCTCTGGTTATAGGCTTCTCTGTTAGGCTACAGTATGCTGGTCATAGGTCGAATCTCTACTTTTACTATTATATTGTAACATCAAAGTTGATGTTACAGTATTGTTTTATTTTTCAATCTGCAATGAAATACATGTGTTGCCATATTGCGTGATTTTATTTAATACAACAGTAATTGACGATTTCTTCATCAATTAATAATTATCATAATTTTGAATATGGTTTAATCCACAGAAAATTCAGTAATAGATCATTCCTTTATTGATTTGCAATAAAAAATTTTGTATAACTAAATGTGTATGTTATTTTATATGTAAATATTCTTTCTAAATCTGCAATCAAATGCAATCAAATTATAATTTTGCATGATTTAATTTAATACTGAAGGAATCGATTTCCTTTTATCGATCTGTAATCAAATATTATGTTTATGATATTGCATGTTATCGTAAACCACTGCAGTAATTGATAATTTCTTTATCAATTAATAATTATCATAATTTTGTATGATATTATTTAATCTGCAGCAATAGATGATTTATTGATTACGAATCAAATATTTTTTATAAGTAAATGTGCATGTTATTTTAAATGTAAATTTGTAATTAATTTTGCATGGTTTTACTTAATACCGCAGGAATCGATTTCCATATCGATTAACAATCAAATATTATGCTCATGATATTGCATGTTATCGTAAAATACTGCAGTAACTGATAATTTCTTTATGAATTTATTACCAAAGACCGTTTTGCATGTGTTATATAATTTTGCATAATACTAATAAATGTGCCATTATCGCTTTATTTAGTACTATTGTACTGTACTACGAAATTACTATCAGTAAGCGAATTACATTACATAATAAATAATGTATGAAACAAAAATAAGAAATTAATAGTGCATGATTTTTATTTATACGAAATAAGAAAATTAAGAACGCATGATATATTTGAAATAAGAAATCTCAAAATGTATGTTGGAAAAAAGTTGTGTCTAATGATACTTATAAATGTGCCATTATCGCTTTACTCAGTACTATTCTGAACTACGAAATTACTATAAGTAAGCGAATTACTTTATATGATAAATAATGTATGACACAATAATAAGAAATAAGAAAATTAATAATGCATGATATATTAGAAATAAGAAATTTCAGAATGCATGTTGTAAAAAAGTTGTATCTAATAATGCTTGTAAATGTGCCATTATCGCTTAATTCAGTACTATTCTGTACTATGAAAATACTATCAATAAGCGATTTACATTACATAATAAATAATGTATGAAACAAAAATAAGAAATGAATAGTGCATGATTTTTATTTATACGAAATAAGAAAATTAATAATAACGCATGATATATTGGAAATAAGAAATTTCAGAATGCATGTTGTAAAGGCGTATCTAATGATACGAATAAATGTCCCATTATCGCTTTATGCAGTACTATTATGCACTACGAAATTACTATCAGTAAACGAATTACATTACATGATAAAATGTATATTTGATTCGTAAACCCATTTTCAGCTTTGGAAATGGTTTTTGAAAAATATTAATTTTACAAAAAAAGAATCTTGTACGAGAAGCTAAATTACAACTTTCTAAACATAACCTTAAAATCTATGTTTATTTATGTATTTATTTATTTAACCAGAGTAGTACATGTTGTTATACACGTTATTACTTACTTCAAGACATAGTTATATGTCTGAAGCAGCAAACATCCTATACAGTGTAGACATAGCTACCTGGGGTGTAATTCTCTAACGATAAAAAAAGTGATAAATTAATTGTTGATCACAAGTTCTTCTGACGATAAACGAAATTTATAAAAAAAAAGACGGGCTCCTGTACATAGGTCCGAAAACTTTATAAAGATCCATTTAAAATCTCATTTATTCTCGCATAATTTGTTTGAAATAAATTTATAAACTTGATACGGATATTTTCATAATTTTTTATAAGAAAAAATTATTTCCTATATTATGCACTGACACAAGAATACTTATGTTCTGTTTGAATTCGAAAGTGCAATATTGTAACTGTTACAATATCTTATATTCGAATAGGGGACATTTTAGACGGCAACTCTCATATTTTACCTATTACAATATCAATATTTATAGCAACATATTGAAATTGTTTAGAAGAACGTGCTGACCTAACTGTTACAATGCGTATATTTACAAATATTTAAATATATAGGCATGTTAATAGTTATGAATCTTAGGATCATATGACATTAAACACTTCTCTCAGTGCACGCCATCTATGCGAGTATTTTGGAACTAAAAGTTCTACGCATATAGATTCAGCATATCTTCAGCACCATCTACTGTTTAATATACAGTAGTTGGCTCTCCCTACATTATCGACTGAACCCAAAACGATTTTTGTTTAGTATCACATGGCCTTAAAAAATGCATTTAAAAATATGTTTATTATGTTAGGTAATCTATGGATTTAAGGTCTTATGTCAGTGAACCTTGGAACACGAGTTTGTTATATGTGGGTGGGTGTGTGTGTATGTGTGTGTGTGTATGTGTGTGTGTGTGTGTGAAAAAACTATTTGAAATAAACAATAAAAATTAGTACAGAGAAATAAACATTTAGCACTTGTGAAATAACTTGTTTTTTGTAATATAAAAACATAGTGCTTGCCAGTGAAATACATTTGTGGGTTCTTATGTCAGTGAAATGTACGTTATTTTGTGTATTTTGATACGAGTTTTGTAAACTGAGAAGCATAAATCATTAAAATTAAAATGAGACGAGTGAATAATTTATAATATAAAAGCATAACGCTTTCCATTGAAATACATTTGTGGGCTTTTATATCAGTGAAACATACATTATTTTGTGTATTTTCATAAAAGTTTTGTAAAGTGAAAACGAAATATCATTAAAATAGGAGGGAATAAGTGAACTTAAAAAATGCATTTAAAAATATGTTTATTATGTTAGGTAATCTATGGATCCAAGGTCTTATGTCAGTGAATCTTGGTACACGAGTTTGTCCTATGTGGGTGTGTGTGTGTGAAAAAACTATTTGAAATGAACAATAAAAACTAGTAAAGAGAAATAAACATTCAGCATTTGTGAAATAACTTGTTTTTTGTAATATAAAAACATGATGTACGTTATTTTGACAAAAATTTTGTAAAAGGAAAAGCATAAATAATTAAAATAGAAGGAGAGAATAAATAAGTCAATTAAAAAAATGCATTTGGAAATATGTTTACTGCGTGACCTATATCGAAGTAGGGTCTAAATGCAATTAAATCTGGGACATGAATTTATTATATATTAGCAGACTGTTTAGGCTGTATCTTCTATTCATACATAACTAACTTATTGTGCTTAAAGTCAGATTGTTGTAATAAAATGCTGAACATATAGTACATATGAATTCGTTACAAATTTTTCTTGTTGGATGGTGTGAATCAAATCATTATGCATTAAGGCCACCAAAAGATTATGTTCAAGTCTGTCAAAGTAAACAACTTCCTGTAGTAGAGACAAAGAGAAATACTGTTGTAGATATTCCATTAAAAGTAAGCTATAGCGACTCTACCAAAGAAAGTTGGCCCCGGACCTGTAAGTTTAGTTATGAAGGACGTTTTATCAATATATCAAATAATATAGAAGTACAAGAATCTTAATAAAAATATTACAATGTAATACTAACCCAGATCCATCCAGGTGGAAATAAATTCTGCACACAATTGTTAGTAATTAAATATAATTTTTATTTGCAGTTTATAAATGCATGATTGGGAACGCCAATAACACTTAATAATAGTTTTTAAGAATTATTTGCTGTTAGTAACAGTTCTTTACAGTTATTTGTAGTTGTTTGCATTTATTTGGCTTCTTTTATTCATCAAATGAAAGTCATGACAAAAAATGTTAATACCAGTGATTTGCATTTTTATTGAAAAAAAAAAATTTATAACAGATATGAATGATTATTATTTATAATTAAATATTAATATTGTTGTATAATTTATTAACATCCGTCAAACTGAGTACTAAAAACTTTAATGAGAGCTTAAATTTTTTTTTAAAACAATCAACACGTTTTTTAAAAGCTAATTTAAGTACGTTTTAACAACACAATTTGTCTAGTCCTTTTAATTCTTCTAGTCTCATTTATTCAATAAGCACTCGCTACAACTGGTAATAATTTTTTTCATGACTATACAAATAAATATAAAACTTTCTACGAAAGTATAAAATAAGGCAAATATAGACGTTTTTTTTTGCATAATCTATAAAAAAAAAGGACAATTTGCCTAGTTGTTTTATTTCTTCGAATCTCAAAATGTATTTAAATTTGTTCATATTTCTGTAAAAATTAAACACAAGAAAGTACTGAAATCAATTTATTGTAGTCAAGTACCCATAAGTTAACTTGACTGATATAATACAACTTTTCGTACCTACTTATCAAACATATTCCGCCAACCGGCATAAAGTACTACTTAACGCCCAAGAGACATAATAGCTCGTATACAGCTCTTACAAAACTTTATAAAACCTACGCACTTTACGCCCGTGTAGGCAAAAATTATTTCAATTATAATATTATGTAAGTACATTCAAATTTTTCACTGTAAATTAAGCAAACGAAACTTGTGAAATCAATTACCGATAGTCAAATAATGCAAACAACTCTCCCAAACAACTGTATGACTGTTCTCAGAACTGTATTCAAATTTGTTCATTCTTCAATAAAAATTAAGTACAACAAAGTACTGAAATAAATTTATTGTAGTCAAGTACCCATAAGTTAAGTTGACTGACATAATAGAACTTTTAGTACCTTGCGTATAAAATTACATTATACGCCCACGTTGTATCTGCAAAAATATTCAGCCAGCGGGCATAAAGTACTACTTAACGCCTAACAGGCGCAATAGCACTCATACTCCTACAAAACTTGATAGAACCTACGCACTTTACGCCCGTGTGGGCGAATATTATTTTAATTATATAACTATTATGCCTTCTTTTTATTTCTAAAATTCATAAGAATATTTTCAGATATTTACGAAAAGTCAAAGCCTATATAAAAAAATTACACAGTTACCACCACATCACCATTTTTCATTATTCTTTCTCAATTTTGAAATTTCTATAATATTACGCATCTTGGGAGGACAATAGAAGTCTATAGAGCTGCTCTAGCAGGGGTGGTCCTCCAATCTCCCATACATACTTGGCGGGCCCAATGGTTTGCAGATTAAGGTGTAAACATGGTCATTTTCATATAAATATTTTCATATGTTTACAGATCAGATAAAATGAATAAATAGGTTGCTTCTATATATTAAATACTAATGCGTATTGAATGTATTCCTCTGTTTTTAAACAGAAAGTGCAAACTCGCATGAAAATATCATATAAGATCTCATATGAGATCTCATGACATCCCATAATATATAAAATTGCAGATGACATCACATATATCATATCTCATATGAGATCTGATGTCTGAAATATTCATAAGAAATCTCATATGATATTTACACGCGGAAAAAGGATAAAAAATAGGTGGCTTATAAAATGGTTAGTAAAAAGCACTTTTGTGTAGACTATAAATTTATATTCATTTTTTATCTCATTCCCGCTTAAAAAAGATGGAAACAAGGAAAAATATTTTTGGTAATGGAAGTAAATCATGAGATTTTGCAGATGTAGGGATATTATATTTAAACGGTATGAATTAAAAATTAGTGCCAATGTAATTATTTATAGTGAACTTTATGCAAAAATTTAGTATTCTACATTTACAAAGCGCACCGGTAAACTGCAAACCGTCGAGCCCGCCAAGTATGTATGGGAGATTGGAGGACCACCCCTGCTAGAGCAGCTCTATATACTTCTATTGTCCTCCCAAGATGCGTAATATTATAGAAATTTCAAAATTGAGGAAGTATAATGAAAAATGGTGATGTGGTGGTCACTATGTAATTTTTTTATATAGGCTTTGACTTTGCGTAAATATCTGAAAATATTCTTATGAATTTTAGAAATAAAAAGAAGGCATAATAGTTACATAATTAAAATAATATTCGCCCACACGGGCGTAAAGTGCGTAGGTTCTATAAAGTTTTGTAGGAATATGAGAGCCATTGCTCCTGTTAGGCGTTAAGTAGTACTTTATGCCCGCTGGCTGAATATTTTTGAAGCTACAACGTGGGCGTAAAATTTAATTTTATACGCAAGGTACTAAAAGTTCTATTATGTCAGTCAAGTCAACTTATGGGTACTTGACTACAATAAATTAATTTCAGTACTTTCTTGTGTTTAATGTGTATAGAAGAATGAACAATTTTGAATATAGTTCTGAGAACAGTCATACAATTCTTTCGGAGAGTTGTTTGCATTACTTGACTATCGGTAATTGATTTCGCAACTTTCGTTTGTTTGATTTACAATGAAAAATTTGAATGTACTTACATAATATTATATAAATTAAATAATTTTTACCCACACGGGCGTAAAGTGCGTAAGTTCTATAAAGTTTTGTAAGAGCTGTATATGAGCTATTATGTCTCTTGAGCGTTAAGTAGTACTTTATGCCCACTGGCTGAATATGTTTGATAAGTAGGTACGACAAGTTGTATTATGTCAGTCATGTTAACTTATGGATACTTGACTACAATAAATTGATTTCAGTGCTTTCTTGTATTTAATTTGTACAGAAAGATGAACAAATTTATATACATTTCGGGATTCGAAGAAATAAAACGACTAGGCAAATTGTGCTGTTTTTTTATAGATTATGCAGAAAAAACGTCTATACTTGCCTTATTTTATACTTTCGTACAAAGTTTTATATTTTTTTGTATAGTCATGAAAAAAATTATTAGCATTTGTAGAGAAAGCTTATTGAATAGATGAGACTAGAAGAATTAAAGGGACTAGACAAATTGTGTTGTTAGAACGTACTTAACTAGGGGGGTTGCGCTCCCACACACACCTGCTCCTCGCCTCGCTCGTCGCCCTCCCCCTCACTATGTAAAAACTTCGTTTTTACAGAATAGGCACGACCGCAGTGCTCAGAAGAACCTTATACTTTCATTATTGCAAAAATTGTAATACTTTATTTATCATTTTCATCATTAAAATAAGCATAAATACATCTACAGTAAAGTTTAAATAAAAATTGTCCATTTACTTTTACACATTTATTTCTTCTATTTTGTAGAAGGCTTGCGTTTTAATTCTGCATGTATAAGTATATTTAGATAAATTTTTAAATATAGTCTATGATGTATTGTAACGGGATGGCTAGTGGGGGAAAATCCCAACAAGCCACAGGCCAGCGATGCCCTAGAACACGATGCCGCGGGTATCAGACTAAAATGACTTGCCCGGGGATCTGCTCCTGGAATCCCGAAAACAACGCGAAGATCGCACATGAACTTCGCTTTCCAACTAATTGGATCGCTGAGTGAAAAGCGCGCGCTCGAAGAGTAAAGCGCGCGGCCGCTATGCTCAGATATGAAAACGACCGGCGGATTCGTTTTCCCGCGGAGGCGGCGATATCCGGGAGAAGGACAGGTTGTAATGAATAACCGGACGAGTAACTAGAAATCACAGTATATTAAAACCAATAGTAATTACAAGCACCAAGCAAGTGCTGGTTAAAACAATAAGTTAGTTCAACAATACGGCGCGCAGCGAAACTGCTAATATCGCGCGCGGTATTAAAGTATGGCGGGCTGACACACACCGGCACGTACACGGCACAGAAAGCTTGCACGGGGCGATTTCCGTGCGAGCCTTTACAATAATCACGCGAGAGATGAGAGTATAAGACTTACTTTTGGAAGGAGCAGCCGGTGCACTCGACTCTCTCTCGTTCTCCCTCGCTCGCACAGTAGTTGAGCGCTATGTCTCTCTCTGTCTCTCTTACTCGCTGTATAGGGTCGGCAGGCGGGCTGGCTGCCAGCTCCTCGCTCGCTGTCTCGTGTGGCTCACGCGGCTCGGGATCCCTCTCTCTCTCTCTCTGTCTCTCTTTCACGCGCATACACTATGTTCGGCGCCTCCACTACACTCACGGTGACTATAAAAAAGATAGGACGGCGCGGACGAGGTAACTCAAGAGAGATACGGAGGAGATGTTTACCGCGCGATGGGAGACACGAAGATGGCTGCCGTGACTCGCATAAATCCGTAGCAGCTTCGCGGGTACGCGACGGGCATATTACGCGTCGCGAGACCGTTCTAATCCGGTCAGAATGCTCGCGCGCTCGCGCCCCCAGTGAGCATGCCTGCTCGGCGCGGGTAATTCGAATCTCGAATTACCTAACTCGCGCACGCGTTACAGTATATAAATTTAATATGTACTAATTGATATGATTAAAGTGTACATAGAAATATTGAATATAAGTATCATGATTGCAGGTATATTTAAAATTAAAAAACATTGTTTTCATAATTTGTATTTAAATTATAAAATTCTTTTTATTTTTATTTATGAAAACGTTAAATAGAAAAAAAGTTTTTTTCAATTTTATCCCCAACTTATGTATTTGAAATTTTTGTGTATAGTCAAATCCTGTTGAATTATATGAGGAAAACTATTGTTTCATTGCTCTCGATTAATAAAAAACATTAAAGTTGAATTTCATACAGTTCTAACGAAAGGTGGGGACTCTTATAGCTGCTTGTGGGTGTTCCTAACTGCATATACCTTTACAATCTCAATTACGAAAAAATACTCGCGGCATATCATGCACACATACACTAATACCGCGAAAAGGAGAAAAACAGAAGAAAAAAGCTCAACACTCATGCATTCGGCAACGGCAGCCTGGCATATAGCGCTGCGTGCATGAGTACCGCGACTATATAGGCTGCGCGACATTGGAAAAACGCATGCGACCCGCTTGACCGCGAGCGCTCCCTGTGTATATACCTAAGATATATATTGACATACTTATACCTATAGGTATAATGGATCGCGCGCGCTTTCTGCTACTGCTCTAGCCCTATAGTAAGTAGTGCGGTCTGCGGCATGGCGCGTGCGTGCGTGTGTCCATGGTACGTGTGTGATGTCAACAATCGCGCACGTCTAGCTCCCGGCGTTCCCAGCGATGACAGCGGCTGCTGTAGTATGCCACCTTGGTGAATTTCGTCCCTTCATCATGTTCGCCAATCGCCGGTTGGTGATAATTTGTCGGAGACAGGAATGAAGTGTGTCAACAGCTAGACCAGATTTATTAGTAAGCCTTTTCTCGTTCCTAACCTCTCTGATGGGTGAGCTGATAGTATTTTCTCTTGTTGCAGGTATCTGGTAGCAGGAGGAGTATAAACAACGAGCACTGCTACAGACTATTTCTTGGGTGTGAAAATGTTGTCTGGCTCATCTATTTATTAGCTATATGTGGTTTTTAGGTGCTCAACTTTCCATGTTTGGCTTTTATTCGGATGACTATGTGTACAGTGAATTTGATGCTTATGTCTTCAGCGACTCTCAAGCTGGAGCTATTTCCAGCAGTGAAACGAGTGAAGGTTTCCACTAGTCCTTCCCCTCTGGTTGTTATAGATAGCTGGTGCAGCGAGTCAACTACAACCATTTCTGCAGACGATTCTTTTTTATGGTAATGTTTTATGGTAATGTGTCATCTATTTACTAGTCATATGTGGTTTTTAGGTGCCAACTCTTCTCACTTGCCTTCCAGAGTAGTGGCTGATCTGCTATTAATGTGCTACGTAGGCTGAGGCAGTCCCTGACATTGAGACGCAATTGACGGTCTCTGTCAGTACTTTCCTCCCAGATTGTGGAGTTACTGATATAGTGGATGGCTGTTAGTTAGATGATTCTCAGCAGACTGGCATCCGTGGAGTAGTGCCAGCCTAGACCGTCCAGCCATATTTTGCTACTTCTGCAGCTCTATCAGTGACCTTCGAGTGTTAGTGCTCTAGTGTGAGGGGATAGGTATAGGTAATAAGGAACTGGGGATATCATGAAAGTGCTGGTTGTGGTTAAATGTGATAAATGTGTTAAATGTGTTAAATGTGTGGTTAAATGTGATAGGGGTAGGTCGTTGTTGCTGGTAATATTAGCTCGTCTGATTAATTTCTAAGTTTGGTCAGGGTGTAAGAACTCGCCTCAGGGTGTCTGTTGTATTAAAATACATCATTATGTATTTCGCAGACTTCTCAGTGACACTTGCCTATTTAATGGTTTTCTACCACACCAAGACTGACAGAGTCAGCTAGATACATTGCATTCTTTATACATTGAAATACACAAGTTTTTTTTTTGTAAATATGATATTACTTTAACATGTTCTTGTATAATATTAGACAATTTTGATTCTTTTAGTTTAATCGCTTAGATCCTGCGAATATAGTTAACAGGTTAAGCTGTGCAATCTTATATCAAATTTCTCAAATTTGTTATCAAAACAGTAAGATAACATAATTATATATATTAACTAACCCAATTTTTATACATTTTTCTAATGTTAATTCTACTACATACTAAGATCTCTAAATCATTTGACAAGGAATTATAAGTTCTAACAGCTTCTATGTAGAAGTTTTTGATAGTTATTGTTTTATTTTTTTATTGGCATCTGTATAATTTTATTTTTGATATTAATTATTAGTCTCTGATATCTTATACTTTTTATCTGTATAATTTTATTTTTGATATTAATTATTAGTCTCTGATATCTTATACTTTTTATTTTTCATAATCATAGAAAACGGACTCATCGCAAAATAATTATTCAATATTAGAGCATTTTTCAATCACAAAAGTATTTTTTTTTTATTTAATTTTAAAGATTGTATTTTTGTAAATTTTGTAATGGTCTTAGACTATTCATGTATAAACCATCCTAAGCTATTGTCATAATTTTTAATGTTATTCAAAAGAGTGTAATATAGTATCAAAAACGTTTTAGTTTGCATAATATTTTCCTTTTCTGTAAAACAAGGAAAGTAGATCTTTCGTTTCTTCAATTATTCTTCCAATGTGTTGATCCCATTGAATATTATAATCAAAGTAATTTTGTATCTTATTATTATGTTTTTGTAATTATATTATCTTTGGAATGTCATGTCAATTTTTTCGATCTTATTTACAGCTATTGTGTCGAATATTTCCGTGTCAAATCGAATTCTGTTAAATAATAAACGAAAATTCACTATACTAGTTGTATTGAGGCCTTAAAAATCGTGTTTATAGATTTACATGATCCAGATATGACTGTGCATAAAAATATCAATTGAGAATAAGTTTTGTTTAAACGTCATCTATACCCTTCGTATTTAACAGTTTCATTGAAAGACAAATCCTTGTTTATAATTATATGAACTTTCGAATGTTTTGTTGATTTTTTCGATCTTATCTACAGCTACTGTGTTTAATATTTTTGTCAAATCGTATTCTGTTAAATAATAAACGAAACTTGACTATATTAAGTGTATTGAAGAATTAAAAAATCATGTTTATACGTTTAGATGATTCAGAAATAATCGTACATGAAAATGTTAAATTGAAAAAAGTTTTCTTTTACTTTATAATTAACAATTTTTACATTTTTACATTACCATATTTCCATTAAGTTACATCCTGAGACGCTATAGCCGAAAATACTTCATCATGTTGATTTTATGTATATTTAGGCGTTTAAAATTGATTTTATCGCATTATCTCATTAGGAATTGATTGTACATGAAATGTTAAACAGGAAAACGTTTTGTTTTGTTATAGTCTACAATTGTTACATTTATAATTTGTGTGAAGAAAGATTCTGTCAAGTTATAGCCGAAAATCGTCCATTTTATGTATATTTTAGCGTTTAAAATCGTTTTTATAAGTGTAACTCATCAGGAGTTGATTTTATATGAAAATGTTAAATGGGAAAAAGTTTTGTTTTATTATAATATACAACTTTTACATTCAACATTTTTGTGTAAAATCCAATCCTGTCAAGTTATAGCCGAAATCGTCCATTTTTGACCTTTTTTGTCGTTTTTCGCAGTTATCTTTGCAAATATTGCTCGTAGAAAAAAGTGTCCAACAGAAAAAAGGTGTATTTTAATTAGTTTTAGCAGATAGACCTGTGGATATAAGCTTAAAATTAATTTTTCTAGTCATTAAGCTTAAAAATCGATATTTTGAAATATATCTTTGTACTCGCATTTTTTTAATTTTTCATCGATCTATCTCAATTGAGAACCAGCACTTAGGTATAATTAGAGGAGTATTTTCCCACCATTCTGATGAAATCGGTTGAAAATTCATTGAGATATTCGAGGAACTTGCGTACATACGGGCGTACAGACATACATACATCACAATCACATTCTTGTATCAAATTATTAGTTTTTGAAGTCAAACAATTTTCGCTCTGGTGAAATTATAAGGCTCTCCCGAGAAGCGGTCGTGCCTAAAAAAAATCTTTTAAAAAACGTGTTGATTGTTTTGAAAAAATATTTAAGCTTTCATTAAAGTTTTTGGTACTCAGTTTGACGGAGAGAGAGAGAGAGAGAGAGAGAGAGAGAGAGAGAGAGAGAGAGAGAGAGAGAGAGAGAGAGAGAGAGAGAGAGACGGGGCGGAAAAGAGAGGGATGGAGAGGGGGAGAAAGGGAGGGAAAGAGGGTCTAATACTTGCCTTACTTCAAACTTTTTTAAAATGTTTTTTTAGATAGATTTCACAACTTTTTAAGAGAAAATAATAGATTATACAGAAAAAACGTCTATACTTGTCTTATTTTATACTTTCATAGAAAGTTTTATATTAACAATATTATTATTGGTACAGTCATGAAAAAAATTATTATCTTTTGCAGAGCGTGCTTATTGAATACATGAGATTGGAAGAAATAAAAGGTCTAGACCAAAATTGTGTTGTTAAAATGTACCTAAAAAATTATATTTTTTTGAAACGTGTCGATTGTATTAAACAAATATTTAAGCTCTCATTAAAGTTTTTGATACAGAATTTGACGGATATTGATAGGGAGAGGAAGAGAGAGAGGGTGGGAGAAATAGCGGGCGAGAGAGGGCAGGGGTAGAGAGGGAAGGATAATAGATTATAAAGAAAAAATGTCTATATTTGCCTTATTTTATACTTTCGTAGAAAGTTTTATGTATATTTTATGTATATTCACAATATTATTATTTGTACAGTCATGAAAAAAATTATTACCAGTTGTAGAGAGTGCTTATTGAATGAATGAGACTAGAAGAATTAAAAGGACTAGACAAATTGTGTTGTTAAAACGTACTCAAAAAATTAGCTTTTAAAAAACGTGTTGATTGTTTTAAAAAAATATTTAAACTCTGATTAAAGTTTTTGGTACTCAGTTTGACGGATGTTAATAAATTATACGACAATATTAATATTTAATTATAAATAATAATCATTCGTATCTGTTATAAAATTTGTTTTTCAATAAAAATGCAAATCACTGGTATTAACATTTTTTGTCATGACTTTCATTTGATGAATAAAAGAAGCCAAATAAATGCAAACAATTACAAATAATTGTAAAGAACTGTTACTAACAGCAAATAATTCTTAAAAACTATTATTAAGTGTTATTGGCATTCCAAATCATGCATTTATAAACTGCAAATAAAAATTATATTTAATTACTAACATTTTTGTGTGCAGAATTTATTTCCACCTGGGTAGATCTGGGTTAGTATTACATTGTAATATTTTTATTAAGATTCTTGCACTTTTATATTATTTGATAGATTGATAAAACGTCCTTCATAACTAAACTTACAGGTCCAGGGCTAACTTTCTTTGGTAGAGTCGCTATAGCTTACTTTTAATGGAATATCTACAACAGTATTTCTCTTTGTCTCTACTGCAGGAGGTTGTTTACTTTGACAGACTTGAACATAATCTTTTGGTGGCCTTAATGCATAATGATTTGATTCACACCATCCAACAAGAAAAATTTGTAACGAATTCATATGTACTATATGATCAGCATTTTATTATAACAATCTAACTTTAAGCACAATAGGTTAGTTATGTATGAATAGAAGATACAGCCTAAACAGTCTGCTAATATATAATAGACTCATGTCCCAGGTTTGATTGCATATAGATACTACATCGATATAGATCACACAATAAACATATTTCCAAATGCATTTTTTTGATTGACTTATTTATTCACTCCTTCTAGTTTAATTATTTATGCTTTTCACTTTACAATATTTTTAGTCTTTAAACTATCGTTTGATGTGTTGATATATTGAATTACTTGTTAACAGGAAGCATATATACATAACCGGGAGCAGTAGCGCATATCCCAGAAACGGTGTAAAAAATACTGAATATTTTATTTTACCATACAGCAAATTTATAAATTAAATATTGGATTCAATTGTTAAATTGCTGTAATCTAAGGTAATTTTTATTATATTTACTGAATTATTTTTATTTAATATATTTTTCTTGCCGATTATTTATACATGTGCTATTTTATTCGTTATAAAAAAATATCAATTATGATGTTAAACACGTTTATTAAAAAATAATTTTTTAAGTATGTTTTTACAACACAATTGGTCTAGTCCTTTTAATTCTTCTAGTCTCATCCATTCAATAGGCACTCTTTACAAATGGTAATAATTTTTTTCATGAATGTACAAATAATAATATTGTTAATATAAAACTTCCTAGGAAAGTATAAAATAAGGCAAGTATTGACGGTTTTTCTGTATGATATTTATCTATAAAATAATAATATTTATGGTTATGTAAAAGAAATCAAATAAATACATGTGAAAGTCTTTTACTTCATGAGTGATTATATGCTGAAAAAATTATGCGTAAGTAAGTACATTTAAATTGTTCACTACAAATCAGACAAATGAAAGTTGTGAAATCAATTATCGATAGTCAAGTAAAGCAAACAACTCTCGGAAACTACTGTATGACTGTTCTCAGAAATGTATTCAAATTTGTTCATCTTTCTATACAAATTAAACACAAGAAAGAACTAAAATCAATTTATTGTAGTCAAGTACCTATAAATTAACGTGACTAACATAATACAACTTTTCGTACCTACTCAAACTTATTCAGCCAGCGGGCATAAAGTACTATTAAAGGTAGGAGAATAAACAAAAATTAAATCATTTTTTTATTTTTATGTACAAAAATTATTTTATGTAAAAACATTATAGTTCTACATATTATATTAATTTCATTTTTACGTTAAAAAACAAACTTAAAAAATTTCAAAAAATTATTTTTCACAGTTTTATACGTTAAGTATAAAACATACCGTATTAATCTATAACATATATTTCTTCTTCGTCATTTACTGCATATAACCCGTGGTACTCCAACTCATCTGCTTGTCTATTTCTTTCCCACTCGGGTTCTTGCTGTTCCGCCAAGTCGTGGATCGCTGTCTTGAAGACTGTGTGCTTCCGTAATCGGATGCATACACCGCACACCCACCTACTGCAGCCCTGACCCTCTCTCCAGGCATAATTTTTTTGTATTTTTACCAATACTTTTCGCATTCTGTACATGTGGCTTGTATGCGAAACTTATGGTAATAAGATATTCCATGATGGGTGCGTCTGGAAACATCTGCTATGTCTTTTCTCACGTCTTCCAATGATCGAACTTCGGTTTCGATTATGCTTTGTAACTTTTTTACTTGGTGTGTTTTCTTACTAATTGACAAATGCATCACCTCTTCTTTTTTCTTTAACTTTTCTAACCACTCTCTCACTGCTGAAGCTTTCTTGGACCATGTCATCTCGACAGAGGGTATTTGATGAATGCTGATTTGACCAGAGTGTGCCCTCGCTATTTATCCTTTGGTAAATGTAGCGATAGGGAGCGAAGACGGTGTCAGATGCGCGATTTCGGGTCCAGCGCGATGCATGACCACAGCTTATCGCTTTTTCCATCAGGATTCAACAGGATGTGTAAGAGATTACAACAAAAGCACACCGCCTGAACTAATCTCCTCACGTTATATGAGTTTTGTCTTATAATTAAAACTCGCGCGCAGGATGTTTATAGCGATAGTACGTAAAGTGTACGTTAGGGTATTAGTTACGTATATACCCGCTTTATCTTGAAAAAATAAAATTGAATTCGTTCGAAGAAATTATATTCATATCTGGAGCTTCGATAAAAATTTGCCGATATGAAATCCTGCCTCGTGTGCTTCTCATGTTTTGCCGAAACGTAACGGTTTCCCGTTCTTACGCTGTGTACTCTGAACGAGGGATAAGAATGGTGAGATGCGTGGTTTTATTTGATTTATATTTTGTCTGGAGATAATATCCGTAAGCATTATAAAACCCAGCATTGCGTACGCATCAGGTCAGCGTGCCAATGCGAATCATGGCGAGAAGTAACGCTTTTTTACCAGAGATGCAGAGCGACGATCATAGCGATTTGCATGAGATTATTTTCCGCATCGCTTCTACTTTACGTTTTTACAGTCAACCTGTATGGCATAGGTGGGGTGCTTCGTGGCAGCGGCGATTGCGTGCAATGAACTATTCTCTTTTACTATTTTAACCTTTAGAGGACGGGGATTTGGGTTTACTGTTTTCTCTCACTTTTCTATAGAAATCGAGTTTTTGTGATGTCTCACATCTCAAAACTAACACATGTAAAGGGTCGATCATGGGCATGGCCCGTATAGGGGCCATCCCGTCCTCTAAAGGTTAAAAATCGCGAACTGCGATTTTTACTGGCCCATAGCGGTCTTCGTAGAATTGCCGTTTTTTACGGGCGAATTTTTCACAATAATCGATTGGCGTTGCTGGTAGCGGGTGAATTTGTTATGGAAATACGCATGGAAAATGCAAATGTTCTCGATGACATGATGTCGGCGTTTAGAGAACAACGTAGTAAGTAAAAGATTTTATCCTCATTTTTTTTATGACAAAAAAATATTTGTTATGTGTTTTAAAATTTTTAAGCCTTAGAAAATCTTCTCGTTGATGATGACAGCAAGGCGAAGCACGTCAACTAGTGTACGAGAGCGAAAATGAGCCTATAGAAACGAGCCCAAGCGAGATATCTCGAGTAGCGAAGGAGAAGAAGAAGAAGAAGGAGCACAAGAACAACAGCAACCTATACAACAACAGCAACAACAACAGCACGAACAACAAATAATCCATGCAGCAAACGAAGATGACGATAGGCGCTCGAATATTTTAGTATCCGACAATGAGAGCGAAAGCATGATCAGAATAGACTCGTCGAATGAAGAAGATACCAACATAGGTTTAACGCGCGGATTAAACTTGGCGCTTAACCAATATCGGGAACCACGGGTTGCAGTGGAGAGTGCCATAATGAGCGAGGACACGCAGCCGTCGACTATTAGAAACATCGGCCAGCCTCGCGCAGGGATGCTTCATAATTTTTATTCAACTAGAGCACCCCGTCGGAGCGGGGTTTTCATAATATCGAGGATAGCCATCGTCTCGTTTGGAACAGTTTCGACGGAACTAGTCCTCTAGATCGACGAGTCAACGAATGTAAGAATTTTTTTAATTTGAATATTTTTTCATGTAAAAGGCTGTTTTTACAACTTTTTCTTTTTTTAAAAAAAGTTATTCGGTGAAGAAACAATAGCGGTGACGGATTGGCCACTCCGGGTTTCGACATACCATTTCTGTTGATTTACGCGAGAAGAATTTTGCATGTTCGGCGTGCGCAAGAATTGCGATGGTTTCACGACCAGACGGAACCTGAAGATTCTCCATTATATACATCGAACGAACTACAAGATTTGTTGGAGCGCGTACGCGATAGTTTCAACGGAAAACCTGAAGATTAACTTTTTGGTACTATAATTGTGAAAACAAAAATATTTATTTTTTATTAATCGTTTTTAATAAAAATTACAGCGGACGACTCGTTGTCTACAAGCTCAGTATGGCCATCGCTCCCACCATCGCCTACAGTAGACGCAAATTCATGCATAAGAGAGAGCGGAGAACCTCTGCAAGTGGGATACGGCTACAACGATGATGGCATGGACGTCGATTACGACGGAGGCGACGAAGAGGAAGGTGAAGAGGAGAACAGAGGCAATAATGATACTGCAGAGAAGGAAAAAGTGAATAATCTCGACATAAGAACGCCCGGGGTAAGATTTATTGTGATAGACGAAACCGAAAACTTTGTGCAGCGATTTAGAATAGTTGGACGCTATATTAGACTGCGTACCAAAGAGCTGCCTACCGATTGCGATAATCCACTTGTTTGGATGGAGGCAGCAATGCGTGACATTCACGCGCATATTATTTCGTTGATACCAAATGAGGAAAGGTTTTTGATCGGCGTGGTCGTTAAAAGAGAATATTTTGCGAATGGCGCCGGCGGACTACCTTTTCGCCCGATTGAAAATTACGCTGATCTTTGGGATTTGATTGCAAATCTGACACAAAGTAATGAAAATTTTCAAATCGACGAAAGTTTTATGTTAAACATAACATATACATACATATATGTAAGTATACCTGAAGGCTTGGAATCACGTAGAGTGAGGAAATTAACGATCAATTCGGTGACACAAAGATCAATAGTCTCTATTGTAAATAATGATAATTTATGCCTACCTCGTCCGTTAGTTGTAGGTGAAACTTATGTCAAATTGCGTACGAAC
Organism: Torymus aiolomorphi; assembly: GCA_036365515.1. Classification (NCBI taxonomy): domain Eukaryota; kingdom Metazoa; phylum Arthropoda; class Insecta; order Hymenoptera; family Torymidae; genus Torymus; species Torymus aiolomorphi. The sequence continues at coordinate 101,085,963 of CM070876.1, read as the reverse complement.
GATTTGGATGAAGCTCGAAAGGAATGGGGTGTCGTGCACAATGGTCGACGTAAACTACAACGAGAACGCGCCGAAAAATTAATGCGCGATGCTAATGTTCGTATACCGCCCACGGGTGCGGATTTCTTCGAAATTGAGCAATTTCAAAATTATTATTTACACAGTGATATAGCTATAGTAGTATACGATAAGAAAACTTTTGGCAGCGGTGAGCTGCCGTTTTTTGATGGACCTACTCTTGTAGAAAGACAGACGGGATGTGAAGCACAGCGTATAGTTAATCTTAGTTATGATTCTAATGCGAAACATTATGATACAATACTGAACGTAATCGGTGTTGCGCGAACCAAATTCTTTTGCACTTTTTGTAATAAATGTTTTAATTTCATCGACCAACACGGATGTTTCAAAACATGTTCCAAGTGCTTTGTCTCTCCCGCGTGTAAAACAGATAATGGCAATTTAATTAAATGCTCGCAATGCAATAGAAATTTTTTTGGAAATATGTGCTATGATAATCATTTAAAAGATGGGTCTTATAAAAAAAAAGAACAAAAAATTGTGCGATGTAGTAAAACTTTGCAATAGATGCAATAATAGTACATTTCGACACGGGTGGGGAAGTCGATTATTTAGCTGGTGTGACTTTTTGCACGAGCGAAGCGAGTGCGAAAAAGTCACACCAGCTAAATAATCGACTTACGCACTAGTTTCGAACGGTATTTTATATCACGAGCGCCGAAAAATCATACCAAAGTTGTGATTTTGAAGTTAGAGTGGTATAAAGTTATAAATTGTTTTCGTTCGAAACACGTGCGGAATGATTTGGTGTAAATATTGTAAAAGAGAACATTTTATCAAAGAATTTTGTTACATGCAACCTATAAGATGAGATTAAAAACGAACAAAAATTTTTGTTTTTTTTTATGATTTTGAGACACGACAGGATGAGGCTTATCTTAATCACGAGACTTCATATCTACATATTCCAAATTTATGTGTCGCACAGCAAGCGTGCTCGGATTGCACCAATGATGATGTTTCGCGTTGATGTAATACTTGCGGCGTTCGCGAACATGTTTTTCGAGAGAACCCTGTCACTCAGTTGATCGAATTGTGTATTAGAGATAAGACAAAATTTACCCAAATCATATGCATTGCCCACAATGCACGAGCATTCGATGCGCAATTCATATTAAAAGAATTGGCAGAGTGTACATTTGAATTTTTTCCGAGTATTATTTTAAGTGAACAAAATATTATTACTAAGCAATACGGGCGAAAGAAATTCATAGATAGTTTAAACTATTTCCAAATGAAGTTTAGCGCTCTCCCCGCTGCTTTTGGCTTGCCGGAAAACAGTAAAAAGGGTTTTTTTTCACACTTATTTAATACTCTACAAAATCAAGGATAAATGGGTCCTTTTCCCGATGCCAATTTCTACGCACCGAATTCTATGAGTATCGATGAGAGAACGGATTTTTTTTAATGGTACGAAGAGAACAAACGAGACTATGCATTTAATTTTAAAAGAGAAATCGTCGAATATTGTCACATTGATGTACCAATTTTACGCCGCTCGTGTGTAGGTTTTCGAAAAATTTTTCTCGATTTTGGCGAAACCGACCTCTTTGTTTCCGCAACTACTATCGCCTCAGCTTACTCTTATTTATATCGAAAAAAATTTCTCAAGCCAAACACCATCGGAACTTTACCGCATACTGGCTACAGACGCGCTGATAACCACTCTCAAAAAGCTGGTGAGTGGCTATTGGAGTGCGAGCGCGAAATCGGGCGAGAGATTATTCACGCAGACCGGATGCGCGAGTTTAGATTACCCGAAGGATTCTTGGTAGATGGATATTTGCCACCGTCACCGAGCGCGTCGACGTCAAGCGGCAGTATCGCGTCCGCAGATAAAGGTATAGTATTCGAGTATCAAGGATGCTACATACATGGGTGCCCGCGATGATTTGAAAACAAATGCGATAAATTAACCGCCTATAATAGAACTCACAACGAGACATACGAGAGCACTCGAGCAAAGGTAGATAAAATAAAGTCACTAGGCTACGAGGTTCGCGAAATTTGGGAGTGCACATTTGACCGGCCTAAAATTGAAAATCCTCGGATCGCAAATTATGTGAATAATCATCCGTTAATAAGCAAAATGGTTTTAAATCCACGAGACGCGTTATTCGGAGGTCGCACGGAAAATATAGCTGTGCATTATAAAATAAGAAAAGGAGAAACAATAAGATATACAGATTTTTGCTCTTTATATCCGTATATCTGTAAACGAGGTCGGTTTCCGCTCGGACACCCAGATATATTTGTCGGAAGTCAGTGCGACGCGTTGACGGATGGAAATAACAACGATCTATCACGAGTAGAAGGTTTGATCAAATGCAAAATATTGCCTCCTCGTAAATTGTTTCTTCCTCTCTTACCAATAAAAATGCATGGTCGATTACTGTTTGCTCTTTGTTGCTTTTGTTCCGAGGAGATGCGACAAGAAGATTGTACTCACGAATACATTCACGAGCGTGAATTCACGGGGACATGGGTAGCCGATTAACTGCGAAAAGCCATCGAGCTGGTTTACCAAATAACGGAAATATTCATAATATAGCGATATAAAGTAACGCAATACGATCAACAGACTGGGACAGGCGGATTGTTTGCCGGCTACGTGAACGCGTTTTTGAAAGTAAAACAACAAGCCAGCGGATGACCATCGTAGTGCGAGAGCGATGTAGATAAGGAACGTTATTTGTTAGAGTACAAGCGAGACGAGGGTATACGAATGGTGAGAGAAAAGATCCGAAAAAATGCTGGCTAGCGCGCAGTGGCGAGACTCTGTCTTAATTCTTTTTAGGGAAAATTTGGGCAGTGTAGCAACTTAAAACAGACCGAAATTGTAAAAACACGCGGGGCCCTCATTAAACTTTTAGTTGCGCCGAAAAAAGAAGTATTTAGCGTGTTGCTGGTAAACGACGAACTTTTATATGTAAACTGGCAAAATATCGTCGATGCTGTGGTACAGGCGTCCAATACGAATGTCGTAATCGCTGCGTACACCACGGCGCAAGCTCGACCCAAATTGTACGATTATCTTGAGAAACTCGATCGACGAGTTTTATATTTTGATACTGTCTTTTGCATATTCGTTTGTAATGAGCAAACGAAGGACGAAAAATACAGATCCCACCTCGGCACGCTATTAGGTAATATGACGGATGAACTCAAGAGTTACGGACCAAATCTACATATTGAAACATTCCTATCGGGCGCTCCTAAATTTTACGTTTATAAAGCAATCGATTCTCTATAAAAACCCGCGGGATCGCGCTCAAATACAGCACTTGGCGCGTCAAGTGTATCCGGAAGATACAAAATTTCTGCAAGAGGCCTACCTCGCCGTCACGCGAACCCCACATACGTATCTTTTTCTCGATTTATCGGAAGACTGTCTTGATGAATTTAGATTTCGCTCTTGCATATTTCCCGACGACAAAACGCACTACGCTTATGTGCCAAAAAATTCAAAGTTTCGATAGTTTAATTATATTTTAAGGTGAAGAAGTGGTGGGGTGAAGCAAAAAAAGGAAATAGATACGTCAGACGCGCGAGCACTCGACACAGTTGAGAGATAACGATGGCAGGAGCAACCCGGATGAATTCTAGACGTTGTTTGCCTCGTACTAAACGTTTTCCCAAAAAACAGTTGGTACTTGTGGGTGCTCTAACACACTGCGACGGCAAACGGCATTCTGCCATCCTTTGTACGGCTGATAAATCGCTCGTCAGGTGCATATGCGAGTGCGCATTAAACGTTTTACATCGAGTAGTGAAATTGAGAGATTGCGAGAAGAAACAGCTGAATAAGCACGAGCTCGTATTGCGCAGATTAATCAATCACAAGTCATCAAGTTGGAAAACTAAAAAACACGCAATAGTGCAAAACGGAGGATCTTTTTTGCCAGCTCTTCTAGCGCCCATCATAGGCGCACTGATATCTAAACTGTTTGGAGGAGGAGGGGGAGAAAAGTAGTAAAAAAAAATAATCAAAGAAAGCGGTATGGAACGTGCTCGTAAAATGGTAATCATGCCCGAAGACGCAATCGAACGCGTGCAGTCTACAACCGTCGAAGAAACGAGAAATATTGCCCCTAGCGAAGTCTCCTGCGTAAATTCCGTGTAAACTCCCGGTGATAATTTGACCAGATTAGACGCCGAAATGTTCGATATTCTTCACTCGAAAAAAGGGGTGAAGGATGTTTACGAAAAATGTCAAAATTACTTTCAAGTTTTGCGACGTTATCTTTTTTTCCGTGAAAGCGAGCACAACAGCAGCAGCGATGCACAGCGAGAAATTGACGAAATTGTCGAGACACTAGCACCACTCACTGAAGAAGCCATTATCGATGGTGTATCCAAGGCATATCAGCGCAAGGTTCGGCTTTTGTTGCGTCATTGGAAAGCAGTAGCACCCGACCGTGTCAAGTGGAGCAATGCCGGAACAGTCAGTATAGATGGCAGCACGGTAGAGCGTTCAAATATTATAGAATTACTGAATGATGTGGTTAGAAGGGGAAAAAACGACGAAGAAGCACCAGTTGGTCGCATGGAGTTTTCTAAATTTGTTAAAACTTCCGATACTCCGACTAATATAATAGGCAACAGCAAAGTTTTAAAAATTGGCAGAATACTCACAGCGCCTTTGTTGAATACGCGCGAACGACGACTAAATAAGGAAGACGCGAATACAGTCCCGTGCTTACGAAAAAACAAAGTAAACTTAAAGAACAAAGTAAAAAAAGTGGTTACTATTCCTAATATAAAACCCACACGCGCGCGCACACACACACACACGCGCGCGCGCGCACACGCACACGCACGCACGCACGCACACACGCACACATGCACGCACGCAAGCACGCACGCACACAGACACACAAACGCGTGCACGCAGAGACATGATGTACGAGAAACAGTATTATGATCTGTCGCACGAGGCAGGATACGCGGGTACAAGAAATCTCGTAAGCGTAAATAAAACGACAGGTAAATCCAATGAGAAGGCTAAAATATACGCATGACTTAGCAACCAAGACGCTCACACGCTTTATTATCCTATAAAACGAAAATTTCCGAAACTGCGCTACAACGTCACGAACGTGGACGATCTGTGGGAGTGTGATTTACTACAGTTAACCTCGATAAAAGAGTACAACGATGGCCTCTGCTATATTCTCGTTGTTGTGGATGTGCTCAGCAAGTATGCGTGTGTCGAATCATTGCGTGATAAAACAGCGCGCAACGTTGCCGGCGCGATGAAAAAATTCTAGACAGAGCAAGCCCGTGAGTACCGGTGTGTTTACAATCCGACCGTGACAAAGAATTTATTGGGTCAGCTTTTCAAAGCCTTCTAGAAAAATATGACATACAATTTAGAGTAGCGCGAAATCCCGATATCAAAGCGGCTGTAGGCGAGAGCCTCAACAGAACAATACGAGAGCGTATGTGGCGTTATTTCTTGCACAAAAATACAAAAAGGTATGTCGACGTAGTACAAAAAATTATATACGCTCACAACCATACATTGCATGCGTCACAAACCATCAAACATTTAAAGTGGAGCGCATAGTTTTTACGCGCGGACGAGGGAGCGATCTCGATAGTATCTGAAAAAAAAGAAATGAAGAACCAAGATGAATTTTACATGCTGTTACCGAGTAACAGCAGTATGATGTATTTCAGCGATAATACTACAACTTGCTTCACCATGCATTTACAGCGCGAGATTAGGCTGCACGGTGAATGGCTCGTAGGTCCAGCTGAAATTTACGTGCCTTGTATTATAAACCACGTACAAAATACTGAAGCTTCTTATTCGTTTTGTTTCTACGACCGGGGTAAGGTAGTAAGAAAAGACATTTGCCATTTTCCCGACGGTATTTATAACACTATAGAACAGCTAGCTGACGAGATAAATAGATCGAACGACGTATTTCAGCATTAAGTGCTGGAACAGATGAAAAACCTCTTAGAATATTGCGCCATAAAACGAACATGCCATTGTGAAGAGTTTCGCGTGACGGAATTTAATGATAAAATTTGTCGTATTGAAAATTTCGTGACCAAAGGAATGTTCATAACCGTCAACGATGGCACCAGAGACATTGAGGGTGTTAGACCTGCTTCATTGTCTCGCGCTGTCCCTGATCAAATGTACGTTTACACGGACATTTGCGAGCCATACACAGTTGGGGACACTCAAGCATCTCTTCTACGTATAGTTTCAGTCACAGATCCAAGTTACAAATTTGGTTGTAACTACGTGCAGTGTTTTACTCCGTTACATTATATTCCGTTACTTTATCACAATTTCCAGAATATAGTCATAAATATAAGGGATCAGCATGGCCAACCTATACCTTTCGAGTATGGTACGTTGACGGTTACGCTACATTTCAAACGTAACCGCTAATAAATTATAGCCAATATGAGTTACTACATTTAATGCTACGACGACGACGAGCAAGTCGAGGGTGGGGTTTGTAGAGTTTTCGCTGACTCTACTTATCAAAGAGGACGAGGAGTGGAATCATGGTTAAATGCTGCCTTACATCCCCAGTGGACCGAAAGCTGTAGGAAAAGAAACCATACGAGCGGGGTTAAATATTTTCGATGACGTGGTGAGTGACGGTGTCAATTTCAAAGAAGCAGTGAAGGCCAGAACCAAAAAATCTAGAAAAAACTTGAAGAGAAAAGCAGCCGAAAAAATATCTGAGATGATGAAAGGCTCGGGTTATAAGATGCCTGCTCACAGACGAAAACGTCAGTTGAGGAGGACAAGCGGTTCAGTTCGCATCATCGAGAAAAAAAAGAAGAAGAAGAAGAAGGGACGAACAACTGCAAGAAAAGGCGGGAGAGTTAACAAGAAGAGGAAGAAGCCCACGTTTAGAAATATTCACGACATCTTAGGCCCGAAATAGAAAAAAAAATGGCGTTCTTACATTCACACTTGACAGAATGTATGTCTAGTGAGTTAGACATTTTTTCTCTACGAGCGACTCAAACTTCCATAGAGAGTAGCAGTTTCTTACACTACAAGCCCGTATCATCGCTCATCGACGAAGGAGATGCTACCATAGAGTTTGCGGTGACAAGTGGTAGTGAACATTACATAGACCTTGCGCACAAGATGCTTTACATTCAAGCAAAGGTTGAACCAATATAAGGCGAAGCGGAAAACGTCAAAGTCGCGCCAGTTAACAATTTTCTTCGTTCGCTATTTAATCAAGCCGACGTTTTTATAATCAAAAGCTCGTTTCACCTCCCAACAACGCCTACCCCTATAGAGCTTATATTGAATCGTTGTTGAATTATTCTCCGGCTGCTAAAGAATCGCATTTAACTACAGCACTTTAGTACGACGATACGTTTGACAACTTTGAAGCTTGTAATGTGTGGTTCAAATTGCCCTCTCGGGGTTATTAGGAAAATGTGTATGATTGGTCTGACGGAGGCAATCAAAGAAATAAAACTGATTTCTTTATTTATTTATTGCGACGTTTCGTTGGCCTGGTCTGCCAACCTCTTCAGGCTAATTTATTTGAATAGAAAAAAGTTTAATTAAAATAAATACGTTGTATACAACTATCAATCGCAAAACACAGAGATTAAAAAAAAAACAATAAATACCTTAATATCGTTCGTGTGATAAAGTTTACATATCGTCAAAGTAAGTGCAAACGCAACAAACAATCATATTTATAGTACGCAGTGCGACTGTATTAGTGCACATGTTTACAAACAAAAAGGGGGTATTTATATATATACATATTTATATACATACATATTTCGATATACGTAGAAAACCCAACCGTACAAACATTTAATTTAAAAGTCTTAATAACTGAAAATAAGTCGGGTTTAAAAACTTTACATCATCTTTTTTATTTATATTGTTATTATTACTTTTTATGTGGATCATTTCCAATACCAGTCGTTTATAATAATGGGATTCATAATCTAGAATTTTGGTATTATCCCAGTCAAATTTGTGTGAGTGCTCACTCATGTGTTTGAATACAACTGCATCGGAGTTATTATTATTTTGGTGTTCTCTGATTCTTGTTTTTACCGTACGTTTGGTTTCTCCCACATATGACGCTGGACATAATTTACATACAAACTGATATACAACATTAATCCGATCCCATTTCTCTGTTATGTCTTTCCCTAATTTTATTATGGAACTAAAACTTTTCTTAATTATAGGTAAAGTTCTGAAATTGAATGATTTTAAAATAGATAATATTTTATTAAATTGATCGTTAAACGGTAACGTGATGAGCGGAGTAAATCTGTTGTCTTGAATTCTATTTTTTTGATGACCTTGGTCTTTGATATTCTGCAGTCTAGTATGTATGAAACGATTAATGAAATTGCGAGGAAAGTTATTATTTTGAAGAATGCGGACTACGGAATCTAAATTTTTTCTATGGAATTGTTTGTTAGATAAAGAAATTGCCTTATCGACTAAATTGTATACAATGTTAATTTTCTGTCTTGTTGGATGATTAGAAAGAAAATTGATTAATCTACCCGAAGAAGTAGGTTTATTATACCAGTCAGTAATGATAGTATTATTATGTCGTATTAATGTCATATCTAAGAAGTGTATTTTCTTATCTTGTTCTATTTCATATGTGAATTGTAACCTATTATTGTAAGAGTTAAAAGTTGTGACTACTAAATCAATATGTTTTTTGTCGATGCACATTATAGTGTCATCTGCGTAACGGAAGTAAAATAACGGATTGACATTATGTGTTTCTTTTAAAGTACTTAAACAATACGTTTCTAAATCATCCATTACCATGTTCGCAAATAGAGGAGAGACAGAAGAGCCCATCGGAGTATCCTCTATCTGTCGATAGTCATTCTTATTGAACACGAAAAAAGTGTTTGAAAATAAAAATTTTGTACACTTCACTATTTCTACAAATGGAATTTTGCATTTATTATGAATAGGATCGAATCTTTTATCTAAACTGTCTAAAACTAATTGGAGGGGTATATTTGTAAATAAGGAAGAAACGTCTAATGATAGCAGAATGTAATCAATTTGGAACAATAACAGTGTTAAGTTTTTGTTTTAGTTCAAAACTATTATTAATGTCAGATTTTGGTGGTTTAACGGAAAACTTAATTTCTTTGTATATAGTTTTAGCTAAAAAGTGGGTCGGACTATTTATTAAAAAGATAATCGGACGGCAAGGAAAATCTTTTTTGTGAATTTTGGTAAACCGTAGCATTTGGCTAGTGTCGTGTTAGTGAGCGTCAGAGCATTATTGTGAAATTTAGTATGTAAATAATTGTTGTTATTTAGATTTTTCAGAATTTTGGATGTATCAGTTTGTAATTTTTTTAAAGGGTTTTTATAAAATTAATAGATTTAACATTTTCTCATTGTAATCAGATTTATATAAACAAACAGTTACATTTCCTTTTTCTGCAGTGGTGAACATTATGTCTGGATTATTTTTAATGAATCTCTTAGTCTCTCTTAATTTTATATTTAAATTCCTATCGTTAGTAGTCATGTGTTTTGGTTGACTAAAACCTAATCTGAGGTTTGAGGCAACTTTTTCTCTAATTTCGGATTTTAATGATGACGGTACTTCGGAATCTCTTAAACTAATTTTAACATTTTTCACAGTGTCAATAATGTCTTTTTTGCTTGTTTTTTCCCTAATACTGAATTTTGGTCCTAATGAGACTACGTCAATGACTTGGTTCGGTATCTGAGTGTTTGTCAGATTTTTGAAAAATTTTTTTGGTACAATTGGTTCTGAATTTTCTAACATTTTATTAAGTAAGAAATCAAACTTACGTTGCAAGATTTTCTCATGTTTGTTTAAAATACGTTTTGTTTTCTGGTCGGTAAAAGCAAAAAAGTTGTTTATAGTGTGCGCTTCAATGTTCAGTTTAACTATCTTATTTTTCAGAGTCGAAAGAGATTTTTTTAAAAAGTTCATGTGAAAATTAATGTCACGTATCTCTAGATTTAAAAGTTTGCTCGTTATATGTCTATTAATATTCAGTTCTTGTTTACACATAAGGCTATGAAAGGAGAGAGTAGGGATACGCTTACTTAATTTTAACATATGAAATGGACTCATATTCATACCATCAAAGCAGATCTTTTTTCAACGACATCGAAAAATCTCATGGTCCACACATAAAACGCCAGTTTAAGATGTGGACCAACCTCAACTATCAACTTGCAGAAGCAACGCCTCAACGCTGGTTCCTGTTAAAATGCAGATCCAAGGACATCCATCCGCAACATATGTTAAATTGAAGTAAGCGTATCCGTACTCTCTCCTTTCATAGCCTTATGTGTAAACAAGAACTTCTGATTATTAATAGACATATAACGTGCAAACTTTTAAATCTAGAGATTCGTGACATTAATTTTTACATGAACTTTTTAAAAAAATCTCTTTCGACTCTGAAAAATAAGATAGTTAAACTAAACATTGACACGCACACTATAAACAACTTTTTTGCTTTTACCGACCAGAAAACTAAACGTATTTTAAACAAACATGAGAAAATCTTGAAACGTAAGTTTGATTTCTTACTTAATAAAATGTTAGAAAATTCAGAACCAATTGTACCAAAAAAATTTTTCAAAAATTTGACAAACTCTCAGATACCGAACCAAGTCATTGACGTAGTCTCATTAGGACCAAAATTCAGTATTAGGGAAAAAACAAGCAAAAAAGACATTATTGACACTGTGAAAAATGTTGAAATTAGTTTAAGAGATTCCGAAGTACCGTCATCATTAAAATCCGAAATTAGAGAAAAAGTTGCCTCAAACCTCAGATTAGGTTTTAGTCAACAAAAACACATGACTACTAACGATAGGAATTCAAATATAAAATTAAGAGAGACTAAGAGATTCATTAAAAATAATCCAGACATAATGTTCACCACTGCAAACAAAGGAAATGTAACTGTTTGTTTATATAAATATGATTACAATGAGAAAATGTTAAATCTATTATCTGATGTAACAACTTATGAAAACGTCAAGAAAAACCCTTTAAAAAAATTACAAATTGATACATCCAAAATTCTGAAAAATCTAAATAACAACAATTATTTACATACTAAATTTCACAATAATGCTCTGACGCTCACTAACACGACACTAGCCAAATGCTACGGTTTACCAAAAATTCACAAAAAAGATTTTCCTTGCCGTCCGATTATCTCTTTAATAAATAGTCCGACCCACTTTTTAGCTAAAACTATATACAAAGAAATTAAGTTTTCCGTTAAAACACCAAAATCTCACATTAATAATAGTTTTGAACTAAAACAAAAACTTAACTCTGTTATTGTTCCAAATAATTACATTCTTCTATCATTAGACGTTTCTTCCTTATTTACAAATATGCCCCTCCAATTAGTTTTAGACAGTTTAGATAAAAGATTCTATCCTATTCATAATAAATGCAAAATTCCATTTGTAGAAATAGTGAAGTGTACAAAATTTTTATTTTCAAACACTTTTTTCGTGTTTAATGAGAATGACTATCGACAGATAGAGGGTACTCCGATGGGCTCTCCTATCTCCTCTATTTGCGAACATGGTAATGGATGATTTAGAAACGTATTGTTTAAGTACTTTAAAAGAAACACATAATGTCAATCCGTTATTTTACTTCCGTTACGTAGATGACACTATAATGTGCATCGACAAAAAACATATTGATTTAGTAGTCACAACTTTTAACTCTTACAATAATAGGTTACAATTCACATATGAAATAGAACAAGATAAAAAAATACACTTCCTATATATGACATTAATACGACATAATAATACTATCATTACTGACTGGTATAATAAACCTACTTCTTCGGGTAGATTAATCAATTTTCTTTCTAATCATCCAACAAGACAGAAAATTAACATTGTATACAATTTAGCCGATAGGGCAATTTCTTTATCTAACAAACAATTCCATAGAAAAAATTTAGATTCCGTAGTCCGCATTCTTCAAAATAATAACTTTCCTCGCAATTTCATTAATCGTTTCATACATACTAGACTGCAGAATATCAAAGACAAAGGTCATCAAAAAAATAGAATTCAAGACAACAGATTTACTCCGCTCATCACGTTACCGTTTAACGATCAATTTAATAAAATATCATTTATTTTAAAATCATTCAATTTCAGAACTTTACCTGTAATTCAGAAAAGTTTTAGTTCCATAATAAAATTAGGGAAAGACATAACAGAGAAGTGGGATCGGACTAATGTTGTATATCAGTTTGTATGTAAATTATGTCCAGCGTCATATGTGGGAGAAACCAAACGTATGGTAAAAACAAGAATCAAAGAACACCAAAATAATAATAACCTCGATGCAGTTGTATTCAAACACATGAGTGAGCACTCACACGAATTTGACTGGGATAATACCAAAATTCCAGATTATGAATCCCATTATTATAAACGAGTGGTATTGGAAATGATCCACATAAAAAGTAACAATAACCATATAAATAAAAAAGATGATGTAAAGTTCTTAAACCCGACTTATTTTCAGTTATTAAGACTTTTAAATTAAATGTTTGTACGATTGGTTTCTCTACGTATATCGAAATATGTATGTATATAAATATGTATATCTATAAATACCCCCTTTTTGTTTGTAAACATGTGCACTAATACAGTCGCACTGCGTACTATAAATATGATTGTTTGTTGCGTTTGCGCCTACTTTGACGATATGTAAACTTTATCACACGAACGATATTAAGGTATTTATTGTTTTTTTTTAATTCCTGTGTTTTACGATTGATAGTTGTATACAACGTATGTATTTTAATTAAACTTTTTTCTATTCAAAGAAATTAGCCTGAAGAGGTTTGCAGACGAGGCCAATGAAACGTCGCAATAAATAAATAAAGAAATCAGTTGTATTTCTTTGATTGCCTCCGTCAGACCAATCATACACATTTTCCTAACTTTGAAGCTGCTCCGAATATTCCTATAGAAATTACTACCGCTAAGAAAGGTGCCCTATATCGTCAACATTCCATACTTGGAGGGAAAACCGTCGATATGATTGGTCATTTGCAATGCGACGTATTTAATCAAGATAAAATGCTTATCAACGGAGTTGAGATGAGAGTACGCCTCGTACGAAGCAACGATGCATTTTGCTTGATGGATGTGTCGGATGATGGTAAATTCCTTGTCAAAATCAAAGAAGCCAGTCTCATCATACGCAGAGTAAAGATAAGTCCTGGTATTTTACTTGGGCATGCCAATGCTTTAGCTAAATTTACAGCCAAGTATCCGATTACACGTGTCGAAGTTAAGTCTTTCACGCGTCACACTGGAATTCTCGGGACACTCTCGACAATGTCATCCTCGGGCAGCTGTCTAAAAAAATAATTATAGGTTTCGTCGACAACAAAGCGTTTAATGGAAATCGTAAATTCAACCCGTTCAATTTTCAACACTTTTCGATAAATTATCTTTCTTTGTACGTCGATAGAGTACAAATTCCAAGCAAACCGTTACAACCTCGCTTTACCGGAAACAGCGGTCTCTACATAGATGCTTACCATACGCTGTTCTCGGGTACAGGTATACATTTTCTCAAAGAAGGCAACGGCATCATTCGTCACAATTACGCGCGAGGAAAATTTCTGACGGCTTTTGACTTAACATCAGATTTATCAGCTCATTGTGCTATGCACTGGACCCTCGTGCGGTCGGGTAGCGTGCGCGTGGAAGTGCGATTCGAGGGCGCTCTCACTAGTACCATAAATTGCATCATTTATGCAGACTACGATAACGAACTGGAAGTCGATTCGAGGAGGCAAATCCTATCGGATTTTAGCGCGTAAATATAAGGAGAAGATGAAGAAGAAGAAGGAGAAGAAACAAAAATAGTGGGATAAGCGTATATCAGAAATGAAACGCCTACGCGTGAGGATCAGTTGTCATTTGGTCTTTTACATAGCGATACACTCTCGCGCTCACTCCTTAAATCATGGATTTCTTTGTCAACATTCAAGGGCTTCGCGACGTTAACAGAATTTTTTTGCCAAAGGAAGTGGCTGTTATCGCATTGCAAGAGCTCGTAGTCGGTCATTGGATAGCAGGCCCACCTTGTAATTTTCTGCATTTGCCACCAGACGTAAAGACGACAAACAGCTATTGCACAGTTCACTTACACGGAATAGAGTGATTCGAAGGTGACATATTATTACGACGATTGCGCCATCATCTCTACAAACTTGTCAAGAAGGAGAGAAATATCTACATGCGAGGGAATCAAAAACGAAGGTGTCTCGAGAACGTGCTTGGAAGATGCATTATAAACCTCGAAAAGTGGAGGTCGCCATCGTTTAGTAAATTAGAAGGACTATTTTCGAATTCATTAGTGTGTGCAATTCATATCGAAAAACATATAGAAAATAAGAAAGGCTTTTGTGCACTTTTCAAAGCAAACCTACTAAGAAAATGGATGTACAGTATACTTCCAGAAGAGTGGCGCGATGTAAATGAAACCATATAAAGCGAAAGATTTTACGCAGCTCTTTGCAAGTATCGTAATGAACGCAGAAAGTCTTTTCGCTTTGGTAAACCAGGTGGAGTAGATGTAACCGACGGAGACGACGAATACAGCAGCACACACGCGGTAAATGGAAACGACGACGACGACAACTTCCACATCGTATTCACTGAGATCGTTCCCAGCGTATAAGGGTTCGTAAGATAGGAGAGAGATGGATAGGTTAGGAGTCACCTTAAGTGCAATGGTGACTGATTCTGCAGATACGATGATCGTTCGTTGAAGATATCAATGCCGCTCGCTCTGCTCCTGAGCTCCTCGGTTGTTAGATAAATGTATTATATTACGTAATTATTTTCAAATATTAATTTTTGTGGTGAATTAATTGTTCTAAATAATAGCAAAATTTATTATATTGAAGTCATTTAATAAGCAGAAAATAGTTAATAAAAATACTCAAAATAAAATAGCAAAATATGAAACAAAATTCAAATAGATTATTATTAATAATGATAATTGATAATTTATGCGCAAGGGAGAATGTCAGCAGATAGGAAACGGTGGTGGAAAACGCCCAGGTTAAATAATAGCAATAATGATTAATTTATAACAAACTTATTTATTTCATACCCTTATTTGGGTATAAATATCTATGGAATTATAAAAGAAAAAATATATATATATATTTGGTTATGAACTATTACAAAAAAAAAAATAAAGCAATTTTAATTGATTTACAATATTTTACATCAATTTATTATGAAGACCTAATCGCATACAATTTTCTCGTACCTAACGCAATAAGATAGATCACAAAAGAAAAAATAAAGATAATTAAATTCAATTTTATATATTATTTAACGCAAAAAGATATTATTAATGTCGCGCCTACCAAAATAAACCACTCATTTAATACGCGTCAAACATGAGTAACCGCGAATCTGCCCGACGATAAACCGAAAATTCGATATACTAATAAACTCTAAATTGTGTCAATAACAACAACAAGAAAAAAAACGCATCCGCGGATGTCTACCTCTGGTCCTCGTTCATGCACGCTATACTTATATAGTAGAAGCAACCAAAGGCTCTCAAAGGGGATTTCCTTGCGGTCACCTTCCTAGGGGCCCGGGGTGAGGGGCCACGCTGCCCCTCGCTTTACGCCACTACCTTATACAAGTAAGGGGAACGCCGAGTCGGGCGAACCAACTCGACTTGGTCAGGTTTATCCCGAAGGAGTAATCCCTGACCTATGCCCTTACTTCGCCTTGCGTACCTTACCTCGCTTTCTGCTGTGCTATAGAGAACTGGACCGGAGTTGGAGCTGGAGACTAAAATTAAGTGAACTCCTCGTGGCGTGCACCCTATATTTATACCGAAAAATCGCAGATGATAGATTATCTGATCACCTGCTCGGGAGGGTGCGCAATCAACTTATTTACATATATGGTAGGGTATAGTTGCGCAACCTTCCGAGAATTCTCGCCTTTTAATTGGCTCGGTTCATGAGATACTTTGCCATGCTACTGGAGAACAATTAAGTACTTCCATAATTTGTTAGTTAAAAATATTACAAAATCAGGTGCTGGATATTTAAATTTATGCAAATAAAACTTTCATTTAAATCTTCGTACGGTACATTTATCAGAATAAGCTAAATAAAATAATTAAGACAATCTGTGTCACTCGCACCCATGCTATTCCCCATCGTGCTATCCTTGTTTGATTGCTTCAGATAACACGTGGACTGGCATGTAATTATCTAGTTACGTACTTGCTATACTTATCTGCCACCTGGAATTGTATGGCGTTAAATTCAAAATTAGTTAATAATGATCATGTTAATATGGGGTTATATTGAGTATGATATTGACGCGTATCTTGTATGTTATTACATTTAGTATTTCTGGTTAATTATGCGTGCCGTATATAGTTGTTAATAAATAAAAAGGATTTATAATTCAAATCTCCTGCCATGATCGTTAGTATTAGTGCGCTCATCTAGGGATCTGATTATTGAGTACTTGCTCTACTTCCTGGATGGTGCGTCGAGTACCATTTATGCTTATTTGGGGTTATCGCGAGGGACGTGTGTCGGTAAACAGAATTCTTTATAACTGTGAGACTAAATCACGATATACATACATACATATATATTTTTATGTATAATTAATGTAAGGCATTTATGACCGTTACAAGCGAAAAGTCTGTAAATACAAATATATTTACGGAGAATTAATTACAAGATGGCACAAGGACAATAATGCATGCGATACGTGCGCTAAGAGCGAATACAATAGGTGTGTATGCTACTGATCACATTCCAAAAATTTTAAGTCCACCTGTGACTATTGTGACCAATCTAGATACAGCAAATAAACCAGGATCACAATGGGTTGCCATTTACATAGACTAAAGTGGGTTCGGAGTATATTTCGACAGTTACGGGATCGCCTCCAACTCACCACTCCATTTTGATCGCCTAAGAAGAAACTGCGTGCGTTTCCAGTGGAACAAGAAACTATTACAAAGTTTTGATTCAAAAGTGTGCCGTGAATATTGCATTACCTTTTTGCATCATATGTGTAGTGGTAATACTTTACGCGCATTTTGTCGCATCTTTTCGTACAATACATACAAAAACGATAACATAGCTACTAAATTTTATAAATTTATTTCACAAAAGCGAGCCAGAAAGGCGAATCCTTACGGAAATCATTTTCTTCCAAGAGACAGTTCATTGGGAACTGGGCAGAGTAATCAAACATGTAAAACAAAATTATAATTTTTTTTTATAATCATAGATGTAAGAGTAAAATATGTATGCTTTTGTAGGTTCTTCGTAAAATAAAAATGATATTTGTAACAAACTTACATTTGGTGTTAGATTCTTTTTCACATCCTTACCTACCTGATTCCCCTGCATGCTTTCAAGAAATTATCACGCTAATATTATAACAGCATCTCTATTTTGCTTATTTTCATATCATACGTTCACATCGGCTGCGATTGTAACTGAAATTTTTATCGCGTAATACAAAGCCAAAAGTAAGGATAGGATATATATAAGAATTTATTTCGTCGTCATCTTCATCTTGTATTCGTTACTGTTTAAGCTCACGTCATTTGAACGTACTTTTTTATCGCGAATACAAAACGGAAATTGAGGTTATGTTATATTCATGGATTTCTTTCATCATAATCTTTCTCCGAAACCACTATTTTTATCTCATATTCGCGTTACTCTGTAGGCTCACGACATTCCAACGTACTTTTTTATCGCGAATACGAAACGGAATGTGAGGTTATGTTACAGTCATCGATTTCTTTCTCGGAAACCGTTATTTTTTATCTCGTATTCGTTACTCTCTAAGCTCAGGTCATTCCAACGTACTTTTTTATCGCGAATACGAAACGGAAAGTGAGGTTATGTTACATTCATCGCTTTCATCTTGTTGAATTCTTTATATTACAACGTCATCACTCCGTTCACTGATTGGATGAGGGAAATGGGTCGTAACGGACTCATCGGCCAATGGGAAACAGAGCATGGTGGGGATATACGTCTAAAAGCTGGAGCCCCACATGCTTGCCGTCAGTCACGAGTATCCATTCCATTTGAGAGTACGCTCCCGCGCGGATATTCCAGTGTCCGTTCAATCTCTAAGTATACTCTTGCTTTAAAATGCACAAAAACGAAGCATCAGCAGTGCTTCCTGCACCATCAGCAGCATCAGTAGCACAGCTTCAGTAGCAGCTACAGTAGCAGCTACAGTAGCAGTAACTCCACCACTACCACCATCACTACCTCGGCCATCAGCTGCACCACCACTACATCCACCAGCAGCAGCAGTAGCAGTAAAATCGCGAGTTAATAAAAACATGGATCTGCGAAATCTCTTCCTGTCTACAACCCAGGGTTGCAGATTTTGCACTTTTTGCATCCTGAAGTCCGGAAGTCCAACGTATTTTCGGACTTGATTCCGATCAAGTCCGAAATCACCTTCGAGTTCCGGACTTGAGGGCGATCAAGTCCGGAATTCCGACGTGTTTCAGGAATTGACTTCCATCAAGTCCGAAATTCCGACGTGTTTCCGGACTTGAAAGCCCTCAAGTCTGAAATTCCGGCGTGTTTTTGGACTTGATTCCGATCAAGTCCGAAAACACGATGCATTTTCGGACTTCAGGATGCAACGAGCCCGAATTCCGAATAATTTTTTTTTCTAGACTTTTTTGAGACGTACAAAGCTATACAGGTCTTATTACAGCAACGTTCAATAAAGACTTAATTTTAGGAATTAACTTTTAAATATTTAATTAAACTCACTGCCGTATTATTAAATTGCCTGTTAATTATACGATTTTTAACTAATTAATTAAATCTTTTTCAGGTACTTCCACGCATTTGAGCATTAATTTAATTAAATCTCATGGTACCTGGACGTTTTCTCGACCTGCTGAACACGTTCTTGACGACTATTTAGCTGTACGACGAAATCCTCATGCCCAGGAGATAATTTTTTCGCAAATCATAGCATCCAGTGCACATTTCATGGTACCAGGGGGATTTTTGGACCCGCTGAACACGTTTCTGAGGGCTATTTCTTGAGGGCTTGAATAATTTCATTTCTTCAAATGCCTCTTTATTATAAGCGCGAATTCTTCGCAAGCAAAGAAAGAACGAAAAAATTATTCGGAATTATTCGGAAGCTGGACTGCATGCACCTTTAGCGGGTCGGAAAACGCCCCAGGTACTATGAAATGTGCACTGTACGCTGTGATTCGCAAGGAAATCGTCTCCTGGGCATGTACATTTTCTCGTACATCAAAATAGTCGTCAAAAACGTGTTCCGCGGGTCAAAAAACCGCCCAGGTACCATGTAATTTACGCTACATGCTATGATTCGCGAGGAAATCGTCTCCTGGGTGTAAGGGTGTAGTCGTACATCGAAACAGTCGTCAAAAACATGTTCATCAGGTCGAAAAAAACCCCTGGATACCATGAAATGGGCCCTACATGCTGTGATTCGCGAGGAAATCTTCTTCTGGGCCTAAGGGTTTAGTTGTACATCGAAATAGTCGTGAAAAAGGTGTTCAGCAGGTCGAAAAACTCCTCCGGTACCATGTAATTTGCATGCTATGCTATGATTCGCGAGAAAATTATCTCCTGAGCATGAGAATTTTGTCGTACAGCAAAATAGTCGTCAAAAACGTGTTCAATGGGTCGAAAAACCCCCCAGGTCCGATGTAATTTACGCTTCATGCTATGATTCGCGAGGAAATCGGCTACTGAGTGTAAGGATGCAGTCGTACACCGAAATAGTCGTCAAAAACGTGTTCAGCCTGTCGAAAAACCCCCTGGTACCATGAAATGCGCACTAGATGCGAGGGTTTGCGAGAAAATCATCTTTTGAGTATGAGGATTTTGTCGTACAGCAAAATAGTCGTCAGAAACGTGTTCGGAGGGTTAAAAAACTCCCCAGGTACCATGAGATTTAATTAAATTAATGCCCAAATGCATGGAAGTACCAGAAAAAGTTTTAATTAATTAGTTAAATATCGTAAAATTAACAGGCAATTTAATTACATGGCAGTGAGTTTAATTAAATATTAAAAAGTTAATTCTTAAAAGTCTTCATTGAACGTTGCTGTAATAAGACCTGTCTAGCTTTGTATGTCTCAAAGAAAGTTTGGAAAAAATAATTATACCGAATTCGGACTTCTTGCATCCTGAAGTCCGGAAATGCACCGTGTTTTCGGACTTGATCGGAATCAAGTCCGAAAGCACGTCGGAATTTCGAACTTGTGGGCGGTCAAGTCCGGAAACACGTCGGCATTTCGGATTTGATGAGTCAATTCCTAAAGCACGTCGGAATTCCGGACTTCGTCGCCCTCAAGTCCGAAATTCCGATGTGTTTTCGAAATTGACTCCCATCAAGTCCTGAATTCCGACGTGTTTTCGGACTTGACTGCTCTCAAGTCCGGAATTCCAAGGTGATTTCGGACTTGATTCCGATAAAGTCCGAAATTCCGACGTGTTTCCGGACTTGAAGAGGAATTTATGGCTTCAGGGAATTAAGTACTCGCAACCCTGCTACAACCTACGCTATCAATAAGCAAATTCCAATAGAGTCGTTGTTGGATTGGAACACCACGCAGGATTTTATAGAGCTGTGGTGAAACTCTGTTGTACAGGGTCTCCTGCAAAGTACGTAACTCTCGAAAAAAACAGTTGGGGACTGATCGTCGACCAAATGGATGCAATAATGGGGTATGTGCTAGATTCATTCACCTTCTACTAAGACTTCGGTAAGCCTTCAAAAATATTTCTTCCAAACCACGACATCAATTTTACAACGGTGTATGGAGTGAGATCCATCCTTTTCGACAAGAGACCAAGTGTACCGACACCGAAGCTCGCCAGAGGAGACTTCCCCGAAGGGCAAGCAATAGATGAGGAGACGCAGTTTCCAGACAGTTGTTTACAGTTCGAGACACCACACAAGAAAAGAAAATACGAAAGTCCACCCGGGATCGTCATGCAGCAGGCAACTTTGAACGGTCTACGAGAAGTGCGCGAATGTGTCGATGAGTGGCTAAAACGTTTAGAAGAAAGTGCCAGATTTATAAATCGCGGTATCGATAACGTAATTGAGTTTTTAAAAGTTGAGTTAAAGAGAGAAAGCAATGAAAACGCGAAAAATATTTGGAAAGACACTGCTGCGTTCAGACAATATTGTGCATTGCGTAAAAATGAAATTAATAATGGAGCAAAGTTGCACATGGAATTCGGTAACATGAATAAAGATTTGTACGATATTTTTCTTATAGAATTTTATGCAATTGGCTTATCCAACTTGGCTCATGATATGTACGATTATATGTTCGCAAATTAATATGTAATATTATTCGAATGCTTAACAATATATATTCAATCTTTAATTAGAAACCGACAATCTTTTTATTTTTTACCTTCTATCCTATCCACCAAACCTTTCTTATAAAATTCATATATCATAGATAAACTCTGCATACTCCATTTTGGCGCTACCAGTTCCTACGCATAGTCTCTACACCACACGATGCAAAGTATAGTATATTCATTTATAATGCGATGAGCGAAACGAGAGGTATAATTTTTATATTGAACGCCAAACAAGCATGAAGTATAGGGCCACCGCAAAGCAAGAACGCTACGAAAAATTACACCGGCGATAAAGAGAAGCAGCCGCTTATACAGCCATTATCATCATCATCATCCTCTCGTTCTCACCTTCTCGTTTCCAGAGAAACGAGCATACAAACGATTTTAATAATCGTTTACTGTTAATTTTTTATCAAAACGGTCCTTTTCAGGACCACAATATAATATCACGTAAAAACATACTATTCGATATCTTGTAACGGGGTAAGTTTGGCGCGGTTATTCACTTCCTCTAAGCAGAATTGCCGATGAACGGCGCAGCAAAGAAATGGGACGCGAGCACTGGCTCGTGCCAACCCTCGGCGAAATCTCCTCGTCCTTGCCTGCGCGCCGTCGCTCGCCGTCGGCTGCCTTCGTCGGCAGCCGTACCTGCCGGTGTTACAACGCGCAACTTCACTGTCGCGCTTTCTCTCTTTCGCGCGTGCTTCCTCGGCTGCTCAGTATTGAGCGAGTACCGCGTACTCGCGCCCGCGGAGGCCGGTGGTATTCTATACCGCCGCGCCACCGACTAGGAAAAGGGATCGGGATATTAAATCACTCGCGTACGCGTTCTTAAAACAAGGACTTTACCTTTATTGCACCTCGGGTAGAAGAACTGTGATACACGCGGTGCGTATGAGCTATCCGCGCCGATACGGGTGGTGCGCCCGCGCACGCGGAGCGCGAGTACACGCGATCGTGTATACGCACACGCAAAGGCGGCTCGCACCGACGTCGGCCGGTCGCCGCGCGCGACCGACGTACACGCGCGCGTCGGTGAGCCTCGCTCGCTCGCCCGAGTCTCGCTCTCCGGACGCTCGTCGTCCGCGGGGAGAGCGCGCGCGCGTCCCTGGCCAGGACGTACCTTGCGGTTACGCGCGTAGCCGTCGGCGTCTCTCTCTCTATCGAGCGCTGCCTGTCGGGTAAGTGACACCGTCCATCGTCTGCTCCCCATTATTTGAGCTTTTCTTTAAGTGTTTTTCACTCCTCGGAATGTTTTGGTGTTGGAAAAGTAGCTCCACCGGTTCTTAAGCTATTCCGCCTAAGATGCTCGGCATGGTGTTCTATGAACCAGGTACTACTTTTCCGTAGATACGACGGTCACTCTAACCTCGAAAGTCAACTTCGGTCACCGGCGGGAAAAGTCAACGAGAGAGTGTTTCGTCTGCTGCAGTGCACCACCTGCACTCGCTACCAGCGTGCCGCTGCATCGCTCAGCTGCGCCAGCAACCACCAGCACCATACTGCAACGATCTACCCCTTCATAAAAAATTTAACATCAGAGTGACTTCTCCAAATCAACGGTCGCAGTTCAAACTCGGTGTTTACATCGATAGCCGAGAGAGAGAGCTGCTACTTGTTCACCAGCAGAGGGGACCTTGGCGCCGTGTTTTCATTTGAAACATGCCGAACGACAGGTGCGCCGTGTGTGGGGAAGAATCCACACGCCCACTAGCACTGTGCCCAATATGCAAGCGGCCGTGCCACTCAAAGTGCTCTGGAAGACACAAAGGGGCGGCGTGCGACTTGTGTCGCAAAAATCCACCCACGCCACATAAGAAGCCGGCCGTCACCACCACCATCAGTAAGCAGCAGAAGACGGAAGCTATGAAGCTAAGCAGCACGCAGGTGAGCGCGTGTCTCTCTTCTATGCCGTCGCAGCGCCGTACGCCAGCTCCTTCACGTACAACGCCCCACCACCGCATATCTTTCCAGTCATCAACGCCGGCGGGCAAGCGCCCCCCGATGAGCAATGACACCAGCGCGAGTACGTTTCTACTCGGCACTAGTACTGAGTCTGTCGGACGGGTACTCCGGGCGCAGGGGCTTAGCACAGCCGAAAGCACGGCGTCGAAGGTTGCCGGTGTGCAGGGGCATGATCTGGCGCTGAATACCAGTGCTCAACCGGTTAACATGACACAGGCGCCACCTCCAGCACAACAACAGATAACATCAAATGAAGAGTGCTCAAAACAAGTTACATCAGCGTATCTTCCCCCGCTGAGGGATGTCAATCTAGATGGTGTTAATAATATGATTTCGGTGAGCACACTGGATCTTCTCTTCCAGCGTTTTGACATGCTCGAGAAGCAGCTTGATGATCTGACGTCCCTTGGGAATCGGAGCCTCGCGTCGCACAGCACAGTCACTGCATTTTCAGGAACAGATAAAGTTAATAATAACAAGGAGCTGGCTACGCGGGTGTCCATTCTTGAGGGATTAATTAGCGATCAAAATTTATTGTTAGGGAGTTTAAATGCGAAATGTGAGCTGCTTCTCGAGGAAAACTCAACCCTTAAGTTGAAATTAGACAATACCAATAGGATGCTAAGCAGAACCGAAGGACTCCAGTCTGCTCATCTGGATGAAAACAGGGACGTGGGTCTAGATATCCCGATTATTTGTAATGCTGGTGGCTCCACCTCTATCGTCAATAAACAATTATCATCTCCATGCGCCGATGTGTCGAGGTTTCTGTCGGGGGATCCGGGGATCACAGTGCTGAGCCCAGCGAGATAATTCTTAATGGAATATTTAAGAAAGATAATAATTTAACGGTAGAAATTAGAAATGAAATTGTCTTCGCGGTTCTCAGTACTGTCCTCCCGTCATTGACCAAGGAGAATATTCTCGGAGTCCGTGATCTGCGTCCCCGACGCACGTTCGAGGAGGCTGAAGAGACGGGGGAGAGCCTGGCTTCGCGCTCCCGTGCTCTTCTGTAGTGAGCCTTGGGAGCGCGGACCTTGTCAGAGAGGTGATGAAAGCGAAGCGTAAACTCTCCAACAATTACCTAACATCGTCGGACATCAAGTCTGAGCTACTTGGACCAGTTTCTGCCGCCTGCATGCCAAGTTCTAGGATATTTTTTAATGAAATGATGCCCCGAGAAAAATTTTTGTTTTTTAAGAATTTGAGGCCCATTGCTCAGGGGCTGGGCTTTAAATACGTCTGGCATGCGGGTGGTAAGTTTCTGGTTCGACGCAGGACCGGAGAGCGTGCGCACGTATTCGCTTCAGCTGCCGACTTGCAAGCCATTCAAACGGCGTACTAGTCTGCTCCCAAGCAACATCTGCCCAAAATTATTTCGCCAACTGATGTACTTATAAACAGCAGCAATGCTGTTAAGAGGCAGAGGGCAGCACAGATGGTCGAGTCGGCATCGACCTTGTGACTAGGTCCGACTTCTATTGGTGGAGGAGGGGATGGGTACGCGCTCAAGGCGGGGTTTTTAAACATTAATTCCATCAGGCCGCGACTAAGTAATCTTCGCATGTATCTGGCAGAGGATCCTTCCTATCACCTTTTGGTATAGTGGAATCGTGGCTGGGCTCAGTTGTCAACGACAGCCTCATTCAGCTAGAGGGCTACTCGGTAATTAGGCTTGATCGCAATATAAATGGGGGCAGGGTCGCCCTGTATGTGCGTGACGACTTTAACATCACGATATTGGCATCATCCAGTACTCTTGGATGGGGAAGGCCGGAGATTCCCGAGTACTTATTTTGTCGCGCACAGAGGGGTGATTCTCCCCCCGTTTTGGTCGGTGTCATTTATAGACCTCCAAATATTGCCATGCAGAAAGACACCGATCTCTTTGATGTTTTGCGCGATCTTTCCAGCGAGTATAGCCACAAATTCATCATGGGAAATTACCATTAGAAATTTGGCTAAAGAATTATCCCTGCAAATTGTGCAGCATGGGCCAACCCACCACAAAACTCCAACATCTCACACATGGATTGATTTGATCCTTGTAGACGATAACGATGAGTTGCTGGGTTACGAGAATCAGTGCTTACCCAGTTTCGGCAAACATGCCATCGTAGATGCCACCATATCATACTACGTGCCAGCCCCTGTAAGAGATTCTTTCTCTTACAGAGATTACAAGAATATATGTCCTGCCACTCTGAATTCACTGCTCGCAAGCTGCGACTGGGTGAGCATGGGTTCAATTGGATCTGATCTGGAGGAGGCTTTAGATAATTTAAACTCGAACTTGAACATAGCCGTACATCAATTAGCACCTTTAAAAACTGTGAAGCCCAGGAAAAAATATGCTTCTTGGCTTGGTCCTCAGCTGAGGCAGCTTATTGACAAACGCAATGCAACTCACAGGCGCTACAAGCGTACTGGGCGAGTGGCGGTGTTCGATGAGTTTCTTCGGCTCAGTAACGAGGTCGACTTGCGCATTGATCAGGAGCGTAACTCCTTCTTTCATAAACATCTCTCAGACGCTCTTGATGCTAAAAAGGATATATGGAAGGAAATGCGCAAGCTCGGCCTCCTACCAAAGCGAAAAGAGGAAGACTTACACGGCCTTACACCGGGGGAGTTGAACGCTCATTTTGCCGGGATATCCGTGTCCCACCTTGGAAATATAGAAGACGCAATGGATACCATACTATCTGCAAATGAGGAGGGTTTCTCTTTTAAACCAGTTCTTCTAAGTGATGTAGTCATTGCAATCTCTCACTTCTCCTCGCAGGCAAGGGGGGTAGACGGTGTTCCCCAAAAGGTGATCATGAAGGCTCTACCGGTCATAGGCGAGTACTTGGTAAAAATCTTCAACTCCTCTTTCGTACAGGGAGTCTATCTGGGCACTTGGAAGCGGGCACAGGTTATCGCGCTCAAGAAAAATGCAACCTCGTCTACACTTTCGAACTTTCGTCCGATAGCGCTGCTCTGCTTCCTCTCCAAGGTGCTTGAAAAGATTGCTCACGACCAAATCACGGAGTATCTTAATATAAATAGCTTGCTCGACCCCCTCCAAGCCGGTTTCCGTAAACATCATAGCACTCAAACGGCACTTCTCAAGCTCACTGATGACATACGCATGGGCATTGATAACAGAAAACTGACGCTACTGTTACTCTTTGACTTCAGCAAGGCCTTTGACACCATTTCACCGACAAAACTTCTGTGCAAACTCCGCAGGCTGGGATTCTCCAGGTCGGCTCTCCTGTGGATTAAAACATACTTACAAGGTCGTTCCCAGATGGCTATTTCCAATAAAAGCGGAAATTCGGATTGGCTGGAAACTAATCTGGGAGTTCCGCAGGGTTCCGTCCTGGGTCCTCTGCTGTTTTCTCGCTACGTAAACGACGTACGCGACAGACTCAACGGACATACTATCAAGCATATATTTTACGCAGACGACCTACAAATTTTTCTGCACACCACCAAGGACAACATCTTGGAGAGTATAGCTCAGCTATCTGATGCGGCACGAATGGTGGCTGAATGGGCTGAGAGCTCTGGATTACATCTCAATGCTGGCAAGACCAAAGCAATCCTATTTGGCTCGAGGACAGGTGTGAATTATGCAAACTCGTTGAGATTGCAGGGTATTGGTCTGCCTTCTGGGGCGCTTGTTCCATTCAGTAGCGAAGTCGTGAGTCTCGGTGTTACTCTTGATAGCAAATTAACATGGAAACCGTACATTGAACAACTTGCAAAGAAAGTCAACAAAGCCCTATATAGTTTGCGGTTTATTGGGGCATGTACCACCGAGACCCTCCGCAAAAGACTAGTTGAGTCATTAGTGCAACCACACCTTGACCAAAGATCAATGTGAGAGAGTGCAACGATTAAGCAATGCATGTGTGAGGTATATCACTGGGACTGGCAAGGATGAGCACATAACCCCCGACAGGAAACGCCTGGGCTGGCTCCGTACGGATTCACGCAGACTTTACTTCGCAGCACTACTAATGTATAAAATACTACGACTGCGTGAGCCCAGTTATTTGGCTGCCTTGTTCACGGAGCACAAGCCTAGGCCTACCAGCAGGGGTGTGCAGCCAGAACTTAAAACCCCTGCCTTGAACTACAAAACGAGCGATAGGGCGTTTCAAGTTCAGAGTGTAAAACTCTGGAATTCTCTCCCCCCCTCCCTACGCCACTTACCATCATTTTCGTTCTTCAAGAGGGCGGTGCGCCGGCACCTACTTGAGTTTGACACCTAGCCTCTCTCTCTATGTGGGCTGGAAGCTGCCAGCACGGGGACCTTCTATTATTTAGATTTGCGCTTTTGACAAAGCAGAACTTAGATCTGCGAGTTTGACTAAGCAACTGTATTACTCTTACTGTGATATTATAAAGCGTGTTATTACTGTGATTTTTTCCCTGTACCAGCTGTGATATTTCTTTATTTATTTGTAGTATTATTTCTCTAATTTGAAGGTCCGCGTATTTATTACTATGTATTTTATTTACGTTATTACTATAGTGTTTTATTCACTTTTAAACATTGTATTTTTATATATTTTACTGTTTTATTTTGTTATCTATCGTATTCGACTGTAAAATATGCACTGCATAAAATCTTGCATTAATTTTTTTGCCGCGAAGGCAAATAAAGTTTATCTATCTATCTATCTATCTATCTCTCTTGCCGCTGGCTTGGCTGCCGGAGGGTCCTCTGCCACTGCACAGGCTGGAACCGGCGTCTCTCGCTCTCTCTCTCTCTCTCTCCTTCGCGGGCAGTCCGGCCGCCGCAGGATATCGGCCGCGATGCTGACGTCTCTCTCTCTCTCTCCCTCTCACTCGACTCTGCGCTCCTGCGCCTCGTTTGCACTCGCGTGCACTTTACCGGCGCACTCTCGCCCTGCAGTCGGGACGCTTCCGCTCTCTCTCTCTCTCACTCTCTCGGCACTACTCCTGGTGAAGCGCGTCTCGAGGTAGGCTATGGCTCGCGGCAATGGCCGAAACGATACTAATCGCCTGCTGCTTCGTCGGCACGCGCAAGCATCTCTCGGTCTTGTCCTTCGCGCAAGGTTGAGAGATGTTTACTTTTCGGGTATCCGTGCGTGCCGATGCGGTGTGCCGAGACTCGCCTCCTGCCTCGTTCGCGCACACCGATACACGCATACTCGCGCAGGTACACACGCAGGCCGTTACACCCCCCGTCCAGACGCGGACTATCCCTCGGAGAGTCTGCTCTGCTACCTCACGTTCGGCATTTTTAACTGCAGCGCGGATTCTCCCGAAAAAAGGAGGGGGTATTGCGCAAGAGAAAAAAAACAATTCGCTTAACAAAATAATGTGGGGTTAACCCCTCTCTTTATTGTTCCCCGAAGAGGGTGCTTACACCCGTGTTGGCGGGGATTTTCGGCCGTGGCTACTCCCGGTTGCGGAACCACGGGCGCGATTTGTCGTGCCGTGCGGCATCCGGGCACTTGGCATCCGTCGAGACTCCGGGTCGTCTGCAGTAGTAGCAGCGGTGACGGGATTCCCGGGGCGCCGATACCGCCTGTCGTCGATGCACCTCCTGGTGTGAGAATCGGGGTCTCGGGGTAGCACCCGGCGGGGGCTGGAGCCATGGACGGTTGGCCGGCGTCTCGGCGGCGGTCGCGCGGTCTGCCCAGCGGAGCGCTTCCTGGTGCTTCCCCTCCGCTGCCTCGATGCGCTTCTGGGCCAGCATCGCGTCTCTTTCGGCGGTAGGCCCTCATCACTCAGCGTGGCTCCGTCGGTGGCTTTCGGCCGGCGCAATGGCGCCGAAGTGGAGACGGTGGGTGGAGGAGGAAGCGCCAGTACCCCAACTGCCACGGGCAGCTCCTCAAGCACCACCGAAGACGGGCGAGTGAACTCAGCTCGCCCGAGTTGCTCGATGGCGCGCGGAACACCGCGCACCAGCGCTTCGGTGTCGAGGGCATCGCCCTTGGTCCCCGGCATCAGGGATTTCTCAGCCATCTGTAACAAAAAAGACCTAGCGAAACGGTGCATTAGTCGGAGTCGCTATCAACTCCCGAACTCCTACTCTTCTGCGACGCTCTTGCGCGCCGCTGCGCGCGAGTCGACCGCGGTGAGGCATCTAGGTGCGACCTCGGTTTCTGTCACTTCGCGGAACCTTCCGGTCGGCCCCGGGGTTTTCCCGTCCCGGTGTTCACCTTCGCCGTCGCGCGCGTTTCACCGGGAACCGCACGAACCACAATGCGAACCGTTTTATGCGGACGTCCCCGAGGACGTTTTTCGACCGTATGCGCGTCGCTCGGCGGCGCTCCGCCGGCCTCGGGTGGGTCGCTCGTCACCGGGACGCTTACGTCTTCCCCCGGCGTTTGCGGATCCTCGACGTCGTCTACTTCTTCGCCCATTTCATCGCTGCTTTCTTCATCGTACGGCTTGAGGTGAGAAACATGCAGGATCTCCTCGCTCGCATCCTTCTCGTCTATTACTCTTACTGTATTGGAGCCGGTTATCTCGGTCACCTTCAGTGGACGGGCGTACTTCGGCGCTAACTTCGCTGATATCCCTTGCGCTGCGGAGGAAAGGACTCTGTTCCTTTTCAAGACGAGGTCTCCTACCCCGTAGGATACTTCTCTCCGATGCGCGTTGTAGTATGCCGCCTGTCGCCGGTGCTCGTCGGCAATTTGTGCGGCAGCCCTCTTTCGCAGACTATCCATATCATGCAGGCGCTCCACCCACGTATCCACAGCCTCGCGCTCTCGTTGCTCAAGGGCTTCGCGCTCTTGCTCGCGGCGAGCGGTCGCCGGGGGCAGCGGCTGTCTGCCGTAATTGAGGGCGGCCAGGCTCACGCCGGTCGAATCGTGCACGGAGTTGTTCAACGAGAACATCAGCTCCGGCAGTTTCTGATCCCACTCGGCGTGAGATTCCTCGACGAATGCGAATAAGCGGGTCTTTAACGTCCGATTTACCCTCCGGGTAAACGGGGTTTGCCTGGGGGTGATACGGCGGGGTAGTCGAGTGATGGACTCCGACGTCGGCGAGGTATTCGTCCACCGCTTTATTCTTGAATTCGGTACCGTTGTCGGACAGGAATACCTCCGGAGTGCCGAATCGAAGAATCACTCTCTCCTTGAACTCTCTCAAGATGGTCTTCGCATTCGCTTTACGTATGGACACGCACTCCACCCAGCGAGTAAAGAGGTCTTGGAACACTAAGATATACTCGAGCCCGAGTTTACTTTTCACGAACGGGCCGGTTATATCTCCGGCAACTACTTGCTACGGCCCGTCGATAACTCGCTGTCCCATCAGAGCTGCTTGCGGCCTTCGCTCTGCTTTAGTCTGCTGGCACACTTGGCATTGTTTCACGTACTTCATCACCGCATGATATATCTTCGGCCAGTAGTACAACCTGGCACGCTCGTACGTTTTTACTCGACCTTGGTGCCCGGCGGTCGGATGTGTCATCGTGTGATTCGCGGAGCACTTCGCGACGATGCTCCTGGGGCACGACGAGTTTCCATGCCTCGTCGTCGGCGACCGCCGCTTCTACTATCTCATCCGCGAGAAAGTAGAATAATCGACCCCCTACCACTTTCCACCTGGGATGCGTTGAGGGGTCGCGCGTCACTTCGTCCAGCCAGTTCCGGTACCACTCATCCTTCGTACCGTCGGACCACGTGCTTGCGTACACTTCGAGGTCGTCTTCCTCTTCGTACATGCGCGGCGCGTCGGGCACGTGGTTCAGCGTGCCCTTTCGATGTTCCACATCGAAGGAGTGTCCTTGCAACTCGAGGGCCCACCTCGCCAGTCTTCCGGTGGGGCTGTGCAGGCTGTGCAGCCATCACAAGCTGCTATGGTCTGTCACCACCAAGAAGTGATATCCTTCGACGTACGGGCGAAACTTCTTGATCGCCCATATCACCGCTATCGCGCTCCGTGACACTGTAGTTGTGCACCGCTGGCGAAAGTGTTCGGCTGGCGAATTCGAGGACTTGTTCCTGTCCCTCGATTACTTGCAACAACACCGTACCGATGCCAGTGTCGCTCGCCTCTGTCTGCACAACGAACTGAACATCGAACGAGGGTCTGTCGAGAACAGGAGCCGAGGACACTAGGGCTTTTATCTTCTCGAAAGCCTCTTGCTGCGCGTCGCCCCATTCGCATCGTCGATCCTTCTTCGTTAGCGCCGTGAGCGGTTCGGCTATCGTGGCAAAGTCTTTCAAGAACTTTCGGTACCAAGATGCCATGCCCATGAAGCGGCGCAGTTGCTTCAAGTTCTTTTGTACCGGAAAGTTTGTCATCGGCTCGATCTTATCAGGATCCGGCCGGAATCCGTCCCGATTGACGAGCACACAGAGGTATTTGACTTCAGTCTTGCCAAACACATTCTTCTCACGGTTGATCGTCAACCCGGCCTCTTTAACGCGCTTCAGCACGTGCTCGAGCCATTTCAAATGCTCCTCATACGTCTCTGTCGCGATGATGATATCATCGAGGTACGAGAAGGCTTACGGCTCGAGTTCGGGGCCGATGACTTTGTCCACCAGGCGTTGAAACGTCGCTCCGGTCTGAGATTGGCTGTATGGCATTCTCGTGAACTGATACAGGCCCAATCGGGGCACTGTGAATGCCGTCAGCTCCTTCGATTCCGGCATCAGCAGAATTTGGTGATACGCTGAGCTCAGGTCGAGTGTCGAAATATATTTTGCGCTCTTCAGTTTGCGCAATATCGCGTCCATGTACGGCAGTGGGTACGCGTCTGCCTTCGAAACCGCGTTCAATTTCCGGAAATCGATGCAGAAACGGTACTTGTCGTTGCTTTTCCATATCATAACGGCGGGGCTCGACCACGCGCTCGTAGAAGGCTCGATTACCCCGGATTCGAGCATCTCGATCACTTGACGGTGAACATCCTCTTCGAGCTTCTTGGACACCGGGTAATAACGCTGCTTCACGGGGCGTGCGCTCCCCATTTCAATGTGGTGGCACGCCCACGTAGTGCGGCCGAGAGCTTGATCCTCTCCGCCGAGAGCTTGGTCCTCTTCGCCGAGAATTCGGCCTACAAGCTCTGCCATCTCCTGGGGCTGTCTATCCGAGACGTCTTCAAGGCCGATCGATGATACCTCTAGCGCCTCGACGGATGAGACCACCGCGACTTCCAAGTCTACGCGCTTATCCGCCGCGCTCACGATCAAGTGGTTGTTGATGGGGTCGTGGATCGTAACGAAGGCTCTGACAAAGTTTGCGCCTAAGTAACAATCCACTTTGTCATCCGGCAGCACCGCTACCCGAATGTCTCGCTTTACGCCAGCTACCTCGAACGGCAGCTCGACGTAGCCGGCGACCGTCGCCGTCTGTCCTCCGCCGACTTTCGCGCGGCGACCGTAGCTCGGCATTAATGGTCGCCCTAACGCGGAGGCGAGCTGTAGTCCGACCGCTCCCATTACGGTGCGTGAAGCTCCCGTATCGTAGAGGGCGCGGAGTCTGTAATTTCCGATCGCCACCAGTAGCCACCACCGCGATTCCTGCTCGTGCTCGGCTGCCGGCTCAGCCGTTATTTGCCCGGCTGCGGCGTTCGGATTTAGTGCGGGGACTTCGGCAGACGAAGCGGAAACCCCGCTTACTTCGCCTGCGGTACGTTTCCCGCGCACTTCGGGCAATTTCGGCGAATTGGAGCTACTCTTCTTTCTCCGTGCCCCTTTCTCTCCGCTCCGGTTCCGCGGCGAAGGGGTTGCAGGTGGAGGAGGGGGCGGTTGCTTCTGCTGCATTCGTTGCATCTCCTCCAGGATCACCTTCGCGAATCGCTCGATCGTTTCGTCTATCGTCGGCGTTTTCGGTGGTGGTGGAGTCGGCGGCAGCTTTGTCTCTACCGCCGCGGCCTTCACCTTAGGCGGAGCTGGTTTGCGGGGTTTGTACGCCCACTGCGCGTACACGCACGACTCCGGCGTCGGCGGAGGCTTGAAGGATTTTTCCGCGTCCACTGCAAGCTCCGCCTCCATTGCTAAATCCAGCAATGTCTCAATGTCTTCGAAGTCGCTTCGTCGAATGAGCTGCAGCAGTCGCGGCTTCATGTTCCGGTGTAGCGTCCCCAGCTTGAAGTCGAGCGTCGGCAGTGCCTCCATCTTCCGCATCATTGCTTCGAGGCACGTAACATAATCACGCACGGACTCTTCCGGTCCTTGCGTTCTCAAAGCGACCTCGTGCCTCATCCGTTGCTGTACACGGTCCGTCATGCCACACCATCGCCGTATACGGTGACAGAATTCCTCCCAGGTGATAAAGCTCGTCCTGTTGGACCGCACCCAGGTACCGGCTACGCCGACGAATAGTTCTGGAAGGTCACTCAGTATTTCCCCTTCTGTAAGCTTGACGAGTTCCCAATTTTCCTCGACTCGCTCGAGGAAGGTGTCGATGCTTTCGCCAGGATCGCCGGCGAACTTGAATCCCCATCGGCGTACTACTTGGCCGACATCTCGAAGTCCGCCGCCTGTCGTGCGGTTCGATTCTTCGAACGGTCCTGGCATCGACCTTCCTCTTGGTTCGCGCCTTATCTCAGAGTCAGTCGATTCAACTGGCTGGCTCTGTGATCCACCCCCCCCCCCAGCGCCGCCGAATCCGGTTCGGCGCGACAGCGGGGTAATAGGTGGCGGCGGCCTCTTATCCGCCGGAGACTGTCGAGGCCTCGAATGGGCAGCCGTATTGGGGTCGGCAGCCCCCGTCCGCCGATGTCTAGCCGAAAGGACAGGCCTCTCATCTGCATCTCATCTCGCGGATTTTCCCGATTTTGGCCGGCCGGCATGATGTCGTTGAAGGTTACTCGTCGCATCACCTTGGCGCTCTCTCGCCGAGTGCTGTTTGCGTTCGGCTGGTGAGTTTGACTGGTCGCCATGATTCACGTCGATTATTCGATCTGCTGAAGTTTCTTATCGACCGCGGCCATGTATACTACGCAGTCGGTTGGCACCTGCAGCGTCGTGCCATCTGCCATCAACATCTCGAACATTGCCGGCCTGTTATCGGCCGAGGCTTGCTCGCCCTTTTACGCCTCATTGTTGGTGGTGTCACCCTGGCACGTCGTTTCCTCTTCGCTGTCGACCGTGGTTGCGTGAGCTGCCCATTCGCGACTGCGCTCGAGGTTTTTCTGGACCACCTCGTCCGTTTTTAATACCTCGAGCGGATGCGGCTCGTCCGACTTGGAGTTTGCCCACGATATGTCGTGTTCCGAGCCGGACGTTCGATCCAGGAACGTGCGGCGGGCATTTGCGCGTTCGACCCACGCGGAATGCTCGTCAGCGGCGGCTACGCCTTCAAAATCCTCTGGATCGTAGTCGCCTGCCAGCCACTTAATGATGTGCTCTAGCTTCAGGAACGTTCCGCCGCTTCTCTTCAGTCCGAGCTCTTGCGTGTAGCGCAGTGTCTCGTCCTCGGTGAGGCATCTGCACCAATTATTGATGGCTTTGGCTGCAGACTCTCCCATCGTTGCGTTCGTTTACAATTAAATCTCTCCCGGAGTATACCTGTGCGCGGCTAGACGAGTACGTTCGCGTATCGAATGGGCGCACCAAAAATACAATACAAAAAGAAATATACAAATTAATTTTTCTCCTATCAGGTATACTCCGATCAAGTGCGTGTGTGTGTATATTCTGGTTCGACTCTCAGTTGTGGCTCACACTCTCTCTACCACCGGTGAGAGACGATGAACCGCTTCCTTCTGTCGCCTTTATTCTCTTCGGCAAAAACCGCCGAAAAGGAATTAAAAAAAAAAACGAAAAACCGCTGAAGCGCAAAAAAAAGAAATAAAAAAGGCAAAAAAAAAAAATTTTTAACTGTAGAAATGAAAATATTTTTAACCGAGAAAAGAAAGAAAAGGAGAGGTTGTTTTTTTTCAAATCCTGTTTATCGGTTCTCTATCTCGTTAATTACTCCCTTAATTCGATAGTTATTCTACTAACTAATGCGACAAAAGAAAGGGAAAGTGAAAGTTAAATTCTCGTCGAACGGTCAATATTTACTTTACTCTCAGCTCTCATGTGCTGATCTTTCCCGGAGCAAGACAATGTTTATTATTCACACACACACACGCTTACACTCGTAGTTATCGCGCGGTCGCGATATTTTCGTAGGCGGCAAATCGCGAGTATTCGCACCACCCGATTCTACAATCCGTAGAAAAAACCCTGATTTGATTTAACCTAATTTCAAATTTTACGTTTTATTCTCGATTTTCCAAAAACAAGAGAAACGAAAAAGAAAAAAAAGATTGTTTTTCCACTCTAATCCAATTTCCCGCACGCTCATCGGTGGCAGGTAATCGTGTTTCCACACGTTAAGGGCGCCAGTCGTAACGGGGTAAGTTTGGCGCGATTATTCGCTTTCTCTAAGCGGAATTGCCGATGAACGGTGCAGCAAAGAAATGGAACGCGAGCACTGGCTCGTGCCAACCCTCGGCGAAATCTCCTCGTCCTTGCCTGCGCGCCATCGCTCGCCGTCGGCTGCCTTCGTCGGCAGCCGTACCTGCCGGCGTTACAACGCGCGACTTCATTGTCGCGCTTTCTCTCTTTCGCGCGTACTTCCTCGGCTGCGCAGTATTGCGCGAGTACCGCGTACTCGCGCCCGCGAAGGCCGGTGGTATTCTATACCGCCGCGCCACCGACTAAGAAAAGGGATCGGGATATTAAATCACTCGCGTACGCGTTCTTAAAACAAGGATTTTACCTTTATTGCCCCTCGGGCAGAAGAACTGTGATACACGCGGCGCGTATGAGCTACACGCGCCGATACGAGTGGTGTGCCCGCGCACGCGGAACGCGAGTACACGCGACCGTGCACACGCACACGCAAAGGCGGCTCGCACCGACGTCGGCTGGTCGCCGCGCGCGACCGACCCACACGCGCGCGTCGGTGAGCCTTGCTCGCTTGCCCGAGTCTCGCTCTCCGGACGCTCGTCGTCCACGGGGAGAGCGCGCGCGCGTCTCTGGCCAGGACCTACCTTGCGGTTACGCGCGTAGCCGTCGGCGTCTCTCTCTCTCTCTTGCCGCTGGCTTGGCTGCCGGAGGGTCCTCTGCCGCTGCGCAGGCTGGAACCGGCGTCTCTCGCTCTCTCTCTCTCTCTCTCCTTCACGGGCAGTCCGGCTGCCGCAGGGGATCGGCCGCGATGCTGACGTCTCTCTCTCTCTCCCTCTCACTCGACTCTGCGATCCTGCGCCTCTTCTGCACTCGCGTGCACTTTACCAGCGCACTCTCGCCCTGCAGTCGGGACGCTTCCGCTCTCTCTCTCACTCTCTCGGCACTACTCCTGGTGAAGCGCGTCTCGAGGCAGGCCATGGCTCGCGGCAATGGCCGAAACGATACTAATCGCCTGCTGCTTCGTCGGCACGCGCAAGCATCTCTCGGCCTTGTCCTTCGCGCAAGGTTGAGAGATGTTTACTTTTCGGGTATCCGTGCGTGCCGACGCGGTGTGCCGAGACTCGCCTTCTGTCTCGTCCGCGCACACCGATACACGCATACCCGCGCACGTACACGCGCAGGCCGTTACAATCTTCTTATATATGTATATATTTCATTTATCTTAATTGATGTTTTTATTTTTTATTATGTTTAAACAATAAGAATGTTGATTAATTAAAATTATAAATCAGTATACTTTCTACTATGGCGTAGGCTTGTGAGGTCATCGATCCCGATACGGGACAATTTCTTATCTATTGTTTAGTAACATTAACTGATGAGAATTTTTCCATCGGACCCATGAGTCCCTTAGGAGGAGCCCGAGCGGGCTCGTAACGTTGGGCAATTGGGCAATTTGGTGGTGGGGGTAGTCAGATAGTCCTTTCCTAATAAAGTTTTTTTTTTTCCAGGTTTTAATTATGTTTTTATTTCAGATTCTGCGGGGGAGATTATAAACAAGGGCAATCTGACTGCCGTAAATATTAATTATTTTATTTTACTTTATAAGACTGTAAGACCGATAGAAAAATTCTCATCGGTTGATAGTAAGTTGCAGTCGACATAAGTAATATTTTTAATGATTTAGTAACATTAATTTAAATATCTTAATCGATGATTTATTAATTGCTTTGTAAAAAATTTTTATGTTTTTTCATGTAGTTAAGATATCTTAATTGCTTGTTTATATAAACAATCAATAAAGACACATTAATTACTATATTGATGAACACCAATAACAATAAGAGGGGACCACATCACTGCCCCCCCCCCCCCCCCCGAGAACGCAGTTCTACTATAGAGAGGGACGAAAATGTGTCACCGATTCCCGTACGGAACCTCTCTGTTTATATTTACAGCTATTATGATATCTTAATTGCTTCTTTATTGCTTGTTTATGTAAACAAACCATAACAACAGGCTATTAAGATATCTTAATTACAGTTTATGTAAACAAAGATAAGATAGCTCGGGTGGGGCACGCTGATATAATTTGTTTTGTCTCTCCATAGTAGAACGTATACTACTGGTGTAGACATGGTCATTTTCATATAAATATTCATATATATTTAAGGATCAGATAAAATGAATAAACAGGTTGCTTCTACATATTAAATACTGATCCATGTTGAATGTATTACTCTGTTTTTAAATAGAAAGTGCAAACCCGCATGAAAATATCATATGAGATCTCATATGAGATCTCATGAGATCCCATAATATATAAAATTGCAGATGACATCACATATATGATATCTGATATGAGATCTGATGTCTGAAATACTCATATGAAATCTCGTATGATATTTACACGCGAGAAAAGGATAAAAAATATGTGGTTTATAAAATAGTAAGTAAAATCTAATAAGGCACTTTTAAGTAGACTATAAATTTATATGCATTCTTTATCTCATTCCCGCTTAAAAAAGACGGACACAAGTATAAATATTTTGGGTAATGCAAGTAAATCATGAGATTTTGCACATGTAGGGATATTATATTTAAACGGTATCAATTAAAAATTAGAGTCAATGTATTATTTATAGTGGACTTATAGGTCACATTTCCAAAGCCCACCGGTAAACTGCAAACCGTCGGGCCCGCCAAGTATGTATGGGAGATTGGAGGACCACCCCTGCTAGAGCAGCTCTATAGACTTCTATTTTCCTCCCAAGATGCGTATTATTATAGAAATTTCAAAATTGAGAAAGAATAATGAAAAGTGGTGATGTGGTGGTAACTATGTAATTTTTGCTTCCTCCTAGAGGAAGCTTTGTGATAGTAATTTTTTGAGTTGTTGTAAAAACATGTTATAAGTGTTATTAGAGGTGTTAGGAACTAAAATACATGATTTTTGAAAAATGTCTGTGTGGATGTATGTGTGTGTGTATGTGTGTATGTGTGTGTATATAGCTGGATCTCAGCTTCTACTCGATCGATTTTAATCAGACAAGTCTCATTTTTTTTGTTTTTTTTTTTGTGTGATGGCGGGTCAAAAATCGGTTTTCGATTGGGCTGATTCGTTTTTGTTTTATTTCGAATTTTCGATTTTCTCAAAATTTATTTTTGATTTTTTATTTAATGATCGGATTTAAATTTTTGAATCGGATGGATAGCATTAGAAAGAGCGTAAAAAAATCTATAATTTAAAAAAAAAAATTCTTTAGCTATCACGGTTTTCTTGTTATTGATAATATGTTTTTTTTTTTAAAGCCTGTAACTCACAAACTGAATGGTCCATTTTTTTGAGAAAAATCACGATAATGCACAATATAAATAGCTATAATCTGTAAAAATTTGAATCCATTTCTTTGGTTAGTTTTTGAGAAAAAATTTGAAAAATGAAAAAAACGCTTTCTTTATACCCGAAGTTTACGGAAGTAAAATTGACTTAATCGCTTCAAAATTCCTTGTAGAGGTAGATTTTGTATAGTTCTCGGTCGAGTTCTTTGGGCAAAATATTTGGTCTAAAAATTTCAGATATTTGAGGTTACAACTTTTTTAATCTTTTTTTCAAATCGTAATTTCTAGAGAACGGCTCTATGTATCTGGATCGGATGGGTAGCATTCAAAAAATATTTATAATACCTATATTTAAAAAAAAAATTTTATTCCTAGCTTGTAGCGGTTCGTTTGCTATTAACAAAAACAAAAACCTGCTTTTTTAAAAAAAGGTTATAAATTCCTAATCCTATCACTTATCTTAAAAAATAATGGATTAGTTATGATATCAATTTATTCGTGATTTGATTGGTGGGAGTAATGGGTTGCTAGGTTAAAAAAAAAAGTGGTGCAGTTTTGATAAAATTACAGCGTGCTAAGCGCGCTTAGAGATTCTAACATATAAAACCTTGTTTTCAGAAAAAATAAACGCATAAATTAATTTTCGTAATACTATGCGTAAAGTAAGCGAATATATTTATGATTTACGGGCATAAAGTTGAAATTTACGCTTAGTTGGAGTTAATTAAAAATATTAAAATATTTATTTACGTTACATATATTTATAAGCGTAAAATTAAATTTTTCATCAGCAACCCATACACATATTCGCGTTTTACTTTATGTTTAGGTCTAATATAACGAAAAATAATGCTCGCAAAACGAGGGTAAAGCGGACGTAAAGTTCAACTTTACGCTCTTGTAACAAAAACTAATATTAATCTCAAAATACAAAAACTTTATATTTTCTTTAAAAAAAACGCGCTATGATATCTACCGCTAGGTGGTGTGAAAATGATATCAAAACAATAAATAGATGATAATAACGTATATTTTCCATGCGTATGTTTCTAAGCCGAAGGCGATGACGAACGATGAGCGTTGAATTTTTGATTAATAAATGGAAAATAAATGGAAAATTCTCAAAGACAAATAAATTTTTTTAACTTTGAAAATTTTTGAATCAAAGCTATAACAAAATTTTCTGCTTTTTTTTTTTAATAAAAACACAAGTTTTTTTTAAATAACTTTTTTATCAAAAGAAATAAAGGTAATCTCTTGAAAATTTAACTAAATAATAATATATTGTAATAAATAATTGTAATAATTGGTTAAAATTTCAAATTGATCAAATATTCTCTGAGATATCATTTCAGAGATATCAAATCAGTATTAAAAAACAATAAAAAAAAATTTTTTATCTCGAATATCTGGTCGTGGTGATCATTTTTTTTTTTGTGGGCAATGATTTTTTTTTTGTAAAATATAAAATTGTATAATAATAATTGCTTTTTAATGATAAAAAATAGAAAGAGTCAAAATAGAAAGTCACAAACCATTTAACATAGTCTCATCGTACAAAATAAAGTATTAAATTTTAAATATTGGAATTAAAAATAAATTAAAGGAATCAGTAAATTAAGTTTGAGGAAGCTACGTGCCAATGAATTGGCAGCGGTTTTTTATATAGGATTTGACTTTTCGTAAATATCAGAAAAAATTCTTATGAATTTTAGAAATAAAACACGGGCGTACAGTGCGTAGGTTCTATAAAGTTTTGTAGGAGTATTATGGGAGCTATTGTGCCTGTTAGGCGTTAAGTTTTATACCCGCTGGATGAATTTTTTTGAAGTTACAACGAGGGCGTAAAATGTAATTTTAAACGCAAGGTACTAAAAGGTCTATTATGTCAGTCAAGTTAACTTATGCGTACTGGACTACAATAAATTGATTTCAGTACTTTCTTATGTTTAATTTGTATAGAAGAATGAATAAAGGCTATAGCGGGATAAGATGATCAAAATTGCACTCACCTGGATTTTTTTTTGGGATTGACCATTCGAAAGTACATTATTGAAAACCTCTCTAGCCAAATTTTCAGCTCCCGAGGTGATGAATTGAGTCTCCTAACCTAAAAAACGTATTTTTAAGAAAAAATTTTTTTCCGCTCGACCCTTTCTTTAAAATAAATCTGAAAAAATTCACGGACGTGTGTTTTTGAGCAAGAGAACAGCCTGATTTTTTTCAGATTTAAAAAAAAAAATTGAGCTCAGGAAAAATTTTTTAATTTTTCAATGATTTTTTAGGTTATGTAGGTAATTTTTGGCTAACTTGTAAATAATAATTTTTTGTGTATTTTTCCCGTTCTTTCAAATGGCGGTGTCCGAATTTGCGTTTTCGAGCCGGAACATACTCAAAATTCGAAAAAACCGATTTTTTAAGCATTTTTTCCACGTTTTTGGCACATAACCTCAAAACCAATAGCTAAATAAGTGTTTATGAACAATTTTTTTTTCAATTTCTTTTTATATCTTCGAATTCCAATGTCAGAACTACCATTTTTGCATCAAATAATGCTATAAAATCAAATTATAAACATTTTTTTCGTGTTTTTACCATGTTTTTGGAACATAACCTCAAAGAAGATCGTTCAATACGTGTTAGGGCATACAAAAATATTCTAAAAATTTTTAAAATCGGGTATTACTTCGTCGGTAGCTACAAAGGGCTTGATATAGCCTTTTAATTAATTATTTTTATTCAAATTCATTTGTAGATAAATAAAAATGAGTAAATATTTCTAATAGAAATTAATTATTATAAATATGTTATCAATATTTTTGTGCTTTTATTAATACAATAAAATAAGTATGTACCATTTCATATTTGACCTTTATTCTTGCGAGTATTATTTTTAGAAGTTCTATTTGACAAAATTACATGAGTAATAATTTTTAATATTGAATTATAATAATATTTTTAATCCTCGTCACTATCTTCGTCTATTACAGGACCAATATCTGAAGTAGTAAATAATTCGAAAAGAACTTTCGCTGATCTAATAATTTTTGACTTATATCTTGCATTACTGAGATAATATATGACTGCAGCAATGTGAGAACAGGATCCTACAGTTCGTAATCCATTGGCACAGTCACGCGCATGGCGTAGGATACCGCTGTATCCAATTGAGTTAGGTTTGTATTCGATGTAGCATTTGTAAGTCTTACTGTTAATATGCCTGGACCTTATTAATACTTTAATGATATTTGGTTTGATCTTAATATATTCCAAATTGATATTGTTACTATCATCCATTAACTCAGCCAAATAACATACGGCTTGACCTAATTGATAGGTACCTGAAAAAAATATTTTGAGATCTCTTTCAGTCATCTCCGGGAAGTCAATGATTTCTTGGGATGTTAGCTTGATCGTAGTAGTGGGCCGTCTAGACCATCTGGTTGTCTCAGCTTCTAATGCTAAAGTATTTTCACTTTGATTAGAATTTAACATTCTTTCGATGATTATACCTTGTAAGCCACCGTCATCTTTATCGCTATTCAAACGCTTACCAAAAAGGTTATTGAACATGCACTTCTACAATATGCACCGGCTTTTAGGAAAAGTTTATTATCTAATTGCTGGTGAAGAAGCTTATACTTTTTACCAAGAATACCATGAACATCCTCTACAACCCATCTCAATTTCGTAACATAACGAGATTCATTCGATTCAGTAGTACTCAAGTTGGGTCTATTTCCCTTTAAGGCAGGCATGAGAATCTTAAAGCCAAGACTTTTTAAATAAGGTATCACATACCTAAAACCTCTATCTACAACGCAAACATCACCTTCTCTCATGATAGTTCTTATACCATCTGGACCATCCATTACTTTCTTCATGATACTTGCATCGTTTTCTGTGGCTAAAAACGGACCAGGGACATCAACAACAAATCCGTCTGTGGTGCAAATAGTGAATGGCTTGACCAAAGGATATTTCTTCTGACCTGAATATGACTTTCTTTGGGATTCATTATTTTTACTTTTTTGGTGACGTAAGTAAGTTCCATCAAAAACCAAAACAAGCTCGTTCTCTAATTTAAACAGTTTTTTTGCATAAATGGAAGTGTGATCACGTATGAGATCCTCCCTTTTAATACTTTTTACTCCAAAATATTTCGGTAGGACATCTTTTTCAAATGAATTAATTACTGATTCACAGAAATCTGAAACTTTTATTTCGTTTTCTATTGCGAAAATAGACGAAATAAAATTATTCGACGATCCAGTCCGTAATTTAAATAAACATATAACCAGGGCTTGTGTAACGTCTCTAGAATCCGATGATCTCATGGAAACTAATAATTTTCTCAGCTCTTGCAATTGATCAGTCGAAAGACTAGTAAAAGAGAATAATTGTTTTTCGCTAAGCTCTGATGATTTTATTTTATCTA
Organism: Torymus aiolomorphi; assembly: GCA_036365515.1. NCBI lineage: Eukaryota > Metazoa > Arthropoda > Insecta > Hymenoptera > Torymidae > Torymus > Torymus aiolomorphi. The sequence goes on along the minus strand of CM070876.1, from coordinate 101,042,331 downwards.
AAAATGTTTCCGAGACTAAATCTGAAATTTTTTTTTAAAATAAACATATTTCATCTGCAGTTAAAAAACTCGTGTAACTGTACATCTTTATTAGTTTCAGGTCATCATCAAAAAATCGTTTTTTTTATTAAATGCTCGGTACAAACTCGATTGCCATTTGGAATAAAGATTTGCATTGAAACATTGCAGCCTTGCAGTCAATCGTACACATGTCAAGTTATTTTTGTTTCTACAAACGCAACATTCTGTATGAGAAATCATAGTTCTTTTGAGGGGCAACTCGGTGGAAGGTTTTTTTTCTACAGTTGGTTTTAATACTACCTCAACAACGCTCCCTGAACTCTGAGAGCTGGGTATTTCCGAGCTTGACTGCGAACTCATTGGCTGACTTTGATCACTGGTTGAAGGTTCTACTTTTCGTGTCCCAAAAAAAAAGTCTTCTACATTTATCGCAAAGTTTAAACCCAATGTCAACATTATCTACATTTAACTGCTCACAAACTGCTTCGACTTCACTAGCTGAATTAATGATCTTAATCTGAGCTGATATTTTACTGAGATTTCGCTTGAAGCAGTTGCAACATTGATCAGTATCATCAAATTCATCCATGTTCGATGTAAAAACTAAAATGGAGAATATTTAAGATATATTATGCGATCATGAATATAATTGCAAAAAAATATCGGTGATCTTTAAACAGTTACTTGTGTAATAATCAATCTTTTTTAAAGCTAAGCCATTATGTAATTATCACAAAATTAATGAATTTGATTATTATTTTATATTAAAATGATTTTTTTCACCAAGAAATATAATGCACTTAAAACTATTTTGATAATAATTAATGAATGGTAAAAAATTAAATATTTCTTGAAATGTGGACTGTATTCTGTTTTTTGTTAGGTATTGTCGGAAATTGAGATGACGATCTATTCTAATTGACTCGAAAGTACAAGTATAGACATAAATAATTTAAGCAAAACGAAACCTTTATAAAGAGAGGGTTCTCTATTAAGAGAGAGCTTTTAAATACACTTCTTTTAACGTACACCTTTGTAAGACTGAGATTATCTATATATAAATAATTTTTTGGCAACTTGCTTGCGGAAAGCTAAGCAGCATCTAGTGATTACGATCCCATACAATCACTAAAAAAAAGAGATATGTTCTTAATTATTTATAATATTGTTTAAAACCTGGACCATCATTATTATCAATTTCCTTTAATATTAACTACTATTAAAATACTATTACAATACTAATAACATGTCGTGAAATTATATAGTGCAATATTTCATTATATGTAGGCTAGGCTTAAAACTGTGCATGACAATGATTGATAGCAAGTTCTTATAAATAAAATATATGTTTTCAATGAAAAGATTTGATCTTTTTTTATTAGTTAATAAAAAATTCATTGGATTTGCAACATATTCCAAGAAACTAAAAGTTAATTAAATCTATACAATATTGTACTTAAGGTATGTGATACCCACACTATTACTCAATTCTGGGTTCCTGTTTTTCTCCTTCAATTTTAAACTTTTTGAAGAAACTCTTTGACAAGTTTTAAGTTTAATAAAGAACTATAACGTATCAAAGAGCTTTTTCCTTAAAATTAAAAATTGAATGAGAAAAATGGGAACCCAATTTTGAGTAATAGCGTGGGTATCGCATCACCTTAATCATCAATTAAGTTACCAAATATGTTGCAAAATGGGTGCATTTCTCAATTGAATAAAAACCTCTACTCATTGGAAAAACCCATTTTATTTATGAGAAGATGATATTAAATATAGTGATACGAATTCTTAAATCCCACATCTAATATTTTTAAAAACTTTCCAGACAAAGAAGCTCGATTTATGACTGCATTACACAATGTTATTTCACAACGCATTAAAAAAAATTAGTAAACTGTTCAAGATTTGTTTAGGTTATACAACATGGTAAATGAGATAAAATTAAAAAAAAAATTTGATCGTTTTACCTAGAAAGCATTAAAAGTTTACAGAAATGAAATATTTAATAAACTCGATGCTAGTAGATTTCATATATTTTGATAATCACCAATTTCTATCTATAGTATGTTCGTGTACTTATCAAATTCCATTTTGCAATAAACAGTGGTTTACAGAGTGGTTTTCCAAAACATACTTTAAAAATGTATGACCTGGCAATTAAATATTTAGTTTGTGTAATGGTGCAAAATAACCGATACTTCCCTTTGATAACATTAAATAAGAAAAAAAAAGAATAGTAATATTCTTCATACATATATCCGGAAAAAACTTACAACATACAAAACAGATGCAAAAACTAGCTGGCTTTGCAACAAAAGTTGTATGTAAATATTTGAGAAAAAATTAATAAGTTTTCGACTATCGTTTTAAATAGACTTGCAACTAGCAAGAAATTGGGATGTACTTTTTTAGTAGCAAGTATTTAAAAAAGTATTGTTCTTCATTTTAGATAAACAATATACTCAATCAAACTCATTTCAATAGGCCCGTTACACTCAAAAAAATATAAGGACCAGATACGGAAATACCATGGATTAGTATATCTATATATATGAGGAACAGTGCTTATTCCCGCTGTTCCTCGAATATATAGATATACTAACCCATGTTATTTCTGTTCGTTTCACAAGTGAACAGACCATTCCGGTCGTTTCTCCTGTCTAATTAACAAAATAAATTAGTTAAAATAGACAGTTTGAGTTAAATAGAATGAAGAAAAGTAACATTTTTTAATTTTATTTTATTATATTTTAACACAATTTGTCTATTTCAACTCTTTTTTTTATAACTAGACAGCAGAATCGACCGAAATAGTCGGTTCACTAGCGAAACGACCAATAAAAAAAACGTACCCCACATGTTGATATTCAATTACTGAACTATTTCAATCGTTTGTTACTTTAAAGTATATTTTTATTATTATAATTATGCAGATCAGTAGTTGAAGTACAGATGAATATATACTCCATGCGGTACTTGACTATCTGCATATCAACTCATAATAATTAATATTGATGCATAGATACAAATACATACATATGTTCATATGTTTCACGAATAATTCTGTAATATGCAGTTTCCCTGCGCCTGAAAAAGGCTATATCAGGCCTTTTGTAGCTACCGGAGAAGTAATACTCAATTCTAAAAAATTTTTTTCATTAAAAAAATTTTTAGAATATTTTTGTATGTCCTAACACGTATTGAACGATCTTCTTTGAGGTTATGTTGCAAAAACATGGTAAAAAACACGAAAAAAATGTTTATAATTTAATTTTATAGCATTATTTGATGCAAAAATAGTAGTTCTGACAGTGGAATTTGAAGATATAGAACTAAATAGAAAAAAAAATCGTTTTTTAGGTTAGGAGACTCAAATCATCACCTAGGGAGCTGAAAATTTGGCTAGAGAGGTTTTTAATAATGTACTTTCGAATGGTCAATCCCAAAAAAAATCCAAGTGAGGGCAATTTTGACCATCTTATCCCGCTATAGCCTTTGAATACATTTCTGAGAACAGTCATACAGTTCTTTCGGAGGTTTGCTTGCATTACTTCACTATCGGTAATTGATTTCACAACTTTCGCTTGTTTGATTTACAATGAACAATTTGTATGTACTTACAAAATATTATAAAATTGAAATAATTTTTGCCCACACGGACGTAAAGTGCGTAGGTTCTATAAAGGTTTGTAGGAGTACGGGAGCTGTTACGCCTCTTGGGCGATAAGTAATACTTTATGCCCGCTGGCTGAATATGTTTGAGTAGGTACGAAAAGTTGTATTATGTCAGTCAAGTTAACTTATGGGTACTTGACTACAATAAATTGATTTTAGAACTTTCTTGTGTTTAATTTGTGTAGAAAGATGCAGAAATTTGAATAAATTTCTGAGAACAGTCATACAGTAGTTTCCGAGAGTTGTTTGCATTATTTGACTATCCGATAATTGATTTCACAACTTTCGTTTGTCTGATTTGCAGTGAACAATTTGAATGTACTTACTTACGTAGAATTTGTTCAGCATACAATGACTCAAAGAAGTAAAAGATTTTCACTGGTATTTATTTGATTTCTTTTACAAAATCATAAATATTATTATTTTATAGGTAGATATTATACAGAAAAAACGTCTATACTTGCCTTATTTTATACTTTCGTAGGAAGTTTTATATCAACAATATTATTATTTGTACAGTCATGAAAACAATTATTACCACTTGTGAAGAGTACTTATTGAATAGACGAGACTAGAAGAACTAAAAGGACTAGACAAATTATATTGTAAAAACGTACATCATGCTCAAGTATTTTATATCAAAAAGTTATATCCATACAAGAATGTCAAGAAAGCATTTATTCTTAGTGATTCTTAGTTCATAAATTTGTTGTGATTTTAATTTACAAGACTATGTGTGGGTTATTAATTTAAGTAGTTTCAATCAATAATAATTTCAAGATGGTATATATACTATAAAAGAATATCGAGAAAGATTTTTTCTCACAATGATTCTTAGTTTATAAACTTTTGTTTTCAATTTTATAAGATGTGTAGCAAGTGAGAATTTCAACAATTCCAAGTATTGAGAATCTCTCTATCTCTCCCTCGCCCTCTCCCCCATCTCTCCCCCTCTCCCTCTCCCTCTCTCTCAACATCCGTCAAACTGAGTACCAAAAACTTTAATGAGAGCTTAAATATTTTTTTTTTACAAACAACACGTTTTTTAAAAGATAATCTTTTATACTTAAAAAATTATCTTGTACAAAGTCACCACTATTGTACAAATTCTTTATGAAATCCTCAAAATATCGTATAATGATATTTATATATATATATATATATATATATATATATATATATATATATATATATACAAGGTGTCCCATTTTAATCGCCCCAGGCAAATATCTTGAAAAGTATGGGAGATGGAAAAAAACTATAAATACAAAAGTTGTAGGGTGCAAAGGGGGTCAGCTAATGGTAACAACGACTGTGACCTTGAACTCTATTTTCAAGGTTATTTCAAGGTCAAAGTGATTTTTTTGAATGAGGACCCCTACTTTCGACCCCGGAAATCGAAAGAGCAGAAAATTTTACGTTCAGAATGGTCTGATATGTTGGGGTTTCAAGGTCAACCAGCTAATTTAATGAGGTCGACCTGGGAATACCTCTAGGAATGACAAAATTGACCTTGACGTTCAAGGTCATTTTAAGGTAAGTTGATTTTATAAAATGGAACCCCTTATTTTTGACCCCGGAAACGGAAAGAGCGGAAGAATTTACGTCCGAATATGACCTTGACCTCGACCTTGACTTTAACCGTGATCTGGAAGGTTATTTTAAGGTCAAGTCGATTTTTTTAAAATCCCCTTATTTTTGACCTCGGAAATGGAAAGAGAAGAAAATTTTACGTTCAGATATGTACCGTCATATGGTGTCAAAGTTGGCCCTCTGGGGTCAATTAAGGGTAATAATAAATAAATTAATTTTTTTGAAGTGAATTTCACTGTTTTTATGAGTTACTTAGGAATCTAAAAGTATTTTTTCTCCCTCAAATGAATCGAAAATTAGAAAGACTACCCTCGACATTAGCATTACCCAATGTGCACCGCGTGGAGGTTGCCGAAAGGATTTCGCACATCATTGGCCCTGAGAAGGGCCGATTGATTAACGGACTGTCATTTGAAGATCTAAGGCAGCAAATGCTCGATCAAGTGTCCGTTCTCTCTGAAACACATTTGCATCCTTCTTCGGAAGCTTGCTTGAACATTCCTCAATGTTTCCACTGAAATGAATTGGAAAGCTTCCATAATTCTTCCTCTCATGTTCTCTAAGGTTGTTGGAGCATGTGCAAAAACTTTGCCTTTAACTACTCCCCACAAAAAAAAGTCAAGAGGTGTGAGGTCTGGGGATCTAGGCGGCCACTCGTGTACTTGGCTGCCGATGCCAATCCAACGATTACGATACATATCATTGAGAAAATTCTTGACTGATCGAACGCGATGTGCAGGAGCTCCATCTTGATGAAACCACATATCCCGCCGTAAGATAAGTGGGATATCTTCTAATAGAGGAGGTAGCTGGTTTGGAAAATATCCAAATACAATTGTCCATTCAAATTTTGATTGTAAAAGATAGGTCCCAGCACATGATCTCCAATTATACCTGCCCACACGTTTATTGACCAACGTCTCTGGATTCGATGATCTCGTTGCCAATGAGGATTTTGTTCAACGTAATAGTGGGCATTATGAAGATTGACACCACCCATATCATCAAATTTTGCTTCATCTGAGAATAGCACTCGATCAAAAAAGAAAGGGTCCCTACGTATCTGATTATTTGCCCATTGACAAAAATTTAAATGCCGTGCATAATCTCCATCCTCTAGTGCTTGTGTAAGGCAAACGTGGTAGGGGTGAAATTTAGATGTTTTCAACAGGCGATTTACTGTTGATTTGGGAACACCATGCATTCGTTGCAAATCTCGTGTTGAAATGTGGGGATTTTCAGCAATAATAGCTCGCACACCCAGCGCAATGTGCTGTTTCGTTCCAGTTTTGCGCCTCTTACGAACGATGGAGCCTTGTGCAGCTCGCGTTAATAATCTTTTGATGGCTTTCCTATCTGGGTGACGGGCATTGGGATATTTCTCGGCATAGCGTCTTTCTGCAGCCCTATAATTATCATGACATTCACCAACAACTTTTATCATATTCACAATCTCCTGGGGCGTGTAATCAGCCATCTCAAAAAGGAATATGGTACCACAAAAGAAATTTGGTTTTCCACTTCAATTGTACGTATAAAAAGAAATTAAGAAGGCAATTTTCGGAAATGAGCGAAAAAGTTATTTATTCTAATAAACACATGAAATCATTACCGTATGCTATTCAATAATAAGAAATCAAAAGGTTTTCTTTATTTGTACTGTGCACAGTGACACCACTAAAAATAACTAACTCTACCTATTTTCAAGTGCAGTATTGTTATTACTCTTTAAAAAAAATGAAAATATTCCCAAATTGACCAAACTAAAGAATTCGAATATTTATAATTGACTCATAACAAAACCATTAAATCATCGCCTCATAACTACCTTAAAGTAATCGGTCACTCGTACTTAAAAAATATTATTTGACGTAGCCGTACATTTCAATGGTGCCAACCTAACCAAGAAAGAACAAGAAGAAAAGTACCTTTTCATACCGAAAATTAATCCCAAAAATCCTTCAGAGTGACGCTGACAAAAGTAAGAACACATCAGATTAAAAAAATTAATTTGACCCCAATTGACCTCAAGCACGATTTGACCCTTAATTGACCCCAGAGGGACAACTTTGACACCATATGACGGTACATATCTGAACGTAAAATTTTCTTTTCTTTCCATTTCCGAGGTCAAAAATAAGGGGATTTTAAAAAAATCGACTTGACCTTAAATTAACCTTCCAGATCACGGTTAAAGTCAAGGTCGAGGTCAAGGTCATATTCGGACGGCAAATTCTTCCGCTCTTTCCATTTCCAGGGTCAAAAATAAGGGGTTCTATTTTATAAAATCAACTTACCTTAAAATGACCTTGAACGTCAAGGTCAATTTTGTCCTTCCTAGAGGTATTCCCAGGTCGACCTCATTAAATTAGCTGGCTGACCTTGAAACCCCAACATATCAGACCTTTCTGAACGTAAAATTTTCTGATCTTTCCATTTCCGGGGTCGAAAGTAGGGATTCTCATTTAAAAAAATCACTTTGACCTTGAAATAACCTTGAAAATAGAGTTCAAGGTCAAAGTCGTTGTTACCATTAGCTGACCCCCTTTACACCCTACAACTTTTGTTTTTAAAGTTTTTTTCCATCTCTCATACTTTTCAAGATATTTGCCTGGGGCGATTAAAATGGGACACCTTGTATATATATATTGTAACGGTGTACTAACGATTTATCCATGGTACAGCGTCACGATGAATTCTCTCCAACAATAATTACGGCTATTAAAATTTATTATCATGCAATGGTACATATATTTCTTCAAGTTAATGAGTGAGCGCAAGGGAGATGGAAAACGTTAAGGATCTTTAAATGATCACTCACGACAATTAATAGAAACACTTTGATATTTATTTAATAGAAATCGGTAAAGTTAAATAGAAAAGTAATTAATAAAATGTCAATTATAAGTGTAGTGTTGAGCGCCAGCTGGGTCATTTTCCAGCAATCTAACTAATCCTAATGTACAAAGAAAACTAACAACACGACGCAATGACTAGCGGTTTCGAGAGAATGGGACAAGGGACGCGAATTCAAGCGCTACGTTCGCGAGTACAATTTTAGGGGCGGTTTCGGTAGTTTCGATAAAGACGGTAATGCGACACGATAACAACGCGCAAAGCTACTAGTTCATCCAGCTCGAGGTGACGTCTAGAGCTGGTGCGCACGATGCGAGAGAGAGTCCGGAGTACGATACGGACGCGGCCTATACCACTTACCAGCTCGAGGCTGGGTGAGAGCGCAAGAAGTCCGCGCGTCGACGAGAGGCTGCAGGTGTTGAGCCCGGTGGTGATTGGCGTCGTCCTTTCCGTCACTGGTTGTCGAGAGGCTGGAGCGTTGACCGGGTGAGGATCTCGGAGAGTGTTGGTGCGTGCCGTAGGCGACTGTCCCGGACACTGCTTCTGACACAAGCACTCTTATGTGTGAACAATACAAGCGTGGCGACAATAAAACAATGGCAAAGACTAGCGGTGCGTGCTACGGTCCACAATGGAGTGGCCGAGCCGCGCACTCCGCCGACCGAACGTGCCCTCAAGCCCCCGCGAGCGAGAGCCACCACTCGTTCTTGTTCGGGAACTAGGCTCTCTCTCGCTCACCCATGATGCACGTGACGGCAGCGCGCGGCCTAGTGTATACGTGTGCGCCGCCCCGGCGTTCTGCACGACAGCGGCGACGACGACAACTTGGTGTTGACGTAGCGTGCGTCAAGGAGACGAATGAGGCTCTCACCAGGTGTGCGGAGCCTCCAGCGGCTGTACTCTCCGTGGCGGCAGGTACACAACACGACACTGGGGGAGGTTAGATTCATCTGCTCCCTCAGATCCAGAATATCAATGCATCTAGGTAGGATCAGTGATTTACTCTTGTTACCTTCTGATCTTCTACCAATCTTCAGTCTTGTGTTTTTGCAGGTCTCAAGCAGACGAACGGCAGGGCTGATGTGGAGCACATTCTCTCCAGGTACAGCTGTTCACCCAGAGGAGTCCGTTGCTTCCATGCAGTTCCGCCTTCTTCTAGTGTGTGAGCATCCAGAGGCATTTCTAAATGGAAAAGAAGGTAGCTTTTGTTCCTCCTTATTGTTTCTGATGCCCCTACTTCCTCATCGTTACTTATGCACAGGTGTGAGCAGCAGAAGTACATACATGGAGTCGATAACGAAGCCAGTGGCGCTCCTGCGCCACATACCCCTGGCATCTAATGTAGTTTGTACCCTGCTTCTCTTTTCTATCGCATGTGTCGTTTCGAAAGCGTCCTTTTCTTTATAACACTAATTCTATTTTCCTTTTTTCAGGTTCACATCAGCAGCCGCCCCCACACATGTCAAGATACCAGTGCGCAGTGAGTACAGCTCACCTACTCCACCACAGCACGTATCAGCATCAGGGATGGCAGGAACATCGTCATCTTCATCAGGAGCAAGGCATGGTTTCAGCACGAGGAGCTCGCAATGCTCCTCTACAAGGGTGCTGTCTTCGCTACAATAGTAGAATTTACAGGTAACAGTGTTAGTTAGGATTTCGCCTGGGTTGCTGGGGCCCTCTTCTGCCAAGCATTCATTTTCTTAAGTTAGGTTTATCTATTCTGGATGGTTAGCCAGAAAGGAGCCCTTACAGCCACAGCTGGGATTTTCCGTATTTTTCTGTCCCTAATTGTAATGCTCAAAACGAGCGTTACAATATAAGTAGTGTAGGAGAGACGTTGCCGAGCTTGTCCTCGAACATCTCGCGTAATCATCCTTTTCTACGTTAAAAGTAAATAAACAGAAATGTAGTAAAAATAAAAATTTAGAGTATGAATCATATTTTGGTAATATGAGTTATGTTTGTAAATTTTGTTCGGCAGTGTATTGGAAAGAAGAAAATAATAAATCAATTTACAACAAATAATTTTGTAAGGGTAAAATAATTTTGTCTCCGCTAAGTATATATAATAAAACACTAAAGAATCTATTATTATATGATAAAAATTTTCGAACTTTAATCAGATATTATAATAACTTATTTTGCTTTGCTACATTTAGTGCAAACGTAAAATACGAAAAGAAAAAAGCTATTTATAATTTAAAAATTCAAAGACAAGTTTGTCATATAACGTCAGTAGTAAGAAGCCCCATATGCAGAGACACCGGTACCCCCACCCCCCTTTTTCCCGGTGGTGTCTCTCCATATGGGGATAGCGTAAGTTGGGGGTCCGTATAGCGCACCCTCCACCGGTCGTCTATGCTGAAGGGGCACGTCGATATGGATTTACCCCCTCTTCCTGCCCCTCATGCTCCGAGTAAGACAGGGCGGGTCATTTTCGTTTCTTATCGCCACTTGCCTATGGTTTTTTATGGAAGAGAGAGGAGTGTGGATGGAATGGCGTTTATAGGATGTTTTGAATAAAAAATATAATTTTTGCATATTACAATTTATTTAGCAAAACTTACAGAATATTTAAACATAGTAAATAAATTATTAGTATCTGATGTAAGTATGAACTAGAATTTCTTGTATCCATGGCGTCCTGGTGCAGAGTGTGTATTCGTGGAGTATTTTTCTTTTATTTCTTTCCGATTTTGAGCGACGGATTTTTTTTCCTCCTTGAGGAGAGGTGTACCATCTGAGTTTTTGCTGTAGGTCTTCTCCATCGTGAAGGAATTGAGAGAGAGAGAGAGAGAGAGAGAGAGAGAGAGAGAGAGAGAGAGAGAGAGAGAGAGAGAGAGAGAGAGAGAGAGAGAGAGAGAGAGAGAGAGAGAGAGAGAGAGAGAGAGAGAGAGAGAGAGGTAAAGATAAGAAAGTAGTGTATATACCTTCCAGAAGACGAGTTTGGATGGGTGTGATGTTTATAGAGTGTCTTGAGAAAAAAATGTTTTAAATATAAAATGTAATGTATGCGAAAAATTTATGCAATATTCATTTAGACAATAAATATTCGCGTATGTCTTTAGCAACCATAGGCAGATCGAATGCGTCAATTTCGGCAAGAACAATATTTAAATCTTCACTCTTATACTTATCGTTGTCGTCGCCGTCGACCATGTTTTCAGAAATGAACGTTTCTATGTCGAGTTTGTGACTGGTGTAGTATTGTTTGAAGGCTTTAAAGTCTTTGAGAATGGATCTGCATGTTGTCTGCGGTTTCTTCTTGGAGTTTATTTTTCAGGTATGAGAGTATGTAGTCAAGGGTGCGATTGACTTTACCAACTCGTTGCTTGAGCATGGTTGATTAAATTACCCTGTTTTCGAAGACCTTCGAAAGTAGTTTCTTGCATCACGATACCTGGTGGGTTATTGAAATATTTTCTCTTCTTCTTGCATGATGGCTCTTCGTCTACGTCTTGTGTTGAATGTGGCCGCTCAAAAAAATTTTAGTTGGCCTTCCGAAGTCTTGAAGTGTCACCAAAATAAGCTGTTATTGTATCGAATCGGTCATGCAAATCATTCCAACTATTTTCGTTGAGCATTACGTTTTTGTACGAAGGACCAGATGTGATAAACTTTATAACTGACCGATAGTATCCGCCGGTGTGTTCTAGGCCTACACAGACTCTTTTCGTGTTGGATTTATTAAGAGCGTACGTGGTGGCTAGCAGAATATTGGGCATTTCTGCGAGAGCTCTGTGCTTTCCGTGACAGTTTTCCATTTTTTAATACTGATTTTAATTGCGAGCAATTCTTTCACCAAGTGTTCAGGAGCAAGTGTTGACTGCGACTGGTAAGCGTTGGGTGCTCGACTATTCTTTTAATCAACCCCCCACCCACGTTTTCTGAGTATTATTGGAGGGGAGAGAAAAAGACAAAAAACCGTTATTTTAGAATAGAGCATCGTATCAAGTCTCGGTGACGAAAAGCCGTTGGAAAGGAAAAGGTTTCCTAGGCTTTCTGAGTATTATTCGAGGAGAGAGAAAAAAAACAAAAAACCGTTATTTTAGAATAGAGCATCTTATCAAGTCTCGGTGGGGAATAGGCCGTTGGAAAAGGAGAAGATTTGAAAAAAAAACGGAAACTCTTTTGACGGTTAAATACTGTTTATTAGACACACCTTAATCTAGGAGTACATGATTGATTACATATGCCTTTGCCATGAGAGCGTTCGCTTGAAAAAGCGAGTGCTTTCTTACATTTTCTATACTTATTTCTATGAAATATTTTTTTATAATAATTAATAACTAATGCGTCGTTCTTTCTTGTGTCACGCGTAAAGAGTCGACAAAAGGTATTGAGCTCGATGCCACGACACATGTGATACAAAAACATGATAGTATATTGTCCGTAGCATATTGAATCAATACTTAGAAGCGCCTTGATGTTCCAACGGAAATTTTTGTAGTTTCTTCTATGTCGTTGGAGATGGTGTCTTGAGACAGGTGGGGAGCCGTAACTGTCAAAGTACGTTCCAAATCGGTTTGTGTCTATGCAGATGTCTATCCAGTGTGATCCCGATCTCGTGTGATCATCCGTATTGCATACAATAGCGGCTGGTGTCATCATCACGTTTGGAATCCGGTCAGCTGCGTACACTCCGATCGTTTTCGCTTTCAGACCCTCCAATGCTCTCGTTATCTGATTCGTGTTCATGTTCTTCGCGTGCTTCCTTGGCTCTTTCGTATTCTGTCTCGCTTGCGCCGTCGACTTCGTCTCTGCCACCGATTCCGAATCTGATGCGGCTTCTTCTATTCCAGATGAGATTTTCTATCGCGTCAAAAAACAGGTCGCTGCTTCTTTCCGGTAATTTTTTACGGTTCTCTTCGGGTAGTAGTGAGTAAAGCCACTCTCTGACTACATGTGCGCGTTTGAGAGCGCAGTATGACTTTTTATACGGATTATCCATACATCCATGAGCGATACATGCTTGTTCAATTTTGAATCTTCTCTGCATATCGGTGAAACCTTCGCTGGTGTAATCTTCAATGTCGACTATACTGCGTGTCATCATGGATTGAACGAATCGACTCGTATCGCTGCCTCTCACATAGATTTTAGCAGCGTTTCTGGCAATATTGTGAAAATGGTGTTGTAGTTTACGTAAGCCGATATCGCCATCGAACCAATGTATTCCAAGTATTTTCGAAGAAAGATAAGCGTTGGTCGCTCTAGCCTCCTTAGGCAGCACGTCATATGTATGAGGTGGACTTATTATCCAATGTCCCGAGACGTCCCCTTGCAAAGAGACAATGGCAACCTCCTTGGGTAAAAATTTATTATCCCTGTCTCTCAAACCCTGAATTTTTATTACGTAATCCATGGTGAAAAATGTCGATGTGTTCGTCACAAAGTGAATAGCTGACTGCACTGCCAGCGATGGGATGCATTGACTTATATTCGCTTATCCCCACTACTGAACAATTCCCCCTCTTACGTGTTAAAGTCTGTGATGATTTGACGGTTGGAATCTACTTCCAGTACGTTGTCGAATTCAGCGCAAATAATGCAGTTGACCGTTTCGGTTATTGCCTCCTCGAAACGAACTTCGATCCGTAGAAACCCCGATCGTACGAGGTTCCAGTGAGAGGAAAAATGTGCGGATAAGTCAGGTGTCAGATCGAATACCAACAGACAATAGCCTGCCGGGTAAGAAATGCGACTAACGTCGATTCCCTTATTGAGATAGTGGATACCGGTGCCTGTGAAGAGAGTGTGGAAAGAATCAACGTACAATTTATTAGCGCATGTGAAGCATGGCTGAAGTGGTTTGCTCGGTATCTGTACGCCATCCACGTAGAGCGATAAGAAATTTACGTTAAAGTGTTGAAAATTAAAGGGATTCAGTTGACGATTACCGTTAAATGCTTTGTTTTTTACGAAACCCACGATGATTCTTTTGGGTAACTGTCCTAGAATAACGTTATCAATCGTTTCTCCCATGACACCACTGTGCATAGTGAAAGCCTTAACCTCATCCCTGGTGATAGGGTATTTCGCCGTAGTCTTAGCTAGAGCATTGGCATGAGCGAGCAATACACCTGGACTAATTTTAGCTCGACGCACGATAAGCGTCGCTTCTTTTATGTTTACGGAAAATTTTCCATTTTCCGATGAATCCATGAGACAGAAGGCGTCCTTGCTGCGCACTAGTCTCACTCTCATTTCTGCGCCATTCAGGAGAAATTTGGGCTGATTGAACACGTCAAAGTGCAAATGCCCGATTAGATCGATGGATTTACCTCCAAGCGTAAAGTATTGACGGTTAAGGAGACCAGTGTTGGCCGTGTGTGAACCGCGTGCAACGGTCGAGACCGCATCCATGTGACCTGCTGTATCAGCATACCACAGAGCAGCCGTTAAATGAGACTGTGAAGCTGGCGGGGCGTAGTTCAATAAAGTTTCTATGTATGCTCTATATCGGTAAGCGTTGTTTGGTGGTGAGACTAATTTTTGATTGAAAAATATATCCATTTGATCAAACAACGAGTGAATAAAATTATTGACTGATCCAGCTTTTGCATTTTCTTGCTCCGTGTCAGCCGGTAAAATCTGCACGGTAACGTGTAGCATGGTATGCGAGAGATCAATGTAGTGTTCGGTAGAACTAGGCACCAGAAATTCGAGCGGTGAATCACTGTCCTTGCTGAGCGATGACGCGGGCTTGTAGTGGAGACAAGCACTGTTTTCTATAGATGTTTGAGTGAGAGGGAGAGTAAAGAGATCTAGCTCACTCTTCATTCCTTCTCCACTGCACGCGTGTAAGTATGCCATATTTACGCAGGTCCAAAAATATCTGTGACACTTCTAACTGTTTTCTTGTTCTTCCTCCTCCTTTTGGCCTTCGTCTTCTTACCAGGTTTGGCTTTTATTAAGCGCTTCACTGTTTTCCTTCGCGATGCGTTGCGTGCTCTCACACGACTGCTCGTCGACTGCCGCTTCCGTCTAACTGTCGTTGATTTATATCCGTGCCCTTTCATCATTTCCGAGACCTTCTTTTCGGCTTTCCTTTTTAAATTTTTTCCAGATTCTCAAAGACGAGTGTGGACCGGTTCTTTGAAACTTACACCGTCATTGGCTATGTCATCGGCTTCTTTGCCCACAGCTTTAGCACCACTACTCAGATATGGGACAATTTTTCTAAATATCGCACCGATGAAACTTTCAATTCCAGAGCCACGTTGATAGGTTGAGCCAGCATAAACGTTTTTCACACCTATACCTCCACCGGTTTGCTGATCGTAGTACCTGATATAATGGCTCATTTTGTGAAAGGGCAATTTTACCGATTACGCTTAAAATAAAGCGTTATGGTCAACGTTCCATACTCGAATGGTATGCGTCGGCCGTGTTGGTCTCTTATATCGATGACAATGTTGTGAAAAGTATGTTGTAAGAGCGAAATGTAATGTATAGGGGCAAAATTCCTTACGAGGTTGCTGCCAAATTTATATCTTGAATTCTCCAAGGAAACTATGCGAAGCAGTGCTGTTTGAGTATCGCCGACGGTATAAGACTCGCAAATGTCTGTGTAGACGTACAGTTGATCGGGTATAGCACGCGCCAGACATACAGGTCTGGTACCCACGTTTCTATCTTTCTCTGTTTTGGAGGTAATAAATGTGCCCGTCTGTCTGTGAATAGTATCCTCAAAACCAAAGATACGACGTATTTTTTCGTTAAACGTTGTGTAATGTGGTTCTGCGCAATCACAGGTTCGTCTCAAAGCGTAGTAGCCTTTCTGAAAATCCTTTGGGATGAGCTGTTGATGATTGCGTACAATGTATACTCTATTGATTTCTTCCGCGAATTGAGCAGCAGTATCGTACACCCCGTACGGAAAATTACAAATTACGTTATTTTCCAAAAGTTTCAGCTTAGCCGAGCCTAGTTTAAATGTGTAGAAAGATTCGGGCTTTTGAATATGCAAGATTATGCAGGGGACGTGAATTTCTGCTAGTCCGACTTCCCAGTCTCCTGTTAATCTGATTTCACGGGCCAGATGCGTTGTAAAACAGGTGGTAGTATTTTCCGGAAAATACGTCATACTACTGTTGCTGGGTAATACTAGATACAATTCTTCACTGTTGTTCATCTTGCTGAACGGACTTGAGATATGTAGCTTTTATCCAAGAGTTGAACTTTTTTGGATATCCTACCCACTTTACCAGTAGCTGCTTCTTTTTCCCCTGTCCTTTGGATTGAATGATGCGGTCGACTTTAAATTCTTGTTCAGCTGTTAATCGGCTAGAACCTACACCTGTCAATTCTTCAATGTAGAAGAAACCGTCGATATTTTCACTGTTCAGATCCTGTATCTCGTACAGGTAAATGTGTTGCCTCTGTGAGACACGACAAACTTTGAATATCTCTTCGGAGTAATTTTTTTCGAACCCTTTCTCGAAGGTTCCCTTTGAGCGACTGATTCGAACGTAATCTCCGACATTGTATTTACGGTATTTCGCTGGTTTTTGTTTGGTGCGCCGTCTTTGCAGATTGGTGCGGGCCTGCGCAGCGTTGTACAAGTCTACGTGCGCTGGTTTCATGCCTATGGCCGAGTGTACAGTGCTGTTGTAAGCACCGACAATTTTTTGTATCACGTCGATGTATCGATGTGTGTTTCTATGTGTGAAATACCTCCAAAGACGTTCTTTGATCGTACGATTTAATCGCTCGACGACAGCTGCTTTGACATCAGGATTTCTTGCTACTCGAAAGCGTATACCACGGCTTTTCAAAACGTTTTGTACAGCTGTGCCAACGAATTCCTTACCTTTATCAGTTTGTAAGTAAACAGGAAGACGACCGTTGGTACGTTTAAAAATATTTTCAAAAGCCGTTGCAACGGTCCGTGCCGACTTGTCGCGTAACGGTTCCACCCAAGTAAACTTACTGAGTACATCTACAGCAACCAGTAGATAGGTATAACCGTCGTTTTCATTTTTGAGCGATGAGAATTGACATAAATCAGCCTCCCAAACATCGTCAATGTTTGTAACGTTGTATCGTAATGTTGGAAATTTTCTGCGTATTGGCCGATGAAGTGTGTAGGCATCTTGATTACTCAGCCATTCGTGTATGCGTTCCTTCTCTCTCTTCGAGATGGACTTACCTCGTGTATTGACGCGTACGAGATGGTGTGCACCTGCGTAACCGGCCTCGTGCGACGGCTCGCAATATTGATTTTCGTATGACATCAGATGGATAGTTTTAACCACTTTTTCTTGGCTGCGCGTCTGGTCAACGGTGGAGAGGCTATTGGCGCTTGTATTCGGCGTTTCGCTGTCTTCGAAGGATCTGTCAATCTGTTGGCAATTTTTAAAATACTTGCATTACCGACAAGATTATTCGGTGTGTCGGTACTGCCGATGAATTTGGCGAATTGAAATTTACCCGCTGGTTCCTCCTCTTCGTCTTGTTTTTTCTTCTTATTCTTTACAACGTAGTTCAACAATTCTGCTATATTTGACTGCGGTGCAAGTTTTCCATCGATGATGACGTTTCCTGCGCTATTCCACTTTAAACGCTCGGAGTCAAATGTGCGCCAGTGTCTCAATAGCATACGAGCCCTTTTGGAGTAAATTTTGGAAACACTCTCCAGAATAACCTCCTCTGTGGGTGGTGCTAGCGTGGTTTGGATTTCGTCAATTTCACGTACACTGTCTTTGTCGTCTAAACGTTCGTTCTCTTTGAAGAATAAGTAACGTCTGAGCACTTGCAAGTAATTTTTACACTTTTCACGCTCGTCCGAAAATTTTTTCGAGTTTAAAATCTCAAACATATCCGAGTCCAAAGGCGATAAATGGTCACCCGAAGTTTGTACTGTGTTGTCAGCACTGTCTTTAACAGCCGATTTGGTAATATTGGATGAGGTCGACTCGTTAGGCGATGGATTCGCTGGAATGAGAATCATTTTACGTGCCTGATCCATCTCCTAGTTACCTAAAATCATTGAAAATACCGTACTTATCAGAGGTGCCAGAAGAATAGGTAAAAACGAACCACCGTTTTGAAGTATTGTGCGTTTCTTGCTTCTCCAGCCGATATTGCCAGTTTCGCCTGTCAACCTGCGCAAGACGCTTCTATGTTTTTTTAGACGTTTCTTTTTCGTATTTTTCAGCTTTACAACACCTTGTAGTACGTTCAACGCGCACTCGCAGATACACTTTACCAAATCTTTATCAGCCGTTCGGAGCAGCGCTCTACGTTGCCGACTGTCAGCGTGACAGAGAGCGTTCAAGAGAGCCACTCGTTTCTTTGAGAACTTTTTACCTGGTGGCGATGTTATCCCGGCCATCGCTACGATGAAAATGACTGCTGCACACTTCCATACTCACTTTTATTAATTTTTACTTTGACGAATATTTAGGGACGTACGCGTACTGTGTCGCATCGTCAGGAAAGATGTTGGTACGAAAACGATATTCATCCAGAGTGTCCTGTTTCATATCTAGCAACAAGTAACTGTACGGCTGTGTACACACATCGGTATAAATCTCTTGCAAAAATTTTGGGTCTTCGGGGTAAACTTTCCACGCCAGATACTGAATTTGAGCACGATCTCGCGGATTTTTGAAAAGTACAATTTAATTGGAGTTGAGTGACAAGTCGCGCTGATTCTGACCTTTGTGAAAAATGTTTTGTGTTATAAAAATTACACTTATATTCTTGTGATGACAACCTTTCGTGAAGAGGTCTAGTACAACACTGGTGCAAGACTCGCGCATCAAATCGTCGAGAACGTTCAATTTTTTCTTATCGCTATCGCGAGAATAGTCGTTGGGCTGTGGCACACCTTCTCGAAACTCGATTCTCTGTCCTCCTCCTGGCATGTAGTCAGCCCGATATGTTTCTTGCCACTCTTCGTAGTAAAAGAGAATTCGGTCAAAACTTACGTTACACATTTTGAGCAGGTGTGTGAGAAACGTCTTGACAAAAACCGACTTTCCGGCCATCGTAGGGCCGACGCAGATACAGGTGAAAGAATGTTTCCACCGCGTGTCCATGACCGTTACTAATTCAGAAGTCTACTCCCCTACCACCTTCTAGACGTGGTTTGCGGTGGCGGCAGCGGCGGCGGCGTGATGCGGCGCACTAATCACTCAGTATTAAGCTAGACTTCCGTGAATAAGCCTGATCGCTGCGTTAGTCCAACTTATCACCTCTACAGTCAACAGCCGACTTTCAGCATCCGACTTCCAACGTCCTACTTCCAACATCCGACTTCCAACATCCGACTTCCAACGTCCCACTTCCAGCACCCAACAGTTGAATTCTGGCAGCTCCTCGCAAAAGGATTGAAAAAAGCCTCGCAATCCTCACTCTATCAACGAATCGAGAAAATAAAAAATTAAAAAATTCTAAGGTAAGCATATTATTATTAAAAAAGATATTTCAATCTTTATTCTTTTTTCTTAATTTAATATTAATCGTCAGCAAACATTTTGTTTCAGATGGATCTTTCAAAGTTAAACGCGATCGCCCATGAAGGATTTCTCCCAACGAAAAGGTTGGTCGATCTGAACGAGGGCCATCTTTATAAGATAACAAGCTTGAAGTCTGTGAATACCAAATTCGGAGTAAAAGTTGTGGCTGAATTAGAGAGTGAATTTGACGTATTCATGGCAAAAAGAGTTTCGGAAGCACATGTTCAAGATGAAAATTTTTTCACCAGCCTTTAGGACGCTGCGAATAAGTATGAACTATTTATGATTTACAAAGGTGGTTCAAGTGTCGAATTTAGTGGCAAATAACTTTTTCTTAAATAGTTGTGTATTACATAATAATGGTACGATAAATAAAAGTGTATAACGTTACAATGTTGTGCTCACCGATATTTGTTTTTGTTGAGAATCTATTTCTTTACGACACTTAAAACTGGAGGGGGTGGTGAGAAAAAGAGTTGTAGTGTTTTTGAATTTTTGTAGATTTTTTATTTTCAACCAAATTTTAAAAATCAATTACATTTGTAGCCAAACGGTAAGGACTGACCGGAAGATATATAGCGCCTTTTTTTCAAGACCGTGGCACATGTTTTGAATTCGTCGTGCGTTACAACATCGTGTGTACAAGTGCGTTTGATAGACTTAAAATTAATTCTAATCGTGACTTTATCGCCAGGGTCTTGTACTTTGTTGTCAAAATTGTCCACGACCAGGGCATTTATAGAGCCAAATTTATTTTTAAAGAATTTTTAAAATTTAAACTTATTCCCTTAACTTTACAGCATTCTACGATTGTACCCGAGGGTGTGATCGCGCGATAAGCATAAAATTTTGGCACCGCGGAGATCATTGTGTCGATTTAAGTACCCTCTCCGTAACTCTCGAGTTCGTCCGTCATCTCACCTAACAAATTACCCAACGGTGGCTCGTATTCCTCGGGGATTTTGTTTTCATCTTTCACAAAAATACACGAGTCTGTATCGCAGTACAACAGACGCGTGCCTAGCTTCTCCATGTGACTGTATAGCTCTAATCGCGCTTGAGCCGTTGTATAGGCGGCTATGACAACGTTTGTATGCGGTTCTGACGTCACGGCTTCCTCACGAAATTGCCAGTTGACATACAAGTTTTCATCATTCACAGGTAAAATGCTCAATACTTCTTTATCCGGACACGTTAGGAGCCTCAATAACATCTCACGGGTTTTTACAACCTCTGTTTGTTTCAAGTTTGACCGTTGACCGAATTTACCCCAGAATGAATTTAAACAGTGTTTGGCGATAGCTCGTAACCCACTGTTTTTAATGACTTTATCTCTTTCCAACGCGATTCCCTCGTTTTGCTTGTACTCGTCTAAATAACGACTTTTTGACTCTTCATCTGTGCACCATTCCGGCCAACCGCTCGCCTCCTGTTTAATTTTCAAATGTATCTACGTACTCGGCAAAGAGACCCCCACTCTCACCGTCGAATCTCGTTGTCTCGTATTGCCAAATAATGTAGATACTCGTCACACGATAGCCGAGATCAATAGCTTTCCGCAGTTCGTCCGCGACCCAAGTACCTGTAAATTCGCGATCGGCAATTTCTTCGTGATTGCAGTCGTTTTCACACGCTTCCTCGCAGCAGGATCGGCAGAGAGCAAACAAAAGACGACCATGCATTTTCATAGGCAGTAGTGGTAGATATAAGTTGCGTGGAGGTAAGACTTTACACTTGACCAATCCCTCCACTAGACTCAGATTGTTATCATCACCGCCCGTAAGCTCCTTACACTCATCCCCAACATATACACACGGATGACCGACAGGGAATTTGCCTCGCTTACACACGTACGGATAGAGAGAGCAAATATCTGTATATTTTATCTTTTCACCATCTTTTACCTTGTAAAATGGTATTATGTTCTCGGTACGCCCCCCAATAAAAGCATCGCGTGGATTCAGCTTTATACGACTCATTATCGGATGATTTTTCACGTATTCCGCAATTTCGGGATTGTCGCGTTTAACATTGTCAAACTCGCATTCCCAAATACACATAACGTCGTAGCCGCATACTCGAATTTTGTTTAACTTGGCGAGTGTATTTTCGCACGCCTCATCGAAAGTATTACCAAACACTAGACTATTGTCACGATTTTGTACGAAACATTTCGGACATCCGTGCACGTAGCAACCCTCGTATTCAAATACAATACCTTTTTTGTTAGAGTTGTCGACGGGCGGCAAATAACCATCTACTAAAAAACCCTCGGGAACACGGTACTCGCGTGCTCGACCGGCGTGAATTATTTCTCGACCAAATTCACGCTCGCACTGAAGCAACCACTCGATCGACTTTTGCGAGTGATTGTCACTTCGGTGGTATCCACGCGGCGGCATAATACCAATAGTTTGCAACTTTAAAAACATTTTTCTATAGACTAACGAGCACGCACTCGCTATGGTTGACGCTTCGGTAAACGGACAAACTTTACCGACGTTCAAAAATATTTCCCTGAAGGCTATACACGCACGCCTCAAAATTTCAACATCCATACGACAATAATCTTCGATCTCTTTCTTAAAATCAAAAACATAGTTGCGCGGTATTTTATTGTACCAATCGTAAAAGACACGACGCTCCTGATCAGCCATAGAATCCGGCGCGTAGTATCGAGCTTTCGGTAGTGCACCGATGTAATCAGCATGCTTCGCAGTATTAAAGAAATGAGGAAAATACCCCTTCTTCGCACTCGGTGGGAGCCCAAACGCCTTTGGCAATGCACTCAACTTCATGTGAAAATAATTCAAACTATCGCTAAATGTTGTTCGCCCACATTGTAGCGTCACAATGTTTCGCCCGTTGAGTATAAGTGTAGGTATAACATCTTTACGCGTCTTGACAATCTCTCTCAAAATGAATTGCGGGTCGAAACCTCCGGCATTGTGCGCGATACATAAAATTTTTTGAAAAATTGTTTTTTTTCGTAAATACAGTTCTAGAAATTCCGTTACGGGTTTTTCTTTAAACACGTGCTCACGCGTGCCGCAAGTGTTGCATCGTTGGGTCATGTTGTCGTTTTGTATGCAATCTGAGCATACCTGCTGGGCTATACAGAGTGTAGGCACGTGCTCGAGCGTCGTCGGATGATTCTTGTACGGATCCTCTTGCCGCGTCTCGAAATCATAAAATACATATAGATATTTCTTATCTTTAGGCCACCTCGAGGAGGTTACAGGCTTTATGAAACAGACTATCGACCGAATACCTCATTCGACAGAGCTTACAATAGAAAACCCCGCACTCGTGTTTACCGCGATGAATGTGAAAACGCTTGTTACACGCAGTACACATTTTTATCAAATCGCAAATTTTCTTATTTCTCGTTTTGTACGACCCCTCTGTTTTGTGATTATTATAACAATGTTCGCTTAAAAAATTTCGCATACAATCTTGACATTTCACTACCCCACCGTCTGTTTTACAAGCTGGTGTCACAAAACAGCAGGCACAAACCGACGCACAAGTGTGCTGGTCCACATAATGATAGCGGTTGTTACAATATTTACAAAAAAATTTACTTTGCGCTGCACCTACTAAATTTAATATAGTGTCGAAATCACGATTCTCCTCATCATGATATAAATTTATAAAATTAGGATTATCAACGCTTATCATTGGACATCCATCGAAAAATGGCCGTTCTCCCGAACCAAACGTCTCCCTATCATATACAACGATTGCTATTCCACGTCTCGCGTAATACTCTTGAAATTTTTTAATCTCGCGAAAACCACATCCAATCAATGGTACAACTACTTTAGCGTCACGCGACAACTTTATGGCTTTCTCTTTTTGGAGCGAACGTCTTTCATCGCGAATATTTGTCCATAATTTTGTTGTCTCTTTTGTCACGTTCGTTTTTAGCTCTGCATGCATCTCACCAACTACTAAAGCACGAGGCAAACACAGATTATCGGTATTTTTTATCGCGACTAACGACCGTTGTCCAACTACATCTACATTTAAAATTTTCCGTTTGTGACCCTGACCCACGGGCATTTTAAAGTACGTTGCTTCTAAAATAAAACTTTCATCCACGTGAAACTCCGCGTTACTTTGAACCACGCTACTTACAACCTCCCACAAATCATCATGTGTAAAATTAGCTATCGGCCGTAAAGACATTCCCGCACTACCCTGAGTAAAGTACTCGCTACTAATGGCTACACCCAACAAATCGTCGACATCCCCTAAAGATATCAAAAACGCGTGAATGTCTCGCATTGCTAACTCCAACCATAAAACGAAGTTGAAATTTTTTGGTGGATCTAGCACTCGTAGTGTATATCTTAGGGCATTTACGCGAAACCGCTGAAGATAATGATTTCTCTCGTCGCTCACCATAAATCTGGTACCTGGTGGCTCTATCGCATTGTCGTTTGCCACATCTTCGACTACACGCTCGCCGCTAGTATTGTTTCTGCCACCACCTGTTTGCATAGGACCAGCAGTGCTGTCGGTCCCCGACGTTATCGCGCTGAGAGAAGACTCGCTCTCACCGTACGCTATAAAAGAAGGGAAATAATATAAAAACAAGACGAATAACAACAATTTTTCCTTTTTTTTATTAGTTGGAAAATATAAAATAATCATGTTAATTTTTTTTTTAATTTTATTATTCTTTCGGATGCCCGTCAAATGCTTCGTGCACTCTGTCCAATAAATCTTCCAAATCATTCTCTGTGTAGAGCGGAGAGTTTTGATTTTGTATTTGCGTGTGAAACCATCTCAACTCTTGCACGCGGCGACAGTAACGGATTCTCTCCACATATACATCGAGAGTCGACGAATCGTGGCGCGCGATGGTGTCCACACCGTTTTCATCGCGACGAATTACTTCATAAAAAAACACACTCTATCACACCAGAAAATAACTTTATAAATAAACTATAATTCTCTCTACTCACACTCATTTATACGACGATCAAGGAGTCTATTTGCGTCGAACCGATGGTAGGTCATTCGTGTTCTATCAACGCCTCGATGCTAGGATCGATCTCGCTCTCTCTCGCGTCGGGTATAAAAATCATAAATCACCATGGCCCTCGATCGTCTTCTATTTGTTGAAGTCGAGGGTTCGGCCTCGTCCGTTTCTCCCAAGTAACCAGGGTCTTGGGAGACATCGGTTTGTGCCACTCTGCTAATTAATTGAGCCACTTGCACAGTCGGCTCTAAATAGTTTATTAACAACGTTCTGGTCAATTGTCCGCCGGCTATATGACCTGCGATCCTCGAGTCGTCCCCGTCATTCTCGGGCTCGTACTCTGACGATGAGATATTATCCTCTTCGAGTGTCTCTTCAACTATATCGCCCCGTTCTTGCTGCTGCTGTTGTTGCTGCTGCTGCTCGTCTTCTGTGCGCTCAGTCGATTCTTCTTCTTCTTCTTCTTCACTCTCTTCTATAGGTGCTCTTTCGGTCTACTCCATAGATATTTCTAGAAGTTGCGCTGAATCTTCGTCTGTGTGTTCAACGACTTGCTCTTCTGTTACACTTCCCTGTCTTTGCACAGAATTTTCACGAACAGGTTCATAGCATGTTGAGCAACTATCACTCGTACCGGTATCATTTCTCTCTGCGTCCTCGTTACTCCAGTGCCCACCCGCGACAGCATCGATTTCATACTCATCGGAGTCGTCATTCAACAAAGAGTCAAGAGCTGTAAAAATAAAAATTTTATTTAAATTTCATTAAAACAAATAAAATACACATGTACCAACGTAAATATTTGAATAAAACAGGTTATTTAATCATACATTTTTTTTTTTTAAACAATAGTCTTTTTTTAATATACACTGTAATAGTGTAAATATCGAGATAAAAACATAAAAAAAGCTTATTTATTTTTTGCATTTTTTAAATTATAATCTTCTTGAAAAACAAAATCGTTCTTAAAATCACATTGCATAAAAATATCGTACTATTGCGACCCCGTAAATTACGGCAGAAAATATTTTATAAAATTATAAATGTAAATATCTGTTTTATTTACACTTTTTTTTTAAATAAGCATAAACTACAATTTTCAACACAGTTGTTGATAATGGCTAATTGGAAATCTTACGACTGTTTTTAAGAAATATCTAATCAGTGTTCAAAACTTACCACAATATTCTTGATATTGAATCATTAAATTTTGGAGACCAGGTATGTGTGTCATCTGCACACTGTCAAATGTTCCGCCGTAGATCGCACCGCCAGTTCATTTTTACGAAAGAAAATTCTATGAAATCGCGCTATTTCACGAAAACTCGAGCATGACAGGGAATAGTTTAACTCGCGTTTTAATTGTACACACACCATACGTCGAACCCTTCGACGCCACTCGAAATCACACCGTCGATAAACTTTCGAATTCCTGTACCGCAATGCATTCGCGATGCAGAAAATCACCATACGCAAACTATCCTCGCTTATGTTTCTCATCGGGGAACTGTAGCACTGTTCGAATTTAAGCAGACTGTGCTCATTTACCACCCCAACTAGTGCTTTATATACGAAATTTTTTTGGATACAACACTATGGTAAATGCCCAATATAGTTTCGATATCGCAAGGAAAAGGTGTAGGTACATGACCTATTCAACACTAACCGTTTTTACCCCATTTTATCACCTATAGTCTTGAGTAGCAAGAGCCAGGTGTACGCGGTTCTTAAGCGGTAGTATACAGATTAACGGTTATCGGGGGCAGCGTGGATTAAGAAAATCGGATACACTGCAACGGCTGTTGTCTATCACAGCTTTCCATTTACGCTCCTAAACACCCACAATCTCCAAATTTTAAGGTAACGTTTACCAATATTCTCGCCCTCACATGTCCTTTTTGAGCTCTACAAAATCGATAAGACAACGCCTCTCTTCAGACCAATACGGAGCAAATCATGCGGTTTTACGATACAACAGCATATTTTTCCCAAGACGCTTGACCACCGATAGACAGCTGCGGGTCTTTTCCAAGAGCCGTTGATAAGACTGCAATTTCCCTCACCTCCCCACCCCGAAGTATCCCGCCAAAGAAGAAGCAGAGGATCGTCTCATTTCTAATTTCGTTCTCGTGGGTAACAGTAGAACTGCCATAAAAATGGAACTTTTCGAACTCAGAAACCTTATAACAGATTCCATCGAAATTTTTAAACCGCTTGCATATCAATACACAGACCAACCCGGCAACACGGAAGAGAAAGCGAGCCAGCTACAGCTACCATCATTAGGCATCGATGAGGCACAAAATTTCGAGAGCTATATAGATGAGATTCTGTGTGAAGGTGTAAACAGCGAGCCAAGTGTTACGCAGAATTTCGAGAAAGGTATAAATCAGATTCTTGAAAGTGATAGTGATAACAGTGTGAAAAGTGTTGCGGAAAATAAAGGTGATAGTGGTCAACTTAATGACAATTGGTTAGACGAGATGATTACCGAGACTTATGAAAAAGTCAAACCATCTACAGAAAAAACAGAAATCTCATTAAATGTGGTAGATGAAATTTTAAAAAATTTAGACCCTGCGGATATTGACAAACTCTACCATGAGAGTTTGACAGAAACCCAAAACAGTGAAGTAATGGAAAGTGATCGTGAATCGTTTAAAGTGCTGCAAGTGAATGAAATTCTCGCAAATTTGAATTCAACGAATACAGACGAGATCTGGAGTTTAAATGAAGAAAGTAAAGTGGTCGAAATTAATTTAAAAGAAAACATAGACACCATTGACCACCACCACCGTGTAAAACGTAGTCCTGCAAGCATGAATGACGATGGTGATGACTCCAGCGTAATCGAGCCTTCTGCTGATACAATCTATAAAGGAAAAAGACGCAAATACAGTCCTTTCACTGCAGTAAACTCTGAACTAGCTATCCCTTATATAAAGACGTATAAGGCATATGAACTAACGATGCTTATAATAGATTGTGTGGAGCGACTGGATAGTGGTATTAAAAAAAAAAGACAATCTGGAAATCGGTTCAATTGGATTATAAGTGGGCCGAAGAAATTTTAAAAATAAACGAAAAAATATTAACAACGCCTTTATTCGAATTAAAAGAAGAGGAGTTTTACAGTGCAATACAAGTAACTATTGGACCACGCGGAAGTCTATCCAAAAAACTACAATTAGACGAAAACGGAACCAGGGTGACAAGGAAGGACGTACTGAGGATATCAAAGAAACTATTCGATTTGCAGGTGTACACTCAAGGATAGTAAGTATATGTTTCGTGTGTTATAAATTGGCTTTTTTCTTAAATAATTTTGCTTTATATATTTGCTCCTTATAATTTCTTAAATGTAGACTTTTTTAATCGAAAAATAACATTTCTTTTATATTTTTTAAATTCTTAAATTAAATTTTTTACTGCTTAATATTTTTCATAATCAAAAAAACTTTAAATAATTTTAAAATATAAAATCTTAACGCTGTTAATAATTTGTTTACAGCATGTTCCATTTTGCATCTGGTATGTTCCGCAATGCACTACACAAGAACATTCTCCAGGGTGCATGGAGAATAAAAGAGGCACAAAACGCGGACGGAGACAAATCTTTAGCACACGACATGATTGTCAAGCTTGTACCGTTCGGCAATCCAGCCTTCCACTGTATCGCTGATATGAAAACGACAATGGACCTGACTGACCAACTAGGGGGCCACACCTTAATGGCTCGTACACACAGTGTACCACCACTACCACCAAAACAATTAAAAAAATCTGTTCCTAAATAAAATTTGTATATATTATTTCGTTTATGAAATTCTAGTTCATACTTACATAAGTTTATAATAATTTATTTACTACGTATAAATATTCTGTAAGCTTTGCTAAATAAATTGTAATATGCAAAATTTATATTTTTTATTCAAAACATCCTATAAACACCATCCCATCCACACTCCTCTCTTCCATAAAAAAACATAGGCAAGTGGCGATAAGAAACGAAAATGACCCGCACCTGTCTTACTCGGAGCATGAGAGGTAGGAAGAGGGGGTAAATCCATATCGACGGGCCCCTTCAGCATAGACGACCGGTGGGGGGTGCGCTATACGGACTCCCAACTTATGCTATCCCCATATGGAGAGACACCACCGGGAAAAAGGGGTGTGGGGGGAACGGTGTCTCTCCATATGGGGCTTGTTACTACTAACGTTAAATACTTTATTACCAAAAAAAATGCAAAATCTTTGTGTGGTCAATTATATATATATATATATATATATATATATATATATATATATATATATATATATATATATATATATATATATATGATGACAATACTGCAATTGAAATGAAAATAAAGAGTCATAAAGATTTAACTCAAGAACATTTAAAATTATTGACTGAAGTTTTAAATAGTAATTAGTGCTAAACAGTATAAATATTTACACGAAATAACTAATACAGAGAAACTTTCAAATTATAAATGATATTTTGTTCATAAGAATAATAACCAAAAACATAATTATACTAAACCATTATCGTCAGAATGTGCAGCTATAATTATTTCCAAATCAGAAATCCTTCATAATTATGATCTATACGTTTATCCGAAAATGAGTTCTAATGAAAAAGAATACACATATTTAAGGAAATTATCACATCATGTTGATCCAATGGTATTTCCATTATTTTTTCCTTCAGGAGATTTAGGCTGGAGTATTGATTATACTGAAAAACCATATGATTCAAAAGAAAACCTTCTAACAATATTACAGCACCATTCTTGTAGATTAGCTTACAGACCAAATTCAGAAAATTTCAATCCACTTTTATTTGGAGGGAGACTAACCCAACAATTCTTTTTACATGCCTATATTATGATAGAAAACAATAGAACGAATTATTTTAGACAGAAACAAAAAAAATTACGTACTGAATGTTATCAAGGTTTGAGGGATCATGTTATAAATAATGCATTAAATATATCAGGAAAATTTTGAAAAAAAAGGAAGACTAGGAAATATTTTTGTAGTACCAGCAACTTATATAGGTAGTCCTAGATGTATGCAGCAACATTATCAAGATGCAATGGCAATAGTAAGAAATATTGGTCGACCTGATTTATTTATAACTATGACGTGTAATCCTAAGTGGAAAGAATTAAAAAATGTATTAACGACATTTCCTATCGGAACTACGCGCAACGATATACCAAATATTACAGTTAGATTATTTTATACAAAATTTAAGTGTTTACTTAATGATATAGAAAACCATCAAATTTTTGGAAATCCTTTAGCTTATGTGTATACTATTGAATTTCAGAAAAGAGGATTACCGTATGCACATCTTGTAGTAACATTAGATCATAAAAATAATTTAATGACACCAGAAGCTATTAATAAACACATTTCTGCTGAGATACCTTTTAATAATGATACAAAATTACAAAAATTAGTTATAAAACATATGTTACATGGACCACATAGTGAAAATTCTCCGTGTTACGATAAATGTAAAGACGTTTGTAAAAAAAATTTTCCTATACATTTTCAATCGTCAACAACATTTAAAAAAAATGGTTATCGTCAATATAAACGAACAAATAATTCTTCTGATAATTACACATATCGACTTAAAAGAAGTAAAAAAATTATTCCAGGAGTTAATTCAATGGTAGTTCCTTTCAATAAATTTTTATTAGAAAAATATAAATGTCATATTAATGTTGAATATTGTGCTTCAATTCAAAGCATCAAATATATTTTTGATTATATACATAAAGGTAGTGATAGAGCTTTTTGTACATTAAAAAAAATGATGATAAAAGAAATGGAATATATGATGAAATTACTGAATATATTGATGGCCGGTACTTGAGCCCAATGGAAGCAGCATGGCGGTTACAAAAATTTCCCTTATATGGAAGGAGTCATACTGTTATCCGTTTAGCAGTTCATACAGAAAATCAACAAAAAATTGTTTTTGAAGAAAATTATGAAGTAAATGCTCTTGATAATTGGAAAACAACTTTAACAGTGTCGTTTGACTTGAATAAAAATGATAAATTTCCAAATAATATAAAATACGTTAATATACCGCATTATTATATATTTAACGCAAAAAAAGTTTGGGTAAAACGTGAACGTGAACAAAAACTTTATGCTATTGGACGTTTAAATATAGTGTCACCAAAAGATTCTGTAGGATTCGCTTTAAAATTAATATTAAGTCTTATAAAATGCACTACTTCCTTTAAAGATTTACGTACATATAAAAGTGTAACGTATAATACTCATAAAGAAGCTGCGACTGCAATGGATTTAATA
Source organism: Torymus aiolomorphi (assembly GCA_036365515.1). NCBI lineage: Eukaryota > Metazoa > Arthropoda > Insecta > Hymenoptera > Torymidae > Torymus > Torymus aiolomorphi. The sequence goes on along the minus strand of CM070876.1, from coordinate 101,011,380 downwards.
GAAAACGATTTACAAATTTAAAAAATTTTTGAAGAAGCATGTCGTATCATGTTACCTTTTCAATTACGTAAATTTTTTACTTCGTTTCTACTAACAGAAAATATTCAAGTCAATATTATTTGGGAAAATTTTAAAAAATACTTTAGTGAAGATTTTCATGAAAATAAAGATAACTTAGCTTTAGATCATATAAGTAAATTATTATTGTTGGAAGATTTATCTTGTACAGATTTTGGATTACCTGAACCTGATCCCATCATAAATGATATAAAATACGATAGTAAAATAATTTAAATTAGAAAGGAAATATTCGAAGATATGTTTACAAAATTAAATGAAGATCAAAAATTTATTTTCAAACAACTTAGAAAAAATATAAATTCTAACGGACGGCTCGTGTGCGTGTGCGCATGTGTGTGTGTATCGGTGTGCGCTGATGAGACTCGAGGCGAGTCTCAGCACACCGCGACGGCACGCGCAAATATGTAAGAGCTAAACATCTCTCAACCTTGCGCGAAGGGCAAAGCCCGAGAGATGATCGCGCGTGCCGACGAAGGAACAGGCAGGCAGTATCGTTTTGGTCATTGCCGCGAGCCCTAGCCTGCACTCTGAGAGAGAGAGAGAGAGAGAGAGAGAGAGAGAGAGAGAGAGAGAGAGAGAGAGAGAGAGAGAGAGAGAGAGAGAGAGAGAGAGAGAGAGAGAGAGAGAGAGAGAGAGAGAGAGAGAGAGAGAGAGAGAGAGAGAGAGAGAGAGAGAGAGAGAGAGAGAGAGAGAGAGAGAGAGAGAGAGAGAGAGAGAGAGAGAGAGAAGTCCGAGATAGTGCACGCGAGTGTAAGGAAGTGAGTTGAGAGAGTTAGCGCGAGCGAGAGAGCGGCGCAGCAGCAGCGTAGCCGAGAAGCAGTGGGAGAGAGAGCGAGACGCTATCTGCAGCTACCGCGGCCGAGTGAGAGGGAGAGAGAGAGACGCCGGCCGATCCTCTGCGACTGCCCGCGTAGAAGAGAGAGACAGAGAGAGAGAGAGAGAGAGAGAGAGAGAGAGAGAGAGAGAGAGAGAGAGAGATACGACGCGAGAGGCAACCAACACCGCCCGGCCTGACTCCCTGCATCAGACGGGTCTTCGCGAGGTAAGTCCTGGCCAGGCGCTAGTGCGGTCTCCCCGCGGACGACGAGCGTCCGGAGAGTGAGACGCGGGCGAGCGAGCGAGGCTCACCGACGCGCGCGTGTGTGTCGATCGCGCGCGGCGATCGACCAACGTCGGTGCGAGCTGCTTATCCGGGTACGTGTGTGCGATCGCGCGCACACGTACATAGCGTGCGCGGGCGCACCACCCGTATCGGCGCGTATAAAGGATACGCGCCGCGTGTATTCAACTGATTAAGCCCTCCGGGCAATAAAGTTACAGTCTTTTGTTAAATTTGAGTACGCGTGTGATTGACGCGTCGTTCCCTTCCCTTTTCCACGTCGGTGGCGCGGCGGTATAGAATACCACCGGCCTCCGCGGGCGCGAGTACGCAATACTCGCGCGTATCTGATCAGCCGAGGAAGCACGCAGGAGAGATACAGTGCTACAGCGAAGTCGCGCGTTGTAACGCCGGCAGGTATGGCTGCCGACGGCGCACCGGCGAGAGCGAGGAGATTTCGCCGAGGGTCGGCACGAGTCAGTGCTCGCGGCTGTCAACTGCTGCGCCGTTCGGCAATTCCGCGTCGGGGATTTGCGACACTGAGGGGAAAACCTACCCCGTTACAAAATAAAATAAATTTTTTAGACGGTCCTGGAGGTACGGGTAAAACATTTTTATGTAAAACTTTAATTTATTATTTTCTATCAAAAGGACAACATATTATATCAATGGCTTGGACTGGTATAGCGTCTATTCTATTCCCCAAAGGAATGAATACTCATAGAACCTTTAGATTACCATTAGATTTAAATAGTATTGAAAATTCTTTTTTAAAATATTCTATCTGATTCTAGTCAGATAAAAAGAAATTAAGAGAAATAGAAGTCATAATCTGGGATGAAGCACATATGATACCCAAAAAAGCTTTAGAAATTATTGACAGAACATTAAGAGATTTATGTACAAACGATTTACCTTTAGGGGGAAAATTAATAATTTTAGGAGGCGATTTTCGACAAATACTCCCAGTAATGAAAAACGGATTTAGAAGTGCTATAATTGAAGACAGTATTAAATATTCTGAACTTTTGCATTTATTTAAAATTTGAAAATTAAAACACAATAGTCGTTCTCAGAATAATGAATTCTCAAAATTATTATTACAAATTGGAGACGGTAATATAAATCCTTTTATAATACCTAATAATTGGAGAACTAACGATGTTTGTTTACAAATATATAAAAATATTAATAAAATAAATGATTATGATCGTGTTATTTTAGCACCTCATAATGAAGACATTAAATTTTTGAATACAAAAATTTTAATGTTATTAAATGGTGATAAGAAGACTTATTATAGTACAGATTATGCGACTCATAAAGGTGTTGATCAAAGTGATGACAACATTCGTCTACTTTTTCCCATAGAAACATTAAACAATATTTATGAAGGTTCGCCACCTCTTTAATTAGATTTAAAAGTTAATGCTATTGTTATGTTAATTAGAAATTTGAGTATACATGAAGGTTTGTGTAACGGTACTAGACTTAAAATGAACAAATTATTTAGATATAATACTGAAGCAGAAATATTAACAGGAGAAAAAGTAGGTAATAGATTTTTTATTCCAAGAATTACATTAAATACAGGAGAATCTTCTACATTACCGTTTATTCTTTATAAAAAAACAGTTTCCATTAACATTAGCATTTTGCATGACCATTAATAAATCTCAGGGACAAAGTTTTGACTATGTAGGATTATACATCAAAAGGCAATTATTCTCACATGGTCAGTTATATGTTGCTTTACCACGATGTAGAAATCCAGATAACATATTTATATATACAAAATAATTTAGAAAATTCATTAGAATTTGAAAATATGGTTTGGGAAGAAATTCTTGATAATTAAAAAAAAAACAATTAGTTATATAAGTAAATATGTATATATATATTTATTGCATATATTTATTAAAAAATATGTTCATATATATTCAAAAACCAAATTTCTCAATATAAAATATACGCAATAATAGTATAAAATAAAGGAGAAATTATTTGAATGATAAGAGATTTTAATAATTAGCTAAATGTAAATTATATATAAAATTTAATTAAGTTTCGATTTGATCCATATAAAAATACAAATAAAATCAAAATAAAGATTTTTAAATCAAAATTTTTAAAGTGATTATGCTCTTCTATTTTCAAAAAACAAATTTCACGATATAAAATATACGCAATAATAGTATAAAATAAATGAGGAATTGTTTAAACAATATTATAAGAGATCTTACTCAATAGCTAAATGAAATCTGTATACGAAATTTATTTAAGTTTCAATTTATACATAAAATAATAAAAATAAAATACAACAAAAGATTTTTAAATCAAAATTGATAGCGTAAATGTAGTCTTATATATTCAAAAAAATCACTACCTTGAAAATAAATAGGTTCAAAGTCTTCAAGGTCTTATTTTTCAAAGTTGGGAGGTTGACGAGCTGAGCGAGTAGGGGGCGCAGCCCCCTAGTATATATATATTTATGTGTAATGTTATTATCCAGGACCACTCTAGGTTTTCTATAATAACGCTACCAAATTAAACCTACAAAAAGTGACTAAAGAAATAATTCCTTTCTTGTTATTGACTAACACCACGAGGCCTGCGGCACCCCCTTTAAGTTCCGCGTATTTTACGTTGATTTCGGAAAAAAATTACGAAAGAAAGGTTGTGAAAGTAACCCTAAAGATCCCCGAAACTACGGGTCAAGTTCTGGAAACTATCGTTAGACATATACATTTTCCAGGACCTGTCCCCAAAATAACAAATGTCCTGGAAACTAACGTTACACATAATGAATGTCCTGGATACTAACGTTAAACAGAAATATACCTATATACAGGTTGTTAAAAGACAACCGCATTGGGTATATATCACGTGAAAGAGCGGAAAATTCTAAGATAAAAAGTTCAATGAACCAACGCGATCGGCTCGAGAGATATTGCCGTAATCGATTAATGAAAATTGCTCGATTAGACCAATGAGCGCGCGGCGTTAGCGGCAAGAGGCGGCGGAGAGCGCGGACTGGGGGAAGGTGCCCCGCCGATGCACCGCCGCGCCGCCAACGCTGCGCGCTCATTGGTCTAATCGAGCAATTTTCATTAATTGATTACGGAAAATCTATCGATCCGATCGCGTTGGTTCATTGGACTTTTTATCTTAGAATTTTCCGCTCTTTCACCTGATATATACCCAATGCGATTGTTTTTTAACCACCTGTATAAACTGAAACAGGAAACTGGAAGTGGGAAGAAAACGAAGTCTGACGATGAGAAATGGAGCAACTTTAGAATCGGAAACCAGACATAAAATTTTTCACTATTTAATATCCTTAATATGAGAACATCTTTTTACATGAAACTTTTTATGCAACATAATATAGCCAAATAGCATGATATTATTACAAATTTGAGTTAAATAAAAGCGATTGAAAATTGCAGTAAATATTTGAAATTCTCAGTCAGGCATTTCAATGTATATGGAGCACGGGTCGCTCCTTCAGACTTGTTCTATACTTGCTTCGGAGTGCTCCCGCGCTCCTTGATGGTTTTCATTTTCATTCTACTGTAATATATTAACAATGAAAACTTTTTTATCAATTTTTAAATTAAAATAATAGTAATTATATATTTTATTGATAAAAGGCAATTGTTGTTTAAATCTTGAGATGTCAAGTATATCCATCAAATAACAAAATACAAGTATAATAAAATATTTTTACATATATAAGCATAAATAATACCTTTTTCGGCATTTTAATTGTGCTAATTTGTTTTTTTTCTTAAGTTTATGTGTGCAAGAATTCTCTGCTACGTTGAAAAAACGTAAATCTTCGATTAGCCTTGTGCATTCTGTGACAGAGTCACATGTAACTGCTTACTCGGCGCTGACAGAACGCGAACACTTGTTTCGTGAGCGCTGTCCTGTTGTTATTGCTAGCCTCGAGGATCAGTAAGACATACATACAAACACACTATCATTGGTGGGTCGAGAGAACGCGCAGAGAGCGAGGGTCGAGGAGGGGGATCGTGCGCACGGGACAGTCGTGCAACCCGGAGCGCGGTCGCAAGAGCAGTACGGAGAGAGAGAGAGAGAGAGAGCGGCGTGGAGAGAGAGAGAGCGGCGCGGAGAGAGAGAGACGTAACATACGCGAGAGAGAGAGAGCAGGCGAGCAGCCGACGGACGATAGTGTAGGCTACGCGCAACTATCGGCGCTCGCGCCGAGGAAAGAGAGGGGCGCGCTGATAATGCTGTGAGTAGGTGGGAGAGAGAGTCGCAGCCAACCAGCGCGTACAGTACCTATACGAGTACGGGCCGCGGCGCGGAGATAGAGTGGGAGGGAGAGAGAGAATAGCAGCTAGCCAGCGTGTGTGTATAGGCATAGACGAATGTGAGAGATAGACGGGGGGAGCGAATAGTGACAACCGGGCCGACGCGCGGCGCGCATAGTGATATAGGTACCGCGCATCTCCCGCGAACCTACCATGATTCCAATTATATGCGAGTCATGTAATGTGGACAAGATGTGTATCAGACTACTGCTCAAAGGGGGGGTCTCGAGGAAAAGATGAGCGCCGCGAAGCAGGAGCCGATCGCTCTCTTGATCACCGACCAGCAAAGAAGTAGTTAGCTCTCTCTTGATCAGTTCGACGAGTTGAAAGTATATAGAGTGAGTAAGTTGCCGGGAGATTGGGTATAAAGGAAGTGGCTGTCGATCACAAAGGAGTTGAGGTGCGTAAGTGTAGGTTGTTCCAGGTTGGAGCGGAGAAGTTTTACGAGTCGAGCTGTGGCGTACTGAGAGATTAGTCGTGGATCGAGTGAGGAGTTTTGGTCGAGGTTTTGGGTCATGCCGGTTGTTGCGTCGGGGATCAAGCTGTGAATTACGGGTCGAGTTCCAAGGTCACCAGGAAGCGTAGTCTTGAGTCGAGCTGTGAGTTGCAGGGTCGAGTTTCAGATTACTAAGGAGCTGCTAGAGTGTGGCATTTTCCCCGCCCGTAATCCAGGATTGTTCAGGGTGCGAGCCGGGGGCAATTCGCTCGGGCATTCAAGACCAGGGTCTTATTTTATTTTAATAGGTTCGGCAATGGAGTTGGCGAAAGGAGACCAGCGACAGCCACGCAGACAAAAGAGACGCTCTCACAACGCGTAATGGCGGATGCCGCCATCTTGATTTGAAGTTTCAATAAACTCCATTTTACCTCCTACGTGTTTGTTCTTATTAGCGAGTGTGCAATTCCCTGTGTGCGCGTCTATTCTCTTTGCAGCACGAATAAGAAAAGTATTGTGTCCAGCAGCGTTGGTATTATTGTGTCTCGGAGTATATGGAATTCAACGTTGGTTGTTGCTGAGTCGTGGCTACTCCCTCATCGAGATACTAGTCGCAAGTCGTGGCGTGGCTCCGTAAGTAGAGAAGTAACGGAGAAAATAGTAGCGAATTATTTGCTTGAGTCTTAGTTATTCATTATTTAGACTCTGTTAGTGGGTTTAAGCAAATACAACGTTACAAATGGCGCCCAACGTGGGGCAACGCTAACGACAACAACAACGGGGAGGTTGGTTCAAGTTCGGGTCAAATCGAGATTGTGAGTGTCGCGTTGTTATCTTTCGTGAAGTGCAGTGAAGCGCTCACAATTTCGAGGTGGACCGAGTAGAGTCGTGGACTAACAGAGGTGTACTCGTGTGAAAAGAAGCAGTCGAGGTGATCTCAACTCTCACCAGGAAGTTGAGGAAGAGAGTACGTGGGTCGAGTCTCTTTTCATCGATAGGAAAGAATTCTCTTTGAATAATTATTCCAGCATTCCCTCTCGGATTTTCAGCTGAAAATTAGTTGAGTAATAGCGGGTCGAGGTGCTTTTTGTATACGAAGTAACCGTTAATAATCTCTCAAGTAAACCAGATACAAAATCGCCAGCGAGAGGGTCGAGTGAACGGGTCGAGCTTTTTTCAGGAAGATCGGAGAAGACTCAGACTGCTTTCTTTCTGGAATTTTGATACCTGATAGTTTAGTGAGAAATAGTGGTCGTGGTGGGTCGAGAGTGTAGGGAGAAGGAAGTATACCAATGATGGCTCGGACCACTATTGTTTCGGATGCAGGTGTCGATCTTACGGACTTCTTGCCACTTACTTCAGTGGAGGCATTTATGTCCATTTCGCAATCAGAGCGTATTTTGACCATGGCCTCATCACACCAGACGATGGCTCTTTGGTTTTCAGGTGAAAGTTGTCAGACTACCACCTTGCGTACCTGCGAATACCAGAGATCCCTGGGATCGACGAATGGCGGTACGATCCCTTGAGTATCTCTTCGAGAAAATGTTGAGTCAGTGATGGGTGAATGTGACAGACTAAATTACGATTATCTGAAGGCACGTTACGCATTGAGGCCATTACGGTTCCAAGATCCATTTCGAGACAGGAAACGAAAATCCCACGTCGAGAGACAAGAGGAGTGGCGAAGTGAAGTAGGTGATGAGTCCCCCCGCCTGGGGAGAGATTTCGAGTCAATGCTAGAATTGAGTTGCCTCGTACAACAGCCCGCCCGCAGAAGCAAAGACGAATTTCTCTGCTGAATAGGACCAATGATTCTGAGTCTGAGACAACCTTCGAGTCGCTATCCGGATTTTCGAGCCGACTGAGAGCAGACTTTCGAGACATCAGTCCCACTAGTTCGCATTGTCCTAGTCGAGATAGTTCGGTTGTACGGCGCCGGACAAATCGAGGGGAGTGAAATAATCGTGGTTGGAGGAGTTCGCGCAGAGAGACTCGCCAAGTGGTACGCCATGGGTTCAATGATAGCAGTCTCCACATTATAAAAACGCTAAAAAGTTGGGTAATTCGATATTCCGGGGAAATCCAAGACTCTCCTGAAAAATTCTTATCCCGACTCAAGGCATGTAGGCGAGCCACAGGGATTCTTGAGATCGAGCTGCTGTTGTGCATGCCAAGTGTACTGGTCAAAGAAGCGAGTGACTGGTACGAAGTGTACCAAGATGAAATCGTCACTTGGGACTTCAAAACCTTCGAGAGAGCTTTCAGGCGACAATTCGTTGCAGAGGTGCATCATGATGATATCATGGAAGAGTTACATGCTCGGTATCAGGGCATGAAAGAGAAGGTCACACCCTTTCTTACCAAGTTCCGGTGAATTCTCGGCTACTTGAAGAGACCTCCTTCGATGAAAGAGCAGCTTAATCTCTCTTTCTCTCCCTTGCGTCCAGAATATCAGGACTATTTGTGGGATAAAATCCTAGATAGCTTCGAGACGATTGAGCGATATGGACGAGATTTCGAGAGGAAAGAGGCGATCAAAGAGCGGTACAGGTCACCACTACGTCGCGAGAACTCGAGAACTCCAGATACTACGTACGATGGTCCTCACCGAGCGTTGCACCAAGTCGCTGCCGTCGTAGAGCTGACGGAAGACGACGAAAAGAATAGAGCTAAACAACGGCGGGTGAAGAAGGAGTCCGAGAAGGAACGACTGGAGAAGTGTGAAGGGGAAATAGCAACCGTAGCGATCTGCCAAAACCGTAACAATACCGATGTCCTGCGCTAAATGCCGACACGTGGATAGGAAAGGCGCAACTATGGAGAGATGTTTTAAGTGCAATAAATGCTACCATGATGAGTGTGAAACTTTAGCTAGAGTGCAGAAAAGGTAATACAACAATCCCGTCACTATACTTTTGTGTAAAGACTGCAAAATTCTCCACTCAAACACCAGATCCAAGATAAATATGTAAGTTTCGCAAGACAAGTCTACAAGTCTTGGTCTTGTCAAAGTCACAGGAGAAATCATCAAGCCCGCCTCTACTAGCCTCGACTCCAGCATGCCCGGTTGCAGTTGCAAAGGCGCCAACTCTTGCAAAAGAGGTTTCAAGCGGCAGCAGCAACACGGACAACAATAACAGCACCAATTACAACATCAACAACAACTCTTCTCGAGTGGCGTCCTTCAGCGCCTTAGACAATGATTTTGGCAAGCTCGCTGCACATCAAAACTTGGCGAACTTCCCTGAACTTTCTACTACACCGACGCTGACTGAAGAAGATGCGGGGCGTATCGCCGACCTGACACGTGTGACTAATGACCTTATCCCAATCAGCACTCTAGAGCTTCTGTTGCAACGCTTTGATATCCTCGAGAAACAGCTTGATGAATTAAAGACTCTCAAGAGCAGGAGTACAGCGCCACCTAGTTCCTCCGCTGCGCTAGCAGGTGCCAACACCACAGATGGTGGAGGGCTGGCTACGAGGGTCTCTGCTCTTGAGGATACTATTGCAAATTAGAACTTATTACTAAATGAATTGTATGATAAATGCAAGCTGCTTCTCGAGAATAACGCCTTTTACGGGCCTTTCTTCGGGTTCGCTGGACAGCAGTCCAACTGAATTGGACGGTCATGAGGAACATCTTACTCGAAACCCTGAGTACGCCCCCATTCCACGCCCTACTGAACTCCATAAAGTAACAGCGAAATCTGCATTACCAATTTTGTAAAAAAACCGCTTTTTAATTTTGAAAAAGCAGCTTTCGCTGTTATCAATATCATCTTGCCATCGACTTCTACAAATGACATTCTATCGCGTCGTCCAACTGCAAAGAATAATCGTAAGGGCAACTCTGATATATCGAGTATCGATCACCCTTATTCCCTTTTTGTGAAGCTGCGTGCCTCTTCTCTTGTCGGAGGCATCATCCGGGCTAAGAAAAAATTGAATCTATTACATACTCGCGACCTTGATCTATCTGCGCTCGACCAGGAGGATGCGTCCAATACCTTGGCTACCAATATTCACATTAATGAAGTATTTCATATGGATTCTTATCAATCTTTTCGTAGTTTGGAAGCGAGAACCAAGAGTATCGGGTTTAAGTATGTATGTCATCGTAGTGGTTCTTATCTGGTCAGGTGGCAGGATGGCAAGAGGATGCATGTATTTACATCGGCTACGGATCTGAGTGCTATAGCTGCATGCTATAAATCGTCTGACCGGATAGCTATGATAGCCAACGACGGTAAAGACAAAGATAATTGTGAAACGAGATGACTAGCACCAGGAAGAAACACGTATAGCCCGCTTAGCAAAGCAGGTGTGAAGGGACTGAGTATATTATGTGGTTTATTCAGGGTGGAAAGCTAGATCCTATTTTTGTTTGGTTCGCGTGTAAGCCTTCAGATGTAGATATAGAAGCTATTTCATCTTTTCTCAAGGATCTAAGGTTGCACAGTAATGAGTACAGGCATAAAATTGTTATGGGAGATTTTAATGCGAACCTATTTTCCATCCAGAATGATGTAAAATTCCTTCTCGATCTGGCTGGCGAATTAGCGCTAAAGATTGTCAATCATGGACCGATGAACTTTGCCACGTAGCCTGGTACTTGGATTGATGCAATCTTCATAGACAACAACGAAACAATACTGATGTTACGTCTGAATTGAGGTGTATATGTGTTTCTAATTAAATGTCCTGGCAGTCTATCTCGCTCGTGAGCTCCCACTGCTCTAGGTTTAAGGAAATAAAGATTACAATATGGTTTATATATTTTATATATTATTTGTTACATTTTGGTACAATTATGTACTGAAGCTTTTCGTGTACAAATAGTTGAGTTAAATATAAATAATTATATTCTAAGTTATGCTTTTGATGCGATACAGCAACAAAGCTTTTCAGCGTAAACTTACAGTTAATCTAAATTCTTTGTTGAGTTGTTCGTTGATTCGTGGGCCGATGATGCCTTCTTGACGCTGGAACCTTGCAGCGGGTACTCGAGTCTCCGGTATTTCGGCCGTAATCGACTATGCAGCGGCGCGCTGGAGGAAGTCAGGAGTGACCTCGTTTCCTCGTTTGGACGCGGTTTTTATATCCGAGGTGAATATAAAAAGATGAAATAAGTATTATGCGTAAGTCGAGCGCTTACGCGTAATTTTGTCAAGCGCCTACGAAACTGCTGACGGGGCCGTAATTTTAGATTAACGCGATATACATTATTAGTATGTCGATGACGGATGTGATCATATGACGTGAAGACGGATGTCACACCTCCCCCCTTTCGTCCATTGCCGCCCTCGGCAGTGAGTGTAGTGTAGGTTTTATATATGGAATATCTGTATGTATATAGATAGCGAATTTAGAAAAAGAAACATAAAAAGTACATATACATTCATATATTCTTACAAATGTTCATATTAATTAATGTATATACGTTATATGCGGTTGTAGGTATAGATTCTGATAGATGGGTATCGCGTCGTATAGGCAAACAAATGAGTAAAATTAGCCAGCGCCTAGTGCTTAGGCAACCATTGCGTAAGATTAGCCAGCGCCTGGTGCATAGGCTACCAGTGAGTATGATGAGCCAGCGCCTAGTGCGCAGGCAGCCAGTGAAGTTGTGACAATGTCACATGTATAGGCCCATGCAGCGGCAGCTGGATGCGAGCACATGCTCGACCGGCTCCCTTATGTTTTGCGCACTGACAATAAGGACGCCAAGCGGCCCGCGCATACACCTACACACACGCTCACAAGCACCATGGCCCGGTCGAGCAGCAACGCGACACACACACGAGAAAGCACGGCGCAGAGGGGAAGGGACCGGGAGAGAGCAGGCGCACGAGAGAGTCAGGGAACTTGGTGAGCGGCGTCAAGAGCCGGCGTCACGAGCGCGCGAAGTGTGCGATGACAGGAGAGGCGCAGACTGAGCACCGCGCAACTAGTCCGCGCAGGAATGATAGTGGGAGCATGTAGGAGCAGACGCGAGAGATACGTGCTCGCGCAGCAGTAAGGTAGACGCCGCGTGGGAAGAGAGAGGAAGAGAGAGCAGCGGGGAGAGAAGCCGCGCTGGCCGACGTACAGCAGCCAGGCAGGTGCCGCGTGGGAGAGAGAGTAGCGGAGCAGAAGACGGCACCGGACATCATGCAGCGGCACGGCAAGCGCGCGCGGGGATAGAGGACGAGGGAGTTAGAGATAGTGCGCGTGGGCATAGAATAGGTAGTATTGTAGAAGGGTGAGCGCGCGCGATAGTTGAGTCGCCAGGCGGCGTGATAAGTGATGTAGGGGCCGCGCGTGCGCGTACGCGGACCTATCACAGCTCAAAATAGCTGCGAGTCATAGTTTTTCGGGTAGAGTAGGACGAATCTGGAATAAATAGCCAATGAAAAGTAGCCACGTATTGGGAGGGAACTCGGACGAAGGGCTCGGGTTTGACTGAGCTGAGGAGAAGCGCTCTCTTGATCTTCGGCCAGCAACAGCAGCAGTCGTATTCACCTTAGTCGTCTCGTTCGGTATTGAGAGTAATCGAAAATAGTACCGGGGGTAGTGTCGTTGAGGAATCACGTTGAAGGAAGAATTCTATTAGTAAGTATTTACGAACCAAGGACTTTGAGACATTGAGTTTGAATATGAGGTTGAGGGTTACCTTTCCGTGTGGGTCGTTTGTGGGTTTCGAGATCTAGGTGCAGAATCGTCAGCGGATCCTGATCGCTCCAGAGTATTTCGAGTAAGCATTCGAATTTCGGGACTGTAGCTTTATCGGGCTCATTGAGTTTAATAAATTTATTCTAATCAGTAAACCCAGTAAACTGTTATTATTAGCCAGTGTTGTTCCTTGTATTGTCCTCTCGAGTATTATTTTCAGGAAATTAAGTTATCGCCGTGGGTAGTCAGTAACGTTATACTGTCGCACCGTTGGTGGAACGAGAGTTCTGGTTGTTGCTCATCATCGGAACCCCCTTTGTCGAGACATGTCTTTAGTCGAGGCGTGACTCGGTCTGGAGTAAGGAGTCACGAATGTATAATATTCTAGTGCTCGTATTGGGGTCGCCCTTGATAAAAGGGCTCTAAACGGTGGTTATAGCGAAGCACTACGTCACAAAGTATGTCATCATTCCGTCGCAGCACGGGTATCGAGAGTCGGTCGTTGCTCTGTCGAAAACATCGCGCGTCATGATTTTTCGTTTAAGCTATCGAAAATTTTTACGTTTGAACTTTGCATGTTATAACATGATTACTTAGTTATAGAGTTCAATAACTTTTAACTGTGTCTCATTGCTCTCTAAATTCCTAAAATGTTTTATGAATCAATGCTTGAGTAATTTAACAATTTTTCGGTAATTTAATTTTTAACATTACATTATTGTTCTAAAAAAACGATGCAAAAAGAATTATGTGTTGTGAATTATTAATAACTGTATACGGCTTCCAAGCTTATATCAAATGTTTAATAATTTGTTAGTTATTAATAATTCATAACATAAATTATTTATAATATTGGATATTATAATATGGTATTATTTTGTCAAATATTACAAAAAAAATAATTTCGCATAATATTGTAATTACAAAAGATCTTATTATTTCCAAATACAAATTAATTATTTATTTATCATAAATAATTCAAGAATTGTTTATGAATATACTTTATTTGAATAATAAATAATTGAAACCAATTTTCTCTGGAATTATTTTTGACAAACAAAAAAATTTTAATTGTTTATAATTACTTTAATAATTGTTAATATCAATATATTATTAATAATATTCATGGTTGCGATAGTAATGTCGTTCTTATTTTGCTATATACATTGAAAGTAATGTGTATAACTCGCTACAGGTCTTTGCTTACATATACGGAGTCTATATTTGCGAGTAAATGCAGCTCGGAGTGCACCCGATATATCTTACGCTAGCGCTTGGGTGTGTGAGTAAGTGGCGGCGTTTCGTGTATCGCGTGTATAGCATATACACGTTCAGTTTTAATATATGAGTAAGTGGAGTTTGTTATTCAAGTGGTGAAATAATGAATATATATGATTTTATATTTAAGATCTGACTAAAAAAAAGAAATTGATTTTATGTGATTTTCAATTTAGAATTATTTTGATGTATCAATTATTATTAAGAGTAAAAGCAATGAATAGAATTTCATAATTGTTCTGTTTTGATATATTTAGCCAGTCATATTTTCAGTACTTAAGCTGCGCACTCGATGACTTCGGCTAAGGGGATTCCTTCGTTCTAATGGGAAATCTGCTGATTTTGATTTCTTATACAAAGGGATAACCATTCTATTTTTAATCTTGTAAATATAACATCGGGCTAACACAAACAATATTATTATTATTATTACGATATTTCCAACACAACCGGTGGCTATATAGACCTTCGTTGTGTCTTGCGTCCTTCTTTGCGTGGCCATGAGATGAAACTGGCGTTCAATATCTTCCAATGAAAGTACATGATTCGTCGAGGCCCAAGTCTGGACTTGTGCGGCGGATTCTTCATCGAGAATAGCTAATCCATGGTCGTCGACTGAGAAATTATTCCTTTGTAGAAATAACGAAAAATTTAGGGGATGTTCAAAATTATAAATAAAAGTCTCGGAGATCTCTGTCATGGAACTTCCGAACAATGCAATATCTGATGTTTGTGCTACACATTCGCCCTTGAGGCTGAGTATGTCGTTCCCGTTAAGTTGAATTTTAGTTTGTCGTACTTCGTCGCATACTATATTGATATTTAATAGGCTTGTTATGGATTGCAACCATTCTCCTGTAGTCACTAACCTTTTCCAATAGGGTGTGTTGTCATCATGTAGTGCGATTACATGCTTGTATAGCTGATTTCGTTGGTTTCGTCAGAAGGGAATATTCGCAATGTAATTTGTCCCCTTCTTCTATTATTGGGTATTCAGGATCACATAGACGTATGGCTTCATGAGTCTGGCGCTTTTGTAGGTAGGCTTCACCTGTTAAAAAGTAGCCTTGTGGGTTACTAGTTACAAATATACCGGGTGTCCCATTTTAAAACCACCAGGCAAATATCTCGAAAACTAAGGGAGATGGAAAAAACTTTTAATACAAAAGTTGTAGGGTTCAGAGGGGCCCAACTGATCGTGACCTTGGTTATGACCTTGAAGTCAATGATCAAGGTCATTTGAAGGTCAAATCGATTTTTTCAAATGGGAACCCCCACTTTTGACCTCGTAAATGGAAAGAGCGCAAAATTTTACGTTCAGATATGTCCTTGAGTCAAGGTCATGGTCATGGTCATGGTCATGTTTAAAATCAAAATCAATCAATGCATCAAAACATTCCCATAATTAGGCATACGAGACAAATTGTTAAATACAAAAGTTGTAGGGTTCAGAGGGGCCCAACTGATCGTAACCTTGGTTATGACCTTGTGGTCAATGATCAAGGTCATTTGAAGGACAAATCGATTTTTTCAAATGGGAACCCCCATTTTTGACCTCGTAAATGGAAAGAGCGGAAAATTTTACGTTCAGATATGTCCTTGAGTCAAGGCCATGGTCATGGTCATGGCCATGTTTAAAATCAAAATCAATCAACGCATCCAAACATTCCCATAATTACGCATACGAGTGTTAAATACAGAAGTTGTAGGGTTTGGAGCGGCCCAACTGATCGTGACCTTGGTTATGACCTTGAGGTCAATGATCAAGGTCATTTGAAGGTCAAATCGATTTTTTCAAATGGGAACCCCTATTTTTGACCTCGTAAATGGAAAGAGCGGAAAATTTTACTATTTTTACTATTATCAATATTTACCAGGGTTAACCACTTATATCAAATAATAGCAAAAGTTAATAAGTGTTGACCATCTGTATCCAATAGTGACCGGTAGTATTCAGCATTGATCGGTAATAGTCAATAATTATTACTGTTTACATCAAATTGTTTTCAAATTGAGCACACTTATATTGGCACAGAAAATTAAACTTTTTCGTTTTAAAATATTCTATAGTATAATAACATATTATTTCTTTTGTGCTGTGTTTTGATAAATAATTGCATTTACAACTAAAAAAGAATGCCTGACTATTCTGCTAATGAAATAGTTGACATTCTTCTTATTTTAGGAGAATATCGACGAAACTATCGAGAGGCAAGCAGATTGTATCGTGCTCGATTCCCTCAACGACAACATCCTGATCATGCGGTAATACGTGACATTGAACTGCGCGGTCGACAAGGAAACTTCGTTCGGAGAAGGAGGACACTGAATGAACACGATTATGAAAATAATCCTCGCTTTCTTGCTGTTCTAGCCATGGTACATTTAAATGTTCATGTCAGTATACGCGAAATCGAGTTAACAATGGGTATTCCAAGATCTACGGCCAGTAGATATTTACGATATGCGCGTTATCATCCTTACCACATTACTCTAAATCAAGCTTTAACTGTGGAAGATTATCGACGGAGAATAACATTTTGCCAATGGGCAACACAACCAATTACTGATGATGAAAATTTCTTTAACAATGTTCTTTTTAGCGACGAGGCTACATTTCAGAGTACTGGTATGTTGATTCGCCATAATTGCCACTACTGGTCTCCTGTTAATCCTCATTGGATGCGAGAAGTTGATCATCAGTATCGCTGGAATGTAACGGTATGGTGTGGCATTATTAACGGATGTCTGATTGGACCTTATTTTTTTGAAGGTCACGTAACTCAACATACTTATTTACAGTTGCTGAGAGACGAGCTGCCACTCTTTCTAGAAAACGTTGATCTCCATACAAGGGCCAGAATGTGGCTACAACAAGATGGTGCTCCTCCACATTATGCCAGAATTGTCAGAGATTTTCTTAATGAAAGGTTTAACGGTCGATGGATTGGTAGAGGAGGTCCCGTAGCATGGCCACCAAGATCTCCAGATCTGACATCTCCAGATTTTTATTTATGGGGCTTCCTAAAAAATACAGTCTACCGCAACAGGCCAACTACAAGAGATGACATGATTCAAAGGATTACACGAATCTGCTTAAGTATTCCACGTCAAGTATTATTAAATACTGTTAGAAACTTTAAAAGGAGAATAGAATGTTGTCAACAAGTAAATGGTGCAACTTTTGAGCATCTTCTTCAGTAAATGGTGACCGAAACACTTGGATCCTATGACTAAATACACATGAACGTGGAAATTTCCAATGAATTTTTAGCTGGCCTGATCATCCCCGACCTTGCCTTAACTGGCCGGGTCATCTCCGACCTTGCCTTAACTGACCGGGTCATCTCCGACCTTGCCTTAACTGGCCGGGTCATCTCCGACCTTGCCTTAACTGGCCGGGTCATCTCCGACCTTGCCTTAACTGGCCGGGTAATCTCCGACCTTGCCTTAGGTGACCGGGTCATCTCCGACTTTGCTCTTAACTGCAAGGAAACTGACCAGAACTTTGACCATGACCTTGACCCAAGGCCATATCAGAATTTTTCGGTTTTTCTATTTACGAGGTCAAAAGTGAGGGTTGCCGTTAAACAAAATTGATTTAACCTTCAAACGACATCATCCTTGACCTCAAGTTCATGGTCAAGGTCACGATCAGTTGGGCCTCTCCAAACACCACAACTTCTGTATTTAACACTCGTATGCGTAATTATGGGAATGTTTGGATGCGTTGATTGATTTTGATTTTAAACATGACCATGACCATGACCATGGCCTTGACTCAAGGACATATCTAAACGTAAAATTTTCCGCTCTTTCCATTTACGAGGTCAAAAGTGGGGGTTCCCATTTGAAAAAATCGATTTGACCTTCAAATGACCTTGATCATTGACCTCAAGGTCATAACCAAGGTTACGATCAGTTGGGTCCCTCTGAACCCTACAACTTTTGTATTTAACAATTTGTCTCGTATACCTAATTATGGGAATGTTTTGATGCGTTTATTGATTTTGATTTTAAACATGACCATGACCATGACTATGACCTTGACTCAAGGACATATCTGAACGTAAAATTTTCCGCTCTTTCCATTTACGGAGTCAAAAGTGGGGGTTCCCATTAAAAAAATCGATTTGACCTTCAAATGAACTTGATCATTGACCTCAAGGTCATAACCAATGTCACGGTCAGTTGGGCCCCTCTGAACCCTACAACTTTTGTATTAAAAGTTTTTTTCCATCTCCCTTAGTTTTCGAGATATTTGCCTGGTGGTTTTAAAATGGGACACCCGGTATATACGCCTTTAGGTTGAATACACATGTACCCGCTTGCTCCTGTATGTAATTCATGGGGAACAGGCAACGGGTGCATTTTGTATATTGAAAAATGTTCTAAACTGTTTCATGGAAATCTCAGTTTTACCAACAAATGATCTCCTTGCACGGAGACGCTGGTTTTTGACAACATGAACAGCCTCTCCGGTGTCACTTCGGAGGTTTCCCAAGGAAGTAGATGTCGTGTTTTCAACTGTTTAATGCTAGTTAAAATCTGTTGGACTTGTTCATGAGAGAATAATAACGGATGCAGATTACCTCGTGCAGTAAATTCGATTGCATCCATCAAGACCTTATAAGAAGAAATACTGAGTCTAACTATTCTCCGAATTGTCGTGACCACCCTGCGAAGTTCTCTATTATTCTCGAACGATTTTCATTAGTTATGAAATTTTGAGTTTTCTCGAGTACGTGGAGAAGCTCGTGATGGTAAGTTTGCATTTTTCCTTCTTCGTTGGTCATTTGTTGACGTATCGCATCGAAGTTCGAGTGCACTATATGCGTTTGTTGTTCAGCTAGAAGGGCTATATTCCTTTGTGTGTCGTACAGATGCTCTATCTCACTCATGAGATTGTCATGGTCTCCTGCATCCATGGTTCCAAAAAGTTTCTTGGATGTCCATCCAATAAATTCGAATCGTGCCGCTCGCTTTGAGATGGAATGTGGAAGAGGTTGTGAACCTTGTCCGGTCATTGAGGGCGGTGTAAAATATTGGAGTAGGTCTTCCTGTAATGATTTGAGTGATTTTAGTTGTTTTCTTAAGGTTTTGAGAGGGATGACGTTGTGACATTCATGCCCCACTGTTTCGATGCAGCTGCTCCTGGCTGAGTACATCTGAGTTTCTCTCCTTTCCATAGGCTGGCTCAGACTCCTACAGTCCAAATTGTAATAATAGTCCAATATGAATGGATTAACCTTGCTTCTCCATGAACTTCATAATAGACTCCTGGGTTTCCTGGTAAAGGTGTGATCTTGTATGGGTCAAACCCTCTTGTTTGTGTGGCCAGTGCAAGCACCAAAAATAGGATCATCTCGGCTTCCTGTAACAAAACTGAGTTTACATGTAACATTGCTTAACTTTATCTTTATGTTTAAGCATTTGTTTTCTATTCTCAGCCTCTACTACAACATTACTATTGTCTCGAATTTCCCTTATTATAAATTTCCCGTTATTAAATCGATCCAACTTTCCTTTCCTTGGTTCTTTTAATACATATGAGGCGTTTCACGTGAACTGTCCCAGCGCGCGGCGCGCGAGCCCCAAAACCTGCTATTTCTAACTCATGTTTATGATACTAAAAAGTACTTTAAAAAATTGTTTGATATGCGTTTTCGATGTATTTTTTCCTCAGCTTTCCAACGATGTTGGTAGTTTTTTCAAAATTTTCCATTTTCATCTTCAAAAACTCTTTTGCATTCTATTTCTCGTAAAAAACATCTCGGGCACTCTTTGGAAAATATCCTTTCCTACGTAAAAAATTCCCAGCTTTCGATCTAGAGGGTAAAAAAAAATATTAAAAATACACTTTTTGAGATATAACATGTTTTGTACTTTTTGAAGGTGAAAATTGAAAATTTCGGAAAAACTGCTTAGGCCATTGGAAAGCTGAGGAAAAAATACGTCGAAAACGCTTATCAAACAATTTTTTTAAGTATATTTTAGTATCATAAACGTGAGTTAGAAATAGCACGATGTGAGGCTCCAGCGGCGCGCGCTGGGACAGTTGACGTGAAACGCCTCATATACGACCATTCCTACTTCTAAATATTGAGGCCTGGCCTTCTTATCGTAATATTCTTTGATCCGATGTTTAGCAGACATTATATTTTCCTTTGCAATATTTCTGATATTAATTAATTTTTCATGAGATCGCCAACGTACGATCCATAAGTTTGTAAAGGGAACTTATCTGCTAACTTAGTCGGATTTCGAACCTTTTGACCATAGATGATTTCGTAGAGAGTAAATCCTGTGGCAGAGTGAACAGAAGTATTGTATTCTTGCATCGCAAACGGTATGACTCTATCCCAATCACTTTTATCACTCGCATGATCCCTCATGAAATCTGCCAGGAGCGCGTGACTTCGCTCTAGCAACCCATTCGATTGAGGATGGTAGGGAGTCGTTGTCACAAGTTTGAATCCAAAGAATCTAGACAATTCTTCTAGCAGTTTGTTTTGAAAACTTCGTCCTCTGTCACTTGGAATAATTTTTGGTACTCCATACTGGGCGATGAAGTTTCGGGCTAATGCATCAGCTATCGTTATTGCCTTGATATTAGGAATTGACACTGCAATACAAAATTTAGCTAGTAGGCATTGCATGGTAAGAATATGTTGGTTACCTAACGTGGTCGTGGGCAGTGGCCCTACTGTGTCTATGGCTATTTTTGCGAAGGGCTCACTAGGCGTGTCTGTAATTACCATTGGTTCATTTGTTTTAACACGGGTCAGCTTTTGCATTTGGCAAATTTCGTATCTCCTTACATAATCATGAATTTTCTGCTCATTCCTTTTCAATAAAATCGTTCACTTATGCGTCTATACGTTTTCTTCATGCCTCAATGTCCTCCGAACAGGCTGTCATGATGATATTTTATGACCCTTTTCCGGTGTTCCTCCGGTATTGGTCTGCAAGCACCCGAACACACGGTGATGGTTAAATTCAGTTCCAGTTCAGCTTGGTATACCATCGATGATTTCGCCGCTCTTTCGTATGCGTATGTAATGTATGTCGAGATAAATTTTTGGGTGTAATTGCTTCTCTACTATTAACAGATACCACTAGATTGAATATATTACGATTTCGATACGGAGTAAGTATTACATCACCTACTCGAGGACTAAATTTTGATAGTTCTTGTTGACTGATAGCTTCAAATCTAACAAAACTAAATTATTGTCAGAACCAAGGCGCAGATCCTCGGTGATAAAATGTACCCAATTATCTTTCGAATAGGTAAGATTGTCCCGAGTAGGGACTAACCTAAATGCGTTCTGGTTAGATGCCTTTCTTGCGAATCCATTCGTACCTGGGTGCAAGAAAACTCCAGATGTTTCTTTAGGCTTCTCCCAGG
The DNA here is from genome assembly GCA_036365515.1 of Torymus aiolomorphi. NCBI lineage: Eukaryota > Metazoa > Arthropoda > Insecta > Hymenoptera > Torymidae > Torymus > Torymus aiolomorphi. The sequence continues at coordinate 100,990,078 of CM070876.1, read as the reverse complement.
TCGTGAGTGTTGACTCTGGTGTGGGTTGACTTTCAATTGGTTCAACAGTCTCTTCTTCTCTGCTATCTTCTTGTTGAATTGTTGACAGCTGGGGTTGTTGGTATTGTGATTTCGGAGGAATTGTTGGAATTGGGGTAGAAAGTGCAAGCGGTCGTGTCTCGGTCTGGGTTGACGAAGATGCTGAGGTAGGCGTCACTTGACTTATGTTTGTGTCTAAGAAGGTTTCCCTTCTCCATGACTGTACTACCGCTGGTGCGACTTCTTCTTTATCTGCACGGTCTCCGTATTCGCTTAGTGGGACAGCCTCGTGAGGTTTCGCAGGTCAAGGTGGTAAGGATTTAGCATTACGAGAAACGAAAGGGACGAGTATGTCTTCAAAGTTACCGAAAATTTGCAACTCTCCATCCTCGTCTATCATCGGCGGCGTATGCGAGTCTTCTCGAGCGACTTCCAACTCCTCAATAGACTGTTGCTTGTCCCCTGACTTATTGGCCTGTTGCTTGTATGAATCCCACCATAGGCTAGTTGTATTCCATTCCTTGAGGAACTCGCTTTTGCCTTCTGGACTGAAATTGGTTGGTTACGTACCTTCCTGATCGGTTTTCACGGGCAGGGCGTCTGGCACTACCGACCGTCGCATAGTAGACTGGAAAATAGGTAATAAGTCACTTTCGGAAGATGAAGACGATGAATCATTGGGTGCAGCGTGTATGACGGAAGTGTTTGGCGCGTCGTCTTCTATGCAATCCTTACTCTCGATCACGGTCTTATTCGCTTCCTCTTCAGAACTCGAGTCGCTGTTCTTTTCGGAACCCCAGGGCTCTTCCTGATCTGTGGATTCAGCTGGAGCATCGAGTAAACTCGGCATGAGGGATTGGCCTCGTAAAGCTATGGGTGGCATGGGTGGTTCTTCAGGTGCCTCTCTTTCTGAAGACGAGTTCTGTGGATGCTTCGTCCGACGGTGTAGGTGATGATTTAGCATCCAATTTCGAACCGGAAGGTTCAGGCTGTATTTCTTTCCGCACCCTTAGTCGATTTGCTATTGTGCTAGCATCGAGATCTCCTTGGCCTGATTCTATCCCTCGTGGTGGTAAAAGGGGAGAATTCTTAGACCCTTTCTGTCTCCCACATCGCGGACGGGTTTGCGGTACCTCAGAGTCTGACCCACTTACATAGGATGATGCTCGTATCTGGGCTTAAAAATTGCTTTCAGTTGTACGAATTAAAACGAGCACCATTTGATATAAAATGGTTGTTCTCTGCTACTGGGCACGGCAAAGGAGCTGTAGATGGTGTCGGTGGACTTATAAAGCATTATGCTACTTCGCATGATCTTCGAGATCCCCATGAAAAATCCATTCAAAATGCTAATGATTTTGTAGAGCACGTTCAAAAATATACAGACGCAATTAAAATAATACATTTACAAGACGTTGACGTAGAAGAGTTTAGAAAAGTAAAAAATGTTGATTGGCTTGCTACTCCTAAGTATCCTGGAATTCAAAAAACTCATTTATGGATTAAAGAAACGTGCAATGATAAAGTACATTGTTTAACAGCAAAGACCGCTGATTGTCCCCTTACTGAAGTAAGAACAATGAAGCAGAAAAAAAAGGTAGATATAAAAATAAAAAATCTAGAAGACAAAAATAAAAAATACAACAGATACTATGTGTACTTGTATATTGCTTACGCACAAAGATAAAAACCTTTATATTGACTGTTATACCATTGACTATATGTAAGGGTTAAGCGTGAAAAATTTGTTTGTGTATTATCTCATTAATGATCGCTATTCCTGGTCGGGAATTTCACAAATACGTCTAGATAGGTATTTAGGTCCTCTCTCAGGACAAAAAAAATTGAGCAAAAAAAAATGGTGTTTTTGAGAAAAATGCACTTTTCTAAAAAGTGCATTTTTCAGTAAAAAGTACATAACTCGTGCATTTTTTATTTTTTTTTTTAAATAACATAAAGAACGTGAAAGAGGGCTCAAACCTTAGTGAAATTATGTGTTACATGCTAAGAAGCTTAAAAAACTGGTAAAGCAGTAGCGGTTTGAAAATTACATTGAAAAATTTTTTTTCTAAGTAAGGTTTTTCTCGGAATTTTTTGCCATTGCTGAACGCATGAAATTTTGATGCAACAAAAAAATAAAAATATACGGGTCAAATAATTTTTGGAGAAGAACATGAATACTTTAATTCCAAAATGATCGGTGACATAGGCATACGCGGTCCACCTGATTTGAAATGGATTCGGCCATTAAATAATTTGAATCATTATAAAAAGTACTTATATAGTATTACTGTAGTATATTACAGAAATATTTATATAATATTAATAAAGTAGTGATTCAAGTTTAGAATGAATTCTTGATCCAGGTACCGCTAACTCTGATGTCAGGCAGTTATAATATCTATTCAGAAAATTCAAAGTAAGGTTTGAGCACATTGCTAAATATATGGCCTGTAGAATTTTTTCCTTAGCTCTGGCCATAAACTTTTTCTTTTAAATTAAAGTATTTTGTCCAAAAAATTGAAAAAAACCTTGGTGGAGAAATTTGGTACTGGTGTAGTCCTTACTTTTGGTCGATGAAGGTATACTGAAAACCAACCAAGAGGCATAGAGACATAAACGGAGAGACGGAGAGTAGATAGAGACGTGGAGACGGATGTCGAGACAAAGACGTGGAGACAGAGAGGTAGAAACAGAGACGTAGAAACGAAACGTGGAGACAGAGACATAGAGACAAAGATGTAGAGAGAGAGACGTTGTGATAGAGTCGTAGACAGGCGTATAGAGAGAGGCATAGAGACAGAGACGTAGAAACAGAGGCGGAGAGGTAGAGATATAGACGCAAAGTTGGAGAGACAGAGACGTAGAGACAGGGAAGTAGATAAAGAAATGTAGAGATAGTGATTAGAGATGTGGATACAGAGACGTAGAGAAGAATCGTGGAGACAGAGACGTAGAGAGAGAGACGTAGAAATGAAACGTAGAACCAGAGACATAGAGACAGCGATGTAGGGACAGAGACGTTGATATAAAGTCAGAGACAGGCGCGTAGAGAGAGAGAGAGCGTTACGTAGAGGCAGAGTCAGAGAGAGAGCGAGAGAGAGGTGGAGAGAGGGGGGGGCGTGACGTAGAGGCAGAGTCGGAGAGATAGAGACGTAGAGGCAACGTTGGCGAGACAAAAATGTAGAAACAGAGAAGTAGAGACCGAGAAGAGAGACAGAGATTAGAAACAAAGATGTAGAGACAGGGACTTAAAGAACGGGAGTGATTAGAGACGAAAACGTAGAAACAGACCCGTAGACACGGAGGCATACAGATTTTGACGTGGAGACAGACGTAGAAATAGAAGCGTAGAGAGACGTAGATGTAGATACGGAAACGTAGAGACGGAGGTGTAGAAAGAGAAGTAGAGACAGAGACGTAGAGATGGGGTCGTAGAGTCCGAAAAACTATTTTCGGCATACCCTAGCCAGAAGTACCACTTTCACCACAGCTCAAAGATGCAAATGTGGTGTTTTCGGCACATGGATGTTGAAAAATAGTATAAGCATGAGATTAATCGGAAGTTGGCAAGCGGAGCGAAGCCCCACTAGTGTATGTGTGTGTATGTGCGTGTGTGGGCATGTGCGTGTGCGTGTGCGTGTGCGTGTGTGTGTGTGTGTCTGCGTGTGTGTGTGTGTGTGTGTGTGTGTAAGTATGTGGGTGAAGCGGTTTTGGAGAGGTATAGTTCTTTTCTTCAGAGTTGCTATAGGTCCTTGTCTAAAGAAATAATGGACCCTTGAAATATAGACTTTAGAATCTGGAAAAAAGCTCTCCAAAACCGATTATATATACATTCCCCAAAAAACTCGTCAAAACCGTGAAACGACATAAATATAAATATAACTAGGGGGGCTGCGCCCCCCAGCGTGCGTTCGGCACGCCATCCGCCCCCGCCCCCACACACACCTGCTCCTCGCTTCGCTCGTCGCCCGCCCACTCCCTATGTAAAAACTTCGTTTTTAAATAATAGGCAGGCACGACCGCAGTGCTCAGAAAAACCTTATACTTCCATTATTGCAAAAATTGTAATACTTTATTTATCATTTTCATCATTAAAATAAACATAAATACATCTACAGTAAAGTTTAAATAAAAATTGTCCATTTACTTTTACACATTTATTTCTTCTATTTTGTAGAACGTTTGCGTTTCAATTTTGCATATATAAGTATATTTAGATAAATTTTTAAATATAGTCTGTGATGTATATAAATTTAATATGTACTAATTGATATGATTAAAGTGTACATAGAAATATTGAATATAAGTATCATGATTGCAGGTATAATTAAAATTAAAAAACATTGTTTTCATAATTTATATCGAAATTATAAAATTTTTTTTATTTTTATTTATGAAAACGTTAAATAGAAAAAAAGTTTTTTTCAATGTTGTCCCCAACTTATGTATTTGAAATTTTTGTGTATAGTCAAATCCTGTTGAATTATATGAGGAAAACTATTGTTTCATTGCTCTCGATTAATAAAAAAACATTAAAGTCGAATTTCATACAGTTCTAACGAAAGGTGGGGACTCTTATAGCTGCTCGCGGATGTTCCTAACTGCATATACCTTTACAATCTCAATTACAAAAAAATACTCGCGGCACATCATGCACACATACACTAATACCACGAAAATGAGAAAACTCCAACAGTCTTTAGTTTTAACGAAAGATGGACGTCAGCTGCTCACACGACGCTTTGCATGAAATGTTAACTACAGGGGAAATGAAACCGATGTTTGCGGGTTCCTAATTAAAAAAAAAGTACAAAAGTTGACTCGTATCCCGACGAATTTATACCACGCGCAGTACAATCTCAATTTTGAAAAGTTACTCTCGGCAGTCGGCGCGCACACATCACATACATAAGTACACACACGCTCTAACGTGGCGAAATGGAAAGGATTAAGGAAACGAAGGAATAGGCTCAGCAGTCAGCACTAAGGCACTCGAGAATCTGGCATCTGGCTATTATCTGGCTATATTCTTTCGATCTCCGCGCCTTAATCGTTAGCGCTGCGTACATGAGCGGCTGCACGAAATACTATTGTCGCAGCACGGGCGCACGGCCCGTCTCATCGTCTGCCGTCTTGCGTTGCTGTATGCGTATCAGCGTATGTGATACAATTCCGACGCCCGGCGTTCCCAGCGATAACAGCAGACTGCTGTAGTACGGCTTCCTGATGGATGTCCCTCTTGCCGTGACCGTCTGCTGGTGGTGACTCGTCGGAGATAGCAATGCAGCGGGGTCGACGACGAGAGCAGTTTTGGTAAGCTCTTTTATGTTCCTAACCTCTTTGATAGCTCGGCTGAAGATACTTCTTTTTGTTGCAGGTAGCTGGTGCAGCGTGGAGAGTGAACAACGACCATTGCTGCAGACTCTTCTTTCGTATTGTTGAATAAATTGAGTCGTGGTTGTAAAGAAAAAAGAATAGTTTATTTAAGATGAATAAGTATATACAAGTATGATGTAGCGAGCCGCATGCTCGCGGCGCGAGGTACTTGTCGCTTGGAGCCCAACGGTCGAGAGAGTTTTGCGCGAGTCAGCCGCTGCTGCTCGCGCACCGATCACGTGATGCGTACTGGAGGGGAGCATACGTACACTTGTGTGAGTGAGCGTATACAATTCATACGCGACCTTTCCTCTTATATTACGCAATATAGAATGTACAATATTTAACACGCCTCCTTACATTTATATTGCGTACTTATTTTACATTTAACAACATTCTGAATTTTACAAACTTTTCTTTGCATAGCGCTTTCGTTAAAATATCTGCAATATTTTCATTGGTATCGATTTTAATCACTTCAATTTCCTTTTCTTTTACGCTTTCATGAACAAAGTGATAGTGTATTTCAATATGTTTTGAATTCTTTGTAAAATTTCCACAATTTGCTATGTTAATCGCACCTATATTATCCTCGTAAACTTTAATTGGTTTATTTACTTTTACATCGAAAATATTTACTAACTCTTTTATAAATTTAATTTTACTCACAGCGTCTGATAAAGCTACATATTCAGCATACGTTGATGCTTTTGCAACACATTTTTGTTTTCGTGATTTCCAGTCGACTACATTTCCAAAAACTCTAATTATATAGCCTGATGTAGATTTCCTATCAGTACTCTCACCTGCCCAATCTGCGTCTACATAGCAGTCAATTAAATCACAATTTTCATTTCGTTTAAATTTTAAACTTAATTCTTTTGTCGCATATAAATATTTTAATATTCGCAATGCATATTTCCAATGTGTTTCAGTATAACAATTTTGAAACCTACTGAAGTAATTTACACTATAGCTAATATCTGGTCGCGTACCAGAACTTATGTACAATAATGCGCCAATTAAATTTCTGTACTTTAAATTTGGTTCACATTTATCGGATTTTTCAATTTTCAAACTAGTTTCTATAGGAGTACTGTATAATCTACTATCTTTTATTTGATATTTATCGGCTAATGAATCAATATAATTTTCTTGACTAAGTGTCATTTTACAATCTTTATAATTATAATCAACATTAATTCCTAAATATTCCTTTATTTTACCTAAGTCTTTCATTTTAAATTTATCGGATAACAATTTCTTAATTTTGTGAATATTCTTTTGATTTCTTCCACATATTAATAAGTCATCTACGTATATTAGAAGATATATAACATTTTCTCCTTCTCCGTAAATATACAAACATAAATCTACATTACTTTTTATGAAGCCTATTTTTTTTAAGTATTCATCCAAACACTCATACCAGTCTCTAGGTCTTTCTCTCAATCCATACAAAGCTTTATATAATTTTAACACTCTTTTCCTGCCATCTTCATAATCTTTAGGTTGATTAACATATACCTCTGTAGTCACTTTGCCATTTAGAAATGCAGTTTCAACATCCATTTGCTCTATTATTAAACTATTTTGACAACAGTATGAAAGATGTATTTTTAATGTTTGACTTTTAGCTACTGGAGCGTATATGTCATCAATTACATCAGTTTGCTGAAAGCCTCTTACAACTAGGCTAGCCTTATATCTATTATCTGATTTCTTAGTGTAAACCCATTTCACATCTAGTACTTTTTTCCTTTCTTTTTTATCAACTAACGACCAAGTTTTATTTTTATTAATACAGTCAATTTCTTTATCCATGGCTTCTTGCCAATTTTTACTATCTTTGCTATTCATTGCCTCCTCAAATGTACAAGGAGTATCTACTCTACTATAATTTACAAAGATATTATACGTTTCTGGTTCCGGATATCTTACAGTACTTTTTCTTTCACGTTCGGATCTACGTGGAATTCTCAACCCCTGATCTTTATTGTGTCCATCTTTTATTTTATCATTTGGTTTTTCAGACTCATCTGCGCTTTCAAAGACATTATCATCCGGATTATCGTCATTATCATTATTACTTCTTCTACTTTCCCCGAAGGTAGGAGTAAAAGGAAAAGTATAATCCGTCTCGTTTTCGTCGAGATCTAGACCGATACATTTTACATCGTCTTCGACTATATCTACATGTCTTGCGACTACTATTTTTCTATCTAAAAGAACTCTATATCCTACTTCACTATATCCAAGTAAAATTCCCATATTAGATTTTTTATCCCATTTCGAAGATCTTTTTTGTTCCGGCTTTCTTACAAAAACTTTACTTCCATATAATCTCAAATTTTTAACATTTGGTCTTTTATTAAGGAATATTTCATAAGGTGTTTTCTTTTCAATTGTATTTGTCAACGTTCTATTTTTTAGATATGCAGCCGCGCAAACTATTTCTGGTCAATAACATTTATGTACTTTTGCTTCGGCTAATAAACAACGCGCCATATCCATTATTGATCTATTAAACCGTTCAGCTGTTCCGTTTAATTCATGAACATATGCTGGACAATTGTTTATAACAATACCTTTTCCTTTAACGTATTTATAAAACTGATTGTCTAAATATTCTTCACCGTTATCACATCTCAAGAATTTAATTCGCTTTCCCGTTAAATTTTCACTTTCATTAACGAAATTAATAAAACAATCAAGAACTTCATCTTTAGATTTTATGCAGTAAATTCTAGCTATTTTGCTATAATCGTCGATAAAAAAAACAAAATATTTTTCCCCATTAAATCCTGTAGTTTTAAATGGACCGCAAACATCCGTATGAACTATTTCTAAAATCTCCTTTGCTTTATTTCTATTATTTTCGAATGGTAAGTTATGCATTTTGTTCTCAATACAAATTTTACATTTCATAAATTCGGTTTCAAGTTCACTCGGAATACCGTTAAGCAACTGTTGTTTACATATTGTATTCAAATAACCAAAGTTTACGTGCCCTAGCATTCTATGCCACCTTTCCTTCTGACTCGTATTATTATTCCGCTCGGCACTATTTACGAAATTTATATTCCTTGCCAATTTACTTTTAATCTTATATGTATCATTAAATTTAAATGCTATTGCAGTTAATTTATTATCACTATCTATAACTTTTGCAACTTTTCCTTTCAAAATTACCGTATTCTTATTATTTGTTAATTTTCCAACACTTTATTAAATTAGCATTCATTTCCTTAGCAAAATAAACATTATTAATATTAACTTTATTTTGCTTCCCGAAGGTGACAAAATAAAGAGATACAGTTCCTATCTTTGTTGCTTTTATGACCCTATTATCGCCGAGATAAATATTCATCGGTTCTTTTAAACTAATACACTGTTCAAAAAATGCTTCATTGTTAATAATGTGGTCTGAACACCCACTGTCGAGAAGCTACTCTACTATATAATTATCATTACATAACCTGTTTGTTTCGTCTCGCTGCGCCGCGTGTGCCGTCGTAGCTACCCATGCGTTGGCTCCTTCGCTGCTTTGTCGGCTCGTGCTGGCTTGTTGGCTGCGCTAACCTCTGCCGCCTCTGCGTCCTCTGCCGTAGCTCCCTTGGCCGCTTCCTCCGCGTCCTCCGCCTCGTGTTGACCCTTGCCATGATTCGCCGCTGCGTCCCGCTTGGCTTTCATTCCTGCATTCTCTTGCAAAATGTCCGGGCTTACCGCATTTGTAACATCCTTCTTTATTTGCGGCAAATGCGTTTGAATTTCTTTCTTCTCTGTACTTTTTGTTTTTCATTTCCGCCAATCTTATCTTATTTCTGACGTAATCTGCTGTTTGCTCTTCTTCCTTTAGAGTGTCTATTAAATCACCTATGTAACTCAATGACTCCGGTAATGTATTTAGCATGTAATTCAATTTCTCTTTTTCACCAACTTTTGCACCTGCGCTTTTCAAATCATTAACTAGCTTTTCAAACTCGTTGAAGAATGATTCTGTATCAATATACTTTTCAAGTCTTATTCTATCTAATTTGTTTCTGCAAACAATTTGTAATGCCGTTGACTCCTTCAAATACATCTGATCAAACTTCCTTATTATTGCGTATGCTGAGCTTTCTTGACACACATACTCCAATTGTTTATCTGATATAGAGCTGTATATATAATTTATTGCTTTTAGATCTTGTTCATCCCAATCTTCCTTATCATTTGCTGTTTTTGCCCTCTTTATCACTACATCACATTTTTTAAATTTCAAAAACATTTCGATTCTCTTTTTCCACATACTATAATTTCCGCCATCGAATACTGGTATCGTTATATCTTTTCTTTCCGCCATTTCTTCGTTATTCTCGAACGTTCCTTCGTGTTCGGGATTTCCTTCTTGCTTGACCTTCGATGTTGTGGCTTGTTCCTTCGACTCGAGTCGAAGTCTTGGTGTCCGCCGTCTTAATGTGAGTTTATAAGCTGCCCCCAATACTCGCCGAGGCTTGTATTGGGTCAGAGTCTTTTTTAACACTTACCAACCACGGACCTCTGCTACCATGTTGAATAAATTGAGTCGTGGTTGTAAAGAAAAAAGAATAGTTTATTTAAGATGAATAAGTATATACAAGTATGATGTAGCGAGCCTCATGCTCGCGGCGCGAGGTACTTGTCGCTTGGAGTCCAACGGTCGAGAGAGTTTTGCGCGAGTCAGCCGCTGCTGCTCGCGCACCGATCACATGATGCGCACTGGAGGGGAGCACACGTACACTTGTGTGAGTGCGCGTATACAATTCATACGCGACCTTTCCTCTTATATTACGCAATATAGAATGTACAATATTTAACACGTATGGTAATATTTTTTGTGTCATCTATTTATTAGTCATATGTAGATTTTAGGTGCTTAACTCTCCTTGCTTGGCTCCCAGAGTAGTGGCTGATCTGCTGCTTGTGCTTAGTCAATTCCTAGGCTGAAACTGTCCTTGAAAATGAGACACGAGTGCAGGTCTCTGCCAGTCCTTCCATTCCAGATGGTGTAGCTACTGTCCTAGCGGATGGTTGGTAGTTGTGAATAGATGATCCTGAGCAGACTGGCATCCATGGAGTAGTGCTAGTTTGAGCCGTCCAGCCCCACTTTGCTGCTTCTGCAGCTCCATCAGTGATCTTCGAGTGTCAGTGGTTTAGAATGTGAGGGGATAGTTAATTAGGAACTGGGGGATATCATAAAAGTGCTAAGTGTGTGGTTACATGCAGTTCGGGTAGGTAGTTGTTTATAGTTGGGGTAGTCGGGTAGGTACTTCTTTGTATATGGCAATTTGTCATCTAAAAAAATTTATATTAAATTTTATTTCTATATCTATTTTACTTCTATATTAGATTTTTCTATTTGATTTTTATATTTCTTCATCAATTTTTGCATTTTAATAATTAGTAAAGTCCAGGCGTAACCTATTTACTTCAATGAATGTACCTCTACTCGAATATTAGAGAAATTATGTATTTAAACAGGTTCAGTACGGATAATGTATAAGAAAAAGTACAATAAGTTAATAAGTTAAGTTAAAGTAAAAAGAGAATCAAAGAAATTTTCAGTTTATTATATTATTATTTCTGATATAAAAAGCGTTATGGGCAAAAGTTTTTTTCTTTTACAACAATTCAAAGAATATGGCAGATTTCACAAGTCATATTTGACTCATGCCGTACTGAACCTGTTGAAAAAAATAAATTTGAAAAATCAGTGAAAATCAGTAATTTATTGTGTGTAACGTATGTGAGTAAAAGCATCCCTTTCACAGCCCATACATTACACAAGTTTTGTTTGGTAAATATAATATTACTTCAATATGTATTTATATAATATTACGTAATTTTGATTCTTTTAGTTCAACATCAATTTATATTTTATATTTTTGTTATATTTTTATAATTATGCAATATTTGGAATGTTCTGCTGATTTTTCTGATCTTATTTATAGCTATTGTATTAAATATTTGTGTCAAATCGAATTCTGTTAAATAATAAGCGAAAATCGACTATATGAGGTGTATTTATCATTAAAAATATTACTTATGTCGACTGCAATTTAATATCAACTGATAAGAATTTTTCCATCGGTCTTACAGTCTTACAAATTAAATTAAAATAATTAATATTTATGGCAGTCAGATTGCCCTTGTTTATAATCACCCCCGCAGAATCTGAAATAAAAACTTAATTAAAATCTGGAAAAAACTTTGTTAGCAAAGGACGATCTGACTGCCCACCACCACCACATTGTCCGACGTTTCGAGCCTGCTCCGGCTCCTCCTCAGGGACTGAAATAAAACCCGCGATACACCTCCTTATATACCATGCACCCATACCCCCTTCTTTTCTCTTACCCCACCACCCTCCACATTCCCCTCTCCAACTTGCCATTCTCACTTAAATTAATAAAGAATGATAAATGTTATCTAATTTACTTGACTCTATCATTAAATTTACATTATTCCGATTTCTTAGAATGTGAATACTTTCAAGGCTTTCCCTCTTATATTTATTCTTAATCCCCTGTTCCAAAATATCCACACTCCCAAAATCGAAAGAATGCAAACTATTTAAACAATGTTCTTTCAAACCCGATGTACAACTTGAGCTGCGTAAACTATATTGATGTTCATATATTCTCTTTTTCAAATATCTACCCGTTTGACCAATATAACAACCATTACAATCCCTACAATTAATTTTATAAACAACTCCCGATTTCAAACATTTATCATCCTTGTCTTTACAATTACTAAATAACCTTTCTAAATTATTATCATTTCTAAAGAAAACTTGAATATTATGTTTACTAAAAACCCTTCTAATCCTTTCCGACAAACCTCTAACATATGGTAAACTAAAATATGCATTCTTTCCATTTCTATTCCTTGTTTGATTATCTACCCGCTGCTTCAATCCACCATTATAAATTTCCCACACTCTCTCATCAATCATTTTATCAATAAATTTTACGGGATAACTATTTTTAATAAATGTTTCTCTAACTAAATTTAAATTCTTTTTCCTAAAATCTTTATGTGACAATTTAATCGCTCTGTCAATGACACCTTTGATCGCACCTGTCTTGTTTCCGAATTGGTGGTGAGAATCAAAATTTAAAAATCTACCTGACCATGTAGGTTTTCTATACCAATCTAATTTCACTCTATTATTATTTCTAATATCTAAAAAACTCAATTGATAATCTTTCTCAACTTCTTTTGTGAATTTAATTCTATCATGGATAGAATTAAACACATCCACCATTTCATCCACAAAACATTCTGGTACAACTGCAAAAATGTCATCAACATATCTTTTAAAAATAATTGGCTGAAAAACCAACTTAGACAAAGCAATACTTTCCAATTTTCCCATTACTAAATTGGCTATAACAGGTGACAAAGGTGATCCCATTGGACAACCATATCTTTGTTCATATAGACTATTATCAAAAGAAAAAATTGTGTTTTTAAAAACCAAATTAAGTGCCTTTATAAATTCATCTTTTGTTAAACTAGTATGTACTTTAATTTCAGACCATTTATCTTGTATAATATCATTCAACAACTCTAAAGGTATATTTGTAAACAAAGATACTACATCCAATGAAACCATCCTATGATCATTCGGAATAATAATATCTTTCATTATACCATAAAAACTCCAACTATCTTTAATATATGAATTTGTTTTACCCACTATCTTGAACAATATATTAGACAAAAATCTAGCAAGTCTATACGTCGGAAAATTTATCGATGATATTATTATTCTATATGTCAACTGTTCTTTGTGAATCTTAGGAAGCCCATAACATTTAGCTACAGTGCCATTTTCACATTTTAAATATTTAAACATACTATCTTTAATATAAGCTTTTGTTTTCCAATGCATCAATAATTCTTTCAATTTATCTTGTAGTCTATTGATATGTGGATTCCTAATTTTCACATAAGTGGTATCATCCTCCAACATAAGTTGAATTTTATTAATATAATCCCTTTTATCTGAAACTACAGTTACATTTCCTTTATCTGCTTTTTGGAAGATCATATTCGGATTCTCTCTCAAGAATTTCTTCGTTATTTTTAATTCATGGAATAAATTACTATTCAAATAATTATCAAATCTATGTTCTTTTTTAAAATTATCAACAACTTTAACTAAAGAACGCCTACATTCTTTTTTAAACTCCAGATTAAAACTACTTATACTACTTTCTACCTCAGCGATGATATTCTTGATCGGAAGAGATTTACTTGAATATGATATTCCAAATTTAGCACCCTTTGACATGATATTTACCACTTCTTCTGGTATTACTTTGTCAGTTAAATTTCTAAACCAATCCTTATTAACATTGTTAGTTTGATTGACCTGAGAGTGTTTTCTATGCTTTAAATATTCAAATTTTCTTTTTAATTTACTCCTATGGTAATATTTTACTTTTTCAAAGTGCCTCTTTTGACCACGAAAAAATTCTTGCAAATCATTCTGTTCTATTTTATTATATAAATATCTTCCAAGCTCTAATAAATATTTATTCAAACGATTAATTTCAAAATTCAAATCTCTAATTTCTAAGTTAAGTAATTTATTTTTGAAAAAGAAAATATTTTTCCGTAGATCATAAGAAACTCTTTTATTGTAATCCCGATAAAAACCCTTATCATCAAATTTTTTTCCAATATGTTTAGGAAAAATATTTGATTTTTTACACCTTAGAAGAAAAGTGAGTTGCTCCTTTAAAATTACAATCCTTAAAACCATTTTTACCCATTTTGAGCAATAATCTTTTACCACCTTCCCATAAATCCCATATATATCTCTAAAAAACATTTTACCCCACCTTTAATAGACCTTAGTTTTATCATTAAAAATATTACTTATGTCGACTGCAATTTAATATCAACTGATAAGAATTTTTCCATCGGTCTTACAGTCTTACAAATTAAATTAAAATAATTAATATTTATGGCAGTCAGATTGCCCTTGTTTATAATCACCCCCGCAGAATCTGAAATAAAAACTTAATAGGTGTATTTACGTGTTAAAAATCGTTTTTATAGGTTTAGATCGTCAGGGATTGATTATACATGGAAATATTGAAAGAAAAACGTTTGTTATTATTATCTATAACTTTTATACCTAATTTTTCTGTGTCAAGTCAAATACTGTTGAATAATAAGCGAAAATCAGCTATTTTAGGTGTATTTAGGCATTAAATCGTTTTTATAAGTTTAGTTCGTCTGGATCTGATTGTACATGAAAATGTTAAATGAGACAAATATTATCTATAACTTTTGTTTGTATAAAATCAAATCCTGCTACGTTATAAACGAAAATCGGCGATTATAGGTATATTTAGGCGTTAAAAATCGTTTCTTTGGATTTACTTCGTCAGGAATTGGTCGTAGCAAAAAATGTTCAATAGAAAAAAGTTTCGTTTTAATATTATCTATAACTTTTGCATTTAAAATTGTTGTATGAAGTCAAATTCTGCTCAGTTATAAACGAAAATCGGCCATTTTATGTACATTTAGGCGTTAAAAACCGTTTTTTTGGGTTTAATTCGTCAGGAATTGATCGTACAAAAAAATCTCGAATAGCAAAAAGTTTTGTTTCAATATTATCTATAACTTTTGCATTTAACATTTTTGTGTAAATTCAAATCCTGTAAAGTAATAACAAAAAAACGACTATTTTTGATGATTTTAGCGATTTTTTCGTTATTACATTGTTAAATATTGTTCCTAGAAAAAAATGTTCAATGTAAAAAAGACGACTTTTAATTAGTTTTAGCAGATGCATTTGTTGTTTTTGACTTAAATTTAATTTTGTTCAACGTATGCTCAGAAATCGATTTTTTCAAATTTTTATTTGCCCTGGCGTTTTTTTATTTGTCGATCGATGTGGCTCGCTAGAGAACTGTCAGTTACTTATAATTAGACGAGTATATTTCCCAAAGCCCGTTTGGATCCATCGAAATTTCGTTGAGATAATCGGGTTACTTGATCACATACATACGTACAGACATACATACATCTCTGAAAACGCTTAAAATGTACTCCTTTTGGGTGGAAAATAGTTTTTATGTTATAAATTTTCATAATTTGAAGTGTTACAATTTTCGCCCTGACGAAAATATAAGGCTCTCCCGAGAAGCGGTCGTGCCTAAATATATATAACAACTCATTTGTTCTATTTTTTTCACATCGCCGAAGAGGTTAATAGATGAATGCGTTTTTTTAGTGGCATCCCCAGTAGGCCTAATCCACATTTGAATAAATATCATATAATTGATATTGAATAAGATATTTTACAACATCATTTAAATACTTCTATTATATACATATTTTTTATTATGTAATTTTTTTTTGATATATAAGAGTATTTCTCACGATAAAAATTTTGATTTGATCCATACTTAAATAAATTTCATATACAATTTTCATTTAGTCGTTGATTAAGATCTTATAACATCATTTAAACAATTTCTCCTTTATTTTATACTGCTATTGCGAACATTTTATATTGGGAAATTTGATTTTTGAATATATAAGAGTATATTTACGTTATCAAGTTTGATTTAAAAATCTTTTGTTCTATTTCATTTTTATTATTTTATGTATTAAACTAAAACTTAAATAAATTTCGTATACCGATTTCATTTAACTATTGATTTAAATCTCTTATAACATCGTTTAAACAATTTCTCATGTATTTTGTACTATTATTGCGTATATTGTATATTGTGAAATTTGAATATATAAGAGCATATTCACGTTAAAAATTTTGATTTAAAAATCATTTCTTTGACTTTATTTGAATTTTTATATGGATCAAATCGAAACGAAATTAAATTTTATATACAATTTTTATTTAGGTAGTCATTAAAATCTCTTATCATCATTCAAATAATTTCTCCTTTATTTTATAATGTTATTGCGTATATTTTATATTGAGCATATTTAATAAATATATGCAATGTACATATTTACTTATATGACTAAATTTCTTTAATAATCTAGAATTTCTTCCTAAACAATATTTTCAATTGCTAATGAATTTTCTAAATTATTTTGTATATATATGTTATCTGGATTTCTACACCTTGATAAAGCAACATATAATTGACTGTATGAGAATAATTGCCTTTTGATGTATAACCCTACATAATCAAAACTTTGTCCCTGAGATTTTAGGTGATGCGAAATACCGACATAATTTTCTAACATGGATATCTCATGAAAATACCAATAGAATCGTCCAAAAAAAAATCTGAGTATAGTATTAACATATACGGAGCGCTTGACGTTCGTGTTTTTCCAAAAAAATGATAAGAATTTATTTAATTAAATAGAAACCGTATTGTCGGTAAGTAGGAATCTGCAATTAAGCTACTTTTCAAACATGGATATCTCATGAAAATACCAAGAGAATCACCCAAAAAAAAATCTGAATATAGTGTTTACGTGTACGGAACGCTTGACGTTCGTCTTTTTCCAAACAAATGTTTAAATGTTGATTTAGAAAATATTGAAATTCACGGTTTCACATAGCCTTAATGGTAACTTTTCTATAAAGAATAAAAGGTAGTGAAGAAGATTCTCCTGTATTTAATGTAATTCTAGGAATAAAAACTCTATTACCTACTTTAACTCCTGTTAATATTTCCGCTTCAATATTATATTTAAATAATTTGGTTATTTTAAGTATAGTACCCTTACACAAACCTTCGTGTATATTTAAATTTCTAATTAACATAACAATAGCATTAACTTTTAAATTCTGAAACGGTAGTATTCATGTGAAAGGATTACACTCTCATGAGGATAGCTAATCGAGCAGGATTCGAATGGAGAGAGCGATTAAAATAAATTTACAAAACCAGATAAGTAGGAAAAAATAACAATTTATTCAACTTAATGCTAATAATCATATAGGTACATTAACCATAGCTGACTACGGGTCGCGTTTGGCGGAGATCTGTAACAAAAAAAACAGCGGAGCGCGAACATTAGATACGAGTTTACGAACGACTAGAATACGGTAGTCGCGGGCGCGGTTCTCCACGAGTAGGCCCACTACTCGTGGACAAGACCCGGGTAACGAGTGCGCTCGTATACCCGGGGGAATCGTCTCTGCGGCGCTTCGGGTGCAGAGTAACGAGTGTGCTCATATACTCCGCTCCGTCGGCGGGCTCCAGGGCTTAGCGAGTACGGCCCTGGGCTGAGAGAATGCTTTTCCACGGCGCGCGAGGCGGCATTTATACTCGCTTGCCGTGTGCTGTGTAGTCGGCGCGGTGGGGCACGCTGTAGCTTGCGCATCCTGCGCGACGCGTGGTCGCGGCGCTCGGTGGAGAGGGAAGTCAGCTACTCAGTTGCCTGCTCTCTCTCCTCGCGGTACGAGCTCCGGTACGTGTTTATATCGGTGTGTACATGGATGTACACATTCGTACGCTCGCTCTCCCATGCCATTGACAGATCCGTCGGCTTTGTCTCTCTAGCGCACGCGTTATCCGAGAATGAAAGTGTTTCGCATTCGGTTTTTAGTATCGATACGCATATTGAACAGGTGAATCGTTACAATCTAATTTATGAGGTGGTAAACCATCATAAATATCGTTTAATGTTTCTGTTGGAAAAAGTAGATGAATGTTGTCATCACTTTGATCAACATCTTTATGAGTCGCATAATCTGTATTATAATAAGTTTTTTTATCACCATTTAATAACATTAAACTTTTTTCATTCAAAAATTTAATGTCTTCATTATGAGGTGCTAAAATAACACGATCATAATCATTTATTTTACTAATATTTTTATAAATTTGTAAGCAAACATCGTTAGTTCTCCAATTATTAGTTATTATAAAAGGATTTATATTACCGTCTCCAATTTGTAATAATAATTTCGGGAATTCATTATTCTGAGAACGAATATTGTGTTTTAATTTGAAAATTTTAAATAAAGGCTAAAGTTCAGAATATTTAATAGTGTCTTCAATTATATCGCTTCTAAATCCATGTTTCATTATTGGGACTATTTGTCGAAAATGATCTCCTAAAATTATTAATTTTACCCCAAAATGTAAAACATTTGTACATAAATCTCTTAAAGTTCTGTCAATAATTTCTAAAGCTTTTTCGGGTATCATAGATGATTCATCACAGATTATGACTTCTGTTTCTCTTAAGTTCTTTTTATCTGATTATTATTTTAAAAAAGAATTTTCAATACTATTTAAATCTAATAGCAATCTAAAGGTTCTATGAGTAGTCATTCCTTTGGGTAAGAGAATAGACGCTATATCAGTCTAAGCCATTGATATAATATTTTTTCCTTCTGATAGAAAATAATAAATTAAAGTTTTATATAAAAATGTTTTACCCGAACATCCAGGACCATCTATAAAATTGATTTTATTTATATTTTTTGTAAGTTGTTCGAAAATAAATTTTTGATCTTCATTTAATTTTGTAAACATATCTTCGAATGTTTCCTTACTAATTGAAATTATTTTACTATTGTATTTTATATCATTTATAATGGGATCAGGTTCAGGTAATCCAAAATCTATTATAACGGAGTTCCAGGATAAAATACGGAGAAAATAAGAATCTCGGTTCTCCGTATTCTATCGAACTCGTTTGACTCTCATTCGCGCGAATTCGTGCATCTCAGGTGTTTGTTGACATCGCTCGAGCGATGTATTCGCGATCTGCACGGGGGGCTGCGCGACGTTGGCGGTTGCAAAGTCGCGCTCGATTCATTTTTGAATCAGATTCTCTCGGGCTGTCAAACCGCTCGTACGAGAGTTAATTTGATCGTCCGCGAAAAAAACGATATCGTGCGTCCTCACCGGTGCTGAGCAGCGCCCGTACACGTACCAACCACGAAGAGCAGCGCACGTGAGTAATCCGAGCCACTCCTGGGGTCCGAAGCGTCTGTAGGTGAACGCTGGACGTTAGGACTCGGCCTGAACACTCCGAAGTCGACCGGAGGATAAGGCCTGACGCAGGAGCGGATTCGTAAGCGAGCGACGAGAGGAGTGCACTCCTCTCCTGGTAAGCCTCTTTGTACTTCCCGCGCAGCGATGTATTTGTGTATTTTCGACTCACAAGGGCGAGCGATCGGTGGTACGTTCACCGGCCCAGCGAAAATAGATACCTTGATCCGTCCGCGCCGAGCGGCGGATCCCGTCTTCTTGTCGGCAAGCAACCCAACGCGTATTTTTAAGTAGTCTTTTTTTTCACTCATCCCGTTACAATGGCGCCCTAACGTGTTGGGTTTAAGGAGAAGGTTAGCGGTCGGTACATTCGAGACCGGCCTATTCAAATCGCGTTTCGTTTAAATTCGCCCGCGCGCGAATCACTGCACCGGACTAATCAGCAGACGGCCAGTGGCCATAAGCCGTTACAGCTGATAGGCGCAGTGATTTAAACTCGCCAAGTTGAGGTGCCGTGCGTAAACAAACAGACAAGAAGACTCGCGGCGCACATAGAAACATAAACACAAAACAGCAGATTGCTTGTTTTTGTAGGTGTTTACGTTTATGCTCGGGCAGTATTGTGTATACTTGTTCCGAGCCTTTTAAACTGCTGTAAAGCCAGGGCGAGAGCATTTAAACGACAATTGTAGTTGTTTTCGTCGTCATATGTGGCGAAATTAAATTCCTTTTTTTTTGGTGCGAGATTTTAAGCGATTTTCACGCAATTTTTTTTGGAATTGAGTGACCGGGCCTGTGCGTGCAGCCGGTCGAAAGTGAGAACACTTTCATGCCTTTTTATTATTGCGGGATTTAATCAAATCGGTATCTTCGCTAAAAAATTTTTTTTGGAATTGCCACGCTCTCTCCCTAGCTAGCTGCATCGAGGTACGTCGTTCTCGAGCGGCTTGGGACAATTGTGTGTGGTAGTTAGGATTATAACATTGTAATTTGCGTAACAGACGGTCAATTCGAGAGAGAATCTCAGCAGTTAGTTGCGCACACACACAATTCGTCGCCAAATTTTTGTATAATCGGTCTAGCTTCAGAAGATGTAATCATCGACCTCAGAAGAACTAGCCGAATCGATGGAGCAGTGGCGCAAAAATCTAGAGCTGAGCTTCCAAGCTGTAATAGAAACAAATATAGCTCTAGATTTAAGAAGCACTGGATGTATCGAGGGGGATTCTAGGCGAATCACTCAATGGCTGATGGGAAATTACAACCTGGCCCACTTCACACAAGAAATAAGTGGAAGTGCAATTGAGCAGTTCACAAGGAGACTCGAATTCAGGAATAAGTACGTCAACGGAACAATCCTCAACACAAGCAGAGCTCCAGAAGCGAACTACAACGCAGATCCCTCGACCCACAGCCTGTTTCAGCAATTGACGTCGAACAAAGCAGTCGACAACAACTTGCTGAGATCCATTAAGACACATGTATTGCAGATCATGGATCAAAGAGCAGGCCGTCCTCCCGACGTAATAAACGAGGCTCTCACGTCACTAAGGAGCTTTTTAACTCCAGCGGGAGTACAGAGTGAGGTCCAGATGCAACTAAAGTGCAGCACAGCCTGGGAGAGGGGAGATTCCCCGATCTTCTCCCAGTCCGAAGAAACCGAGAACGTGAGTCGCTCGGGGAATGCAGACTGCACATGGATTTCGGACAGCTCTGCTGCAACTTTACCATCGCCAGCAATTTCAGCGTCCATGCACGAAGTCAACGTTGGAGTAAGCACAGCCTGGGGGTGGGGAGATCCTCCAAGCTTCCCCCTGTTCGTGAAGTCTGATACTCCACGTCGCTTGGCGTATACAGAATGCCTGAGAGCACCGAACGATTGTGCTGAATACTCACAAGCTCACGACGACAGAGCAAATACGGCCTGGGGGAGGGAAGATCCTCCAAGCTCCCCCCTGTCCGGAACGTCCGATATAAGCCGCTGGAGAACATATCGGAAGCGGACGGCTGTATTACCGTCTCTCAGACTCCTGAAGACGAAGAACAGCCAAGCCTTCCAAGGAACAGCGAGTGAAAGATTGACAATCTGGTGACGGCACAACTGGTGGACAGCACGCCGATTATCTCACAACCCTTTGACGCATCAACTCAAACAGAAATTGAGCGTCGTTGCGAGTGTAAGTGTAATCGGACGCGCAAATTGGAGGAGAAGAAATTTAGACGCTTAAGCCAAGAAGTGAGACGCCTGCACGACGAGCTGCACCAGCTGCGAGTGCAAATGTCGTCGCTTCATGATTCAGATGCGTCTAACAAGATCCGAGTTGCAGACGCAACCAAGCGCTCTGCCAAGTCGCGTCCTCGATCGGGACAAAGTACTAGAGACAACTTCAAGTCGTTCCAAAACCCGCAAAAGTCCAGCTCGATAGGGAAAAAGGAGGCGTATGCATCGGCCACGCAACGACCTCCAAGGTCACCCAAAGGAGACCAACACAAGAAACCCTCGAGCGGACCCGGTTCGAACCAAGAGGTGGGTTCGAATCCGTGGACGACGGTATTTTCTCGACGCCGCAAACGGCGGTCAACTAAGCCAAACTTGGCCACTCGAGAATACCGCTCATCAAGGTCGAGGAACACGCTCGGATCATATAACTCCTCACCACCGAGTCCAACCAGAAAATTGTGTTTGACGTGCCAGTCATCGACGCATCTTCACTGGGCCCGTCCGGAGTGGCAACAGCGCCCGAAGAGGACAAGAAGACGAGACGACCTCCAAAACGCCCTTCCGAAGAGGAGCGAAGGCGGTCGTCGACCGAAGCCTCAGCGCCATGAGAGGCGACAGTCTTCAGTCCGTCAAGCGTCATATGACGAGTTCCGACCACCGTTGGAGTTCAGCGGACTCACGGTGAAGAGCGACCCACCGTGCGCATGCGTACAATCCCTCGACGTGAATCAAGTGGTTGCCGCTTTAATGCAAGCGGTAACCAGCGCGTATCCGGGCATGTCGCTCAGCTCGTCAACGCCGCCGTTGACGTGAAGTCGTGTTGAACGAGAGCCTCGGTATCGAGTTGCTTCTCTCCCGCTACGCAACGCTGGGAGAGGGGTATAACGGTGTTGCAGGATAAAATACGGAGAAGATAAGAATCTCGGTTCTCCGTATTCTATCGAACTCGCTTGACTCTCGTTCCCGCGAATTCGTGCACCTCGAGCGTTTGTTGGCATAGCTCGAACGATGTATCCGCGATCTGCGCGGGGGGCTGCGCGACTTTGGAGGTTGCAAAATCGCGCTCGATACATTTTTTAATCAGATTCTCTCGAGCTGTCAAACCGCGCGTACGCGAGTTAATTTGATCGTCCGTGAAGAAAACGGTATCGTGAGTCCTCACCGGTGCAGAGCAGCGCCCGTACACGTACCGACCACGAAGGGCAGCGCACGTGAGCAATCCAAGCCACTCCTGGGGTCCGAAGCGTCTGTAGGTGAACGCTGGACGTTAGGACTCGGCCTGAACACTACGAAGTCGACCGGAGGATAAGGCCTGACGCAGGAGCGGATTCGTGAGCGAGCGACGAGAGGAGTGCACTCCTCTCCCGGTAAGCCTCTTTGTACTTCCCGCGCAGTGATTTATTTGTGTATTTTCGACTCGCAGCGGCGAGTGGCCGGTGGTGCGTTCGCCGGCCCAACGAAAATAGATACCGTGATCCGCCCGCGCCCAGCGGCGGATCCCGTCTTCTTGTCGGCGCGCAACGCGACGCGTTTTTGATGTAAATGATTATTTGGAATAGATCTTGTTATTGTACTGTGAAATAATTGAGGCTATTCTTCATTTATCGACCTTAACCTAACCTTCTCCCTGATACCGCCGCCTCCGCGGGAAAACCACTCCGCTGGTCGTTTTCATATCTGAGCATAGCGGTCGCGCGCTTTACTCTTTGAGCGCGCGCTTTTAACTCAGCGATCTAATTAGTTGGAAAGCGAAGTTCGCGTGCGATCTTCGCGTTGTTTTCGGGATTCCAGAAGCAGATCCCCGGGCAAGTCATTTTAGTCTGACACCCGCGGCACCGTGTTCTAGGGCATCGGTGGCCTGTGGCTTTTTGGGATCTTACCCCAGAAGTCATCCCGTTAGACTATACAAGATAAATCTTCCAACAATAATAACTTATTTATATGATTTAAAGTGAAGTTATCTTTCTTTTCATGAAAATATTTTTTTAACTATTCCCAAATAACTTTGGCTTGAATATTTTCTGTTAACAAAAACGAAGTAAAGAATTTACGTAATTGAAAAGGTAACATGATACGACATGCTTCTTCAAAAATTTTTTAAATTTGTAAGTAGTTTTCTATTAAATCTATTCCAATCGCAGCTTCCTTATGAGTATTATACGTTACATTTTCATATGTACGTAAATCTTTACTGGATGTAGCACCTTTTATACTACTTAATATTAATTTTAAAGCGAATCTTTCAGAATCTTTTGGAGATACTATTGTTTGGGAATTCAGTAATTTGAATTCCCGCGGTTATGCTCAGCTCGGTACGACTCACGGCGCTGCCACGGCGCGGCAGCACCTCGCGGCCTCTCGGCGGAACAGCCGAGACACTACACTGATTCACAAGGTGAATTCGCGCTTTTTCGGTCTCTCTCGCTCTCTCACATGCAAATGTGAGAGAGATTGTGATTTGATTCGCGAAGTGAATCGTGAAGGCCAAGAAGACGGAAGTGCTCACTCTTTGAAAAACTCAGTCTGCGGCTGCTACTAAAACGGCAGCAGTTCTCACCCCGACCCTGTATAGTCTACAGTGTGCTCGCTGCGAGGCTGCATGGTTTCTAGTATGGTGCCTCATACTCAGACTCTCGTCTCATTCAGCGGATCATCTCACACGGCAGCTCCTCATACATAGAGGCATTTTCTCACACGGCATCTACTCATACAAAGCGGCTCTCACTGTTCGGTAGTGAAGCGTGCTCGACACGAGGCCGCTCTCTCTCACTCGCTCAATGTACATACGGCGTGCTCGCAACGAGGCCGAATGGACCTTTACACGGCATACTCTCAGTCAGCTGTATCTCTCAAACGGAACTTCTCATACGGCAGTGCTTTCATACGGCAGTGCTTCTCACACGGCAGCTTCTGACATGGCATAATCTCACCGGCTCGCTGCCTCTAGCTAGCCATGAGGCAACCACTCTCGGTAACCGTTACGCAAGACTCAACTGGCGGTGCTCAACTCGCTTTTACCAACTCTCCTGTTTCACTGGCTCCTCTCACTGGCTACAACTCTTCTCACTGGGTACAACTCTTCCCGCTTGCTATAACTCATCTGCGGTTACAACTCAATTGGCTTCATCTCTATGGACTGTGTGATTCAACCGGCTTCCTCATTCTTCTCCAAATTAATATAATTTCTATGAAGCTAAGGTAAACTCACACACACACCTACACACAGCCATTTTGATGACTCAAGCAAGCAGTAATCTCATATGAAGTACTCTGCACATATAATTCTTGTCAAGTCTCAACCACAAGAAATCAATAACATTCATTGTGTGTATTTATGCTAGCAGTAATTCTCTGAAATCTCACTCACACAGAAACACTCAAACATAATCTTTGTAACACTCATACACTCAAACATAAACTTGTAACACTCAGATACTCAACCAAGCTTTTGTAATATTCAACCAATTTATGTAATAGAGTTAAGTTTATAGACAGTTTTATAATATACTGAAATTTAATTTATTAAAGTGTTTGGCTCTCAATTTATTTGTAAACACCCACAGCATGTCCTCATTAAAAATTATGGCATTCTCAAACATTTTGGTCCTTCGAGCCGGATTAAACATGCTGTGGTGTGTATTAGAGCCAGTGAACTTTACTCATTATTAAACTGTTTTCATGCATTGGATCCACGTCGGAAAAACTCGAGAGGATGCTGGGGCCAAGGAGATTGACATACTCATGGATGTGATTCTCACCAGTGACTTGGACACGCTCAATATTCAAACGGACAACCTCAAGGAAGGAACGGACAAACTTTTACTACATGTGGATGTACATATGCACACACCTGTGTCGGTGTACAAATTCATCGCTGCCTTGGCAGCTTACTCAGCAAGATGCTTCACCGGACTACTACAAGAACATCTCAGTCGAATTGATACATTGAATGTGCATTACTCATCTCTCTTGCACCTATTGGAAATAATCTCAAGTAATATCATTTATTGTGGCGGTCACAATAGTCAACAGATGTATCGAGATGAAGAGATGCAACTACACTGCTGTGCTTCAGAGGATGGATTTGTGCATCAATAACTGCATATTACACATAGGTATAAGACCATGGAATTTTCACTCAAGATGGATCACGTGGATAAAATCAATCAAAAATTGGATTTCGGCGCAATCACTCACACTCAAGGTCAACTCAGATGCAACACTCACTTACTTAATGTTCATTACTTGCAACTGCATTGGAATGATACGACACACCGGTAACATCTCATAAACTTGGATCATGAGTCTATTTAATATCAGAATTATGATTTATCTCAAAAGATGCTATTCGAAGACTCAACGCTCCACGGCAACGCTCATCTATCCCAATGATTGGAATTGGAGGTACGCAATCAACTCACACATTAAGAAAGGTTCAAACAGACTTACAGCCCATCCACAAAATCTCAAGGTTAGGATCATTGCTCACATTATACGCCAATTCTCATCAACTCTGACATCAGAGAAATGTGAGCAGCTTATGTGTAACCATGTGCAGAAATTATTCTTGGCAGATCCTACCATTTTGTAAACCTCAACCTGTGGATGTACTCATTGGTGCTGAATGCTATGATTAAATTATCAATCTAACCTCATCTAGAGCAGTGTGATAGAACCTATCGCAGAATCATCAATTTTGGCTGGGCATTACTCAAACAATTCAAATCATCTGTTCAATGGAAATCAATACATCAAGATCGGATTGGACTTAACGCAGAAGAATTAAGGAAATAACTCACACGCTTCTGGGTTAAGAAGAACCACTCTCAACAACTAGAGGCAAACTCAAGAAGAAAGAAGCATTGTGTAAGCAGCACATTGTTCACACAATGAAACCATCAAGTAAGGTTATCTCAAACATCGGCTGATGCACTGAACAACTCATTTGGCAAAGCTCAAGCGTACCTCAAGCAGTTACTGTCAATTTTACTCATGACAGCATCTATAAACAATGGTACTACTCATTTCATGGATAAATAAACCGGACCAACTCACACACGTCGGTCAGCAACCTCACAAGGGCCATGTAGTTATCAGGATTCTGCACGGCGGGCGGCTATCCATGAGCCAAATTGTAAATTCAATTTGTCGATGTTTCTCAAGGAATTCCCCACCAGCAACTCAATTTATAGATTATGATGATTGCGTCACGAGATTGCTCAAATTATAACGGATTTCACTTCGAATAAATTCAAATCAGAATTATATTGCCGCTCACTCAAGAAAAATTCACAACCGGATAACTCTTTCTCAAAACTCACCACTACTCGATCCCGCATGGACAATCTCATCGGTGGATATTCTTTCAAACTCTCCTACAAGAGCTGTGGCTACTCAAGTACTCATGGGACAAACAAGTTCAACTCAATTGCGAAGAATGGCTGCACCTTCGAGAAGATTTCACTCAACTGGATTCGGGTCTCAAAACTAATGGCTTTTCGAATGCTTCGCAACAGGCAACAGCTACAGCACTCAATATTATATCCACATTTCTCACGATTGGATTATTATTTATAGTCTCATCAAGACGGAAGGCAACACTCAACCCAGACTCCATATCAAGGTTGGAGTTCAGAGCGGCAAGGTTTACTCAAGGTATGTTTGGACAAAGTTCAACTGCCAAGCGCTGATGTTCATTTATGGACAGATCAGAATATGGTATGCACACTCATAATCTCACGTGCCTCACGATGGAAAGAATCTGTTGGAACGAGGGTAACACTCAGTCAAGGAATAGTTCCAACAACCAAGGGAAGACAATCATCATGGACATCTCAAGCTGACTCCCAAAAGGGGAACACTTTCCAGAAAGAGGCAAAGGTCACACTCACTGCAGCCACATCACATAAGGAAATTTCATGGGATCTCGTCAATACACACTCATTACTCATTAGATTACTCAAAATTACTGGCTAGCTAATGCTAGCTGGTGATCATTCCAAGGCAAACGGCAAAGTTCAACAAAGACGAGATTCACAGCTGATATAATCAGCAAAGAAGAAATCTTCTGGATCAAGAAAACTCAGCAAGTTCGTTTTCAATACTGAACTCAATATGCTGAAATATCTCAAGTCCCACGGATTCATCTACTCAATAGATTAACTGTATAGACTCAGATGGAATCATCATGGTAGGAGATCGGTTTTACAAAACTCAACTGGAATATCACTCAACATCCAGTAACATTATTACGGTGCAGTCAACTCATCACTGATCATTCGGAATTCTCACATACCAATATTTCTCGGTGGCACCGAGAAAACTCACTCTGCACACATCAGGCAGGAAATTTGGATTATTGGAAGCAGAGTTCCGGCCAAGTTATTTACTCAAGATTCTGTAACTTGTGCAAGGTATCGGACTCATCGGACTCAGCAACTCATGGGGCAACTATCCAGTGCACTGGAACACCCCATCACAACCCTTCACTCACACTGGGATCAATTTAGCAGGACCACTCATCAACTCATCGAAGGGACGTGAATCCAAAAACATACAAGTGCTGGATTTGTATTTGTGCGCTCTCTCTCACAGCATTGTCATCAGGTGTTCATCTATACATGGTCAGTGGCTACTCATCCGAATGGTATCAATACGGCATACATATGGTTTATTTCAAATGGAGAACTACCTTCGCAACATTCTCTACAACAAATTCAACTTGGTACAACTCACATCAATGATGGCACTCCATGGATACTCAACCCACCTGCAGCATTTCGTATAATGTAAGTGGAAAGCAGTGGTGAATTCAATAATATTTCATCACTAACAGACCATGGACAACATTATTCTCAAATTGGAATTTCATCATCCTTGCTGACTCAATTGAAGGTTTGCTCAACTCAAAGCCGTTACAACCACTCCAAAAGGATTCAGAAGATACACTCACTTTGGCTTTGCTCTCATCATCAAGGTATTAAACTCAATGTTTCACTTGGGTTCTAACTGTCAATGCATTTCAGCTGTCCAGTTGGGAAACTCCTTCATGGATGACTCAGTAACTCTGGCAGCAAGTCTTCTCAACAACGGTCTTCATCAACATCAAGAAGGCATCACTCATCTTACGAAACCAAGTGGAATTCATGGTACTCAATACGGATAATCCTCACATAGTATATGGCTACTCTCAGAAGATGCAGGACTACATCATCAAGGGACTTTCTCATCGGCAAGGCATTGAACTCAGTGCCTGAACCAAGCTTACTCACCTTCAAGGAATCAAGGCTTTCCAAATGGCAACTCATTCAACGGATCACTCAGCAATTTTGGAAGCATTGGGCAACTCAATACCTTCAACGGCTTCAATCAATTTCAAAATGGCATCATCCCTCTCATGAGATAAAAGTGGGTTCCATGGTACTACTCACGGATGAACACTCACCCCCAAGCAAATGGCCACTCGCAAGAGTCACTCAACTTCACCCTGGAACTGACAATCTCACCAGAGTTGTAACAATAAAGACGGCCACCACTCAACTCACCCGCCCAATTGCAAAACTCGCCATCTTGCCAGTGCCAATCGGAATTTAAATCAACCTGGCGGTTGATGGCGGGCGGAATGTTTGGGAATTCAGTAATTTGGCGCTGCCACGGCTCCGGCCTCTCGGCGGAACAGCCGAGACACTACACTGATTCACAAGGTGAATTCGCGCTTTTTCGGTCTCTCTCGCTCTCTCACATGCAAATGTGAGAGAGATTGTGATTTGATTCGCGAAGTGAATCGTGAAGGCCAAGAAGACGGAAGTGCTCACTCTTTGAAAAACTCAGTCTGCGGCTGCTACTAAAACGGCAGCAGTTCTCACCCCGACCCTGTATAGTCTACAGTGTACTCGCTGCGAGGCTGCATGGTGACTAGTATGGTGCCTCATACTCAGACTCTCGTCTCATTCAGCGGATCATCTCACACGGCAGCTCCTCATACATAGAGGCATTTTCTCACACGGCATCTACTCATACAAAGCGGCTCTCACTGTTCGGTAGTGAAGCGTGCTCGCACGAGGCCGCTCTCTCTCACTCGCTCAATGTACATACGGCGTGCTCGCAACGAGGCCGAATGGACCTTTACACGGCATACTCTCAGTCAGCTGTATCTCTCAAACGGAACTTCTCATACGGCAGTGCTTTCATACGGCAGTGCTTCTCACACGGCAGCTTCTGACATGGCATAATCTCACCGGCTCGCTGCCTCTAGCTAGCCATGAGGCAACCACTCTCGGTAACCGTTACGCAAGACTCAACTGGCGGTGCTCAACTCGCTTTTACCAACTCTCCTGTTTCACTGGCTCCTCTCACTGGCTACAACTCTTCTCACTGGGTACAACTCTTCCCGCTTGCTATAACTCATCTGCGGTTACAACTCAATTGGCTTCATCTCTATGGACTGTGTGATTCAACCGGCTTCCTCATTCTTCTCCAAATTAATATAATTTCTATGAAGCTAAGGTAAACTCACACACACACCTACACACAGCCATTTTGATGACTCAAGCAAGCAGTAATCTCATATGAAGTACTCTGCACATATAATTCTTGTCAAGTCTCAACCACAAGAAATCAATAACATTCATTGTGTGTATTTATGCTAGCAGTAAACTCAACGGAATTTACTAATTCAAACTCAGCAATTCTCTGAAATCTCACTCACACAGAAACACTCAAACATAATCTTTGTAACACTCATACACTCAAACATAAACTTGTAACACTCAGATACTCAACCAAGCTTTTGTAATATTCAACCAATTTATGTAATAGAGTTAAGTTTATAGACAGTTTTATAATATACTGAAATTTAATTTATTAAAGTGTTTGGCTCTCAATTTATTTGTAAACACCCACAGCATGTCCTCATTAAAAATTATGGCATTCTCAAACAACTATATTTAAACGTCCAATGGCATAATGTTTTTGTTCGCGTTCACGTTTTACCCAAACTTTTTTTGCGTTAAATATATAATAATGAGGTATATTAACGTATTTTATATTATTTGCAAATTTATCATTTTTATTCAAGTCAAACCACGCTGTTAAAGTTGTTTTCCAATTATCAAGAGCATCTATTTAATTATTTTCTTCAAAAACAATTTTTTGTTGATTTTTTGTGGGAACCGCTAAACGAATAACAGTATGACTCCTTCCAGATAAAGGAAATTTTTGTAACCGTCATGCTGCTTCCATTGGGCTCAAGTATCGGCGATCAATATATTCAAATTTCATCATATATTCCATCTTTTTTTCATCATTTTTTTTAATGTAAAAAAAGCTCTATCACTACCTTTATGTATATAATCAAAAATGTATTTGATGCTTTAAATTGAAGCACAATATTCAACATTAATATGATATTTATATTTTCCTAATAAAAATTTATTGTAAGGAACTACCATTGAATTATTTACTGGAATAACTTTTTTACTTGTTTTAAGTCGATATGTGTGATTATCAGAAGAATTATTCGTTCGTTTATATATAGTAACCATTTTTTTTAAATGTTGTTGACGATTTAGGAAAATTTTTTTTATAAACGTCTTTATATTTATCGTAACACGGAGAATTTTCGCTATGTGGTCCATGTAACATATGTTTTATAACTAATTTTTGTAATTTTTTATCATTATTAGAAGGTATCTCAGCAGAAATATGTTCATTGCATGTGGTAATCCTTTTTTCTGAAATTCAATAGTATACACATAAGCTAAAGCATTTCCAAAAATTTTATTGTTTTCTATATCATCAAGTTAACACTTAAATTTTGTATAAAATAATATAACTGTAATATTTGGTATATCATTGGTCGTAGTTCCGATAGGAAATGTTGTTAATGCGTTTTTTAATTCTTTTCACTTAGGATTACACGTCATTGTTATAAATAAATCAGGTCGACCAATATTTCTTACTATTGCCATTGTATCTTAATAATGTTGTTGCATATATCTAGGACTACCTATGTAAGTCGCTAGTAGTACAAAAATATTTTCTAGTCTTTCTTTTTTTTCAAAATTTTCTGATATATTTAATGCAATATTCATAACATAATCCCTCAAACCTTGATAATATTCAATACGTAATTTTTTTTGTTTCTACCTAAAATAATTCATTCTATTGTTTTCTATCATAATATATGTATGAAAAAAGAATTGTTGGGTTAGTCTCCCTCCAAATAAAAGTGGATTGAAATTTTCTGAATTTGGTCTGTAAGCTAATCTATAAGAATAGTGCTGTAATATTGTTAGAAGGTAATCTTCTGAATAATGTGGTTTTTAGTATAACCAATACTCCAGCCTAAATCTCCTGAAGGAAAAGTAATGGAAATACCAGTGGGTCAACTTGATGTGATAATTTACTTAAATACGAGGGTCATTTGACAAGTACCTAGCCTCACCGCCAGATGGTGCCACTATCGCACCAGAAATACACTACAGTGCAGTATCTTCCTGTAAACGGTTACAAACGAAATTTCAGCCGGATCGGAGTTGTAGTTTATTTTTGAGAGCGTGTGAAAGCAAATGTGTCCGTTGATTTTTGAAAAAATGGAGAAAGAACAATATCGGTCGGTGATTCGATTCTTGTTTTTGGAAGGGAAATCGCGCAGTGAAATTAAAGAACGCTTGGATGCAGTGTATGGGGATGCTTCTCCTTCGATGGCGACCGTTAAATTTTGGTATAACGAGTTTCAACGTGGTCGTACGTCGGTTTTTGATGATCCACGCCCAGGTGCTCCGAAAACAGCCACTACGGAGGAGAACGTGACAAAAATACACGATATCGTTTTGTCAGACCGCCGATTAAAGGTGCACGAGATAGCTGCGATAGTAGGCATCTCAGAAGAACGCGTGTGGCATATCCTACATGAGATTTTAGGCATGAGGAAGCTGTCAGCAAGGTGGGTGCCGCGTTTGCTGACTGCAGACAACAAGCGCATCCGTGTGACCAGTTCAGAGCAGTGTTTAATTTTGGAGCTGTTTAATCGCAATCCAAAAGAGTTTTTGTGTCGTTACGTGACCGTCGACGAAACATGGATTCACTACTATACTCCAGAGACCAAGGAGCAGTCAAAACAGTGGACCTTACCCGGTGAACCTGCTCCGAAGAAGGCGAAGACGGTCCCGTCGGCCGGAA
Organism: Torymus aiolomorphi; assembly: GCA_036365515.1. NCBI lineage: Eukaryota > Metazoa > Arthropoda > Insecta > Hymenoptera > Torymidae > Torymus > Torymus aiolomorphi. The sequence continues at coordinate 100,957,300 of CM070876.1, read as the reverse complement.
AGGTGATGGCCACTGTTTTCTGGGATTCTCAAGGTGTGATTTTTATTGACTATCTGGAGAAGGGCAAAACGGTCACAGGACAGTACTACGCCGAACTATTGAGCCGATTTGACGCCGTGTTAGAAGAAAAACGGCCCCATTTGTCTAAAAAGAAAGTGCTTTTCCACCACGATAATGCACCGGCTCACACTTCTGCACTCGCCACGGCTAAATTGGTCGAATTCCGCTACGAACTGCTGCTCCATCCACCGTATTCTCCAGATTTGGCTCCGTGCGACTTTTTTTTGTTTCCGAACCTAAAAAATTCGCTCGCCGGGAAGAGATTCCACTCCAATAACGAAATAATCGCCGCCACGGAGGCCTATTTTGCAAACCAAGAGAAAACATTTTTTTCAACGGGGTTAAAAAAATTGGAACACCGCTGGACCAAGTATACTCAACTAAAAGGAGACTACATTGAAAAATAAATTTTATTTTTTGTAAAATTTTGGTGTTTTCATTTGTAGGCTAGGTACTTATCAAATGACCCTCGTATGTGTACTCTTTTATTTAACTACTGTCGAGCTCGCTGTTCAGCTGTATTGAAATATATTGCGTTTATGTTAGTTTAAATTCGAAAGAGATTCGCAATAAATGTCCTTACATTAACCAATCATTACATTTCATACTCGAGTAAGAAATCAGCGAGTTAGACACTACTTACCCCCAGATAAAAGTACAGCCCCTTTTGTTTCTTTTGCCTCAATTATTAAATTCTTTTTTTTTTTATTGAAAGTTTTCAATAGACGTTATAAAAAAAATTTTATAACTAAGATATGATATACAATATATTAATTATTACAGTAAACATAGTCAGCGAACAACACTGGAACTCAGTTAAAGGGAAATTTTAAATTATGTAGTCCAAAGAAGATATAGAAAAAATACAAAAACTAAATTTTGAAATTGAAGAATATTTAAAATGGGAGAAAGAATATGAAATTTACATTAAATCTTAGATTGAATCAATTACTAAAAATGACAAATTAATATGAAAATATTAATTTTTGTGTAAAGTTTTGTGTAAAAACTTTGTGCATTGAGCAGACGACGGAGCGACGCAAATTTCGTCGGTAGAAGTATTGTCTTTAAATGTTGCAAGTGAACATGTTCACTACTTATTCAAAAATAATAGAAATAATATGAAAAAATACAATCCTTTTTTTCAATCAAGTTTTATTTAAGTCACAGGGACGCGAAAGAACAAGGAGGAACGCGGGAGGATAGTTTTCATTTTGCGGAGGGACAACGCAGAGGGACGATTCTGAGGGATGCAGATGATCGCGGGGGGACAGTTTACATTTTGCAGTTTTCAATGCGGAGGGACAATACGGAGGGATCCAGAGGGACGCGGAGGGATGCAGAGGGACGCGGAGGGATGCGGAGGGACAATGTGGAGGGACGCGGAGGGACTGGGAGGGACGCGGAAGGACACGGAGGGACGCGGAGGGATGCGGAGGGACGCGGAGGGACGCGGAGGGACGCGGAGGGACAATGCAGAGGGACAATGCGGAAGGACAAGTCAGACCCCAAATAACACAAAAAAACAGTGAATTTTACAATATTTTGTGGAGGAGACTTTGAGGAGAGACGCTAAGGGACGCGGAGGGTTAGCATCTTAAATGAGATACAACTATATAATATAATAATATATATGTATATATATATATATATATATATATATATATATATATATATATATATATATATATATATATATATATATATATATATTTATATGTAAACATATATATATATATATATGTATATATTTAAAACCGGCGTTTTGAATGTATTAATTATATTAATGCGGCTTTTTGAATGCATTTTGGCCTTTTGAATGCGGCATTCAAAAGACCGAGAATTTATGCAATCGACTTTGATTGCATTCGCAAATTTTGATTGCTCAAAAGTTGGCGTTTTGAATGCAAGATAGAAACTATGATTTGATTGTTCCATTATGTTCATATAACAGACTTTTAGAGCATTGTTCTTTTAACTACTTATATTTATTATTAGAAGTTTCAAGTTTTTGGGATACATTAAACTAGATAAAAATTTAACATTATTATAAATTTGTTTCTTCTCAATTAATTGAAAAATTATAGTTATTAAAATAAATTTGGAATAAAGTCTTTGCATTAAGAAATATTTGGGTCAAAGAGCAAAATCCGTCTCATGTGAGAGCACCCTGAAGTGAAAAGTTTAGGCCCGTTACAGGCACAAAGGAACAGTAACAGATATACTAACCCATGTCATTTATGTATCTGTTCCTTGTATTTTTTTGTGTGTAACGGGCCTTAATCGCAGATAAAGATATATAAAAGCCTTAAAAAAATAGAAAGATGCTTTGTAAAACACGTCTCCAAGAGGCGTCTATTCAGATGTGGCGCCGTGTTGCATGCATCTTACGCCAAGCCAAAAAGAAATGGTTGTCCGATATCTAGCATACTCGTTACCAATGGCAGAAGATTAACATGTTGAAGTTCTGCCATGGATCATGAGTATGCTAGATATCGGACAACGATTTTTTTTTTGCTTTTCGCAAACGGTGCAACTTCTGAATGTAGAAGCCTCTTTAGGGCCAGGACCTTCAGAAGGAACACAGCACGGCGCTTAAGGTTGAGCTTCATTTTTCCGACTTTCCCGCGCGCGACTTTAGTGGATAGAGATAGGTTGATAGAGATAGATAGTACAGTGTTACGAGGCTCAGAGGCTGTAATTGAAAGAAGAAGAAGAAGAGATAGGTAGATGTGAATTTTAGGCCTAGAATTCTAAAAATCAAGGCAAGAATATTGGATTCAGAATATTAATAATAGTAAACAGTTATTTATCAACTGATAAATTTTAATGATAAACAGTTATTTACTCATTATTGAAGATTTTTATGAAGAATTTTTCCGAGGACATGGCCCGGCGCCAATACCTCGTCTAGAAATAAAAAAAAAAAAAAAATAATTAAGGGAAGACAAACCTGCAGTAGAGAAGAGGATATTTTTCAATACCGTATAAGTAAATATGAAGTATAGGAATAACTATTGTCTTGTTAGATCAAGCCCTGATCATAAACACTACGTGATAAATAAAAATCTGTTGAAAAAGATCAATAGAAAATATATCTGTTTCACATTAAAAACTGATGAACGACATATTATTTGCAAGGAGTTGGCCTATAATGGTAAATAATAATAATAATAATATAATAATAATAAGCTTTATTTGAACATTGGTTCACACACCTAGTTTAGTAAATTTTATACAACCAGTTTTCTCTTTTATATCTCTTATATTTCTTGCTTGTTCAGTACTTCGTCTATGTAGTATATACCTTCGTTGGCAATTTGTTCTCTTTTTGACCATAGATATTCACGAGTGCCTTTCCTGCTATATATTCAATATCTTTTGTGTCTCCATTGTTCATTGGATTTTGTATCCTAAGTATATTATTTCCTTAACCTCCTCAATCGTTTGTAATTTTTTTATAATTTTATAGAAATTGTAAAGTTAAATTGCCAAGTTAAGTTTTTACTGCAAGACCTCACTGAAAAATTATCTGAGAAATAATCGCAGAAAACTTTTTTTCTGTATGTTGGTGGCCTCTGGCCCCTTTCTACATTCAGAACATATGTGTGTTCTGTATTTTTTGAACAAATACTTTGTTTGTTAGAACACACATATGTAGAAATGGCATTGTGTTCAAATGGAGTGCTAACCTCAGAACGATCAATTTTGGTAAAAAAAATTATTTTATTTATTTATTAAATATTATTCCAAAAAAAAAAAAAATAGTTTGGATCAAAAATTAAAAAAATTTGAGATAATATGATGGCTTTCTATCATTAAAGTGACGAAAGAATTTTCGTTTTATTTGTCTTTTTTTTATAGTTTCTGATATATAGGAAAACATTTACAATGTGTTTTAAAATATCAAATAAAATTAAATTAAAATAAATAAAATTAAGCCACATTAGTATACAGATGAAAAAATAATCTAATTTACATGCGGGATTTATTATAAAAATAGAATAAACCATATTGTGGTATTGGAAATCCAGTGTAATCGTCTGAAGACGTGACAATTTTGACATCGACATTTGACATCAGTTTATTATATTAATACTCCTATTATTTATAAATATTTATAACTTGCCTGCTAATACCAGTGTAAACGTTTAACATCTGACAGCTCTATAAGCTGAGATACATAACCGTGTGACTTCAACAGTTTGTTTTGCAGTTTTTGCTTCTTCATAGAGAAAGATATTTTTTTAGTGTTTCATTATTTCTCTCTCTCTCTCTCTCTCTCCAGTCATAAGTGAATTTAGAAAGGAAAAAAATCTATTGAAGATAAATATCAGAAAAGAGTTTAGAAGTGTAATAATACAAGCGTGCAGTGACAGTTTTGGTGAAATTTTGGAGGTTTCTTCAGTTCAAGATAGGAATGATGTACGAAAATTACATACAGATATATTGACCAAACACGTGCACATTGACAAGATTTATTTAAGTGTTTTAAAGAAAAAGATGTAATAATTCTGATCTATAAGGATATAATATAAATATAAGAAAGATCAAAGTGAAATTATTGAGTTTAGCTCACTATAGAATATAATTCAATTTGGAAGATTTGTAAACAGCAATAAGTAACCTCTTCATTTAGCCCTGTTTTGACTAGAGAGTCGCGAAAGGGCCACCTTAAATTTTGATTAAGATTTAATATTTCATAACACTTGGTGCATATTCTACATTGATCTTATTTGTCAATACAATGTGTTAAACCGTAACTCAACAATGGATGGATCAAAAGTAGAAAAGAAGGACAGATTATTAGCAATAACTTTTAGTGGAACGGATGCTGCTGGGATAAGATTATATATAGGGAACAAGTGCAATCTATTAGAGCTTGTTTTAACCATTTCATGGAAGAATACATCTTAGGTATACAGGAAAGTGAGTTTCAAGGAGGAAAAAAAATGGGGGACCTAATGGCTGATTATTTATGAAGTGTTATGGTATTTTTCTTTGCAAGCTTTTTTCTCAAAATTTTAGTTTTTAAAGTTTGGTGTAAATTTAAAAAAAACTATACGATTGATTTTTATGGGACAGGGCCTGAATTACTTGAAATCTATCCAGCTACGGCAGGAAGAGTAGGAAATGTAAGATTTCCTGAAGCAAATATTTTTAAAATGTTAAAATCTACGAAAAAACATAAAAATTCACAAAATTTATGAATTAAAAGTAGCCTTTTAATAAATAAAATATTTGCTTCTAGAAATCTTATATTTTCATCTCTTCCTACCACAACTGCATGAATTGCAAGTAATTTAGGCCCCGTCCCATGAAAATCCATGGAATTTTTCTCAAACAACTATGCCAATGGCAAAATATTGACAATGCTACAACTCTGAAGGAGTATCTCTCGGATCCGGATCATCGATTCACCCAGGGTCGTAGATAGGCGATATGCTTTCTTATATATAGTTATCAAAGGCCGTACAGTCCTAGACTCTAATGCCTTCATTATTTACAGTTATAAGAGCTTGAATTCCTCTCTTAAAAGAATGATGATGAAAATGTGAAGCCGAAGTAAAACCTTTGCGATTGGTCAAATCCATTTTAAAGGTCTTAGCTGATGGCCCAAATAAAACCAACAAAGTTTGGAATTCTGAAATATTTAAACTAAAAATGTAAGTCATAAATAGTATTAATGACTTGAAATTTGGTTTTGTATAACAAAAAAGTATTAAAATTTTATCTGTAAGTTAACAATGAAGGACTATGAATAATGCTCTGACTACAGTTAATTTTATTCTAACCTCCAAATTTTTGTATTGTATCTAGGAATAAACTAATATAAATAAAGTTTCAATAAAAAATATGGATAAATTTTGCGGATGTTAAAAAGTAAAATAAATTTTAAATTCATAATATTTCAATATTAATTGCATAGACGTAACAAAAGGAAAGGAAGAAGCATAGCGCGCCTGAACTTGCTAATTATTTAAATATTAAGTGATTTTTTCACCTTAAATCACCCATTTGATGGCTAATCCTGGCTTTTATTCCTGCAAACAAACCTTAAAACATTTTTATTTGTTAAAATACGATATAGTTTAGTAAAATATAAACATATTTTTTAAAATGTCCAATGGTATTTTATATTACCGTAATTGAAAACAAAAAGTACAATTTTGGCCAATATTCTTGGTTTAATCAGAATTAAACCAAATGTCGACTGGGAACCATGAACTATTGGCTAAACTTACTTAACTTGGATATGTAAAGAATTAGACATTTGGCTAGTGTAAAGAATATAAAAAAAATATTTTTCTCAACGAGTTCTTCATATCTGCCGTCTCATTCAAAATAATTGGAATGAAAGCTTGATCACATTTTGATTTTGGTAGAGAGGGGGCATATTTTGGTGCCAATTTTCTGCTGCAAGATGCTCCGAGCCAGAAATACCAAAATCCTTCGGAAGCCCCAGAATTTGATATAGGCCGCGCTTAAGGAGGCTTCGGCGTTTATGAAAAAAATCATGAAACACCCTGAAACTTGGCAACAATTTAAAATAAATAATAGCAACATCATTTGTAATGAAAAAAACTATCATTGACGAAATCATTTTTTTTGAATCGTCAAAGAAAAATTAGCATTTTAACACGTAGTCTTATGGGACTCCCAACAAAATGAACGAATACTCCGAAATAAAATAATAGGTTTTTATACATCAAAGATATACTAGTACTTTTGATTTCGAAGAATCGATTGGATTTATTAAAATGCAAGGTTGACGACTAAAATAAAGAGAAAATTGTAAATGAAGTACTAAAAATGAGATTCGCTTCTGCTGCTGCTACTGTTAATGCGCATGCGCAGTGAAACAGTCGGCGGATGGCGACTCGCACGACACGGCGTTGCCATTTTTGCAATGTCAGGAATGTAGCGCTTATACGGAGTGCCCCCGGCAATACAAATTAATTTTTCGTTTCTGTGCTTTTTGGGAAATCTTTCTTGATTTATTGCTCTTTTATACTCGATATGACTATAATAAGTCAATTATCAAAAATATAAAGAGAAATCATATTTTGAGTTTTCATATTTTTGGTGCTAATTTTCTGCTGCAAGATGTTATGAGCCAAAAATCTCAAAATCCGTCAGAGGTCCCAGAACTAGACATAGGTCCTTGTCTAAGAGAATCATTTTTTGCAAAATCGGTGTCTACCGAAAACAAATGCCATATCTTGATGCTAATTTTTCTAATTTTCTACACCCTTCCGGATTTTTCTGTTCCAGCCGTTTTCGAGAAACATGCGATTTGTTAGCTTAATATTAAGCACCAGATCATTTTCGAGTATCTTAACGAGTTTTTACCTTAGCACCTTCGAAGGGTGGGAATATATTGGTGCTAATTGTCTGTTGAATGATGGTTGGAGCCAAAAATTTCAAAATACTTAGGAGGTTCCAAAACTAGACATAGTTCCTTGGCTAAAAGAATTATTTTCTGTGCAATCGGTCGCTAGCGAAAAAAAATCCAACATTTTGTTGCCAATTTCTTTTATAATATTCTACACCCATCTGGATTTTTCTGTTCCAGCCGTTTTCGAAAACATGCTTAATATTAAGCACCAGACTATTTTCCGGTATCTTTGCTAGCTTTTACCTTAGTGACTTCGGAGAGTTGGCATATTTTCGTGCTAATTTTCTGCTGCACACAAGATGTTATGAGCCAAAAGTCTCAAAATCCTTTGGAGGTCCCAGAATTAGACATAGGCCCTTGGCTAAGAGAATCATTTTCTGCACAATCGGTGTCTAGCGAAAAAAAATCCCATATTTTGATGCCAATTTCTTTTATAATATTCTACACCATCTGGATTTTTCTGTTCCAGCCGTTTTCGAAAAACATGCTTAATATTAAGCACCAGACTATTTTCGGGTATCTTTGCTAGCTTTTACCTTAGCGACTTCGGAGAGTTGGCATATTTTTGGTGCTAATTTTCTGCTGCAAGATGTTATGAGCCAAAAGTCTCAAAATCCTTTGGAGGTCCCAGAACTAGACATAGGCCCTTGGCTAAGAGAATCATTTTTGCAAAATCGGTGTCTAGCGAAAAAAAATCCCATATTTTGATGCTAATTTTTTTCTAATTTTCTACACCCATCCGGATTTTTCTGCTCCAGCCGTTTTCGAGATACATGTGATTTGCTAGCTTAATATTGAGCACCAGATCATTTGCGGGTATCTTAGCGAGTTTTTACCTTAGCACCTTCGAAGTGTGGGAATATATTGATGCTAATTTTCTGTTGAATGATGCTTGGAGCCAAAAATTTCAAAATCCTTTGGAGGTCCCAGAACTAGGCATAGGTCCTTGGCTAAAAGATTCATTGTTTGCATAATCGATCCCTAGCGAAAAAAAAAAAAATCAAATATTTTGTTGCAGATTTTTTTATAATTTTTGCACCCATCTAGATTTTTCTGCTCCAGACATTTTCAAAAAACATGCTTAATATTAAGCACCAGACTATTTTCGGGTATCTTTGCTAGCATTTACCTTAGCGACTTCGGAGAGTTGGCATATTTTTCGCGCTAATTTTCTGCTGCAAGATGTTCTGAGCCAAAAGTCTCAAAATCCTTTGGAGGTCCCAGAACTAGACATAGGTCCTTGGCTAAAAGAATGAGTTTGCGTAATCGGTCGCTAGCGAAAAAAAAATCCAATATTTTGTTGCAAATTTTTTTAATAATTTTTTACACCGAACTGGATTTTTCTGCTCCAGCCGTTTTCGAGAAACTTGCAATCTGCCAGCTTAATATTAAGCTAGCAGACCATTTTCGGGTATCTTTGCGAGCTTTTGCCTTAGCGAATTCGAAGAGTTGACATATTTTCGTGCTAATTTTCTGCTGCAAGATGTTATGAGTCAAAAATCTCAAAATCTTTCAAAGCTTCCAAAACTAGACATAGTTACTTGGCTAAAAGAATCATTTTCTGGCTAATCGATTTCTAGCGAAATATAAAATCCAATATTCTGTTGCTAATTTTTTCCTAGTTGTCCACACTCATCTAGATTTTTCTGCTCCAGCCATTTTCGAGAAACATACATTTTGCCAGCTTAATATTAAGCACCAGACTATTTCCGGATATCTTTGCTAGGCTTTTACCTTAGCGAATTCGGGGAGTTGGCATATTTTGGTGCTAGTTTTCTGCTGCAAGATGTTATGAGCCAAAAATCTCAAAATCCTGCAGAGGTCCCAGAACTAGACATAGGCCCTTGGCTAAGAGAATCATTTTTGCAAAATCGGTGTCTAGCGAAAAAAAATCCCATATTTTGATGCTAATTTTTTTCTAATTTTCTACACCCATCCGGATTTTTCTGCTCCAGCCGTTTTCGAGATACATGTGATTTGCTAGCTTAATATTGAGCACCAGATCATTTGCGGGTATCTTAGCGAGTTTTTACCTTAGCACCTTCGAAGTGTGGGAATATATTGATGCTAATTTTCTGTTGAATGATGCTTGGAGCCAAAAATTTCAAAATCCTTTGGAGGTCCCAGAACTAGGCATAGGTCCTTGGCTAAAAGATTCATTGTTTGCATAATCGATCCCTAGCGAAAAAAAAAATCAAATATTTTGTTGCAGATTTTTTTTATAATTTTTTGCACCCATCTAGATTTTTCTGCTCCAGACATTTTCAAAAAACATGCTTAATATTAAGCACCAGACTATTTTCGGGTATCTTTGCTAGCATTTACCTTAGCGACTTCGGAGAGTTGGCATATTTTTCGCGCTAATTTTCTGCTGCAAGATGTTCTGAGCCAAAAGTCTCAAAATCCTTTGGAGGTCCCAGAACTAGACATAGGTCCTTGGCTAAAAGAATGAGTTTGCGTAATCGGTCGCTAGCGAAAAAAAAATCCAATATTTTGTTGCAAATTTTTTTAATAATTTTTTACACCGAACTGGATTTTTCTGCTCCAGCCGTTTTCGAGAAACTTGCAATCTGCCAGCTTAATATTAAGCTAGCAGACCATTTTCGGGTATCTTTGCGAGCTTTTGCCTTAGCGAATTCGAAGAGTTGACATATTTTCGTGCTAATTTTCTGCTGCAAGATGTTATGAGTCAAAAATCTCAAAATCTTTCAAAGCTTCCAAAACTAGACATAGTTACTTGGCTAAAAGAATCATTTTCTGGCTAATCGATTTCTAGCGAAATATAAAATCCAATATTCTGTTGCTAATTTTTTCCTAGTTGTCCACACTCATCTAGATTTTTCTGCTCCAGCCATTTTCGAGAAACATACATTTTGCCAGCTTAATATTAAGCACCAGACTATTTCCGGATATCTTTGCTAGGCTTTTACCTTAGCGAATTCGGGGAGTTGGCATATTTTGGTGCTAGTTTTCTGCTGCAAGATGTTATGAGCCAAAAATCTCAAAATCCTGCAGAGGTCCCAGAACTAGACATAGGCCCATGGCTAAGAGAATCATTTTCTGCAAAATCGGTGTCTACCGAAAAAAATCCCATATTTTGATGCTAATTTTTTTCTAATTTTCTACACCCATCTGGATTTTTCTGCTCCAGCCGTTTTCGAGAAACATGCGATTTCCCAGCTTAATATTAATCACTAGACCATTTTCGGGTATCTTAGCGAGTTTTTACCACATGATCTTCGAGGGTGGGCATATTTTGGAACTAATTTTCTGTTGAATGATGGTCGGAGCAAAAAATCTAAAAATACTTAGGAGGTTCCAAAACTAGACATAGTTCTTTAGCTAAAATAATCATTTTCTATATAATCGGTCGCTAGGAAAAAAAAATATCCAATATTTTGTTTCTAATTTTCTTCTAATTTTCTAAGCGTGTGCTGATTGGAAACCAATTCAAGCTTATTGGGAAGTGTTTTTAATAGAGCTACAGATTTTTTCCGATGATGAAAAAGCCCGCCAGGATCGCGTCGGGCGATTACCCGCTGATTTTCCAGCGTCTCGCTACGAGTTGCATCATTCGAACATTGATATAAAATTTTGCTTTCTCAAACAGAAAGCTTGGTAACGGTGAAATTTTTCGACCTCATTTTCGATATTTCTGAGCTTCCTGAGTCGATATATGCCTTTTCTAGTAAATGGCTGTGTGTATGTATGTATGTGTGTGTGTATGTGTGTTATAAATTTGTCCGCAGCATAACTCGAAACTGGCCAGAGATATCAAGTTTATCTCTGGCAGGTATATAAAGCTTATTTTGAAGTTTTGCAAGTTCAATTATATAATACTTGGGATAATATTAAGTCGGTTAAAAAAAATAAAGGTAAATATGGAAAAATCGAAAATATGTTTTTTCGGCTCTGGGGTTGGATATCGGTCTAAAGTAGTTCCATTTTCTGAAAGGTCTTAAAATTACCTATCATTCCATATTTTTTTCGGCCCGATCGCATAATTTTAAGTCGGTTAAAAAAAAATACAGAAAAATATGGAAAAATCGAAAATATTTTTTTCGGCTCTGGGTTTGGATATCGGTCGAAAGTAGTTCCATTTTGTGAATGGTCTTGAAATTACCTATCAATCCATATTTTTGTCAGCCCGATCGCATAATTTTGAGTCGGTTAAAAAAAATAAAGAAAAATATGGAAAATCGAAAATATTTGTTTTCGTCTCTGGGTTTGGATATCGGTCTAAAGTAGTTCCATTTTCTGAAAGGTCTTGAAATTACCTATCAATCCATATTTTTTCCGGTCCGATCGCATAATTTTAAGTCGGTTAAAAATAATAAAGAAAAATATGGAAAAATATTTTTTTCGGCTCTGGATTTGGAAATCGGTCTAAAGTAGTTCCATTTTCTGAAAGGTCTTGAAATTACCTATCAATCCATATTTTTTTCGGCCCGATAGCATAATTTTAAGTCGGTTAAAAGAAATAAAGAAAAATATGGAAAAATATTTTTTTCGGCTCTGGATTTGGAAATCGGTCTAAAGTCGTCCCATTTTCTGAAAGATCTTGAAATTACCTATCAATCCATATTTTGTCGGCCCTATCGCATAATTTTAAATCTTTTAAAAAAAATAAAGAATAATATGGAAAAATCGAAAATATTTTTTTTCGGCTCTGGGTTTGGATATCGGTCTAATGTAGTTCCATTTTCTGAAAGATCGTGAAATTACCTATCAATCCATATTTAGCTCCCGCGCTCCTTGATAAACTTACAATAAGCCATTATTTTCTTTTTTCTATTTACATTGTTGTTCACGTTCTGAATATTTAATTTATTGCATGTTGTATTTTTTACAAGAGTAAATTCAACGAAGAAACCACTTATCTAAATTTGATGGCAATATATTTGAATCATATAATATTTATATTGTATCATATTAATTTGTTTATAGATAATAAATCTATTCTTACGGGTGTAGCTAAGAACTTGAACAATAATTTACCCACGACTGAAATCGGTTTCGATGAATCTATCTGCAGTGCTGCAGTTGAGACGAGCTATATGGAAAATCATAATGACTCAAACAAAGGTAATGGTTATGGTACTTTATATAGAATCAGTTTATGCTACTTCATAGAGAAATACAGGAAGAATGATCGGTCTTGAGAAAACCAATTTTTATTAAATGTTGGAAGTTTCATTAATAGGGCGTCGCACTATACTAACACCATTTTATCGACGGAACGTGTAAAAGTAATTAATATAATAAAAGAATACCGATTTACGCTTTGAATAAATTCAGTTACCGTGTAATCCCGTAATACACCATTCTACAAAGTTTCGAGGCAAAAAAACAACGGCACATTTGTTTATTCTTGGAACTAAAATTAACGAAAATTAACCAAATTTCTTTCCAAGAATAAACAAAGGTATCATCGGTTTTTGTCTCGAAACTTTGTAGAATGATGTATTACAGAATTGCGCAGGGAAACTGAATTTGTTTAAGATGCAAATCATTATTCTTTTATTTATATTAATTATTTTGACATGTTCGCCGATAAAACAGGGTTAGTGGTAAAATTTTATCCTCCTATTTTACCCTCAAATATCATTAAATTTCAGAATTACTTAAAAGGCGACGCAATATAGACACGAATCCTACTTTAACGGCATCAAGTTTTACATAGATAACTTAAAATTCTTAAGTAAAGCGCTTATAAGTATCATATATTTTTAATGTTTTCATTTCAAATGTATTTTTTTTTTAGAGTTATTCAATACTGTGAGTATACCGTCTTTGATCATAAAAGAAGATCGAATTTTAAAAGATAATGAGAAGATCAGCTACTTTGTTAAACAAAGCACTGATCTGAAAAACACAAGTACTGTTATAGAAGCTCCAAATGCAGCTGATATTGTACAAGATAAGCAAATGGTGTGCTTAGGTATGTAGTATTTAGACTTACTCTACTGAAAAATCTCACGTGAGATATCACGCCAAAATTTCATCAGAAATTCTGGTCCGCGAGCTGGTAAAATCCCTTTAATGATAAAAAATCAGTTTCTGGGAATTAGGAGTCACCTATTAGCCCCCCCCCCCCAGATAAGTTCCAAAATCTATGTTTTGAAGCAATTTAGCCATTTTTTACATTTTTAGAAATTTTACACAAGAGATCTCACGTGCGATCTCACGTGAGATTTCACGTGAGAAATTTGAAACATGAGATTCCACGTGTAAATTTCTAAAAATGTAAAAAATGGCTAAATCGCTTCAAAACATAGATCTTTGAACTTATCTGGGGGGTGGCGTAACCTAATAGGTGACTTCTAATTCCCTGAAACTGATTTTTTATCATTAAAGGGATTTTACCAGCTCGCGGACCAGAATTTCAGATGAGATTTTGGCGTGAGATCCCACGTGAGATCTCCTGTGAGTTCTCACCTGAGATCTCACTTGAGATTTTTCAGTAGGGTTATTAGTGTATGAAATATCTTCATTCCGTCATTTTTCACTAAATCTGTTAATTCTTATTACAATTATACAAATGTTTTTTAGAAATCATTGATTGTACTGATGACGGACAAGAAACAATTAGTACAGTGATTGAACCAGCTTATAAAGTTAGACAAGGTATCAATAATCAAATTCTTGGTAAACTCATAAAAATAGCATATTGTATACCAAGGGCAGAAAGTGAGTGTTTCCAGACCGAGTGCTAGAAACACGCGAGATCGAAAAGCCAATTTTTTTATAACACATGTAATTTTTTGGGAGATCGAGCTTAATTTCTTCGATTTTATGGAGTTTTAGAGCGGCCGGCGGGATGACTATACTTTTCCACTCGCTAGTCTGAAACAAAAAACTTTCTGCCCGCTTTTCAGGCCAGGAAACCCCGATAATTGTGAATGTTACAAAAATAAAATTATAAGCATTCACAATTATAAAAGTCCTTTACTGTTAAGGCACCAATTTTCAATCAACAAAGACTAATTTCCAATTAACTCTAAAATAATAAAAATAAATATCATTTTCGAAGGCTTTACATATATACATAGATGTGTTTAACCATTTTTTACATCTGAAAAATTTGTATATCATCAGAATTTTAATAATACTAGCCATCTCTAAGTGCGCTTCGCGCGCCGTACTTTTAGCAAACCTTCGCGCCACTTTTGTTTTTGTAACCTAGCAACCCATTACTCCCACCAACCAAATCACGAATAAATTGATATCATAACAAATCCATAATTTTTTTAAGATAGGATGAATTTTATTTACATTATTTTAATAATAATTGAAATTTGGGTGTTGATCGGAGACTGGTGCTCTGACAGTAACAACTGAAATATTATACTTCAAATAGTTTCCATAATTTTTTATACTTATATAGCTTCTTATAGAGTACCTCGCTTCTGTTAGACGTGACAAAGCTTAATTTCTTCGATTTTATGGAGTTTTAAGGCACCAATTTTCAATCAACAAAGACTAATTTCCAATTAACTCTAAAATAATAAAAATAAATATCATTTTCGAATAAAATGATATCGATTTCGAATATCATTTTATACTTATATAGCTTTTCAATATAATTTCAGAAACAGTTAAAAAAATCGATGTTAAAAAGGAAAAATTTAATACAGAATTATGTGATAATAATAATTCGTTCGATGATCTTTTTCTGCAAAGTATTGAAAAAGAAAATATCACTAATGACCTAGAATTATATGCAGAGCGAGTAGACTTAGATTATAACGACGGGCTCTTTCATGATAATTTAGAGATAATTGCAACAGAAAATATAAGATATAAAATCGAACGACTAGTGCGTTAATGATTATTCAGGAATAAAGGCAAGAGGAAGAGATATCGTAGATGAAGAGCCAAATAGCGATGTAGAATTAGGTGACAACAATGGACTTGATAATACTCATTTAGGAATGGTTGAACAAAAAAAAAAAAGAAAGCAGCCAAATCAACTAGTAAAAGTTGTACAAGACAAGGTAATAAAACGATTTCGCTGATGATTAATTCACTGTCGCAAAAGATGAAATTTGACTAATAAAATAATGAGATTATTTTTCATTATTTATAACAGTGCTTCTTTTATTAACCCTTTCAGTCATGCTTTTCACCTGAAACAGTGGTGTACTGAAAGTTAATATTTTATTATTAATTTTTTGAGTCACTGAAAAAGCGATATACATATACATATATAATCGATAGATATATACACTACTATAATTTAAATTCGTAATCAATCTAGTAATATAACTTAGATAATATTTAATATTAATTTGCTTAGATTATGACTAAGAAGTATAAAATAAAATAACAAATTAAAAAAAACATGTTTTATCTTAAGAATAAATCGTACTAAAAAGTAAAAAACCGCTGCCAATTCATTGGCACGTAGCTTCCTCAAACTTGATTTACTGATTCCTTTAATTAATTTTTACTTCCAATATTTAAAATTTCATACTTTATTTTGTACGATGTAAACGGCTTAAAATCGTTTTTATAAGTCTAACAACTCGTCAGGAGTTGATTTTACACGAGAATATTAAATAGTAAAATTTTTTGTTTTAATATTATCCACAACTTTTGTATTTAACATTTTCGTGTAACACGAGCTGACGGACAAGGCCGCAAGGCCAAAAGTGTCGCCGCAATTGAGTCTCTGAGTCAATGCTATAAGTATTAGAAAATATTAATATTTTAATTCTCTTTCAAATGCTACCCATCACATTCAGATACATAGAGCCATCCTCAATACATTTTTAAAAAATTGGGAAAATTTTATGGAAAATATTAACTTGAAATTTTTTTAAATATCTTTGAAATTTAAGGACCAATCATTTTGCCCGAATAACTCGACCGACAACTATCCAAAATCCACCTCTACGAGGAATTTTGAAGCGCTTAAGTCAATTTTTACTCCCGCAATAGTTGGACATACCAAACTCATTTTTTTCATTTTTCAATGTTTACGTTTTTATTAATAACAAAAGAACCGTAATAGCTAGACAAATAATTTTTTTAGAAAATATAGGTCTTGAAATTCTCTTTCGAATGCCGCCCACCCGATTCAAATACATAAAGCCGTTCTCGAGAAATTACGATTTAAAAAAAAAGTGAAAAAAATTTTAACCTCAAATGTCTCCGAAATTTATGGATCAATCCTTTTGCCCAAAGAACTCAATCGATTGTGATACAAAATGTACCACTAAAAAAATTTCAAACTGATTAAGCCAATTTTACTCTAGTTATTGAACGACAAAAAAACACATTTTTTTATAAATTATTTTTTTCTCCAAAAATAATGAATAAAAAAACCTAAAAATTTAGTAAGTTATAGTACTCAGTATTCTTTATAACCAAAAAAATATTCATGTTAATATCTTTTTTAATTTTGAAATATAACCTATTTACTAAAAATGACGTTTCATGAATAACTTATGACGAAATATAGCTAACGGCTTTTTTTTTTTTTTAATTGAAGAAAATTTTATTATGCATACAGAGAAATTATCGTATATAAATAATATTTGTTCTAAATTTAAAACAAATTATAAATAAAAATTTTGAAAATTTAAAAATGGCGATAAAAAACAAAAAAATCGATTTTGACAAAAATAAAATATTGACCCCAATTGTTGAAGCAAAATCTGAAAAAATGATCACTCTCTCGTTAAAATCGGTTGAGTAGATCATGAGATATCAGAGTATACGGACATACATACACACACACACACACACATCCATACGGACATTTTCTAAAAATGGTGTATTTCGATTCCAAATTTTCTATACAACATTCCTAAGACATTATCTCACAAACTTTTTTTTTTACTATCACAAAGCTTCCTCTAGGAGGAAGCAAAATAATCTTTTGAAGATCTACATTCGTATAATATTCTATTTATGAAAAGAATATAAGGAAAGCATGGCGCGCACACTCATATATAATCATTTCATACATTATTCACTGGTGGAGCGTTCCAGAAAAAATACCGTGCAATGCTTTGTTTTATTCTTTCATAAATAGAACATTGTCCAAATTTATCTTTTCAGAAGATTAATTTTTACTTATTAGTACGATTTATTTTTCAGAAAAGCATGTTTAAAAAATTCTTTTTATTTTTTTTTTTTCGTATAAATTCTTTTATAAAATTACTCATTTTTATCCTTAAAAATGAGTTGTGTTATATAGTTTCAACCCCTTTCTACCATGAAAATGCAAAAATATCATATATGTCCCAGTGTGACTGAAAGGGTTAAAATATGTCATAAAACTATATTTTAAAAATTAAACTATGTAAATAGAAATAAAACAAAAATATGTTATTGATTGATGTTTGGTGAGATGTTTTGAAAATAGCTATTTGATTTAGTTATTAAGTTGTAATATTGCAAATAGTCAGAAGATATTAAAGTTTATTGGTAATATATGGGGTAAGAGAAAGAAGTTTTAGAGGCAGTTAAAGTTTATTGTGTTATACCCCAGATGCACGAATTTAAGTTCGATGGTAGAATTGTATTTTTGAAGGGATTTGGTAATGAATGTAGTAAAATGATCTTTTATAGAATTAAACTGTACAGCACGTAACCTAAATGACATTAAATTTGAAGAAATCTTTTTTAAATGATTATTCTTTACAAAGTACTTGTCATATTAAAACATCGGTCAATACTTTTTTGCTATTATTTTTTATAGAATCATGATTCAAAAAGATTACAAAAATTTTACCCAATTAGATTTTTATATTATTTTTCAGATTGTTTTTTATTCTCATAATTAATTTGTATTAATGTATGCATTTAGCAATGAAACTGTTTCTGTGACCTACATTAGCAATTGAAAAAACTAATTTTGAACCTATCACGTAGCTTGATGTCTTTCTAAATAATATCAGTTTATTATGAAAGTTATATTATTACATAATTTATATTATTATTTTTAACACAAAATACAAATTATGAGAGTAATAATTATATTTTCATTTTAGATCGTAGCAAAATCTTACGAAATTTGCAGCCATCGAATACAGCTGTTAAGCTCAATACATTGACTGCTGGAGAAGCAATTAGAAGAGCAAAAGAAGAAACTGTTCCAAAAACAACTAAAGCCCTAAAAAAGTATCCGTGCTATTATTGTGACAAAATGGAAACTACTCTATCACGGCATTATGTTGATCATCATTCTGATGAATTGATCGTTCAACAATTAGCAGGTACTAAAGGAGAGCGTCGAAAAAAGGGCATGCCGATATCTGATGAGCAGATTTTTCAGAATGAAATTTTTGATTTTCTTCGGAAAAGTTCAATAGAGAAGCACAATTTCTAGGCTGAATTTCACGATGTAATTGTAACCGCCAGGAGAGTTCGTAAAGACAAGCCTGACAAGACTTTATCCATGTATGCAAAATGTTCCAGGTGTAAGGGATACTACGATGCTACTTATTTGCACAAGCATCAGAAAAAATGTTTAAATGAAAAAGTGGTTGGTCACCAATCACTGTTAATGAGTCGAAAAATCTTCGGAAACTTAAAGTCCGATATCACCGAACAATTTCAAAAAGTATTATTATATGTACGTTCTGGAGAAATAAAAGATATTATCCAAAGCGATGGTTTGATAATTGATTACGGAAACGGATATGCGTTTAAATATCAATCAAGTCAGCATTATGGTAAAATGATTAGAGCTAGAGTGCGATTATTAGCACGACTGTTGATAATTTTGAGAAGACTATGTCTTGATATAAAATTCTTTTGCGACTTGTTCACGCCTGAACATTACGATTATTTAATTCCAGCCATTAATGAAATAGGAAATTTCAATAAGGACACTAACCTATATGATAATCCAGCACCAGCGGCTGCTGCTGGAGCCTATGCCAAAGAATTGTGTCATTTACACATCACGAGATGTATAAAGCGTAAAGATCGTGAAGCAAAACAAGACGCTGTCGAATTTAACGAGTTATACACAACGTCGTTTAATGAATTCGTAACTAGAACAGTAGCAGAATCGCAAGTGGAAAACCAAAGAAAGAAAGTTGTAAACCTTCCCGAAATGTCCGATATTAATAAGTTATATGCACATATAGTTGCCACTCGTAATGATAGCATGAAACGTTTGGAGAAATTTGGGTTTGATATTGTTACCTGGAAACAATTAGGAGAAGCCATACTAATGCACATACAAATCTTCAATTGTCGAAGAGCAGGAGAAACCGAAAGGTTGAAGTTGAGTAACTGTCAAAAAGCAGAAAAATTTGACACCGGCCACGAGAATTTACAGAAATTATCAGAAGAAGATAAATGTTTTCTGTCACAATTTCACCGGATTTTACTCAGAGGAAAATTGAATAGGACAGTGCCCATGCTTTTAAGCAAAAAAGACAAGGAGGGACTGGACTTGTTCTTGAGTTTTAGAAATAAAGCCGGCGTACCCCCAAAGAATCCGTTTGTATTCGGAATTGAGAGCACAGATCTGACAGAATACAGAATTTTATCTGCATGTGATACACTGCGTAAACATTCAGAAACGATATATGCGAAATTTCCTGAGAGATTGAGGGGAACATAATTTCGAAAGAATGTTTCAACTATGGGTATTAGCCTTGAGCTAACGGCAGGTCAAAGAACTGACCTTTACCAATTTCTAGGCCATAGCGAATCTATTAATAAAAATATTTACGCCCAGAACTTATTTCAGCAGCAAGTCTTGAACATAGCCCCCATTCTTCTAAAAGCGACCGATTGCTATGAGGGCAAAACTAAAAATAAATTACTCGTGGAAACAGATTCAGAAGAAGAAATGGATGATGACGCGAAGGAGTACAATACCCAAGTACCAAAGATCCATCCAAATACAGTATTAGATATAAGTAATACCAAACATAATAAGATTGAAATGAATTCCACGACTAAAGAAATTCTAGAAAATGAGAAAGATACAGGTAAATACAAACTTTTATATGCGATTAATAATAATTATTCATAAAAAATGTCAAAAATATAAGATATAAAATATACTTTAAATAAACAAAAGAGATAAAGAGACAACGGGATCGAAAGATCAAGAAGCAGAGAGACACCCAAACAGAGTGAGAGAGAGAGTCATAGAACCACGGAGGGGCAGAAGGATCGAAAGACGAGAGACAAACCAAAAAGACAGTGACAGGGACAGGGTGACAGGTAGCAACAGAGCAATGGAGTGCCAGAGACAGTGACAGAGAGAGAGAGAGAGAGAGAGAGAGAGAGAGAGAGAGAGAGAGAGAGAGAGGAAAGAAAGAGAGATAAAGAGACATAAACAGCTACAAAGAGACAGAGACTGAGTGAAAGATACAGAAAAACAGATCGAGAAACCGAGACACAGAGAAACAGCGACAGGGAGACAGACAGAGAGGTCATTAGGCAGAACAGAGATACAGGCCGACAGACCGAGACAGAATGACAGCGACAAACAGGGACAGAATGACCAACAGGCGAGAAACAGCGATATACATACAGAGAGGGAGACAGTGACAGAGAGATAGAAATAAAGAGGCAGTGAGTCAAAGTGAGAAATAGAGAACCAGATAGAGACCGACAGAGACCAAGAGATGGCAGAGAGACACAGACAGAGAGTTAAAGCCAGAGAGGCAGACAGGAAGACAGAGGCAGGGAGCTAGTCAGAAATAGAGAGACAGACAGAGACCGACGGATAGAGGCTAATAGACAGTGATGCCGATAGACAGAGAAACAGGGACAGAGATTAAGAGACTAACAGGCAAACAGTGAGACCGATAGATAGAGAAAGAGAGACAGAAATAGAGACATGCAGAGACCGTGAGACGACTGGAGACACAGAGAGATCGATAGACAGACAGCGAGACCGAGAGACACATAGATAGAGGCTGAAAACAGGTACACAGACAGAGAGACCGAGAGGCAGAGATGGAGAGGCCCAGAGTTTGAGACACAGGCAGACAGCGAGATCGATAGGCAGAGCCAGAGATAGAGAGATAGAGATAGACAATCCGTAAGACAGTGACAGAGAGATAGAAGCAGAGACTAACAGACAACAGTGAGACCGATAGACAGAAAGAGAGTCAAAGATTCAAAGACTTTTATAGAACCGTGTGGCATAAATCCGCATTTATGTCACGCCTATCCGTGACATAAGTAGTCCATTATTGCACCGTGCTTATAACCCCCGCTGACGCTCGGGCCATACTGCACGGCGCAAAAATGGACTGCTAATGGCACGGATAGACGTGACATGGCGGATTTATGCAGTCATTGTTATAAAATAATGTACGATACACGTGTCATAAGTAGTTCTTCATGGCACGCTGTTAAGCGCACTTGCTACGCTCGGGCGCTTATACACGCCGTGCCGTAAAGTGCCATTATGACACTAGTATCGTAATGTACTAATAGACAGAGAAAGTGAGATGACAGAGACAGAGAGATCGATAGATAGAGACAGCGAGACCGAGAGATCTAGAGATAGACATAGACTGAGGCTAAAGACAGATACACAGGCTGAGATTCAAAGACACCGATTCATACATCTGTATGAATTTTCTGCATCTGCAGAGAGTCGAAGACTGATACAGAGAGTCAGAGATACAGAGACAGCGAGACTGGGAGACAGACAGAGAGCTGAAGACAGATACACTGAAAGAGACCGAGAGGCAGATTGACAGATAGAGAGATCGATTGACACAGATAGAGAGATATACAAGGTCCTTATAGACAGAGATATACCGAGTTCTATAGACAGAGATAGAGTGACAGAGATAGAGACAGAGAGATAGTGACTGTGAGACAGAAATACAGAGACAGCGACAGAGAGAGACAGATAAAGAAATAAAAAGACGTAGATAGCAACGAAGAGATACAGGCTGCGTGAAAGATACAGAGAAAGAGATCGAGAGACCGAGACACAAAGAAACCGAGTCATAGAGATAGATAGACAGACCGAGAGACTGAGACAGAGTGACAAAGACAGAGAAACATCGACTGACAGATAAAGACGGTGGCAGTGAGACAGAAATAAAGGGGCCGAGAGTCAAAGTCAGATAAACAACCTGATAGAGAGACCGCGAGATGTAGAGAGCTTAGACAGAGACCAAGAAACAGCAGAGAGATGCACACAGAGAAAAAGTGACAGAGAGCCAGGGACAAAGGCACAGTGGCAGACAGGGAGCCATAGATGTAGTCAGAAATAGAGAGGCAGAGACAAAGACCGATAGAGCGAAAAGGGAGAGAGACAGACAAATAGTAAGGCCAATAAACGAAGAGAGAAATTAATAGACAGTCAGAGATCGTGAGAGTCAGAGAGACAGAGAGATCGATAGATAGAGACAGTGGAACCGAGAGATAGATCTAGTGAGAGGCTGAAGACAGATGCACATATAGAGAGGCTGAGATACAGAGACATAGAGACCGACAGAGAGATTAAGATACGGGCAGTCAGAAATGAAGAGAATAAGACCCAGAAATAGATAGATAAAGTCCGAGAGATAGAGGGACAGAGAGAGCGTATCAAAGACAGTGATAGAGAGACAGAGAAACAGAGACAGAGAGACTGATAGACAGAGACAGAAATACAGGCCGAGAGACCGAGACAGAGGTAGCGACAGAGTGACAAAAACAAACAGAGACAGAAAGACCAATGGGCGAGAGACAGCGACCGAGAAACAGAGTGAAAGCGACAGCGAAAGGGAGCGAGAGAGATAGTCACAGAGAGTGACAAATACAGAGTCTGAGAATGAAAGTCAGAGATAGGGGATTAAATAGAGAGCAAGCACGAGATTGAGAGACAAACGAAGACCAAGAGACGCTGAGAGACCGGTAGACCGTGACTGACAGCGAGACCGAGATATGGAGACATTGACAGAGAGACAGAGATAGAAATACCAAGTGTCAGAGAGAGAGAGAGAGAGAGAGAGAGAGTGCCAGTGAGACAGAGAGATTGATAGACCGAGACAGAGTTATTTACAGAGACCTATAAACAGAGACAGAGAAATATACAGAGACGAATAGACAGAGACAGAGAGACAGCCTACTGAAAAAGTGCAGCTGATTTTCACATGAAAATTTATCGTTTAAAATTTATTTATTATTAATTCTTATTGTTTATTATTATAAATTATTATTATCGTTCATTTACTTGAATCTATACGATTAACTAATGTATTTAAAATAATGTACACTGTGGCAAAGAAGTTTTGAATTATTTGTCATAATTTAGGAATGTAAAATTAAAATTAATAATAATAAATGACAATAATAGTTAATACTAAATGAAAATATCAACGATTTTCACGTCAAAATCAGCTGATAATCAGAGGATAATCACCTGACAGTCACCTCATAGTTACCCGACTCTCAGATGATTATCAGCTGATATGCACCTGAAAATCGTGGATATTTTCATTTATTATGTAACGCGTGTCTAGCCGCGATTCTAATCTACCGCGCGAAGGTAGTGAGCGCGCGCGCAACTGCTGCGCAGCCGAATCGAGGCGCGCCGCGCGTAGCGAATCGGTCTCGCGACGCGTAAAATGCCCGTCATCCGTCGCGAAGCTGCTAACTGGTTCCCGCGAGAAAAGGGAGCCATCTTCGTGTCTGCTGTCGCGTAAGTAGGATCTCCTCCGTTCTTCGTGAGTTTACGTGTCCACGCCGTTCGATCGTTTTGTGAGACCCCGCGAGTGTAGTGGAGGCGCCGCAAATAGTGGAGGCGCGCACAAGAGAGACAGAGAGAGAGCGATACCGCGTAGCGTGTGCCACAAGCAGAACGAGCCTGCGAGCGAGGAGCCGGCAGCCAGCCCGCCTGCCGACCCAATACAGCGAAAGAGAGAGAGAGAGAGAGAGAGAGCGCAACTGCTGTGCGAACGACAGGGAGCGAGAGAGAGAGTCGAGTGCACCGGCTGCTCCTTCCTAACGTAAGTTTTCTACTCTCCTCTCGCGGGTTCATTGTAAAGGCTCGCACGGAAATCGCCCCGTGCAAGCCTTCTGTGCCGTGTACGTGAGGGTGTGTGTCAGCCCGCCGTACTTTAACACCGCGCGCGAAATTAGCAGCTTCGCCGCGCGCCGTGTAGTTCGCGCGTTTGAATATTAACGGTCGCGCGCGAACTAACTCTTTGTTCTAATCAGCACGTGCGTTGTGCTTGTAGAGATTAGTGATTGTGAATATATTGTGATATCTAGTTACTCGTCGCGTTGTTCATTACAACCTGTCGTTCTCCCGGATACCGCCGCCTCCGCGGGAAAACGACTCCGCCGGTCGTTTTCATATCTGAGCATAGCGGCCGCGCGCTTTACTCTTCGAGCGCGCGCTTTTCACTCAGCGATCCAATTAGTTGGAAAGCGAAGTTCGTGTGCGATCTTCGCGTTGTTTTCGGGTTTCCAGGAGCAGATCCCCGGGCAAGTCATTTTAGTCTGACACCCGCGGCACCGTGTTCTAGGGCATCGCTGGCCTGTGGCTTGTTGGGATTTTCCCCCACTAGCCATCCCGTTACAACTGGCGCCACAACGTTTTGGGGGTGGAGAAGGACCTGCGACGCGTACGTGATTCGCGGCGAAGCTTGGCGCGAAGAAGCTCAGCAGCGTAGCTGAGCGTAAGCTGCAAACAAAGGCTCTTCGTGCCGCAGCTCGTAGGCGCGTGTGTGCGTGTGCGTGACACAGCCGTGCTGTTGCGAGAGTGCGGTCGAGAGGTTAGGCGTGCAATAGCCAATAACCCTCGACCTAGTGTGCCTTCGAGGAGAGATATTGATCGCGGAATTTTTGGAGCGTTGAGGAATTATTGTTAACAATTAAAGTTTTTTAATAACAATTAATTTTTTAACGACAAAATTTTTTTTTTAGCGATAATTAATTTTTTTTAATTAATTTTTTTTCTCGTCTCGAAAATTTTTTTTTCTTCTAGTCCTCTCGTATTTCCGATACGAATTATTTTTTTTTGGACGAAAAATAAAATTTTTTTTCTTTTATCGTGCAGTTAGAAGAAGATCGAGAGAAAGTCGGCAAGCACTCTCGGAACAAAAAGTTGACTGTGCGCCCGAGTAAAAACTCGAGCGCAAAAATCCCCTCGAACTTAAAAATTGTTTTTATTTTTTTTAGGTGAAAATTGTATTTATTTTTTGTGTTTTTGGTGATATTGTCCGTTTTGACACACATATATATATTTTTTTTTCACATATATTTATTTTAAAATTACAAGTGCGAGTAGTGGAGCGTAATTAATTACAAATCGTAATTACTTACAGAAATAGCTTTTATTTTTTTTTAGAGCCGCATACGGGAAATCCTCGTGCATTATCGAGGGTAAGAGCAACCGCCGTAGCTCTTAGAAAGTAACCCGGGGTCGCATTGAAAAAGCTAGCTCACGGGTTGAAAAGGCAAACTCTCTCTGCCATCAATCCGGATACTACTCGCGCTAGTAAAATAAGTTCGTGGGGAAGCGCACAGCCAATTGACACCATGGCCCGATCGTCGCAATTTGCGGAATCTGCGATACTCAATTGGGCGTATACACAGCCCGAAGAGGAAATTATCGAGGCCATGCAAGCCCTTGGTCTGCAGCAGTCAGATCTGCAATCAGTGAATATGCTGACAACGATCAAGTGGCTTATGGGCGATTACAGTGCCGCCGATTTTGTGCCAGAGCCGGAGCTGTCGGAGAAGCAAGCGTTTGCTAAACGCGAGCAGTCCCGAAGGGCGTTCATCGACTTAACGTTGATGAACAAGTCTGGGTCGACTATTGTGGATCCCAATACTGATCCAGACCAACCGCACCCGTTCATTACGCTCCTTGATGACCCGATAGTGATGCAAAAACTCTCGGAGTCTCGGAGGATGAACGCTCCACAACAAGCACATAATGCAGTGGTGGAGCCAGCGGATGAGGCAAACGGCCAGGAGGGTTCCGGGACAGAGATATTGAGCTCTGCAGCACCCACCGGGACATCTCCAGCCGAAGCCGAGGGACAGCTCCAACAGCAACAGCTTCAACAGCAACAACTGCAGCAGCAGCAAATGCAGCAGCAGCAAATGCAGCAGCAGCAACTGCAACAGCAGCAAATGCAGCAGCAGCAAATGCAGCAGCAACAAATGCAACAGCAGCAGCAGATGGAGCAGCAGCGACGGCAGCAACAGCAACAACAGCAGGAGCAGCAGCGGCAGCAACAGCGAAAGCATCAAGAGCAGCAGCGACAGCAGTCGTTGCTAGAAGAGCAGCGCAGGCAACGACAATTCCGGCGGAGTCAAGAACAAGAGTCGTTGTCGGCACAAAATGGGCAGCACGCGTTCTGGCAGCAAACGCGAAGTCCACCGCAGCCACAGAGTTTTGAGTGGCCAAGTGCGGGGGAACAGCGTACCGCAGGGATTGCTGTGGGAGATAACGTTGTCTCAGAACAGCTGCTGTCGGTGATCCATAGACTCGTCAAAGAGGTGGAAGAGCTCAAAGAGAGTGTGCGAATACTCCAAGAAGCTCGACACCCACCCTCAAGCACGCGCTTGGAGGGAGTCCAACTACCGAGTGCGGGCAGGGGACGAGGATCACCACATGTGAACTTTCAGGACACGTTCACATATGTGAATTTTGACAGCAGCAGTCCCAATACTGAATCGCCAAGGGACGCTAGGAGGAATAGCGGAAGAAATTCTACACAGCGTCAGGCGGGGGTGAGCGCTACACTGGACCAGTCTACGAGGCAGACGTACGTGCCTCAACAGACGAACCGTGATGTGGGCCAAATCGTAAGGAAATGGCACATCAAGTTCTCTGGGTCCTTGAAGGAGCAGAGCGTCGAGTTATTCCTCACGAGAGTAGAGGAATGTCGAGCTCTAGCAAATCTGACGTACGACGAAGTACTCTCGTCATTGTCAGAGCTCCTGAGTGGAGTAGCGGCCACCTGGTATAGGAGTAACCGTCATACGTGGCGATCTTGGCAAGACTTCCAAGAGGCCATAATACACATGTATGGCGGTGACAGGGGCCATCAACAGCGAATCCTAGCGGAGATAAACGCGAGGACTCAAGGCAGAAACGAACTCACGAGAGATTACGTAGTGAATCTGCAAGCCTTGATTCTCAAGTTAGTTGGACATGTTGCACCGGAACATGCGGCCAGAACTACAAAAAATGGTGATGCGTAATCAAATTACGGATTACCGAGGGCTCCTGGATTTAGCCCGGGAGGCCGAATTAGCGCTCGCGGCAGATAAGGTGTATCACTCGCCACCACCGCCAGAGCGCACTTACTTGCCAGAGTTTGCCTACGTACCTACAGAGCCAACCACGGATCAGCGGAAAAAGCAGAATCCAGGAGTGGCGGCGATGGGGCAACAACAGCAGGAGCCTCGAGAAAGCCTCGAGGCTATGTTCCGTCGGGTGATGGCCGAGTGTTTGTCAAGCTTGACAAAGAAAGGCACCGACGGAAATAGTGAGCAAACACCAAACCCACAGTCGTTCAAGAAGCCCAAGAAAAAGAATAATTGGGAGAACAGGCAGCGGGAAGGCGGGCAAAGTAATAATCAGCCTAGTGGGGGTAGTAGCGCGACCCACCAGGCTAGGCCGCCAAGTCCAAGGAGTAATGGACCTCCACAAAGGCCAGAGTACCGAAGGGGTTACGGCAACGAGCAAAGGGGAAGCGACCGCAACCCCAATGCTGCCGGAAACCAGCAGGGAAACGGCCAAGGGGGCAGGTAAACACGGCCACACGCCCGCCCCCAGCTCTCACATCAGCGACCGAGGGTAACTCGGTCCAATTGCCTGAAGGAGAGAGCGAAGAAGTGCCCGCGACTCAGCAGAACGAAGATAACCAGGAAACATGCTCGCGATGGTGGCTTCAAGTAGGTCTAGCCGGCTACAGGCTACGGGCACTCTTCGATACTGGAGCTTCTTGGACTGGGATGAATTCCATCGGCTTACAGCTCGCTACAGCCTGTGGAAAAGAATTAATCCCGGCCAGCGGCCTAACGGCACGGGTAGCTAATGGGCAGAGCATAGCAGTGGTTGGCTATGTGTATCTACCCATGGTCGTGGCAGGCGTGTGCAAGGATGTGCGCGTCGCAATCATGCCAGACCTAGACACGGAGTGCTACTTGGGGGTGAACTTCATTAAGAAGTTTAGCGCCGTCTTAGACCCCACTGACAATACGCTGCATCTCAAAGATGATGATGCAAGCGTAAAGTTAGAAGTAGCCTCCATAACCGCCAATAATACCGTGTCCGTATCAGCTATAGGGTTGGCGGACCCAACAGAAGAGCAGCGCAAAGAAGCGGAAGCTGATGGGAAACGGCCTGGCACCATTAGGGTGTACTTCGTGGGTTGAGTATTCAGTAGACGTCGGCTCCACAAGATCCATAAAACAGAAGTACTACCCAGTATCTCGAAAACTCGAAGAAGAGATGCACAAGCAGGTGGAGAAAATGCTACTCGCGGGTATAATAGAACCTTCGACAAGCGGCTGGTCAAGCCCTGTGGTAATGGTACGCAAGTCCAACGGGAAGTTCCGTTTCTGCGTGGACTTCAGAAAAGTGAACGCAGCGTCAAGGCCAGACGCATACCCGTTACCATACATGGAGAGTATCTTAAGCAAACTGCAGAAAGCGCGATACATATCCACGTTGGATTTAAGTAGTGCGTACCACCAAATACCACTAAATCCGGAGTCCAAAGAGACTACGGCCTTCACCGTGCCAGGCAAAGGGTTATTTCAATTTACAAGAATGCCCTACGGTCTTTCGTATGCCGGAGCGTCCTTCCAGAGGCTGATTGACAAAGTCATCGGCCCCGAACTCGAACCTTTTGCTTACTCGTATCTCGATGACATAATAATAGTCACAGAAACATTCGAGGAGCATAAAGAGGTTCTAAAAAGAGTTCTAGATAGGATAAAGGACGCGGGCCTCACAATAAATCGCGAGAAGAGTGTCTTCTGTCGCGATGAGGTCCAATATCTCGGGGTCATAGTAAATAGGGATGGTTTTAAACCAGACCCCGAGAAAATAAAGCCCATTATGGAATATCCGGTGCCGAAAAACCTCCGTCAGCTGAGACGCTTCCTAGGAATGGCCTCGTGGTATAGAAAGTTTTTATCAAACTTCGCCACAATTGCTGAACCACTGACCGAACTAACGAAAAAGGATCGGAAATACGAGTGGTCAACGGCACAAGAAGAGGCCTTCCAAAAGCTAAAAGCGCTAGTTGCTTCTGCACCGATTCTCCACAGACCGGTATCTAACGCACAGTTCGTGGTGCAAACTGATGCGAGCGATACAGGACTTGGAGCGGTGCTATACCAGATAATAGACGGCAACGAAAGGGTCCTAGAGTTCGCTAGTCGAACTCTGAGCGCGGCCGAGAAGAATTATAGCGTGACGGAATGAGAGTGTCTAGCAATTCTCTGGGCAATCAAAAAGTTCCGTCCGTATATAGAGGCCTATGACTTCAAGGTCATCACGGATCATAGCAGCTTGAAGTGGCTCCATGATCTCCGAAACCCATCAGGCAGGTTAGCAAGATGGGCTTTGGAACTACAAAACCACAGTTTCACAGTCGAACACCGAAAGGGCTCTTTAAACAATGTCCCAGATGCCCTTTCGCGGATGTTCGAGGAAGAGGAGCCAGCGGTCGCCGCGTTAGAGCTCGAACGCGATACAAACGACCAATGGTACCTCGAAATTGTGAAAGAGGTTCAACAGCGGCCGCGAGACTTCCCCACGTTCAAGCTGGCGGCGGGGAGACTGTACAAGTACAAACCTGATGAAGTCATAGACGAGTCTCTCGGCGACGATGATGCATGGAAGTTAGCAGTCCCTCACGAAAAGCGACGCGAAGTACTGAGAGAATGCCATGACTTTCCAACTGCTGGGCACTTGGGCCGCGAGAAAACGCTAGAAAGAGTAAAGCGGAAGTATTATTGGCCACACATGTCTCGTGATATAGCCAGATACGTGAGCCAGTGCCAAATTTTCCAGCAGTGCAAAGTCGAACAGCGCGCTCCAACAGGATTCATGGGACGCCGAATTACAGAGCGTCCATGGCAAATCGTGGCCAGAGACATTATGGGGCCCCTCCCAAAAACCACGCACGGCGACGAATACATTCTCATATTCCAGGACTTGTTCACACGCTGGATTGAAGTAATTCCGATAAAAAGGGCAGATGGTAAATCGGTAATTAAGGGACTCAACGAGCGAGTATGTCTGCGATTCGGAGTCCCGGAGGTGTTTCTCTCAGACAATGGGACTGAATTTAAAAATGCACCATTAGAGGCATTCTTAAAGGAGAGAAATGTGCATCACACGTTTACACCTCCGTATCACCCTCAGGCCAATCCTGTCGAGCGTGTGAACCGAACGGTGAAGACAATGATTATGTCTTACGCAGAGGAAAATCACCGGTCCTGGGATGAGAAACTGAATGAGCTGGCATTCGCGTACAATACTGCCGAACACAGCTCCACAAAGATAAGTCCTGCCATGCTCATTTATGGCCGACAACCCGACCCACCGAAGACACTAAGGCGGGAGGAAGACAGGTTAGCCGAAGAGCAAGTGCAGCAAGAGGCGATAAACAATTGGGTGGTACGTATGGACAAGCTCCGCGAATTGCACGTTCGGGCGGCGGCCGACGCGCAAGCGGAGCAGGCGAGACAAGCCAAATATTATGACGCTCATCGTCGACCTCCAGAATTCTGTCTAGGCGATCATGTATGGAGAGAGAATAAGGTACTATCCTCAGCAGCTGAGGGGATTTCTGCCAAATTAGCCCCGAAGTACGCGGGGCCCTACACGATTGTGAATATTCTAGGCGAAAACACCTATGAGATCCAAGGTGAGGATGGTCGAACGATACGTTCCGTCCATGCGCAGCAACTCAAGAGATACGTCTCAGCAGCAGTAGCCCAGGCGCTACCAGCGAGGGACTCTTCAGCCGAACGGAACACGTCAGAGGGACACAGAGTTAGCCGGGGGAATGTACAGCCCCGGGCGACGGCTAAGAGGCGCGGTCCACCTCGTAAGACCGCGCTATTAGTTAGGCCAGGAAAGCGTGCGAGCGATGGCCGGCCTATGCGTGTGGCTGGTACAACAGAACCCAAGCGAGGCCCAGGGAGGCCAAAGGGTTCGAAGAAGAAGCCCGTACCTGCTGATGCCGGACTAATTAGTCCTCGTAGAACCCGAGCGTATAAAAAGCAATAATTGTGCCGTCCAACTTGTGTCGTACGTACTAACCTGTGTTCGTCTTAATTCTCCAGTCCTCAATCTCACTCCTCCCCGGGATCGATTTACCTGTTTCAGGACATGCAAGGCCTGACTCCCGAAATAGCGGAGACGGCGAAGAAGGTGATCGCTGGATTAATCCAGTGCAATCCTGACCCCGCCGTCATCGATTTTTTGGAGCAGGTCGTGGAGGGCATCGACGCTGTGACACTGGCACCCCAGCCAGTGGAAGAGCCCTCCACCGTCATGATCGAGGAGATAGAGGCGCCGAAGCCAAGAAAGGGATCTTCGGAGCCGGCCTGGGCAGAGGCCGGTCCCAGTCCGCTTCGGCGACCTCGTCCCCCGAAGGAGCAGCAGGAAAGCCGGGAAGAACGGCTTTCACAAGAGGCGTCGGTCCGAGCCTCAGAGATGGCGCCGGAAGGAAACGCCGGCGCGGCTCGGGCCGACGAAGAAAGGAAAGAGAGTTCTCCGACCCAGGCCCCCAAGTGGGCACCGAGTGATGAAGTCGGAGCGGCCTGGGTCCCAGTGGAGAAGGCCCTCGAGGAAGCGCGGTGCCTCAGCAAGTCCTCGCGCGCTGCGGAGGACGCTGCCCTGGCCGCACTGGAGGTCTTTCTCCAGTGCCACGGTAAGGCCGGCGAGCGGCAAGCCGGCAAATGGGTCGGAATGGCCCAAGGCCGGCGCGAAGAGCTCGCGGCCGCCGCAGAGGCCAGGGCCGCCAGGCTGCGCCGCATAGCCTTCCAAAAGGCGGAGGAGGCTCGCCTGGCTCGTGCGCAGGAGCGCATGGAAGAGGCCAAGCGAGCCAGGGAAAAGGCGGAGGAGACGGCGCGCCGGGTCAAGGAAGAGGCCCAGCGCCGTCTCCAAAAAGAAGAAGAGCGCCTTAGGAGGGCGCTCGAAGAAGAGCGAGTGGCCCGGGATGAGCTCGGCAGTAACGCGATCCCCCGGTGCTTCATGTGTGGCGAGCTTGGGGTGAAAAAGTCAAAACATTGCCCCAACCAAGCTCGTCACAAGGGGCGCCGATCGTATTCCCGGGCTAGCTGAAGAAGGGTGAGGCCCTGAAGTTTTTTTTATATATTTTTTTTTAATAAAAATTAAAAAGAAAAACCGGTGA
This sequence comes from Torymus aiolomorphi, assembly GCA_036365515.1. Lineage (NCBI taxonomy): Eukaryota > Metazoa > Arthropoda > Insecta > Hymenoptera > Torymidae > Torymus > Torymus aiolomorphi. Next base: position 100,924,507 of record CM070876.1, on the reverse strand, counting down.
CTCCGATTCTGCAATGCTCCTTTCCGAACCTCCTTCTCCTAATCATTACTACCATATTAGTAGGTACGACGACGGCCATGATTAGCAGAGCTGCTCTCGGTCTCCTAAGCAGCGTCTGCCGGGGGGGTGTAACGCGTGTCTAGCCGCGATTCTAATCTACCGCGCGAAGGTAGTGAGCGCGCGCGCGCAACTGCTGCGCAGCCGAATCGAGGCGCGCCGCGCGTAGCGAATCGGTCTCGCGACGCGTAAAATGCCCGTCATCCGTCGCGAAGCTGCTAACTGGTTCCCGCGAGAAAAGGGAGCCATCTTCGTGTCTGCCGTCGCGCAAGTAGGATCTCCTCCGTTCTTCGTGAGTTTACTTGTCCACGCCGTTCGATCGTTTTGTGAGACCCCGCGAGTGTAGTGGAGGCGCCGCAAATAGTGGAGGCGCGCACAAGAGAGACAGAGAGAGCGATACCGCGTAGCGTGTGCCACGAGCAGAACGAGCCTGCGAGCGAGGAGCCGGCAGCCAGCCCGCCTGCCGACCCAATACAGCGAAAGAGAGAGAGAGAGAGAGAGAGAGAGCGAGCGCAACTGCTGTGCGAACGACAGGGAGCGAGAGAGAGAGTCGAGTGCACCGGCTGCTCCTTCCTAACGTAAGTTTTCTACTCTCCTCTCGCGGGTTCATTGTAAAGGCTCGCACGGAAATCGCCCCGTGCAAGCCTTCTGTGCCGTGTACGTGGGGGTGTGTGTCAGTCCGCCGTACTTTAACACCGCGCGCGATATTAGCAGCTTCGCCGCGCGCCGTGTAGTTCGCGCGTTTGAATATTAACGGTCGCGCGCGAACTAACTCTTTGTTCTAATCAGCACGTGCGTTGTGCTTGTAGAGATTAGTGATTGTGAATATATTGTGATATCTAGTTACTCGTCGCGTTGTTCATTACAACCTGTCCTTCTCCCGGATACCGCCGCCTCCGCGGGAAAACGACTCCGCCGGTCCTTTTCATATCTGAGCATAGCGGCCGCGCGCTTTACTCTTCGAGCGCACGCTTTTCACTCAGCGATCCAATTAGTTGGAAAGCGAAGTTCGTGTGCGATCTTCGCGTTGTTTTCGGGTTTCCAGGAGCAGATCCCCGGGCAAGTCATTTTAGTCTGACACCCGCGGCACCGTGTTCTAGGGCATCGCTGGCCTGTGGCTTGTTGGGATTTTCCCCCACTAGCCATCCCGTTACAATTATTAATAATTATTATTATTAATTATTGCTAGTAATGTTACATTCCTAAACTGTAACAAATAATTCAGAACTTCTTTGTCAGCATCTACATTTTTCCACATTTTTTCGGGCACATTAATTAATCGTAGATTCAAGTAAATGAACCATGATAGTACTTTGTAATAATAAATAACAATAATTAATAATAAATAAATTTTAAACGATAAATTTTCATGTGAAAATCAGCTAATAATCAGGTGCCGTTTTGGCGCGATTATCACCTGATTATCAGCTGATTATCAGTTGATAATCAGCTGCACTTTTTCAGTTGGGAGGCAGGCCGAGAGACAGAGTGACAGACACAGTTTTTCGAAATTTTCCATAAATTTTATTTCTAATACATTGAAAATGAATAATATTAACAGTTCAAAAAATTCAAGTCACAAAATTTCATCCTAATATTTACAGCTAATATTTACAGAGAAAATTTGTAATGTTCCTAAATATTATAGGCTATCGTTTAAGTTTAGCTCTAACCATCGCCTGATCTCTTAATCTTGAGTTTAATTTTGGTATAAAATTTAGTTGGATGTTTATATCTATAAATGGTTAAACAATATCCTCAGTTTCTAATTAAATTTTTTCTTTTATTTTAGAAGCTTACAGTCCTTCATGTGATCATGGATATAGTGATGAATCTGATTGTTCACGCCAATATACAAAAAAAAAGAAATCGGAAGCCGAAAGGTAAGATAAATATATAATTCTTGTTCACACAAACTTTTGTGTGACGAATGTCTTACATGTAGCATTTTTGTATAAAATTTAAATTGTATAGTTCTAGCTGCAATAACTAATCGGCAAGCAGGATCTAAGAAGAGATGGACTAGCAATGAAAAACAGTCACTGGATAGATTTACGGACAAGTTAAGGGCAGGTGTTTCAGTAACTGGCAAAGAAATCGAAGAGGTTATACATGATAGCCCGTATTTAGAAGAGAGAACGGTGGCTCAAGTAAGGACTTACCTCCACACTATAAAGAAAAAGTTGACATTGGAACCAAAGAAATCACTTGGAAATCGACGAAATTCCATACCTACTGCTATTTATAGATCTTTTGAACAACAAATAAAACATCAGTCTGACATAACTCTGGAAGAGTATTGTAGTGCTATTCAATTTTCACCGCAGCTGGGAAAATATAGATATAGTCAAGTTCAAGAATTCGTCAAGAAGGCTATTAATTTTGAAAATCAATTATCCGATTGATTCAATGCATTAATATAACTAATTATGTAACAGTATTATGTACAGTTATATAATAACTATTATGAGTAAAACTTTTTAAGTAACTTCTTAAGGTTGTTTAGAATATTATTTATTTCTGGAAAATAATCAGGCGCAGTTTCCCCTTGAAAGAATTAGGGATCAGTTCGGTGAAATTTTGCAATTACGTGATCGTAAGTAAATATTGAAAGGTGTTTCTTTCATGAGATCTAATGCAGTAGTATCCCCTGACAGTCAGTAATTCATTCATTAAATTAACCGGTAAATGAAAGGTTTCTCTTCTCCATTAGTGCTGAACGCAATAATGCTTTTTCTTACTCGCCCACCCGAAAGTACGTACTTTCGGCCCGCATCTCCGGGCCGAAAGAGAAACTTTCGCATCCTATTTTAGACCAACCGCGCGCTCTGATTGGCTGCCGAAATTTCCTGACCCGCGGCGCTTCAGCGCCCGCGCGCATGCCCGAGGAAAGATGTTTGTGCGGTGTGAAGGTTAGACACGTACGAAATAAACAGAGGAAAGTGCACGGGTAACGAGAAAAAAGTTAGTTGAAATAAAAAGTGGTTTTGTTTGATCGTGGTTATTGTTTTTTAAACGTATGGACGGGAGCGTCCGAGAAAAATATGTTTGTGCGGTGTGAAGGTTAGACACGTACGAAATAGACAGAGGAAAGTGCACGTGTGACGAGAAAAAGAGTTAATTGAAATAAAAAGTGGTGTTGTCTTTTTTAATGAATGTGTTTCTGATGCCCGCCCCGACCAGCAAAACCTCGGCTTCGCCTCGGTCTTGCAAATGTCGGGCGGGCATCAGACCATCTGTACAATAGCGAAAGTAGCAGACGCCCAAAAAACCAGCTCTCTACGCCGAGCCGAAAGAAAAAACAGTCGGTAATATCGACTGAGCTACCCAAAGCGGCCGACAGAGGCACTACTATCGAGCGGGCCGAAAGAAAAACTAACACTCAAACACAGCTAGCAGACGACAACGCAATTTTATCAATTATTTAACAATTACAGAACGTACTTTCGGCCGGGGAGTAAGAAAAATAGTATACAATACTTGGACCGGAAATCCAATTTCCGGCCCACGTATCGTAATATACTATTAATAAACTATTATAATAAAACTAGCTGGACTAAATCGATTAGTTTTTAGAGCAGCTAGAGAATGGCCTTTTTTACAGATTTAGTCTGATCAATAACGCAAAACAAGACAAACACCTGGAATGTCTTATCGGAGATATGGGAAAATCCAGGATACCTTTGACTTAACTTAACACAGGGTGTTCCATTTGTAACTTTTACGTAGAAAACCAGTCCGGTAATCCATATTAGTGGGCCACCCAGGCCGTAGCCAGGGGATGTACAAAAACATCTAAAAAGTGCCTGAAATGTATTTCATGCCCTTTCGCACCCCGTTACAGATAAAAAGGTCAACACTTTAACTCTTAATACTTTTCTTTAATTTGTGCCAGTTTTTAATTATCATAGAAAACATTGTCTACTATCCTGCTAATGAGACTGAAGTTAGCAGCCGCTTCCAGCAGCCAGTTCGAATTTTGCAGTGGTTCTCAATCAAAAAGAACTATCTCTCATTATTGAAACATACAATGCTTTATTGATGGATTTTTCACTATAGAACAATAAAGTGTGATTAAATAACGCCAAAATATACAAAATTAATTACTCAATTGTTTAAACAATCAAAATATATGAAAAAAAGGTCTAGTGCCTCAAAACTCATATACACTCACAAAACCGCAACACAGACTCGTTAACAAATGAATATACATACTCCCAACATCTCTAGAGAATTGCTAAAAAAAGTATCGTGACATGAACATGCTTAATTGTTTATTTATATATAAGTCCGTAATTGCAAAATTCGAGACAGCTGCCGGCCGGTTATGCTCGTCTTTCGGCAGTCAAAAAAAACTAAGCCTGTTCATTGTTCACAAATGGATACACAGACCCCTAATGGGCCCACAAAGTTGTCAAGAAAGTTATAAAAAATGAACATCTTTCATTATTTATTTATAAGCGATTTATTGCAAAACTCGAGCCGGCTGCCAGCAGAATATGACTGTTTTTCGGCTGTCAAAATAAAACTAAGCCTATTCATTGTCTACAAATCGATACACAGACCCCTAGTGAGCCTAGAATATTGATCAAAAAGTTATAAAAAATGAACACTTCCCATTATTTATTTATAAGCATTTTATTGCAAAATTTGAGCCGGCTGCTGGCGCATCAGCTCCGTTTTTCGACAGCTAAAATAAAACAAGCCTGTTCATTCTCTATAAATGGATATAGAGACTTCTAATAAGTGCAGGATCTTGCTCAGAAATTAATAAAAAATGAACACCTTTCATTATTTATTTATAAGCGTTTTATTGCAAAATTCGAGCCGGCTGTCAGCACATTACGGCCGTTTTTCGGCTGTCAAAATAAAAATAAATGTTCATTGTCTACAAATGGATACACAGATTCCTAGTGAGCTCAGAATGCTACTCAGAAAGTTATAAAAAATGAACACCTCCCATTATTTATTTATAAGTATTTTGTTGCAAAATTCGAGCCGGCTGCCAGCGTATCGGCTCCGTTTTTAGACTGCCAAAATAAAACTAAGCCTGTTCATTTTTTATAAATGGATATACAGACTCCTAATGAGCCCAGGATCTTGCTCAGAAATTAATAAAAAATGAACACCTTTCATTATTTATTTATAAGCGTTTTATTGCAAAATTCGAGCCGGCTGTCAGCACATTACGGCCGTTTTTCGGCTGTCAAAATAAAACTAACTGTTCATTGTCTACAAATGGATACACAGACTTCTAGTGAGCCCAGAATGTTGCTCAGAAAGTTATAAAAAATGAACGCCTTTCATTACTTATTTATAAGCGTTTTATTGCAAAATTCGTACCGGCTGTTAGCGCATCAGCTCTGTTTTTCGACTGCTAAAATAAAACTAGGCCTGTTTATTCTCTATAAATGGATATACAGACTTCTAATAAGCGCCGAATGTTGCTCAGAAATTGATAAAAAATAAACAACTTTCATTATTTATTTATAAGCGTTTTATTGCAAAATTCGAGCCGGCTGCTAGCGTATAGGCTCCGTTTTTCTACACCCAAAATAAAACTAAGCCTGTTCATTGTCTAGAAGTGGATACACAGACCCCTAATGAGCCCAGAAAGTTGCTAAGAAAGTCTGTATATCCATTTATAGAAAATGAACAGGCCTGGTTTTATTTGACTAGACGAAAATCGGAGCCGATACGCTAGCAGCCGGCTCGAATTTTGCAATAAAATGCTTATAAATAAATAATGAAAGGTGTTCATTTTTTATAACTTTCTGAGCAACATTCTGGGCTTACCAGGAGACTGTGTATCCATTTGTAGACAATGAACAGGCTTAGTTTTATTTTGACAGCCGGAAAACGGGCGTAATGTGCTGGCAGCCCGCTCGAATTTTGCAATAAAACGCTTATAAATAAATAATAAAAGGTGTTCATTTTTTATTACTTTCTGAGCAAGTTTCTGGATTTATTAGAAGTCTGTATATCCATTTATAGAAAATGAACAGGCCCAGTTTCGTTTTAACAGTCGAAAAACCAAGCCGATCCGCTAGTAGCCGGCTCGAATTTTGCAATAAAACGCCTATAAATAAATAATGGGAGGTGTTGTTTGTTTTAAAACTGTCTTAACAACCTTCTGGGCTCAATAAGGGTATGTGTGTCCATTTATAGTCAATTAACAGCCATAGTTTTATTTTGGCAGTCTATAAACGGAGCCGATACGCTAGCAGCCGGCTCGAATTTTGCAACAAAACGCTTATAAATAAATAATGGGATGTGTTCATTTTTTATAACTTTCTGAGCAACATTCTGGGCTCATTAGGAGTCTGTATTTCCATTCATAGAAAATGAACAGGCTTAGTTTTATTTTGGCAGTCTAAGAACGGAGCCGATACGCTAGCAGCCGGCTCGAATTATGCAATAAAAAGCTTATAAATAAATAATGCGAGGTGTTCATTTTTTATAACTTTCTGAACTACTTTCTGGGATCATTAGGAGTCTGTCTATACATTTACAGAGAATGAACGGGCCTCGTTTTATTTTAACAGTCGATAAACGCCGGAAACGGAACAATACGATAGCAGCCGGCTCGAATTTTGCAATAAAACGCTCATAAATAAATAATGGGCGGTGTTCGTTGTTTTAAAACTGTCTTAACAACTTTCTGGGCTCATTAAGGGTCTGTGTGCCCATTTATAGTCAATGAACAGGCATAGTTTTATTTTGGCAGTCTATGAACGGAGCCGATACGCTAGCTGCGGCTCGAATTTTGCAATAAAACGCTTATAAATAAATAATGGGAGGTGTTCATTTTTTATAACTTCCTGAGCAACATTTTGGGCTCATTAGGAGTCTGTATATCCATTTATAGAAAATGAACAGGCTTAGTTTTATTTTGGCAGTCTAAGAACGGAGCCGATACGTTAGCAGCCGGCTCGAATTTTGCAACAAAATGTTTATAAATGATTATAAATGGGAGTTGTCCATTTTTTATAACTTTCTGAGCAACATTCTGGGCTCATTGGGTGTCTGTATATCCATTTATAGAAAATGAACAGGCATAGTTTTATTTTAGTAGTCGAAAATCGGAGCCGATACGCTAGAGCCGGTTCAAATTTTGCAATAAAACGCTTATAAATAAATAATGAAAGTTTTTGTTTTTTTATAACTTTCTTGACAACTTTGTGGGCTCATTAGGGGTCTGTGTATCCATTTGTAGACAATGAACAGGCTTAGTTTTCTTTTTACTACCCAAAGACGAGCGTAATCGGCCGGCAGCCGTCTCGAATTTTGCAATTACGGACTTATAAATAAACAATTAAGCATGTTCATATCACGATACTTTTTTTAGCAATTTTCTAGAGATGTTGGGAGTGTGTATATTCATTTGCTAACGAGTCTGTGTTGCGGTTTTGTGAGTGTATATGAGTTTTGAGACACTAGACCTTTTTTCATATATTTTGATTGTTTAAACAATTGAGTAATTAATTTTGTATATTTTGGCTTTATTTAATCATACTTAATTGTTCTATAGTGAAAAATCCATCAATAAATCATTGTATTTTCGATAATGAGAGATAGTTCTTTTTGATTGAGAACCAGTGCAAAATTCGAACTGGCTGCTGGAAGCGGCGGCCGATAATGCATATCTCGTATGTATTGCAACCTTAAGAATGTTACCATAAGAAAACCGTGAATAATGATGGTTGTAACAATAAATATTCATTATTATTATTTAAATAATTTAAAAATTGTGACTCGTTTAATGCAACGACGTATATTGTATAAAGGATAGATTAACATGGAATCGGTGGACCATGTTATCCATCATAAGGCAGTTATAAGATGCGTATTACAATAATTATAGTTTATTATTGTTCCGCAAACACAAAGTCGTTTCGAACCGTGAGAATATCTCTATTTTTTTTTTTTCGTTCCATCGCTATAGCAATAACCTATGCATAACAAGAGACTAAATCTTACTGTATTTTCTGTAATATTTTCCAGTACTACTTGTCATAAATATCCAACTCAGAAATTCACAATTAAAATCCAATATGGATAATTTTCCGTTTTTATTTTGCAGTGTAAATTTTCATACCATGGCAAGATCTGAACATTCAGTCTGACAGGGAAAGTAAAAATTAAATAAGAGGTATGTAATTAATAGTCTAAAATCATTTCATTATAAAAAGAAAAACTAAAAAAAAGAACAAAAATCCTCATAGTTGGAAGCGAATGGGATCTAAAAACCGCCTTCTCGCAACCCTGTTAGAGATAAAAATGCCCACACTTTAAGGATTAATACTTTTCTTTAATTTGTGCTAGTTTTTAATTATCATAGAAAACATTGTCTTCTTTTCTGGTATCTTAGGGTAGTCGCGTTAAATAAACCCTGAATAATAATGAAAATTTTCAATTATTTAGCTGAGAAACCGCCTTCTCGAACACATAACAATAGCAAATATTACAAAATTCAAACACTAAATATCTATAGCTGATAAAACATATGTAGCATATATTGTATGTAATGTATGGATCTCAAAAATTAATTATAAAAAAAAATAGATATGCGTTAATATACTTTTTTCACTTTTTCGGAAAAATAGCAAAACCAGAAAAAGAACTGATAATAGAACCGATTGGTATCATAAAAATTCAACAACAGAGTATTTACTTTTCACTGTAACTAATTTCTTTGTAAAGAAGGAACAAGAACAAATAAAACGTTGCTGCGGTTCAAAGTGGCTTTCTTCCAAAATCAGCCATCTCGCAACCCGGTTCGAGATAAGACGTTACGACCGCATTACAGCCATTACGTGGCTCTCATTAAAGCCAGTTGAAATAAGCATAGCTACGGGGTCCGCCCTGATTATTAATCCACAAACAGCGGGCTCGCAAACTTCAGGAAAATAAAACATCGCAACACCTCAAAGGCAAAGAACTATTATGTGTAAGGTCCAGTTTTAGATTTACATAAAACAGTGAACCTGAATTTTGCAACCTTAAGAATGTTACCATAAGAAAACCGTGGATAATGGTAATGAAGATAACAATAAATATCCATTATTATTCTACAATCCGCCTTCTCGCAACCCGCCAATAATTGAAAAATGGCGACTCCTTAAATGCAAAGATGTATTATTGTATAAAGGATAGATTAACATGGAACCGGTGGAACATGTTATCCATCATAAGGCAGTTATAAGATGCGTATTATAATAATTATGGTTTATTATTGTTCCGTAAACACCAAGTCGTTTCGAACCGTGAGGATATCTCTGTTTTTTGCTTCCTCCTAGTGGAAGCTTTGTAATAGTAAAATTTTAAGTTTCGTTAAATTTCTCTAGAAACATGATTAAAGGTGTTAGAAGTTTGTATCACGTGATTTTAGGAAATGTTTGTATGGATGTGTGTGTGTGTGTGTGTGTGTGTGTGTGTATGTATGTACGTAGACCGCTTTATCTCCGGATCCAAGCGGTCGATTTAAACTGGGTGGGGCTCATTTTTTTTGTTTTTTTATTCTGAATGCGGAAAGAAAACTATTTTTTATGATTCATAGATTCTTTTTTGTTCTATGTCAAATTTTTCATTTTCGAAAAATTTATTTTTGATTTTTGTTAATGATTGGATTTAAATTTTATAATCGGATGGGTAGGGTTCGAAAGAGAATAAAAAAACCTATATTTTCCAAAAAAAAAAAAAATTCTCTAGCTATCACGGTTCTTTTGTTATTAACAAAAACTTATTTTTTTTAAAAAGATCATAACTCCTAATCTAAACTGTCAAATTTTGGAGAAAAATCGTGATAATGCAGAAAATAAATAACTATAATCTGTAAAAATTTGGATCAATTCTTTTGGTTAGTTTTTGAGAAAAAAAATGAAATATGAAAAAAATTAGTTTTCGTTGTCGCTCGATAACTGGAGTAAAATTGACTTAATCGCTTCAAAATTCCCCGTAGAGGTAGTTTTTGTATACCTCTCGGCTAAGTTCGTTGGGCAAAATGATTGGTCCATAAATTTCGGAGATATTTAAGGTTAAAATTCTTTTAACCTTTTCTTTAAATCGTAATATCTCGAGAAAGGCTTTATGTATCTGAATCGTGTGGGTGTCATTCGAAAGAGAATTATAATACCTACATTTCCCAAAAAAAATTTTATTTCTAGCTATCACGGTTATTTTGTTATTAGCAAAAACGTAAAGCTTGAAAAATGAAGAAAATGAGTTTTGTATATCCAACGATTGCGGGAGTTAAATTGTCTGAAGGGAGTACCCCCGGTAAGTAGCTAGTCAAGCGAGTGCACATGCGCGTTCCTAACCTCTAATACTGTACAATTTATAACGAAAGAGAAAAATTTCCCATAAGGCCTGTGTTAAATGTGTGAAAATTGAAATGTTTATATGTTCTTTCTAACGCTCCTAAAGATCACTAAAATTTAACCGAACCATTTTTAAACTAAAATCTACCTGTGTGCCAAATTTAAGATTTTTGTAAGGTGTCAATCCCTTACCGGGGGTACTCCCTTAATTGCTTTAAAATTTATTGCTCAAATATCTCAAATATCTCAGCCCTCGGCTGAGTTCTTTGGGCAAAATGATTGATACATAAAGTTCAGAGATATTTGAGGTTAAAACTTTTCTCGAAAAAAATATATTAATTTATTACGAATATTCATAAAGAAAATTGGGTATGATACAATTAATTATTGTTATGAAAAATAAAAAAAAAATAAATAAATACATTATTTCGAGGAAGCTAAGTGCCAATGTATTGGCAGCGGTTTTTTCCGTTCCATCGCTATAGCAATAATCTATGCATAGCAAGAGACTAAATCTTACTATATTTTCTGTGATATTTCCCAGTACTATTTGTCATCAATATCCGACTCAGAAATTCATAATTAAAATTCAATATGGGTAATTATCAGTTTTTATTTTTTTAGTGTAAATTATTAAACAATGGCAAGATATGATGATTCAGTCTTATGGAGAAAGTGAAAATTACATAAGAGATATGTAATTAATAGTCGAAATTCGTTTCATTATAAAAAGAAAATCTAAAAAAAAGAACAAAAATCCTCATATTTGAAAGCGAATGGTATCTGAAAACCGCCTTCTCGCAACCCTGTTATAGATAAGACGTTACGACCGCATCACAGCCATTAAGTAGCTTTCATTAAAGCCAGTTGAAATAAGTATAGCTACGAGATCCGACCTGATTATTAATCCACAAACAGCCGGCTCGCAACCCTCAGGAACGTAAAACATCACAACACCTCAAAGGCAACGAACTATTATGAGTATGGTCTAGTTTTAGATTTAAATGAAACAGTAAGCCTGCTTTTTGCAACCTTAAGAATGTTACCCTAAGAAAACCGTGGATAATGATAAGGATAGCAATAAATATCCATTATTATTCCACATACCGCCTACTCGCGATCCGCCAATAATTGAAAAATGGCGACGACAAGCATTAATTATAGCTTTAGCATTTACTCAGATGAACTTATTTAAATCAGTTGCAAACTGTAAATAATAAAAATCTGTGAAAATATGTTTCATGTCTTTGTTGATTAGTAACACTACCTGGGCGATCTTATAATAGCTTTGGCGACTCTGGCATATATTTAAAATGTGATTATGAGAAAATGTGTTTATAAATAGTTCCACAAATATCGAAAGCTTGCTAAATATATTAGTTTTGTACACATCCTCATGAGAAGCATTAATCATAGTTTTAGCATTTTCTTAGACAACCTTGATTAAGTCAGCTAAAAAGTTCTACATCATAAAATTTTTGTCAAAATTTGCTCCATTTCTTTGTTATAAGTGAGGCTGACTAGGCTATATTATAACAGCTTAGACGACTACAGCATATAATAACTACGTGGTTACGAGAAAACCTCGAAATGAATAGTTACACAAATCTCGTGAAGTTGCTAAACCTACTAGTTTTGTACACATCGTCATGACAAGCATTAATCACAGCTTGAGCATTTTCTTAGACAACCTTGTTAAAGTCAGCTAACAAATTCTACATTATATAATTTTGCGAAAATTGGGTCCATTTCATTGTTGATTAGTAAGGCTGACTAGGCAATCTTATAACAGTTTAGACGACTCAGGATATGTTAAATGTGTGGTTACCATAAAACATGGAAATGAACAGTTATACAAATATCGAGAGGTTGCTAAATCTATTAGTTTTGTGCAAATCGTCATGACAAGAATCAATCATAGATTTAGCATTTACTTAGATGAACTTATTTAAATCAGTTGCAAACTGTAAATAATAAAAATCTGTGAAAATTTGTTTCATGTCTTTGTTGATTAGTAACACTACCTGGGCGATCTTAAAATAGCTTTGGCTACTCTTGCATATATTTAAAATGAGATTATGAGAAAATGTGTTAATAAATAGTTCCACAAATGACAAGCATTAATCATAGCTTTAGCATTTTCTCAGACAACTTTGTTAAAGTCAGCTAACAAAGTCTACATTATAAAAATTTGTGAAAATTGGGACCATTTCTTTGTTGATTAGAAAGGGTGAATAGGCAATCTTATAACAGTTTAGACGACTTCAGCATATATTAAATGTGTGGTTACCATAAAACATGGAAATGAATAGTTATACAAATATCGAGAGGTTGCTAAATCTATTAGTTTTGTGCAAATCGTCATGACAAGCATTAATCATAGCTTTAGCATTTTCTTAGATAACTTTGTTAAAGTCAGCTAAAAAATTCTACATTATAAAATTTTGTCAAAATTTGGTCCATTTCTTTGTTGATTAGTAAGGCTGACTAGGCTATATTATAACAGCTTAGACGACTACAGCATATAATAAATATGTGGTTACGAGAAAACCTCTAAATTAATAGTTACACAAATCTCGTGAGGTTGCTAAACCTATTAGTTTTGTACACATCGTCATGACAAGCATTAATCATAGCTTTAGCATTTTCATAGACAACCTTGTTTAAGTCAGCTAAAAAATTCTACATTATAAAATTTTGTAAAAATTTGGTCCATTGCTTTGTTGATTAGCAAGGCTGACAAGGCAATTTTATAACAGGTTAGACAACTATAGCATATATTAAATATGTGGTTACAATAAAACTTGTAAATGAATAGTTACACAAATCTCGTGAAGTTGCTAAACCTATTAGTTTTGTACACATCCTCATGAGATGCATTAATCATAGTTTTAGCATTTTCCTAGATTAACTTATTTAAATCAGTTGCAATTTGTAAATAATAAAATTCCGTGAAAATTTTTTTCATGTCTTTGTTGATTAGTAACACTACCTGGGCGATCTTATAATAGCTTTGGCTACTCTTGCATATATTTAAAACGAAATTATGAGATAATGTGTTAATAAATAGTTCCACAAATGTCGAAAGCTTGCTAAATATATTAGTTTTGTACACATCCCCATGAGAAGCATTAATCATAGTTTTAGCGTTTTCTTAGACAACCTTGTTTAAGTCAGCTAAAACATTCTACATTACAAAATTTTGTCAAAATTTGGTCCATTTCTTTGTTGATTAGTAAGGCTGACTAGACTGTATTATAACAGCTTAGACGACTACAGCATATAATAAATATGTGGTTACGAGAAAACCTCTGAATGAATAGTTACACAAATCTCGTGAGGTTGCTAAACCTATTAGTTTTGTACACATCGTCATGACAAGCATTAATCATAGCTTTAGCACTTTGTCAGACAACCTTGTTAAAGTCAGCTAACAAATTCTACATTATATAATTTTGTGAAAATTGGGTCCATTTCTTTGTTGATTAGTAAGGCTGACTAGGCAGTCTTATAACAGTTTAAACCACTTCAGCATATATTAAATGTGTGGTTACCATAAAACATGGAAATGAATTGTTATACAAATATGAAGAGGTTGCTAAATCTATTAGTATTGTGCAAATCGTCATCTCAAGCACTAATCATAGATTTAGCATTTACTTAGATGAACTTATTTAAATCAGTTGGGAACTTTAAATAATAAAAATGTGTGAAAATGTGTTTCATGTCTTTGTTGATTAGTACACTACCTGGGCGATCTTATAATAGCTTTGGCTACTCTTGCATATATTTAAAACGAAATTATGAGATAATGTGTTTATAAATAGTTCCACAAATGTCGAAAGCTTGCTAAATATATTAGTTTTGTACAAATCCTCATGAGAAGCATTAATCATAGTTTTAGCATTTTCTTAGACAACCTTGTTTAAGTCAGCTAAAAAATCCTACATTATAAAATTTTGTGAAAAGTTGGTCCATTTCTTTGTTGATTAGTAAGGCTGACTAGGCCATCGTATAACAGCTTAGACGAGTGCAGCATATATTAAATATGTGGTTACGAGAAAACTTGTAAATGTATAGTTATACAAATATCGAGAGGTTGCTAGACCTTTTAGTTTTGTACAAACGGTCATGAGAAGCATTAATCATAGCTTTTGTATTTACGTAGATTAACATATTTAAATCAGTTGCAATCTGTAAATAATAAAATTCCGTGAAAATTTATTTCATGTCTTTGTCGATTAGTAACACTACCTGGTCGATCTTATCATAGCTTTGGCGACTATTGCTTATATTTGAAATGTGATTATGATAAAATGTGTTATTAGATATTTCAGAAATATCGAAAAATTGCTAAATCTATTAGTTTTGTACACATCCTCATGAGAATCATAAAGGAGGCTTCGGCGGTCTAGTATACCTAAATCTACAACATTTTTTGTCAAAGATTAATTTACATATTCCAATCTGGAAACTGATATGACAGGAAATAGGATTCTTAATATAACGGAAAAAATTTTTCTTAGAAAATTTCTCATGTTGCAACAGTTGATTATGTCCATTAAAAAAAAATTCAATTAGTAACGATAACATTTTTTATTTTTCATTTAATTTTAATGTGCAAGGTCTCATTTTCTTCCTTGTTTAATTTCAGGGGGAGTCATCGATATCAGAATTGGAAAATTTTCAGAACCTGCAAAATTATATGCTATTGTTTATAAAATTCAGTGAGAAATCTACAAACAATTGGATATAACTTTGCAGGTTTTGAAAATTTTCCAATTTGATATCGTTGACTCCTCCTGTAATTCAAAAAGGAAGAAAATGAAACCTTGCACATTAAAATTGAATGAAAAATAAAAAAGTTTATCGTTACTAATTGATTTTTTTTAATGGACCAAATCTACTGTTGCAACATGGGAAATTTTCTAACAAAAATTTTTCCGTTATGTTAAGAACCCTATTTCCTGTCAGATCAGTTTGCAGTTTGGAATGTGTAAATGAATCTTTGAAAAAAATGTTGTTGCTTTAGTCTACTAGACCGCCGAACCCTACTGAAAAAGCCCATATGGGACCCACATGGGACGCATGTGGAAACCATGTGGGTCCCATGTGGGACCCTTGTGGGTCCTTGTGGGTACCATGTGGGAACCATATGGGACCCATGTGAGAAATTGCTGCGGGATCCCAATGGGAACCATGTGTGACCCATGCGGGAAACACATGGGAACCATGTGGGTCCCATGTGGGACCCATATGACCAATCTAAAAAAAATTAGTAAATAAATTTTATTGTTTTTATTTTTAATTGCAAATTTTATAATTTGACTACCACATATAGGTATAATATACGAGAAAAATATTAAATTTAGAAATTAAAAATTTTTGCGGAGGATGGGAATGGAACACGCGACCCTTGGCACAGTAGTCGGACGCTCTAACCACTCACCTATGGAAGACTTACAGTTGGCCTTTTCGAAAGTGTTACGTAAGCTACACTATCATGAACGCGTTTATTCAATGGCTTTTGTTTTATTAATTTAAATCAATAATAATCAAATTAAATATAGTTACTTAATTTAAAAATATAATAAATATATAACAATAATTTTTGTTCGTCATAAATAAAGGAAATATGAAAATTGTGTACATAAATCTCTATACCGACATTGTTGATTAATTATTCAATTACTATAATCCTGCGAACGTTTTTTTAAATTAATGCGATTTTCTGTTTTTCACAATCCAATGCGAACAATACGTCTGGATTGAAAATACCATGTTATTATAGATTAGATTATGTTATATTCAAATTTAAAAATACGTTTGCTGAACAATAACTAAGAAAATTTTGAAGCTGAAATTATAAAAAAATGTTAACCCTAATGTTCGCATGAATTGTGAGGAAAATCGCATTCTTTTAAAATAAGTGCCCCGTATTATAGTAAGTAAAAAACAAAATAACGATGTCGGTATGGTAGAGATTTATATGTACACCCTTATCATATTTCCATTATTTATGACGAACAAAAATTAATTATATTTATTGTAACGGGAGGCCTGGGGAAACCTTTTGTAATTCCGCGAACCGAACCCTAGAACACGGTGCCGTCGAGTGCGACTTCTACGCCGAGCACTCGGGGTTGATGTTCTCTGGATCCCTGTTTACAAATGTCGAGTTCACGATTGAACTCGACTTTTCCGTGTGCCGGAAAGGGTTAATACTCGCGCTAGCTAGACGCGAGGCGCGGCCACTCAGAATGATCGTCGTCTTGGTTCGACGATCCCGCGGAGGCGGCGGTATCCGGGAGAAGGTTAGGTGAAGGTTAATAAATAACGAGTGGTCTTGGTTACATTCAAAACTATAACAAGATCTATTCTAAATTATCCTATACAAAATACGCGTCGCGTTGCGCGTTGACAAGAAGGCGGGGGATCCGCCGCTTGGCGCGGGCGGATCGATGTGATTGTTTTTCGCTGGGCCGGTGATCAAGACACCGGCCGCTCGCCGCTGCGCGCCGAAAATACAAATCAATCGCTGCGCGGAAAATAGGCGAAGAGTCTTACCGGGAGGGGAGTGCACTCCCCTCGTCGCTCGCTCACGAATCCGCTCCTGCGTCAGGCCTTATCCTCCGGTCGATTTCGGAGTTTTCAGGCCGAGTCCTAACGTGCAGCTTTCACCTACAGACGCTTCGGGCCCCAGGAGTGGCTCGGATTGCTCACGTGCGCTGCTCTTCGTGGTCGGTACGTGTACGGGCGCTGCTCTGCACCGGTGAGGACGCACGATACCGTTTTATTCGCGGACGATCAAATTAACTCGCGTACGCGCGGTTTGACAGCCCGAGAGAATCTGATTCAAAAAGAATCGGGCGCGACTTAGCATCGGTCAAAGTCGCGCCTGCCCCGCGCGTAGCTAACGCGAATACATCGTCCGAGCGATGTCAATACTCGCTCGAGATATACGAATTCGCGGGAACGAGAGCCTAACGGGTTCGATAGAATACGGAGGACCGAGATGCTTATCTTCTCCGTATTTTATCTTGGAACCTCGTTATACCCCTCTCCCAGACGTTGCGTAGCGGGTGAGAAGCAACTCGATACTGAGGCTCTCGTTCGATTCGACTTTACGTCGTCGTCGGCGGCAGAGACGACAGTTCCGGATACGCGCGGATCAGCTCGTGTACTAAACGGCTGATCAGACGATCCACGTCGAGGGATCGTCCGCACGCACACGGTGGGTCGCTCATCACCGTAATTCCGCTGAATTCCAACGGCGGTCGAGACCAATCCCAAGACGATTGATGGACCGGAGACTGTTGGCACTTCTGGCGCTGGGGCTCCGGTCGACAACTGCCGTCATTCCTCCAAGGTTGACTTGGCAGATCATCTCGTCTTCTTCTTGTCTTCGTCTTCGGGCCCTCTTTCCGCTCCGGGCAGGCCCAGTGAAAGTGCGTTGGTGACCTACACGTCCAACACAATTTTCTGGTTGGACTCGGTGGTGGGGAGTTATATGCTCCGAGCGCGTTCCTCGATCTTGACGAGCGGTATACTCGACTATCCAACCCCTGCTGGATATACCGCTGTTTGGGACGTCGAGAGGCTACCGTCGTCCAAGTATTCGAACCTGTTCCTTGATTCGAACCCAGTCCACTCGAGGGTTTTCTGCCTTTATCTCTTTTGGATAACTTTGGAGGTCGTTGCATGGCCGCTGCATACGCCTCTTTTTTCCCTGTCGAGCTGGACTTTTGAAGACTTCGGGACGACTTCTTGTTGTCTTTAGTCCCTAGGTCTGATCGAGGTTGCTTTGCAGAGTGTTTGGCTGCACCTGCGGCTCGTTTCTTATTAGGCGCAGCGGAATTATGAAGTGACGACATTTGCGCGCGTAGCTGGCGCAGCTCGTCGTGCAGTCGCCTCACTTCTTCGCTTAGGCGCCTAACTTTCTCCTCCTTCAATTTACGCGTCTGATTACATTCGCATTCGCAATGACGCTCGCCTTCTGCTTGCGTCGATACGTCGCGAAATTGCGAAGTAATCAGCGTCCGGTCCACCGGTTGTGCCGTCCCCAGACTATCGATCTCTTCCTCGTTGCTCCTGGGAAGGCTTGTCTCCTCTTCGTCTTCAGGAGTCTTTGAATGAGTAATACAGCCGTCCGATGCCGGTATATTCCATAAACGGGCCATATCAGACGCTTCGGACAGGGGGAAGCTTGGAAAATCTCCCTTCCCCCAGGCTGCATTTACTCCGTCGTCTTGGGCTTGGGAGTATTCAGCACAGCCGTTCGGTGCCCTCAGGCAGTCTGTATACGCCAAGCGACGTGAAGTATCAGACTTCTCGAACAGGGGGAAGCTTGGAGACTCTCCCCTCCCCCAGGCTGTGCTTACTCCGACGTCGATTTCGTGGATGGAAGCTGAAGATGATGGCGATGGTGCGGTTGCTGCACAGCTGTCCGAAATCCATGTGCGGTCTGCATTCCCCTCGCGACTCGCGTTCTCGGATTCTTCGGACTGGAAGGAGATCGGGGAATCTCCCCTCCCCCAAGCTGTGCTGCACCTTAGGTGCACCTGGATATCACCCGGTCCTCCCGCTGGAGATAAAGTGCTCCGTGGTGACGTAAGAGCCTCGGGTCTTACGTCGGGAGGACTGCCTGCTCTTTGGTTCATCTGCAAGACATGTGTCCTTATGGAACTCAGCAAGTTGTTGTCGACTGCTTTGTTCGACGCCAATTGCTGAAACAGGCTGTGGGTTGAGGGATCGGCAATTCGGTTCACTTCTGGAGCGCCGCTTGTATTGAGGGTCGTCGTGTTGACGAACTTATTCCTGCAATCGAGCCTCCTTGTGAACTGCTCGTAATCACTTCCACTTATTTCTTGTGTGAAGTGGGCTGGGTTGTAACTTCCCATTAGCCATTGAGCGATTCGTTTAGAATCCCCCTCGAGATGTCCGGTGCTTCTTAAATCTAGAGCTATATTTGCTTCTATTACAGCTTCAAAGCTCAGCTCTAGATTTTTGCGCCAATGCTCCATCTTATCGGCTAGTTCTTCTGGGGTCGATGATTCCATCTTGCGAAGCTAGACCGATTATATAAAAAATTTGGTGACGAATTGTGTGTGTATGCGCAACTAACTGCTGAGATTCTCTCTCTAATTGGCCGTCTGTTACGCAAATTGCAATGTTAGAATTCTAACTACCACACACAATTGTCCCAAGCTGCTCGAGGATGACGTATCTCGATGCAGCTAGCTAGGGAGACAGCGTGGCTATTCCAAAAAAAAATTCGCGACGATAACGATTTAAATAATTCCCGCAACCAAAAAAAAAGGATGAAAGTATTCTCACTTTCGACCGGCTGCACACACAGGCACGGTCAAACCAAAAAAAATCGCGTGAAAATCGCTTTAAATCGCGCGTCAAAAAAAGGAATTTAATTCTCGCCACATATGACGACGAAAACAACGATAATCGTCGTTTAAATGCTCTCGCCCTGGCTTTACAGCAGTTTAAAAGACTCGGGCTAAGTATACACAATACTACCCGAGCATAAACATAAACACACACAAAAACAAGCAATCGGCTGTTTTGCGTTTATGTTTGAATGCGCGTTGCGAGCCTTCTTGTCTGTTTGTTTACGCCCGGCACCTCGACTTGGCTAGTTTAAATCACTGCGCCTATCAGCTGTAACGGCATATGTCCATTGGCCGTCAGCTGAATAGTCGGGTGCAGTGATTCGCGCCCGGGCGAATTTAAACGGAACGCGATTTGAATAGACCGGTCTCGAACGTACCGGCCGCTAACCTTCTCCTTAAACCCAACACGTTAGGGCGTCATTTGTAACGGATGAGTGAAAAGAAAAGACTTTACAGAAAAATAACGCATCTCGATACGCGCCGACAAGAAGACGGGATCCGCCGCTCGGCGCGGGCGGATCAAGGTATCTATTTTTCGCTGGGCCGGCGAACAAGACACCGGCCGCTCGCCGCTGCGCGCCGAAAATACAAATCAATCGCTGCGCGGAAAATAGGCGAAGAGTCTTACCGGGAGGGGAGTGCACTCCCCTCGTCGCTCGCTCACGAATCCGCTCCTGCGTCAGGCCTTATCCTCCGGTCGACTTCGGAGTTTTCAGGCCGAGTCCTAACGTGCAGCGTTCACCTACAGACGCTTCGGACCCCAGGAGTGGCTCGGATTGCTCACGTGCGCTGCTCTTCGTGGTTGGTACGTGTACGAGCGCTGCTCTGCACCGGTGAGGACGCACGATACCGTTTTCTTCGCGGACGATCAAATTAACTCGCGTACGCGCGGTTTGACAGCCCGAGAGAATTTGATTCAAAAAGAATCGGGCGCGACTTAGCAACGGTCAAAGTTGCGCCTGCCCCGCGCGTAGCTAACGCGAATACATCGTCCGAGCGATGTCAATACTCGCTCGAGATGTACGAATTCGCGGGAACGAGAGCCTAACGGGTTCGATAGAATACGGAGGACCGAGATGCTTATCTTCTCCGTATTTTATCTTGGAACCTCGTTATATTATTTATTATATTGTTAACTAAAGTAACTATATTTAATTTGATTATCGATTTAATTTTATAAAAAAAAAGCCATTAAATAACCCGTACATCATAGTGTAGCTTATGTACCACTTTCGAAAAGGCCAACTGTAAGTCTTTCATAGGTGAGTGGTTAGAGCGTCCGACTACCGTGCCAAGGGGCGCGTGTTCGATTCCCATCGTCTGCAAAAAATTTTTAATATCTAAATTTCATGTTTTTCCCACATATTATACCTATATGTGATAGTTAAATTATAAAATTTGCAAATAGAAATAATAACAATAAAATTTATTTACTCATTTTTTTTAGATTGGTCATGTGGGACCCACATGGGACCCCGCAGCAATTTCTCACATGGGTCCCACATGGTTTCCACATGGTTCCCACAAGGACCCATAAGGCTCCCACAAGGGACCCACATGGTTCCCACATGCGTCCCATGTGGGTCCCATGTGGGCTTTTTCAGTAGGGAAGCATCCTTAATCATAGTTTTAGCATTTTCATAGACAACCTTGTTTAAGTCAGCTAAAAAATTCTACATTATAAAATTTTGTAAAAATTTGGTCCATTGCTTTGTTGATTAGCAAGGCTGACTAGGCAATTTTATAACAGCTTAGACAACTACAGCATATATTAAATATGTGGTTACGATAAAACTTGTAAATGAATAGTTACACAAATCTCGTGAAGTTGCTAAACCTATTAGTTTTGTACACATCCTCATGAGAAGCATTAATCATAGTTTTAGCATTTTCTTAGATTAACTTATTTAAATCAGTTGCAATTTGTAAATAATAAAATTCCGTGAAAATTTATTTCATGTCTTTGTCGATTATTAATACTACCTGGGCGATCTTATCATAGCTTTGGCGACTATTGCATATATTATATATGTGGTTACAAGAAAACATCTTAAAGAATAGTTACACAAATCTCGTGAGGTTGCTAAACCTATTAGTTTTGTACACATCGTCATGATAAGCATTAATCATAGTTTTAGCATTTTCTTAGACAACCTTGTTTAAGTCAGCTAAAAAATTCTACATTATAAAATTTTGTGAAAATTTGGTCCATTTCTTTGTTGATTAGTAAGGCTGACTAGGCAGTCGAATAACAGCTTAGACGACTACAGCATATATAAGTGCAGAATGTGGCTCAGAAGCTTATAAAAAATGAACACCTCCTATTATTTATTTATAAGCGTTTTATTGCAAAATTCGAGCCGTCTGCTAGCGTATCGGCTCCCATTTTCGTCTAGTAAAATAAAACTAGGACTGTTCATTTTCTATAAATAGATATACAGACGTCCAATGAGCCCAGAATGTTGCCCAGAATGTTATAAAAAATGAAAACCTTCCATTATTTATTTATAAGCGTTTTATTGCAAAATTCGAGCGGGCTGCCAGCACATTAAGCCAGTTTTTCGGCTGTCAAAATAAAACTAAGCACGTTCATTGTCTACAAATGGATACACAGACTCCTGGTAAGCCCAGAATGTTGCTCAGAAAGTTATAAAAAATGGACTCCTTCCATTATTTACTTACCACATTTCATTATTTATAACTTTCTGAGCAACATTCTGCGCTTATTAGAAATCTGTATATCCATTTATAGAGAATGAAGAGGCCTAGTTTTATTTTAGCAGTCGAAAAACGGAGCTGATGCGCTAGCAGCCGGTTCGAATTTTGCAATAAAACGCTTATAAATAAATAATGGAAGGTGTTAATTTTTTATAACTTTCTGAGTAACATTCTGATCTCATTAGGAGTCTGTATATCCATTTATAGGGAATGAACAGGCCTAGTTTTATTTTAGCAGTCGAAAAACGGAGCCGATCCGCTAACAGCCGGTTCGAATTTTGCAATAAAAAGCTTATAAATAAATAATGCTAGGTGTTCGTTGTTTTAAAACTGTCTTAACAACTTTCTAGGCTCATTAAGGGTCTGTGTATCCATTTCTAGTGAATGAACAGGGTTAGTTTTATTTTACGAGTCAAAAAACGGAGCTGATGCGCTAGCAGCCGGCTCGAATTTTGCAATAAAACGCTTTTAAATAAATAATAAAAGGCGTTTATTTTTTATAACTTTGTGAGCAACTTTGTCGGTCCTTAGAAGTCTACATATCCATTTATAGAAAACTAACAGGCTCTGTTTCATTTTAGCAGTCGAAAAACGGAGCCGATCCGCTAGCACCCGGCTCGAATTATGTAATAAAAAGCTTATACATAAATAATACGAGGTGTTCGTTGTTTTAAAACTGTCTTAACAACTTTCTGGGCGCATTAAGGGTTTGTGTATCCATTTATAGTGAATGAACAGGCTTAGTTTTATTTTACTAGTTGAAAATCGGAGCCGATACGCTAGCAGCCGACTCCAATTTTGCAATAAAACGCTTATAAATAAATAATGAAAGGTGTTCATTTTGTATAACTTTCTGAGCAACATTCTGGGCTTATTAGTACTCTGTATATCCATTTATAGAGAATGAACAGGCCTAGTTTTATTTTAGCAGTCGCAAAACGGAGCTGATGCGCTAGCAGCCGGCTCGAATTTTGCAGTAAAATGCTTATAAATAAATAATGGGATGTGTTCATTTTTTATAACTTTCTTAATAACTTTGTGGGCTCATTGGGGGTTTGTGTATCGATTTGTAGACAATGAACGGGCTTAGTTTTTTTTTGACAGCCGAAAGACGAGCGTAATCGGCCGGCAGCCGTCTCAGATTTTGCAATTAGGGACTTATAAATAAATAATTAAGCATGTTCATGTCACGATACTTGTTTAGCAATTTTCTAGAGAATTTGGGAGTGTGTACATTCATTTGTTAACGAGTCTCTGTTGCGGTTTTGTGAGTGTATATGAGTTTTGAGGCACTAGACCTTTTTTTCATATATTTTCATTGTTTAAACAATTGAGTAATTAATTTTGTATATTTTTACTTTATTTAATCATACTTTATTGTTCTATAGTGAAAAATCCATCAATCAAGCATTGTATGTTTCAATAATGAGAGATAGTTCTTTTTGATTGAGAACCACTGCAAAATTCGAACTGGCTGCTGGAAGCGGCTGCTAACTTCAGTCTCATATTTCTATGAATAAAATGATGCGTTTGCATCAAAACGGAATACTGTATGAAAAGTTCCTGCTGAAATTTGAGATAAGAAAAATCTTAATGAAACCTATTTTTTACCGTAAATGAAAAATAACATATTCAACAAATATGAAGAAAAACCGCAAATTCTAGTACGTAACTGACGCACAGTTAAAAATGTTATGTTTTATAATAATTGGTCAAATTCTTACATACAAAAAATTGGGCATGGGCATCAAAATGGAACACTGTATGAGGACATCTCCGAAAAATTTGAAGTAAAAAAATCGAAATATGTTTTTTTTCCCGTATTGGGAAAATAAGCAGCTGACGCTTCATGATTTTGTACAATTAGTTGCCAATATTTTATTTGCCATTGTATTAACCAATCTTAAATCATTTCTCATTTACCTTATAAATATAATTATTCATTAGAATTAGAAATATTCGGGGAAAATCCAGAAAACAAACATATTTCGCAAATGTCGAGATTGTCAACAAATTCTTGAACTTAAATTTCGCACTTTAAAAAATGGAACATTTCTTGATAATTATTATAATTATTTCTATGACTAAAATGTGGCATTGGCCTCAAAATGGAATCCTGTATGAAGACTTTTCCGAAATATTTGAAGTAAAAAAGTTAGTAACGAAGCTGTTTTTCACGCACTGGAAAAATAAGCAGCTGACGCTACATGATTTTGTATATTAGTTACCAATATTTTATTTGCCATTGTATTAACCAATCTTAAATCATTTCTCATTTACCTTATAAATATAATTATTCATTAGAATTAGAAATATTCGGGGAAAATCCAGAAAACAAACATATTTCGCAAATGTCGAGGTTGTCAACAAATTCTTGAACTTAAATTTCGCACTTTATAAAATGGAACATTTCTTGATAATTATTATAATTATTTCTATGAATAAAATGTGGCATTGGCCTCAAAATGGAATACTGTATGAAAAGTTCTTGCTGAAATTTGAGATAACTCGCTGTTCCTCGCTATTTCCCATATGTATAGATATACAACCAATGTTATTACCTATTCCTCTGAAGTTAAGTTTTTAGCGGGCGGAGGCCCTTAAAAAACACAGAGCACAGACACAAGAAATAGCATTGGTTATATATCTATATATACCTCTTGTTCCTCGCTGTTCCTCGCTGTTCTCGATATATATATATATATATATATATATATATAACCAATGCTATTTCTTAGGGCCTTCGCACAGCTCTGAGGAACAGATATAAATAACAAGAATAACATGGGTTAGTATATCTATATATACGAGGAACAGCGAGATACACGAGGAACAAGATTCAAGCCATGAGTGCTTAACCAACTGATTCTTGTTTACAGATTACGGAACACAGCTCCGGTAGCCAAAAACCGTTAGTGACCGTTTCAGGACGTTAAACGGGGTCAAAAGCTGTTATTGGTCGTCACTGAGATTGCGCGGTTGTCGAATTCACTTAGGGAGAATGTACATAAGCGCTGCGCTACGCTGTCGCATTGATTACTTGTAGACCTCGTCGCTGATTGGCTAACATTTAAATTTTAGCCAATCAGCGACGAGGTCTACAAGTAATCAATGCGACAGCGTAGCAAAATTACGTTCATATAATGTGGGCACTTTGGAGAGATTTTAGCTCCTCAAGCTGCCAAAGTTGGCATTGATAGCCTAAATTGCATAGATAGCGGAACCAATAGTTTTACATGAATATACTAGCCCTAATAAACCTATTTATGTCACTATTAGTTCTATCTATAAAAATCTTGTAACTCCTCAATGTGCTCAATTGCTGTAAGTATATATGTATTGATTTCCAGTATACCTTAATAGTACGATTTTTAGGTACGAAAATTGATGATTGTGCTTCATCATAAAATGCATTAGCGGAAATCAGCGCTTTATTTAGTATTATATTCTGGTACTCAAAAATAATTCTAAATACAATTTCCGGGAATCAATATATGTGGATGAGCATTTCCTAGTAATTACCAGAAAATGTATATACATATATATGAATTCCCAGAAAATATTTTTAGAATTATTTTTTGATACCAGAAACTACTATTAAATAAAGCGCTACTTCCCGGAAATGCTTATCGCGTTATAAATCAATAATTAAAACATAATATCTGAAAAAGAACTATCGCATTATCTAGAAAATGCAATGTTCTTGCCTTTCAGTACGAAAAAAAATGAGTCCCAGAAAATGCTTTTACACATACATATATATGTGCATTGTTAAACTTTATTAAATTAATATTAAAAATTTAAATATTAGATATTTACTCCAAAAAATTCAAGAGGTTATGCACGTTTCGTTGGGTACACAACACGGGCATAAGAGGAATAAGTGGACCATAAGTACCTTATGTCCACCTTATGCCCTGTTATTCCTTATTCCTTCGCGTTATGCTTTTAGCGTGCAAAGGCCCTAACACGCAAAAAAATACAAGGAACAGATACAGAAATAACATCGGTTAGTATATCTATATATATGAGGAACAGCGCTTATTCCTCGCTGTTCCTCGTATATATAGATATACTAATCCATGTTAATTACTTATATCTGTCACTGTTCCTTTTTGCGTGTAAGGGAGTATCTACACCAGGGGCGCGTTATGACGCGCGTCGAGATGCGCGTCGAGATGCGCGTCCAAACTGTGCGTTCCAAGCGTGTTCCAATCCGTTTAACATCGTGGATATAGGATCAAGATCGATGTAATTAGAAAAGTGAAACGATGTGAAACGGATTGGAACGTACAGTTTGGACGCGCATCTCGACGCGCGCCATGACACGCCCCTAGTGTAGATACTCCCTAAGGGACTCGTCACAAACGGACCATGCCATGCCGTGCCGTCGCCGCCCGGGACGCCCCGTGCCATAGCGTGCTGAGCGCTTTTCGAATCAGAGTACGCTGTTTATCAAGAGTATTGCTTCCGTACTCCAAGCCCTTTTGGACATATGAGTTTGCCATCTGCAATCATTGTTTATGACGAAAAAATTCCAGCATAGCCTGGATTGCTCCGAAATATTCTGCAGGTAAAATCATTGTTAAATCATTGTAAATTTTGCTAATGTCAAGATTATATTAGTTTTACCTGCAGAATATTTCGGAGCAATCCAGGCTATGCTGGAATTTTTTCGTCATAAACAAAGATTGCAGATGGCAAACTCATATGTCTGAAAGGGCTTGGAGCACGGAAGCAATACTCTTGATAGGCAGCGTAATCCGATTCGAAAAGCGCTCGGCACGCTATGGCACGGGGCGGCCCCGGCGGCGACGGCACGGCATGGCACGGTCCATTTGTGGCGAGTCCCTTAGGGACAATGTACATAAGCGCCGCGCTGCCCTGCGCCGTCTTGCGTTGCGCTGCGCTGCGCCGCGCTGTAGCTGCACTACGCCTTCTGTCGCACCGTTCCATTCCTATATTCTATTTCTATTAGAGTTTTATAGCAGTAAATAGGTAAGATTCGTAAGATAGAGTTAAGAATATAGGAACCGAACGACACGGCCTGAGCAGGCACAGCACGGCGCGGCGCAGCGCAGCACAGCACAGCGCAGCGCTTAAGGCCTCGACACGAGAAAAGGAACAAAGAGATACAGAGGCACAGATACACGAATTAACATGGGTTACTATCTATATATACGAGGAACAGTGAGATACAATGACTTTGTTCCTCACTGTTCCTCGTATATATAGATATAGTAACCCATGTTAATTCGTGTATCTGTGCCTCTGTATCTCTTTGTTCCTTTTCTCGTGTCGAGGCCTACAAAGTCATTGTATCTCACTGTTCCTCGTATATATAGATATAGTCAACCATGTTAATTCGTGTATCTGTGCCTCTGTATCTCTTTGTTCCTTTTCTCGTGTCGAGGCCTTTATGTACATTGTCCCTTACGGGCCTAATTTGTGTATCTTACTGTTCCTCATATATATAGATATAGTAACCCATGTATTCTTGTTCTTTTTATCTGTTCCACAGAGCTGTGTGAAAGGCCGTAGTTTTCATTCCCAATAGCTATACATTTTTTATATTCTCTGCATGGTAGGGGGTAGGGGTAGGATAATCGTGTGGATTCTCTCTCCTTTTCAGTTTTTCGCAGTCAGATCATTCCAGAGTCTTTATACGTCTACAAAGAAGAAATAAGAAAGATCATTCCAGATTTTTTAAAAAAATTAAAAAATGGATGTCACGGATGAGGGAAATAAGAATAAAGCTGAAAATAAAGAAAAAGCTATAGATGATTTACCCTGTTGGTGTAAAAATTATAAATATCAACATTCAGAGGGATATTATTTCTTTAGTCACATATTTCATCGTTAAAGATATAAAAAAATTACCAATATATTTAATTTCTTTTTGCAATAATTAAAAGGGAGCAGTTTCCATAAAAAATATTTTTGGAAGGAGCAGTTTAAATCCTATCTTTTGGTATTTTTATTTGTTTGATTTAGCAATTTTCATCGGCTGGAAGGGCGCCGGTGCGCGCGTCCGCCTCCATCCGCGTCCGTCCGCGCTTATGTGGCCGCGGTCTAACGGAACGCACCCCTGGTTATTCCTCAATGTTCCTCGATGTTCCTTCTATTCCTTTATTCGTGCAAGAGCCCTTATAGTATAATGTATGATACCTCATATGGAAGATCCTATATTAAAAGGGAGATGGGTATTCCTTATTAAAAGGGAGATTAAAAGGGAGATGGGTATGAGGAGGCAGCCATAGGCTTTTACAGGACAGCCATATTGCTGAGCAAAAAATATTATTGGTTGAAACATATAGCCAACTTCAGAGAGTTCGATGAGTGGTCAAAGCACGGCCATATGGCGTGCGTAGCGCGCCTCAAATACTAGTAAAAGAAATGTATGATACTAGTGTCATGAACTGCATTCACGCGGACGACTGGCGTAACATTTAGGCCGATTCTACAATGATTGATTTCATAATTAAATAAATAATTGATTTCCATTAAATAATGATTCCGACAAATAAATAATTGTAACCTGTCCCATAAATAAATAATAACTAACCTAATTTACAACAGCCCGAATAATGAATAATAATCGACAATTAATAAATGTTAGCGAAATAAATATAATAATGATAATTAATAATTAAATAAGGGAAGCTCGCTCAGGGTGGAAAGCTTTTCGGGGAATTATTTATTATTCAAAGATTCTAGGAAAATCCGATAAAAAGGGCAAGGTAATCGGGGTCAACAATTCCAAGAAAGCTTAATCCCATCAGTCAACAAGCACTTGAGGAAAAAACACAACCAAGGTCAAACAGAGAGACATCACACGACAAGCTTAGCCTGCTCTTAAAGGTCAACAAGGTCAACACGCAAATATCTCGAGAGCATCAAAACAATTCCAAGAATGCATTAGCGAGTGCGACTCACGGGAGTAACCAATTCCAGGAATCCATTAAGCCTAAGAGCCGAAAGAACCGGTTTTAACCGGATCAGGCCAGATCAACCCAATCCAACGACCAGAGGGTCCGTGCTAAGGGTATATAAGAAGCGAGCCAGCCGACCCGACCAGCTCAGTCGCACTAGTGCGCTCGACCCGACCACATCGAAGAGTCAGTCGTCAAGGTCATTTTGTTTTATATAGAGTCTTCGGGCAAAGTCTGTTATATTATAAAACTCAGAAAGTTATCAATTATTTAATAAACTCCAAGTTAAGTTATTTCTTAAGTTCGAGTTTTATTTAAATCTCCCGCAACTCTGTGCGCTTTAGCGCTTAATTGAGCAACGTTCCCAAATTCTAATTGGTCGACCCGGCGACCATTGCAGAAGCGCCTTTCTGCTCCGAGACCCCGACTCGGGTCGTAACACTAGTGTAGAAGGTAATTATTTATCGCATGAGTCGTTTTCTTATAATACTTGAGGCCTCGACATGAGAAAAGGAACAAAGAGGTACAAAGCCACAGATACGCGAATAACATGGATTGCTATATCTATATATAGTGGAACAGTGAGGCACAGTGAGGAACAGTGAGGAACATTATGACTTTAGGCCTCGACATGAGTAAAGGAACAAAGAGGTACAAAGCCACAGATACAAGAATAACATGGGTTACTATATCTATATATAGTGGAACAGTGAGGAACAGTGAGGAACAGTGAGGAACATTATGACTTTAGGCCTCGACATGAGAAAAGGAACGAAGAGGTACAAAGCCACAGATACACGAATAACATGGGTTACTATATCTATATATAGTGGAACAGTGAGGAACAGTGAGGAACATTATGATTTTGTTCCTCACTGTTCCTCACTGTTCCACTATATATAGATATAGTAACCCATGTTATTCGTGTATCTGTGCCTCTGTATTTCTTTGTTCCTTTTCTCATGTCGAGGCCTTTTGTTCCTCACTGTTCCACTATATATAGATATAGTAACCCATGTTATTCGTGTATCTGTGCCTCTGTATCTCTTTGTTCCTTTTCTCATGTCGAGGCTTTTGAAAGTTGAAACTAAGCTAGTGAGAAAGATTATCGCTTTAAAGAGTTCACGAAAATAATATGTAATGGATGAATACGAGTATTCAAGAAGACTTGGATTGGATTGGGAGAACGAATTGTATATGAAATTTATAGAATTTATAGTAAATAACAAAAACAAATTTTTGGTCCATAAAGATTCTATTCATAAGATTACAGTAAAAGATATCAGAGATTTATCTGTACATGTATATCCAAAGTATGGGTACTATAAACAATATAAAGAAAATGTATCGTTCTTTAATGTACCATTATGACAATATTAATGATGATTGCTCCAGTAAGTATATATTGTGTTTAGTAATAAAACTTAAAAAAAAATTGGAAACATCTATGTAATTCTAACTTAATTACTGAACCTATTTAATTATATTTAATGGTTTGTTTGGCTCTTTACCCTGACTTTTATAATTTATGTTTTGTAATTTAATATTTCTATTTTGAATGTTTTAGAATTTATGAGTCGCAAAGACGAAATTGTTGCTCCAAAATTAAAAATTTGGTTAGAGTATCGGAGTAAACTTGTTATTGCAATGACAGACATTTCTATAAAAAAGAAGTAGAACGATTTTTGGAGAATCCTAGTTATCAGATACCAAATACACAAAGAAGAATTATTTTAGATAAAATATATAATATTGCTGATGGAAAATACGAAGAGTGGATGATGCCGAAACTCAAGAATGCCTTATCATTCAATAGGACAGAAATTTGCAATTACATCAAGTCATTAATTGATAAAAGCAACGAAAAGTTAAATTACAAGAATAATAATGCATGTATTCAAAAGAGTGATTCTTCTAGTTCAGTTTCTTTTAACAAAAAGAACATTTTAAATCTTGAAAATAGCATAAAAGAGGAACAGAAAAGAAATATTTTGAAAAATAAAGAAAATTGTCCTCCTCTTAAGAATAGCTTTACTTTAATAGCTAAAAACAATCTTGACGAAATAAGTAATGATGTTGATGGTACAGAAATTGGACCAAAAATAATGATTTCAGAAAATGAGGTCAATTTAACTCAAGATTCGCATGTATCATTAAATAAGTTTAAACCAATTACTAATAGGACTAAAAAAGGTAAATGAGCACAAAGAATATTAGTTATTTTTCCGCTGCTGCTATTTGTACATCAGATTTATGTATACAAAGTATATACATATATAACGTAATATAATTTCTCTAGTCAGATGTCAAAGCAAAAGAAACATCACAACTTCTTCTCTGAATCAATGTACGTTACACCTGACGTACGAACAGCAAGAGCCTTACTTTTATTGACATTTTTCACCTATATCATACTTTTATTGACTATGCTTGATCTCTAAAAATTCAACTTTCGATTTAATTGTTAATTGTTAAAACTTGCTTTTACTAACTTTCCATGCAAGCATTTGAGTTCAAATATTTACATAAATAAATTAAATTAAACTAAGCCGTAACAATTTTGTTTTCTAAATCCTTTTATGCATTTCTTTTACAATTCAGTTGCTGATATTTATCTCGATTTCCTAAAAATCACCTTAAGTCTAATGAAAATAATATTTGAATCAGTTACATTTTCATAAGCTACAATTTTTAAATTGTAAATTCTAAATAAGCTATAAGAATGACCTTTAGACGTTAATTATGAAAACTGTATAATACATTTTTTTTAGTACGAACACTCTATAAATTATCGATGGATATGATCAAATTTGATCAACAAAGTGGTAGGAAACTAGTTTATAAAATAGGTTGTCATTAAATAATAGTGTATAATATTTTTAAAATAAAATTATTTATATAATTGTAAATAATTCAGAAGATACAAGAGTTTTACTTCTTAAAAAATTGATTATTTAAAATTTGTTTCTTCTCAAAGTAACACGTCAGATTTAAATCATTTTTTAACATGTACTAAAATGATTTCTGCAAATACCAAAATAAATATTTTGAAACAGATTCAGATCTATGATGATAAAACAAGTAAAAGTTACTCTTGCATACTAGATCTACTTTTACCGTTTAGATATATAATTCAAGAAAAAGTCAATGACTTAAATAAATTGTTCAAAAACAATCAAATTAATTTAGAGAATATTTATAATGGAGCAACTTTTCACGATAAAGAAAATCTGTTTTACGAAGGTAAATTTGGAAAAGTTTAGTTGACTTCCTTAATTTATTATAAACATATAATTAAAATATTAGTGTATAATTGTAATTGGGGTTTTTGATCGAATTAATTTGAAGCATATTTGAAGCATAAATATAACTATAAATTTCTTTATAGCATACAACTTAATTCATAACAAATGTTCAACAACAAATACAGTGAATAGTGCTACACAGCAAACAGCGAATTCGAAAGTGTCGAGTGCAGCATCTCAGACGACCAATAACTTACCATTGCAATTATTACAATATTCTAAAAGGTAAATATATAAACTAGCACGATACAATATAATAAATATAGTATATCTTTTTTCATAGTTTTAACAAGTATACAAGCATTGTTTGGTTGTAGGAACACTTTTTAGGTTATTTTCCTTTAACTGTATAGTGTATATAACTGACAAATGATACCTTTTTAAACACATTTTGTATTTAATATTTCTGTTTGAAATTAAAATATGAGAACTTAAATTGCATTATATGAAAGTTAGTAAATATTGTAATTTGTTGAATAAATATTAAATAAATGTAGATATTTTAACGTTCATAAAAAAAACTTATAGTTTGTTTTCACAAATAACTTTTGGAAATATTATATAGTATATCACAATGATAATGATTTAATAATAACATAATATTTTAATTGTTATTGTATTTGTAAAAAAATTTGTACCAGGAAGTGCTTGTAACCTTACTGTGCGAAATTGTCAAAATATGGCATTACATCATATCTATACTATTTTAAAGTTTGCAATTTAGAACTTATTTCACTTACTTTTTAGTTAATTTATTAACTTAATTTATTTGAATTTCAGTGAAGAGATGCCTTTGCAAGAGACTACTACAGGTCTTGCTATAGCTGATGATCTGGCCACATTAGTGCTTTTAGATATATATTATTTAGGAATTAATACTCATAAAATTAATAAATTGATATTCAAATTTATAGTAAACAAGAAAAAATTTGAGACCATTATCACGAAACTAATGAATGAATTTCTATCAAAAAAAGCAAGTACAGTCGATACAGCAAAAAAATTAATTCTACATATAAATGCCCATCTACCTAATTTAAAAATACCATCATGTAAAAAATTACTTGATCAATTGAAACTTTACTTAAATCTATTAAATCTTGACTCTGGCTTTACAATACAAACTTGCTTTAGGTACGTTTCATATCGCATTTAATGCTCATAAATAACATATATTCTTGGTGGAAATAGATTCTATTTAAAGTTTAGTGTATCAGATTCCAAGTGTACTAAATTATTAAACTTTTATGTATTATTTTAATATTTTTATAGTTATTTTTATAGTAATAAATACAGTAAAATACGCTGTAGATTATTGAGGTATCGTCAAAATGGTATAATATTAGGGAGCCTATATTATATTGAATCCATTTCCAAGTTATTTTAATTTTTCAAATTTTAACTGCAGTTATTAAATATTAAATTTTAAACTAATAGGTATAAAAAAGAAAACAATATTGGTGCAAAAATATGCGCAACCAAATTTTGGCCAAAGGGTACTGTTTTAGATTGCCTTGTTGGATATACTACAAACCTAGTGGAAAAAGAGTTTGAGTATTTAGAGGAGAATAGCCTAGACTTTTCTATTGCATTAAATAGTAAAGGAACATCACAATTGTGGTTGGGGCCTGGAGCATTTGTCAATCATGATTGCAACCCAAATACAAACATGTATTGTTTAAAATCCAAAGGAACAATTTGTCTTCAGGTAGTTCATGACATTCAGGAATCCGAAGAAATCACTACATCTTACGGATTAGATTATTTTGGATATGGAAAATGTGAATGTATGACTTGTACAAAATTATAACACAAACTGTTCTGATTAAAAACAAATATATATATATATATATATATATATATATATATATATATATATATATATATATATATATATATATATATATATATATATATATAATATAAAATATATATTTATAAAATATAAAATCTAACGTGATTGATAATGATAATTGTCTGATGAAAATAATCTCTAGTTTTAATCAATTTACCTCACACCAAATTTAAAAAGTTTTCTTTTATTTCTAATTTCATAAGAATATTGATAATAACTACATACCGATGGATTGCAGTTTGGACTAAGAAATCATTGATAGCATCACTTCCAAGAAATGCTTTTAATAATCATTCTTAAACTGAATATAATGATGGCGACTACAAATAGAAGAGTGACGAATCAAAGTCATGATTTAATAACTCAAAATATTTGGCAACACCGCAAGCATCGCGGAAAAATCCCCGAACTACCCCTTTCGCCCGAAAAAAAATCAAAAAAAATCTAATTCCGCCGCTTTTGAGATCGCCAATTATTTTATTCCCGGAATATAATTTGAGCCTCCCTGATAGCTACAAAAAATTGGCAACCACGCATGTACCGTGGAACACCACGAAACTACCCCTTTCGCCCGAAAAAATTGAAAAATAATCTAATTCCTCCGTTTTTGAGATCGCCAATAATTTTATTCCCAGAATATGTATTTGAGCCTGCAGGAGAGCTACCAAAAAATTGGCAAAGATACAAGTACCGTGGATCACCGCCAACCACCCCCTTTCGCCCCCAGACTATCGTCAAAAAATTAGAAATCCTCCATTTTTGTGATCACCAAGAATTTTATTCCCGAAATACAATTTTTAGCCTGTAGGGTAGCTACAAAAAAATTGGCAACCCAGTAAGCACCGCGGAAAATCCCCGAACTACCCCTTCCGCCCGAAAAAATTGCAAAAAAAAATTTAATTCCGCCGTTTTTGAGATCGCCAATTATTTTATTCCAGGAATATAATTTTGAGTCTGCTATATAGCTACAAAAAAATTGGAAACACCGTAAGCACCGCGTAACACCCCCGAACTACCCCTTCGCCCGAAAAAATTAAAAAAAAAAATCTAATTCCTCCGTTTTTGAGATCGCCAATAATTTTATTCCCGGAATATGTATTTGAGCCTTCAGGAAAGCTACAAAAGAATTGGCAAAGATGCAAATACCGCGGATCACCGCCAACCACCCCATTTCGCCCCAGACTATCGTCAAAAAATTAGAAATCCGCCATTTTTGTGATCACCAAGAATTTTATTCCCGGAATACAATTGTTAGCCTGCAGGATAGCTACAAAAAAATTGGCAACCCCGCAAGCACCGCGGAAAAAACCCCGAACTACCCCTTTCACCCGAAAAAATTGCAAAAAAATCTAATTCTGCCGTTTTTGAGATCACCAATTATTTTATACCCGGAATATAATTTGAGCCTCCCTGATATAGCTACAAAAAAATTGTCAACCTCGCATGTACCGTGGAACACCACGAAACTAACACTTTCGCCGGAAAAAATTGTAAAAAAATCTAATTCCTCCGTTTTTGAGATCGCCAATAATTTTATTCTCGGAATATGTATTTGAGCCTGCATGAGAGCTACAAAAAAATTGGCAAAGATACAAGTACCGCGGATCACCGCCTACCACCCCCTTTCGCCCCAGACTATCGTCAAAAAATTCGAAATCCGCCATTTTTGTGATCACCAAGAATTTTATTCCCGCAATACAATTTTTAGCCTGCAGGGTAGCTACGAAAAAATTGGCAACCCCGCAAGCACCGCGGGAAATCCCCGAACTACCCCCTTCGCCCGAAAAAAATGCAAAAAAAATCTAATTCCGCCGTTTTTGAGATCGCCAATTATTTGATTCCAGGAATTTTAGTCACATGAATTTTATGTGAAATTCACATCGGTTCACCCGATATTCACGTGACCTTCACCAGAGATCAATTCTAGCTTTGTTATCGTGTTATTCTTTATACAGCTGATTTTCACGTGAATTATAGGTATTTTTTGTTAACTTCACGTAGGTTTCTGGTGTTAGTCATGTGAGTTTTAGGTTCAATTCAACTGAAGAGACCGTTTGGCGGAGGTGAAATTATCCTGTAAACCACGTGAAATGCAGCTGGAGAAGGAAAACAGCAGAACGAAACCACATTAATTTCTGCTGGCATTTACGTGAATTTCAGGTGGAAATCACGTAAGTTATAGGTTAAATTCACATGATTGTTCACCTAATTTTCCATTTAATTTTTCACCTAAATCATTGGGTTATATATTATGTACATAATATATAACCACACAGTATGTTAATTCGGTGTCGCTGGATGAAGCCCGCCCGCCCACCCTTACGACGCGCACTTTCCTATATATCTGGACAGTTCCGGTTTACCCGCGTGTTACAATTCCATAACGCCGCCTAGCGGACAACACTGTCAGTTATTGCACTTGTTTAGGTGAACAATCAGGTGAAAAATCAGGTGAATAATCATGTAAATTTAACCTATAACTTACGTGATTTCCACCCGAAATTCACGTGAATGTCACCAGAAATTAGTATGGTTTCGTTCTGCTGTTTTCCTTCTCCGCCTAACGGTCTCTACAGTTGACTATCACCAGAAACATACGTGAGGTTGAAAAAAATACCTATAATTCACGTGAAATTCAGCTGTATAAAGAATAACACGATAAAGAAGGTAGAATTGATCTCTGGTGAAGGTCGCGTGAATATCGGGTGAAATTCACGTCGTATCACCGGATATTCACGTGAATTTCACGAGGAATAATTTATACCTTTCTGACGTGTTATCCTTTATCCTGCTGACTTTCACGTGATTTGTGTGAAATTTGTTTGTGACTTCATATAGATCTCTGGTGATAATCATGCGAATTTTAGGTGCAATTCATCTGAAGGCAACGTGAGTCGTAGGTGAAATGAACCTGAAATCAACTTGAAAAAGAGCTGAGAAAGGGTAATAGGAGAACGTAGCTATAATTTATTTCTGGTGATGTTCACCTGAATGTCTGGTGAAAATCATGTAAGTTTTAGGTTAAATTCACCTAATTTTTCATATAATTTTCCATTTAATTTGTCACCTAAATTACTGCGTTGTACATTATGTTCATATTGTAACCATAAAGTACGTTAATTCGGTGTGGCTGGATGAAGCCCGCCCACCCACACTTACGACGAGCACTTTCATATATATCCGAACGGTTCCGGTTTACCAGCGTGTTACAATTCCGTAGCACCGCGTAACGGACTACATTCTCAGTTATTGCACTTGTTTAGGTAAAAAATCAGGTGATAAATCAGGTGACAAGTCGAGTGAATTTAACCTAAAACTTAGGTGATTTCCACCCAAAATTCACGTGAATGTCATGGGAAATTAATAATGGCTTCGTTCATATTATTTTCCAACTGCATTTCACGTGGTTTACAGGTTATTTCCGCCTCTGCCTAACAGTTTTATCAATTGAATTATATCTAGAATTCACATGATTATCACCAGAAACCTACGAGAATTAACAAAAGAATTCCTGTAATTCAGGTGAAACTTAGCAGCATAAAAGATAACACGATAAGAAAGCTATAACTTATACCTGGTGTAGTTCTCGCGAATATCCAGTGAATCGACGTGAATTACACATAAAATTCATGTGACCTTATTGGACTTTTGACAAGTGTAATCCACTACAAAATCATATAAAATTTGGGTAGATCTCAGATGGATTTCACACGCATTTTACATGAATTTTAGGTGAAAATTCACGTGATTATTCAGGTGGAAATCCAGGTGAAAACCAGCTGAAGATTTGCAACCGCGGGGACGTACATATCCAACAATTCCATGAATTTTACGCCAAATTGGCAAATCCCACGTTTATGAAGATTTCACATACACTTAGCAACATTATTTCTAGTGCCAAATCGGTACTAATGGATAAAAAAAAAGGCTGCGAATAATTCTAATACATTTAGCAAAAGATACTTCAATTTAAGCAAAAACTATACAACTCTTCGCAAACATTTAGCCACATTATTTCTAGTGCTATATCGCTAATAATGGATCAAAAAATAGCAGCGAATAATTCTAATACACTTAGCAAGGGATTCTTTTGGATTGAAGGATACCTTCAATTGAAGATATAACAATTCAGCTATAATGGAAAGGGTATTTTTCTTATGTAGGTCGTACGAATCTGACGATTCCATTAATCTTACCCCAAATTGGCTGTGCGAACGTTTATGAATATTTCGAATACATTTGGACACATTATTTCTAGTTCTAAACCGCTAATAGTGGATCAAAAAATACCTGCGAACAATTCTAATACACTTAGCAAGGGATTCTTCAATTTAAGGAATAACTATTCAGCTATCAAGGAAAGGATATTTTTCTTGTCTACTTCGTACGTATCCAACTGTTGCACTAATCTTACGCTAAATTGGCTAAGTGCACGATTATGAAGATTTCGCACAAATTTAGCAACATCATTTCTAGTGCTAAACAGCTAATAATGGATCAGAAAATAGCTGCGAATAAATCTAATACACTTAGAAAGGGATTCTTCAATTTAAGAAATAACAATTCAAGTCTTAAGGAAAGGATATTTTTCTTATCTACGTCGTAAGTATCCAACTGTTCCACTAATCTTACGCCAAATTGGCTGAGCGCACGATTATGAAGATTTCGCACACATTTGGTCGCATTATCTCTAGTGCTAAATTGTAAATAATGGATCAAAAGATAGATGCGAAGAATTCTAATACACTTAGCAAGACATAACGCAATTTAGGGAAAAACAATTCTGCTCCTATGGAAGAGGTATTTTCTTATGTAGGTCTTCCGTATTTAATGATTCCATTAATCGTACGCCAAATTGGCTGATCCCACGTTTATGAAAATTTCGGACATTTAACAACATTATTTCTAGTGCTAAGTCGCTAATAATGGATCAAAAAATAGCTTCGAATAATTCTAATACATTTAGCAAAAGATACTTCAATTTAAGCAAAAACCATTCTGCTCTTATGAAAAGGGTATTTTTCTTATGTAGGTCGTACGTATCTAATGATTCCATTAATTTTACGCCAAATTGGCTGCGTGGACGTTTATGAAGATGTCGCACACACTTAGTAACAATATTTCTAGTGTCAAACCGCTAATAATGGATCAAAAAATACGTGCGAATGATTCTAATATACTTAGCAAGGGATCATTCAATTTAGGGAAAAATAATTCTGCACTTATGGAAAGGGAATTTTTCTTATGTATGTCGTACGTATCTAACTATACGATTAATCTTATGCTAAATTGTCTGAGCGATCGTATATAAATATTTCGCACACGGCTAGGCAGACTATTTGTAGTGCTAAATCCCTAATAATAGATCAAAAAATAGCTGCGAATAATTCTAATACTTTAGCAGTGGATACTTCGATTGAAGAAAAACAAATCAGCTATTATTGAAAGCATAGTTTGCTTATCTACATTATACGTATCTAACGATTCCATTAATCTTACACCAAATTGATTGAGCGAACGTTTATGAAGATTTGGAACACATTTGGACACATTATATCTAGTGCTAAACCGCTGATAATGGATCAAAAAATAGCTGCGAACAATTCTAATACACTTAGCAAGGGATACTTCAATTTAATGAATCACAATTCAGCTCTTAAGGAAAGGATATTTTTCTTATCTACGTCGTAAGTATTCAACTGTTGCACTAATCTTACGCCAAATTGGCTGAGCGCACGATTATGAAGATTTCGCACACATTTAGTCGCATTATTTTTAGTGCAAAATTGCAAATAATCGATCAAAACATAGCTGCGAATAATTCTAATACACTTAGCAAGGCATAACGCAATTTAGGGAAAAACAATTCAGCTCCTATGGAAGAGGTATTTTTCTTATGTAGGTCGTCCGTATCTAATGATTCCATTAATCGTACGCCAAATTGGCTCATCCCACGTTTATGAACATTTCGCACATGAACAACATTATTTCTAGTGCTTAATCGCTCATAATGGATAAAAAAATAGTTCCGAATAATTCTAATATATTTACCAAATGATACTTCAATTTAAGCAAAAACCATCTGCTCTTATGAAAAGGGAATTTTTCTTATGTAGGTCGTACACGTGTCTATTCCATTAATCTTACGCCAAATTGGCTGATCCTACGTTTATGAGGATTTCGCACACATTTAGCCACATTATTTCTAGTGCTAAACCGCTAATAATGGATAAACATAACGCTGCGAATAATTCTAATACCTTTACCAAAGGATACTTCAATTTAATAAAAAACAATTTAGCTCTTATGGAAAGGCTATTTTTCTTATGTAGGTCGTACGTATCTAACTATTGCTTTAATCTTACACCAAATTGGCTGAACCCATGTTTATGAAGATTTTGCACACATTTGGCCGCATTATTTTTAGTGCTAAACCGTTAATAATGGATCAAAAAATGGCTGCGAATAATTCTAATACGTTTAGCAATGGATACTTCGATTTAAGCAAAAACAATTCAGCTGTTATGGAAAGCATCGTTTTCTAATCTACATTGTACGTATCTGACGATTCCATTAATCTTATGCTAAATTGTCTGAGCGATCGTTTATAAATATTTCGCACACTGTTAGCAGACTATTTCTAGTGTTAAATCCCTAATAATCGATCAAAAAATAGCTGCGAATAATTCTAATACTTTAGCAATGGATACTTCGATTGAAGAAAAATAAATCAGCTATTATGGAAGCATTGTTATCTTATCTACATTGTACGTATCTAACGATTCCATTAATCTTACGCCAAATTGATTGAGCGAACGTTTATGAAGATTTGGAGCACATTTGGACACATTATTGCTAGTGCTAAACCGCTAATAGTTGATCAAAAAATAACTGCAAACAATTCGAATACACTTAGCAAGGGATTCTTCAATATATAAAGGAAGTGACGTAGACTTACGAAACTATTATTTAAATAATTATTAAATCCAAGTAACCGTGGGATAGGAGGTCCATGCATGTATCAAAATTCCGAAGACGTGCAGCACGATTATTTAAATAATTCTCAACCCCAAGTCGCCGGGGGATGCGAGTTCTACGCGGATACGGGAGGTCGTCAGACGTGTATACATGCCCAAATAATTATTTAAGTAATTCTTAACCCCAAGTAGGCGGGGGATGCGAGTTCCACGTGTATACGGGAGCGCATCAGATGTGTATACATGGCAAAATAACTATTTTAATAATTCTAAACCCCAAGCCGGCGAGGGATGCGAATTCCACGCGTATACGGGAGTGCGTCTGTCGTGTATACATGACATAATATAACTATTTGAATAATTCTTAACCACAAGTAGGTGGGGGATGCGAGTTCCACGCATATACGAGAGCGCCTCAGACGTATATACATGGAAAAATAGTTATATAAAAAATTCTTAACCCCAAGTAGGCTGGGATGAGCGTTCCACGTCTATACAAGAGCGCGTAAGACGTGTATACATGGCATAATAATAATTTGAATAGCAGGCGTGGGATGTGAGTGCCACACTTATACGGTCGCACATCAGACGGGTATACATGGCAAAAGAACTATTTGAATAATTCATAACCCAAGTAGGCCGAGAATGCGAGTTCCACGCGTATGGGGAATCGCGTCAGACGTATATACCAAAATAACTATATAAATAATTCTTAACCCCGAGAAGGCCGGGGATCTGAGCTCCACACGTATACGGGAGCGCGTCAGACGAGCATACAGGCAAAATAATTATTGAAAGTAATTCTTAACCCCAAGTAGGCGGGGGATTCGAGTTTCACGCGTATACGAGAGCGTGTCAGATGTGTATGCATGCCAAAATAATTATTTCAATACCTCTTGAACCCAAGTAGGTGGTGGATGCGAGTTCCACGTGTATACGGGAGCGCGTCAGTCGTGTATACATGGCAAAATAACTATTTGAATAATTCTTTGCCCCAAGCAGGCGGGGGATGCGAGTTCCACGTGGATACCGCGCGCGCGTCAGATGTGTATACATGGCAAAGTAATTATTCAAATAATTCTTAACCTCAAGCAGGCGGGTGAGGCGAGTTCTACGTGTATACGGGAGCGCGTCAGACGCGTATACCTGGCCAAATAATTATTTAAATAATTCTTAACGCCAAGCAGGCAGGGGATGCGAGTGCCCCGTGTATACATCGCAAAATAACTATTTGAATAATTCATAACCCAAGTAGGCGGGGAATGCGAGTTCCATGCGTATACGGGAGCGCGTCAGCGTTATACCAAAATAACTATATATAAATAATTCTTAACCTCGAATAGGCGGGGGATACGAGTTCCACGCGTATACGGGGGCCCGTCGGACATGTATACATGGCAAAATACTTATTTAAATAACTCTTAACTCCAAGCAGGCGGGGGATGCGAGTGTCACGCGTATACGGGTACGTGTCAGATGTGTATATAATACAATCCAAAATAATTAATGGAATACCTCTTAAACGCAAGTAGGCGGGGGATGCATGTTTCACGCGTATATGGGAGCGTGACAAATGTGCATACATGCCAAAATAATTGATGGAATACCTCTTAAACACAACTAGGTTGGGAATGCTAGTTCCAGGCGTATACATCAGGAGCGCGTCAGACGTGTATACATGGCAAAATAATTATTTAAATAGTTCTTAACCCCAAGCAGCCGTGGGATACGAGTTCCACACATATACGGGAGCCGGTCAGACGTGAATAAATGGCTAAATAATCATTTTAATAATTCCTAACCCCAAGCAGGCGGGGGGCGCGAGTTTCACGCGTATACGGGAGCCAGTCAGATGTGTATACATACCAAAATAATTAATGGAATACCTGTTAAACCCAACTAGGCGGGGGATGCTAGTTCCACGCGTGCACAGGAGCGCGTCAGACGTGTATACATGGCAAAATAATTCTTTAAATAATTCGTAACCCCAAGCAGGCGGAGGATATATAAGGTCCACGTGTATACGGGAGTGCGTCAGACATGACGAAAATAATTATTTTGCCATAAAAATACTTCAGTATATGTATGGAACTCGCAACCTCCGCTTGCTTGGGGTTAAGAATTATTAAAATAATTATTTTGGCATGTATACACGTCTGACGCGCTCTCGTATACGCATGGTTGCAATACATGCGAGATATGCATTATCGGCCATAGCCTTTTACCCTTTGAAAATAGTAATTTTTGGTGGTGTACTGTGTGCGAGAAGGCGGTTTCTCAGCAAAATAATTGCGAATTTTCATAATTACTCAGGGTTTATTCAACTCCACTTCCTTAAGATAGCGGAATGATAGACAATATTTTCTATGATAATTAAAAACTGGCACAAATTAAAGAAAAGTATTAATTATTAATGTGTTTTTATCTCGAACTGGGTTGCGAGAAGGCTGTTTTTAAATCCCATTCGCTTCCAACTATGAGGATTTTTGTTGTGTCTTCTTAGGTTTTCTTTTTATAAAGACGTAAATTACGTCTATTAATTACATATCTCTTATTTAATTTGTACTTTCTCTATCAGACTGAATCTTCAGATCTTGCCATTGTTTGGAAATTTACAGTAAAGAAATAAAAACTGGTAATTACCCATATTGGATTTTAATGATGAATTTCTGAGTTGGATATTGGTGACGAGTAGTACTGGGAAATATTACAGAAAATACAGTAAGATTTATTCTCATGCTATAGATTATTACTATAGCGATGGAACGGAAAAAAAACAGAGATATCCCAACGGTTCGAAACGACTTGGTGTTTGCGGAACAATAATAAATTATAATTATTATAATACGCATCTTACAACTGCCTTATGATGGATAACATGGTCCACCGATTCCATGTTAATCTATCCTTTATACAATAATACGTCTTTGCATTTAAGGAGTCGCCATTTTTCAATTATTGGCGGGTCGCGAGTAGGCAGTTTGTGGAATAATAATGGATATTTATTGTTATCTTATCATTATCCACGGTTTTCTTATGGTAACATTCTTAAGGTTGCAAAATTCAGGTTCACTGTTTTATGTAAATCTAAAACTGGACCTTACACATAATAGTTCTTTGCCTTTGAGGTGTTGCAATGTTTTACGTTCCTGAAGTTTGCGAGCCCGCTGTTTGTGGATTAATAATCAGGGCGGACCCCGTAGCTATGCTTATTTCAACTGGCTTTAATGAAAGCCACGTAATGGCTGTAATGCGGTCGTAACGTCTTATCTCTAACAGGGTTGCGAGATGGCTGATTTTGGAAGAAAGCCACTTTGAACGGCAGC
The DNA here is from genome assembly GCA_036365515.1 of Torymus aiolomorphi. Classification (NCBI taxonomy): domain Eukaryota; kingdom Metazoa; phylum Arthropoda; class Insecta; order Hymenoptera; family Torymidae; genus Torymus; species Torymus aiolomorphi. Next base: position 100,879,614 of record CM070876.1, on the reverse strand, counting down.
AACGTTTTATTTGTTCTTGTTCCTTCTTTACAAAGAAATTATTTACAGTGAAAAGTAAATACTCTGTTGTTGAATTTTTATGATACCAATCGGTTCTATTATCAGTTCTTTTGCTGGTTTTGTTATTTTTCCGAAAAAGTAAAAAAAGTATAATAACGAATAACAGTATTTTTATTATTAATTTTTGAGATCCATACATTACACACAATATATGCAAGATTTGTTTTATCAGCTATAGCTATTTAGTGTATGAATTTTGTAATATTTGGTGTTGTGCTGTGTACGAGAAGGCGGTTTCTCATCAAAATAATTGGAAATTTTCATTATTATTCAGGGTTTATTTAACGCGACTACCATAAGATAGCAGAAAAGAAGACAATGTCTTCAATGATAATTAAAAAATGGCACACATTAAAGAAAAGCATTAATTGTTAAAGTGTTGACCTTTTATCTGTAACAGGGTTGCGAGAAGGTGGTTTTTAGATCCCATTCGCTTCCAGCTGTAAGGAATTTTCTTTTTTTTAGTTTTTCTTTTTATAATGACATAAGCTTCGATTATTAATTACATATCTCTTATTTAATTTTTACTTTCTCTGTAAGACTGAGTCTTCAGATCTTGCCATTGTATGAAAATTTACACTGAAAAATAAAAACTGATAATTACCCATATTGGATTTTAATTATGAATTTCTGTACTAGAAAATATTACAGAAAATACAGTAAGATTTAGTCTCCTGCTATGCATAGATTATTTTTATAGCGATGGAACGAAAAAAAGAACAGAGATATCCTCACGGTTCGAAACGACTTGGTGTTTGCGGAACAATAATAAACCATAATTATTATAATACGCATCTTATAACTGCCTTATGATGGATAACGTGGTCTACCGATTCCATGTTAATCTATCCTTTATACAATAATACGTCTTTGCATTTAAGGAGTCGACTTGCATAAAACTAATAGATTTAGCAACCTCTCGATATTTGTATAACTATTCATTTCCATGTTTTATGGTAACCACACATTTAATATATGCTGAAGTCGTCTAAACTGTTATAAGACTGTTATTTAATATATGCTGAAGTCGTCTAAACTGTTATAAGACTGCATAGTCAGCCTTATTAATCAACAAAGAAATGGACCCAATTTTCACAAAATTATATAATGTAGAATTTGTTAGCTCACTTTAACAAAGTTGTCTAAGAAAATGCTAAAGCTATGATTAATGCTTGTCATGACGATGTGTACAAAACTAATAGGTTTAGCAACCTCACGAGATTTGTGTAACTATTCATTTAGAGGTTTTCTCGTAACCACATATTTATTATATGATGTAGTCGTCTAAGCTGTTATAATATAGCCTTGTCAGCCTTACTAATCAACAAAGAAATGGAACAAATTTTGACAAAATTTTATAATGTAGAATTTTTTAGCTGACTTAAACAAGGTTGTCTAAGAAAATGCTAAAACTATGATTAATGCTTGTCATGACGATGTGTACAAAACTAATAGGTTTAGCAACCTCTCGATATTTGTATAACTATTCATTTCCATGTTTTATGTTAACCACATATTTAATATAAGCTGAAGTCGTCTAAACTGTTATAAGATTGCCTAGTCAACCTCACTAATCAACAAAGAAATGGTCCCAATTTTCACAAATTTTTATAATGTAGACTCTGTTAGCTGACTTAAACAAGGTTGTCTAAGAAAATGCTAAAACTATGATTAATGCTTCTCATGAGGATGTGTACAAAACTAATATATTTAGCAAGCTTTCGATATTTGTGGAACTATTTATTAACACATTGTCTCATAATCACATTTTAAATATATGCAAGAGCCGCCAAAGCTATAAGATCGCCCAGGTAGTGTTACTAATCAACAAAGACATGAAACAAATTTTCACAGATTTTTATTATTTTTTTTTATTTATTAATTCCCTCCAGTACAGCTTAGCGCATTTACATGGGATTCATGAACATCATTAATAATATTACTTTTCTTAGTTAGCTAAGATACAGAATTTTTACATCTTTGGTTCCCGACATTTCTTATTTACGGAACATACGCTTTCTCATTCACTCCTAATCTTAAATCACACTTAATACTGACCGTACCAAAAAATTATTTCCTGCCTATACTTAAAGTTTTGTCACTCAATCTCTCTGCTTTGCTTGTCATTCTTATTCCTTTTTTTTCTCATTACTAATACCTTCTTACTTCCTCCCCTTTTACTTCCTTCTCAGTCTTCTAGTTTTTCTTCAGTTTTCAAAAATTCCTTCTAGATTAGTTATTTTTTTTCCATGGCTTTCCTTCTTTCCTCACAGATTTTTTTTATTTACAGTTTGCAACTGATTTAAATAAGTTCATCTAAGTAAATGCTAAAGCTATGATTAATGCTTGTCATGACGATTTGCACAAAACCAATAGATTTAGCAACCTCTCGATATTCGTATAACTATTCATTTCCATGTTTTATGTTAAGCACATATTTAATATATGCTGAAGTCGTCTAAACTGTTTTAAGATTGCCTAGTCAGCCTTACTAATCAACATAGAAATGGTCCCAATTTTCACAAATTTTTATAATGTAGACTTCGTTAGCTGACTTTAACAAAGTTGTCTAAAAAAATGCCAAAGCTATGATTAATGCTTGTCATGACGATGTGTACAAAACTAATAGGTTTAGCAACCTCACGAGATTTGTGTAACTATTCATTTAGAGGTTTTCTCGTAACCACATATTTATTATATGCTGCAATCGTCTAAGCTGTTATAATATAGCCTAGTCAGCCTTACTAGTCAACAAAGAAATGGACCAAATTTTGACAAAATTTTATAATGTAGAATTTTTTAGCTGACTTAAACAAGGTTGTCTAAGAAAATGCTAAAACTATGATTAATGCTTCTCATGAGGATGTGTACAAAACTAATATATTTAGCAAGCTTTCGATATTTGTGGAACTATTTATTAACACATTTTCTCATAATCACATTTTAAATATATGCAAGAGTCGCCAAAGCTATTATAAGATCGCCCAGGTAGTGTTACTAATCAACAAAGACATGAAACAAATTTTCACATATTTTTATTATTTACAGTTTGCAACTGATTTAAATAAGTTTATCTAAGTAAATGCTAAAGCTATGATTAATGCCTGTCATGACGATTTGCACAAAACCAATAGATTTAGCAACCTCTCGATATTTGTATAACTATTCATTTCCATGTTTTATGTTAACCACATATTTAATATATGCTGAAGTCGTCTAAACTGTTATAAGATTGCCTAGTCAGCCTTACTAATCAACAAAGAAATGGTCCCAATTTTCACAAATTTTTATAATGTAGACTTTGTTAGCTGACTTTAACAAAGTTGTCTAAGAAAATGCTAATGCTATGATTAATGCTTGTCATGACGATGTGTACAAAACTAATAGGTTTAGCAACCTAACGAGATTTGTGTAACTATTCATTAAGAGGTTTTCTCGTAACCACATATTTATTATATGATGTAGTCGTCTAAGCTGTAATACTATAGCCTAGTCAGCCTTACTAATCAACAAAGAAATGGACCAAATTTTGACCAAATTTTATAATGTAGAATTTTTATATTCATGTAATTATTTTTTGGAAAAACAATTTTTCTTTTTTTGGAGGATTTTTGAAAGTATTTTGTTAGTATTCCATATATTATTTTAAAAATTAATTTAAAATTAATTTTTTTTCCTTTTAAAATCCTTTCTAAATCATTTCAATATATTAATTCATGACTTATTTCATGTAATTATTTCAGTTTTCTTTCATGGTGTGTGGGATTGTTATTTAATTTTAATTACTATAACCCTGCGAACTTTTTTTTTAAATTAGTGCGATTTTCTGTTTTTCACAGTTCATGTAAACATTACGTCTTGATAAAAAGGTAACTCATCTCATTATTGATTAGATTATTATTATATTTAAATTTAAAAATACGTATTGCTGAAGAATAAATGAGAACATTTTTAAGCTGAAATTTAAAAAAACTTTTAATCTCAAATTTTAGCATGAATTAAAAAAAAAAAGAAAAAAGGAAGTCTTAAATTGTGAAGAAAATCGCATTCGTTTAAAAAGAAGTGCGCACTATTATAGTAGTAGTAAATAAAAATCAAATAACGATGTCGGTATGGTAGAGATTATATGTACACCCTTTACATATTTCCTTTATTTATGACCAACAAAAATTATTTTTATTTATTTATTATATTTTTATATAAAGTAACTATATTAAATTTGATTATCGATTAATAAAGAAGCCATTGAATAACGCGTACATCGTAGTATAGCTTATGTATCACTTTCGAAAAGAGAAACTGGAAGTCTTTCATAGGTGAGTGGTTGGAGCGTCCGACTACCGTGCCAAGGGTCGCGTGTTCGATTCCCATTGTCTGCAAAAAATTATTAATTTCCAAATTTAATGTTTTTCTCGCATATTAAGTATATGTGATACTTAAATGATAAAATGTGCTAATAAAAATATTAAAATTAAAATTTATTTTTTAGTAATTTTTTATAACTTGCTCATGTGGGACCCACATGGGACCCACATGGCTCCCACATGGTTCCCAATGGGATCCCACAACAATTTCTCACATGGGTCCCAAATGGTTCCCACATGATTCCCACTAGGACCCACAAGTGTCCCACATAGGACCCACATAGTTCCCAGATGCGTCCCATGTAGGTCCCATGTGGACTTTTTCAGTGGGGAAGTCTTATTGTATTTTCTGTAATATTTTTCAGTACTACTTTTCATTAATATGTCCAACTGACAAAATTGATAATTAAAATCCGATATGGGTAATTATCAGTTTTTATTTTTGTGTGGTAATTTTCAAACAATGACAAAAAAACCGAAGATTCAGTCCTATAGAGAAAGAGAAAATAAATAAGAAATATGTAATTAAAAGTCGTAACTTATGTCTTTGCAGAACGAAAAACTAAAAAAAAAAACAAAAATTCTTACAGTTGGAAGCGAATGGGATCTAAAAACCGCCTTCTCGCAACCCACACTATTAAAAATAATCACGTGAGTATTCACGTGAGTTTTTCGACCTTATTCTCACGTGAGTACTCACGTGAGTACTCACGTGAGAAGTAAAAAAAAATGGTTTAAAAAAATTAGTAATCAATGTTTTTTTTACTAAACTATTACATAAATATTTTAACTTTAATTTTTGCATATACCTTTCAATCCTTAAATAGTATAGGAAGATATCAAAAGCGAGGCAAGCCTCGTAATTACAACTCTTTTAGAAGAGTCGCGGTATTGACTAAGTCTTATGGCTTTATATATTCTCGCCGGTGTTCATTTGCCTATGGAAATCGAGAAAGGGGTTGCCGCCTGGCGGTTAAAAGAGTTACTAGACGTGGAGTTCAGACGGGTCCTATCAGTTCCGCCGGTGACCGCCAGGCGGCAACCCCTTTCTCGATTTCCATAGGCAAATGAACACCGGCGAGAATACATAAAGCCATAAGACTTAGTCAATATCGCGACTCTTTTAAAAGAGTTGTAATTACGAGGCTTGCCTCGCTTTTGATATCTCCCTATACTATTTAAGGATTGAAAGGTATACGCAAAAATTAAAGTTAAAATATTTATGTAATAGTTCAGTAAAAAAAACATTGATTGCTAATTTTTTTTAAACTATTTTTTTCACTTCTCACGTGAGTACTCACGTGAGTACTCACGTGAGAATATGGTCGAAAACCTCACGTGATTATTTTTAATAGGGCAGTTACAGATAAAAAGGTCAACCGCTCTTTAACACTTAAAGTATTTAGTATTTAAAATATAATTACTATATAATTAGTCCTTAGAGTCTTTAATATTTAAAATATAAATACATGTTGAAATGTTCTTTTTGTAGCAGTATTTTTCAACTTAAGTCCCCTTTCCGGCCCGAATATAGCGGTTAGATTCTGTAATCTTTTGTCTTATGGTGATGACTTCAAGCATGCCTATACATCGAGCCTGAAATAGAATTGCAGGTGTGCCTCAAATCCGGTTATATTACAGGGCCTGTTTAGAACCGCGTAACATGCCTACCCTACTGAAAAATCTCAGATGAGATCTCAGATGACTTCTCAGGTGAGATCTCATCTTATTTCTTGTCTCAATTTCTCACCTGAGATTCTGCTCCAGATGCTACGGAAAACCTACTTAAATAGAAAATCAGGTTCTTCAGTATTGGAAATTGCCTGTTAGGATGTTTTGCCCCCTAGATGAACTCAATAATGCATGTTTAGAATGATTTTACACAATTTTTCAGTTTTTACAAATTTGGTACATGAGATCTCACTTCAGATCTCACCCGAAATCTGAATCTGAGAATTTATGTGAGATCTCAGGTGAGATCTCAGGTGAGATCTGAGGTGAGATCTCATTTCTCCAATTTGTAAAAATTGAGAAATTTCCAATACTGAAGGACCAGATTTTCTATTTACGTAGGCTTTCCGTAGCACGTGGAGCAGAATCTCAGGTGAGAAATTGAGACAAGAAATAAGATGAGATCTCGCCTGAGAAGTCACCTGAGATCTCATCTGAGATTTTTCAGTAGGGTATATTTATGATCAATACCTGTAAAGGACCTGTACAGGCCCTAATTTTTGCCATAAATCGTTTTTTACTCGGGCGTGATTCTGCATTTTGTGCCTTCTCCTCCCCCCTTTTTTTTTTCGATAATCGTACGGAATTATGAAAATATGTGTACCTATATATAAGTAAAATACAACTTTAAAACAAATTTTCTCTGTTTCATTGTCTGCCAGTCTTTGAGGTATGGAGACCTTGGTTAACTTATTTGCCGTATATACCCAGGCGAAAATAAAACTTAGCAAATAATTATTAATAGGAATATCTTATTTTTCATAACTTTTAAAAAAAGTTTATAACTCTTAATAACTGTTTATAAAGGTAGGATTTGAGACTATAGTAACGGTTTATAAAAGTTGTTAACAGTTTTTTTCTGTTATGAACAGCAAAAAAAAGTTTATAATAGTAATAAACTTTTATTTACATTTTTGGGCTGCGGCGCATAACCATAAAATCAATCTATAAAAAGTTATTATCTGTTATAAACTTTTTCTATTTAATAATAATAGTTATTAATAGTTTCAAAAAGTTTATTAATTATTCACTTTTTGTAAGAAAGAAATTTTATTAATATGGATATTCCAAAATACAAATAATTATAAATTTCAATTAGTACAAATTAGTATAAACATTCGTAAAAGTTATTATCAGTTACTAACTTTTTTTACTGATCAAAGATTCAAATTTTTACAATGATCCAAAAAACTTATAAAAGTAAATAACTATTTATAACTATTTATAACGGTTTTAAACTTTTATAAAAGTCTCAAATCCTGACTTTATAATCTGCTAATATCAGTTATAAACTTTTTTGAACTTTTATTATAGAGGATCATTCCCCCTGGCTACATGAAAATGATTCACTATGTACACTGAAAATTCGCCATTCGACAGAAATGCAGCAAGAGAGGTCCTGCAGCTATTCGTAACAGTTTAGATCGTCTGATGAAACAGGCAATGTCAACGGATGTCAACATTGAGAACTCATGGCTAGCTCTGATGAAAAATTTATAAGAACTTCGTACAAAGTTAGAATGATACTGTCAGTTGGATATATAATTCTGTCAACTTTGTAATACTTGTACCAAGTTATTTACACTGACACCAACTTCCTGTTGAATTTGAAGTGCAAGTTTGGGGGTCAGACATGGATGCATTTTATTGTACAAGAAAGAACACTGTAACCCTAGAGCATCTATAGCAATACCACATGTATCTTGAACAAAAGCATAAATTTTTTTTAAAACTTTTAATGCCAGTAACGCTCTTTTTTCTTCATCACATCTATCATCTTCAGATCCTACCGAATCTCTAAATCTTGCATTATTAACTTCTTCAATACTATTTAAGCATCATTGCGTCAAATTTTCCATTTTGTTCAACATTTGTGGTTTTAAAGTAGGATATTTATTATATAGGTAAATTTGTCTAAGAAGGATTTCACATCTTGTAATTTTCTACCACCATTAGGTGAATCGTGAATACATTGTTGTAAATCGTGTAACATTCGCTCAGTTGTTCTAGTGAATGATTCGTTATGGGTCTGAAGTTTGTAACGTTGGGGCGCAACGAAATAAAAAAATATTTGATTTTACTTCAAGTTTATGCTAATTAATATTACGTTTGTGTGTAGATTTAGTGTTTTTTTAGCATAAAATAGCTTTATGACGAAGGTTTAGATATACTTTCCATCGTTGAATAACTTTGAGCAATTGTAAAAAATTATTTCGTTGCACTCCAACGATGCAAACTTCATACCCATGATTCGTTCAGAGCTGCCATCCAATGTTTCAAGACACATTTAAGAACACCATCTATTGACCATGGTGGTCGAACCATTACATACAATTCCCATCTGTTACCGAATAATTCTTCCATTTCTTTTGATACTGTCTCTGAAAGAAGGGTTTTAAGAATTGCCATTCCTTCTTCCATAATATCGTCTGCTTCAAGTAATTCTTTCTGTTTAATAGTAGTGTTTTCAGGCTTTTCTTCTATACGTGCATGTAGACTATTAGACAAAAAATCACTAGCCTCTGTTGCTTTTAAATAATACATTTTTTCTAAAGGATCATTTTGACCAAATATTGGAATATCATGAATCATTGCCTTATTACAAAGATTTTTATCATATGATAAAAGTACTGGAGAATTTGAAGATTCCTTAATTTGTAAACAAGTTTGCAAATTTCATCATCAGGACATTCAATCAAAAATCTTTCCATATTCTTTTCAACATCTGATGGTGTTTGTCCTAAGAAACGAGGATGTTTAGATGTGAAATGCTTATTCAAAAATTCAACTGCTTTTCTTGCTTTTATTTTTAGTGCATATGATTGCGTGTGGTTCTTATCATCTTTAACCCCTTAACTGGCAATGGATCATATATGTACAAAAAAAGTCGTGCCAAATCTGGCAATGGATCATATATGTACATATTTGACTAGACTTATTATGTACGGCTTCCAGTTTTGGCACGAAAAGTTGTAAGTCACACCAGTTAAGGGGTTAATGTAATCTAATTCTTGTAAAACAGTCCAAGGAATAACAAGAAATGGTCTACCAAAAATATCAGAATGAGAATCTCTAACTTCTTCCACAAATGATAAATTTGAAATAAAAACATTTGTATCAATAACGATACATAAAGCATCTGTTTCACCAGAACCGATTGCAAGGCATTACATGAAAGTTCACTTTATTTTTCCAGAGGTTTTTCATTAAGTTGGAACCATACTGAATGAACTTCAGACATAATTTTCTCATCTTCAATTGGTTCCCATTCCATTTGTTCATAAAATGTATCAGTAACCTCAACCTTCTCTAAAATTCTTTTACTTTTTGTCTTTTCTTATCAGCTTCTGTTTTACTTTTATTTATTTCCAAAACACTATTATTTTAAACACGATTTTCTAAACAAATCTAGTTTAAGCCAGCCATTCTGGATTCGTTTACTGAAAATAGGTAAATCCAGTACAGAAGAATTTGCGAAAATTCTGATTTTATTCAATTTACGTTACACCGCCACTGACGAAACTCATAACGCAAAATAAATGAGAAGAAAATCACATTTCACAATTATTATGAGGTTGACTCCAAAGAGGAACTCATGTCAGAGCGGTCTGCTGTTCTGTCAGAGCACATGTAAACATCAGGTATTTCTACAGAGTTGAAGGCTATTGCGAACAAAGAGTAAGGGAGAAAGTACAATAGGTTCCGTGCTCTGCTCCGTGCCCTGCTCCGTGCTCTGCTCTCCGTGCTATGATGCATCCAAAATGCAATCAATTTCTTGATATTCATAATACTAAAATAAATGCATTCAAAACATATCTATGTATTCAAAACATATCTATGCATTCAAAAAGTTTTGAAATCAATGTTTTGCAATCAATGTTTTACAATCAATTTTTTGTTTTTCACAATATTATTATAAATATGATCTAGATAGTTATAATTTTAATAAAATAAGGTGGTTCTTTTGTAACTACAGTGATCTATAATGCTCTCCGACCTATCTATCATGTTAATACGTATCTATCAAGTATATATCGATGCATTCAAAACGCCGGTTTTATGTATATATATATATACATTTCTTTTACCAGATTTATGGAGCCCTTTTATACACATGAGCATATTTATGGAGCCCGTTTTCTTTTATGGAGCCCGGGTCCCATAAAATATTCTTATACGGCGTTTATGGAGCCCGATCTAGAGTTTCTATACCCAGAGAGGGGTTATTTCTTTAGTCACTTGTATACGGAAACTCTGGGCGTAGATACTAATATACAGGGATGGGCTCCATAAAGGGGTTAAGTGATAATTATATATATATATATGGAGCATTCTCTGTCAACGCGACACCCCCTCTGCCCAGAACAATTTTGATCCAAATGGGGTCTACCTGGGCTCAAATGAAAGCTCTTGACTTCTACTTTCGAACGCCGTCTGGTGATTCCGAAAATTCAAAATGGCGGATCCAATATGGCGGCTGAAAGTCTCGGAATGATGGAAAAACAAGTTTTTCTTCACTCTAATAGCGAATCTGATACGAAAATTGTTATTTCTTGCCACTAATATGAAGTTTGCCACATATTTTCTTACTACTACCGATCAAAGCGAGCGGTTAAAATTATATTTCAAGGTCATTTTGAAGGTCAAAAGTTATTTTCTGGATTTTCGGACTAGTATTCCACGAAACTAGTAGAAAACTTGTTTAAGATCATAACTAGACTTGACCTTGGATCATTTTTCAAGGTCATTTTCATGGTGAATTCTAATTTTAATAAACCGATTCTTTCGCAGTTATACTTCTTCAATTCATGCTATCAATCGGTTCTAATTCGGAACAGTAAGAGAAAAACTGTGGTTATATCCACACTTTGAAACATTTCAGAATCACTGAAAAAAGGTTGGTGGAGGAGAAACACGTTAGCGTAGAGTATCAGTACCAAATGCAAGAATTGTTTCGTAACTAAACATTAAGTCCTTTACTCTCCCATTTTAGAGCAAATGTTGCACTAAAATTGTTCCGCATTCAATCTATTTCATCGTTCTTCAGAAGTACAAAAGTTTAGGGCAGAAGAAGCACTAAAAAGTGTGGCAATGGTACAACACATTTGTGCTGCTACTGCTTTTTTGATTTGGTGCTCCTCCTGCACAAAAATCGTGCAGTATACGCACTGAGAGAAGAAAACCGACGTGACGCCGTGGATGCTATAGTTGGTGTAAGACCGTGTGACTATACACGTATACAATGCGATCAAAAATTGCAAAATTTTTGAATTTTGCAATTTTTGAATCGACTTTGCAGGTCAACGAAGAGGTCAGATTCAAGGTCATCAGACCAGACAAATCCTCGTTGAAAATTACTTACGGTATGACCTTAGCTTTTTAAAAAAATATCGTTTCTGGGAAAATACGGGGGTCCCATACTTTTTGATAACCCTGTAATTAAACTTTACAATAGAACATTTTTAAAATCTCTCTAACTTTTTTTATTCCTCTTTCGAAACTCTTTAAGTACCGATGCTTCTCTAAAAGTTTAGTGCGGCTGTTACTCTAACTCTTTGGTGTATCTGTGGTTCTATATTTCGTGCATTATCTTTCCTAAACGTTTCGTACATATAGTTCCCATCGATTTTCGAGAGGATTCAAATTAATCGAAGACATTTTTCACAGCACCTGTTCTAACAGTCCTACGTTATTATATTCGAGTATTATCACTTACTTAGATGGATTGAATATGTCTACTGTAGCACGGTCAGATCGTTGTATCAACCCTCTCAATGGTAAGGGTCACATAGGTAATGATTTACGCTTGTTGTCGAACAACTTAAAACGAAGATTTCCAGATTTGCCAGATAATTCAAAAATTTGCAGTAAGTGTAGAAAGTTATGTGGATCTCCCATTTCATCTATTGGTACAAGAGATAACGAAGGCAACAACGAATATGAAAACATGGATATAGAGACGACAGCAGAAAACACTGGTATTGATAAATCTGTTCAAGAAGCTACACGATCAGCTAGAGAAATCGAATTCGAAGACATGTTTTCAGAATTAAAAGAAAAGTTTTCTAGATTAGCAGTTAATGACCCTTTGAAATTAACTATACTTACAATCGCCCCATCAACTTGGAATATTAGTCGAATTTCCCGTGAATTCAATCACATCAAGACATTTAGTAAGAAAGTCGAAAAAACTCAAAGCCGATGGAGGTATTTTAGCTACAACAACGGCTAAACATGGTAAAACTTTGTCAAAGGCAGTAATAGAAGTCATTGTTGAATGTTATAATAACGATCTGCACAGTCAGATGATGCCGGGTCGAAAAGATACTGTCTCTGTTATTATTGATGGAAAGCGGACTCAGGTGCAGAAACGTCTTATATATTTCGATTTACGAGAACTTTACGAATTATTGAAGATAGCAGAACCAACAGTGCAAGTAGGATTCAGTACTTTCGCGAAATTACGACCAAGACATTGTGTTCTTGCTGGTGCTAGAGGAACGCATAGCGTCTGCGTTTGCACCATTCATCAAAATTGTAAATTGATGTTGGATGCAATCGATATTCAGAAGCTCACGAAAAATCAAGAAGAACCCATTTGTAGTTATAAAGATTGTTTACAGCAAGTTATGTGTAAGAATCCTACACCTGACTGTCACTTGGATGAATGTTCGAAGTGCCCTGGTTCTGAAAATCTTACGTCTCGTTTACTTGAAATATTGGATGGGGCAGATATCTCAGAAATTGAGTACTGTGCGTGGTCAGGAACGGATAGATCAACTTTGCAGAATTTAACTCTACCAGTTGAAGAATTTGTTGATGAATTATATGCCAAATTGGCGATACTCAAACCCCACTCATATATTGCCAAAGAACAAGGTAATTTCATTGCTCAAACAAAAAGTAATCTAGGCAATGGAGAAGTTCTGGTAGTGTTCGACTATTCTGAGAATTACTTTTTTGCAGTTCAAGATGCATCTCAAGCCTTCCATTTTAATAATGACCAGTGCACTGTTTTTCCAGCTATTTACTATTATAAAGAAGATTCAGAGCTGAAGCATGAAAGTTGTGTATTCTTGTCGAATAGTTTGAAGCATGACACTTCTTCTGTCTATACTATTCAGAATTTATTGATTCCAGAAATCAAGAGAAAAGTAAAAAAACTTAAAAAGATTATTTACGTGACAGATGGAGCAAAACAGCATTTCAAGAACCGCTTTCAGATAGCAAATCTTCTTCATCATGAGAAGGATTTTGGTATTGAGGCAGAGTGGCATTTTTGCGCCACTGCTCATGGTAAAAGCTGTTATGATGGTCTTGGTGCAATATTTAAAAGAGAAGCTTATAGAGCTAGTTTGAAGGCGAAACCGAAAGATGCTATTCTGACGCACACACCTCTTGTGAAGTGGGCTAAAAATCATTTTGAAAATATAAGGATTTTTTATTTTACGCAGACTGAACATGATAAATTCAAAAGGAAACCAATCGTAGGTTTGAAGATGCATTACCTGTCCCACAGATTCTTAAACATCATTCTTTTCAATTATCAAGTGGTGGGAAAGTTATCATGAAAAGGTACTCGAATGCTGCTAAGTCTGTATCTGTTCTACTTTAATTTTCAATGGGAAAATATACTGAATTTTTTTTATAATATTCAAGTTTTTCTATTTTTTATCCTCCTTTTTTTTAATTTTTTTATGTTCTGAGAGAAGTAGTACCTCCACGTGGTTCAGAATGGGTTATGCTAAAACTACTTGATAGTTCTATTGTGGAACTTTATCTTCTCTAAGGATTTTATACATGAAATTTTTAGATCGCCGGTCCCACGATATGCACAAAGGAACAAATGTCTCATAGGGGGTTACGTTCAACAAAACATTAATTATGCAGAGACAGAAATCATGACCTTGAAAAATGATCCAAGGTCAAGTCTAGTTATGATCGTAATCAAGTTTTCTACTAGTTTCGTGGAATACTAGTCAGAAAATCCAGAAAATAACTTTTGACCTTCAAAATGACTTTGAAATATAATTTTAACCGCTCGGTTTGAACGGTAGTAGTAAGAAAATATGTCGCTAACTTCATATTAGTGGCAAGAAATAACAATTTTCGTATCAGATTCGCTATTAGAGTGAAGAAAAACTTGTTTTTCCATCATTCCGAGACATATATATATATATATATATATATATATGGGGCATTCTCTGTCAACGCGACACCCCCTCTGCCCAGAACAATTTTGATCCAAATGAGGTCTACCTAGGCTCAAATGAAAGCTCTTGACTTCTACTTTCGAACGCCGTCTGGCGATTCCGAAAATTCAAAATGGCGGATCCAATATGGCGGCTGAAAGTCTCGGAATGATGGAAAAACAAGTTTTTCTTCACTCTAATAGCGAATCTGATACGAAAATTGTTATTTCTTGCCACTAATATATATATATATATATTAATGTAAATATATGAAACGCTAGTATCTGGGACTTTTCGTGTACGTAACGCAACCTTCTCTGATTTTCAATTGAGTTTCAGGACTCCTGGAATTCTTCTATATATAACGCAAGCTTCCAGGACGTCTTAGGCTAACTGTCACATCATGAAAACATTACTTTTTTAGTTATTTTGTCATATTTCCGGTACTAGAAGCGGGTGCCTCAGGCCCCCTGCGAATCACAACACACTTAGGGTTATTATTTATTTAGTCAAGCATAATATTCCCCTCTTTTAGGCTTTTTTCACAACGTTTGTATAGATGCTATTGTGAAACCCACTTTACTTTTTCTTATGGGGTCCCAGAAATTATACATACCCACATTTTGGTATATATATATATATATATTTTCTGGGATCTCATAAGAAAAAGTAAAGTGGGTTTGAGAATAGTGTCTATATATACGTTGTAACAAAAGCCTAAAAGAGGAAAATTTGATACTTGACTAAAGAAATAATGACCCTAAGTGTGTTGTGATTCGCAGGGGGTCTGCGGCACCCGCTTCTAGTACCGGAAATATGAGAAAATAACTAAAAAAGTAATGTTTTCATGATGTGACAGTTAGCTTAAGACGTCCTGGAAACTTGCGTTATATATAGAAGTCTTCCAGGAGTCCTGGAACTTAGTTCAAAATCCCAGAAACTTGTGTTACGCACACGAAAAGTCCCAGAAACTAGCGTTTCATATATATATATATATATATATATATATATATATATATATATATATATATATATATATATATATATATATATATATATATATATATATATATATATATATATATATATATATATATATATATATATATATATATATATATATATATATATATATATATATATATATATATATATGTTTGTAAATTGGTACTTTTGAGGAGAAATCTATACCCCTTTTTCCCAGAGTCGGTAACCTGACGGTCATTATTTCTTTAGTCACATTGTACGAACTTTGAGCGAAAGGTTCACATCTCCTCAAAAGTATCAATTTACAAACATATCATGTGTGTGTGTGCGTGTGTGTGTGTGTGTGTGTGTGTGTGTGTGTGTGTGTGTGTGTGTGTGTGTGTGTGTGTGTGTGTGTGTGTGTGTGTGTGTGTGTGTGTGTGTGTGTGTGTGTGTGTGTGTGTGTGTGTGTGTGTGTGTGTGTGTGTGTATATATATATATATGAAAGCATAAGTTATTGTTATATAAGTCCCAGCAAAAGAGGAAACCTATTTAGCAATAAATTTAAAATTATTTCTCATAATTCAGAGGTATGTGATAATAATTAAGTAGCACTTGTTTATATCATTTGCAAACCATAAATATCAAATTGAAAATGGCAATTTGTATAACTTTAATTCAGGCATCGTTCATGTCAACACGCTAGTGTAGTGTATATGTGTGTGCTGGGGACCTTGGATACGTAAACCCTATTCCACGGTCGTCGCCGATTCTTACCAAGGTGGTTACCATTGAGTACTCGAGGGCACGCTCGATGCCGGCCTCGCGTGATTTTGATATCGTTGGTCGGCGTCGAGTAGCGCAAACCCGAGACCCATTAAACATCGAAATCATCTTTCTCTTGTCTGCCGTTTGTTGTCGTCGAGAAAATTGTAAGTACCGTACCCGATAAATACAGTACCAGTATAAATACAATATACAGTTAATACATATATTTATATGATATAATGTATGATTACTTTTATAAGTATTTATAAATACTTTCTAGTTTTCAAGTTTTTTCCTAATAAAATTATCGTTGTCTTAAATTTTTAATTTATTATAATTAAAATTGTACTATTACAATTATATATTATTAAAATAAATGGGCCATTGTTAAAGAACGCACTAAATGAACGCATTTACATATCTAGTTGGTATTTTTAGCAATATATTTAAAAAATTAGAATCGCAACGTCAGCTGCGAAATCCACTCGTGAAATCATCAGCGATATGGGGTCAAAATCGTAGCTACTTTCGTAGCTGTTTTCGCAGCTGATTTTTTTTTAGCAGAGATTTGATAATAAAAAAACTGGAAGCCCAATAAACTAAATTATAAAACAACAATTAGGTACTGAATAAAATATTCTATACAAAAATATGATATCACGTGTTTTACCATATGTTTTATCACGTGTTTTATCGCGTGTCTTTTGCGTGTTTTCTCACGAGTTATATCACGTGCCAAATCACATGTTAAATCATTTATCAAATCGGTTCGAATTAATAATGATATTTATCATGTGTTTAAACACGTGATAAAATACGTGTTTAATCGTATAATTTATAATATTATAAAACACGTGATTTGACATGTAATTAATCATGTGATTAATCACGTCAATATTTTCAGTAGGGATACGTACTAGCTGAGTCTGCCTGTCTCATAATGTGCTATAAAGCAATTGGATAGTAGATAAGTCTCACTGGGTAGACTGCCAAATACGTAATGATATATTTTAATATGTTATTAAAATTTGATTTAATTATATTTTAAATGTTAGTACATCATTATGTACATACCCAGCGTGTCTTACCTATCTAATTGTTTTCTACGACACTGTAAGACTGAGAAACTCAGCTAGTATACCATATATACAATACATTCTTTGTGTATGACAATTTGCCATGTTATAATATTTATATTACATACAGCATGTATTTATTCTAAAATGTACATTACACAATAGTTTATTTTGTAGATATTACTTTGCCACGTACTTACACAATATTATGTAATTTTAATCGCTAAATTTAATTAGCTAATTTATTCGACATCAATTTATATTTTTTAACTTATGATTATAATTTCTCTCGCAGGTAACCCAGTTGCTACTAGGTGGCGTTACTGACAGGAAATAGGACTCATGATAATATGAAGGAAAAAAGGTTGTAGGGTGGTAAGGATAGATGGTAACACAGGTGTCAAAAGTAGCGGTCAGTCGTTCTCGACGTGACACTTGTTTATACGATCATCTTTATTTCATTTAATTTTGGATTCTGTTTAACATCAATTTATAGTTTATATCTTATTATATTTTCATAATTATATGATCTTGGAAATGTTTGATTGATTTTTTGGATCTGATTCATAACTTTTGTACGTAATATTGATGTATCGAATCAAATGCTGTTGTTAACCATACGCGAGATATGACTATAAAGTCTATTTAGGCATTTAAAATCGTTTTTATTGGTCGAGCTCATCAGGAGCTGAGAGTACTCAAAATTGTAACTAGAAAAAAGTTTTCTTTTAGTATTTTCTGCAACCTTTCTATTGATTATTTTTGTGTATAATCAAATCCTTTTGAGAAATATGCAAAAAATGACTATTTTATGTGAACTTCAGCATTAGAAAATCGCTTTAATAGGTTTAGCATTTCAGGAATTGATTGTACACAAAAATGTTAAATAGAAAATGGTGTTATTTTAATGTTATCTACAACTTTTGTATTTAACATTTTTTTGTAAAATCAAATCCTTTCAAGTTATAGCCGAAAATCGACCATTTTACGTATATTTATGCGTTTTATATCGATTCTATAGGTCCAGCTCATCAAGAATTTATTTACACAAAAATGTTAAATAGGAAAAAGTTTTGTTTCAATATTATCTACAACTTTTGCATTTAACATATTTCTGTAAAGTCAAGTCCTGTCAAGCTATAGGTTAAAATCATTCGTTATATGTATATTTAGGCGTTTTATATCGATTATATAGGTCTAGCTCGTCAAGAATTTATTGTACACAAAAATGTTAAATAGAAAAAAGTTTTGATTCAATGTTATCTATAACAAATTTTTATTTGCCTGGTGTTTTTGTAATTTGTCATCGATCCGGCTCAATATAGGACCATCCGTTACTTGTAATTAGACGAACATGTCGTTCAAAATTTGTAGAGATGGGTTGAATTTTCGTTAAGATAATCGGGTAACTTGATTACATACGGACGTAGAGATATACATACATCCGTAAAAAGGCTTGAAATACACTCATTGTGGGTGTAAAATAGTTTTGGCATGTTAAAATTTCAATATTTGAATTCCGACAATTTTCGCGCTGGTGAAATTATAAGGCTCTCCCAAGCAGCGGTCGTGCCTAAAAAGTTATACAATGCTCTGTTATGTGTCTATTTGGATAGCATTTGGCAATTTTAAAGAAAAAAGAATTATATACTGAGATTGTTTTTAATTTAGTTAATATTCAGTTCAATGGAATATTTGGAAGGACAGTTTATTTGTACTTGTGTCAAGCCTGGAGCAATCATTTTAATTAAAAATCCATAAATTAACTGTCGGAATCGAAATTATTATCACAGTTATCAGAGTGATTGTTTTAATAAAATCTAGTCTAACATACCATGAGATAATTGTAATGAATGTATGTTTTGTTGTGAAAATTGTAAAAAATTAGTTTGGAAAAGCTATCATGATATTGAAGATATTGCCATCTCACATTTAAAAAATAAACATAGAAGTAATATTTTGAAAGTATATTAAATTTTAAAAGCTATTTTTTAAGTACGTTAAATTCTAAGAATACAATTTCTCTAGTTCTTTTATTTCTTTTAGTCTCATCTATTCAATAAGGACTCTCTAAAGTGATAATAATTTTTTTCATGACTGTATAAACTCTCTCCCTCCTTCTCTTTCCCACCCCACTCTCTCTTCCACCCTCCCCCTCTCTCATTATCCATCAGCCTGAGTATCAAAAACTTTAATGAGAGCTTAACTATTTTTTTTTAAACAATCAACACATTTTTTAAAAGCTAATTTTTTAAGTACGTTCTATAACAACATAATTTGTCTAGTCGTTTTAATTCTTCTACTCTTTTCTATTCAATAAGCACTCTTTACAAATGGTAATAATTTTTTTCATGACTGTACAAATAATAATATTGCTAATATAAAACTTTCTACGAAAGTATAAAATAAGGCAAGTATAGACGTTTTTCTGGATAATCTATAAAAAAACAACACAACTATGTCTAGTCCTTTTATTTCTTCGAATCTCACCTATTCAATAAGCACTCTCTAAAAATGGTAATAATTTTTTTCATGATTGTACAAATAATCTATAAAATAATAATATTTATGATTTTGTAAAGAAATCAAATAAATACGAATGAAAAAGTCTTTTAATTCTTTGAGTCATTGTATGGTGAACAAATTATATGTAAGTAAGTACATTCTAATTGTTCACTGCAAATCAAATAAACGAAAGTTGTGAAATCAATTATCGATAGTCAAGTAATGCAAACAACTCTCGGAAACTACTGTATGACTGTTCTCAGAAATGTATTCAAATTTGTTCATCTTTCTGAGCTATACAAATTAAACACAAGAAAGTACTGAAATCAATTAATTGTAGTCAAGTACCGGCCTAACTTAACTTAACGGCATAAGTTAACTTGACTGGCATAATAGAACTTTTCGTATCTCGCATGTAAAATTACATTTTACGCCCACGTTGTAACTTCAAAGTTATTCAGCCAGCGGGCATAAAATACTACTTAACGCCCGTGTGGGCGAAAATTATTTTAATTATATAACTATAATGCCCTCTCTTTATTTCTAGAATTCATAAGAATTTTTTCAAATATTTACGAAAAGTCAAAGCCTATATAAAAAACCGCTGCCAATTCATTGGCACGTAGCTTCCTCAAACTTTATTTACTGATTCCTTTAATTAATTTTTAATTCCAATATTTAAAATTTAATACTTTTTAATACCATGATCATTTCTGACCAATCATCAAAGCTCAATGACTGTCATTTTTGTATTCATGGATTGTAAATTATATCTATTAGTTATTGTCAAATTGTTGTAAAAATGACCGTCATGTAAGCAATGTCGGTAATTTTTATATTTATCTATTGTAAATTATGACTATCAATGACGATAAAGTTATTGTCAAAATTACTTTAAAATTATAAAATTTTGTCAAACGATCATTCCACATTAATGCACAACTTTTTACATAATTTTCATCTCGTAAGAGATAGATGAAATTATACATTTTCATATAAAATTAAAATTCGAAAAATAAATTTTTCACGAAAAAAATTGGAAAAATTTTATGGAAAATATTAACTTGTAATTTTTTCATGGCCAATTCATATTCAGTGGTAGAAATGTACCCATTCTGCACCACTACCACTGAGTATGAAATTGGTAGATGTCGGACAACAAATTTATTTTCGTGTTACGTTGAACATTGAACGTGTTATATTGAATGCGTTATGTGGCAAGGCTGTTATAATGTGAGGCGATGTATTTTAAAAAATTTGATAAAGACAAATTTTCGTTTTCATTTTTCAATTTTTCAAGTTTTACATTTTTGTTAATAATAAAAAACCGCGATAACTAAAAAATTTTTCTTCTTAGAAAATATAAATATTTTAATTCTCTTTCAAATGCCACCCATCCCATTCAGATACACACAGCTATCCGCAAGAAATAGATTTTAAAAATGTCTAGAAAAATTTTAACCTCAAATATCTCTGAAATTTATGAACCAATCACTTTGTCAAAAGAACTCATCCGAGAACTATCAATAATATACCTCTACAATGAATTTTGAAGCGAATAAGACAATTTTACTCTTGTAATAGTTGAACATATAAAACTCATTTTTTTCATTTTTCAATTTTTACGTTTTTGTTAATAACAAAAGAACCGTGATAGGTAGAGAATTAATTTTTTTTAGAAAATATAGGTAATTTAATTCTCTTTCGAATACCATCCACCCCATTTAGATACATAGAGCCGTTCTCGAGAAATTACAATTTAAAAAAAAATTTTTTTAAATTTTAACCTCAAATATCTTCGAAATTTATGGATCAATCCTTTTGCCCAAAGAACTCACTCGATTGGTATACAAAATCTACCCTTACAAAGAATTTCAAAGTGATTAAGCCAATTTTACTATAGTTATTGAACGACAAAAAAAATCACTTTTTTTTATAAATTATTTTTTTTCTCAAAAAATATGAATAAAAAAAAGCTAAAAATTTAGTAAGTTATAGTACTTAATATCCTTTATAACCAAAAAAATATTCATGTTAATATTTTTTTTCAATTTCGAAATATAACCTATTTACAAAAAATTACGTTTTCATCAATAACTTAAGACGAAATATAGCTACAGACTTTTTTTTTTAAATTGTAGATAATTTTATCCTACATACAGAGAATTCATGATATATAAACAATATTTGTTCTAAATATTAAAAAAATCGAAAAAAAAAATTTGAAAATTAAAAAATGGCTATAAAAGAAAAAAAAATTAAATTTGACAAAAATAGAATATTGACCCCAATTGTGGAAGCAAAATCTAAAAAAATGATTACTCTCTTGTTAAAATCGGTCGAGTAGATCATGAGATATCAGCGTATAAGTACACACACAGACACACACACACACACACACACACACACACACACACACACACACACACACACACACACACACACACATCCATACGGACATTTTCTAAAAATAGTGTATTTCGATTCCAAATTTGCTAAATAACATTTCTAACACATTATCTCATAATAACTATCACAAAGCTTCCTCTATGAGGAAGCAAAAATTACATAGCTACCAACACATCACTATTTTTCATTATTCTTTCTCAATTTTGAACTTTCTATAATATTACGCACCTTGGGAAGAAAAGAGAAGTCTAGAGCTGTTCTAGCAGGGGTGGTCCTCCGATCTCCCATACATACTTGGCGGGCCCGACGATTTGCAGTTTACCGGTGGGCTACATAAATATAGAAAACAAAATTTTTGCATAAATTCATTAACAATATTTATACCTATAAGTCTACTATAAATAATTACATTGGCTTTAATTTTTAATTGGTACCGTTAAGCACAACATCCCTATATGTGCAGAATCATGATTTACTTTTAATACCCACAATATTTTTCTTTGTGTCCGACCTTTTTAAACGAGAATAAAATAAAAAATTCATATCAATTTTTAGTCTACTTAAAAGTGCTTTACATTTTACTAACCGTTTTATAAGCAACCTATTGTGTATCCTTTTCGCGCGTGTAAATATCATATAAGATCTCATATGAGAATTTCAGGCATCGCATATCTCGTATCAGATCTCATATGCGATGTCGTCTGCAATTTACTACATTATGGGATTACATATGAGATCTCATATGATACTTTCAGGCGGGTTTGCATTTTCTATTTAAAAACAGAGTGAGTGATAGATTCACGGATCAGTAGTTAATATGTATAAGCAACCCATTTATACATTTTATATGATATTTAAACCTATGAATTGTAACGGGATGGCTAGTGGGGGAAAATCCCAACAAGCCACAGGCCAGCGATGCCCTAGAACACGGTGCCGCGGGTGTCAGACTAAAATGACTTGCCCGGGGATCTGCTCCTGGAATCCCGAAAACAACGCGAAGATCGCACACGAACTTCGCTTTCCAACTAATTGGATCGCTGAGTGAAAAGCGCGCGCTCGACGAGTAAAGCGCGCGGCCGCTATGCTCAGATATGAAAACGACCGGCGGAGTCGTTTTCCCGCGGAGGCGGCGGTATCCGGGAGAAGGACAGGTTGTAAAGAACAACGCGACGAGTAACTAGATATCACAATATATTCACAAACACTAATCTTTACAAGCACGACGCAAGTGCTGATTAGTACAAAGAGTTAGTTCGCGCGCGACCGTTAATATTCAAACGCGCGAACTACACGGCGCGCGGCGAAGCTGCTAATTTCGCGCGCGGTGTTAAAGTACGGAGGGCTGACACACACCCCCACGTACACGGCACAGAAGGCTTGCACGGGGCGATTTCCGTGCGAGCCTTTACAATAAACCCGCGAGAGGAGAGTAGAAAACTTACGTTAGGAAGGAGCAGCCGGTGCACTCGACTCTCTCTCGCTCCCTGTCGCTCGCACAGCAGTTGCGCTCTCTTTCTCTCTCTCTCTTGCTCGCTGTATCGTGTCGGCAGGCGGGTTGGCTGCCGGCTCGTCGCTCACAGTCTCGTACGGCTCACGCGGCTCGGGATCGCTCTCTCTCTGTCTCTCTTTCGCACGTTCACTATATGCGGCGCCTCCACTACACTCGCGGGGTCTCACAAAGTACGATAGGACGGCGCGGACAAGCAAACTCAGGAGAGACACGGAGGAGATGTTTTGCGCGCGATGGCAGACACGAATATGGCTCCCTTTTCTCGCGGGAACCAGTTAGCAGCTTCGCGACGGATGACGGGCATTTTACGCGTCGTGAGACCGATTCGCTACGCGCGGCGCGCCTCGATTCGGCTGCGCAGGAGTTGCGCGCGCGCGCTCACTACCTTCGCGCGGTAGATTAGAATCGCGGCTAGACACGCGTTACACCCCCCCGCCAGACGCTGCTTAGGGAACCGAGAGCAGCTCTGCTAATCATGGCCGTCGTCGTACCTACTAATATGGTAGTAGTGATTAGGAGAAGGAGGTTCGGAAAGGAACATTGCAGAATCGGAGCCACTGGTTTTTCTTTTTTCTTTTTTAATTTTTATTAAAAAAATATATAAAAAAAACTTCAGGGCCTCACCCTTCTTCAACTGGCCCGGGAATACGATCGGCGCCCCTTGTGACGAGCTTGGTTGGGGCAATGTTTTGACTTTTTCACCCCAAGCTCGCCACACATGAAGCACCGGGGGATCGCGTTACTGCCGAGCGCATCCCGGGCCGCTCGCTCTTCTTCGAGCGCCCTCCTAAGGCGCTCTTCTTCTTTTTGGAGACGGCGCTGGGCCTCTTCCTTGACCCGGCGCGCCGTCTCCTCCGCCTTTTCCCTGGCTCGCCTGGCCTCTTCCATGCGCTCCTGCGCACGAGCCAGGCGAGCCTCCTCCGCCTTTTGGAAGGCGGTGCGGCGCAGCCTGGCGGCCCTGGCCTCTGCGGCGGCCGCGAGCTCTTCGCGCCGGCCTTGGGCCATTCCGACCCATTTGCCGGCTTGCCGCTCGCCGGCCTTACCGTGGCACTGGAGAAAGACCTCCAGTGCGGCCAGGGCAGCGTCCTCCGCAGCGCGCGAGGACTTGCTGAGGCACCGCGCTTCCTCGAGGGCCTTCTCCACTGGGACCCAGGCCGCACCGACTTCATCACTCGGTGCCCACTTGGGGGCCTGGGTCGGAGAACTCTCTTTCCTTTCTTCGTCGGCCCGAGCCGCGCCGGCGTTTCCTTCCGGCGCCATCTCTGAGGCTCGGACTGACGCCTCTTGTGAACGCCGTTCTTCCCGGCTTTCCTGCTGCTCCTTCGGGGGACGAGGTCGCCGAAGCGGACTGGGACCGGCCTCTGCCCAGGCCGGCTCCGAAGGTCCCTTTCTTGGCTTCGGCGCCTCTATCTCCTCGATCACGACGGTGGAGGGCTCTTCCACTGGCTGTGGTGCCAGTGTCACAGCGTCGATGCCCTCCACGACCTGCTCCAAAAAATCGATGACGGCGGGGTCAGGATTGCACTGGATTAATCCAGCGATCACCTTCTTCGCCGTCTCCGCTATTTCGGGAGTCAGGCCTTGCATGTCCTGAAACAGGTAAATCGATCCCGGGGAGGAGTGAGATTGAGGACTGGAGAATTAAGACGAACACAGGTTAGTACGTACGACACAAGTTGGACGGCACAATTATTGCTTTTTATACGCTCGGGTTCTACGAGGACTAATTAGTCCGGCATCAGCAGGTACGGGCTTCTTCTTCGAACCCTTTGGCCTCCCTGGGCCTCGCTTGGGTTCTGTTGGACCGGCCACACGCATAGGCCGGCCATCGCTCGCACGCTTTCCTGGCCTAACTAATAGCGCGGTCTTACGAGGTGGACCGCGCCTCTTAGCCGTCGCCCGAGGCTGTACATTCCCCTGGCTAACTCTGTGGCCCTCTGACGTGTTACGTTCGGCTGAAGAGTCCCTCGCTGGTAGCGCCTGGGCTACTTCTGCTGAGACGTATCTCTTGAGTTGCTGCGCATGGACGGGACGTATCGTTCGACCATCCTCACCTTGGATCTCATAGGTGTTTTCGCCTAGAATATTCACAATCGTGTAGGGCCCCGCATACTTCGGGGCCAATTTGGCAGAAATCCCCTCAGCTGCTGAGGATAGTACCTTATTCTCTCTCCATACACGATCGCCTAGACAGAATTGTGGAGGTCGACGATGAGCGTCATAATATTTGGCTTGTCTCGCCTGCTCCGCTTGCGCGTCGGCCGCCGCCCGAACGTGCAATTCGCGGAGCTTGTCCATACGTACCACCCAATTGTTTATCGCCTCTTTCTGCCCTTGCTCTTCGGCTAACCTGTCTTCCTCCCGCCTTAGTGTCTTCGGTGGGTCGGGTTGTCGGCCGTAAATGAGCATGGCAGGACTTATCTTTGTGGAGCTGTGTTCGGCAGTATTGTACGCGAACGCCAGCTCATTCAGTTTCTCATCCCAGGACCGGTGATTTTCCTCTGCGTAAGACATAATCATTGTCTTCACCGTTCGATTCACACGCTCGACAGGGTTGGCTTGAGGATGATACGGAGGTGTAAACGTGTGATGCACATTTCTCTCCTTTAAGAATGCCTCTAATGGTGCATTTTTAAATTCAGTCCCATTGTCTGAGAGAAACACCTCCGGGACTCCGAATCGCAGACATACTCGCTCGTTGAGTCCCTTAATTACCGATTTACCATCTGCCCTTTTTATCGGAATTACTTCAATCCAGCGTGTGAACAAGTCCTGGAATATGAGAATGTATTCGTGGCCGTGCGTGGTTTTTGGGAGGGGCCCCATAATGTCGCTGGCCACGATTTGCCATGGACGCTCTGTAATTCGGCGTCCCATGAATCCTGTTGGAGCGCGCTGTTCGACTTTGCACTGCTGGCAAATTTGGCACTGGCTCACGTATCTGGCTACATCACGAGACATGTGTGGCCAATAATACTTCCGCTTTACTCTTTCTAGCGTTTTCTCGCGGCCCAAGTGCCCAGCAGTTGGAAAGTCATGGCATTCTCTCAGTACTTCGCGTCGCTTTTCGTGAGGGACTGCTAACTTCCATGCATCATCGTCGCCGAGACACTCGTCTATGACTTCATCAGGTTCGTACTTGTACAGTCTCCCCCGCCAGCTTGAACGTGGGGAAGTCTCGCGGCCGCTGTTGAACCTCTTTCACAATTTCGAGGTACCATTGGTCGTTTGTATCGCGTTCGAGCTCTAACGCGGCGACCGCTGGCTCCTCTTCCTCGAACATCCGCGAAAGGGCATCTGGGACATTGTTCAAAGAGCCCTTTCGGTGTTCGACTGTGAAACTGTGGTTTTGTAGTTCCAAAGCCCATCTTGCTAACCTGCCTGATGGGTTTCGGAGATCACGGAGCCACTTCAAGCTGCTATGATCCGTGATGACCTTGAAGTCATAGGCCTCTATATACGGACGGAACTTTTGATTGCCCAGAGAATTGCTAGACACTCTCGTTCCGTCACGCTATAATTCTTCTCGGCCGCGCTCAGAGTTCGACTAGCGAACTCTAGGACTCTTTCGTTGCCGTCTATTATCTGGTATAGCACCGCTCCAAGTCCTGTATCGCTCGCATCAGTTTGCACCACGAACTGTGCGTTAGATACCGGTCTGTGGAGAATCGGTGCAGAAGCAACTAGCGCTTTTAGCTTTTGGAAGGCCTCTTCTTGTGCCGTTGACCACTCGTATTTTCGATCCTTTTTCGTTAGTTCGGTCAGTGGTTCAGCAATTGTGGCGAAGTTTGATAAAAACTTTCTATACCACGAGGCCATTCCTAGGAAGCGTCTCAGCTGACGGAGGTTTTTCGGCACCGGATATTCCATAATGGGCTTTATTTTCTCGGGGTCTGGTTTAAAACCATCCCTATTTACTATGACCCCGAGATATTGGACCTCATCGCGACAGAAGACACTCTTCTCGCGATTTATTGTGAGGCCCGCGTCCTTTATCCTATCTAGAACTCTTTTTAGAACCTCTTTATGCTCCTCGAATGTTTCTGTGACTATTATTATGTCATCGAGATACGAGTAAGCAAAAGGTTCGAGTTCGGGGCCGATGACTTTGTCAATCAGCCTCTGGAAGGACGCTCCGGCATACGAAAGACCGTAGGGCATTCTTGTAAATTGAAATAACCCTTTGCCTGGCACGGTGAAGGCCGTAGTCTCTTTGGACTCCGGATTTAGTGGTATTTGGTGGTACGCACTACTTAAATCCAACGTGGATATGTATCGCGCTTTCTGCAGTTTGCTTAAGATACTCTCCATGTATGGTAACGGGTATGCGTCTGGCCTTGACGCTGCGTTCACTTTTCTGAAGTCCACACAGAAACGGAACTTCCCGTTGGACTTGCGTACCATTACCACAGGACTTGACCAGCCGCTTGTCGAAGGTTCTATTATACCCGCGAGTAGCATTTCCTCCACCTGCTTGTGCATCTCTTCCTCGAGTTTTCGAGATACTGGGTAGTACTTCTGTTTTATGGGTCTTGTGGAGCCGACGTCTACTGCATGCTCAACCCACGAAGTACACCCTAATGGTGCCAGGCCGTTTCCCATCAGCTCAGCTACTAAAGCTTCCGCTTCTTTGCGCTGCTCTTCTGTTGGGTCCGCCAACCCTATAGCTGATACGGACACGGTATTATTGGCGGTTATGGAGGCTACTTCTAACTTTACGCTTGCCTCATCATCTTTGAGATGCAGCGTATTGTCAGTGGGGTCTAAGACGGCGCTAAACTTCTTAATGAAGTTCACCCCAAGTAGCACTCCGTGTCTAAGTCTGGCATGATTGCGACGCGCACATCCTTGCACACGCCTGCCACGACCATGGGTAGATACACATAGCCAACCACTGCTATGCTCTGCCCATTAGCTACCCGTGCCGTTAGGCCGCTGGCCGGGATTAATTCTTTTCCACAGGCTGTAGCGAGCTGTAAGCCGATGGAATTCATCCCAGTCCAGGAAGCTCCAGTATCGAAGAGTGCCCGTAGCCTGTAGCCGGCTACACCTACTTGAAGCCACCATCGCGAGCATGTTTCCTGGTTATCTTCGTTCTGCTGAGTCGTGGGCACTTCTTCGCTCTCTCCTTCAGGCAATTGGACCGAGTTACCCTCGGTCCCTGATGTGAGAGCTGGGGGCGGGCGTGTGGCCGTGTTTACCTGCCCCCTTGGCCGTTTCCCTGCTGGTTTCCGGCAGCATTGGGGTTGCGGTCGCTTCCCCTTTGCTCGTTGCCGTAACCCCTTCGGTACTCTGGCCTTTGTGAAGGTCCATTACTCCTTGGACTTGGCGGCCTAGCCTGGTGGGTCGCGCTACTACCCCCACTAGGCTGATTATTACTTTGCCCGCCTTCCCGCTGCCTGTTCTCCCAATTATTCTTTTTCTTGGGCTTCTTGAACGACTGTGGGTTTGGCGTTTGCCCACTATTTCCGTCGGTGCCTTTCTTTGTCAAGCTTGACAAACACTCGGCCATCACCCGACGGAACATAGCCTCGAGGCTTTCTCGAGGCTCCAGCTGTTGTTGCCCCATCGCCGCCACTCCTGGATTCTGCTTTTTCCGCTGATCCGTGGTTGGCTCTGTAGGTACGTAGGCAAACTCTGGCAAGTAAGTGCGCTCTGGCGGTGGTGGCGAGTGATACACCTTATCTGCCGCGAGC
The DNA here is from genome assembly GCA_036365515.1 of Torymus aiolomorphi. NCBI lineage: Eukaryota > Metazoa > Arthropoda > Insecta > Hymenoptera > Torymidae > Torymus > Torymus aiolomorphi. The sequence goes on along the minus strand of CM070876.1, from coordinate 100,850,333 downwards.
GCTAATTCGGCCTCCCGGGCTAAATCCAGGAGCCCTCGGTAATCCGTAATTTGATTACGCATCACCATTTTTGTAGTTCTGGCCGCATGTTCCGGTGCAACATGTCCAATTGTTGGGGCATGCTAGGCACCGGAACTAACTTGAGAATCAAGGCTTGCAGATTCACTACGTAATCTCTCGTGAGTTCGTTTCTGCCTTGAGTCCTCGCGTTTATCTCCGCTAGGATTCGCTGTTGATGGCCCCTGTCACCGCCATACATGTGTATTATGGCCTCTTGGAAGTCTTGCCAAGATCGCCACGTATGACGGTTACTCCTATACCAGGTGGCCGCTACTCCACTCAGGAGCTCTGACAATGACGAGAGTACTTCGTCGTACGTCAGATTTGCTAGAGCTCGACATTCCTCTACTCTCGTGAGGAATAACTCGACGCTCTGCTCCTTCAAGGACCCAGAGAACTTGATGTGCCATTTCCTTACGATTTGGCCAACATCACGGTTCGTCTGTTGAGGCACGTACGTCTGCCTCGTAGACTGGTCCAGTGTAGCGCTCACCCCCGCCTGACGCTGTGTAGGATTTCTTCCGCTATTCCTCCTAGCGTCCCTTGGCGATTCAGTATTGGGGCTGCTGCTGTCAAAATTCACATATGTGAACGTGTCCTGAAAGTTCACATGTGGTGATCCTCGTCCCCTGCCCGCACTCGGTAGTTGGACTCCTCCAAGCGCGTGCTTGAGGGTGGGGGTCGAGCTTCTTGGAGTATTCGCACACTCTCTTTGAGCTCTTCCACCTCTTTGACGAGTCTATGGATCACCGACAGCAGCTGTTCTGAGACTACGTTATCTCCCACAGCAATCCCTGCGGTACGCTGTTCCCCGCACTTGGCCACTCAAAACTCTGTGGCTGCGGTGGACTTCGCGTTTGCTGCCAGAACGCGTGCTGCCCATTTTGTGCCGACAACGACTCTTGTTCTTGACTCCGCCGGAATTGTCGTTGCCTGCGCTGCTCTTCTAGCAACGCCTGCTGTCGCTGCTGCTCTTGATGCTTTCGCTGATGCTGCCGCTGCTGCTCCTGCTGCTGTTGCTGTTGCTGCCGTCGCTGCTGCTCCATCTGCTGCTGCTGTTGCATTTGTTGCTGCTGCATTTGCTGCTGCTGCATTTGCTGCTGTTGCAGTTGCTGCTGCTGCATTTGCTGCTGCTGCATTTGCTGCTGCTGCATTTGCTGCTGCTGCAGTTGTTGCTGTTGAAGCTGTTGCTGTTGGAGCTGTCCCTCGGCTTCGGCTGGAGATGTCCCGGTGGGTGCTGCAGAGCTCAATATCTCTGTCCCGGAACCCTCCTGGCCGTTTGCCTCATCCGCTGGCTCCACCACTGCATTATGTGCTTGTTGTGGAGCGTTCATCCTCCGAGACTCCGAGAGTTTTTGCATCACTATCGGGTCATCAAGGAGCGTAATGAACGGGTGCGGTTGGTCTGGATCAGTATTGGGATCCACAATAGTCGACCCAGACTTGTTCATCAACGTTAAGTCGATGAACGCCCTTCGGGACTGCTCGCGTTTAGCAAACGCTTGCTTCTCCGACAGCTCCGGCTCTGGCACAAAATCGGCGGCACTGTAATCGCCCATAAGCCACTTGATCGTTGTCAGCATATTCACTGATTGCAGATCTGACTGCTGCAGACCAAGGGCTTGCATGGCCTCGATAATTTCCTCTTCGGGCTGTGTATACGCCCAATTGAGTATCGCAGATTCCGCAAATTGCGACGATCGGGCCATGGTGTCAATTGGCTGTGCGCTTCCCCACGAACTTATTTTACTAGCGCGAGTAGTATCCTGATTGATGGCAGAGAGAGTTTGCCTTTTCAACCCGTGAGCTAGCTTTTTCAACGCGAACCCGGGTTATTTTCTAAGAGCTACGGCGGTTGCTCTTAACCTCGATAATGTACGAGGATTTCCCGTATGCGGCTCTAAAAAAAAATAAAAGCTATTTCTGTGATTAATTACGATTTGTAATTAATTACGCTCCACTACTCGCACTTGTAATTTTAAAATAAATATATGTGAAAAAAAATTATATATATATGTGTCAAAACGGACAATATCACCAAAAACACAAAAAAAATAAATACAATTTTCACCTAAAAAAAAAAAAATAAAAACAATTTTTAAGTTCGAGGGGATTTTTGCGCTCGAGTTTTTACTCGGGCGCACAGTCAACTTTTTGTTCCGAGAGTGCTTGCCGACTTTCTCTCGATCTTCTTCTAACTGCACGATAAAAGAAAAAAAAATTTTATTTTTCGCCCAAAAAAAAATAATTCGTATCGGAAATACGAGGACGAGAAGAAAAAAAAATTTTCGAGACGAGAAAAAAATTAATTAAAAAATTAATTATCGCTAAAAAAAAAAATTTTGTCGTTAAAAAATTAATTGTTATTAAAAAAACTTTAATTGTTAACAATATTTCCTCAACGCTCCCAAAAATTCCGCGATCAATATCTCTCCTCGTCGGCACACTAGGTCGAGGGTTATTGGCTATCGCACGCCTAACCTCTCGACCGCACTCTCGCAACAGCACGGCTGTGTCACGCACACGCACACACGCGCCTACGAGCTGCGGCACGAAGAGCCTTTGTTTGCAGCTTACGCTCAGCTACGCTGCTGAGCTTCTTCGCGCCAAGCTTCGCCGCGAATCACGTACGCGTCGCAGGTCCTTCTCCACCCCGAAAAGCTTGTGGCCCGAGTTGTAACGGGATGGCTAGTGGGGGAAAATCCCAACAAGCCACAGGCCAGCGGTGCACTAGAACACGGTGCCGCGGGTGTCAGACTAAAATGACTTGCCCGGGGATCTGCTCCTGGAATCCGAAAACAACGCGAAGATCGCACACGAACTTCGCTTTCCAACTAATTGGATCGCTGAGTGAAAAGCGCGCGCTCGACGAGTAAAGCGCGCGGCCGCTATGCTCAGATATGAAAACGACCGGCGGAGTCGTTTTCCCGCGGAGGCGGCGGTATCCGGGAGAAGGACAGGTTGTAAAGAACAACGCGACGAGTAACTAGATATCACAATATATTCACAAACACTAATCTTTACAAGCACGACGCAAGTGCTGATTAGTACAAAGAGTTAGTTCGCGCGCGACCGTTAATATTCAAACGCGCGAACTACACGGCGCGCGGCGAAGCTGCTAATTTCGCGCGCGGTGTTAAAGTACGGAGGGCTGACACACACCCCCACGTACACGGCACAGAAGGCTTGCACGGGGCGATTTCCGTGCGAGCCTTTACAATAAACCCGCGAGAGGAGAGTAGAAAACTTACGTTAGGAAGGAGCAGCCGGTGCACTCGACTCTCTCTCGCTCCCTGTCGCTCGCACAGCAGTTGCGCTCTCTTCTCTCTCTCTCTTGCTCGCTGTATCGTGTCGGCAGGCGGGTTGGCTGCCGGCTCGTCGCTCACAGTCTCGTACGGCTCACGCGGCTCGGGATCGCTCTCTCTCTGTCTCTCTTTCGCACGTTCACTATATGCGGCGCCTCCACTACACTCGCGGGGTCTCACAAAGTACGATAGGACGGCGCGGACAAGCAAACTCAGGAGAGACACGGAGGAGATGTTTTGCGCGCGATGGCAGACACGAATATGGCTCCCTTTTCTCGCGGGAACCAGTTAGCAGCTTCGCGACGGATGACGGGCATTTTACGCGTCGTGAGACCGATTCGCTACGCGCGGCGCGCCTCGATTCGGCTGCGCAGGAGTTGCGCGCGCGCGCTCACTACCTTCGCGCGGTAGATTAGAATCGCGGCTAGACACGCGTTACAGAATATTTATATGAAAATGATCATGTCTTACACCTTGAACTGGAAATCGTCGGGCCCGCCAAGTATGTATGGGAGATCGGAGGACCACCCCTGCTAGAGTAGCTCTAGACTTCTCTTTTCTTCCCAAGGTGCGTAATATTATAGAAAGTTCAAAATTGAGAAAAAATAATGCAAAATTATTATTATTGATTATTAGTAATTTCTACTATAAGACTGCTATATGATAATATCATTAATTATTTTTGTAGCTTCGCAATTATTTTTTATTTATAACATTAGCAGATTTTTTTACATAAACAAACAGTTATTTTACTTTAAATACAAAATAGATGATACGTAAACATTTATATATTGTATAAGATATGAAGGAAGATTAGAAAAGTTATTAAAATTCTAATACAAGTGTGCAATGACAGTTGAATTAAAATTTTAGTACTTGAACTTTTATTGGAAACTTTCTACTTAAGGGGGTCGGATACCTTTAGAATGACGAAAAATCAATTTTTTTTATTACATGTTTTACTAAAAGACACTTGTAGAATATGTCCCAATTAGTTTTAAAGCATTATCTATTTTTGTTTTAAGAATATACACAAAACACTGATAAAGCTTTCCATTTGTTTTTTGTTCAAATTACATTTTTCCCCTTGTATACATAATTATATAATCATATATTATTTCTACTAATTTTTTTTTCATTTCACTGTTCTTAATATATTTAAAATTATCATTCTAAATATCTGTATATACTTTAAAAGATCCAAAAATAATATTTTAAACATTAATATAAAAATAAAAAATAAATAATATAATTTATGAACGGTATGTTTGACAAAAATAAAAATTTGATTTTAAAACTTATATAGCAGTTAAGTTGGCACCATAACAACCTGACTTTGTTTATTTGATTAAATAAATCGGATACGTACAACTCTTCAGTCAATAGTCATATAAAATACCAAAATTTTAGGACCTCTCCCATTAAAATATATGCAGTTCCTGAATCTGGAGTCGACGGCAGAGCAAAAATTTTGAAATGGCCATGTATTTGGTTAAAATGGATCAAAATTTTATTTTGGGTCTCACTTTATCATAAATTGAATATATTTTTAGGATATTGCTTCTAAATATTTCTAATTATGAAAATTAATTTTTTTCAGGTCATTTTATGAAAAAAATTGTAAAGGTGTCTGATCCCCTTAAAATAGTAGGAAACGATACTAAAGAAAAAGTAAGTCCATATATACAAAAAAACGTTTAGTGTACAGATTGAAATCAACTTTTAAAGGTAGCGAAAGGTATACTATTGTGCATAAAAACATTATGGATCCTCTACTTCTACCAGAAAGCTATCATCATCAACCATCTTCTGAATCTCACTATAATATAATTGACATTTTATTTTCTAAAGTCAAAACTGTTACGGTTACGCAATACAATAAATTTATCTGTTAATTTTTCCTTATATATTAAAATTTTTTAATTTTTACTTATATATTGTATTTTTAAAATAAACATATATTAATTAAAAGCATAAAGAGCATATAGGAAATTTCTTTTTATTTATTAAAGCTGGAATATTTACTTGATTTGTACTTCGTAATATATTCACCAAAGCCTGAGAATCTGAAAATGAAATAATCACACAATGTATCTATTTGTTATTTTCTTAAATTTTATATATGTACTGTAATATTTACAGAATACATGGCTCCTCTGAAACATTTGGCGCCCCTCACCATGAGCCAATAATTAATTATATTATTCTCAACACTTGGATTTGTTGAAATTATCACTAGAACCCGGTCAAAAATATCCAGCTAGGATACGCATTTGAATCCATGTCACATGGGAAATCCAGCTGGATCCGGATGGATTTACACAGATTTCAGTAGATTAGATTAAACCACTTGTATTAATAACCCATCATTGCTACACGACTTGCAAAATGTGAGACAAAAAGGTGCCTCGATATTCTTTTATAGTAGAGATATAAGTTCTTGAAATTATTATTTAAACTATTTAAATTAATAACCCATCATTGCCACGCATAATCTTGTAAAATTAAAAATGCAACCAGTTTATGAACTAACAATCACTGAGAATAAAAACTTTTTTGATATTCTTGTATAGATAAAACTTTTTGAAATTATTATCTGAATCTTGTCTAGAAAAATATTTACTAAGAACTCTGAATCATTTTCACGTCTCCCATGGTGAGAAACCATATATTAGATTAAGGGGGCTAGACATCTTTTTTTTGAAATAAGAAGTCATATTTTAATACATAAATGTAAACTAATTATTTCGTACTTTTTACATATAAAAGTGGGTATATTTACCTTACCTTAAAACTTTCTCCAATAAGCCTTTTATATGGTCCAGAACCATAGTCATCGATGAAACAAGTTTTTTCACTATCCGTAAGCTTTGAAATTTTCCTGTGGATAAATTTGCTCCAGATTTGAACTAAATTACTCCTGAATAGTATAATTTTCATATGAGTGTAGGGATTTAGGATTAAATGTCAGAAAAAATTTTTACATGAGAAAAATTATGAAAATATATAAAAAATTTTAAAAATTAAAAAAAAATTCTTGAAAAACAGCACAACATTTTTTTTTCTCATCGGATCAAAAATCCCTACACTCATATGAGAATTATACTATTCAGGAGTAATTTAGTTCAAATCTGGAGTCAATCCATCCATAGGAAAATTTCAAAGCTTAGGGATAGTGAAAAGACTTGTTTCATCGATGACTATAGTTCTGGACAATATAAAGGGCCCAAACCAAGGTCTAAGGGGTCTAAGGTGAGGTAAATATACCCCATTTTATGTGTAAAAAATGCGAAATAATTAGTTAACATTTATGTATTAAAATATGACTTTTTTATTTCAGAAAAAAAGGTGTCTAGCCCCCTTAACTGAACACTTTTATTCGTTGAAATTTTTACAATAACATATCATTTTTACTTTTTTCAGTATTCCCATGTACATTAGACGTCATCTTTTTATTGGTACTTGAATAAATATGTACAACAGTACAACACTGATATCGACTAAGTTGTTTGAAGATAACAGATGCTTTTTAAACCAAGGCTCAGACTAATATTTCAAATCGGCATCATAAATTATCTTGTTGTATATTTATAACCTCACATATCACTCAGAAATATTTTTTCTATGCAATAACTTATTATGAAGATTATGAGTCTCATAACACATAATTATTCAATACACACTTGTTCTATTCTCAAAACATTCGAAACTGATTTTTAATAGAAGTTTTAAAATTTGATTATAAACACTTCATGTAACACGTCATACGATATTTTATTTACAATATTATTACACAAAACACTGACAATTATATTGTATATTTATAACCTCGGGTATCACTCAGCAATATTTTCTTCTATGCAAAAGCGTATTATGAAGTTGATGAACCTCATAACACGTAATTACTTATTAATATTATTTTAAGTAGAAGTTTTTAAATTTGATATAACACTTCATGCAACACATTTTACCGGTATTTTATTTTTTTATATTACGCAAAACACTGATTAGATGCTATTTTTTAATCACTATGATATTTGTTATCTATAACATTTGATTATACATGACCTTCATACAACACATCATACCGATATTTTATTTTATTTATTACACAAAACACTGATTAGATGCCATTTTCTAATAATCACAACATTTTTATTATCAATATAATTTTCAACTAGATAGACGATCTATGAAAATCACAATTTTCGTTTCTTATTTTGAAAAACTTACTTCAAAACATAATACTTCTTTTGTACTTTGAGTCCAATACTGTCTAAATAAACATCTTAGTTGTTGCTTGTTTTATGTGTGATTCATTGAAAGCAATGAAACTGTCATTTTCTTCATTGACATACACGTACTCTATTTGCCCTATCAAATATGAAGACAAATTTTTAATATTCTTCTAAAATCATATCTCATATGAAAAATTTTCATGTTGAGAATATATAGATATATCTTGAAAAATATTGTGTCGTAAATAGTATTTGCCTGCTCTTCCATAATAATATTGGTTTGGTTTTTCTTTCTTGAGTAGTACTATATTCTTACCATCTTCTTTAATATAAATTATTTTATTCCTAAGCGTCTGTTCCTGTATTAAAATAACTTTTTCTTGTCCATTGATAATAAAATAACCACTAGGGTCATGAGGGCACTCGTTCATTTTTGCTAATTCAAAATTAGATTTTTCATATAGTACACAATTAAAAGTCAACATTATTGACTATATTACATATATCTCTGTTAACAGGATTTTTTCTCCCCCCGGGAAGAAAGTACGTCTCCCGCTCCCCAACATTAGAGAGCAAAGTGAGTCGTTCTCTCCCTGTCACGTGACAACACCAACTGACGTCTAACTGCAAACGCATGCGCACAAGCCGACATTTTTACATATGTATAGTATATTGTGACACGGGTGTGGGAGTCAATGGGAGTCGATTATTTAGCTCATGTGACTTTTTGGACGAGCGAAGTGAGTACAAAAAAGTCACATGAGCTAATTAATCGACTTACGCACTAATTTCGAACAGTATTTAATACCACGAACGCCAAAAAATCATACCAAAGTTGTGATTTTGAGGTTAGAGTGGTATAAAATATAATAAAATACAAATGAGAAGAAGGGCCATTTACATGATTTTATTAGTTTTATTTGTTAATAATAAGTAATGTTTATTCATATTTTAGAAAACCATTAAATACAAAATTAATGAAATACAAAACATTAATGTAGTTAACATTCTAATGAACAAAATATTCCAATTTCTTTGGCATTAATTTTAACTTGATAATAATTATTTTAAATAAATATAATATATATTTATTGTTTAAAATCACAATTTGAATAATTGTTATTAACTAAATGATGTATTACACAATTATACAATTGAACAAACGAAGATTTCAAAGTAACCTCCTTCATTGCACCATCTTCTTTATTCAAATATTCAGCATTATTAGCACTATCTTCTTTATTCAAATTAGCATTCTTAATGTCTTGGAAGATAACTCTTTTTTTGTAGTTCTATAAGCTTGATATGATGAAAAATCATTAGTGACTTCTACATTTTCTTGTACAAAATCTTTTCGTTGATTTGAATCATCTGTCAGTTGAGCATCATCGATGCCATCAATGTCAAAATAAGGATATTTATCCGTATCTTCTGTATGTGCATCTGCTGAAGTAGTCGCTGACACATTAGTTGCAACTATATTATGAACTGGTGAAGTTCTCATTTGTATATTTTCTTTAGCAGATGCATTATCTGAATTAATAATACCTTGAATTATTTTTTTTCTATTAGCTAATGAATGTTCTATGTAACCTTCTGCCACCGTACTTGACTTCCAACCACCTAACTGTTTAACGGTTGTTAAATTAGCACCAGAGTTGGCTAGTAAAATGGCAGCTGTTCTTCGTAAACAATGTCCTATGTATGTTTCTGGGTCCTTCAATTTCAAAAACACAGCAATAGCCTTGGGAACTTCACTGATTTTATTTTTACCTATTACCTGTCTTGTACATACTCCATCTCTATATTGCAGGAAAAATCTGTCAGTAGTTAAACCATTTGGCCTCAGTTTGATGTAGTCCTTGACTTTGCCATAAAGCTCTATACCAATAATAAAATTTCTTGGATAGTAATTCTTCGTATCTCGTACTGTTACTATGAATTGGTTTCCAGTGTCTTCTATATTACTCATATTCATATCGCATATTTCTTGACATCTCATTGCACCGCATATCCCAAAAATAAGAATAACCTCCAATACATATGAACACTTTATACATTTATCATAAAAATTAGCTACCTAAAAGACAAATTGAATAATGTGAAAATACCTTTGAACATAAATATATTAAATCTTCACTGTTTTTCAAAAATAATTGGACTTGTTCCCAAGTTAATACGCTTGACTTCTTTGCTTTGTAACCTTTATTTTTATTCTTAAGCAGAGTTTATAATTTTCATATTTATTAATATTGATACCATGTCGAAGATTTAAGGTTGTTCTTAACATTGACCACTGCGCCCATAGAGTGGATGGTTTTAACTTTTTTGATAAATCTTCAAAGTAAACTATTAGCACATTTTCATCAAATAACTTTGCCTTCTGGTCAATTTTCCATTTTATAAAACAATTATAAGTATTTTCATATTTCAGACATGATTTTGCAGGTAACAATTTATTAATGATCAGTTTTCCTTCTGCCTCAAAATCTCTGATGATTGATTCCTCATCTATATCGGAATCAGATGAATCAACATCCATTTTCTGCAATGGAAATATTATAGGTTATGATCAGCTGAGTACTATTACATTATCACATATTACTATAAGAGTGAGTTTTGTACTCTATAGTTAAAATTGTCTATTAATATTAGAAAAATTATTGTTATATATATATATCGGTTGTGCCTCTTGGTACACGATTGTGCTTCGTATAACACGGTTGTGTCACGTGTATTTTCAATCCTCTGGCACGCTTCCTTTTGTGTCGAATAATGGACTGGTCCGAGCACAGCTCCTATTATCCTTGGCGATGACTTACTCGGCTTCCCGGACGTCACGCGTTCCGATGGTCGTCTTCTTGATGATGTTTCTTCTTTCCTCGTAGAAACCTCGCTGTATGCACGACGAGCGTCTCTCACCTTGATGCTGTAGCGAGCGATATCCACGCGGGTGCTACGTGGACGGGCTGATGTGGACCCCGTAGCGAGTAGGCTCCACGCGGGTACTCCTTGGCTTGAGTGATGTAGACTCCGTAGCGTGTACGCTGCACGCGGGTTGTCCGTTAATTGAGAGGCGTGAACCCCTTTTCGACTCGTTGCACTAGTCGGCAACGATTAAATGATCATCGTCCAATCGCGATGATTCTAAAGCTGGCTTAACCGTGGCTCTTCTATTGAAAATGCCACTTGTTGCTCTTGACTGCAACAAGATGGCTGCCAATCACCGTACGAACGCGGTGATTCTAGAGCTGGCTTAACCGTGGCTCTTGGTGACGTCTTGGAGTCGGTAGACACGCACACTCCGAGGCGCTTTCAGAAATGGGGAGAATAGCAATTGATGTGCTATTTCCCCTAGGAAGCCTTAGATATTGGCTTCCGAGTGCACACGACGGCGAATTAACGAAAGAGACAGAGACATCAGCGTACGCGCGATGTCAACATGTGGGCACATGTGACTTTTACGGCACTCACAACCACGGACACTTTGATGCGTACCTGCAAAAGAAGATAGCTATCTCTATGCCACTCGAGAGTGAGCGTAGATGATAGAGAGAGGCTTCTTCGGCATGGCCATGTCGATGTCCTCTCCCACGATCCGGCTCGAAGGACCAAATGTTTTTATGATGTAATGAAGGATGATGGATCGTGAATTAGGCTGGTTCGTAAATTGAAAAACTTCCGTGTAGAGATAAAAGTGATTTATTGAATCTGCCGTCGCGCCACTGTAAGCGTACAGGTGTTGCTGTTCTCTCTGCCGTCGCGTGCTGAACTGGAGCCGGCCGGCGCTGCGGAGTGCCGTCGGCGTGCCTTGGTAGTTGGAGGGGCGGTAAGAGAGGACCGCGTGGAGAGCGCTGACTGGCTGCGCACCTACGGGAGCCGAATATCGCCTTATATGGCGTGATGACGTCAGCGTCTCGAATGTTCGAGGCGTTGGATCGCCAACTCTTACTCTAATATTAGTGATAATAAATATAAAAAACTACTTATATCCTTCAGGGTTAAGAACCTTCGATGTTGAATTATCTCCAAGTGACTCGCGAGTACACTTGAAGATAAAAATATATGTTCACATAAATATTTGGCTATGGGACGTACTTTCTTCCCGGTTCGAGAAAACTGCTTATATCCTTCAGGGTTAAGAACCTTCGATGTTGAATTATCTCCAAGTGACTCGCGAGTACACTTGAAGATAAAAATATATGTATATTCACATAAATAGTTGGCTATGGGACGTACTTTCTTCCCGGTTCGAGAAAAAATAGTATACGCCACTCGGGAAGTAAATGTAGCGAACGCTACACTTTCCTCCCACGTTGCATAATCTACTATTAATCTGCGGCGGTATTAAGTGTAAAAGGAGCGTTCTCGCGAGAGAGGCGTCGGAACGCGCGAACGACGCGCCGATGTCCGATGTAAGCGCGGCGGCCGCTGAGCGAACGAGGCAGTAGCACCTTCACGGTGAAGCGGAGCGCTGATCGTAGCTCGATGCGGTTGATATATTTATTAATTTGTACAACCATTCATGAATCTGAAATAATAAAGACACACTGCCTCCTTCTCTGATTTACTTACTGGTGTTATTTATTTTGACCATTGGCCTGTAATTTAGAACATTATGGAGACCGTGACAGGACGCAATGGCCAAGAAAGTCTGTAAGTAGAAGAGTAGGGGATTCTGAAAAGTGATAAACCCGCGAGTTCTATAAGACAAAAGCTGCGAGTTTTACCCCAATAAGTAAGAGTGTTGTAACAATGGAGAAGTTAAAAAAAGCCAGGAGGGCACTTCGTACGACCTTCACGAAAACCTACAGTGATATGGATAAGCTGATGAACGCCGAGATACCAGACAAACGTAAAATGACGCTGTTATTCCACCTACTAGAGGACAAGATGACGGAGCTGCATTCGTGTCAAGCAAAGATTTTTTATTTGATGCTGGACGACGATAAGAGCAACGAGGAAGTGATCCAAGAGGAAATGGCAACGGCGGATGAATATAAGAGCAAGTATCATACGATGAAGTTGCACGCGCTCGAGTTCTCGGAAGTTTCACCAAGCGCCGTTCCAAGCAATATTCAAACAGAAAAGAGACATACATTCAAACTGCCGTAAATCGAACTGATAAAATATAACGGTAATGTTAAGGAGTGGTTGTGTTTTTGGTCACAATTCAAGAAAATACACGGTGATCCGAATATTGTCAAAGAGGATAAGTTTCAATACTTGATCTAAGCCATAGTACCTGGAACACGCGCGAGTGAATTGGTGCAAAGTTTTCCACCAACGAAGGAAAATTATGATAAATTAATAGACTCATTGAAAAGTAGATTCGGACGAGACGAGCTTTTAGTTGAAGTATACGTGCGGGAACTTCTGGCGCTTGTATTGCAAAACACGTTGATAAATCGCGCAAAACCGTCACTTTCGAGCCTTTATGATAAGTTAGAGTCTCATATGCGCGCATTGGAAACATTAGGCATCACCACCGATAAATGCGCGGCAATGCTCTTTCCGCTCGTCGAGTCGTCGCTCCCAGAGGACATTCTGAGGGCATGGCAGCGAGCGTCGACTACAGTAAACACTGCCGATTCCAAGGACCGTTTGACTAAGCTATTGAAATTTTTGAGGCCTGAAGTTGAGAACGAGGAGCGGATAAGTATGGCTGTCTCGGGTTTTTCATTGAGCAATGATGCCTGCGATAATTCTAAGAAAATTAAGGTAAAAACAACAAACGTAAAAGATATACATACTGCTGCGAATTTATTGACTGTGAAAGCAGGTAAGATTCTCGAATGTATTTTTTGCAAACGTAATCATAATAGCGCAGATTGTGAGAAAGCGAAACTTTTGAATTTAGAAGAATGGCGTAAAATAGTTAAAGATGAAAATTGCTTCTTTTGCTGTTTAAAGAAGGGACATCGAATTAATAAATGTTATGTACAGGCTAAATGTAATTGGTGCTCGAAAAAACATGTATTGCTAATGTGTCCAGAGCTCGGAAGAAAAGAATGCGCATCAGGAGTTGAAAAGGACTCTCCGACGAATTTAAAGGACTGTGCGCTAGCTAATTTCATGCGCGACCCTGAAATATACCTGCAGACGTCACGCGTAAAAGTCAGATCGGATACGTGCGAGCGCGACGTTAGAATAATAATTGACACCGGTTCGCAAAAGTCGTATGTTAAAAGTGAGATAGCAAGCGAAATGAATTACGATTCGTTAAGAAGCATAGAAATTACTCATTCATTATTCGGAGGTGTAAAATCGGCAGTGCAGCAACATAATGTATACCGCATTCATTTAAAGCATATGGCGAATGACTGCGCTTGTAATTTTGAAGCTATGAATCAAGGTGTGATTTGCGAAAATGTCACTTGTTTAAAATCAGGGCCGTGGATCAATGAGTTAGAATGAGAAAATATTGTACTCTCTGATTTAGGTTATAATTCCGATTCTATAGAAGTACTGATAGGGGCTGATATTGCGGGAAAACTACTCACGGGATGTATCGAAAATTTAAGCAATGGCTTGACGGCAGTCGAGACGCGCTTAGGCTGGACCATTATGGACAAGGTTCCCGGTATTATAAAATCAGACACGGCATTAATGATTACAAATTTGTTTGTACAGGAAGCTAACGTCTCTGATCTTTGGAGTTTAGATATTTTAGGCATCGAAGATCCAATGCTAAGGAGAGATCGAGCAGAGACCGACGCGGATACTAAGAGAAAATTCGTTGAGACAGTCACGATTAACGATGAAGGTCGCTATGAAGTCGAACTTCCCTGGTTTGATGAACATGCTCCTCTTCCGACTAATCGAGAGATCGCGGAAAACGTCTGGAATCCACGACTAACAAGTTAATAGAGGAAGGCCTTTTGGATGAGTACGACACCATTTTAAAGGAATGGACCAGAGAAGGTATTATAGAGCAAGTTCCGGAGGTTGAAGTAAGTAAACACGGACATTACCTGCCACACCGTCACGTGATGAAACATGAGGGTTCGACGAAGATGCGCCCAGTGTAAGATGCGTCAGCACGCCAGAAAAACTATCCCTAATTGAACCCATGTTTACATACCGGGCCTAATTTAATAGAGTTAATGTAGTCTATTTTATTAAGATTTAGAATAAGTAAAATTGGAGTAATCGCCGATATAAAAGGGACATTCCTTCAAATCAGCGTATGTCCTAGAGATAGAGATTTTTTGCGTTTTCTTTGGTACGTAAAAGGCAAATTTCAAGTGTTTCGGCACAGAATAGTAGTGTTTGGCGTCTCATCCAGTCCGTTTTTGCTAGGCGCGACGTTAGAATTGCATCTAAAGAGAGCGCTTGATAAACAATTGGAAAATACAAAATGATTATTCTATAGAAAATGTGGAAAAACTCATCAAATCATTTTATGTAGAGAACTGTGTGGCGAGCGTCAATTCTCAAAAGGAACTAGTCGATTTTCGGCAAGAAGCGACGTCGGTGATGGCTGCAGGTGGATTCGAGCTCCGAGCTTGGGAGTACTCTTTAGACGGGACGGGAGAGACCGCTAAAGTTCTGGGCATGGTGTGGCAAAAGGACGATGACACTCTGTCGGTGAATTTATCATTCTTGAGTGATACGATGCCTCAGCAAGTCAAGAAGAGAATCATCCTTTCAACGACGCACAAGGTGTACGACCCGGTTGGTTTGTTCTGCCCGGTCATGCTACAGCCAAAACTACTTTTGCAAAAAACATGGAATGCCAATATTAAATGGGACGATGAAATTGAAGAATTTATGAAAGAAGAATTTTTAATTTGGCTAAAAGATTTGCATTTATTAAAAAATGTAAGGATTTCAAGAATTCTTTCCGAAGTTGTTTCTGCAGAGACGTCTAGTATTCATGCCTTTTGCGATGCTAGCGGCGACGCTTATGCCACAGCCGTTTTTCTACGGGCGGAAACGTCACACGGAGTTGAAGTTGCTTTACTAGTAGCACGGAATCGAGTTGCTCCGTTGAAAGGGATGACGATTCCACGACTAGAACTGCTGGCGGCCACCATCGCCGCTCGATTAGTAACGTCTTTAATCACGGCGTTGAATTGGGAAAATGCCCATATCCCTGTATTTTATTGGACGGATTCAACTACGGTACTATGTTGGATTCAACGAGAATGTCAATGGAATGTGTTTGTGTGGAACCGCATACAGGAGATAAAACTACTATCGTTGCCGAAAGACTGGCGCCACATTTCAGGTGAATCGAACCCTGCTGACCTACCTTCGCGGGGGTGCAATGCCAAGCAGTTGATCGCGTCGAAATGGTGGGAGGGGCCAGCATGGCTAAAGCTACCTCAACAAGGATGACCGAGTGTTAACCGTGAGACCGATGAGGAAGAAGTGGTCCGTGAGAAACGAAAGTCTGCGGTGACATCTCTTTTGTGCAACAAATCAAACTCAGCTGAGGTGGCGGATAAACCGTAGTACGCTCATTACTTCTCACGGTATCTTGGACTTATGAGAATGATAGCATGGATTCTCAGATTTGTTAATAATTCGACGAAAGGTATGAAAGTTGAGAAAGGTGAGTTGACGCTACAAGAGATATATAATGCTGAGACAAAAACTTTGAAGATGCTACAGAGAGAAATGTTCCACGGGACTGAAAATAAATTTAAATTAAATTCATTAAGCGTATTCACTGACGAATATGGATTGTTGCGACTTAAAACGGAAATTGTTAACCGCGATGATGATTATGACTTTCGTTGTACGATTATTTTAGATTTGCGTCACGAGGTTGTAAGGATGCTTGTCAGATATGTACATAAACAGATGAGCCATGCTGGAGCTCAAGAACTTATATGTAAACTTCGTGAAAAATATTGGATCATATCGGCGAGAAATACTGTTAATTCAATCGTGTACAATTGTACTGTATGTAAGCGATACAATGGAAAGAAAATGGATTGTGAAACTGCGCCTCTTCCTGTGAATCGCGTGCGTGACGCAGCGGCGTTCGAGATATCGGGTGTTGATTTAACCGGGGGATTGTTTTATTAACATGCGCGGTGTACAGAGCAGTTCATTTGGAACTCATAACGTCGCTGTCAACAAATGCGTTTTTAGAAGCGTTTCGCCGTTTTATCGCGCGACGGGGAAGGCCGGCCACCGTATGTAGAGATAACGGAACAAATTTTGTAGGGGCAGCAAATTTGTTTAAAAGAATTGATTGGGATAGAATCGCGGAGTATAGCGTGGTTCGGAGTATAGATTGGCGTTTCAATCCTCCAAGCGCGGCATGGTCGGGAGGATGGTGGGAGCGTTTAGTCCGCTCGATGAAAGAGATTTTAAGAAAGGTGTTAGGTAGGTCCTGCGTCTCCTACGAGGAAATGTTGACGGTCTTATGTGATTGCGAGTCTATAATAAACTCACGACCCATTACATTCCTTTCAGCGGATTCAACGGATTTATGCCCCCTTACGCCCGCTATGTTTTTACAGGATATTAGTGTGATCGGAGTCCCAGATCTTGATTCTTGTGATCGCAAAGACGTACAAAGACGAATAAGATATCGGCAAAAACTAAAAGAAAATCTTCGCGGTAGATTTCGTTCCGAGTATCTTAGTCAATTAACGATTAGAAATAAAAAGGATGGAACTCGAGAAATTACAGTAGGCGATATAGTCTTGATAGGCAACGATATTAAAAAACGCCTTGATTGGCCATTAGCACGCGTCGTCGAATTAATTGTCGGTAGAGATAAGGTAAGAACCGTTAGGTTGAAAACTCAAACCGGAGAGTTGACGCGGCCAATCCAGCGTGTTTATCCGTTAGAGTTAGTATCTGACTATAGTAAAGATTTATGTACAAATATTAACGACACTAAGCATAGTTGTAAGGTAGAGGAAAATAAGAATGTGGAAATCGCGTCTCAAACTCCTGAATGTAAAGAGAAAGGTTCTGTAGATAAACAGAGGGCATTCACGAGTAAAAAACCTATTTATAGAAGTTTTGATGACTATACATATGGAACTAAAACCAGTTCCGGTAGAAGTGTTAAAAAATCGAACCGTTTTCAGTAGAAATGTAAAGCGAGTAAAATTCGTTTATGATTTTTGAGTTTTCTAAACTCCAAAGGTGGGAGGATGTTAAAAAACAGGATTTTACTCTGCGGCGGTATTAAGTGTAAAAGGGGCGTTCTCGTGAGAGGAGCGTCGGAACACGCGAACGACGCGCCGATGTGCGATCTAAGCGCGACGGCCGCTGAGTGAACGAGGCAGTAGCACCTTGACGGTGAAGCGGAGCGCTGATCGTAGCTCGATGCGCTCGATATATTTATTAATTTGTACGACCATTCATGAATCTGAAATAATAAAGACACATTGCCTCCTTTTCTGATTTACTTACTGGTGTTATTTAATTTGACCATTGGCCTGTAATTTAGAACCTCTCCATATCTCCAAAATGACTCGAAAAAAATCTTCTGGTATAATATCTGTAAGATAATAATTAATGAATTCTTCTTTGTTAAACCTATTTTTTAACAGTGATCTATTTACTTGGTAATATCCTTATATTTTCTGATATACTCTGTAAAAATAAAAACAAGATTTCACAAAGTAACAATACTTATTATAAACTTTATTGATTCATAACTTTATAATCAAAATTTGCTACTTATCTGATTATAATATATTGCTATTGCCCATTGATATTCACAGCTGCTTATATAGGTTATTTTTCAATCCACTTGAAGATTTAATAATTTCATGAGACTCATAGATATACAGAAGATTCGGTTAGCCTACTCTACTTTTTCGATGAACTTGAATAATTAATAATAATTAATGAACACTTCTTTGTTAAAAACCATTTTTTAACAGTGATCGATTTACTTGGTAATAATCATTACATTTTCTGATATACTCTGTAAAAATAAAAACAAGATCTCACAAAGTAACAACACTTATTATAAACTTTATTGATTTATAACTTTATGATAAAAGTTTGTGATGGAAAGGCGGTGATATGGAAGAAGGAGCGGACGAATATAAGCACAATCAAACGCACAAACACCATATAGAATTCACTTTTATTTATCTTATACAAATTCTTTGTAGCTGTATTGATCACAGTTAAACACCTCTCTGTCGCACTCGTTTTCGCTCGCTTTCTCTATACGAAAACTGATACTAAACTTATTGCTTTATTTAATGATAATCAGATCACACGCGCGCGTGCGCTCGCTAGCAGCTCTCATAGAGCACTGTCGCTTTTCGGGGGCGCCGCTCACAGGGCGCAAGGCAGAAAGGCGAGGGGAAGGAAAGAGCGCTCTGAGAGTGAGAGGGCAGCGGAGGTAGGCCCGTATTCCTAACACTCCCTCCCAGGCCTCCTCAGCTGCGCAGCCCTCTCTATGGCTCTCCTAGTTGGATTCATCTCCTCCTCCTCTTCCTCCTCTTCATCTCGTCTTACTTGCCTTTTGAAAATCAAACAACACAAATATTAATAAAATCATAGTTATAAATTAAAAATCAGTCTAACTAATTTTGTATGTAACTCAAAGGACAGCGGCTTCGTCATTACATCTGCCTGCTGTTCCTTAGACGCTATCCACCTTACGCATATTAACTGTCGCTCAACGCATTCTCTCACGTAGTGTTCCTTAATATCTGTCATGTGTCGCAATTTATTACCGCCGCTCGTTTTTACATTCGTTTCAGCCGATCGATTATCGCACCATAATGTCATCGGTGCGAATGTTTCAGTCAATACATTCTTTAATGATTTATATATGGATACTAACTCCTGACTACAGTCGCTCATTTACACATACTCGGGCTGACATGTTGATAGATTCACATAGCGTTGTTTGCGTGTTCTCCAGGCGATAGTATCTCCAAAGAGTTTAATAACATATCCACTCGTCGTCAAAGAGTTTTTACAGTCGCCAAAACTCGCATCAGAGAAACCTTCGAAACAGTCGCGTTTGCCAAGATAATTCAAACCTGTCGCTGCAGTTCCCTTTAGATATCTAAACACTCGCTCTACTCCCTGCCAGTCGCTGTCCGTCGGTTTTATTTGATGTCTGCTTAGCACGTTTACTCCGTAAGCTATGTCCGGTCTGCATGCGTTTGCCAAATACAAAAGAGTACCTATGACTTCACGATAAGGTCTGTTTTAGTTATCTTCTGTCGCTATTAGCTCGCTTATGTTTTCTTTCTCCTCTCGCTCCCGTCGCTTTCGGTTCGCTTCCTGATTCGTAATCATTGGTGTTCGTTGAGGATGTACGTCCTGATAGCCAAATTTAATTAACATTTTATAAATGTAACTTTCTTGGTGGATTTTCAACGTTCCATTTTTTCGATCCCTTTCAATTTCTAAATCAGGAAAGGATTTTGGCTCACCTATGTCAGTCATATCGAAATTTCCCTTTAGACCGGTTTTTACTTCTTTTAACTTTGCACTGTCATTACAAGCCAGAAGACTAGAATAAAAAATTTGTTTACGCCAAGTGAACAAATATGGCTCGTAGAAGTCTGGTTTTAAGTCAAATCTTTTCACAGTTTCAGTGAACTTTTGATTCTAGCACTTGGGAATCACTTTCACTCCATATAGTGCCTTTTCAAGTTTACACACTTTCTGTCGCTTAACTTCAGTCGAAAATTCTACTCCTTCCGGAATTTCCATAAATACAGGAACACTTACACTCTTACTTAACTCTTTACACTCGAAGCACGTCTTTCTGCCCGTGCCGAGCCGAGGGCAGTTTCTAGATATGTCCAAATCCGTCGCATTCATAGCACCTTGATGCTCTCCACCTGCATAATATATAATTTCAAATTATCATATGTTAGTTGTTTACCAACTGTACTTTTTGACATGAATTCAATATTTAATATTTGTGGCACTGCGTTTACGACAGCGCTATAAAATGCATCCTTTTTCTTAGTTTCAGGCAAATTTTCTACTTCAGACAAATTATTATACGCTCGAATTACATCTTCGACTCTGTCTATAAACGCAGTCGCTTTTTCTTTCGAAGGATTATATTGCATGCTATAAAGCTGTCTACGTAGTGTCATTGACGTAACGTTTCCAAGACCTTCGCATGATATGATTGATCGATTCTATTTATAATTATATCACGAACTTTACACGTATGTCTTTTAATAACATTTTTATCATAATCTACGGTCGCTTTTACATTGGAATCAATTACATACAATAAATCAGCAATGCTCAGTTCAGATCTCAGAAAATCCATACAACGTTCGAGTTTAGTCTGATTCGTTAATTTGTATTCCTTTTTACTTTTACATAATTCTAGATTTAATTTTTTAAGTTCATTTTGCACTAGACTCGAGATTTCATCTCTATTGAATTTATTTGAATCAGGAGCTATTACTGTAGAGTTATAAATATTTTGCGCACCGAAAATGTCGCTACTATCTATTATTTTGTCATTCTTTCCAACCTGAATCTCGGTTTTGTTTACCCGATTCTCCACTCGCTGGAGTCACTCGTCCGTCGCTTTTCCATCCCTTTTTATCTCACCCCTCATCTCTCTAATTTCCAGTCGAAATTCGTTCATTTGGGCAGCAATGTTCTGAAGATGAACTTGTAATTCTGTTGAACAATTTTTATCATTAGTTTCATTTTTATTTTTATTTTTACTAGCTAGATTATCCTTTTCAGGATTGTACTTTCATATTATATGTTTGTTAACATATATTTTTGGATTTATTGTTTTTATGTCGATTATGCATGGTTTACCTCTCATCATATCATTTTCGGTTTCCGTCGCCGAATTACCCTCGCCGTTTTGCGGTCGTTCATTACTGTCGATTACTGCCTCAGTACTACACTCATTCCTGGTACCGGACTCGACCTGTTCGCTGTTTGATCGCTCGCACACTCACTTGCTACAACATCCTCAGTCACAGTCCCCTTGATACCATGAGAGGCTTTCTTACTCTCTTTGCAGAAAAGCATCAATAAAAATCTCTCCTCAGACTCCGCTTTTTGTACTGCATCGCGTAGGATGCGCTGCTTCTCATCAGTCACGAACGTCATAGCTGTAAATAAATCTTTTAATAAACAAAACATGTCAAACATAGACATTACGAGTTTATTTAAGATTCTCAAAATAACGAAATTGGAAGTCCAATCAAAACAGACGCTACAGATTAAAATTTCAAAGAGAGCAAGATATCGACGTACCAAGTGTATGAACCTTTGCTGTTTCAGTTACAAAAATCACCTCGTTCTCTCCGAGGGTAACACTCATGTTTTCTTCCCCATACAATTTTCTAAATTCAAAAATTTCCTCCTGAGTCTGTAGGAAAAGTTCTAGATCTATCTCATCTATATAGAAAATATTTTTATTGAAGGTGTAATAGAAATAGATTCGTACACCATAGATCCTTTCGAGCATCATAAATTTATTGATACACCGACTTTTCGGGAGTATAATTAACTCCCCTTATCAAGGCTAAACACAATGAATATACAAAAAATATTAAACATAACGGAAATTATAAAATTTTTATCACATTAAAGAAAAAATGGAAAAAACCTTTTTTCCTTACCATTCGAGATGGTATATTAATTTACAAATTTATAAAGCGGCCATTGCATGGACTCCGCGTGTCAAACAGTTTATCTTTTTACAATAAGTTTTTTGTAAGACGCCAACATTTGTGAAGCAATACCTGTATAATGAGAATATTTAGAAAAAATTAAATTGTACTAAAGAAAAAATCCAAAATAAGAAAAAAGGCATGAGAAATCAAAAAATTTACATGGTATAAATCAGCCTTTTAGTCATAATGTCAAAAGAGGCTTTACCCAGGATGATATAATCTTACTGTCAGAAGAGACAATAGGAGTTACTGGCATCTCCGGGGTTATTTATACGGTATAAAGTAGTGGGGATAGAAATTTAGTAAGAAAATTGACTTAGTAACGCAGTGCCCACCAATGAAAAACTACTCTCTGCTACGTAACCGATGAGAATTTATGAATTTATTAGGTTTGTTACAAATGTTGGTTGATCTATTAACAATGTCGACTGTGGATTTATAACAATTTTTTAGTTTGATAGTATCAAACTGTCTATTCATATTATTATTGGTACTATAAATGTGTAACATCTCAGAAAACCATCTTTTATTCTTATAACTTTCGTATCGGCGATATTGACCTTATTAAAATCTATTTTATGTTTATATAAGTTTGCATGTTCGGCTAAAGCCGACATGGTGTCACCATTCTTAACACTACGTTTATGTTCATTAATGCGTAATCGTAATTGTCTACCTGTCTGTCCAATATATGACATTTTACAATCAGCACAATTAACTTTGTAAACTACACCACTTTTTTCAAACTTATCAACATTATCCTTACCTAATTTAATGTATTTGGAAAGTTTATTGCATGGTTTTTGTATAACCTTATAACTATTACGAGACAGAATTGATTTTAATTTGTAACTGAGATATTTAATGTATGGGACAACGATGAGCGATTTTTTAGAATCATCTGCAGTATTCGAATCGTTTATGTCAGCTTGTAATTTTTTTGTAAAAGACAACCTACGTTGTATACCCTCATTAATAAATTTTAACCAATAACCATTCTCAACAAGTAATTGTTTTACAATGTTTAAATTTTGTACGTGACTACACAAAAATTAATAGCTTTATCAACTAAACCATAAACAATCGCTCTTTTTCGTGATAAAGGATGATGAGAATGAAAGTGAACGAATCTACCAGAATAAGTACTTTTTCTGTACCAATTTGAAATAATTTTATTACCTTCTCTTATTAAAGACATTTTTAAAAAATTGATAGATTTATTCTCTTCATTTTCCATCGTGAATTTCAAATGTTCATTAAACTCATTAAATTCACATAAACATCGATCGATATCATTTTCCTTAATAATCAATAGACAGTCATCAACATAACGTTTATAGAAAACAACACTATTTTTAAGGACATTAAAACAATGAAGTTCTAAACATTCGGGAGCTAACTCGCCAAACCCCCTCGAAGGATTGCCACCTTGCCGTGTGCCCGGTTAGTTATCTGACCTGGGCCGGTGGGGGGGCCTTACGGCAAGAGTGCGAACGATGCGTGCCTGTCCTGAGGCGTGAATGGAGTATGATTGACGGATCCCCGTAAAACGGGCTCTCCACAAGCAGGTGAAAGGGTTCCCCGTAAAACGGGCTCTCCCTCGGATGGGTATGCATGCAGGGAGGGGGGCTCTATCGAGGCCACCGGTTTGGGGGAGGGGGGGGCAGAAACTGCGCCTTCGTCTTCGGATAAGGGTAATCTGAGAGTCAAAGTACTACCCGACCACTAACACAAATACATCCGCTCTTAAAAACTACATGAAAATGGAAAAAATAGAGGAAGTAGTTTCAGAAGCGCCTACAAATGTTGAGCTCCCTAGCTCCTTCTTACTGAATTTACAGCAGGACGTGGTTCCTACGAACCGCGACACTGCTAGCACAGGTAAAAGTGGGAAGAGCACCCCGCAGGACGTGGGCCAAAAGGTCCGCTATACTGAGGGGACTGTGACTAAGAAAAAGAAAAAGAATAAAGGAAAGAAACCCTGCGGGGCGGAGAGACAGAGGAGGCTGTTGGCCAAACGGAAAGGAGATAGTGGGTCGCTGATCCATGCCACTGGCTCATTGGCTCTCAGTGGATCCGTCCCAAGTGAAAAAAGTCTCTCTGGAAAGGGGCTGATCGGGATCGGCGGGTCTGGTGGGTCGGGGGAAGGTGTCAAGCTGACCCCTGCCAAAAGGAACCGCGACTCGAATAGCTCCACCTCAAGAGAGATCAAGAAAAGATCAACTGAGGCAGGGCGTCCGACCTATAGTGAATCGATCGCCACTCCCCTTAGGATAGCAGTTATTCCGCAATTCTATCCGGAGGACCGCCTCAGCGAAGAACAAGGCAAGCTGGTGCTAGCGTCCGTGGGAAACGCCATGGACGAGGCACCAGAGGACAGCTACTTCTCGTCCTTCTTGAACAACTGGTTCTGGAGGGGAGCACGTGTGTTCCACTGCAGAACGCAGGAGGACGCGAAGTGGCTGAAGGATAAAGTAGGAGGCTGTGTACCCTGGGCGGGTGCTAGCCTTAAGGCGGTAGAGATGGGGGATCTCCCAAAGCTGTCCTGGGTCACAATATATGTCCCTGGTAAGCACGATGCAGGGACGATCCTGAAAAGGCTGTCCCGGCAGAACCCAGGCCTGAAGGTGGATACCTGGCAGGTCAAGGGCTCCAGGGAGGTCCTCGCAAAGAAAAGCGACTTAGGAGTAGAAACGGCGGTGCGCGTCACCATGGAATCAACGGAAGTCGAGGCGCTAAAACGCATCGACTTCCTACCATACTGTGGTGGCTTCAGAGCGCACTGCCTGGTATGGAAGGATAAAGAAGAGGTAAAGGACAGGGGTACCACCGACAACATGGAAGTGGATACCCCTGCCTCCGACAAGGAAGAAAGGCAGGACAGGGACGGCAGGCCTTCCGATAACAAAGAAAGGCCCACGACCCCCAAGGAGGATAACCTAACGGATCTGTGACAAGATGGCAGCTCCTAAGGTAATCTTCACGCCAATAGACTTGCATCACTGCAAAAGCGCCTCGGCGATACTAGCCAGACGCATGGCAAGGATGCACACATGCATATCGCTCGTCCAAGAGCCTTGGTTATATAAAACAAAGATTACTGGCCTGAGAGGGTGCGGTCAGCTGATATGCGGGAGGGCGGACAACTCTGGAGCCTGCCTCTTGGTTAAGGGCGTAAGAGTGGAAGCCATACCCAAGTACTGCTTATGCGATCTAGCGACGGCTAAGTTTTGGTACAAAGACGATAACGGCGGCATGCGGGAAGTGGTTGTCGCATCAGCCTACTTCCCCTACGAATCGAACCTCTGCCCTACGGCGAAGGTCACAGAACTAATTAAATTCTGTGAGGATAAGGGGTGGGATCTGTTGTTCGGGTGCAATGCTAACGCATACCATCCGGCGTGGGGCAGTTCGAACACGAACAACAGGGGAGAGAAGCTCCTGCAGTTCCTCTCCACCACCAACCTTGACTTCCTGAACAGAGGCTGTAAGCCTACTTTACAAAATCATAATAGGGAGGAGGTCATTGACATCACCTTGGCTTCGAGGAACATGGGGAATGCGATTACGGGCTGGAGGGTCTCGGACGGGATCTCTATGTCGGATCATAACCACATAGTTTTCGAAATCAAAGGTCGCAGCACAGAATCTAGACTCTACAGAAACCCGAGGAAGACAGACTGTGCCACCTACGTTGAAGAACTGAGGGCAAAGCTCAAGTCATTCCCGGGTAGATATAACAATCAGATGGAAATCGATCACTGCGGTGAGGTTCTAAAGAACATCATCGTTAGTGCTTTCGAAAACAACTGCAGATTACGTACAAAGCCAGCGCAAAAGGGAGCACCTTGGTGGAATCCCTCACTGGAGACGTTAAAGAAAAAGACTAGAAGACTTTATAATGGGTCTAAGAAAACGAACAATTCAGCCGATAGAGAAGCTTTTAGGGACGCTCAAAGAAAGTACAAAAAGGAAATCGAAAGAGCCAAAAACAACGGCTGGAAGAATTTTTGCGAGAACATGAGCAGTGTCTCTGATACAGCAAGATTGTTTAAACTACTAAGACAACCGAAAACGCAAGGGCCAAATCTAATAAGACTTGGCACGGGGGAATGGGCGGAAGATGAGAGGTCGGCACTTGACTGCCTCTTGAACACGCACTTTCCCCAGCATGATACAGTCGCGATGGAACAGCATGAGCTAAGGGCCAGCGGTGCAGATTGGGAGCTAGCGCGACGAATCTGCGCCGAGGACCGAGTAAGATGGGCGGTGAGTACTTTCGACCCCTTCAAGGCACCGGGAACAGATGGTATCTTCCCGGCGCTGCTACAGAAAGGGCTCGATCTACTCGCCCCCATCTTAGTAAAACTTTTTGGAGCTTGCCTAGCGTTTGGGTACATACCAGAATGTTGACAAGTGGCCAAAGTCGTATTCATGCCAAAACCTAGCATCGCACAGCACTCAAAGCCGAAAGACTATAGACCTATCAGTCTGACATCCTTTGTCCTCAAGACAATGGAGAGACTGGTGGACAGATACATTAGAGAAGAACCACTAGCAGCTCATCCCCTGCACGATAGACAGCACGCATATCAGACAGGTAAATCGGTGGATACCGCTCTGGCTGAGGCGGTGACTTTCGTGAAAAAGGGGATGAAGAACACAGGATTGGTTTTGGCTAGTCTACTTGATGTGGACGGTGCCTTTAACCATACCACGAAGGAAAGCATTGTGAAGGGCGCCGAGGACCATCTGGTACCCAATACGGTTAGCAGATGGCTTTGGCGCATGCTTAGCTGCAGAAGAGTGAAGGCCCGCTGGGGCTCGCACTCAGACGAAAGAAAAGTAGGAAAGGGCTGTCCGCAAGGAGGAGTGCTGTCTCCTACGAAGTGGTGCTTGGTGATTGATGAACTCATCAGACTACTGAATGAGGCAGGCTTCTTTGCCCAAGCCTATGCGGACATGCAACATGCGTTAAGCATAGTGCAAGCTTGGTGTGAGTCCGTCAGGCTATCAGTGAATCCAGATAAAGTCAACATGATATTGTTCGCTACCAGATACAAGGTCAAACCTATCGGGGGAGGCATCTGGGTGGCAAACCCCTGAAACTGGTAAATGAAGCTAAGTATCTGGGAGTGACGTTAGATTCCAAACTTAATTGGGGAAAACACATAAAGTATATATGCGAGAAAGCTACCAATACCTTCTGGGCCTGCAGGAGAGCTTTTGGTAACACCTGGGGTCGTCACCAGACAACGTAAGGTGGATGTATGAAGCTATCATCAGGCCCAGATTAACGTATGGAGCGCTGGTATGGTGGCAGAAATGCTCACTAAAAACTCACCAGAGCTCTCTAGACAAAGTACAAAGACTGGCAATAGGGGGCATAAAGGGCTCTCCGAGCACTACGCCCCTTGCAGCCCTTGAACTAATACTAGGAATACCACCACTGCAAGCTTCCATCAAAGGCGAAGCAAGCAAGACTTGGTGGAGCATTAGAGATGTCATTGAGACAGGGGGAGGGCTTGACCAAGAACTTGATCAGGTCCTACCCTACAAAGTTGACATCTCCGACAGAGAAGAATGGGCCAACGGTACCCACCCCTACACCCAATCGGGTATAGTGTGGTTCACAGATGGCTCCAAAAATGAGAATGGCGTGGGAGCGGATACCTGGGAGCAAGGCAACTCTACGGAGCTGGTGTACACACTTGACTCTCACGCATCGGTGTTCCAGGCAGAAGTAAGAGCCATAGCGGAGTGTGCTGCAGTGCAACTAACTAGGGACAACTAGGGTTGCCCCATCACCATCTGCTCAGACAGCAAAGCTGCACTGATGGCCCTCAGCTGCACCAGCATTTACTCCAAGGAAGTATTACATTGCATAGAGATCCTCACAGCTCTGGCCCGCAATAACGCGGTCACCCTGATTTGGGTGCCGGGGCATGTGGGGATCCGTGGCAACGAAGAGGCGGATCGCCTGGCGGGAAGAGGCGCTCGCCGGGTCAGAGCGACTCAGTGCTCGGTAGGCGTTCCGCCGAGTGAAATTAAGAAAAGAACCTCACTCTTAATGAGGGAGGAAATACTCAAGAAATGGCGGGAGTCGCCAGGTTTAAGGCAAGCCAAAAGAATCTTAAGTGACTCCCCGCCAGAACAATGGCTTCAAGACATAGGCAGGCTGAGTAAGCCTAGGCTAAGAAGGGTAGTGGGCTGGATCACGGGCCACTGGTGGGTCAGATACTATCTCTACAAACGCACAATTTTAAACGAGGAAAACTGCAGATGGCGTGGAGGACCGGAGGAGTCAACCTTCCATCTCCTCTGCCGGTGCCCGGCCTTTGTGGGTACTAGGCGGGGAATGTGGGGGGAATACTTCCTTCAGCCTGAAACTTTAAGAGAACAGAGCCTTCAGTCCATCTGCTAAGTTACAGAGCGGATGGACAGAAGGCTTCAGAGCAGCGGAAATTAGAAAAAGTTAAAGCCAAGAGGTACAGCACAATGGGCGCAATCCTGAGTGCTGGGCAGCACGTCTCGGAAAAGAACCGCTCGCCCGCTTCAACACATAGACATAGACATAGACATAACTCGCCAAACCACGGACTAGAGCAACCACCCATAGGAGTCCCATGAGTTTGTTTTAAGTACTTGCCGTCAAATTTGAAATATGTAGAAGACATAAGAAAAATAACACCATCAAGAAACTCTTGTAGACTTAAGTTAGTTCTGCACTTTAAATATTTCCATTTACGTCTGATCCCCGTTAGCACTAAATCAATATTTATGTTAGTAAATAATGAAACAACATCAAAAGAGACTAATCTACAATTATCTGGTACGTTAATTTTTGAGACAGAATCTAATAATTCGTAACTATTTTTAAGTGAAGATTTAGGTTTCGGCAAATATTTTGTAAAAAACGTAGAGATGGCTTTATCAAGTTTATACGTTCATTTCTATTACACCTTCAATAAAAATTATTATTGAACGCGAGCAGCTTGGGAGAGCAATAACCTTTTGAATACAAAATATTTAATTCGAATTAAAAATTGTTTTTGTTTGCGCATTCAATTAACGATTGGAGTTTGTTCACGAAACTCAATCGGCCTCGGTGCTGATTTTATTATCTTACAGTTCGGCTTTAAGTCCTTCGTGTAGCTATACATAATTCGAGTAAAGCGGAAAGTCGCCGCGCTATATTCCTGGAATCGGTCGACACACGCTATCTCTCCCACTCGCTAATTCTGTCGCGCGCTCCTTCGTATGCATAGCCGTGCGGCGCGCCTTCCGTTTCCTCTCCTCTCGCAGTTTCATGCAGGAGCTCCGTCGCTGCCTCCCCTCATGCGCCTTGATGCGGGAGACGGACCGACGCCGCTCTCCCTCCCAGCGCGTGCACACAAAACACCGATATCATTTTCGCGCCTCGCCTCTCTCTCTCGCTCTAGGCCGGAACATGCGCCTATGCCACGCGCCGCCATTACACCTGCTTGAGGCTCGCTCTCTCTCTCTCTCTCGGCCAGCGCACACTAGAGGCACGCGTCCTCTCTCTCTCTCTCTTTATCTGCCGGCCGGCGCACACTCGAAGCATGCGTGCTCTCTCACTCTCTTTGTCGACCGGCGCGTCTTCGAGATATGCGCTCTCTCTCTCTCTTTCTTTTTTTGGCCGGCACACATCAGAGGCACGCGTTCTCTCTCTTTCTCTATCTCTCTCATGTACACGAAAACACTATCAGCGCGCCGCGGCCGCCATGTTTGCATGCCGGAGGCCCACGTGCGTGTCGAAACCTGTTGCGCGAGTTCGCGCGCGCCGCGACACCGGGACACGTCCGCCTCTCGCTCTTCCCAGAATTTGACGATTTTTCTCTCTCGCATATAGCACTCGCGGTTTGCACCGTCGCACGATATTTGTAACACGAATAAACTCCAATTATCGGTATTTCTTAATTTCAATTTCCCGTCGATTTAAAAACCCTCTTTCAACGGTCGCGCACATTCTATTTGAACAACTTAATTCTCACTTACCAAGGTGAGCTTGAGCTGTCGCCTGATTATCCGTCGCCTCCTGTCGCTCCCTGTCCGTCGCCTCCTCGGTGTCGTCGTGCTTGTCCATTCTCTCTGGGCCCATAACCTGATGGAAAGGCGGTGATATGGAAGAAGGAGCGGACTCATATAAGCACAATCAGACACACAAACACCTTATAGAATTCACTTTTATTTATCTTATACAAATTCCCTGTAGCTGTATTGATCACAGTTAAACACCTCTCTGTCGCAGTCGCTCTCGCTCGCTTTCTCTATACAAAAACTAAAACTAAACTTATTGCTTTTGTTGAAAATGTGATACATATATATTGTGCATCGTTCAGGTTCCGTGCGAAGGAAACTTACAGCGCGCGACACACGTAAGCGCACATGTAAGTCTTCCCTCCCTAGTGTGTCTGTGAGCCAGAAGGTATGTCAAGCGGCAGCGGCCGACTCGCGCTTCTCTCTTGGCTCTCAGCTCTCGTCCGAAGCGGCGCGCAGTGCCCAAGCGCATGGCGCTTTGTTGTACTTTCATTCTCTTATAATAAATAATCATTTTACCACCAACCACGACTATCCCTTTATTTTAACATGGTTGCAGAGCGTGGTTTGGATGGTTTGGATGGTTAGTATAATTATTATTTTTTTCTCTACCAAGACCTTCGGGGAAGGTAGAGGAGGACCACGTCGCGCAAGGAAGTTTTCAGAAAAACTAAATAAAACTAAGTGAGGAATCAAAAAAAATATTGGTGAGGAAGTACTGACAAATATATCAAGAATATTACACAGTGAAAAGTTTTGGAAAAATAATATGAAATTAAAGCGATGTGGGTAGATTAGACTTCGAGGTTATGGGAACTCGTGGCAGCGATTCTGAAGAGAAACTTATGGAACAATTTTTAAAAAAAGAAATACTGGATGAAAACGAAGTACCAATTGAAGAAAAGAAAAATTTAAAACGATTTGTGAGTATAGTGAAGAAAATAATTAACTTGAATAAGACAAGAAAAGTGAAAGAAATACTTAAACAAGAAGAGATACGAATCGACATGGCGGACGATTTCAAAATGACGCTACCGATTTTCGACGGGAAAGACTACAGCAGATGGAAGAAAAGAATTACAGTATTGCTGAAAATGAAGAAATGTGAAGAAGTAATACAGAGAGTGAGAGCAGAAAATGATAATGAAGCCACGTGGAACGAGAAAGACTTGAAAGCGATGAATTACATATATAGCGCTTTGTCGAACAGACAAATGGAGTTGGTGAATGATGAAAATACCAACTTTGAAATAATTACGAAATTGGAGAAGTTGTATTTGCGTGAGTCAATCGCATTACAAATTTGTGTTCGAAATAGACTAGACAAATTAAGATTAAGAGACTACACAGAAGTGAGTGAATTCTATAATGAATTCGAGAAGTTAATCACAGAATTAAAAAATGCCGTTGCTACAATAGATAAAAAGGAAAAGTTAAATTATATATTAAGAACACTACCAAGCTCATTATGCCATATTGGCGATTTAGTTGATGTGCTACCAGAACAAGAAAGAACCGTAGATTATGTAATTGAAAAAATTAAAATGTATGAGAACCGTGAAAAAGAAGAAAATCAGAATTCAAGAAGTAAACATGGAGATTCAAATATGTTTAAAGTAGAAAAAGGAAAGGACGGTACATGTTACTGATGCGGAAAGCCCGGTCATTTCCAATACGAATGTACGAGCAACGGGAGGAATTCCTGGAGAGGCTCGCGAGGAGGAGGACAGCAGCAAGCGCGAGGATGCGCGCGTTCTCAACAGCAACAACGAGACGGCGGCTATCATAGCAGGGGCAACGGCAGCTACCACAGCCGAGGAAGAGGTCAGCGAGGACGTGGCAGTCAACAGCGGCAAGATCGACAGAACACGAGTCGAGACCCGACGACTTTCATAACCGAAGCAGAGGGTATCGTAAATAATAATGTAGAGGTAAATAGTTGCGAAAGTAAGTTGGAAGCGGCACGCGGTGCCCAAGCGCATGGCGCTTTGTTGTACTTTCTTTCTCTTATAATAAATAATCATTTTACCACCAACCACGACTATCCCTTTATTATAACAGCTTTATTTAATGATAACCAGATCACATACGCATGCGCTCGCTGGCAGCTTTCATAGAGCACTGTCCCTTTTCGGGGGCGCCGCTCGCAGGGTGCAAGGCAGAAGGGTGAGGGGAAGCGAAGAGCGCTCTGAGAGGGAGTGGGCAGCGGAGGTAGGCCCGTATTCCTAACAGTTTGCTACTTATCTGATTATAATATATTGCAATTGCCCATTGATATTCACAGCTGCTTATATAGGTTATATTTTTCCAATCAAATCCAAAATGAAATAATCTGTTTATGTATCTGTATGTGTGTATATATATATATATATATATATATATATATATATATATATATATATATATATATATATATATATATATATATATATATATATATATAAATGTATATATATAAATATATATATATATATAAATGTTTTTAAGCGTTATTTCTGGGATTATACAGTGTTATATAGTCCGTTTTCTCAGAGTTGCGCCATACAAGTGACTAAAGAAATAATCTCTCTCTTAGTACCGATACTCTAGCGGGGTCCCAGAAATAACGCAAAAACAGGGGGTGTAAAACTGGGACGTCCCAGAAATAACGTGGAGTCCCAGAAATAATGGGTATATATACAAAAAACGTCCCAGAAATAACGCTTAAAGATATTTATTTATATTTATATAAATATATATATATATAATTATCACTTAACCCCTTTATGGAGCCCATCCCTGTATATTAGTACCTACGCCCAGAGTTCCCGTATACAAGTGACTAAAGAAATAATCCCTCTCTGGGTATAGAAACTCTAGATCGGGCTCCATAAACGCCGTATAAGAATATTTTATGGGATCCGGGCTCCATAAAAGAAAACGGGCTCCATAAGTATGCTCATGTGTATAAAAGGGCTCCATAAATCTTATAAAAGAAATATATATATATATATATATATATATATATATATATATATATATATATATATATATATATATATATATATATATATATATACAATAAGTACTTATCTTTATATATATATATATATATATATATATATATACAATAAGTACTTATCTAACTAATAAAAGTTATCTTCCCCGTTGATTGATACACATAATTCTTCTCATAATTAGTTGACTTCTTGAGATCTCTGAAATATATTATGATTAACTAACTCACTAAATGATAACATTTGTATATAAAAATACTGACATGTTATATGTAAGGTTAGGCGTCGACCAGATACGGGTGTGTATATATACTATATATGTATATAAATCTATATAGATATACAAGCGTAAAATAGGCGACAACCGGAAGTGTCGTAAGAGCTGCAAATCCGATATCGAAATAACGAGAAGAAAAGTTCGGAAAGGAAGCAGCACATAAAAAAATTCAGCTGTCTATATCTTTTGAACTAGATAATCTTTTTAAATAAAATCTTTTGATTTGAGTAGAGCAATGAAATGACTTTCGATTAAGAGGGATATGTTATATAGTAAAAACTAACGCAATATACGTAAAAACGCATTGAATGTTCCGTAGACCCATTTTAAATGTATATATAGCACGGGTCGGTCCTTTAGGCTTCTTCTATGCTTGCCTTTGGAGCGCTCCCGCGCTCCTTGATTAAAATGAGCCCCAAAAAAAATTCTAGATACATTATATCCAGATAAATGGTCATTTTTAAGTTTTTGCACTGCCGTAATCTGCAGGTTCCGAAACTTGAGGGATTCTGATGGCAGAAACAAAATTTTAAAATATGCTTAGAAACTGCTTTCAAGATAAAATTACTAAAATACTTTTTTATTTCTTCTGTAAGCTTCTCTTCCCTGAAATATAAAGAAGTATTGTTTTTAGATTTAAATCTTTTATATTTGGAACAAATATTCTACTAACCATAAGTATACGGCCCATCAGACTTGTAAGCTATGAGCACAGCAACAGCCATATCCACATCAGTCAGTCATGTATTATTTACTAGTTTAACATAAAGATCATTTTCTGCTTTTTTATCCGTATGTTCTTAATAAACATTATCACACATATTAGATTATCATATAATGACGTAAATGTAAAATATGTTGAAAAATCGAAAATCCTGAGTGCATGTTACCAAGCCAGTAACGCTATAGCCAAATGCTTAAAAAAATGCTTATAGCAACATCATTTCTATTAATCATTTATTAATCTCTAATCGGGTGAACTTTTTTACTATTCCTTGATTATACTTTTTCACAGCCAACATCGCTTAATAAACAAAACATGACTCATATATACTCAATCCAGTGCATAACTATTTCGAGTTCAGAAAATAAAATCTCAATTATATCACAGGGAGATTCAGTCGATGGTTGATGATAGTAGCTTTGTGGTAGAAGCAAAGGTTCTAATTTTCTTCTGAACAATAAATTTCTTTAAAAGTTTATTTACATTTGGACACTAAATGTTTTTGTAAAAGTGAGTATAGGTTTAATTTTTCCTTAGAATCGATTCCTGCTATTTTAAGTATGAAGCTTCCAATAAAATTTCAAGTACTAAAAAGCTATTTCCAATTCTTTAATTCAACTGTCACCGCAAACTTGTTGTCTTAATATAACATCAAATATAGTATTATTTTTTTTAAATATACACTAAATATACACTTCCATATCCATCTATGAATGCAAAAAATGAAAACTAAGAAAAACAATCGGTATAAAGAAGCTGCTAGTGGCATCACAGTAATTACAGCTATGTTTACATACTGATATTACTGATGCTAGCAGAATTTGATATATACATACAAAGGAGTAAGTTGCTGTCGATAAATCAGGTTTTCACTTTGCCCGAAAAGAGGTGCAAATTTTTTCTTCTTTCTTTTAAATGGCTATGATCTTTTAGGGACAATGTACATAAGCGCCGCGCCGTGCTTATAGTGCTCAGGTCGTGTCGTTCAGTTCCTATATTCTTAGCTCTATCTTACGAATCTTACCTATTTATGGCTTGGACACTTAAAAAGGAACAGATAAAAAGAACAAGAATTACATGGGTCTCCATATCTATATATATGAGGAATAGCGTGATACAGAAGAAACAAGATATATATATAGATATAGAAAACCATGTAATTCTTGTTCTTTTTATCTGTTCCTTTTTAAGTGTTTCAGCCCTCACTGCTACAAAATTCCAATAGAAATAGAATATAGGAACGGAACGGCGCGACAGAAGGTGTAGCGCGGCTACAGCGCGGCGCTTATGTACATTGTCCCTTAAATGCTGATCGCAGGGTTGCCACCACTCAATGTGCAAATTTACTATCATTTGTTTCAAATTCAAATTTACTTAGTTTTCTTCTCTGTAAAAAATCCCGACATCCCGTATAGATAATATTATTGATTTTTTATCTTTATATTAATGGTTAAAATATTATGTTTAGATTTTTTGAAGTATATATAGTGAGGATTTCAAATATATTTGGAATAGAGCAATGAAAAAAATTTCTAGAAATTAATATTATAAAAATACGTATACGAGGGAGGAAACAGCAATTAAAAGAAAAAAAAGACTATTAGTGTTTTGTCTATATTTTTTTAATAAAAATAGATAACGCTTTAAAACAAATTAGGACAAATTCTACAAGTGTTTTTGTATTGAGAAAAGTAAAAAATCAATTTTCCGTCATTTTAAAGGTCTTTGACCGCCTCATAATAGGTAACATTTTTATTAGTATATAAAATTAAATATCTTATAAACCACATAACATACATATTTTAAATCATGGGAAATAATTTCTTAAGTTCTTTATTGAATATTGTATATATCAACCAATGAAAAAATGTTAATAATAATAAAGCTCATTCATTGTTTACCACAATCATAAATGAAATTCGTGATAAAAATACATATTACTATCATTACCTTGTAAATGAAGATGGCAAGTCTAGACGGGCCTAAAAAGTTGGTTTTTATGTATGATTAAAGAATGTAATATTTCTTGAAATGTTTATACAAAAAAAAGTTATTGCATTAATTAAAATAAATCTTATTTTTCTATATTTTAACACAGGCTGCCCCCTTAATGAATGGATTTGTCCCGCGTGAGAATAATATATGAGATCGTTATATGAATTTCAGACATATGAGATGTACATGCGATCTCATAGGGGATCGTACATGCGATCTCATAGGAGATCTCATCTGCAATTTTAGTTAATTAATTAAGAAATAATTTATTTTTAATATAAACACATTCATAAATATTATGTTCCAATCAATCTAAAAAAGAGCGAATAAAGTTTTACTAATAAATTTTAATAATCTTAATATTTCATTTTATTCTGTTTGTACATATTCAATGAAACATAATATTTTTTTACATTGAAAATATAATAGTACTTTATGATTCTCCGGGCGATAAATACACTATTAAAAATATTCTTAAATTTAATGCACATTTAATGTACAGTTGCACATTAAATTCAATTTTCTTGTACATGAAACATATTTTAATGCAAAAAAACCTTAATTTTAATGAATTATTAAGGAAATTTAATGTATTGCGATAAAAATTAATAATTTCGCCTTTGAAATTTCATATACACATAAACAAAAATTCAACATTACATTAAAAGTATAGCCTTATATGAAAAATAATAAAAGTTATTGAAATTTAATGTACCTTTTATAAATATTTCAGTTTCTTGAACATGAAAATCAATGTAAAATTTGATTAAATTTAACATATTTTACAAGAAATTTCAATAAATAGTGAATCCTTATTTTCAATGATCAACACGAAATTTTCTCTATTTTGAATAAAAATTCATGTGCATCTTCATGAAAATTGCAATTCGCTACTCAAAATTAATGCAAAAGTTAATTAAATTTAAGGCACTTCATCTAAAATATCAATACGGGTAACTAATTCTTAGTTCAAATCAAGAATATTAAATTTAATGTTCTGTATATTTATTTTCTTGAACATTTTTATGAATATTGACGTTTGTCAGCATGAAAATTAATATACGTTCAATTAAATTTAATATACTTTATATGAAATTTCAATCTATGTGGCAGGAGCTTATTTTAAATGTAAAATATGAAATTTACTAGACCATAAATAAAAATTCATGCGCATTTAATATAAAAATACATTAAATTTAATACAAAAACAAAGAGTTTAGTTCGCATGTCGCCACTAGGCGGCGCAACTCCCTCCTCGTAGCTCCCGTACCTAAATAAGCCGGGTCGAGAAGTTATATAGGAGAGCGTCAACGACCACCCTGTCCTCCTTTATCACTTAAACATCTCGTTAGTAGATGGTTATCGGTAACTATACCGAAGTTTATTGAGTTGGTAAAGGACATTTTTGTATGAGAGTTAAATAATTCGTTTAATTTAACACTCAGTTTTATAAAATTATAGTAAATTTTCAATTATTCATTAATATTTCAATATTAAATATTAAATTTAAAAATATTTTTGTTAATTTTCATGTTTGGATATACCCAAAAATTTAATGCACATGTTTATTGAAATTACATGAATGTTTGGTAAATTTAAGACAAATTTCATTAATTTTCCAGTGCCTCTAGGCATTAAATTTAATTCAAATGCATGAAATTCTTTATTAAAAGTTAATGCACATGCTTATTAGAATTACATGAATGTTTCGTAAATTTAAGATAAATTTCATCAATTTTTCAGTGCCTCAAGCCATTAAATTTAATGCAAATACATTTGAAATTCCATTGACATAATATGAAATTTCAATATTTTACATGATTTTCATATTCAGTACGTATATGAATGTTGCTTCATATACATTTACATTAAATTTAATTTAGAAATTTTTAACAGTGTACCACTTACGAGCGCGATTGCTAAACGCAAGCGCACGAAGTATCATAACAGTACTAGTGCGATAAAAATGATTCTTGCACGAATGTATGTTTATCACCCGAGCAAAACGAATCATATTTATATTGCACTAGTATCAAAAAGTACTATTCACGCGGGGTTTCACTATCGTCCCCGCATTGCTTTACTTTTCCATTCCCAGTTTGCATTAAATAAATATGGCGTCCATACGCAAAACTTTGTGCACTACCTGTACGTGTATTAAAAATATAATATTCTCAATAGCGAATCGAAATATACTCATTGAGCATGCATTAAAAATATAAAATCTTCAATGGGTGGATCGTAATCTCGAGGACGAAAACTTGACTGGCAGCTAGTCGCGTTGTCGCCTGCACCCACCATACTTTATTTCAACAATGATCATGACCTTGGGCACTCACTATGCATATATTAAAAAAAGGGCTACTCGTTATTTAGTGCATAAATTAAGACGTTAAAGCAGAGTTTTACTCCCCAAGTTGTGATGAAACGAGACTGAAAATTACTCGAGTTACGAACATTTCCTCCTAGAGGAAGCTATATCATAGTAAAATTTTAAGTTTCGTTAAATCGCTCTAGAAACACGAATAGTGGTGTTAGAAGTTCGAATCACATGATTTTAGAAAATGTCTGTATGGATGAGTGTGGGGGGGGGTGTATGTACGTATACCGTTTTATATCAGGATCTACTCGATCGATTTTAACCGGACAAGTCTCATTTTTTGTTTTTTTGTTGTGCGAATTCGGGACGGAAATACACTTTTTGATTCGCCGATACGTTTTTGTTTTATTTTGAATTTTCGATTTTCGCAAATTCATTTTTGCGTTTTTTTAATGATAACATTTAGATATTTGAATCGGACAAATAGCATTGGAAAGTGCATAAAAAATCGATATTTAAAAAAAAAAGAATACATTAGCTACTACGGTTCTTTTGTTATGAACAAAAACGTGTTTTTTTTTAAACCTTATTACTCCAAAAATAAGTGGTCAATGTTTTTGAAAAAATCATGATAATGCAGAATATAAATAGCTATAATCTGTAAAAATTTGAATCCATTCTGTCGATTAGTTTCTGAGAAAAAAAATTGAAAAATGAAAAAAATGCGTTTTGTATGAAACACGATTACGGGAGTAAAATTTACTTAATCGCTTTGAAATTTCTTGTAGAGGTAGATTTTGGATAGCTCTCGGCTGAGTTCTTTGGGCTAAATGATTGGCCGATAAATTTCAGAGATATTTGAGGTTAAAATTTCTTTAACCTTTTTTCAAATCGTAATTTCTCGAGAACGGCTAGATCAATCAGCTCCAAATTTCCAAATTTATAGACAATTGTGTGTGTGATATAGATAATATATGTGCGAATTTTCATCAAGATTGTTCAATTACTTTTTGAGATTTTTAATATTTAGAATTTTCGTATTTTACAAAGTCATTTTTCTTGTCGTATGATAACTAAAGAAAAAAAAATTGGTTTAATCATGTTGAAATTTTGTGGAGATGTAGAGTTTATATATTTATTGTATAAGTCCTTTAGGCAAAAGAATTGTCTCAGAATTTTTAGAGATATTTAAGGTTAAAATTTTTTACGTTTTTTTGAAAAATTTCTCAATGACGACTTCATGTATCAGTTTGAAATTTTGTAGACTATTTTGTATGCGATATAGGCAATACCTATGTGAAATTTCATCCAGATTATATGGTTAGTTTTGGAGGTATTTGAGATTAAAACGGTTAAAGCTGTTTTAGCGCTCTTTTCAAATTGTAATTTTTCGGGAACGGTTTTATGTATAATATGTTAATAGATAATGGGGTTAATTTACAGCGAGCTCTGCAGAAACATATTTTTTTTATTTAATAAACATATTTGATATTTAGAATATGTAGTTTACATATATAGTATACATATAGGAACGATACATTAATTTGGATTACTACATTAGGAAAAGAAAAAAATTATTGTGGGGATAAAAGACCCTACACATTGGCATAGTATTTAATGTATTTTAAGTTCACCTTCAAAAAAGGAAATGAAAGCTCTCGTTTTCTAATTTTATTCTGTTTTGTGAGTATTTTTTTAGTTTTTTTTCTGACAAAATAACTTACACTCGGAAAAGGCCATTTTCAAACATTTAGAACATTCGTTCAAAATGGTTTATTCCAAACAAAAGCGTGTCATACGACCGTTTTCGAATGTTCAACTGTTTTCGCTATTTTATGACCTATTGTATAGAAAGAAAAAAACTTGTCGCTGAAGTGTATCTCAACGTTTTTATTTTTTTTTATTTTTTGAACCCTCAAAGTCTGGATAAATTTAGGAGTTGCCCATATATTTAACCTTGATCATACATTTATTATCATGTATAATTTTTAATTTCATTCTTTTCGATTTAATTGTTGATACTTGTAGTTTTAATAAGTCATTATGACAACATAAATAACAGACTAAAACCGCTAAAACATAAAAGTTGAAAGGGAAAAATTTAGAAAACAAATATTCAGAAAGTAAAAAATATAGAAAATTTAGAATTGGGAAGAAAAAAAAACGAATTTAAAAAAATCTAAATGATAAATTTCGGAATTGAGGGGACTTCCTTTCTGCTTTTTTTACTTCGTAATTTTTTCTTTTCTGAATTATCATTTTATATTATATTGTATTCGTTATTATTATCCTTGAGAATTTATAATTTTCTTGGTTGTTAGCTTTCGAATTTATATCAATTCCAAATTTTTCATTTATGGAATTCAATTTTTCGTTTCATAATTTTTATGATATTTTGTAATTCTAATAAAGAAAATTAGATTTTTACTTTTTCAGCGTTAGATGAGTTTCTAATAATTTCACTTTCGTAATTTAATTTTGCTAAATTTTTCGTTTACATATTATTAGCATTCAATATTGTTTTTTACAAATCGCCCCCCCCCCCCCCGTCGGTCAAGATAGCTAGAAATATGTTATTGGGTACTATATTATATAGTAAAATTTGAAATATCAAAGGAATTTGAATGGAAATATTATATTATATTAAGGTAATGTG
The DNA here is from genome assembly GCA_036365515.1 of Torymus aiolomorphi. Classification (NCBI taxonomy): domain Eukaryota; kingdom Metazoa; phylum Arthropoda; class Insecta; order Hymenoptera; family Torymidae; genus Torymus; species Torymus aiolomorphi. Next base: position 100,809,080 of record CM070876.1, on the reverse strand, counting down.
TACTTACCGACAAATTTTAGAACATATATATCTTTTGCAAATAATAATAGAATTACTAAAAAAAAAAATTGAGTATAGTATTTATATATACGGAGCGCCTGACAGAGCTGTTTTTCCAAAAATCTACTCAGAATTTATTTAATTAAATAAAAGCCGCAATGTCGATAAGTAGGGATCTGTAATACTTCGAATTTTGCCAGTTTTAAAACGAGCGTATCTCATGGAAATGCTGATAGAATCGCACAAAAAAAAATCTGAGCATAGTATTTACATACACGGAGCGCCTGACAGAATTGTTTTTCCAAATAAACGTTCGAATGTTTATTAATTAAATAATGAAATTGGGTTGATTTTGAGGTTCACATCGCCTTAAATAAATATAGTAAGCTTTACGAAAATTTAGTTACATGTACAATAATTAAGTTACTATAACTGTTTAGTTTGAATTTGTTGAAAATGTACATGTTATATTGCACGCCCGACAAGCATAGGGCGCGACGGCGCAGCCAAGCGTGCGACACTCTTACACATACACATTATGTACGCCTCCCTTCCCGAGCACATGATGTGACTTGGGCGCGAACGGCAGCTGCCTACTCGTGCTCTCTCACGATCGTCGGACTCCGAAGGTACAGCACCGCGCGTTGCGAGCATGGGGGGCTCGCGGAACCTTTGTAACCTTATACTTAAGGGGGCTAGACACCTTTTTTCTCTGAAATAAGAAGTCACATTTTAATACATAAATGTAAACTAATTATTTCATACTTTTTACATATAAAAGTGGGTATATTTACCTTACCTTAAAACTTTCTCCGATGGGCCTTTTATATGGTCCAGAAACATAGTCATCGATGAAACAAGTTTTTTCACTATCCGTAAGCTTTGAAATTTTCCTGTGGATGGATTGACTTCAGATTTGAAATAAATTACTCCTGAATAGTATAATTCTCATATGAGTGTAGGGATTTTTGATCTAATGAGAAAAAAAAATTGTGCTGTTTTTCAAGAGTTTTTTTTTAATTTTTTTTAATTTTTTATATTTTTTCATAATTTTTCTGATGTAAAAATTTTTGCCGACATTTAATCCTAAATCCCTACACTCATATGAGAATTATACTATTCAGGAGTAATTTATTTCAAATCTGGAGTCAATCCATCCACAGAAAAATTTCAAAGCTTACGGATAGTGAAAAAACTTGTTTCATCGATGACTATGGTTCTGGACCATATAAAAGGCCCATCGGAGAAAGTTTTAAGGTAAGGTAAATATACCCACTTTAATATGTAAAAAGTATGAAATATAGTATATTACGCACCAAGGGAGGAAAAAACACAGTTTTTGGACAGTCCACAGCTCGTGTAAATTGCCACCCGAGCCGAAGGCGAGGGTGGCAAACACGAGCTGGGGGCTGACCAATTTTACTCCCGTGGAGCGTATACTATTTTTTTGCCTAGCGAGACCGAAAATACAACCTTCGCGATCGGGCGCCGGGAGCGAACGTGGTACTTTCGGCCCGCTAGACAAAAAATTAGTTTACATTTATGTATTAAAATGTGACTTCTTATTTCAGAGAAAAAAGGTGTCTAGCCCCCTTAACAACTAAGCATCACTCAATAAATCACCTATTATTGATATATAAATAGTTCTCTCATTCGACCAACCCATTCCAGCAGAATTATATGAACACTATTATTGACATATTATAATCCACTTTACAAAAAAACATAGTTAAGGCAATAATATTGAGTTTTACTATGTAATATTTTTTTTGTGACTTTATTTTTCGTATGTTTATATCGTTATATGAAAAAATACGATTTTGCGTATTCATTAATCACTTTTAATTCTAACGATACATATGTAAAAGTAATTGTGGAAATAAGACAGTCAAACATAGGCAATAAAAGCTTTGAAACAGTTTTGTAGAAAATTTTTAAAATTGTTTTTTGCAGTGTCAAGTGCTTTGGAATTTTCCATTGAAATTTGAAAAATAAATGATTTGACTTGACTAATACGTGATAAATTAGAATGCTCATATCTTCGCGAATTTTTATCTTAGAAAAATTTTCAAAAAGGCATTTTATAGCTTTTAATCACTACTTGTGATTACGCTAGTCAATCATAATATTCAAGTTATCCGAGAGAAACTCTAGAGGTAAATATGATTTTGTTTAACAACTCACGTTTTAGCGATTTGTCTTTGTCTCGCTATAATATTATTCCTATGGAGTGCACACTTATAACTCAGGTATGAGTTAATTTGTTACATGAAAAGATATACATGCAGCCATGAATAATTTAAAATGTAAAAAATGCTCTTTCGATAAACGGTTTTTTGGATAAAAAATTAAAACTGAGAAAAATGCTACTGGGCTCACGTTTACTCTTATATCTAATTATTGTCTATAGGCACACTTTCCAGAGGTTGATCTATCGAAAATATGAGTAAAAGCGAAGATTTTACTGAGATCTTAAAATGTTTTGATGATAGGCACTTTTTTAATAGCTTAAAGAGATAAAAAATTCACCCAAATACGCACAGAAGTAATGCAAAATTGATGTTTGTTTTTAGTTTCATGAAAGTGCATTCGTTTATATTTAGGATAGCAGAACATATTCATACAACCATAATTTAGTAAAATTTCTTTTATTCAAAGGTGTGCAATCACTTCTTTAGAAAATATGCAATGGTAACACGTATATTAAAAGTTTGGAGGATTTGTCCATATATACAACGTCGATGTGTAAGGCGAGCGGTGTTGTAGAGACGAACACCGCTGCGGAGAAAACTGCCAGCACGTGGCACATACGCAAACTCAAAGGTCTAACCGTAAATCGCGATTGCAACATAATTGACGTGTGCGATGGCACGAAAATATTGCCTCTTTGAAAAAATCATTAAACTAATCTGGTCTTGCCCAAAAATAAAGGAAAAAATACTATTTCAAATGAAGACAATATTGAACAACAAAGAAAAATTTTGAGATTTGTACAATGAATATACGTTACCACACAGATACAGACACATTTATATATAAACATTTATTATAAATGACGACCTTCAAATAAAAATTATTTCAAACGTTTTTTCTAATAGATTTTCTCAAAACTTTTTTTATCTCACAAAGCTACTTATGCGAGGAAGCCAAATTTTTTGGATTTGTATGGACAACTTTTATAGCTAGAAGCTATGATACTAAAGTTTTATTTAAACTTTTTGTATTAATACCAATAAGCTATAATTAATAACACGATTATATAATAATTCATATAATACTGACAAATACTTATTCATTATTAAAATTAATCTCTGTAATTCTGATTTCAGCTTACATTTTGAATGTATTCCAAAATTTTTTGGAAATTCCACTCTTATATATACACACCAGTTAAAGTTGGGAATAACAAGGATTAAGACATATGGTATAGCTTTAGCAATGCTTTCAAATATACCTTCTGCCGTTCTTGCAAGAGCATCAAAAATAGCTCGCAATTTATCTATCGTGACACAGGTAATTATTATAATTAACGAAAATGATTTAAAGTGAAATCTTATGCGCAATAAAGAATTTGTGTAAATTATATGATTTCTTGACTTTTGAAAGACTGGCCTAGCCAGCATAATGACTATATTATAAGATTTACAGGGAAATCAACTTTCCTGTAGCTTTAAAGCATTAAAATGAAGATATGTACTGCATTTTTATAATAAATGCAAAATTATTGCGTTAGACATTTTAGGATATTTTTATTAAGAAAAAGTATTTTGATTTGTAAAATCTGCAAATCGAGTAAAAGTTATTGACAGTATCTATTAATTATCGGCGATATAGGGTGGTTCTGAAACAATGCAACATTTATATACCATCGTGATCAGTGCGAAAAACTGAGTCAAGATTACTTGGTCCGGAGAATTTTCCGGCAAGTTTTCCGCCCCCGTGTTAGGCCCAGGGAAATTCCCGGCATAGCGTCGACCCTGGCAGCTCCGGCGGCGAGACTCGAGCATCGGCCGTAGTGGTAGAGAGTGGGAGTAACCATTACTACGGAGTTCATTGACGGAAGCGGGAGGTAAGAGGGAAGCGGCGTAATCGAGAAGCACAACGATCTAGTCTAGTAAAAATATAAGGTAAATCGATATTTTCAGCGGGACTTCGAGACAGACGTCGAACGAGACTTCAAGCCAGATTTAAAGCCAGTCTTCGAGCGAGATTTCGAGCGACACATTAAGCGAGACGTCCATCAAGACCTTGGGATGTTCTACAAAATTTGGCTACTCTTTGTCGAATTTTTATCCAAACTTTGTTTAAACTTTGCCTAAACTTTGACTGAACTTTATCTAAACCACGTATGAACTTTGTATAACGCTCGAAGGCTGGCTTAACGTCTGGCTTCAAGCCAGACATCAACACAGACTTTAACCCAGATTTTAAGCCAGACTTCGAGCATTGTACGAAGTTTATACACAGTTTAGATAAAGTTCAGTCAAAGTTTAGACCAAGTTTGGACAAAGTTTACATAAAGTTTATACAAGGGTTAGACGAAGTTTATAGAAAGTCTGCAGGTCTTGATGAAAATCTCGCTTAAAGTGTCAGTAAACTTTGTATAACGCTCGAAGTCTGCCTGAAAGTCTGTCACGAAGTCTCGCTCAAAGTCTCGTATATTCAGCTAGACCTCAAGCCGGACTTGGAGCCAGACTTGAAGCCAGACTTCAAGCAAAACTTCAAGCCAGACTTTGAGCCAAATATCGAGTGTTATACAAAATTCATACACAGTTTATGTAATGTTTAGTTAAAGTTTAGACAAAGTTTAGACAAAGTTTGGATAAAATTTAGACAAAGTTTAGACGAAGTTTATAGAAAGTCTGAAGGTCTTGATCAAAGTCTCGCTTAAAGTGCCACTCGACATCTGTCTCGAAGTATCGCTCGAAGTTTGGCTCCAAGTCTGGCTTAAAGTCTGACTTGAAGTCTAGCAGAATATTTGAGTCTTTGAAGGAGGTTTTGAGCGGGACTTCAAACGAGATGTCGAGCGAGACGTCAAGCGAGATTTCAAGCCAGATTTTAAGCCAGACTTCGAGCTAAACTTCTAGCGAGACTTCGTGCGACACTTTAAGCGATACTTTCATCAAGACCTTCAGACTTTCTATAAACTTCGTCTAAACTTTATATAAACTTTATCTACACTTTGTCTAAACTTTGTGGAAACTTTGACTCAACTTTATCCAAACTGTGTATACACTTTGTATAACGCTAGAAGTCTTGCTTAAAGTCTAGGTTAAAGTCTGTGTTAGCGTCAGGCTTGAAGCCAGACTTTAAGTCAGAATCCAAGCGCTATACAAAGTTCATATACAGTTTAGATAAAGTTCAGTCAAAGTTTAGGCAAAGTTTAAACAAAGTGTGAATAAAATTTAGACAAAAAGTAGCCAAATTTTGTCAAGATCTTGATGGAAGTCTCGCTTAAAGTGTCGCTCGAAGTCTCGCTCGAAGACTGGCTTTAAATCTGGCTTGAAGTCTCAAAGTTTAAAATTGAACATTCAGAAAGTTATAGCCAGTTGTTCATGAATTTGTGTAAATATATTTTTGTGAAATATACTTTCAAACACCCCGTGTGCAAAGCTCGATTTTGCATACGTTCGAATAAGAAAGCATTCGCTAAATCAAGCTTTGTACATGTCGTATCAAATAATACGGTTCGCGAGAAGGTGATTTTAACCTCGTGTGACCTTCTCACCCTCGCTTCGCTCAGGTGCAATGTCCACATGAGAATAAAATCAGTTTCATGTACTAGAATCGAAATGTACTATTTTTAATTGGCTATAACTTTGTAAGTTTTCGATAATTTTTAATTTTTGCTTCGGCAAGTTGCCATGAGGATATTGCATTGTTTCAGAATCACTCTGTACGTTATGGTTAACGAACTTTCTTTTTATATATCGCCGGTACCGAGGAAAACTATCACACATGAATATTGACCACAAACAGAATCTCACCTAGAAAAAACCCCGAAAACTATCCTCCAACAACATTCACCACGAAAAGAATGCCACCTACAAAAGGCACGAAAACTATCCCACATCAATGTTTCCCTACTGAAAAAACTCATATGAGAACTCATATGAAAACTCACTTGAGAACTCATATGAAAACTCATATGAGAACTCATATGTGATCTCATATGAGATCTCTTATGAGTCTCATATGAGTACTCATGTGAGTCTCATGTAAGTTTCATATAAGATCACATATGTGATCTCATATGAGGTTTTGGAACGAGTACTCATAAGAAAACTCGTATGAGATATCATATGAGATATCGTATAAATTTCCAGTGTCATCGTAGTTTGTTTGAAAATCATATGAGGTCTCATATGAGATCTCATATGAGATCTCATATGAGATATCATATAAGCCCTCGTACGGCTCTGCAGTCTCGATGCCACCGCCAGGTGGCGCATGGCCACCTAGTATGCAGATAAAACGGACCCGTTTCGTTATATAGTAAAGTGTGCAACGCAGGGTGGGTGGGAGGGACCATCCACCACGTCTTAATACACTGAAAACGAATTAGTTTCCAGTTTAATATAGTAGTTTCATTAGAAATTCATATGAGACCGCATATGAGTTTCTAACAAAATACGATTACACTAGAAACGTATATGAGATCTCATATGAGACCTCATACGAGTTCTCTTATGAGTACTCGTGCCAAAACCTCATATGAGATCACATATGATATCTCATAAGAGACTCTCATATGAGATCACATATGATATCTCATAAGAGACTCTCATATGTGATCACATATGATATCTCATATGAGAACTCATATGAGACTCATATGAGATCACATATCTGATCACATATGAGTTCTCATATGAGTTCTCACATGAGATTTTTCAGTAGGGTTGCCACAAAAAGAATCTCACCTAGAAAAAGGACACGAAAACTATTCCTCTTAGAAAGGTGTCCGCAAAAAGTATCCTGCATCGATATTCGCCATGAAATAATCTCGTCTAAAAAAAAACGCCACGAAAAGAACCTCAGCTACAAAAACGCCACGAAAACTATTCCGCATATAAATGTGTCCGCGAAAAACTATCTCACATCAATATTCGCCACGAAAAGATTCTCAGCTATAGCAAACGCCACGAAGACTATCCCGCATCAATATTAGACACAAAAAGAATACCAACAAAGAAAAACGCCACGAAAACTATCTCGCATAAAAAAGAAACTCAAAAATGACACTTAAATGAAAAAATCTACTTTATCAAAAATATGTATAAAAAAACCAGTGAAAACGCCTAATTCACATAAATATTAAAAATCGATCATTCCGTTAAAATGATGGTTCTGAATCTTTAATCATAGAGACAAACCTGCGAAAATCAAGAAAATAACCAGAAATGGAACGGTTTGCTCCCAAGGAATTTTTATAGAATACCAAAAGTGAATAAACAAAATTCCAAAGACACTATTTTTGTGTAGAATTTTTTGGGAAATCTGGATCAGTACTCAGAAAAAAAATCTAAGAAGTAAGTAAATGTTGGAATATCAAAGAAAAAATCGCTAATAACTTGTTAAAAAAGACTCACCACTTTTTCGACCATAATGTACCTTTATATTATAAAGGTATAGTGCGAATGATGTCAGCTTAAAGTATATACTATTAGCAGTACTTCGACAAATTTAGGTGATAAAGGGGAGAGAGAGAGAGAGAGAGAGAGAGAGAGGGAGAGAGAGAGAGAGAGAGAGAGAGAGAGAGAGAGAGAGAGCGAAAGAGAGAGAGAGAGAGAGAGAGAGAAAGAGAGAGAGAGAGAGAGAGAGAGAGAACAAAGAAACAAACAACCTGTCTGTGTTGAATTTTTATGTTTCTTTTTAGATTAAACTAGGAAAATTGAATTATGTGAAATACATATAAACAGATTTACTTTCAAAATTAAATTATTAATAGATTACACGCACACACAAAATTTTGGAATTCAAGTAATTTTTGGAGTCCATACTAAATTTTCAATTGTATAATGTCAAGATCAATGGTATAATATCAGTATAGTTAATTATACTGGAGTTTAGTATATTTAATTGTAAGAAAGTAATGTGGATGGAACATATAGTGTATTATTATGTGTGAAGGTATAGTAAAAATGTTTTTAAAAGTGTAATACAAGTATGCAGTGATCGTTGAATTGAAGTTTTCGAAATAGCTTTTAGTAACCGACATTTAAATAGACGCTGTATACTTTAAATAGCAGGAATCGGTTCTAAAGAAAAATTAAGTTAATACTCACTTTTACAAAAACATTTAGTATCCGAACGTAAATTAAATTTCAAAGGAAGCAAAGGTTGTGTTATTAAGAAGAACATTACACCTTTGCTTCTACCACAAAACTACTACCATCAACCATGGGCTGAATCTCATTTTGATATAATGGAAATTTTATTTTCTGAAGTCAAAACAGTTATGTATTGCAATGAACGCATATGAGTCTTGCACTCTTTATTAAGATATATTGTAAGTCAAAAAGATAATAGTAAAGAAAACGTACAAAAGTTCACTCGATCAGAAATTAATAGAATAACTCAGAAGTATTGCTGCTATAAGCAGTTTCAACATTTGGGCATAGCGAACTGGCTTGGTAAAAAGTATTTAGGATATTGGACAATTTTACACATTCTATTTATACAACACCACAAGAGGCGGTCACCCAATGTTCACTTTGGTGCTTACAGTTACAGTACAGCATTATATTAGATTAGATAAGTTTACCCTTTTCTATCGTATAATATTTAATGACGTATAATAAAATCTAATTCACAAAGTTCTTTTATCGAGTTAGTTATTAAATCTTCTTAATATATTTTTTTTAACGGATCACTGAGAAAAGGGTGAGGTTCGGGAATAGGGGATGTGGGTTGGGGCTCTGGCTAAATTAACGTTTAATCCTGAACGATATGTCAATAAGGTCTGTATTTTTACAATTGTTCTGACTAATTACATTAATTTGAATTGGAATTAATTGCTGAAATTGGCTGTGAGAGTGTGCGTGATTAATGTTAACCACGATATAAGCTAACAGCAGCTGGCGAAAATAAGTAGACTGAGCGTGCACCCGTTGCTTCGTTCGAAGGCCGCGAGGAGAGCGGAAAGAGGCCGCGAGCAGAAAGACGATCGGTTTTGTTCGCGTTGCGCGGGTGTTGAGAGAGGAATATCACGCGATAACTGCCTATGTCAGCTGAACCCCCTGCGAAGCTAAACCTTGAGAGTCACACAGCCAGTAACACCTGGCGGGTGTATTCAAATGAAACGGCCGCAAAATACCGCCCACCTTGTTGTAACGCAACGAAACATCGTAAATCGTCCCCGTGAAGAAAGGTTAAAGAATCTAATTTGATCAATGATAAAAGAAGTGTAACAGTGTGGTCCTCTTCGTGTGTAAATATGAGTGTATCACAAGAAGGGTGTTAAGCTGGCTCGACGTCGTCGTCCACATTGAACGAACCCGATGAATCTAGGATTGGTGACTTTGTAGCAAGTTGTGTTTCCGACGCCGGTAAAAGCTCCCGGTCTACTGGCAGACTCATGACCTTTACTATAGGTTGTAACGTTGTATTTGCTTAAACCCTCTGACCAAGTATAAATAATGAATGACTAAGACTTGAGCAAATATTTCGCTACTATTTCCTCCGTCATTGATATACTTACGGAGCCGCGCCACGACTTGCGACTATTATCTCGATGAGGGTGTAGTCATGAATCAACGACAACGACCGTTGGACTCCAACCACGCCGACTCGAGAACCAACGATGCTCACGAAATGGCGTCATGCCGCTGTTTGAAGAGGCCAGTAATTGGCTTATGCAATCTGAAACACGCGAAATAACGATAGGACACGCACACAGTTTCAACACTCGCAAATAAACAAGACCGGTTAGCGAATATGTTTGATCTTTATTTTTGTAACCCGTTGACGGCGGTTGCCGTGTTCTCCTCCTCGGGTCTCACTGGTCCGCACCTGAAACACGAAGTCCTCGATAAACGCCGCGTTGATTCCCCGCGAATACTCGCCCGGAGTGATCAGCCTAGCAAAGTCTGGAACCACAGGATACCTCGACCGCGACCTCGACCCGGACACAAGGCCCTTTACGTAGACCTTCACCATACGAATACCCTACGCACTATCTTCTGTTCTGCGTACACAGTTTATTCGCGAAGATACTGTCACGCTGGCCGGAATCAGAGAGGGCAACTACTACGTTTCCATCTAGCTCATTGCCTCGATCGCGTCCTTTTATCACTCGTGTTCGCATGCTATTGGCCCTTTTTCCCCCTTTAGAACCCATCGTCGGTCTTTTTCCATGACTCGCATGTTCTTAGAGCCGCGATAGGATCTACGAGGAGCATGCGCGCCTAATTCGATGCGCGCGTACCTCGAAACCTCGACCCTTGACCCTGCCGTACGCGTATAACTCGATTCATACGCGAGTTCCCTCCAATTACGCCCCTTTAGCCCTATCTATATACGCTCTCCTCCTGACGGACCCGAGCGTGGTCACTAACGCGCGATGATACGCACAAACTCATAAGTGAGCGCACTATACTATCGCGCTCGCTTGCCTGTGCTCTCCTCCCTCCATACGACTCCCGCGGCCCCTACTCTCGCTGCCTCGTATTCCCACTCTCTCTCCTGCGCGCGCGCATATGCACGTGTTCATTTCGCGCCGTCCGTGCTCGCGTTCACCTCGCTCTCGCGCGTCCCTCATCCCGCGTCCCCCTCTCCCTGTAGCGCGTACTCTCCCGGCTGTTCCCCCGGGTTCGCCTATCTCCCGGTGCTTGCGCTCGCTCTCGCTCCCTTCTCTCGCACATTGTCTCGACCCGCTCTCTACATACCAATGCCGCGCTACCGGGTCGAGCTCGGGTGTGTACGTGAGTGTGTGACGGCGCGCGCAGTATCTAGTGTTCGGCGCGGCGATAGTGCGCGCGCGCCGTGCTGTTGTCTGCCATGCGATGGGCAGTTCGTACTCTCAAGCTTACCCGGTCTCTTACTCGACCTGCCCGGTCCCTTCCAGCGCCTGCTAATCGCATTCGCCCTGGCGGTATTTATGTGTGTGGAAGAGTGTGCACGTCGTCACCGCGTCCGTGCCAGGACTCGGACTGCCAACATGGCGGGCCCGTCAAGTAAGTTCGCGTGGGGCAAGCGTCTGCTATCGGGAGCTTGTGACCTTGTCACAATACCCCCCCCCCCTCTAAGACGTCAATTACCCTGTAATTTCTGCTTACTCAACCCCTGATCACTAACCCGAGTATCTCGATAATTATATGTATGAGCACTCACCTGGGTTTATTGTGCCAGGAATGCCCGCAGCAGCGTTACCTGGAGATCCCCTTGAAGGTGCCTTATCGCGGCGAAGTATTCCAGGAGCGTCTGGTCCGGTGTGGCTGGCAAAGGCACATTTTCGGGCATCGCCGTGGATTTCCCTTCGGTCGGGACATCTCTTTCTGGACCGGGTGCCTCCCCTCTTATGGAGATCTGCGCCGGCGATGGTGGCATCAGTCGGCGATGGCCTCGGCGGCAGGGTAGGAGGAGATGTCATCGGGCCACGTCGAAGCGTCATCACGGCTGCCGGTCGGGTGGCCGATCGGTCCCTTCCCCGGTGGTTCACCACCCTTCCCTGGTCCCGCAGGTACGCCAGGTGCGCCTCCCCACACCGCGGACAAGCCCTTAACGTCATTTCCCGACGGCCACAGTTGAAACAGAACAGGCTGGGTGGCTGACAACAGTTAAACCTCGTGTGCCCACCCTGCCTACAGTTAAAGCATGCACCACGGGGAGGGTCTCGGGCGTCCAGCGGCACGGGGCGGATATCCTCCAATAGTAACCCTCCTGACGGGCACGCACGCTGCTCAGGGAAGCGATCGGATGATCTTTCCTGCTGCCATTGCGAAGATGGGGCCCGACCTAGCCACGTAAAAACGGAGGAGACCTCTCCGGGTGGTTGGATGACCATTTTCTCTTTCGGCTCCGGTGGAATTGGAGGTTGCGCGGCTCTAGGTTACTCATGATTAACTCATACCTCGGTTGAAATTCTTACCGTTAGCCCATTCTGCTCAACTTCCCTCCGTAAGCTTTTCATCGGGTTTGGATAGCTACCATAATTTAAGAAGGCTGGAGATACCCTGGTGCTAGACCCACAACAGTATTCATAGCATGGCGTAGTTCATTGAGATGTTGGTCCCAATTCCGATGGTCTGTCTAAACGAACGTCGCGATCATAAATTTTAGGCTACGGTTACTTCTTTCGACTGGGTTCGCTTGTGGGTGATAAGGGGGGGTAGTTATCCTCGTTACGCCGTGCACCTCGAGAATCCTCCAAAAGTCCTTGTTATCGAACTCCTTACCATTTTCGGTGAGGAGGTAGTCCTGGGTTTCCCAACGGAACAGCACCACTTCTTCGAAAGCCTTCGCCACATTTTTCCCTGTTGCCACCCTAAGTGGACGTAACTCGACTCAGCGTGTGAACAGATCCTGGAACACCACGACGTATTTATATTGTCCCTTACTTTGGGGAAATTGCATTAGATCCGATGCAACCATGGTCTAGGGCCGCTCGATAACTCGACCATTCATTAATCCTTTCGGTGCGGCTTGATCTGGTTTGTATCTCTGGCAGTCGTCACACTCCTGCACAAATTTGTACACGTCATGCCATATGCCCGGCCAATAATACTCCTGAGCGACCCTCTCGTAAGTCTTCTCGACCCCCAAATGCCCCGCTGTTATCTCTCGGTGCGCGTATATGAGAACTCGGCTCCGATGTTCTGTTGGAACTACCAACTTCCAGGAATCATCCTCGCCCGTTATCGGCCCTAAGATGGGATCTACCCTTCGCTTGTATATCATCCCATCTTCTACCTTACACAAACGGTACTTCGTGGGGCTTTCCTGGATTTCCTCGATTCATTTTAAGTATACCATAGGTCCACTACCTCTTCGAAAGAAGCTATCTCGACCTCCTCCTGCTCTAATTCATTCAGTCTTGACAGAGCGTCCGGAACTCGATGCATCGCGCTCTTCCAGTGTTCGATCCTGACGTCCCATTGTTGGAGCTCTATTGCCCATCGCGCCAATCGTGCCGAGGGTTCTCTCAAATTCTGTAACCATCGTAAGGCGCTATGGTCTGTGATTGCTGGGAATCGATAACCCTCTAAGTATGACCGTAACTTTGTAATGGCTCATACTAGTGCCAAACACTCCTTTTTGGTTGTGGAATAGTTGCACTCGGCGCTCGTCAGGACCCGATGAATGTATACAATTGGGTGTTCGCCATCCTCAAATTCTTCTGCTAATACCGCCCCAATGGCTCCTTGGCTGGCATCGCACTGCACAATGAATTCACGACTGAAATCGGAACGAGCTAAGACTGGTGCCTTGGTCAGTGCTATTTTCAGTTGTTCAAACGCTTCTTGGTGTTCCGCACTCCATTGCCGTACCTGCGTTTTCTTCAACAGCTGAAGCAAGAGTAGCTTATTCTCACTTTCTTGCTGGATGAATCTCGAATACCGCCCGACCATTCTCAAAAAGCGTCTTAGCTGCCTCTTGGGGCCTGGAACTCTAAGATGGGCTCGATTCGTTCTGGATCTGGTCTTAGGCACTCCTGATCCAACAGATAACCTAGGTATCTCAACCCCGAGCACCCGAATTCACACTTTTTCCAATTTACCGTCAGCTGGGCGTCTCGAATTATCGTTAGCACCACCTCGAGCCATTTTTGGTATTCCTCGAATGTTTCTGTAGCGATAATAATATCGTCGAGGTATCCAAACACATGTGGTTCTTATGCATCTCTCGTACGGCTTCTTGCGCAGCTGACCACATGGCTGGAGATTGTTGCCGTGGATGGTGGCGGATATAATCCATTAACTCGATATGATGTTCGGTAAGGTGGGGTTGTGGGCAGATAGTCCGTCTTTGACTTACTTATCGGTCGATCCACAATTTCCTTAACTCTCTCCGCCTCGTTGGGTGTTATTTCAGTTAACCCTGCGCAGTCCTCCATGATAGCAGGGCTTGTATCCTCGCTATTGGTTGCGAAAGAGTACCACTCCCCCTTATCTCCACATCTCCATTGCTTGGCTCGAAGTTCTACCGTTAGGTTCCGCTCGACCCCGAAATCCATCCCCAGAATTATCTAGTATTTTATCTCTTCGAAAGCTCGAAAATCTAATAACCCTCGGATGTCCATCCGCCTCGATTGATATCTTCAGAGTGCCTTGAACTTACATTGGTGCCCCTGACACTCCTCTCACCTGTCCTGATGCCTCTCGTAACCGGTCTCGATACCTGTCGAGAATCTCGGGTCCCACCAACGACACCGTTGCTCCGGGATCCGGTAAGTAGAGGTAAGCTTCTCCTCCGACTATCACCCTGATGAAGTTACGGTTATCTAGAGAGGCTGCTTCTACCGTGTCGTCCGTATTATTCTTTAATCGTTACGCTATTACTCGGAATAGCATCCACCCCCTTACCTAGCCCCTTGATACCCTTCCCCGACCCATTCTCCCTCCCCTGTTTCTGGGGATGGCGTTATCTGGGTTGTGTCATCGACGTTAGAGTTGCTGGCTCCACTGGCAGAGCACAAGTCTGACTGCTGTCCCATGATGATCCCGATTGCCTGTTTGACTTGGAGTAGCATGGCATAACCGCTGTCCTCTTCTGGGTCTGGTGGGTACCATCCCTCAAGTGGCAATTTCCACGCTGATTCCTGGGAAACTTCATCTTCCTCGCTCTCCATGCTCTCCCCCTCGCTACTCGAAGGGATCCAGCTGAGAAGAAAATATTAGGAACATGAAGGACGTTGCGTAAAATCAACAATCAAGTGCACTTGCGATGTCTACTATATAATTACAGTGAAAAGTAATTTTATAATCTGTGCTGTGTTAGTGTAAAATCTGCAAATGAAATTTGAAAGCTAATGAGTGACGCTAACAACAGACTATAACTTCTGGTGCCCACTTAGATTAAGCTTTAACGGGCAAGAGTGTTTGTCTCTACATTTTGTTCAACATATAGGAACATAAGTCAAATGTACAGTATATACTGTGTGCGCTTCACATTATAGTTCTGTACAAGTACCATTATTGTTTTAGTGATGAATTACTGTTTTATAGAATTTTAATATTAGGCATATCAAATAAAAATAGCTTATTTATTTTAAATGACAAGAATAGCATCAACAATATGTACGAAATATAATACAATCATGTGTAGACTGATGATGAATTTCTTGCATAGCATTTCTGAAGCCCCTGGTTAAACTGTCGTAAGGATTATTAACAAAAAGGTCTGGTTTCAAAATCTGGAAAGGTTCAGAAAAAAAAATTAGAAACATTTTTTGTTCGTTTCTTTTCTATTCTGAATCTTTCCAAAGTTTGGTACCGGACTTTTCCAAACCATTAAGGAATTTTAATCCATTTTAACCAGAGGTAAGTTGATTTAAAACCTAAGTTTCATAAAATCCATCAAACATAATTTTTATTTATTAATTTCAATAATTTTATTGAATACCTTGAATCTATCAAACTTGTAAATGTGTATTTTCTTTAACTGATGCTCTGGAATCCTTTAAATTAAAAAATATACTTATTCGATGACTTTTTAATTATCGGGTCAACTGGCTCACTTGGTTGATTCATACTTATTAGAGATAAAGGAGGTCCGTTTACAACTAACTTCTGGCTTGAATTAAGCTTTAGATTGGAAGAGTTTATCTGTATATTTTGTCGTAAATGGAGGACAATAAATAAGTTTCATTTAAATTGTCAGTGCTGAAGGAAGAAATGTTATGTGGATACATGCGTTACCAAATTATAAACTTTATTCTTACAGGCGAAATCATTAATATGTACTGTTCTGCGCTTCACATTATTGGTACAAATACGATTCGTCTTTTCGTAACTGACTAGTTATAGTATATTAAATTAGAAATATTTTCAATGGGCCAAATAAAATAGGTTATTTATTTTGAATTAAAAGAATAACATGAGAATTTGTAGAAAATATAATGACGTACATATTTAGTCCAGTCGAATTATTTTTTTTTTTTGAGAAAAAATGTTAAGAGGCAGTTTCTTTGTGGGAAGTTCTTCGGAAGCACGTTAGGAATAAGTTAAAAATGCTTGAAACAGCTAAAAAGTTGGGTATCATTGTTTAAATAATTAAAGAATACCAAAAAACTGGGTTTTAAACTCTCTTAAAATATCAGCTGATAGGTATTAAAAAGATTTACAAAATTATCTGTTGAAAGTATTCAAATGTAGCTTAAAATAAATTATTTACTATCCTTAATCAGTGATTAAAATTTCAGCCCGAAAGATTTATTTGTTTTTAGAAAAACTCTATTATTGTTTAAAAAGGTACTTAAAAAATAATTTCTACATAGTCGTTCATTTTACTTCTTAAGGGGGTTCATGCGATTTTAAAATGGGTTCATTATTTCATTTTTATGTCATTAATTATTAAAATATAATAATGTAAGTTCACTCAGATATAAAAGGCAAATATTTTCTGCACCGAAAAAAACTATTGTGATAAAAAATTGTTAATCGAACACGTAGATATTTTTCAATAAGTAAAAAAATTATTTTCGCTATTTGCCAACTTTTTATTTTTCATTAGATTTTAATTTTTAACATGTCATTTTACTCCTTAAACATTTGTCTAAGGTCCATCCAGGCATATATTATGAAATAATTAATATATACAAAGCAACATGTAATTTTTTTCAGTACAATACAGTATAAACTTGAAGTTTCTGTGCTTAAACTGTAAACAATTACATGTTGCTTCGCATATATTAATTATTTCATAATATAAGCCTGGATGGGTCGTAGACAAATGTTTCAGGAGTAAGATGAGACGTTAAACATTAAAATCGAATGAAAAATAAAAAGTTGGAAAATAGCGAAAGTAACTTTTTTACTTATTGAACAATATCTACCTGTTCGATTAACAATTTTTTATCACAATAGTTTTTTTCGGTTCAGAAAGTATTTGCCTTTCGTACCTATGTGAACTTACATTACAATATTTTAATAACTTATGACATAAACTTTAAATAGTGAACCCATTTTAAAATCGGATGAACCCCCTTAAGAGTTGTACTATCACGTACGATTACGAGCAATGGTGCTTAAAGCTTAGACAACTTTTACATTATCCCACCCTAAATATTATTAAGTTAATTCGTAACCTCAATAATTTAATTGGTGATATTTTTCTGCGAATTTTAAGATCACAACCATTATTCTACGTTATTTAGAAGCCGAGATAAACTTTTATTTTTCGAAAAATCACTGTAGCCTTAATAATTACGGTAGTATTACGGCTGTAAGGTCCCATTCAAAAGTTAGTTTTTCACGTTAAAACTGCGATAAATAAATATGTAAAGGAATTGATCAATTTTTAGTTCTCGCGATCAATGTATTGATGCAATTGGAATATTATAAGCTTTAAAAATAAAAAATGAAAGCAAAATAGTGCCGAGTTTACAATTTTGCTTTGATTTTTTATTTTTAAAGCTGTTCGCGCCAGAACGACATCACTGCCATCGCGTGGCATTCTCTTGCGTACGCTACGATCGCGCTCCCGCGAGTCGGCCGCAAAAAAGGCGATCGTCGGCCATCTTCGTCGAGATGCGCGCGTTCCTCCTTTCTCGGGAAACGCGGAACGTTGCTATATAAGCGGGAGCGGACCGAGGACTCAGTTCAGTTCCTTCGGGGTTTCTCCAGGCAGCGGATCGCTGCCACCAATTGTTCAACAAGTTTGTATTTAGTTGTAAGTTCGTACGTTTAAGGTTCAATAAAGTGAATTTATCTCACAGTTGCTTGTTCTCTCTGGCTCCATCCGACCCGCAACCTTCCCTCGAATGAAGATTCGAACAAAAGCTTCTAATAATCCAGTTGCATTAATACATTAATCGCGAGAACTAAACATTGATTAATTGCTTTACATAATTATTTATCGCAGTTTTAATTTGAATAACTAACTTTTCAATAGGACCATACGGCCAATACAACTTTAATATTAACAGTCGAAATTCGGAGGTGGTATAAAGAAAGAGTCAAAGTCTTATATTCCAAATCTATAAGTTTCATCTAAAAATTTCCCTATTAAAATAAGGATACCCGTGGTAGAAATGGTAACTAATCGTTCACTATCCGTTCACCAAAACGCAAACGTTTGGCCAACCGTTTAACCAAATGTTTGTAATAATTACCGCTTATTTCATCACGGAATAAACCTTGCGGTTGACCAATGAATGCTATATAATAAGAAAAGTGATTTCTTGATATAAATAAATGGCTCATTAGCTTCGTAAATGGTGGCTGATGACGGAGTCTAGGTGGTGCGCACCGAAGGTTTTTGGCTGTAGGTGTTGGATTTCATCGAATGCGTCGCCTAGGTGTTCAGGGTGACCGATTACGGAGTCTAGGTAGTGCGCTCCGTAGTTTTTTGCATCTAGGTATCGGAATTCATTCCATGCGTCGTCTAGGTGTACGGGGTAGCCGATGACGATGTCTAGGTGGTGCGCTCCGTAGTTTTCTGCATCTAGGTGTTGGAACACATCGAATGCGTGGTCTAGGTCTTTGAGCTAGCCGAATACCAAGTCTAGCTGGTGCGCACCGTAGGTTCTTGGCTCTATGTATTAGATCTCATCGAATACCTGGCCCCGGTATTCGGGATAGCCGATGACGATGTCTAGGTTGTGCGCTCTGTAGTTTTTTGCGTCTACATGTCGGAATGCATTCCATCCGTAGTCTAGGTAATGCGCTCCGTATTTGTCCTCGTCCCCAACGTTTGCGATGCGTTCCAACACCTGCAGCCAAAAAACTATGGAGCGCACCACTTAAACATCACGATCAGCTCTCCCAAAGATCTAGACCACGCAATCAATATGATCCAACACCTAGATACACAAAAGTACGGAGCGCACCACCTAGACATCGTTTTCGGATACCCCGAACACCTGGACCTCGTATTCGATAAGATTCAATATCTACAGCCAGGAACCTACGGTGCACACCACCTAGACTCCGTAATTGGCTACCCCAAAAACCTAGACCACGCATTCGATGTGTTCCGACACCTAGATGCAAAAAACTACGGAGCGCACCATCTAAACATCGTCATTGGCTACCCCGAATACCTAGTCGACGCATTCGATGAGATCCAACACCTACAGCCAAAAACCTACCGAACGCACAACCTAGGCTCCGTAATCGGTCACCGGGAACACCTAGACAACGCATTCGATAAGTTCCAATACCTAAAGCCACAAACCTACGGTGCGTAGTACCTAGACTCCGTCATCGGCTACCCAGACCACTTAGACCACACATGGGATGCATTCCGACACCTAGATGCAAAAAACTACGGAGTGTACACCACTTAGACATCGTCATCGGCTACCCCGAACACCTGGGCCAGGTATTAGATTCACCCTGATATTTTAAAGCATAAAAATACGGAGCGCACCATCTAGAGTCCATCATCGGCCACCTCAAAGACCTAGTTCACGCATTTGATGCTTTTAATTATCAATAGTTCACCATCCACTGGCCAACCGTTCGTCAATATTTTTGTTTTTCGTTGGGCAAAAAGATTAGCCAACTGTTGCAGTTAAACCATTTTGGTTGGGCTACTTTCTACGAGGGTAGCCGCTATGCATTTTATCTTACGTTCCAGCGCGCAAGAGAGAAAGTGAACTGAGGAAAATTGATCTCGCGTGTTCAATCTGGCGGAACTGGTAAAATTAACCTTTTCTCAGTAAGCAATTCCCATATAATCATAATTTATTTGGGCTAGCTTGCTAAATTATTAACATCTAAGCTATTATATTTATGGAACAAATTTTATTTAAGTCCAAAATCTGAAAAGATAATTTCTTTTATTTTGAAAATCCATTAATTTATCTTTATAAATAAAAATATCCAAAATCTTCTGGTCGTATAGAGTTATAATCTGTTAAATTCTCAGCTGTTTTTTTTTAAATTATTTACGGAGAAAAAAATAATTTGTAAAAGAAGTCGATTTCTTTTAATACACGATAACTGGAGTAAACCTAATCAATAGCTTTTAAATTTCATGAAAACATAGAGCTCGCGTATTTATTGCATGAGTTCATTCAGCGGAAATATCGGTTTATAAACTATGAAGATATTTAAGGTGGCTCCAGCGAATTAGCGAAATCGATAAATAAGAAAAAAGGAAAATATCTACTGAAAGTACGTATTTTAACTTTTTTTTTTGTATTTTTCTCAAGTAGGATCACCAGGTGAACTACCGAGAAAAAAATTTGTGAAAATTCAAGTTTTAACGTAGGTACTTATGAAGAGAAATCATTTTTCCTCGACATTTCATGAAATTCGATAATTTTTTCATTAAATAACCTACACTATAGCATTTGAGTTACAAAATCTTTTCCTGTAAAGAAAATATGTAGTCCCCAGCAAAATTTAAATTTAATTTCATAAAAACCAAATATCATGCTATTTATACGCATATTGTCGCGCCGTACGAAAAAAGCCAACTTTGAACTTGCAGGCGAAGAAAAGCCACAAACGCGTCTAAGGCGTAACAAACGGCTTTGCTGGGAAAAAAATCGGTTGGCGCCCTTCCAGACGAAGAAAATACAGTTTGACTTTTCCCAGGCGAAGAAAAGCCAGTTTGCGCCGTCCCTGTGAGAAAAATGTCAACTGACGACATTTTGCGCGAGAAAAAAATCCAATCCTGTTGGGTAAAATACTTTTACATAAGCGTATTGATAAATAAAGCTGTATATTAATATGCTTGTAAATTTTAATTATTACAATAGAATTATACTATTAATACCATATTAATAAGCGGTTCTATGGAATCTCGAATCAGTGTACCGATATAATTCCAGTTTTTTATCATTGTCTTGGAACATTTCTCAAAAGCACTGCAAGTCATTCATGAATGATAGTGCGTAATTGTACATTTATTGTGCTGCTTACACAGAAAAACTCTTAGGAATGCAGTAGCCCCGGCCGGTGGCAAAACTGGGACAAATGCTTGGAAGGCTGCGCTGCACGTTTGCAGTTCGGAGCCGTTGCTCTTTTTTCGGATATATCCGAAAGCGCAATAAACCAGCGATTGCGAGTACACTATAATTCATGAACGGCGTTGCAGTGCTTTTGACATATTTTTGAAGCCACTGACAAACCAGGAACTACTGCCAGTACTTTGATTGAAGATTCTTAGTACCGCTTATTAATTCTATTAAGAGAAATTTCATTATGATAATTAAAATTTACAAGCACAATACAACATTATTTATCAATACGCGTACGTAAACGTTTTTCGCTAACAGAGCTGAATTTTTTTCTCGCGCGAAATGTTGTCGGTTGGGATTTTTCGTCCAGGGACCACGCAAACTGGCTTTTCTTCGTCTGGGTAACTTCAATGTTGACTTTTCTTCGTACCGCGCGACGATATATATCGCATACATTGTGGTTATTTTGCAAAATGCATATTCACGCACACGAGGCATAAATTAAAAAATGTTGGAAAATTTAGTTTCTGCTAATTAAACAATTAAACAGTTATCACTGGATCCGAGGGTCGGCTACGCCAGCCCCGAAGATCCAGCCAATCACTATTTAAGCAGCAGAAACTAAATTTTCATGACATTTTTTGCTTTACTCCTACTGCTGTGCCGAAAAATATTTTTTATTTTACCAGATATTGGGAGTTCGTTTTCTTTTGTTTTTGCAATAATGATTGAGCCTTTTTCATAACTTGTTTCATTTATTGTTACATACTTAAAGTACAAAATACTTTGCTCATCAAAAATATGATCAAAATGCACAAAGGTGATTTCTAAAATTTCAAAAAAGAATCGTGCAAAAAAACAATTTCTGAGTGCAGTTTTTACATGTACGGAGAGCATGCTAGCCATGTTTTTTAAAAAAATATTGTTGGAATATGTGAATGTTTCAACATGCAGCGCGCTGTACGCGAGGATAGGTACAATGGTATGCGCGTCTGCCAAGCGACGGCGGTCGAAACACACACATGAGTGTCTCCCCACTCCAGCATGTCTGTATGAGAGTTGCGTGAGACGTGAGAACAGTGTAGCGCACTTAGAATGTTTCTTACTCTCTCGCTGTTCAACTGCAATGTAAATCGGACGTGCCGACTGGCATTTTTTGCCACCTCAATAAACTCTATATTTATCTCTCTCTATTAAATAATGGTTTCTTAATTTACCACAAACCTCAACACTATTAATTATCCAACCTCAACATGGTGGCAGAGCCTGGTTGGTAAGTAAAAAAGAAAACAGACTCTGACTCAATACAAGCCTCGGCGAGTATTGGGGCAGCCTTGCCGTAGCAAGAAAAAAGCACATGGCTCGCGAAAAATTAACTGTGAAAAATATTGAAGGAAAAGTGCAAAAGTAAGAAAAATACAAGTGTGAATAAATAATAGAATATGTCTATAAGTGATAGAAGAAAGAATTTTGAAAAATTTATGAATAATTCAAGCCGATGCGAGCAGATTAGATTTCTTGTATGAAGCACGCTGCACGGTGCAAGAATAGAGCACGTGGCAGAATTTGAGGTTATACATGTGGTAAATGGACACTAAAGGAAAAGTAAAAACCAAAGAAGAAGGAATACGAGATAACTTTGAAGATGAAAGCGAAGAAATAATTGAGGAAAAGATTGCTGAAAAACGTTTTGTGAAAATAGTGCAGAAAGTAATTACACTGAATAAAGTAATAAAAGTGTACGAAGATATTAAATTAAAAGAAGTCGGGATGGCTAAGCAAGCAAAAATCGAAGATATAGTAATTCCCATTTTTGATCGTGCAAATTATACAAGTTGGAAATTTCGCTTAATGACTCTATTAGAATATAAAGAGTGCAAAGAGCAAGCCGAAAGAGAAGGGGCTGAGACAGATAAAGCAGATGAATGGAAGAAAAAGGATTTAAAAGCAAGAAATATATTAATTAGCACTATTTCAGATAAGCAATTAGAATATGTTTGTGAGTGCAAATCAGCCTATGAAATGATTGCGAATTCGGATAAATTATATGTGACGAAATCCACGTCATTACAAATAATATGCCGAGGAAAAATTGAAGATATTAAATTAAAGAATTATGAAAATGTTGAAAAATTCTTCGTAGAATTTGAGAAAGCGGTGAACGAATTTAAAGCAGCCGGAGGAAAGATAGATGAAACTGAGAAAATGCGATACTTAATCAAAGCATTACCAGCAAATTACAGTTATATTGGTGACTTTATCGACGTCATTCTAGAAAGAGAAAGGACAGTAGATTACGTAAAATTAAAAATCAAAGAAAAGAATTTAGTTAAAAATAATTCAGACGAGAAGAGTAATGCAAGCACGTTCTCAGCAAAGACAAACGGACAGTGCTTTACTTGCGGCAAAGTCGGACATTATCAAAAGGCTTGTTGGAAAGGCCAACAAGGCGGCAGAGGTAGAGGTGCCCAATCATCGAGAGGACAACGTGGAAACCAACGAGACTACAATCGAGACAGAGGACGCGGACGCAGTTCAAATCAAAACAAGTCAACGGACGAGCAGCAGGGTTCATCATCCGCGACGTGGTCAACACAAGTATGCGGCCCAGAAGTAAAGGTCATAACAGGTTATAGCGTAAATAGAGAATGCGAAGGTAACGAAATAAATTGGTTATTGGACAGTGGTTCCACAGACCATATTATTAAAAGCGATAAATATTTTGAGAAGTATATAGTTTTAAAAGATCCGGTAAATGTAAAATTACCAGACGGTAAAATTTTAAAAGCGACGAAAATCGGTAATATAAAAGTTAAAGTTAGAAATTATTATAATGAAAAACAAATTGATTTGAGTAATGTATATTATGTAGAAGGAATTAAGCAAAATTTGTTAAGCTTTTCCAGAATAACTAAAAATGCTACAATAACTGCACGAGACAGTAATGCTAAAATTTACAATAAATCGGGAGAATTAGTAGCTATTGCAAATAAAATTGATAATTTGTATTCTTTGAAAAGTTATGCATTAACCAATAAAAATAAAGATAAATATGTAAATTCAGTAAGATTATCAGATAAAGAAAAATGGCATAGAGCACTTGGCCATGTAAATTTTAATTATTTGAATAAAATAGTAAATAATAAATTAGTTGAAGGTTTACCAGATAAATTGGAACAAATAGATATGAAATGTGCAAATTGCATACAAAGTAAAATGGCAAATATACCGTTTGAAAATAATCGAACAAAAACGAAAGAAATCCTAGAGTTAATACACACTGATTTAAATGGTCCACATAGTACTACTGGCTATGGCGGAGAAAAATATTTTCTTACATTTATTGATGATTATAGTAAATGTACTAGAATCTTGTGCATTAAGAATAAGTCAGAAACTGCAAGTTGTTTTATTGAATTCGTAAATTTAGTAGAAAATAAATTTAATAAGAGAATTAAAAAGATGCAATGTGATAACGGTAGAGAATATCTAAATCGCGAAATTTTCGATTTTGTAAAATCAATAGGAATAGAATTATCGACATGTCCACCCTACGTTCACGAATTAAATGGAGTAGCGGAGAGATATAATAGATCAGCAATGGATATAGGTAGATGCTTAATGAAGGAAGCAAAAATTCATAGAAGATATTGGCCGGAAATAATGAAAACGGTAGCTTATTTAAAAAATCGAACAATTGCAAACACGTCAGAGAATAAAACTCCTTATGAAATATTTTTCGGGATAAAGCCAAATGTGAAAAATTTAAAAATTTACGGAAGTAGAGTCTTCGTAAGAGTTCCGGAAGCTCTAAGGAAAAGTAAGTGGGATAATAAGGCACAACTAGGTGTATTAGTAGGATACGTTGAAAACGGTTGTAAAGTCTTAGTTAATAATAAAGTAATTACTGCAAGGCATGTTGATGTAATAGAAGATAGTATAAAGTTAATCTGTTTAGAAAGCGAAAATAGTGATACTGAAATTAACGTAGAATTAAATGAAACGAACAACAGCGATTCTGAATATCCTTCTCACTCTACTGCGACCTTCGGGGAAAGTAGAGGAGAGCAAACTGAATTAATCGATGCGAATAATGTAAACGATAACGAATCTGATAACGAAGACAACGAAAATAGAGATAGACTAACAATACCGCGAAAATCTCAAAGAAAGAAAAGTCCAGTAAATAGATACGGAAATCCAGTTACTCATTTTATTTATGTAAATTATATTGATGCAAAATGTACCAAATACATTCGAGGAGGCGATAAACTCCAGCGAATATAAACAATGGCAAATAGCAATGGATTCCGAAATAAACAGTTTAAAGAAAAATCACACATGGCAAATTGTCGAAAGGCCAAAAGATAAAAAGGTCATTGATGTTAAATGGGTTTATAAAAAGAAAAATAACGATTCTTATAAAGCGAGATTAGTTGTAAGAGGATTCCAACAAAAAGAATATGTTGAAAATGTTTATTCACCTGTAGGTAAAATGCAAACGTTGCAAATTTTATTGTCTTACAGTTGTAAAAATAATTTGTTTATAGAACAAATGGATGTTAAAACGGCATTTTTAAATGGCAATGTAAAATTAGAAGTGTACATTAATGAACCAAAAGGTTATGAAACTGGAGACAATAAAGTTTGCAAATTGCAAAAGGCTCTGTATGGTCTCAGAGAAAGTCCTAGAGCATGGTATGATTGTTTCAGCGAATATGTCGAAAAATTAAATTTTCTAAGAAGTAACTATGATTACTGTCTATATTTAAATAATACAAGCAAAGATTCAATATATATATATACTAGTTTTTGTAGATGATCTCTTGATTTGTTACAAAGACAAAAATAAAATAAGCAAAGTAAAAGCAAGTTTAATGGAAAGATTTATAATGAAAGATTTGGGCAAAATTAACCAATATATTGGCATCGATATTGAATATAGTGAAGACAGAAGTAAAATGACTTTAAGTCAAACGAAATATATCGAATCTTTGGCTATAAAATACAACCTTGAAAATGCAAAATTATACGATACTCCAATGGAGATTAATCTAAAATTAGAACAAGCAAATGAAATAGATGAAAGAATAAAATACAGAAATTTAATCGGCGAATCATTATATATCAGTACAGGCACAAGGCCAGATATAACATATAGCGTTAATTATTTAAGTCGTTACCAAAGTTCTTATGACCAAAGACACAAATATGCATTGAGAATTTTGAAATACTTATTTAAGACTAAAGATTTAAAGCTAACGTACTATAATAATGTTAACAGCGAAGTATTAGATTGTATGGTAGATTCTGACTATGCAGGAGATAATGTAGATAGAAAATCTACAACAGGTTTTGTAATTAAATTATATGGAAATTTAATTTTTTGGAAAACGCATAAACAAAGTACAGTAACAAAATGTTCTACTTTTGCAGAATATACTGCTATGTCCGAAGCAGTGACAGAAATCTTGTTCATTAAAAATTTATTATGCGTATCATTTAACGTAAAATTTGATAAACCAATTAAAATGTATGAAGATAACTCAGGCGCAATTGCAATCGCAAAATTTGGTAATTTTACAAAAAACTCAAAGCACATTGAAGTGCAGTATCACTACGTTAATGAAAACTACGAAAATGGAATAATTGATGTTGTAAAAATAGACTCAGAATTTAATCTAGCTGATATGTTAACAAAGAGTTTAGATAAGACGAAGTTTTTGAAAAATAGAAAAGCATTGAGAGTGATTTGAAATAAAATAAATCTATTAACGATGTGATACTTAAAATTACTGTATGAATGAATGAAAGAATGAACATTTAATTATAATGTTGAAAATTGAAGGAGGCGTGTTGGAATATGTGAATGTTTCAACATGCAGCGCGCTGTACGCGAGGATAGGTACAATGGTATGCGCGTCTGCCAAGCGACGGCGGACGAAACACACACATGAGTGTCTCCCCACTCCAGTATGTCTGTATGAGAGTTGCGTGAGACGCGAGAGCAGTGTAGCGCACTTAGAATGTTTCTTACTCTCTCGCTGTTCAACTGCGATGTATGTCGGACGTGCCGACTAGCATTTTTTGCCACCTCAATAAACTCTATATTTATCTCTCTCTATTAAATAATGGTTTCTTAATTTACCACAAACCTCAACACTATTATTTATCCAACCTCAACAAATATATTTAAAAATTCTGTAATTAAATAAAAACGGTATTGTCGATAAGTAGGAATTGGCATTTTTATCATTTTATCTAATTTTATAACAAGTATATCTTATGAAAATACTAATAGAACCATTCCAAAAACATTTCTAAGTATATTACTTGCATATATGGAGGGCTTGATAAATGCGTTTTTTCAAATAAACGTTTGAAAGTTAGATTCATATAATTTTTTTTCATTATGAGTAGATAAGCATATTTTAACTGATTTTTCAGTGCCAATGTTATCAAAAGATGTGTGTGTGTGCGTGTGTGTTTGTGAATGTTTGCGTTTTTGTGTGTGTATGTGCGTGTATGTGCGTGTTTATATGTGTGTGTGTATGTGTGTGTAAGGGAGATAAATTTTGAATCATTCGACCAAGTTTCATCGGACAAAGCTTATTCTCTTCGTTTTAGAGGATATATCGAAGTACATATCCTAATTTTCAATTTTATTGATTTTCTTTTGATTTATAATTAAAAAACGATTTTGAATTTTTCGTTTTTCTGATTTTTTAGTATGTTAAGCCAGTAATAACATAATAAATTTTTATTGAATGGTCTTTAAATTACCTAAATTTGCTTTTCTTAACCTTTAGGCTGCGGGGAAATTTCAGTACAAATTGACCTCTCAGAATATGTAAAATGTATAGATAATATCACTGGATATCTCAGATAGAGTCGCTGACCTGACTGCTGGTCCATATATCGACCAGCCCCGCAGGCAACGTAAAGTACAATGTAAAAAAATTTGTCTCTTTTGTTATGAAGATTTGAGATTGTATTTCTATGTAATTTCACGCGTTGAATATGAAAAAAATAGTAACAAAATTCTCGCAGACACCCTTGACCTTGAAAATCACCATTTGAAGGTCAAATTTCATTCCTACTATAAGTCAAGTTTTTAGACGGTTTTCGTAAGTAATTTGATGTGCTGAATACGTAAAAAATAATAAAAAAAATCCTGTTGATAATCCTGACCTTGAAAATCAGTATTTCAAGGTCAAGAATGTTTTGAGAAATTTTAAAACTACTTGTTATGTACTCAGAACATCAAATTTGATCTAAAAACTTCAAATATTCTTTGTCTCTAGAGTGGTCCATATATCGACTACCCCCGCAGCTAAAAGGTTAATATTTAAATTACCTTATAGTATGTCATTTGTTATTAATGAAAATATCGTTTATAGTTCTTTAATTAATTTGTAAAAAAAATATTTTATTTATCGATGCAAATTTGAATCACTTATTACACTTATTGTTTGGCATATAATTCTTTTTAAATTGATATTTTTAAGAAGTTGATGGCCCTATTACTACCAATCGCGGTGTTTCTTATAGTGGTGGTGAAATTTTTGTAGAATAAAACACCGTTTTTTTAATTAATATATCGACGTTTCAGACATTTATTTTCTATATGTCCCTCTTCAGGAATCATATAATACAACAAATAATAATACAAACAGTTTTAATCACGTTGACAAACACATTTTTGTAATACAAACCAACAGTAGAGACTTACAATTAATACGAAGTCAAGTGTATGTTAGCGGGAGACAATCCGCTCGTCAATGACCTTATACAGTATGAATTTTGGATTTTATAGTGTGACTGTTCATAGTGTGTGTGTAAATTCGTGTTGTACGTGTGATTAGGTATATTAACGAACATACACAGTGTGTGCGTATATATATTCTCGGTCATTATATCAGTTAGGAAGATAAAAATAAGCATTAGTTAATCAAAACCCTGTATTCTTTTGGTAATATGGCTATTTGAAATTGTTTGTTCATAAATCTTTTTTGGCTATGTATGTGAAATGCTTCAGAGAATAATCTTTTTTGTATGTTCTGTTCCGTATCTAATATTTTAACACTATTGAAATCTATTGTATGATTGTTTTCTTTTTTGTGTATGAACAATGATGAATTTTTATCTCCCTCACTATATTTCTATTTGTGTTCTTTTAATCACTAATCGTCTACTCGTCTGTTCCACATACGAAGCGTTACCATCAGCGCAATTTATTTTATATACAACGTTATTACTATTTAATTTAATATTCTTATCCTTACCTAACACTATATAATATTACTCATTTTGTCGATCATATTATAAACGACATTAGTGTTAATTTTTTTAAAACAGTTTTTTGTGAAATAATCAATTTTTTTTACAAGTGGCACACATATATATGTTTTTTCTAATTTACTATTATCTAATTTATTTTTCTGCGATACCTTACTGTCAAACCTGATCATTTTTAACCTCATATTTATATGTAATTCAATAAATTGCTGTGGATAATTGTTTTGTGCTAATATTTCTTTTATATAAACGTGATATTTTGTTTGTCAAGAGATTTGTGGGATGAATTAACCGCGCGATCAACAAGATCATAAATAATAGCAACTTTATTACTTAGCGGATGATGAGAATTAAAGTTTAAGTTATACCTTCTTGAAAAAGTTTGTTTTCTATACCAGTTTGTTTATATAAATCTACTTTTATCCACAATAATTTGTACATCTAAAAAGCTAATGTTGTTGTTCTGCGGTCGTTCAACTCTAAACTGTACGTTTTCGTCATAAGAGTTGAATATATTCAAAGTTTCATCTATACATACTGAAAGAAAAGATTAGTTATTTCAACTAAATATTTAGTAAAATATTTAGTAAAGTCATTTTTAGTTAAATCAACTAAATATTTCTCCGAAACAACTACATAAATAGTAAAATCAACTAAATTATTTAGTTAAAATAATAATTAGTAAATTTAATTTAACATTTACTTACTTCAAACATAGTACGGTTGATTCAATTAATAAGCGTAAGAGAAATTTTTCGACTAAATTTTGGTTGGGGTAAGGAAATAGTTTTGTAGATAGAACTACGTAGTTACTCCTTTTAACAAAAGATTTATTTGAAACCAAGAAACATGTAGTCAAATTAACTACATATTTTTATATTGTCATAGTGCTTGTTTAACTAAACATCTAGTTAAATCTAATTAATAGTTATTATAACCTAAGAAATATTTAGTCAAATCAAGGAAACGTTTGATTGACCGGAGAAGAAAATTAACGAATCACTGTCGTTCAGATTGCAAAATCTCCTAGTTGCAGTTGCTAAATATCTTGTTGGTTTAATAAAATGTTTGTTCAAAACAAATAAATATTTAGTAAGTATGACAACATATTTGAAAATACAGTCATGGCACTTCCAAAATATATATTTTAGAGTAAAAAGTTTTTTTATAAATAAAGCAGTCAATTATATGATTAACTGTTCATTTTTTCCTTTCATTTCCTTAAATTAATATATATATATATATATATATATATATATATATATATATATATATATATATATATATATATATATATATATCCAGAAGGCAATCTTCCGGGATTTTCGGTGATTTTCTTAGGGTCTACCTACAATGGAAGCTGTGCCATATATTGAGAAAACATTATAAACATTGTAGAATGAGCTTGACTAAAAAAATAATGACCCTCAGGTTATTGACTTTCGCAGGGGGCCTGCGGCGCCCGCTTTTGTGGAAGAACATTACGGAAAAACTACTAAAGAAATCAAATTCATATTGTGTGACAGTTAGCTTTAGTGAGCCTGGAAGCTTGCGTTACGGATAAAAGTTTTCTGGAGCGTCCCAGATAAATGCGAAAATCCCAGAAGCATGCGTTACGTGTATGGATCCGTCCCCGATACTAGCGTTCCAGATAAATATAAATATATATAAATATATCAAATGCAGCTTTTGAGGATCTATGTCAGCACGGATTCGATACTTTGAGGATTTTTCGGACTTTTGAGGACATCCTCAAAATTCCTTCGGTATGAAACGGTACTTTTGAGGATTTATATTAATACCTTCAATGCAGAGAGGGAGTTATTTCTTTAGTCAAGCATATACGAACTCTGGAGAAAAAAACTATAGATCCTCAAAAGTACCGGTTTCCGAAATATATATATATATATATATATATATATATATATATATATATATATATATATATATATAGGACCCCATGTTACCGTATACCTATACGTGACTAAAGAAACAATGTCTCTTATGGGGGCCGATGTCCTCAAAACTGACGTTAAACATATGTAGATTCAGGGACTGTCCCCAAAACTAACAAATGTCCCCGAAACCAACGTTAATGTCCTGGAAACAAATATAAAACATAAAAATATATATATATATATATATATATATATATATATATATATATTTATTTATTTATGTTTTATGTTTGTTTCCAGGACATTCCAGATGTTTAACGTTGGTTTCGGGGACATTTGTTAGTTTTGGGGACAGTCCCTGAATCTACATATGTTTAACGTCAGTTTTGAGGACATCGGCCCCCATAAGAGACATTGTTTCTTTAGTCACGTATAGGTATACAGTAACATGGGGTCCTGGGAACTAACGTTATACAAGTTTATATATATATATGTTTGTAAATTAGTACTTTTGAGGAGATGTGAACCTTTCGTTCAGAGTTCGGACAATGTGACTAAAGAAATAATGATCCTCAGGTTACCGACTCTGAGAAAAGAGGGTATAGATTTCTCCTCAAAAGTCGCGATTCTTGCTTTGAGAAATTTGAGGAGTCTTCAAAATGTCGACATCTCTTCAAAAGTACCGATCTATACGTTGATATCTCTTCAAATATACCAATTCCCATAGTTATGATATATATATATATATATATATATATATATATATATATATATATATATATATATATATATATATATATATATATATATATATATATATATATTTATATATATATATATATACTCGACTTTCAATTACTATGAATTAAAATTAGATGTATTTTCACATTAATTGGTACAAACTAATCTATTTAGTATATTATACTGCGTAATTAATCGCATATAAACGAACTGTTAATTTGAAATAATTAAATACTTAAATTGACTACTTATTTCATTAACGGGGTGGCATAGTCCTACCATTACCGACCGAGCATTTGACACAGTTTCAAGCTTATTAAAAATAAAATACGTAAAATCACAAAAAATCAAGAGAACACGTCGCTGTGGTTTTGAACCTTCTATCACCCAGTAAAAGTTTGGAGTCGAAATATGAAGTCGTTTTTGCAAAAACTTTGAACGAAACCGAATTTTGTTTTGTTCAAAGTTTTTGCAAAAACCACTTAATATTTCGGCTTCAAACTTTTATTGGGTGATAGAAGGTTCAAAACCACAGCGACGTGTTCTCTTGATTTTTTGTGATTTTACGTATTTTATTTTTTATAAGCTTGAAACTGTGCAAATTGCTCAGTCGGTAATGATACGGCTATGGCACCCCCTTAAACTTTCATTGAATCATGGAGTATTTATTTAGTTAAATACAATATTTATATATCTAAGAATATAAAATATTAAAAATAATAAAATAATTACTGGTTCTAAGAAATATAAATTTAAATCAAATAAATGCTTTATCATCAATAGTACGAATTTAATGAAGTAATTAGTTGAGTCTATCAAGGCCATCTTCAACTAAAGCGTAGACTCCTATCTTATCGACACCTACATTTTAGTTTTTTTATCTGATCTAAACAATAGTTTTAGGAAAAAACGTTCTTTCACGCCCCTCAAAATATAATTAAGTACATCTCATTCAATTTCCAAATGATTATATCCACAAGATGTTTCCAAAAACGCTTTTGAAATTAGTAATTAATTAGAACAAGACCTCAAACATTTCAAAATTGATTTTGGAAAAATTTAATCGATGGAATCATCTGACAATTTAATAGGGTGTACGTAATGGCTTTCCAGAGGGCGTGAAAAAACGATTTTTTGTAGAAGACGCTTTTTTCTAGAATTGTTGTTTAAATACGATAACAAAAGTAAAATTTTGTTGCCGGTAAGGTAGAGATCATGTCGGTACTTCACACGGCCTTTATATTAAAGTTTACTAAATATTTCATAGTTACAAATAAATCGTTAGTTACAAATGATGAGTTACACACATATTATTTAGTTTATAAATCATTAATTAAAATGTAATTAAGAATGTATATTAATTATAAGAATATAATTAATTATTAGATTGATGTACGTGATATTTTACATTTTACATGTAACTCTATACTTAGTTAAAATTGAAATTTTGCATAATACAAGTGTTGCGTAGCGTAGCGGTTAGAGCGTTAGCCTTGTAATCCGAGGATCCCGAGTTCGATCCCACCTTAGGTCAAAAATTTTTTCTACGTTTTCTTCAATTAGATAAAATATTTAAATGCGAAATTGCGAGCGATAATTAATATAAATTAATGTGAATATACAATCATTTAATTTAATATTAATAAAATAACTATATGTAGAATCATATTAAGTTGCAGGGGAGTCATCATGGGGTTGCGGCTACTGAGCTAGCGCATTTCCCGGGCACGGGGACATGCGTCGCTTTCAGGGACAAGCTCGAAAGGTTAAAGCGGCCTAAAAAATGACGACGGTTCTACAAATAAACACGAACGGCGCCGTACTCGCTGACGACCTGCTCACTAATCGAGTGAGCCAGGGGCTCGCAGACGTGTCATTGGTTAGCGAACAGTATAGGCATCGGGCCTGCAATACGACCAGGTGGTTCGCGGACGAGACCAACACAGCGGCGGTCTGGATAGCAGATAGATATAGGTCAAAGATTACCGGACGAGGCAAGGGGGAGGGTTCAGTATGGGCGCGCGTCGGGGTGTTACCTACGTGAGCGTGTATATATCCCCCAACTTACGAAGAAACGAATTTCTTAGGTAGGTTGAACGCATGGAAGACGTATTGCGGAATATCTCTGGCCTCCTACTGGTTGCAGGAGATTTTAACGCAAGGGTGATAGAATAGGGTATGCCAGAGACGAACAGTAGGGGCAGGGATTTACTCGAGATGGCCACTAGATAAGGATTGGAGGTTGCGAACGAGGCCACGGACACTACTTATCGATGCCCCGGGATCGGCGAATCCATACCAGACGTCACTTTGGCATCTGAGCAACTAGTACCGAGGATTAGTAACTGGCAGATCTTGGAGGAAGAGTCAGGCAGTGATCACCAGTACATCACCTTTACAGTTTTAGATAGGGTAGGTGTACTCCAAGCGAGCAGAACATTACCGCGGTGGAACGCCCATCGATTAAACGTGGATCGGATAGTAGAAGTGCTAAGTTTACCGCAAAGGTCCGACGAAAATGATTTATCAGGCCG
The DNA here is from genome assembly GCA_036365515.1 of Torymus aiolomorphi. Taxonomy (NCBI): domain Eukaryota; kingdom Metazoa; phylum Arthropoda; class Insecta; order Hymenoptera; family Torymidae; genus Torymus; species Torymus aiolomorphi. The sequence continues at coordinate 100,774,536 of CM070876.1, read as the reverse complement.
GGAGCGTGCGGAAGCCCAGGTGACCAGACCAACGTCAGCTATAGTAAGAGCATGCGATGCCTCTATGCCGCGAAGCAGAAATAGAAACCGCCGCCAACCAGTGTACTGGTGGACGGAGCAGATCGCGGAGTTACGTAGGGTATGCTTGAGGCATCGTAGACGGGAACAGCGCGCACGGGAACGACGCGGGGCCACCGTTTTTAACGCTGAATTTAAACAGGCACAGAAAAGGCTAAGGCTCGCGATTAAGTCCAGTAAGCGACGATGCTGGAAAGAGGTGTGCGTCGAAGTTAACTCCGACCCGTGGGGACTAGGCTACAAAATCGTAACTCGTAGAATAGGGGCAACGAAGCCACCGTAGATAAAGGAAGCACGGTTGATAAGTGAGATAGTTGACGGGCTTTTCCCTGAGGATCCGCCGAGGAAAGAGACTCTGTATGAGGACTTGTGACAGGAGGATATACTCTCGTTTACCAAGCCTGAGCTACAGGTAGCGATTAGATCTCTTAAGAGCGGCAAAGCGCCAGGCCCCAATGGGATTCCAGTGGAGGTTTTAAAGGCCATCGCCTCACGATGCCCGGAAACCTTACTGGAAACCTACAACATATGCCTCAGGGAAGGTGTTTTCAGCAGTCGTTGGAAAAGGGCGAAGCTTGTCCTTATCAGCAAGGGGAAGGGAGACATGACATCCCCGTCCGCGCATCGTCCGCTTAGCCTATTAGACACGATCGGCAAGGGTATGAAGGTGCTACTAAGGAGCAGAATCCAGATCGCGATACAACAATCAGGGGGTTTTTCGACGATAGGCGCGATACGATCGATTACCGCGGCGGTGGGACGATCAAGGGAACGATATCACGGAGTGCGACCACTGGTGTTGGAAGCAACGCTGGACGTTAAAAACTCGAAGTACGGAGACGTTAACTTTTATCTTACGCAGTTCCTAACAGGACACGGATACTTTCGATATTACCTATTTAAATTAGGTAAAATAGATACGCCGAAATGTAAATACTGCGGGCACCAGAAGGATGACTCGGAACACACCTTTTTCGCATGTAATAGGTCGGCCGCGGAAAGACAACGATTGGAGGTGATGGTAGGGCGACTCTCGCCCGAGGTGGTGATCGAATGCATCCTTTCAGGGAAAGACCGATGGGACGCGATAAATACTTTCATCGAAGGTGTACTGCGCGTGGAAAAACGAGACGGATGCTTAATAGATTAGATAGGGCATCGTAGAAAGAAAGAACGTAGGAAGGACGGATGACGCTCCCGGGGGCGATAGGGCTACAGCCCGATCTGAAGTAATGCGAAAGCGGTTCCGGGTCGAGGCTGCCGTAGGGATAGGTTTTGCGTGTTTAGGGGGTAGAAATCCATCACACCGCGGAGCCCGCTACTCCGTGATGGCCTTAGTGGGCCTCCCTTCTTACTCCACCTCCAAAGCAAGGTCGGGCGCCCCGGAAGATTCACCTAGTACCTCGGAAAAAAAAAAAAAAAAAGTTGCAGAAGTTCAGGAAAAATCACCAACTTCAATGCAATGGTTGTACGAAAAGGCTACAACGAAGAAAAAACTTTTGTTTCAAAATAATTAAAAAAAATTTTTTTATAATTTTTCTGAAATAATTAGCAAAATATTTTGTAAAATTGATTAAACAGTTAGTTGATTCAACAAATAATTTATTTATATTTATTAAATATTTCGTTAATCTAATGCGAACGAAACGAAAATTTTAACGAGAATTTTAACGAAAATTCAATGTTTATAAATCCAACAAGTGCATATGAGGTGACAAATATAATAAATTCTCTTAAAATGAAAAGTGGAGGTGTTGATAAAATAAATACGAGAACATTAAAAATAATTTGTAGGTATATTGCTGGGCTAAGAATAGAGACCAAGCATGGATAGAGCAAGCTACTTGGCCAGATGCACTGAAAAAAGCAGAAATAGTACCTATATACAAATCCGGAGATGAACATAATGTTACTAACTACAGACCGATTTCATTAATATCTAATATAGGAAAAATTTTTGAGAAAATAATTTATAATAGAATATACGAATTTATAAGAAAACACAATATAATTACAGATCAGCAATTTGGTTTTATGAAAAGGGTAGGTACTAAAGATACATTAAAATGTATAACTAATATTTTGCACAACAATCTAGATCACAGTAAATCTACAATAATAACTTTCTTAGACTTGGCGAAAACATTTGATACTGTTGATCATGAAATACTATTAGATAAAATTTATTGTATAGGAATTAGAGGACAGGCGTTGGATTTACGAGCAAGTTATCTTAATGATAGATTTCAAAGGGTTAAAATAAATGATAATGAAAGTACTTACAGGAAAGTAAACACTGGTGTTCCATAAGGAACTATCTTAGGACCATTACTTTTTATTATCAGACCCCAACGTTTTTAATTAAATATTAATTGTTAAAAGATTTTTCTTTAATTCCAAGAGTCGACGCACAAAGGCAAACTTATTACCTAATTCCCGGTCAAATTTCAGATAAATCTATTGAAAAATAAAGACGAAATTTGAAAAATCGCAAGATGTCATATTTTGAGGTTAATATAGTAATATGCGACGTTGCGATTTTTCTAATTTCGTCTTAATTTTCCAATAGATTTATCTAAAATCTGACCAGGAATTAGATAATAAGTTTGCCTTTGTGCGTCGACTCTCAGAATTCAAGGAAAAGTTTATAACAATTAATATTTAATTAAAAACATTGTGGTCGGTATGGCAGAGAACTCTGCTGGTATAAGCCATATCCTTAATGATCACTTGACAAAAATCACTCCTGATGCAATATCAGCTTATGCAGATGACACTGCATAAGCTGTATATTGTAACTAGTGATGATACCTGGGATAAAGCTCAGGACAGTATGAATAGATATTTACTTATAATTGATAAGTGCCTAGCAAACAATAAATTATCTTTAAATGTTAAGCAATTAATCATATTTAATTGCAACCTCAGGTGGGATAAGCATATGCAATATATCATCAAGAAAACAAAATATTTAATATACATTGTTTATAAAATTTCCAAGTCAATGAAATTGAAACATTGAGGATGATATATTATGCTTATTTTCAGTGTCATCAGCTATGGTATAATAGCATGGGGAGGAGTTTACAATAACAATTTAAAGCTGTTGCAGAACTTACAAAAAAGAATTTTAAGGATTATTCATAAAAATAATTTTGTAAGCCAGGATTATCCCATGAAGCTAGAACAATTATTTACTTATGAAGTACTAAGATATCATTACACAAACCTCAAAAACCAGTGCATTACATCAAGCAGAATTATGAGAAAAAAATGAGTCTGAAGTTTGCAACTTTGGAATGCAACGAAATGAAAAAAAATTTATTTTGCTTCACGATTATACGAATTAATATTAATTTTGTGTGTAGATTTAGTGTTTTATTGAATAAAATTACTTTATAACAAAGATTTAGATAAAATTTCCATTGCTTAATAACTTTAATTAATTGTAAAAAGTTATTTCGTTGCACTCCAACGATGCAAACTTCAGACCCATAGAAAAAAACCCTTAATAATACCTAAACATAACAAAAAACCGCTGCCAATTCGTTGGCCCGTAGCTTCCTCAAACTTAATTTATTGATCCCTTTAATTAATTTTTACTTCTAATATTTAAAATTTAATACTTTATCTTGTACCGTTAGACTAACTAGGAGAGGGTCATGGGTCCGGATTCAACTTAAACTGTGTGTTATATCTTTTTTCGTAATGAACCGATTTTTTTGGGCAACGAACTTGATCTGAAGATATATAAAAGCTACATCTGTGCCAAATTTCAGGACGATTGGGTAATTTTTGCTCTTGTTATCGTACGACAACGAAAACGCAAATTTTTTCTAAAATAATTTTTTTCTAAAAAACAAATGAAGGTCTCCTGAAATTATAACCAAATATAGTCTTCTATAAATTTATTAAGTGGTTAAAATTTTAAGTTGATAAATCAAGTATTTTTTGAGAAAACGCGATTCGAAAATTTTTAAAAAAAATTTTTTACCTCAAATATCTTTTTTCGCAATGGACCGATTTTTTTGGGCAACGAACTCGATCTGAAGATATATAAAAGCTACATGTGTTATATTGAATGCGTTATGTGGAAAAGCTTTTATAATGTGAGGGGATGTATTTTAAAAAATTTGGTAGACAGATTTTTTTTTCATTTTTCAATTTTTCAAGTTTTACATTTTTGTTAATAATAAAAACCGTGATAACTAAAAAATTTTTCTTTTTAGAAAATATAAATATTTTAATTCTCTTTCAAATGCTACCCATCCCATTCAGATACACACTGCCATCCTCAAGAAATACATTTTAAAAATGTCTAGAAAAATGTTAACCTCAAATATCTCTGAAATTTATGAACCAATCATTTTGCCAAAAGAACTCATCCGAGAACTATCAATAATATACCTCTACAACGAATTTTGAAGCGAATAAGACAATTTTACTCTTGTAATAGTTGAACATATAAAACTGATTATTTTTCATTTTTCAATTTTTACGTTTTTCTTAATAACAAAAGAACCGTGATAGCTAGAGAATTAATTTTTGCTTTAGAAAATATAGGTAATTTAATTCTCTTTCGAATGCCACCCACCCCATTTAGATACATAGAGCCGTTCTCGAGAAATTACGATTTTAAAAAAAATTGAGAAAAATTTTAACCTCAAATATCTCCGAAATTTATGGATCAATCCTTTTGCCCAAAGAACTCACTCGATTGGTATACAAAATCTACCCCTACAAAGAATTTCAAAGCGATTAAGCCAATTTTACTATAGTTATTGAACGACAAAAAAAATCACTTTCTTTTATAAATTTTTTTTTTCTCAAAAAATAATGAATAAAAAGCCTAAAAATTTAGTAAGTTATAGTACTTAATATCCTTTATAACCAAAAAAATATTCATGTTATTATCTTTTTTTAATTTCGAAATATAACCTATTTACAAAAATTACGTTTTCATCAATAACTTATGACGAAATATAGCTACCGACTTTTTTTTTTTTAAATTGTAGATAATTTTATCCTACATACAGAGAATTCATGATATATAAACAATATTTGTTCTAAATATAAAAAAAAATCGAAAATAAGAATTTTGAAAATTAAAAAATGGCTATAAAAAAAAAATTAAATTTTACAAAAATAGAATATTGACCCCAATTGTGGAAGCAAAATCTAAAAAAATGATCACTCTCCCATTAAAATCGGTCGAGTAGATCATGAGATATCAGCGTATACGGACATACACACACATACACAAACACACACACACACACACACACACACACACACACACACACATCCATATGGACATTTTCTAAAAATAGTGTATTTCGATTCCAAATTTGCTAAATAACATTTCTAACACGTTATCTCATAAACTTTTGCTTCCTCCTAGAGGAAGCTTTGTGATAGTAAAAAAAAAAAGTTTATGAGATAATGTGTTAGAAATGTTATTTAGCAAATTTGGAATACACTATTTTTAGAAAATGTCCGTATGGATGTGTGTGTGTGTGTGTGTGTGTGTATGTGTGTGTATGTATGTCCGTATACGCTGATATCTCATGATCTACTCGACCGATTTTAACGGGAGAGTGATAATTTTTTTAGATTTTGCTTCCACAATTGGGGTCAATATTCTATTTTTGTAAAATTTAATTTTTTTTTATAGCAATTTTTTAATTTTCAAAATTTTTATTTTCGATTTTTTTAATATTTAGAACAAATATTGTTTATATTTAAAAGAAAAAAAGTCGGTAGCTATATTTCGTCATAAGTTATTGATGAAAACGTAATTTTTTGTAAATAGGTTATATTTCGAAATTAAAAAAAGATATTAACATGAATATTTTTTTGGTTATAAAGGATATTAAGTACTATAACTTACCAAATTTTTAGGTTTTTTTATTCATTATTTTTTGAGAAAAAAAATAATTTATAAAAAAAAGTGATTTTTTTAGATATTGTATACCAATCAAGTGAGTTCTTTGGGCAAAAGGATTGATCCATAAATTTCGGAGATATTTGAGGTTAAAATTTTTCTCAATTTTTTTTAAAATCGTAATTTCTCGAGAACGGCTCTATGTATCTAAATGGGGTGGGTGGCATTCGAAAGAGAATTAAATTACCTATATTTGCAAAAAAAAATTAATTCTCTAGCTATCACGGTTCTTTTGTTATTAAGAAAAACGTAAAAATTGAAAAATGAAAAATAATCAGTTTTATATGTTCAACTATTACAAGAGTAAAATTGTCTTATTCGCTTCAAAATTCGTTGTAGAGGTATATTATTGATAGTTCTCGGATGAGTTCTTTTGGCAAAATGATTGGTTCATAAATTTCAGAAATATTTGAGGTAAACACAATCAAAGAACAACTTTAGAATATTTTTTTTATTTGGAACCAATATACGACGAGAAGCCGTTGACAGTGGACTTGAAGAAGAAAAATTTGATGAAGAATAGAACTTAAATAAGATTGTTTTCCATTCATATAAGAATTAAAATCACAAACAAATAAATTGCAAATGGAACCTCAATGAATAGCCATGAAAAAATTACAAGTTAATATTTTTCATAAAATTTTTCCAATTTTTTTCGTGAAAAATTTATTTTTCGAATTTTAATTTAATAAAAGGAATCAAAAAATTATTTTGAGGAAGCTACGTGCCTATGAATTGGCAGCGGTTTTTTTTTACTATCACAAAGCTTCCTCTAGGAGGAAGCAAAAATTATCGCTAAGAATAGTTATAGGAAAGCCTTAACAACATACAACCAACTACCGAATGATCTAAAAACAATAAATAAATATTCACATAAGAACAAACTAAAAAATTGGATAAAATCAGATATATAATATCAATTGTGATAGTACTATTTGGTACAGTACTAATAAGTCTGTTGAATATTCATAAAAGCACTGTTAAATATTGATAACGCCAAAAATTTTATTGCGATTATAATTTTAGTATTAAGTTTTCTTTATTTTTAATTTTGTATATGCTGGATCGCGTCCAGACGCCTAGTGCATCTCTGCGATATACAATATGTATAATTTATACACATCTGTATTTTACCTATGTAAATCTACGTAAGTTAAACTGGTTTGAATACATAAATAAATAAATGCAGCAGTTAGTTAGTATGATAAAATATTTCATTGTTTTAATTAAATGTTTAGTAATTACAAACAAGTGTTTAGTCAAAATAATTTAATAATTTATCAAACAAGATAAATTGTTAGTTAATGCAATGAATGTTTAGTTAATATGATCAAATACTTTTTTGTTTTCATACAATGTTAAGTTGACCAAACTAAATATTTAGTGGTTTTAAATAACTACATTAGTTGATTCAATTGAAATACTTTATAAAATCAAGAAACTATTTAATTAAGCTAACTAAGTGATTAGTTGATATAACGAAGATATTTTATGTTATCACCTAATATGTAGTTGTTAGAAGTAAATATGTAGTTAAACCAATTAAATATTTATCTACTCTAACGAAATATTTAGTTTACGCAATCAATTGTGTATTTGCTTTAGTGAAATATTTATTTGTTTTAAATGAATATTTAGTAATTTTAATAAAATTTGTTATGAATTTACTTTTTACCAAAAAATATTTGATTTATGTGAAGAAACCCATAGTTGATACAATGAATCATTTAGTCACTTTCATAAAATTTTTTATTGCTCCAGATAAATACTTAGTCATTTCAGTAAAATCTTTTGTCAAATTGATTAAGTATTCCATTGTTCTTAATAACCCGTTAGTTCATGGAATGAATTGTTTAGTCAATTTCATAAAATATTTTGTTGCTCCAGGTAAATACTTAGTCATTTCAGTAAAATCTTTTGTCAAATTGATTAAATATTTCATTACTCTTAATAACCCATTAGTTCATGCAATGAATCGTTTAGTCAATTTCATAAAATATTTTGTTGCTCCAGATAAATACTTAGTTATTTCAGTAAAATCTTTTGTCAAATTGATTAAGTATTGCATGGTTCTTAATAAACCGTTAGTTCATGCAATGAATTGTTTAGTCAATTTCATGAAATATTTTGTTGCTCCATATAAATGTTTTGTAATATGGATAAAATATTTTATCAAATTGATTAAGTATTTCGTTGTTCTTAATAACTAATTAGTTTGTGCAATGAATCGTTTAGTCAATTTTATAAACTATTTTGTTGCTTTACTTAACAATTTAGTCATTTCAATACAATATTTTATAGAATTCATTTAATATTTTATCAATCTAAATAATCTGTTAGTTGATACAATGAATCGCTTAGTTAACTTTATAAAATATTTCTTTATTTTCAGTAAATATTTAGTTCATGTAACTAAATATTTTGTTATTTTAAATAGCTAAATTAGCTGATTCAATATAATATTTAGTTGGTAGGCGTGAATGAAATCATTTAGTTGTTTCAACTAAATATTTACTTGAAACTACTAATCTTTTTTTTTCAGTGCAGTTTTCGTGTATACAGAGCAAAATATCGTCTACATATCGGAAATAAAATATCGGGTTTGATTGTAATTTTTTAATGCATTCATATTCCAAATCCTCCATCACAATATCAGATAAAATTGGACTTATGGGATTTCCCATAGCCGAACCGAAAATTTGTATCTAAAATCTTTTATTAAATTACAAGAAATTATTATTGAGGATAAAAGGGTATCTCCCATTATAATGGTCAAAATGCCCTTGCTCGGCTTTTGGAAAATAAACCTCAGATATTTTTTTGGACACTAAAAAAAGTGAGTTTCGCCCAGCCACTTTCTTCTGAACCCCTTCCCGTACTGACCTAACCTCAAAAAAGTCGTGTTTTTACATAATAATTTTTATTTCTGAAATGTGCAATAGAAAAAATCTGAAAAAATTCTGAGTAATATTTGAAGTAATAGTAAATACACAAGAATTTTTGTGGACACTTTGAAAGTCATCTTGAAGGTCAAAAAAATTCTAAAAAAATTAAAATCGTTATTATTTAAAAACAAAGATACATACATCTCATTTATTTATTTTAAGTTACTTATTCCACTTTTTCCTAAACACTCCGATAGTTTTTTGAACGATTTTAATGGTGCGCCATCTTGAAAAACGCGAAAAACCCTATTTTTTAGGTTATTTTCGCATTTTTTCATGTATAACTCGAGAAAGATGTTCTTAAAATTCATGAAAAAACTGCGGTATATAGAAGACTCATATATACATGTCCTCGAATTTTTTCAGATTTTTTTAAGGTCATCTTCAGTGCTAAAAAAATTTCTAAATTGTTATTTCAACCGAAAAATCATGCATTTACCGCTTAAAATAATGTTTTTGAGGTTATTTTGATCCGTATCTCAAGTAAAATGCTCTAACACTTTCTAAAAAATATTAGGTAAATAAAAGACATGTAAGTTTATACACTCAAATTTTTTCACATTTTTCTGGATCACGATTTACGGCTAAAAAAATTTCAAAGTACTCGAACGATCAGGGAAGTTCATATTAAGAATAAGAATAGGACATATATATGGGTCGTTCTCTGGGCACTCCAGAGATCAACATTTTTTTTCTTCCGTATCCACCTAAATAACTTCGTAACCATCTCATAAATTACCCTGAATTTTTTCAGATTTTTTTCATTCATAGTTTTTGAGTGGCAAAGGGTCAAACTTGGTAATTTTAGCTTTTTTTGCAATTTTTGCCTTTTATCAATGCTTTATAGCTCCTCAGGGGTACATTTTTCATATAGGGACAATATACACCATTTTTTAGAAAATATTCAAAATTTTTCAAATAAACTATTCTCAAACCCATTGGATTCAATTTGAATTATGCTAGAGCTATTTTAAAACTTGAAATATGCAAAAATAAGACTTCGATCGATAACCAAAAAATTCATGAGAGTACCTTTTTCATAACAAAAACACCTGCCACTATCCCAGAACAGGCCAAAAGCCCTATTAAAGAGAAAAAAATCAAGCAACCATTATATATGGCTAAATAACTGATTAAAATGCACATTTGGCTCTTGTAATAAAATATATCCTTAGTCGAACCATCGCAAGAAAATTCATGGTAATATCTTTTACTAATTTAAAGTAACTATAAAGCTTTTAGATTAGCAATTACTATTAAACTACATAAGAAACAATAAATATCTACATCAATCAATTACTTAAAATAACAAATTTAAATAGGCATTCGAAAGACTTAGCGGAAGAATGCTTTATTAATATTAATTTATTGATATTCCTGGTCGCACTGTCCATTAATTTTTGAGGAAAGTGGTGAAATAAACAACACTCAAGTGTGTAATTTTTTCACCGACGTTTCGATCACTTCACTATGATCCTCATCACAGCTGAAGTTTATTAAATAAATTAAGTAAAAATTTTTAACAAAATACATTGAAAATACATTGAAAATATCATTGAAAAACGTTGGCCACAGTTGTTTAACAAAATTAATTTAACTTCTTATGAATTCATAAACGCCATAAACTTTATACTTAATAATAATTTTTTCCAATTCAACAATAGATATTATAAAAAATTTTCGGATAAGCTATGGGAAATCCCATCAGCCCTATCCTAGTTGATATAGTCATGCAACAATTAGAAAATTACGCTCTACATAAACTTGAATTCCAGGTCCCTTTTTATTTTAGATATGTCGATGACATTTTATTATGCGTACCAAAACAAAAAATAGATTATACACAAAAAATATTTAATAGCTACAGTAACTACTTACAATTTACTATAGAAAAATCAACTAATAATAGAATTAGCTTCCTAGACTTGTCAATAATTAAAAATAATGATAATACAATTAGCTTAGACTGGTACAGAAAACCTACTTTTTCAGGTAGATTTCTAAACTACAATTCACATCATCCAATAGCCACAAAAATAGGCGTAATTTGTAAACTTGTTGATAGATCAACAAAACTAGCTGATGAAAAATTTCACCAACAAAACATAAAACTTATTAAACAATTTCTTATTAGCAACCAATGCCCTCCAGATTTCATAGAAAAACACATTAAAAAACATTTACATATAACAACAATAAAAATACTCTTAGACGTAACACCAATAGATTAAACCGTATCATTTTACCTTTTACGAAACAAATAGATAACGAACTACGCAAAGCTTTACGTAAATTATACATTACACCAGTTTACAAAACCATTAATAAGTTTAATTGTTTAATAAGATTAGTTAAAAATAAATGTAAACATACTGAGAAAACCAATGTAATTTATAAAATCGATTGTAAAACATGCGATGCCACGTACGTTGGCCAAACATCACGTAGTTTAAGGGGGTTCATCCGATTTTGAGTTTATTTGGGAAGTCTTTGAAACTTTCGTCACATGTACGTGACATCATCATCTATATCATATTCTCAGAAAAAAGAGCCTAGCTTCACCGTTATTGAGATATTAAACGGCAAAGTTGAACATTTTAACACGGCGTCTTATGGAACGCGCACGCGCGAAAGATAGATTCAGTCTATAACTTCAAAGATACATTTAGCGTTTGTCTGAAAAACTAATATGTTATTAAGATGAATATTTAGAATATCATATTATAAGTTCAGAGATCTTAGATTCACCGTTTTTAAGATATTGTAGTTGAAAGTATGGAATTTTAGGTGTACGGACGCGCGTGCAGACGACGTTGAAGCGGTGGGGGAACAAACAGACGAGCACCGCTCTGTGTGCACGCTCATAGACGGCACGAAGCTATGTGTGTATGTCAGTCCCGTATAAACACGCGCTCTGACTACAAGAGTGGGAGCACCATTCGAGCAAACCTGTGCGCGCGGTGCGGGGTGACGTTGATTCTTGATACGTTCCAACTTTGATAAACTCCCTTAAATACAAGAGTAAAAGAACACAAATCTGACTGCCGGCATAAAAGAAAAATCAGCGATTTTCAACCATATCAGTAACAGTAACCATTCAATAAACTTCGACAAGGTAAAAATTTTAGACAATGAAAGTAATTTAAGTAAAATATTATTATCTGAAATGTTACATATCACAGCACAAAAAAACAGTATGAACGTCAAGATTGACACAATCAACTTAAAAAGTGAATACAGATCTTTTATATTTCATGAAAAATTCCTTATACAACAATAGTACATCCTCGATTATATCCAAAAGATGTGCGAAGGAGCTCACAGTAACACCGTTCGCTCTAGCAACGCACTCTGCTACCAGTCTCTCCCCCTTTCCACAAAACTATATTCTGTTCATATACATATACACGATACTGACGTTTGTAACTCTCACTAATACTTTACCAATTTTCCACTATATAATGTATGACAGCTTACAATTTCGACCACCTGACAGGCAGCAAGTCGTGCGGCCTATACAACGTATTTGAAACTCTTGAAAATGGTTTTTGTTGAACTCTTTATTGCGTAAGTGTTTATCTTGTTTAAAAAAATCTCTTGGATGTCTTTTGTTAAAAATTTTTACTTAATTTATTTAATAAACTTTAGCTCTGATGAGGATCATAGTAAAGTGATCAAAACGTCGGCGAAAAAATTACACACTTGGGTGTTGTTTATTTTACCCCTTCCCTCAAAAATTAATGGACAGTGCGACCAGTAATATCAATAAATTATACTCATCAACAACTTCACTGTCAGTCGTCTCTACCAAAATTTACTTTATTAATATTGTTTATAATCTGTTAATTTAATGGATATATAATAATTACTTAATTAAATGGATAAAATCTTACCTTACTTGGTAAAGGGGGGAGAAAAGTGTCCGGATGGCTAATTATCATAGAACTTGGTACAAAGGCTTCTTTATTTTTAAAAACACGATGTTCAAAGCCTTTTTTCTTCCAGCAGGTTCTCCGACAAATTTACGCGAGTGCATATTTTTGAATTCACTGAATACGTATTAATGTTTCCATTTTTACATAGGCATACCATTTCATTATTCACCCTTTCGCTTCCTCCAATAAGAAAAATCCATCTTTTCTGATAAAATGGTTTGGTAAGGAAATATGTATCTTGATGCGCTGAAAATGTTTTTCATTACAATGAGATACAATAAACTTCTTTTATACTTAAAATAATCAAGATTACCAAACCATTTTACATATTTACACATAATATTACGGCACTTTATCCGAAAAGATGGATTTTTCTTATTCGAGGAAGCGAAAGGGTGAATAATGAAATGGTGTGCCCATGTTAAAATGTAAACATTAATAAGGAGCTATAAAGCATTGAAAAAAAGGCAAAAATTGCAAAAAAAGCTAAAATGACCAAGTTTGACCCTTTGTCACTCAAAAACTATGAATGAAAAAAATCTGAAAAAATTCAGGGTAACTTATGGGATGGTTACGAAGCCATTTAGGTGTTTACGGAAGAAAAAAAATTTTGAACTCTCGATTCCCGCGAGGACGATCCATATACATGTCCTATTCTTATTTTTAAGGGGGCTAGACACCTTTTTTCTCTGAAATAAGAAGTCACATTTTAATACATAAATGTAAACTAATTATTTCATACTTTTTACATATAAAAGTGGGTATATTTACCTTACCTTAAAACTTTCTCCGATGGGCCTTTTATATGGTCCAGAACCATAGTCATCGATGAAACAAGTTTTTTCACTAACCGTAAGCTTTGATATTTTCCTGTGGATGGATTGACTCCAGATTTGAACTAAATTACTCCTGAATAGTATAATTCTCATATGAGTGTAGGGATTTAGGATTAAATGTCGGAAAAAATTTTTACATCAGAAAAATTATGAAAAAATATAAAAAATTAAAAAAAATAAAAAAAAAGCTCTTGAAAAACAGCACAATTTTTTTTTTCTCATTAGATCAAAAATCCCTACACTCATATGAGAATTATACTATTCAGGAGTAATTTAGTTCAAATCTGGAGTCAATCCATCCACAGGAAAATTTCAAAGCTTACGGTTAGTGAAAAAACTTGTTTCATCGATGACTATGGTTCTGGACCATATAAAAGGCCCATCGGAGAAAGTTTTAAGGTAAGGTAAATATACCCACTTTTATATGTAAAAAGTATGAAATAATTAGTTTACATTTATGTATTAAAATATGACTTCTTATTACAGAGAAAAAAGGTGTCTAGCCCCCTTAATATGAACTTCCCTGATCGTTCGAGTACTTTGAAATTTTTTTAGACGTAAATCGTGATCCAGAAAAATGTGAAAAATTTGAGTGCATAAACTTACATGTCTTTTATTTATCTAATATTTTTTAGAAAGTGTTGGAGCATTTTACTTGAGATACGGATCAAAATAACCTCAAAAACATTATTTTAAGCGGTAAATGCATGATTTTTCGGTTGTAATAACAATTTAGAAATTTTTTTAGCACTGAAGGTGACCTTTAAAAAATTTGAAAAAATTCGAGGACATGTATATATGAGTCTTCTATGTACCGCAATTTTTTCATGAATTTTAAGAACATCTTTCTCGAGTTATACATGAAAAAATGCGAAAATAACTTAAAAAATAGAATTTTTCGCGTTTTTCAAGATGGCGCACCATTAAAATCGTTCAAAAAACTGTTGAAGTGTTTAGAAAAAAGTGGAATAAGTAACATAAAAGAAATAAATCAGATGTATGTATCTTTGTTTTTAAATAATAGCGATTTTAATTTTTTTAGAATTTTTTTGACCTTCAAGATGACTTTTAAAGTATCCACAAAAATTCTTGTGTATTCACTATTACTTCAAGTATTACTCAGAATTTTTTCAGATTTTTTTTATTGTACATTTCAGAAATAATAATTATTATATAAAAAGACTACTTTTTTGAGGTTAGGTCAGTACGGGAAGAGGTTCGGAAGAAAGTTGCGAGGCGGAACTCACTTTTTTTAGTATCCGAACAAATATATGCAGCTTATTTTCTAAAAGCCGAGCAGGGCATTTTGACCATTATAATGGGATATTTATAATTTTTAAAAATACAGTAGAATTCATATTGATCTTGTTATACAATTTTTGCCATCTTCTTTCTATTACTGAATAAACCAAGTTTTCTGGGACGTTTGTAAAGAGTCATACGACGTCCAAGCTGATAATAACATGATCAGGAAGAATTTGCAGATTTTCTATTTTTTGTTTTAATTTTAAACTGTTATCAACATGTGAAAATGGAGGTTTTAGATTATTTTTAAGAAACTTTGCAAAGAATTTTGAAATATTGTAAGTCGGTGAGTTTACAGTTGAAATTATAGGCCTCACTGGGAAACCAGCTTTATGAATTTCGATTAAGCCATGGGCTTTTGAAAAATTATATTATTGTAATACAGGTTCTAAAATTTTTCCCAAGCCTGTAAAATCAATTTTATTTAGCCATTTTATTATCTCGTTAGTTTTTCTTTCTAAACCCGGTAAAGGATCTTTATTAATACATTCATAATATTTTTTATCAAGAAATAGAGCTTCAGTTTTCTCATAATACGCTGATTTTTTAATAACCACAGTTGTATTACCTTTATCAGCGCGAGTTATCAAGATATCCGGATTTTGTTTCATAAATTCTTTTGTCTTAAAGAAGAATATTTTAAATTTTTTTATGAAAATGAGACTGTGTAGAAAGGTTTTTTTTAAATTGTTTCAACGTATTGAAAAAAGTTTCTCTTAGTCTTGGTATTTCATTTTTTTCAGAATAATTTCTCGCGAAAATTTTAAAATTCTTACGTAGTTTAAAAATAACTTCTCATCAAACCTATCATTAATATTAAAGTTATCGCCTAGATTTAGAATATCAAGTACATATGTCGGGAGTTTAACATTGGAGACATTGTCGCACCATATTACACCTTCTGTGATTGAAAGGTAAGGGTCATCGACCTGAGTGTTTTTCTTTCGATGGTTGACATCTACGACATATGTAGTTTTTCTCCCCTTGTACCGGCCTTTTTGTAATAATACTTTATACTTCTTAAAATAAATAACATCAACTTTTTACTTAATTTGTCTTTAAATTTCTTAATTGTAAAATTTAGTTTTGTCGTGTAATAGTCAATAAAAATATTTACCAAATCCCTATCAACAATACTTTCTAATTCAATACATTTTTTCTCCGCTGATTTTTTAAAAATCGAATTTTATAAGAAATATTAAAACAAAACAATTATCCACAACAATTTATTGAATTACGTATAAATATGAGGTTAAAAAACATCAGGTTTGACAGTAAGGCATCGCAGAAGATAAATTAGATAATAATAAATTAGAGAAAATATATATATGTGTGCCATTTGTAAAAAAAATTGATTATTTCACAAAAAACTGTTTTAAAAAAATTAACACTAATGTCGTTTATAATAAGTAGTATATATAATGGTATGGAGAGACGACGGTGACTCACCACCCCGACCCGTGGCGCGTTATCTTTGTTTTGATAAACACGGCATTAATGCATGTTTAATTGCTTTTTAATGGTTTGTTTATGTAAACAAACATAACCAAGCAATCAAAATAAACAATAAAGAAGCAATTAAACAAACATTAATAACACATGTTATCGGTGTTTTCATAAACATTGTAATTAACGTATGTTTATTTATTTTTTTTAACGACATGTTTATGTAAATAAACAATCAAAACAAACAATTAAGGTGTAATTAATTACAATGTTAATGTATACACAGATAACACCGGCCCGTACGGGAATCGGTGACTCACAACTACTCCATACCATTATAGCGCGTTCTTTTCGAAGAGAGCAGGGTATGCTATAGCGTACGTCATCTGTGTGAACTCGGGCCTGTCACAGCAGCCGTAACCCAACGGCTGCAAAACCTTATCTTACGAAGAGTTTGGTTGTGTGTGTGTGTGTGTGTGTGTGTGTGTGTGTGTGTGTGTGCGAGGCCCGTACGGGAATCGGTGACTCACAACTACTCCATACCATTATAGCGCGTTCTTTTCGAAGAGTCCGGGGTATGCTATAGCGTACGTCAGCTGTGCGAACTCGGCCCTGTCGCAGCAGCCGTAACCCAACGGCTGCAAAACCTTATCTCACGAAGAGTTTGGTTGTGTGTGTGTATATGTGTATGTGCGTGCATGTGTGTGTGTGTGCGTGCGTGTGTGTGTGTGTGTGTTCCTACTCCACGGTGTCGCGGAGCCTACTCTAAATTTCGGCTCCGGGAGTAAGTGTTAACTGTAGCACGAAGCTATAGTCTACACGTTAGCTGATCGTATACTCGCGCCTGCTGCAGCACCATGCGTCTTACCTTATAGAAAGGGAGAGAGAGAGGGAGAGAGAGAGAGAGAGGGAGAGAGGGAGAGAGGGAGAGAGGGAGAGAGAGAGAGAGAGAGAGAGAGAGAGAGAGAGAGAGAGAGAGAGAGAGAGAGAGAGAGAGAGAGAGAGACAGAGAGAGATTACTGACGTCACGATTTTTCGAGGTGACCACCATGCACTGTATGAGCTGGCTTTATCTTGCGTCGGGATTAAGTGTTGATATACATGAGTTTTGAGTATGGGATAGATAGAGTGAAAAAATTAATTAGAGATATTATTATAAAAATGCAAATTTACGATATTAATAAGAAATGTTTGATGGATAGGAGGTAAAAATAAAAAGATAGACGATTTCTAATGAAAGGTGGAATATATATTATGAAAGCATATGAATAATATTACAAAAATTATACATTTATATATTTATTGGCTCTTCTTTTATCTCCACGTTTGGAGAATCTGGAGAGTCCATCTGATCTAGGCACACACAGTCAAGAGGGTAACACGGTTTACAAACGTATTCACAACACCTCAAACACTTGTACCACTGAGACGAATTCGTTTTGCGGATGTTGCGGAATCTTTTTTTGCACCGTGGGCAAGCCGCATAATTCCACGTGTCGCCGTCAGTGTCCTCGCTTGACTTTATTATTTCATTTTTTTTCTTGATTTTGTTCAGTATCACGTACTTTTTTGTTATCTTCTTTTTTAACTCCTCCATTTCCAATTTGCAAATAATAACGTCATCTTTGAGCTGGTTAATTTGATCAACTTTTTTGTCGCACTTTGATATTATTTTTTGCAACGCTGTTTCCAGTTTCTCTATCGCTTCGTCGACTTCTTGCATCCTTCTTATCCAACTCATTTTTTCAGTACTAATGATGTAAGGTAACGACACGAACTGGTTGCTTGCGCGGGAGGAGCACGACTGAGCTGGACCACTAAATTATTAGGCTGAACATGCACGCAATATCTCGCGGGAGAAATACAAAAGGGGTATTTGGAACGTTCAGGATATTAGTGTTTTATAAAAGATTATCGAGTGACTTTAAACCGTACTATACACGACACCCGATGATTCTAGAAAAAGTCATTAAGATTACATCTTTACGAGCATCTTAGGTACGTAATCCACTTGGTTCTCACTCCACATCGTTTGCTTTTGTGAGATGTGAGAACGAGTGAGATTACTTCTCAACGTACTTTTTCTTCTCGGAATTACATTCGTAAGAAGATCACCCCTGCTGATCGAAGCCAATGCGGAGAGTAGCTTTCGTTGTGTATCACACCGTTCAAGCGATAAGATGCTATTGAATCCAAAATATGTCTCGTCTACAGTATGCTCGCAATTTCTTTCACTGAATATAACTGCATGCATTATAAAACCCCTGGTCTTACCCGTCGGTCATCTCAGTAGCTATGCGAATCATGGCGAGGGTGAACATGATTTTTACACCGCGAATGGGAGCTGACGAGGATAGTGAGTTGCGTGAAGTGATATCGCGTATGATGTCTTCATTGCGGTTGGATAGACAACCTGTCTGGCGAAGGTGTAATAATAGAACATGGCGTCGAAGACTCAGTGCAATGAGTGACATCGCTTTGTGCCGCGAGTTACGTTTTCTTTTATCACAGAGCGGCTTACGGCGAATTTCAGCATTTCACAGACGATTATTTACCAATAGTCCCGCAGCTCTATTAATAGCCGGAGAATATGTGAGGGAAATTCACATGGAAAATGCTAATGTTCTTGCAGATATGATGGTCGCATACCAGGAACAACGTGGTAAGTAACATTTCTTTTTTCATGAAATTTTAATTTTGAAAAAATTATCATTTTTCAATGAATAAAAAATTATAGCACTACGCGAGCTGCTAGCTGATGACAGCGTCGCGTCTACAGTTTTTATGGGTTTCAACGGACGTCAAAACCCTGTAGGACGTAGACTCTTGTATGAGAGCGACAGCGACGTTGTGAGTAGCGATGAAGAAGTGCCTCGGGCACCACAACAAAATGTGGCTGACGGGACAAGCCCGAGTGAAGACGATCTTTCCAGTGATGATGAAGAGCAAGTTCCGCGAGTGCATATTCCAATACAACAACAACAACATCAACAACAACCACAACAACAAATAAACGCCGAAGAAGCACCTGTGGGTGATGCCGCACCAGTAGATGTTGAAGAGAACAATGCTGAAGATTCAGACAACGAAAGTGTAAACACGATACTTGTAACAACCTCCTCCGATGAAGAGGATAATAATAGATTGATGGGGTCACGCTTGATGTTAACGCTCAGCCAGTATCGAGAACCGAGACAAGCTGTAGAAAGAGTTATCATGAGTGAGGACCCACGTCCGTCCACGAACAGAATTGACGAACGGCCACGCGCAGCCACACTGCTTGACTTTTATACCACGAGAGCGCCGCCTTCAGAGCGTTCATTTCACAACATAGAGGATCGAAATCGATTAATATGGAACAGTTTCGACGAAAGAAGCCTGCTAAATCGACGAATAAACGAATGTAAGTTTTTTTTATTTAAATATTTTTTCATAGTATGCTAAATTTTTTTAACACGATATATTTTTTTTAAAAAGTTATTCGAAGACGTATGAATAGCAGTGATGGGTTGGCTACGCCAGGTTTTGACATCCCGACTTTGCTAGTAAACGCGCGGAGAATTTTTCATATTCGGCGCTCACAAGAATTAAGATGGTTCCACGATCAAGCCGAAAATGAAAATTCTCCGATATATACATCTGATGAGTTAGAAGATTTATTAGATCGTGTTCGTGATAGTTTTAACGGGAAACCGGAAGAATGAATACTTTATGTGCAGAATAAAATTTATTATATTTTTTCAAATTAGTTTTTATTAATAAAATTACAGTTGGAGAAAATGAATTTTCTTTTGGTACGACCCATTCTTTCTCTGATATATCCTTATCGTCCTCATCTACGAGTTCAATATGGCCTTCACTCCCGCCGTCGCCCATAGAGGACAGCGTAAATTCAAGCGTTAATGAGAATAGAGAATCACTGCAATTGGGCTATGGCAGCAGCGAAGGCGGCCGTGAATACGACAGCACTTCCATCACCGACGAAGAAGAGGAGGAGGAGGAGGAGGAGGACAGCGTCAACCGCGATAGCGTAGGAGAAGAAGAGGAGGGGCGCATGGATTATGATATAAGGCCACCAGGCGTAAGATTTGCTATAGTAGAAGAAACCGAAAATTTCGTGCGAAGGTTTCGAATTGCAGGGCGTTGCGTCGCACTACGCGTCAATGATCCGCCTGGCGAATGCGATAATCCAATTCTTTGGGTAGAAGCTGCTATGCGGGACATTCACGCGTTCATAATTTCGTTAGCCCCCGATGATGATGAGTCAGTTTTACTCGGTATCACGATTAAAAGTGATCACTTCATGCATGGTGCAGGTGGTCTGTCTTTTCGTCCAGTTGGAAATTTTTTTTACGAAGATCTTTGGAATTTAATTTCCAATCTAACACAGAGTAACGAAAAGTTTCAAGTTGACGAAAGTTTCATATTACAAATTACATTTATTAGTATTCCTGTTGGCTCGGGTGCATTAGGGATTAAAAAATTATCAATCGACGCTATAACGCAGCGATCGTTAGTATCCATCGTGAACAATGATAACTTATGTTTGCCCCGCGCGTTGGTAGTCGGAGAAGCCCATATTAAATTGCGCACGAATGACTTGGACGCTGTTCGCAAAGAATGGGGTATAGTTCGCGACGGCCGCCGAAAATTGCAAAAAGAACTTGCTGAACGCTTAATGCGAAGTGCTAACGTACATATCCCTCGAGCGGGTTGCGGATTTTACGAGATAGAAAAATTTCAAGATTTCTATCTTCAGAGCCATGTTGCTATAGTAGTTTATGATAAAAAAACTTTCGGCAACGGTGAGCCTCCTTTTTTCGACGGGCGTGAACAAGTAGAATCACAGGGAGAATTACACGGAGTTATTAATTTATGTTACGACCCCAGAGCGAAACATTTCGACACAATTTTGAATGTGATAGGGGTAGCAAGGACAAGATTTTTTTGCACATATTGCAATAAATGTTTTCATTTTATCGACCAACATAAATGTAGAAAAACTTGTTCGAAATGTTTCGTTTCTCCGGCCTGCACATCAGACGGCATCGAATTGATTAAATGCGCGGAATGTAACAGAGAATTTTTTGGTAATTCATGTTACAAAAATCATTTAGAAGTGGGCAGATATAAGAAAAACAATAAAAAATTGTGTGATGTTGTCAAACTTTGCACGCTATGTTGTAAAATCATGAATCGTGATCGAGGCCATCACATATGCGGACAAATTTGGTGCAAACTATGTAAATATAAACATTATGTAAATGAAAATTGTTCCATGCGCTCTATAACAGGCGAGCCCGATGGTCGAAAAAAAAGCAAATGGCGAATACACGCAGAAAAAATTTTTATACATATTTTATGACTTTGAAACACGTCAAGATAAAGCGTATTTGAATCATAGAAGCACGAAAATTCATGTACCTAATTTGTGTGTAGTGCAACAAGTCTGTACTGATTGTATCGATAATGATGATGTCTCGCAATTTTGCAATACTTGCGGCATTCGCGAATACGTTTTTTGGGAAGATCCTGTTAAACGTTCGGTCGAATTATGCGTGCGCGATAAAACCAATTTTTCTCAAATAGTGTGCATCGCGCACAATACCCGCGGTTTTGACGCACAGTTTATATTGAAAGAGATTGCCGAACGCTCGACTGAAGTTATGCCGAGAGTTATTTTAAATGAGTAAAATATTATAACGATACAACAAGGGCGCGCTAAATTTATAGACAGCTTGAACTATTTTCAGATGAAATTGAGTGCTCTACCGTCTGCCTTCGGCTTGCCACGAAGTAGTAAAAAGGGGTTTTTCCCACACTTTTTCAACACTTTGGACAATCAAGAATATGTTGGTCCGCTGCCTGATCCAACTTTCTACGCGCCAAATTCTATGTCAAACGAGGAGAGAGCGATTTTTTTTCAGTGGTACAACGAGCATGCGCGAGACTATGTTTTTAACTTTAAAAATGAAATCGTCGAATATTGCCGTATGGATGTAGAGATATTGCGTCGCGCGTGTATAGCTTTTCGAAAAATTTTCATCGATATCGGAGACACGGACCCCTTTGTTTCGGCGACCACTATAGCTTCGGCTTGTTCCTATTTGTACAGGAAAAAATTCCTTAAGACAAACGCTATAGGAATTTTACCACCCAATGGCTACAGACGCGCTGATAAACACTCTCAAAAAGCTGTCGAGTGGCTATTGCAGTGCGAGCGGGAAGTTGGGCGAGAGATTATTCACGCGGGGCGTGCGCGCGAGTTCAGGTTACCAGAAGGCTTTTTGATAGATGGGTATTTGCCCCCGACGGCAGCGGGTGTCCCCACTTCTTCATCTACTTCAGCAGCTTCTACATCGGACAAAGGCGTCGTGTTCGAGTACCAAGGCTGCTATACACACGGCTGTCCGCGCTGTTTTAAAAACAAACGCGATAAGCAAACCGTTTTTAATCGCACTCTCAACGAAGCGTACGAGAATACTCGCGCTAAGATAGACAAAATAAAGTCGCGAGGGTACGAGGTCCGTGAAATTTGGGAGTGCGATTTTGATCGTCGCAAAGCTGAAAATCCACAAATCGCAAATTACGTTAACACTCATCCGCTTATTAGCAAAATAGTTATGAATCCGCGGAACGAGTTTTTCGGCGGGCGCACGGAAAATATAAGATGTTACTACGATATCAAGGAGAACGAAAAAATAAGATATACGGATATTTGTTCGTTATATCCGTATATATGTAAAAGAGGGCGATTCCCGCTTGGACATCCCGACATATTTGTCGGGAGTGAGTGCGACGCGTTGACGGAGAGAAACAACGATCTCTCGCGAGTAGAAGGGTTAGTTAAGTGCAAAGTGCTGCCACCTCGAAATTTGTTTCTTCCTCTCTTGTCGATAAAAATGCGCGGTAAGTTACTTTTTGCTCTTTGCCGCTCTTGTTGCGAGGACATGCGTCAGGAAGACTGTAATCACGAAAAAATTAATGAGCGTGAATTCACAGGTACATGGGTTGCCGATGAATTAAGAAAAGCTGTAGAGTTGGGCTACCGCGTAACGGAAATATATATTATATGGCAATATGAAATAACGCAATACGATCAACAGAGCGGCAAAGGGGGATTGTTCGCCGGCTACGTGAATGCATTTTTGCAACTCAAACAACAAGCTAGCGGTTGGCCTGCATGGTGCGTGAGCGAGGCAGATAAAGATCTTTATCTGAACGATTATGAGCGAGACGAAGGCATACGGCTAGAGAGAGCAAAAATCGAGAAAAATGCTGGATTGCGCGCTGTGGCGAAGCTATGTCTGAATTCTTTTTGGGGGAAATTTGGGCAACGCAACAATTTAAAGCAGACTGAGATTGTAAAAACGCGCGAGGCTTTACTCAGACTCTTGGTGGCTCCCGATAAAGAAGTGCTCAGTGTATTACCCGTCAACGACGAACTGTTGTATGTACACTGGCAACACATTGCGGAGGCAGTGGAACAGTCCCCTAATACTAATGTAGTCATCGCCGCTTACACTACAGCGCAAGCACGACTAAAATTATATAGTTATCTAGAGAAACTCGAGCGCCGCGTATTGTACTACGACACCGACTCCTGTGTATTCGTTTGTAACGAGCGTGCGAAAAATGAGGAATACAGACCTCATATCGGCTCGCTATTAGGCGATATGACCGACGAACTCGGCCAAAATATATACATTGAAACTTTCTTATCCGGCGGTCCTAAGTTTTATGCTTACAGAGCGACAGATTCGTCTACAGGAGAAAAATATGAATGTTGTAAAATTAAAGGAATAAGTTTGGATTATACTAACACCTTGGAAATAAATTTTGACATTATCAATCGGCTGATCGAATCTTTTTTCGGTGGCGATCCAAGTAGTATCAAATTAAACTTTAGAGCGATAAGACGAATGCCGGATCACGATGTCGTCACGCGAGACGAAGTTAAAACATGTTGTATCGTTTTGAATAAACGGCGCTATCTTAGTAAAGAATTGTCGTTGCCTTTTGGTTATAAGCGTTAAAACATTTTATGAATAAAAAAATAAGACTTATTTGTAAATGTTGTTGTTTTTTGTTATTTTCCTCTCCCTCAATGTTCATTTTAAAAGAATAAATTTGTTTTTTTTTTGCAAAAATAAATATTTCACGCGTGTGCTGCAACATCTGATTTGCACGCGCAAAATATAGGCTTTCGTGCGCGCAAAGTATATAAGCTTATACCGGCAAATATCAGCTTATACCACGCGGAGTACAAGCTTGTACACGCGCCCGGAACGCGGTGCATATCAGCTGATGAGCACTGCGCCGCGCCGCGCCGCCGCCGCCGCCGCCGCCCGCGGGGGTCGTTTTTTTCACGCCGAAAAAATATCGCGATAAAAGTACGAACAAAATCGGTTTCGCTGTCATTCATGAAAATGGATACGCGTTGGAAACATCCATTTACGTGTTGCGTGTGCGGGCCTACCGGCTGAAAACTCAGTTCGTCAAAAATTTTCTCGCAAATTTACCGAAAATCTGTAACGTATGCTTCGATCGCATACTCTTTTATTACGCCGAGTGGCAACAAGCCTACCGCACAGAGTTGAGACCTGGCGGGAGTGACGCACCGAGTATCGAATTTAGAGAGGGTCTGCCTCAAGCGAGTGATTACTCTTGCGACGGCGATAAAAAAAAATTATTAATTCTGGATGATTTAATGCGTGAATCTTCGTATGATGTTATATTAGATCTATTTACCAAAGGTAGTCATCATAAAAATATCAGTGTTATATTCATAACGCAAAATATTTTTCATCAAGGAAAGGCGCAACGCGATATAAGCTTGAACACAAAATACCTCGTACTCTATAAAAACCCGCGTGATCGCGCTCAAATACAGCATTTGGCGCGTCAAGTGTATCCGGAAGATCCGAAATTTCTGCAAGAGGCCTACCTGGACGCCACGCGAATCCCACATACGTATCTTTTTCTCGATTTATCGCAAGACTGCCTCGATGAATTTCGATTTCGCTCTTGCATATTTCCCGACGACAAAACGCACTACGCCTATGTACCGAAACATTCAAAGATTCGATAGTCTAATTATATTGAAAGAAGGAGAGGGGGGATGAATAAAAAAAAGAAATAGATACGTCAGACGCACGTGCCCTCGTCACAGTCGAGAGATAACGATGGCAGGAGCAACACGGATTAATTCTAGACGCTGTTTGCCTTGTACTAAGAGTTTTTCCAAAAAACAGTTGGCAATTTTGGGAGCTCTCTCACACTGCGACGGCAAACAGCGTTCGGCCATACTCCGCACGGCTGATAAATCGCTCGTCAAGTGCATATGTGAGTGCGCATTAAACGTTTTACATGGTGTAGTGAAATTGAGAGATTGCGAGAAGAAACAGTTGAATAAACACAAGATCGTGTTGCGCACCGTAATCAATCGAAAGTCATCAAGTTGAAAAACTAAAAAACGCGCGATAGTGCAGAATTTTTTACCAGCTCTTCTAGCACCCATCGTAGGCGTACTCATATCTAAACTGTTTGGAGGAAAGCAGTAAACAAAAAAAAATAAAAGAAGCAGCATGGAACGTGCTCGTAAAATGATAATCGTGCCCGAAGACGCAATCGAACGCGTGCAACCTAAACCCGCTGAAGCAACAAAAACATTTGCCCCGAGCGAAGTCTCGGACAGCGAAAAATCTATGCAAACCCCCGGTGACAATTTATCCAGATTAGACGCCGAAATGTTCGATATTCTTCACTCGAAAAAAGGGGTGAAGGACGTTCACGAAAAATGTCAAAATTACTTACAAGTTTTGCGACGTTACCTTTTCTTCCATGAGAGCGAGCGCGACAACAGCAGCGGCGATCCACACGGAGAAATCGACGAAATTGAAGAGACGCTAGCACCGCTCACCGAAGAAGCCATTATCGATAGTGTGCCCAAGACGTATCAGCGCAAGGCGCGTCTCTTGTTGCGTCATTGGAAAACAGTAGCACCCGAACGTTTCAAGTGGAGCAATGTCGGTACAGTGAGTATAGATGATCGCATGATAGAACGTTCAAATATAATAGAATTACTGAACGATGTGGTAAGAAGGGGAAAAAATAACGACAACGAAGAAGCTCCAGTTGGACGCATGGAGTTTTCTAAATTTGTTAAGACTTCCGATACTCCAACGAATTTAATAGGCAACAGTAAAGTTTTAAAAATTGGCAGAGTACTCACTGCGCCTTTGAATACGGCCAAACGACGACTGAATAAGGAAGACGCGAATGCAGAGTCCTCTCCCGTGCTTACGAGGAGAAGAAAGGCCGAACAAACTAAAAAAAAGTGGTTACAATTCCAAATATAAAACCTGCACACTCACACTCACACTCACACGCATGCGCGCGCACGCAGAGACATGCAGGCATACGAGAAACAGTATTACGATCTCTCGCACGAGGCAGGATACGCGGGTGCAAGAAATCTCGTACGCGTAAATAAAAAGAGAGGTAAATTCAATGAGAAGGCTAAAATATACACATGGCTTAGTAACCAAGATGCTTACACGCTTCATCATCCTATAAAAAGAAAATTTCCGAGACTGCGCTACAATGTCACGAACGTGGACGACGTATGGGAATGTGATTTACTACAGTTAACTTCGATAAAAGACTACAACGATGGCTTCTGTTATATTCTCGTCATTGTGGATGTTCTCAGTAAGTATGCGTGGATCGAATCATTACGCGATAAAACAGTACGAAATGTTGCCGGCGCGTTCGAGAAAATTCTAGACAGAGCGAGCCCACGAGTACCAGTGTATTTGCAATCAGACCGTGGCAAAGAATTCGTCGGTTCAACTTCTCAAAACATTCTTAAAAAAAATAACATACAATTTAGAGTAGCAAGAAATCCTGACATCAAAGCCGCCATCGTGGAAAGACTCAATAGAACTCTACGCGAACGAATATGGCGTTATTTTACGCATCAAAATAGCAAGCGTTACGTTGACGTTGTGCAAAAAATTATTTATGCTTACAATCATACTCTACACAGTGGAACGAAGATGAAACCATCGGAAGTAAATTTGTACAATGCAGTAAAAGCACGAGAAAATTTGCAAAGACGCAGTCAAACGAACGGACGGAAGAGGGCGCTTGGTGCAACAGCTAAATTCAAGGTGGGAGACTTTGTGAGAATCAGTCGAACGAAAAACACCTTTGACCGAGGTTATGAGAAAAATTTTAGCGAAGAGGTCTTTAAGGTACAGCGTTTATCGCGACGTCAAAATCTTTATACTTACATTCTCGAAGACTTGAATGGTGAAATTATCGACGGTTTTTTTTACACAGAAAAATTGGTTTTAGTTGGGCGAGAGCGCATAGCGGACAATCAAAAATTCAAAGTCGAGCAAGTCGTACGTACGCGAGGTCGAGGAGCGAACAAACAAGTACTCGTCAAGTGGCTAGGATACTCGGATAAATTCAACTCGTGGATAAAAGCGAGCGAGCTCGAACGTATCTGAAAAATGGACAATCAAGATGAATTTTACATGGTGCTACCAAGTAACAGTAGTATGGGGTATTTTACCGATAATACGATAACTTGTTTCACCACGTACTTACAGCGAGAGATGAAGCTTCATGGTGAATGGCTTGTTGGACTCGCGGAAATTTATGTACCCTGTACAGTAACGCACGTTCAAGAGTCGGAGGCGTTCTACTTTTTCTCTTCCTACGACAGCGGTAAGGTATTGAAAAGAGACACTCATCACTTTGCCGATGGTATCTATGAAAATGTCGAACAGCTCGCTAACGAGATAAATAAACCAAACGAAACATACCGTCATCTAATGATAGTGCCAATGAATACCCGCAAGGGCTACTATACTATAAAGCGACGATGCGATTGTAAAGAGGATCATGTATTTGAATTTAATGAAAAAATTTGTCGTATTTTGGGCTTTGAAGATCCGCTTCGCAAAGGAGTATTCGTTAGTGCTAACGATGGCCCAAGAGATTTCATGGGTGAGAGACCTGCTAGCTTGTCTCGCGCCATCCCCGATCAAATGTACGTCTACACGGATATCTGCGAGCCATATACTGTCGGCGATACTCAGGCATCTCTCTTACGTATAGTGTCACTTGTAGATTCTAATTACCGATTCGGCGCCAACTCTGTGCATCGATTTGCTCCAATCCACTATTTACCCTTGCTCTATCACACTTTTCACAAAATTATTATCGATATAAGAGATCAGCACGGGCATAGTATACCATTCGTGTATGGAACGTTGACGGTTACGTTACATTTTAAACGTAATCGATAAAAAATTCAGCTAACGATATGAGTTCGTACATTCAGTACTACGACGATCAAGTCGGAAGTGGAGTGAGAAAAGTATTTGCTGGTTCGACCTATCAAAAGGGTCATGGTGTGGGATCATGGTTAGGGGGATTATTTCGTAAAATGTTACCTTACATTTCCAGCGGAGTAAAAACCATTGGTAAAGAAACACTACGAGCAGGTATCAATGTTTTGGACGATGTGGCGAATAACGGCACAAATTTCAAAGAAGCCGTAAAATTTCGAGCGAGAGAATCAGGGAAAAATTTAAAGAGAAAAGCAGTCGATAAAATTGCCAAGCTGATGAAAGGTTCTGGATATAAAGCAGTTGCTCAAAAACGCAGGCTCCAGTCGAAATGACGAGTGAAGTGGTACGCATCATCGTCAAGAAAAAGAAAGGCGGTAGAGGGCGCAAAAACAAAAAGAAGAGAGGAAATAGTAAAAGGAAGAAAAAGAAACCAACTTACAGAGATATCAAAGACATGTTTGGTCCAAAATAAGAACACCAAAAGTTATTAGCCGTCAAGCAAGAAGTATGGGGCCACCGCAAAGCAAGGTTTCTACGAAAAACGCATCCGTCAAAGATAAAGATAAACAGCCGCTTATAGAGCCGTCTTCAAAATCATCGTCATCTTCATACAGTACCAATACATTCTCGTTTCCCGAAAAGCAGGGGTTCAAAAGATTCAACTAATTTGTTTTAATTTAAAAAAAAAAATATACTATACATTTTATCGGTAAGCAGGCGAAATGATGATGATGAAAGGCTCAGGATATAAAGCACTCACTCGGAAGCGCAGGCAACAGTCGAGAAAGATCAGTGGTTTGATACGTGTCACCGCCAAGAAAACGAAACGTGCTAGAGGGCGCGCAACAGCAAACAAAAAGAAGAGAGGAAATAGTAAAAGGAAGAAGAAGAAGAAGAGGAAGCCAACTTACAGAGATATCAACGACATTTTTAGGCCAAAATAGGAAACATGGCGTTTTTACACTCGCACTCGTCGGAGTGTATGTCTAGCGAATTAGATATTTTCTCACTACCACCAACTCAAACATCCATTGAAAGTAGCAGTTTCTTACATTACAAGCCCGTATCATCTCTCAGCGACGAAGGAGATGCCCCTATAGAGTTTGTGGTGCCAAGCGGTAGTGAACATTACATAGACCTTGCGCACACGATGCTTTACATTCAAGCAAAGGTTGAACCAATAGAAGCCGAAGCAGAAAACGCCAAAGTTGCACCAGTTAACAATTTTCTTCATTCGCTATTCAACCAAGTTGATGTTTTTTTCAATCAAAAACTCGTTTCGCCTCCCAACAACGCTTACCCGTATAGAGCTTATATTGAATCGTTGTTGAATTATTCTCCGGCGGCTAAAGACTCGCATTTAACTACAACGCTCTGGTACAATGATACGTTTGACAACTTTGAAGCTGCTCCGAATATTCCGAAAGAAAATGCGGCCGCAAACAACGGAGCCTTACGTCGCCAATATTACATACTTGGAGGGAAAGCAGTCGACATGATCGGTCATTTACATTGCGACGTATTTAATCAAGATAAAATGCTTATTAACGGAGTGGAGATGAGAGTACGCCTCGTACGAAGCAAAGATGCCTTTTGCTTGATGGATGTGTCGGATGATGGTAAATTTCGTGTCAAAATCAAAGAAGCCAGTCTCATCGTACGCAGAGTAATGATAAGCCCCGGTGTTTTACTTGGGCACGCCAATGCCTTAGCTAAAGCTACAGCCAAGTATCCGATTACACGCGTCGAAGTTAAGTCTTTCACGCTTCACACTGGAATTCTCGGGGACACTCTCGACAACGTCATACTCGGGCAGCTGCCTAAAAGAATAATTATAGGTTTCGTCGACAACAAAGCGTTTAATGGAAATCGTAAATTCAACCCGTTCAATTTTCAACACTTTTCGATAAATTATCTTTCTTTGTACGTCGACGGAGTGCAAATTCCAAGCAAACCGTTACAACCTCGCTTTACCGGCAACAACGGTCTCTACATAGATGCTTACCATACGCTGTTTTCGGGTACAGGAATACATTTTCTCAACGAAGGCAACGGCATCAATCGTCACAATTATGCGAGAGGAAATTTTCTGACGGCTTTCGACCTAACACCAGATTTATCAGCTCATTGTGCTACGCACTGGAACCTCGTACGATCGGGTAGCATACGCGTGGAAGTCCGATTCGAGGGCGCCCTCACTAGTGCCATAAATTGCATCATTTACGCAGAATACGATAACGTGCTGGAAGTAGATCCGAGCAGGCAAATCCTATCGGATTTTAGCGCGTAAATGTAAGAAGAAGGAGAAACAAGAGTAGTGGGGGTAAGTGTATATCATAAATGAAATGCCTACACGCGAGGATCAGTTGTCATTTGCTCTTTTACTCGGCGATACACTCTCGCGCTCACTCCTTAAATCATGGATTTCGTTGTCGATATACAAGGTTTTCGCGACGTTAACAGAAATTTTTTGCCAAAGGAAGTGGCTGTGATTGCATTGCAAGAGCTCATAGTTGGCCATTGGATAGTAGGCCCACCTTGTAATTTTTTGCATTTGCCACCAGACATAAAAACGACAAACACCTATTGCACAGTTCACTTACACGGAATACATTGGTTCGAAGGTGACGTATCATTGCGACGCTTGCGCCATCATCTTTACAAAGTTGTCAAGAAGGCGAGAAATATATACGTGCGTGGGGATGACAAACAAAGATATCTCGAGAATGTGCTTGGACTTTGCGTTATAAACCTCGAAGAATGGAGGTCGCCAACTTTTAATAAATTAGAAGCAGTGTTTCCGAATTCCTTAGTATGTGCAAGTCATATCGAAAAACACATAGAAAATAAGAAAGACTTTTGTGCGCTTTTCAAAGCAAATATACTAAGAAAATGGATGTACAGTATACTTCCAGAAGAGTGGCGCGAAGCAAATGAAACCATACAAAGCGAAAGATTTTACGCAGCTCTTTGCAATTATCGTAACGAACGCAGGAAGGCTTTTCGCTTTGGTCAACCAGGAGGTGTAGATGAAGTCGACGGAGACGACGAAAACGACGAAGACACCAGCAGTAGCACGCAGACTGAAAAAGCAAAGAACGAGGAGGAGGAGGACGACGACGGCAGCAACATCGTATTCAGTGAGAAGGTACCCAGTGAAGAGTTTTCAAATCAATTACAGGATGGACACGAGAACAATAATGCATGCGAAACGTGCACTAAGAGCGAATACAATAGGTGTGTAAGCTGCTGATCACATTCCAAAAATTTTAAGTCCACCTGTGGCCATCATAACCAATCTCGATACAGCAAATAAACCAGGATCGCATTGGATTGCCATTTACATAGATAAAAATGGATACGGTGTATATTTCGACAGTTACGGGCTCGCCCCCACCTCACCACACCATCTCGATCGCCTACGAAGGAACTGCGTGCGTTTCCAGTGGAACAAGAAAATATTACAAAGTTTTGATTCAAAAGTGTGCGGTGAATATTGCATTATGTTTTTGCATCATATGTGTAGTGGTAGTTCTTTACGCGCGTTTTGTCGCATCTTTTCATATAATACACGCACAAACGATGACATAGCTGCTAAATTTTACAAAGTTATTTCACAAAAGCAATCAAGAAAGAGAAATCCTTACCGGAATCCTTTTCTTCCGAGAGAGACTTCATTGGGAAATGGGCAGAGTGATCAAACATGTAACGCAAAATTATAAATTTTTTTTTGTAATCTTAGATGTAAGAGTGAAATATGTATACTTTTGTAAGATACTCATAAAATAAAAAATGTATTAGTAAAAATTTACATTTAGTGTTAGACTTTTATTCACATCCTTACCTACCTAATTCCCCATGCATACTTACAAGAAATTATCGATCTTTCTTATTTTTATCTCTAAGCCTACGTGATTCCAACGTAATTTCTTTATCGCGAATACGACGCGAAAGGTTATGCAAAACGTAAGGTTAGGATATATATAATAATTTCTCGGAAACCGTTATTTTTATCTCGTTTGCATTGCTCTCTAAGCCAACGTGATTCCAACGAACTTTCTTTATCGCGATAGGTTATGTTACATCGTATCGGTCACTGTTCAAAGCATGCGTCATTTCAACGTACTTTTTTATCGCGAATACGAAACGGTGAATAAGGTTATGTTACATTCACCGCCTTGCTTGAATTCTTTATATTACTACGTCATCGCCCTGTTCGCTGATTGGTTGAGACGTAACGAACTCGTCGTCGATTAGGGGGAAAAACAGAGTAGGGTGATGGGGATAACCGTGTAAATGCTGGAGCCCGACATGTCATCCTTCAATCACGAGTAGCCATTCCATTTGAGAGTACGCTCCCACGTGGATATTCCAGTCTCCGTACAATCTCGAAGTAATATTGCTTTAAAAAATGGACAATAACGAAGCATCAGCAGTACCTCCTGCATCAACATCAGCAGCAGCTCCAGCAGCAGAAGCAGCGCCGGTAACTCCGCCACCACTACCTCCACCATCAACAGCGCCACCGCTACCTCCGCCAGCAGTAAGACCGCGAGTTAATAAAAACATGGATCTACCAAATCTCTTTCTATCTACAACCTATGCTATCAATAAATCACATTCCAAAAGAGTCGCTGTCGGATTGGAACACCACGCTGGATTTTATAGAGCTGTAGTGAAACTCTGTAGTACGAGGGCTCCTGCAAAGTACGTAACTCTCGAAAAAAATAGTTGGGAGCTGATCGTCGATCAAATGGATGCGATGATGGGATATCTGCTAGATTCCTTCACATTTTACAAAGACTTTGGTAAACCTACAAAAATATATCTTCCAACCCACGACATCAATTTTACAACGGCATACGGTGTGAGGTCCATCCTTATCGACGAGAGACCCTGTGTACTGACACAGAAACTCGTCAGAGACTTCCCCGAAGGCCAACCAATAGACGAGGAGACGCAGTTTCCAGACAGTTCTTCACAGTACGAGACACCGCAGAAGAAAAGAAAATATGAGAGTCCACCCGGAATTGTCATGCAACAGGCTACTTTGAGCGGTCTACGTGAAGTGCACGAATGTGTCGATGCGAGGTTAAAACGTTTAGAAGATAGTGCCGGATTTATAAATCGAGGTATGGATAACATATTCGACTTTTTAAAAAATGAGTTAAAGAAAGAAAGCACCGAAAAAGCGAAAAATATTTTGAAAGACATTGCTGCGTTTAAACAGTATTATGTATTGCGTAAAAATGAAATTAATAATAGAGCAAAGTTGCACATGGAATTCGGTAATATGAGTGGAGAATTGTACGACATTTTTCTCATGGAATTTCATGCATTTGGCTTATTCAACTCGGCTAATGATTTGTACGATTATATGTTCGCAAATTAATTTGTATAATTTTTTGTAAAATATTATTTGTATGCTTTCACAAATATATGTTCAAAACTTTTAATTAAACACCGACTATCTTTTTTATTTTACCATCTATCCTCCAATCCTCTCTTATAAAAATTCGTAAATTTGCCTTTTTATTTGCTCTTTTTTATTTTTATATATCGTGCAATTGATAATAATAAAATTATAGTTGTGGTAATTTGAAAATTCATCCTAAAAAAGAATGCTCAATGAATAAGTTGTAAACTCTGTAGCACGCGTTAAGTATATCGAAAAAATAAGCGACTTTTGATTATCTTGCGAGAACATCTTACGAGTCTAATGATGTTGTAAATTTTTATTAATAATTCCAAAAAATTTTTTATTTTGTGAGGCGAAAGAGCATGTATAAGGAACACACAATTGAAATACTCTGGAGTTCTCAGAATTAATAGCGATAAGGCTTCTATACGAATATCGGAACAAAGAAGAGATGCGATAGTTCAGTGCAGGCCCGAGTGTACGATCAGCTAAGTGTAGACTATAGCTTCGTGCTACAGTTAACGCTTAATCCCGGAGCCGAAATTTAGAGTAGGCTCCGCGACACCGTGGAGTAGGAACACACACACACGCACACACACACACACACGCACGCACACACACAACCAAACTCTTCGTAAGATAAGGTTTTTCATCTGTTGGGTTACGGCTGCTGCGACAGGGCCGAGTTCGCACAGCTGACGTACGCTATAGCAT
The DNA here is from genome assembly GCA_036365515.1 of Torymus aiolomorphi. Taxonomy (NCBI): domain Eukaryota; kingdom Metazoa; phylum Arthropoda; class Insecta; order Hymenoptera; family Torymidae; genus Torymus; species Torymus aiolomorphi. Next base: position 100,739,546 of record CM070876.1, on the reverse strand, counting down.
ACCCCGGACTCTTCGAAAAGAACGCGCTATAATGGTATGGAGTAGTTGTGAGTCACCGATTCCCGTACGGGCCTCGCACACACACACACACACACACAACCAAACTCTTCGTAAGATAAGGTTTTGCAGCCGTTGGGTTACGGCTGCTGCGACAGGGCCGAGTTCACACAGATGACGTACGCTATAGCATACCCCGGTCTCTTCGAAAAGAACGCGCTATAATGGTATGGAGTAGTTGTGAGTCACCGATTCCCGTACGGGCCGGTGTTATCTGTGTATACATTAACATTGTAATTAATTACACCTTAATTGTTTGTTTTGATTGTTTATTTACATAAACATGTCGTTAAAAAAAATAAATAAACATACGTTAATTACAATGTTTATGAAAACACCGATAACATGTGTTATTAATGTTTGTTTAATTGCTTCTTCATTGTTTATTTTGATTGTTTGGTTATGTTTGTTTACATAAACAAACCATTAAAAAGCAATTAAACATGCGTTAATGCCGTGTTTATCAAAACAAAGATAACGCGCCACGGGTCGGGGGGGTGAGTCACCGTCGTCTCTCCATACTATTATATATACTACTATAATATAATCAACAAAATGAGTAATATTATAACACAAATAGAAATATAGTAAGGGAGATCAAAATTCATCATTGTTCATACACAAAAAAGAAAACGATCATACAATAGATTTCAATAATGTTGAAATATTAGATACGGAACAGAACATACAAAAAAGATTATTCTCTGAAACATTTCACATACATAGCCAAAAAAGATTTATGAACAAACAATTTCAAATAGCCATATTACCGAAAGAATACAGGGTTTTGATTAACAAATGCGAATTTTTATCTTCCTAACTGATATAATGACCAAGTATATACATATATGTATCAAATTCTCAACAGTTTCAGTATTCGTCAAGAATTCAATATGTAAGAGTACACCGAGCATTATTAATTGGTTCTACAAATAAGTAATATTGCGCCAGGGTATATCCATTTACCTGAAGGTATCTGGTGCATCTTTGTGTAACCCATAGGCCAGTCAAATTAGTCTTTTTTTTGCCTGTTTTGAAACCTAATTGTAAGCCGACCTTATCAAGCGGGTTATGATTGGACAGGTGATCAGGAACAATAACCCGGTGAATGAGTATAAAAATTTACATGGGAAATGTTTTTAATTAACAATTGAATGCTCGGAAAAACAGTTTTTCGACTGCTACAAAAAAACTACTGACTTTACAGAAAAAAGTTCAAAGTAAACTTTGTAGATATTAAAAAGGTCTATCAAATGCAATTTACAGATTTAAATTTAGTTAATTTGTTTATCTGCAAATCGCAAAAAACCGCTTAAAAAGGCCATTTTTACGATTGTTTATTACTCTGTTAAAAATGTCGCTAGGTGCTTGATAACTCGTTTAATTATAGCTCTTATAGCACTTAATAAGCAGTTCAAATTTTAGCTAAAAATATTTAACAGTTTTTGCATAATTCCATTTATTTATTAGATTTTGGTCATTTTTGCGTGATTTTTCCCAAGCCGTGGGACGTCGTACGAGCATGTAGTAAACGGCTTTTGAAAGTTTAACATCTCTACTTTCACGAACAATGAATAGCTAAGCGATTTTTTCAAATTTAATTGTTTAAAATCGCAAAATAAAAAGAAGTCATTTTTTTTGTTATAAATAAAAGCAATTGCGGCTCGACTATTGGTCGTAGATAATCGACAGTAGGTTTGTTGGAAAGCTGGCATTTTTCACAAATTTTAAGGGGTCTACGAACTCTCTAAGTGCTCTGGGAGCCGAGATAATTTTTTTTTTTTTTTTAAATCGCTGTGTCTTCAATCATTAATATTAAGAAACGAGACAGGGACGAAAAATCGAATTCATAGTTGTACTAACAGAAAAAAAATATTTCGTCACATTTATTGCAAAATTACATTGTTATAAATAATCACGAAGGCGCGGGTCTAAATTGGAGAAGGCTACAAGTGTCACGCGCAAAAACTGAGCGTAGGAACTTCAAATCCGACGCGCTCGAAATTTTTTTCATATCTCAGTATATATTGACGTAAACCCTTCATTTTTTTTTAATTTGGGGTAGCTCGCCAAAATATTAACATACAGCCTACTCATTTCCCCGAAAAAGTTTATTTAACAATACTTAATTAACAACAATTATTTTTATTAACTTCTTTCTGTTCTTTTTCATAAATAAAGATGAATTAGTGATGGATAAATGCTGGGGTGTCTACTACTAGTTAATGAAATAATAAAAAATAATGTATTTGTTTTGAAAAAATCATTTATTGCAGATTTAACACTTAAATGGTTATTTTACGTTTTTTTGCCTTTGTTGGGCGTGATACTGACTCATTCAGTTCTTGATTATGTTCTTCTATTTCTTCTTCTTCATCTTCATCTTCTTCTTCTTCTTCTTCATCTTCTTGATCTTCTTCATCATTTGTTTCTTGTGTACTTGGCGGGACTTCGCATTCGGTTTCGAATTGCTCATCATATTCTGCATCATCATGCATGATATCTGCCATATCAATAACCATTTCTTCCACATTTGTGCAGGTTTCACCATGGCATGATGAGCATATATTTGAGCATCGCAAGCCATGCTTTCGGCAGCTGCATGTTTTTTTCTTGCACCCCGTTTCACATCTACAGCTAATTTTCCGTAGTACTTCGTCTGGGATGAGCGGCTCTAGTGTGGGAACGGGGTGTAAAACGTCAAGTCGCTCTTTCCAACCCCAATCCGTCGGATTTTTTGTGAAACCTTCCCACTGCTGCACTTGAAGATATGTGCGAAATGCATGCTGCATTGTGGCACCTTCAGTAGGCGGCAAATTTTTAAGTTTTGCGGAACCTTTTAACGCAGACTTTTGGAAGTTTAGATATCGCTGCTCATGTAAACTTTTTTTATCTTTTTTCGTTCCATATAATCGGCTAACAATTTCATATGCACTCGCAGCTAAAGCTTCAGGCGTCGCATTGGGATCATAAAAGCGTTGAGCCTGTTGTTGGAGAGCGTTGTCGTTTAATAAAATATACATAATTTTATTTTTGCCTTGCTTAAAAAAGCAAGACGTAGTATCACATCCTGTGAACGCGTGAAGGAACGTGAGCAAATACTGTAATTTTTCATGTTTAAAACTATTGCTGTCGTAAATACTGTCCTGTATATTTCCTTTGCCGGGTTTTAAAAAGTAGATGGTGTTATACGGTTTGTGTTTGTTTAATATTACCAGTAAATCTATGTCTTCTCCAACGATCCACGTTCTCCACGTAAGGCTGCAATTTTCCGTCGTGGTGACTATAAGAAAATCGGCATCCTTCTCGGCGACTAAAGTGGTGCAATTTTCTTTTTTGAACTGTTCGCACAATAATGTTATTAAATTTTTTTTATTTTTCTTTTGACTTAAAAATTTGTCCCGTGAAATTGAAATAACAGTTTGTCTATTAAATTCAATTTCACGGCCCAAATTTTTATTTTCTCTCTGTGACCTCTCAGCGGCCTTTGTACTTTTTGTGCTACATACGAGCACGTTAACATACAAGAGTTAGAAGGTTTCATAAAAAATTTCTTTAAAAAGCTTAATACAAATGTTGTTTTTAGTATGAATAGCAAACTCTTCAATATTATAGTATTAAGAAAAGATAAAAATATAAAATTTAATAATTCTAATGTTATTTATAAAATTAATTGTGACAATTGTAATGCCTCGTATGTAGGACAGACTTGCAGATGTTTAGGCGTGAGAATTAAAGAACATCAAAGAGAATATTGCGAGGAAGACAAAAATTCATCATTATTTATTCATAAAATAGAGAAAAATCATACTATAAATTTCCAAAATGTTAAGATATTAGATAGTGAAAGTAATACCGGACAAAGATTTTTTACAGAAGCGCTATATATACACACCCAAAAAAATTTCATGAATAAACAATTTGAAATCGCAAAGTTACCAAAAGAATATAGTATGTTGATTAATAATTTTGAGCTTTTGTCTTCTTAGTATAACAACAGATGCGTTCAGTATACGAAGAAGTATTAGGAAGACATGAATAGTGGAGCTATACCACTCCTTGCTTACGCTGTATGTACAAGAACATCGTCTATATTGCGTGTTACCCTAATGCTTCTCTCCGTTCTCTAACTCCCGTAGTGGGTCTCTCCCCACCTAGCCGTATCATACACTACTTGCATTATGTATGTATTTACTTTTCATTACACACACATATTTATAGATTTTACTATATAAAACGAAAAAATCTCTGTAACCGTTATTGACGCGTGGACTGTTTTTCCGTTAACAACTGTGACAAGTTATGGAAAATTATTGTAAGTTTGATATTATTATTTAATTATTCTACTTTATATTGTTGGTTTAATAATAAAAAAATCGTTGTCGATGATTTATTAGATTCCTGATGAGGGAGACATAAATGTCCGAAACGTTGAACGAGTATAAAAGAATGGTGTCATTTTATCTTATTATTTCTAAATATTGAAAATTAAACACCATACTGGTAGGAAACTGACCGTTAGCTGCAAGACAATTATTAGAACACTTAGAAATATTATTCGAGAGAATCCTTTTCAAACAAGTCACGGTAAATTTCGAGAAAGTAAATTTTTGCCGCCGAGAAATGCCATTTTTAGGACATATGTTAACAACGGAGGGTATTCGCATTAATCCGGATAAGGTGGAGGCTATTCATCGTTTTCCAGCACCGAAGAACGTACGTCAATTAAAGGGATTTCTAGGGCTTATAAATTTCTGTACAAAATTTACTAACGAGTTGACACATGAGACAGTCCCTTTGTTTAATCTGACAAAAAAGGAAATAAAATGGAACTGGGGAGGGGAGATACAGCAGGACTTTCAGAGAGTCAAGGAACTTTTTTGTTTAGAAGCAATCCTCTACCACCCCTCATGAGATAGACCCTTTTTCCTAATGACGGACGCAAGCAAAACCTCGTTAGCGGCTTTCCTGTATCAGAAAGATGACAATGACCAACGACGCATCGTGAGCATGGCCAGCCGATCCTTAAGGGGGCGGAGGTAAATTACTTTACCACAGAGCTAGAATTGTTATCGATAGTGTGGGCATTGGGGAAGTTTAGATCATTTATCCTAGGGGGTTCGGTAAAAATCGAAACAGACCATCAGGCCCTGACGTACTAATTGTCGTGTCATTTTCTCAACAGTAGGTTAATCAGGTGGAGGCTCGCGATAAAAGATTACTGTCTGGAGATAACGCATATCCCAGGAACGAAATATCAAATCGTCGACGCGTTAAGCCGCATCCCGTTGAATAATCGAGATGAAAAAACCGACGAAGTATCAATCGCACTCATAATAACGCGAAAATCAGATGTTAACGTACAGAGACGCTTGAAAAACATAGATTTTGAGCAGTGTGGGGACGAGAAGATTAATAATATCATTACTCGACTAGAAGCCGTTGATAGGCGGCGCGATTTTCGCATTAAAAGGGAAGAGGTTAATTAAAGGAGGAAAGGGACACGAAAGAGTAGTCTTGATCGAAGGGATAGCTGAAGCAGTAATTCACGAGATACACGAGTTATACGGACACATCGGAACGTATAAATGCAGAAAGATTTTCGAAGAAGCCTTTTGGATGGCCAAGGCGCGACGGTACATTACCAAATTAATTAAGACATGCGACTCATGTTAGCGGAACAAAACGTATACGCATGCAAACGAGATCGTCATGGTACCCATCATACCCATTGGCCCCGGGAACCTCTTATCCATCGATTATTTGGCACCGCTCCCCGTGTCAAAGGCGGGTACACGTTTTATTCTCGTGACAATTGACGCATTCACAAATTCGTAAAGTTATATCCCATAAGGAAAGCCGATACAAGGACGACAATACGAAAGATTTTTCACGATTACGTCCCTAAGTACGGAAAGCCTAGACGCATACAGTCAGACCACGGATCACAATTTACAGCCAAAGCATGGGGAAGACAGCTAGAATCGAAAGGGATTAAGCACACGTTTTCCTCTATACGACACCCCCAAAGTAATATCGTGGAGAGGGTAAACAAAGAAATCGGTCGTTTTTTTGGAACAGTGACGGGGCACAAACATGGGGGATGGGCACATTGGGTACCTTTTGTCGAGGACTGCCTAAACGAGGTTTACCATGAAACCACAGAATTTACACCCATCGAGTTACAATTGGGGATCGAACCACCACGATTCTGGGCGAAATGACTGTCATCGTTAGTTAGGAAGGAGTTACCGTTGGACGCCAAACTCAGGCTAGCTCGGGAGAGGATCGAGAGGAAAAGGGGAGCGTGCGCAGACCGTAAAAACGCGAGTACACACGGAACGCGATATAACGTCGGTGATCTGGACCTCGTAAAGTCATGTAATCTGTCGAGCGCACCCGATAATCTGATCGCAAAATTCCTCGTGCTGTACGAAGGACCATACCAGGTGTCCGAGAAAAAGGGTCTCAGCACTTCTGCTCTTACTAACCCCACTAGCCATAACCTAAGGGGGGTGTTCCATGCTTCTAACCTCAGACCTTATTTTAAAGATGACGATCAGGAACCAGTTGAGGCGCATCCGAAAGCGGCTGGGCAGGCAGATCAGCAACCTCAAGGGCCTGATCGAGAGCCTGGAAGCCGAGGGGAGTGACAAGGCAGAGCAAAGGGCGGCCGACCTTAAGGCCCTGTTCCATGGCAGGAGAAGCGAGGAAGGCTTTACTGCCCAGATGAGGCTGGCGAACGACATATGCGAGAGGGTACAAAAGGTGGAGGAATGGGTGCGCGCCCATTTTACACCCCACTCTGTTCCAACCTCGCCTAACCTAGATGACTCCGCAGGGAGACAGGCGAGACGAGAGGCCTTCGTCGCCCGAAACCCAGGGGTGCGGATAAGGCCGGTGGCGCACCCTGGACCACGGGAGAAGAATGATGACGACGTCCTCATCATCCCGGAACGCATTGCTCTTGACAAGTGCTAAAATATTTGACTATGTGACATTCTTTTTTTTTATCTGTTATAATCCCTAAGACGGGAAATCATAGGAGAGAGTCTTTTTTCCTTTTATTTTAAGCCACGCGCACAGGATTTTTGTTGTTATTTTGTTACCTTCCTGAATATGTATCTTTTTCTTTTCTTTTATATTTTTTATTCTTTTTGGTCTGATTTTAGAGCCATCAAGGAAGCCATTGGACTGATATAGTGATAATCCAAATATAATTTTATTTTTTTTTATTTACTCGTGTTTTGATTTGACACCTACCCACGCCGCGTTCCGGTTCGGGGGTAATCAGAATTCTTCTTAGAGGGGGGCGGAGGGCGAATGTGACGGTCACAAGTGTCTCCACATTGTATACTGTGATATTAGTAGTTTTACTTTAAGGAATTCTGATTGCCGCTGCAAACTAAAACCTTTTTTTTGTATTTTCCTATTTTTTTTTTTTTGGGATTTACTACGCATGACTAATTAGTGGTAATTTTTCATGACAAGTCCCATTAATTATGCCTACGCCATGTTCTAACCCAGAAGCTATAGGCACAAAAGTACGTTTTGCCTCTAGCTATAGGCATAGTAGCACCCACGTGTTGGCTGATGCAATGAGACAAAGACGGCACTATAGTACTTACACGAGAGCGAGTCAGATAGAGCATGAAAATGATTATTAACATATCCCCGCTATTTATCCACTCACAGGCACTAACAAAAACTATTTTCCGATTAAATTAAATATCGCGCATCCAATTATCGCCATATCTGAGTCGATAACGCAATATTCAATTGATCATTTAAAAAAACATAATTATTGAAATAACTTAATGTTTAATGGTTATTGTTAACATCTAGCATATGAACGCGTGGTGAAGTGACCCTACGTTACCGATAACGTACGGACATTTACCGATTAAAGCAAATAATTTGGCATTTAAGAGATAATTAATAAAATTTAATTATATTAGTTATAACAGTTCTAAAACACATTATTTCAGGAAACTAACACTAGAGCATGCTGTGTGAGTATCATAAATATAATATGATGTGTTTTGTCTCTCAAAAGAATTAGCTAGAACCTGTATATTAAACAAATAGAGTTCCTTGACAAGAGGAGGGTAAAGGGGGACAGCTGCCTCCCGAATTAGGGGAAATGGAGGGGCAGACACCACTCCGGGGTGCGCACTATCGACCTGGCACTTACGCAAGTAAGTTAACTGCAAATCCCCCTCATACAGGTGGTGGGTTCCCGGCATAAATAGCCAGCGCACGAGGGGAAAATCACTTATCGTCGGAACGTCCAGCGGCCAGCAACTCTCTTGCTCCTGCGGTAGTCACATAGTAGTTAGTTTCTTTTATTATGCACGTGCGCTACGGGGGCTACAAAACCAGGCGCACGGACGTCGGACGGCGGCTTCCACCACGTGGACGACGGTGTCGGCAGGACGATCGGCGCGAACCAGCAGGAAATCAACCAGCGTAAGGAAATTCTTTTTGCGTAGGCCGACGATTAATCCTGCGGGAGAAAATCGGCCGAGTTGGGTTGGTTCGCCCAAACCGGCGTGCAATCCTATTATCAGGACCACCGATAAGCCAGCGTGCCGCGAGGACCTGTCATTCAATATTCGGCGGCCGCGCCTACACACACACACACACATACACACACACACGCGCGCGCGCACAAGCACACACACACACACGCGCGCGCGCGCGCACGCACACACACACACACACGCGCGCGCACGTACGCACGCACGCGCATCAATTAAAATTTAATAATTATGACAACTTAACTATTATTCGATTTTCTTAATTATTATTATTCAATTTTATTAATTATTATTATTTAATGTTACTAATTTAATTGCCATGAATATATTCTAATATTATATATTAAGATTATTTTATTCTGCTATATTTTTTTACTTTAATAGTGATTTTGAATATTAAAGATATTAATTAAGGTTAATTACTAAATTCAAACTATTATCGAAGATTTGCTTGGCTATTAATAAATATACTGAATATATACATATATCTAAGATCGCTACACATGAGACTACGGTTCTGTTATGATCAAGGACATCAGGACGCAGCACTGGCATCATTGACAGTGGTGAAGATTGCCGCATATTTCTTAAGTCACCATTGCACTTAGGTGACTCCTAGACTTAGTCACCTCTCTCCTATATTACGAACCCTTGCAATCCTGCAATCAATTAATTATTTTCAGACATTTTGGCAGATTTTGTCTAAATACACATACTTGCCGGACGCGTCGTTTGGCAGTTCAAGATTTGTATGCTACATTAATAAATTAATCGTTATATCGAAAAATGCGTACACCACTAAAGGTAAAATATCGGATAGCTATAGAAATTTTCATGTTTGTAGAGCCTCATGTCAACATAATTTCAGAATCTTTAAGATTTAACGCTATCATCCCTTCTTTCTTACTCATGTATGGTTATTGCCGCTAGTGTTCGCGTCACCGAATTTTTAAACGATCGTATTCAGAGAAAATCGGCTTACTTTTATTTAGTATAGTTTCGTTTGCTTTGAAACAGAAATTTTGTAATTGAAATTTAATATTTCTGCAACCGAAGTTTCAGGAAACTCCACTATCTATCCACTTCCTCTGATAATATAAAAAAACAATCGCTAGATGGTATGTAATAATAATAATGTCATCCAACGTAAAGATGTCTAACAATTGAATTTTATTAAAAAATCATTATAAGTATATCATCTTAACTGCTCAAATTCACATTTACAATTACATAGTTCACCTAAAAACTGCAAAACGATGCGTCCGGCAAGTATTTGTATTTTGAAAAAAATCTGCTAAAATTTCTGAAAATACTTAAAGGATTGTAACGGTCATAAACGCCTTACATTATATATATATATATATATATATATATATATATATATATATATATATATATATATATATACATATGCGTGTATCATGACTTATTATCACAAACATAAGGAATTCTGTTTATCGACACAAGTAAATGGTGACTCATATTGTCAAAAGTGGTACTCAACCCGTCATCTAGGTGATAGAGTAATAACTCAATCCATAAGTGCCTAGATGAGTGTATTCGCACTAATGGTCACGGCAGGAGATTTGAATTACAAATCCTTTTTGTTTATTAACAATTATATATGACAAGCATAATTAACGAGAAATACTCAATAAAATAATGTAAAAGCTACGTTTCCATAATATACTCAGCATGACCCTATATTAACATAATCATTATTAACCAATTTTGAATCTCGCGCCATACAATTACAGGTGGCAGATAAGTACAGCAAGAAGTATGCAACTAGATAGTTACATGCCAGCCCACGTGTTATGTGATGCAATCAGCCAAGGATAGCACGATGGGGAATAGCATGTATGCGAGTGAGATAGATTGTCTTAATGATTTTATTTAACTCATCATAGTAAATATACCATACAAAGATGTAAATGAAAGTTATATTCACATAAATTTAAATATGCAGAACCCGATTTTTGTGATATTATTAACTAACAAATTATCGAAGTACCTAATTATTCTCCAGTAGTATGACAAAGTATCTAGCGAATCAAGCCAATTAAAAGGCGAGGATTTTCGGAAGGTAGCGCAACTATACCATACCGTATATGTAAATGAGTTGATTGCGCACCCTCCCGAGCAGGTAATCAGATAATCTATCATCTACGATTTTCCAGTATAAATACGGGGCGCACGCCATGAGGAGCTCTCTTAGTCTCCAGCTCCAGCTGCAGTTCAGTTCTCTAGTGCAGAGCAGCAAGCGAGTTAAGGTAAGCAAGGTGACGTAAGGGCATAGGTCAGCGATTACTCCTTCGGGATAAAGCTGACCAAGGCGAGTTAGTTCACCCGACTCGGGGCTCCCCTTACCTGTATAAGTGGTAGTGGCATAAAACCAGGGCGGCGTAGTCCCCTTCCTTGGCTCCTACTGCAAGGTCACCCCACTTTGTTGGCCTAAGGTTGCTTCTATCATCTATACACAATACACTGTACGCGAGGACCAGAATAGACATACGCGGACGATACTCGTCATACGTTCGGACATTTAAGGTCTAGATAATTTCTTTGTTTAAATTAGCATAAAAGCTTTTACATCTTCTTTTTTGTTGTAATTTTGGCAAATAGATTAAATTCCGTTATATATTTTTTCTGTACTATTCTCTTGCGCGAATTGTTTACAATTACGTGATATTTCAGCACCTGTTAGATACGGAAGTTATTGATAAAGTTAAGTTAATAAATTTTTCTTTATTATTAATTATTTTTTTATGATAAAAATATAATGTTTTTTTTCTTTTTGTAAATCAATTTATATTGTATGCACTTTTGTAATATTATATCTCAAGGTTGACCACACCCAAATAAGGGTATTTAATAAACTGATTTTGTTACAATTTATTATTATTATTATTATTTACCTGGGCGTTTTTCCACCACCTATCCTATCTTCTAACATTTTCACTTGCGCATTAATTATTAATTATCATTATCATTAATAATTTATTTTATTTTTTCTTGCACTTTGCTATTTATTTTTGAGTATTTTTGTTAACTATTTTCTGGTTATTAAATAACTTTAATACAATAAATTTTGCTACTATTTAAAAATTTTCTTTCATTACTAAAATTAATATTTGAGATTAATTATATAAATATAAGACATTTATCTGGCAACCAAGGACATCAGCAGCAGAGTGAGCGGCATTGATATCTTCAACAAATAATCATCGTATATACATCACAGTCACCACTGCACTGAGGTAGTTCCTAACATAAATTTCCCTCCCCTATCCTTAGAATCCTTACAGGATTGAGTTAGTTGCGAAATTAATAATTTGAGAAATTAAAAATTTCCATAACTTTCTTTTGTTTAATTGACGTTTTTTTACTAACTAACGTGATGTGAGTGAAATAAAGGAAGTAATCGAAATTCTTTAAGGATTAAGAATATAGTATATTTAACAGTTCATTTAAGAGCTATATCTACTACTTACATCTACTTCTACAAAAAGAAGTTAAGTACGTACACCCATCCTCGATGGATTCTTGCGGAATGTGACTGCTCAGTTTCAAACTCCTGCAATCTCATTGGACAATTCGAGTGTAACCATGAACCTTAAATTGGAATCGGCCAACGGGATTCCAGGATTTTAAAATTGAGGAGGCACGTTCGGCAAGAATCCCTCAAGGATGGGTGAACATATACTTGACTACATGTCAACTGATTCCACTACTTTCTTGTATTTAATGTACATACTCTTGTTTTTATACACAAATTAATTTATTGTATAGAACAGGTAAGATTATTAGTACTTGTCAAAAAAAAATTTTTTTTTATTCAGAAGTTTCAAAGAGATAAGTAAGACATATTTAAAATAATTAGAAACTCGGATAGTTATCAGTAATTTGTAAATTAGTTATAATAAGTAAATCTTCACTTATTTTGTTTTAACAGTCTTTACGTTAATAGCGTTACATTAAGACAAAGAGATATTTTCAAAATAAGAATAGGATTCTGCAGATAACAAAAATTAGGTTTGAGAAATAGAAAATGTTTTCATAGGGATTAGAAATACTCTTATACTCGACAAAGTTTTGCGTTTTAAAAAGTGTTATTTTGGATAGATTCCACATTACCTTTTTAAGTCTCGTAGTTAAATGGTGATTACAAAAACGAGACAAGCCTCACGAATGCGCCTTTGAAAAGTAGCAAGAATATCATAGTATCAACTTCCTGATGTACTCTTGTCGCTGCCTGTTCATTTAAAGGAGCTCCGGTCATCTGGCCATCTAGTGGTGAACGACGGTATTCAGCAAATGGGTTTGTCCGGCAAGTGTACTGCTGCCGTTGACCGTAAGATAGCAACCTGTCAGAGCTCCCTTAAATGAACAGGTAACGACAAGAGTACATATGGTAGCCGCGACTCTGATATTCTTGCGACTTTTCAAAGCCTCATTCATGAAGCTTGCCTCATTTTTGTTCTCCCCTAGAAGACTAAAAATTTCATGCAAGAATTTGTGCGTGAAATAATTTAATTATCTACAGAATCTTTGAAAAATATTTCCTCCAACAAGAAGGCATTATAATATCTTTTTCTCGAAAATGTTTGATTTATACATTTTACATTTATATCTAAATCAATTTAAAGTGAAAATAATGAAACTTTCTACGAAAGTATAAAATAAGGCAAGTATAAGGACTTTTTGTAATATATAAAGATATGAATAAATCAAGGAGCGCGGGAGCGCTCCGAAGGCAAGTATAGAAGAGCCTTAGGAGTGACCGCGCGATGATATACATTGAAATGGATGTACGAGAAAATCAATACACTTATATACCTATTGCGTTAGTTTCAACTATATAACATATTCCTCTTAATCGAAAGCCATTTCATTACTATACACAAATCAAAAGATTTTATTTAAAAAGATTATCTCGTTTAAAAGATATAGAGAGCTGAATTTTTTTATGTCCACTTTCCGATTCTAAATTTTCTCCATAGTTTCAGACTCTCATCCGGTGTTGCGACTTCCTGTCACGTGACCTACACACACACACACACACACACACACACACACACACACACACACACACACACACACACACACACACACACACACACACACACACACACACACACACACACACACACACACACACACACACACACACACACACAGACACACACACACACACACACACACACACACACACACACACACACACGCCCATCATAACGACCTAACCTTACGCATCTCTCAACATATAACATATATATATATATATATATATACATACACACAATATCACGGATGATTGTTTATAGTATAGGTATATATATTCGTTTCAATAATCAAAGATCTGATGAAGTCGACTGACGTAAAGAATAAAAGAATTTATTTACGAGCATCAATGAGGCAACAACATTTTTTAGATAAGTATTAAAATGACTAAATGTTAAATAGTAATTTTTTTAAAGATTTGATACTTTGTGAAAATTTTTATTTACAGATAAGTAGTCAAGATTAATATATATTCAAATATCTCAAATAGTCAACTGGTTATCGAAGAATTCATCTTCCCTTGTCTTATATATATATTCCCGTGTCTGGGCGATGACGACCTAACCTTACACATCTTTACACACACAGATGTTACAAATGTTATCATATCGTCGTGAGTTAGTTTAAAATTAAAATTAATTAATTATTCAAAGATCTCAAGTAGGTAAGTGGTGACAGAAGAATTCATCTATTCATATATCAATCAACGGGGGTTTTATTAGATAAGTATTGAACAGCAAAATGTTAAATGCCTACAATCATTTTTAAAAAATTGATAAATTTGTGAATTTTTTTTATATTTACAGATTATACAAGATTTGTTTACAGTCATTGAAATTTGATGAGGTGAAGAATATTTATTGATATATACGTACTACAATATAATTTATGATGCCGATTTGAAATATTGGTTTGAGCGTTGGTTTAAAAAGCATCGTGTCATCTTTAAAAAACTTAGCCGATATCAGTGTTGTGCATATTTATTCAAGTGCCAATGAAAAAATTATGTCTAATGAACATGGAAATACGGAAAAGGGGAAAAATGATGTGTTATTGCGAAAATTTCAAGGAATGAAAGTGCTCAGTTAATCTATTTTATGACTTTCTCATGGTAGGAGATGTCAAAATGTTTCAGAGACGTTTTTAGTACATATTTTTCTATACAAGATTCAGATAATAATAATGCTTAATTCATCAACTGGTTGTGTTTTTAATCCCAGGGTGGAAGACGTCAAAAGTTTGATCTATACAAGAAAATATCAAGAAAGTTTTTAGTGATGATTCTCAGTTCATAAACTGGTCGTATAATATATACAAACAATGAAGAAAGAAGATGTAAAATAAGTGTAAAATAAACAATGGAAATTTTAGTATACAGAAACTAAAAGATTATGCCAAATAGGAAAAGCGAAATGGATGTGTTATATTGTGAAAATTTAAAAAAATAAAAGTGCTCAGTTATTCTCGTGTATGATTTTCCCAGGGTGGAAGACGTCAAAAGTTTCATCTATACAAGAATATCAATAAAGTTTTTAGTGATTCTCGCAGTTCATAAACTGGTCGTATAATATACAAAAAATGAAGAAAGAAGATGTAAAATAAGTGTAAAATAAAAAATGGAAATTTTTTTAGTATACAGAAACTAAAAGATTATGTCAAATAGGAAAAGCGAAAAGGATGTGTTATATTGTGAAAATTTAAAAAAATAAAAGTGCTCAGTTATTCTCGTGTATGATTTTCCCAGGGTGGAAGACGTCAAAAGTTTGATCTATACAAGAATATCAAGAAAGCTTTTAGTGATTCTCAGTTCATAAACTGGTTGTATAATATACAAACAATGAAGAAAGAAGATGTAAAGAAAGTGTAAAATAAACAATGGAAATTTGTTTAGTATACAGAAACTAAAAGATTATGTCAAATGAGAAAAGCGAAAAGGATGTGTTATATTGTGAAAATTTCAAAAAATAAAAGTGCTCAGTTATTCTCGTGTATGATTTTCTCAGGGTGGAAGACGTCAAAAGTTTGATCTATACAAGAATATCAAGAAAGTTTTTAGTGATTCTCAGTTCATAAACTGATTGTATAATATACAAACAATGAAGAAAGAAGATGTAAAAAAAGTGTAAAATAAACAATGGAAAATTTTTTAGTATACAGATTACAGATAGAAAGAAATATCGGCTATGTATGAAATGACTTGTTTTTGTAACATAAAAGCCATGAGGTTTTTCAGTGAAATATATTTGTCGACTTTTATGGAAGTAAAAGTATATGCTGAACAATTAATTATATGTAAGTACATTCAAGTTGTTCACTGCAAATCAAACAAATGAAAGTTGTGAAATCAATTATCAATAGTCAAGTAATGCAAACAACTCTCGGAAACTACTGTATGACTGTTCTCAGAAATGTATTAAAATTTGTTCATCTTTCTATACAAATTAAACACGAGAAAGTACTGAAATAATATAAAACTTTCTACGAAAGTATAAAAAAGGCAAGTATAGACGTTCTTTCTGTATAATCTATAAAATAATAATATTTATGATTTTTTAAAAGGAATCAAATAAATACCAGTGAAAAAGTCTTTTACTTCTTTGAGTCATTGTATGCTGAACAAATTATATGTTAGTAAGTACATTCAAATTGTTCACTGCAAATCAAACAAATGAAAGTTGTGAAATCAATTATCGATAGTCAAGTAATGAAAAAACTCTCGGAATCAACTGTATGATTGTTCTCAAAAATGTATTCAAATTTGTGCATTCTTCTATACAAATTAAACACAAGAAAGTACTGAAATCAATTTATTGTAGTCAAGTAACCGTAAGTTAACTTGACTGACATATTTGTGCATTCTCCTATACAAATTAAACACAAGAAAGTACTGAAATCAATTTATTGTAGTCAAGTAACCGTAAGTTAACTTGACTGACATAATAGAACTTTTAGTACCTTTTGTGTAAAATTACATTTTACGCCCACGTTGTAACTTCAAAAATATTTAGCCAGCGGGCATAAAGTACTACTTAACGCCTAACAAGCGCAATAGCTTACATACTCCTACAAAACTTTATAGAACCTACGCACTTTACGCCCGTGTGGGTGAAAATTATTTTAATTATATAACTATTATGCCTTCCTTTTATTTCTAAAATTCATAAGAATTTTATCAGATATTTACGAAAAGTTAAAGCCTATATAAAAAAATTACATAGTTACCAACACATCCCCATTTTTCATTATTCTTTCTCAATTTTGAAATTTCTATAATATTACGCATCTTGGGAGGACAATAGAAGTCTATATAGAGCTGCTCTAGCAGTGGTGGTCCTCCAATCTCCCATACATACTTGGCGGGCCCGACGGTTTGCAGTTTAATGTGTAGACATGGTCATTTTCATATAAATATTCTATGAATATGTTTAAGGTCAGATAAAATATATAAATGGGTTGCTTCTACATATTAAATACTGATCCGTATTGAATTTATTACTCTGTTTTTAAATAGAAAGTGCAAACACGCATGATAATATCATATGAGATCTCATGAGAATATCGGACATCAGATCTCGTATGAGAATATCGGACATCAGATCTCTTACGAGATTTCATTTGAGATCCCGTAATAAGTAAAATTGCAGATGACATTAATATATGATATCTCACATGCGATCTGATGTCTGAAATACTCATATGAGATCTCGTATATGATATATTTACACACGGCAAAAGGATGAAAATTAAAATAGGTGGCTTACAAAATGGTTAATAAAATCTAAAGCACTTTTGAGTAAACTATAAATTTATATGCATTTTTTATCTCATTCCCACTTAAAAAAGACGGATACAAGGAAAAATATTTAGGGTAATGAAAGTAAATCATGAGATTATGCACTTGTATAGGGATATTATAATATTTAAGCGGTATCAATTAAAAATTAGAGCCAATGTTATTATTTATAGTGGGCTTATAGGTATAAACATTGTTAATCAATTTATGCAAAAATTTAGTAAGTATTCTACATTTGTAAATTATATATAATAATACTACAAAGCCCACCGGTAAACTGCAAACCGTCGGGCCCGCCAAGTATGTATGGGAGATTGGAGGACCACCACTGCTAGAGCAGCTCTATATAGACTTCTATTGTCCTCCCAAGATGCGTAATATTATAGAAATTTCAAAATTGAGAAAGAATAATGAAAAATGGGGATGTGTTGGTAACTATGTAATTTTTTTATATAGGCTTTAACTTTTCGTAAATATCTGATAAAATTCTTATGAATTTTAGAAATAAAAGGAAGGCATAATAGTTATATAATTAAAATAATTTTCACCCACACGGGCGTAAAGTGCGTAGGTTCTATAAAGTTTTGTAGGAGTATGTAAGCTATTGCGCTTGTTAGGCGTTAAGTAGTACTTTATGCCCGCTGGCTAAATATTTTTGAAGTTACAACGTGGGCGTAAAATGTAATTTTACACAAAAGGTACTAAAAGTTCTATTATGTCAGTCAAGTTAACTTACGGTTACTTGACTACAATAAATTGATTTCAGTACTTTCTTGTGTTTAATTTGTATAGGAGAATGCACAAATATGTCAGTCAAGTTAACTTACGGTTACTTGACTACAATAAATTGATTTCAGTACTTTCTTGTGTTTAATTTGTATAGAAGAATGCACAAATTTGAATACATTTTTGAGAACAATCATACAGTTTATTCCGAGAGTTTTTTCATTACTTGACTATCGATAATTGATTTCACAACTTTCATTTGTTTGATTTGCAGTGAACAATTTGAATGTACTTACTAACATATAATTTGTTCAGCATACAATGACTCAAAGAAGTAAAAGACTTTTTCACTGGTATTTATTTGATTCCTTTTAAAAAATCATAAATATTATTATTTTATAGATTATACAGAAAGAACGTCTATACTTGCCTTTTTTTATACTTTCGTAGAAAGTTTTATATTATTTCAGTACTTTCTCGTGTTTAATTTGTATAGAAAGATGAACAAATTTTAATACATTTCTGAGAACAGTCATACAGTAGTTTCCGAGAGTTGTTTGCATTACTTGACTATTGATAATTGATTTCACAACTTTCATTTGTTTGATTTGCAGTGAACAACTTGAATGTACTTACATATAATTAATTGTTCAGCATATACTTTTACTTCCATAAAAGTCGACAAATATATTTCACTGAAAAACCTCATGGCTTTTATGTTACAAAAACAAGTCATTTCATACATAGCCGATATTTCTTTCTATCTGTAATCTGTATACTAAAAAATTTTCCATTGTTTATTTTACACTTTTTTTTATAATATTAACTAATACTTTATGAAAAGGAATTCTATGAATAAATAATTAATTTTCTAATAATTTTATCTTACCTCCTCTATACAATAAATTAATTTGTGTATAAAATCAAGGGTATATATATACAAAAGCCTCAAAAATAGTATGAAATCCTTAAAAAAAACCTTCTAAAATAAAGTTAAATTGTGTGGCAAGTTATGGCGGAAAATTATTCTCCGTCATTTTCCTCTCTCCCCGTATCATCATTGTACTAATACCTCTAAGATGTTACAGGTGCAGACAACGCGGAAGGATTCCCCAGCCAGCAGAGCGAGCGAGAGAAAGGGAGAGAGAGAGATAGATAGATCTTTATTTACTTTTGCAGCAAAAATTCAAAATACATAATAATGATACAAAGGTATCAACAATTGTAATGTAAAACAAGAACAAGCAAAACTAAAAACACCTTTAAAATACATAATAATATAAAATAGATAACATAAATAAATAAATAAATAAAGTAAAAAGCATAGTAAAAAGAGTCACTGATATGCAATACATAATAAAAATACATAATAAAACCTCACTAAACTTATAATTGATACAATTAATACAGTTTTGTCAATAGAAAAAATAAAAATAACGCAGTTTATTATGTACCCTAAAATAATAATACAGAAAAATGCTACTAGGCTGAGTCAATAGTTTGTTTAATACTATGCTGTTAAAAAAAGGAAAAGAAAATTTTCTGCACTGAGAACTCCTACCTATTAAGGGTGGCTAGGGATCGAGATCAAAAAAATATTGACGCTCCGCCCTCTTGAATGATGAAAAAGTAGGTAGGTAGCATACGGAGGGAGGAAGGGAGTTCCAAAGGCGGACACCTTGGGTCAAAAACGCCTTGTCACCCGTCTTATAGTTTAAAGCTGGGAACTGAAGTTCCGGCTGCACTCCCCTACTGGTTGGCCTAGGCTGGTGCTTCGTGAAAAAAGCAGCTAAGTATGTTGGCTCACGCAACCGTAGTATCTTATATAATAATAATGCTGCAAAATAGAGCCTGCGTGAGTCGGTACGAAGCCAGCCCAGGCGTTTCCTGTAGGGAGAAATATGCTCCTTCCTCCTAGAACCCGTGACGTATCTCACACAAGAATTGCTCAATCGCTGCACTTTCTCCAGTTCTTCACCAGATGCATCCAGGTAGACTATCGAACAGTAATCAAGATGCGGTTGAATTAGGCACTCGACTAATCTCCTGCGGAGGGTCTCAGTGGTACATGCCCTAAAGAACCTCAAACTATAAAGGGCTTTGTTAACCTTCTTAGTAATTTGTTCGGTGTCAGGTTTCCACGTAGGCTTACTATCGAGCGTAACACCGAGACTCGCAACTTCGCTACTAAATGAAATGAGCTATCCAGACCTCAGACCAACGCCAGGCAAGTGAAACGAAATTACATGATTAATTGCAAATCTAGACCCAAAAATGATTGCTTTTGTTTTTCCAGGGTTGAGATGCAGTCCAGAGTTCTCTGCCCATCCAGCCACCATTTGCGCCGCACAAGATAGCCGAGCAATGCCTTCCAAAATTTTGTCTTTCGTGGTGTGTATATAAATTTGCAAATCGTCCCCATAGAATATGTGATTAAATGTATTTCCATCAAGTACGTCTTGTAAGTCGTTAACATCAGATACCTTCTCTCATCAATACCTTGGAATTTTAAGATAAAACACATACTTTTCCAGTTAAATTGACATCCCCAGCAAAATACGTACTTTTTTTAAAAATTTGTTTTATCTTTTAGGACGATTGCTACTCTTTCGCATGGATCATTTAAAATTTATTTTATAAAAATTCATTAAGCTACTTAATTTAAAAACAAAGATTTGTGTAATAGATATTAGAAAAATATAATTCTCAATACTATTAGAAGAATGATGGAGGTTATTAACGCGTATCACGCAAAAAAAAAATTCACGAAATTTAAATACTAAAAATTCACTGATTTAAAATAAATTACCGAATGTAAATACTCGAAACGCAAATCTGAATGCGTTACATTTAGATACAATGCCAACTACCCCCAACATTATTTGTATAATTTATTAGAGCTTATTTCTAGTTTTGTAAAAAATTATCTTTCGTTAACTGAATTTTCTTGTTGTTAAATTATTAACAATTAAGAAGGAAATAAAAATAACTGGAAGAGGCAAAACATTTTTTTCTCTCTTCTTTCCAAAGTAACGAATTACTAATTAATTAATATACAAATTGATTTTCTGAACATAAAAGTGAATTGATTTGCGATTAACACAAATTAAACTCAAAAACACCAAAGATAATAAGCTTAGGAATTAAAATTTTAAAATCCGAACTCCTCCGCAAAGCACATTAGGGATTTTCAGGTCAATAACATGTCAATCTTAGACGACGCCGATATCTTCGAAGATACCATGGCGGTAGAAGTCTAAGGCTGGATAATGAATCTGTCAGGTGAGCCGATCGATGACCCGCTCGACAAATTAGAACTTCTGACAAGCGGCACACAATTTGCCAAGGCGGATAGACTATATAGGCGATTGCGAGGCGATTATACGGCGACCGATTTCATGCGAAGGTAAGGAACATATGACGAAGCAGAAGCTTTCAACTGAAGAAATAAAAAACTGAGGAGCCTAGTAGAAACTGTGCCGTTCGATATACGCACACACGACGAGCTGACGGCAAAGAGAGAGGTGACACTACGCATACACAACACGTAGGGTCGCCACTCCACAACGTCAACAAATGATGGCCAGACGCTCCCGCAACCAGTTGACATGTCATTCACCGAAGTGCAAGGGAACCCTGCCGATGCAGTAGCGTCGACAACACCTACAGAACAACAGTGGAAAGCGATAACGCAAAATCAAGAAAGATTGAAGCGGACTTCGCAGCAAGACATCCGCGAGACAATAAACCTTGGGAAAGCGATAACCGAAGGTAGGTTCCCATCGCCTATCTCAATACAACCAACGTCCACAAACACGGTAACAACCACAACGACAACTGCAAGTACAACCATGACCAGCATTGTCGGCAGGTACACAATACACCCCAATCAACTTTCACGACGCGGACAGTAGCTATGCCCGATTATCCAGTGCACTGCACGCTCACAGATGGCAAAAGATACACAATACCAAGAGCAGTGGCATCGGAAATGGCGAGAATGCAAGGGATCTCAAAAGACATGGACGCGATTTTACGCAAGTTTCAAGACGCTGGATACATATCGAAGATCGATTTGGCGCTGCGCCTACCGTCAAATCCCGTTGCGAATGAAAGTGGAGGCTTTAACCGCTTTTACTGTCCTCGTAATGGGACTCTTCGAATTCACTAGAATGCCTTAAGGAGTAGTGGGCGGGCCAGCAACCATCCAGGAGCTTACGTACCGCATTATCGGCCCGAAGATGGAATCTCATGCGTCCTCCTATTTGGACGATATTATTATCGTCACGGAGATGTTTGAGGAACATTTCAAGTGGCTAGACCACGTTCTTCAACGCATCAAAGACGCGACAAACCGATTAATCGTGAGAAAAGCGAATACTGCCGCAGCGAGATTAAGATTCTCGAGGTCTTAGTTAACCGAGACAGCTTTAAGCCTGACCCGGACAAGATTGCTTCAATTTTGGAATTCCCGGTGCCGAAGAATCTCAAAGAGTTGAGAAGGTTCCTTGGCAAGGCGTTGTGGTACCGCAAGTTCTTGTCTGACTTCGCAACAATCGCAAAGCCGCTCACCCGGCTGCCAGATGTAAGCTGTCATTGCGTCTCGCCGTTTTGTGGGCTATCCGCAAGTTTCCTGCTTATCACGAAGGCTATCACTTTAAAGTGATAACTGACCATAGTAGTCTGAAATGGTTATGCAATTTGCATAATCCGACCGGACGCTTTTCTTCAAACACCGCGAAGAGCGAGTAGCGGAATAGCTCGCAGAAGCAGCCGAGCTTCAGCGCTGCCTTACGCGTTTGCAGAGGTTGCAAGACGTGCAACAATCCGCTGCGAAGAACGCTTTATCAGCACAAGAGCGACAGTCGCAATATTATAATGCATCACGTCGCAACGTTCACTTTGAAGTGAAGGACAAGGTGTGGAAGCAAAATCGTATCGTATCCTCAGCAGTCCAAGGCGTAGCGGTGAAGTTGGCGCCGAAGTACGCGGGCCTGTACATAATAGTAGCCAAGCTTGACTCAAATGTGTACGAGCAACGCGACCTCGACGGAAAGAATTATCACAATATCCGCGTGGATGACCTTAAATCCTACCAAGAAAAGGTTGATCTTACCGTTGAGGCAGGGAGTTCAACGGACGTTAACTCGGCACACGACGACCAGACTGCCGAAAATCCCAACGACGATGGATTTCCTAATGATCTGGCGAGAGAGCAGCAACCCGCATCCCGTAAGTGGAGAAGAATACTCAAAGCGTGGTAGGTAATAACGCGAACCACCCACGTCATAGGGAGCCATGCGAGCAAGCGCCCGCGTGTACAGGTAGACGCTGCACTGAGAAAAAAAATCCGCAGAAACTGCCGAAATCTGCAGTAAATATTATCGAAACTCTTGGGCAGTAGAGATTACGCCATATAAGCTACATAGCTTAAGCTGAAACTACTACAGCGTGTGGTAGAAATTACCGAAATGTTCTGCTAAAACCTCTTGAGCTTGGTCGGTAAGGCAGTTGCTACCGAAAATTGTGGTAAAAATTGCCGAACTGTGTATCTATCACAGCCTAAGTGGATTCGTCAATTCCCACAACCCTCACTTCGGTAAACATAACCTATTTTTTCTCTCAGTGTGATGAGCGAAAGCCGGCGCCGCTCATGGCGAGCTCAAGCGCAACACTGTCCCGAAGCCGCGGAAGGCCTAGAGGCTCCCGGAACGTAGCCACAACTAACCGCGTCGCGACACCTTCCCGCCGACGTACGCGCGCTGCAACACGCCGAGCATGTCACTAACTCCCTAATCTTCGCAAGGCCGCGGATCTGCGAGCCGCTAGTGCGATAGATGCCGAGCGAGACGTACCCGAGTGCCTTGGACGTCGTAGGGCCTGAACGTATAAAAGAGGCCCAATAAATGTTGTAACAGGGAATCCGAGTTGCTTACCACTTTTCTTCCCTTTTTGTGCTCCTAAATCATATTGCACGGCTCGTCGAAGCACTATCCCCCTATTGCATGTTGCATGACGGAGAGAGAGATTGTCGATCTGGTACGTCTGGGCGATGAGCACATGACGGAAAATTATTCTCCGTAATGTTCATCTCTCTCCGTATAATCATTGTACTAATTCCTCTAAAATGTTAGAGGTGCAGACGACGCAGAAGGATTCCCCAGTCAGCAGAGCGAGAGAGCGCGCGCGAGGTGTGTAAGCGGCGACAATCACTTAGTCTCGTTTTGGATAGCGCCCGCGCTCCTTGCTCTATTAGAGACTATTAAAAACCTATGCAAAAACAATTGGTCTTAAATATGTTTGGCATAGAGGTCGAAAATTCCTTACTAAGAAGGGAGATGGGGAGAAAACATACGTTTTTTCTACAAAAAAAGAGTTGGAAAATATTGTCACAATCGCAAAAAATAAATAAAAATACAATTCACACAAATGATAATGTTGAAACTAAATTACAAAATGACAATAATAAAAATAATAATAATAGCATAAAGATTACTATTTCTAGCAACACTAATGAAGAATATGGTGAGAAAAGTCTTAAATAAAATAAAATTCAGAACAAAACAAAAGCAAAAAATAAAAAAACTAAAAACCAGAAAATTACAAATATGCCAATACTACCAAGTCAAAACGTAATCTCTCCCGCGTGACTAGATAAACTCTCCACTGGAAGTTGTAAGAGAGATCGGGGAGTGCTGAGAGCATTCGTTATTAATGCGACTTCTTTTAAGAAGCACATTGATCAAGTTCGCATATTTCTACGTGATAACCCGACCTACGACTTATTTGGTTTCGTGGAAACCAGGCTGGACCACTATATCTCGCATGACGTCATTCAGATCCAAGGTTTTAAAGTATTTAGGCAGGATAGGAACCTGGACGGCGGAGACATTGCCCTTTATGTACGGAAAACCTATGTATGTGAGTTTTTAACATCGTCAAATACGCAAGTAAGCGGTAAACCAGGGATACCTGAATATATTTTCTGTTCCGTCAAAAAGGGTGACACCCGCTGCTGGTATCTGTCATTTACAGACCTCCAGGTATATCCTTTACCAAAGACTCCGACCTTATTGACAAATTAAGAGAGTACTGTACTTGTTTCTCTGAAAACTTATCCTCGGAGACCTGAATGCCGATCTCCTGAAAGATGGCCATGAAGCACAATTTGTCCGCAACTTGTCAGCTGAGCTATCATTACAGGTCGTACATCAAGGCGCCACGAAAACAATACAGTACTGGACCCATGTAACATCCCAGCGAATTTTCACAGCACTCACAACATAATTGACGTATCTCTCACATGGGTAAAACAGCCACTAGACACTATGCAACCCTATGAGTATAGAAGGTATAAAGATATTAATCCATCTGACTTGACTGAGTTATTGTGTGCTTGTGATTGGACGTTATTTACTGACAGTACAAATATTGATACCGACGCGGCACTAAACTGCCTCTGTGACAACCTAACGAGAGCGATAGAACAACTTGCCCCAGTAAAAACTTTAAAACCTAAAAAGAACAAACTGCCGTGGGCTGGAGCAGAGCTAAACCGACTGCAAGAAAAATGTGACGCTGCTTACAGACGTTACAAGAGGACAAGAGACAAATTTTTCTTACAAGGAAGGGTATCGAACCCGAACTCATCGATTTAAAAAATTTCGATATATGTTGTAGATCATGAAAAAATATGAGACACGTGTTTTTTCTTATCTGCGGAAAAACATATTTAGGGGGTGAAAACCACCCCTAAAGATAACCCCCAAAAACGGTTTTTTAAATATATCTCGGCTTCTACTACGTATTTCAGAGTAAAACAAAATAGAAATTACTTCTTATAAAAAAACAAAGATAACTGAAGCAATTTTGACCCTAAGGGTTGCACCCCTTATTTTTTATTTTCAATATACATGATCAAAAAATTAGCTTTTTGAAAATAAAAAATAAGGGGTGCAACCCTTAGGGTCAAAATTGCTTCAGTTATCTTTGTTTTTTTATAAGAAGTAATTTCTATTTTGTTTTACTCTGAAATACGTAGTAGAAGCCGAGATATATTTAAAAAACCGTTTTTGGGGGTTATCTTTAGGGGTGGTTTTCACCCCCTAAATATGTTTTTCCGCAGATAAGAAAAAACACGTGTCTCATATTTTTTCATGATCTACAACATATATCGAAATTTTTGAAATCGGTGAGTTCGGGTTCGATACCCTTCCTTGTTAGAATAGTTTTTATCACTGTGACAAACTGCTGATGACCTTGCTACACAAGCTAGGACATCATACTATCACAATAGACTGACAGAGGCTCTTGCAAACGGTAATGTTTGGAGATCAAAGACCTGAGGCTACTATCCAAACCAGATGAGGATTTGAATGGCCTTGCGCCGGATGAAGTGAATCAGCACTTTGCTGGAGTGTCAATATCGCCGCAGGACAGGGATGGGAGGTGTAGGGATGTCTTGAATACTGCAAGTTTGGAAGGTTACAAGTTCAAAGAGGTTGGCTTGGCAGATGTCGTCCTTGCATTCTCCCATTTCTCGTCTCAGACCCGTGGAGAGGATGACATTCCTCAAAGTGTTGTTGCTAAAGCCCTCCCTGTAATTGGGGAACATCCTGCGGGGTTGTTCAATTCTTCCTTTGCACGAGGTCTTTTCCCGGATCTCTGGAAGAAAGCTCGCGTGAGACCTATGAAAAAATGTGCTGCGCCAAAGTGTCCATCTGATTTTAGGCCAATTTCGATCTTATGCTTTCTTTCAAAGGTCCTAGAAAAGATAGCACTAGACAAAATGCAAGAGTTTTTGAAAAAAGAGAAAATCCTCGATCCTCTGCAGACGGGTTTTAAAAAACAACACTCAACTGAGACAGCGCTCCTTAAATTGACATAGGATATACTTCGCGGCATCGACAAGAAATACGTCACATTACTGCTACTGTTTGACTTCAGCAAGGTATTCGACACAATTTCTCCCTCTCGTCTTCTCGAAATGCTGAGATTGATGGGTTTCTCCAGAATTGCTCTTCAGTGGATAGGCTCCTACATTTCTGATAGGCAACAATGTGTTTGCACACAGTCCCAAGGTTCATCTTCGTGGTTAAACACGAATCTTGGGGGGAATCTCTGACACCGTCACAAGTCTTGGTTTTGTGCTCGATGCGAGGCTTTCATGGCAAGCGCATATTGACCATGTTACCAAGAAATTCAATCGTGTGATGTTTGCACTACGATTTTTTCGGCGATACACCACTGAGACCTTGCGTAAAAATCTCGCAACAGCTCTGCTGTTCCCTCATCTGGACTATTGCTCGATAGTTTTTCTTGATGCATCTCAAGAGTTGAAATACAGACTGCAAAGACTGCAAAATTTGGGGTGATCATATTTCGCCCCATAGAGCAGCTCTGTGCTGGCTACGCATGGAATCGAGGAGACACTATTTCATGGGAATATTGATGTATAAAATCATGCGTATGCACAACCCGAACTACCTTGAGAGTCTCTTCTCTAGGTATGTACCCAGGTCTGCCACTAGGGGCAAAATTAAAAAATTAACAGTACCCCTGATGCGCACTGAAACTGGAATAAATTCTTTCATTATACGAGGTGCGCATCTTTGGAACTCTCTGCCTGCTGAGGTTAGAAATCTTCCATCGCTCAGCAGGTTTAAAACTGCTCTGAGAGGGCACTTTCTTATGCTAGACTAGCCACTTACGAAATGGGCGACTTCTGTACGTTAAATTATTATGTGTCGTCCCATTTACACTGTATTTATTTATGTGTCGTCCAATTTACACTGTATTATTATGTGTCGTCCCATTTACAATGTATTTATTTATTTGAATGAGTGTATTTATTAGCGTAAGTGGTGAGTCTGAATGTACAATTATTAGTCTTAAGTTTACTTTTGACTCCCTGACTATGTCAGTGGTATTTTTAATGTATATTGAAAACTAGTCATTTTTTTCGTGTATTTCTAGTCAATTAAGCTTCTGTTTGTGATATCACTAATTTCTGGTTTTTGATTTACGTTGTAGTATTATTAGTTTTTAAGAATAATGACTATGATATCTTAAGTTATCTTTACTAAAGAGAAATAGACTGAGAAGCGTAAATTGGCTGTGTTAGATTGTATTTTTAAAAAGAACTATTGTATTTATATTTAAATTGTTTTTATATTGGCTGTTTTGTTTTTTTTGTTGTATTCTATAAACGAGTATTAAACACCATTTGTAAATTGACCATATATTTGCAATAAAATGACTATTGCTATTACTATATTAGAGAGTAGTGATGTGCGACGAGTATTGTCGGAAAACCTACGACGTGTGTCCCTGTGTCAGAGTGCGAGTCTGTGTGATTGTGCGCACCCCGGCACGACTTTGTGGTCCTTCCCCAGGCAACCGGGAGAGAGCGGCGCATCAGGTGTTGGTGCGAGTGAACGGTGGGCGACAGTGAGTTCACGCAGCAACTGTAAGTGCCGGCTCGACTCTCTCTCTCTAACTCACGGCGACTTGGGCCTCCTTCGCGCGCCCACTGACCGCGTACTGCATTGTTTTCCCCCCTTTACCTGTCTGTTTAATAAACATCAAACGGTTTCTATGTATTCAATCACGAGTGGCTACTGACTCTACCCCGTTCTCCCGTAATTCAATCCTTACATCTGCATGCTGCTTTCATTGCATGAGGTGTGCTAGCCTCACCGTCGCATTCACTATTTGTTATGGATAATTGCCGAGTAGCCGGAGAATAAATTAACCGTTATAAAGGATACATGTTTGCGAAATATTTTATGAGGAAAAATAAATTAAATCCTTATTGAAAATTCTCCCACGCTTTCTCCCGTAATCGCCCATCTCAATTAAGTTTCTTAGCACATAAGAAACCAATTTTTTAAATGAGAAAAAGTCATGCTCCCCAAACTGGTCAAAATAATTCACAAAATTTTGCCTACATAAGTGATGAAATCAAATATAATGTGGTGTAAAGTGTGCGAGAATTAAGGAATTCGTAATTTCGACAGTAATAGAAGGGTCTCCCGACGCGTAATATGCCCGTCAAGCTGCTATCGATATTGCAGTCGGAGCGGCGTCTGCTAACCAAGCCAGCTGCCAAGAAGATCTACTCTGCTTTCATCGGAGAGATGTTTTCCCTCTGCCATATGAAAAAAATTCCAAGGTACACAGGAGAATGACGCATACATCATGCCTCAAAATGCTAAAGATAAAGGTTATCTTTAACGCCTCCCAGGCTACTTCAAACGGATGTTCGCTGAACTACTTCCTGTACACCGAGTCTAAGCTCCAAGCTGAAATCCTCGCCATCCTCGTCCAATGGAGGCTTTTTACGTACATTTTCTCCAGGGATATCGTAAAAATGTTCCGATACTTCCTCCTTGACGAGAAAGGCGGAGACTCGCTTCCCATGTTTTGGCGAGAAATGCCAGAACAAGACCTTGGTACCTACCGAATGCGCAAAGTGGTATACGGCACTGCCTGCGCGCTGTACTAGGACATCCGCACCTTACACCAGCTTGCGTCAGATATTGCAAATGCATCTCCCATACCAGCTCAGATACTGCGGCACAACATGTACATGTACGTTGCATTAGCGCGGGCGGCCACATTACAAGAGGCGCCACTGGCACGAAACGAGCTCATCGCCGAGCTGAGATATGCAGGTATGGAGCTGGATAAGTGCTCATCCATTCTTCATGATCTACTCAAAGACCTGTCAACTGCTTCCAATGCTGTGAGGGTGTTTGCCGAAGATGATGTTGTGGCGACGCTTGAACTCCAGTTGAACTCTACTCAAGACTTCTTCTGCTCTAAAGTCTCGCTACCTCCACAGGTCTCGAAAATCACCAAGAGAGTGGTGCTCTTAGAGATAGCTCGTGTACATGACGCGCTGGGCTGGCTCGCCTTCAATATCATCAATATGTACTGTTTTGCGCTTCACATTATTGGTACAAATACTATCTTTCTTTTCATAACTGACTAGTTATAGTATATTAAATTAGAAGTATTTTCAATGTTCAAAATAAAATAGGTTATTTATTTTGAATTAAAAGAAGAGAATTTGTAGTAAATATAATGATGTATATATTTAGTCCAGTCGAATTAGTTATTTTTTGAGAAAAAATGTTAAGGGGCAGTTTCTTTGTGGGAAGTTCTTCGGAAGCATGTTAGAAATGAGTTAAAAATGCTTGAAACAGCAAAAAAGTTGAGGATCATTGTTTGAATAATTAAAGAATACCAAAGAACAGGTTTTTAAGCTCTCATTAAAATATCAGCTGATAGGTATTAAAAAGATCTACAAAACGATCTGTTGAAAGTTTAAAATTTGTGAATTTATTTAGCCGTAAAAAATTAAAACCAGTAAATTCAAATAACTATTTCAACTATTAATAACTAATAAACGTTTGACCGTAATTAATTCAAATGTAGCTTAAAATAAATTATTTACTATCCTTAATCAGTGCTTAAAATTTCAGCCCGAAAGATTCGTTAGTTTTTAGAAAATCTCTATTATTGTTTAAAAAGATAATTAAAAAATAATTTCTACACAGTCGTCCATTTTATTCCTTAAGAGTTGTACTATCACGTACGATTACGAGCAATAGTGCTTAAAGCTTATATAGATAACTTTTACATTATTCCACCCTAAATATTATTAAGTTTATTTGTAACCTCAATAATTTAATTAGTGACATTTTTCTGCAAATTTTAAGATCACAACCATCATTCTACGTTATTTAGAAGCAGAGATAAACTTTTATTTTTCGAAAAATCACTGTAGCCTTAATAATTACGGTAGTATTGGCTGTAAGGTCAAAAGTTAGTTTTTCACGTTAAAACTGCGATAAATAATTATGTAAAGCAATCGATCAATTTTTAGTTCTCGCGATCAATGTATTGATGCAATTATTATAAGCTTTAAAAATAAAAAATGAAAGCACAATAGTTCCGAGTTTACAATTTTGCTTTGATTTTTTATTTTTAAAGCTTATAATATTCCAATTACATTAATACATTAATCGCGAGAAATAAACATTGATTAATCGCTTTACATAAATATTTATCGCAGTTTTAACGTGAAAAACTAACTTTTAAATGGGACCTTACGGCCATTACAACTTTAATATTAACAGTCGAAATTCGGAGGTGGTGGAAAAATAAACATTGATTAATCGCTTTACATAAATATTTATCGCAGTTCTAACGTGAAAAACTAACTTTTAAATGGGACCTTACGGCCATTACAACTTTAATATTAACAGTCGAAATTCGGAGGTGGTATAATTTATGAAAGAGTCAAAGTCTTATATTCCAAATCTATAAGTTTCATCTAAAAATTTCCCTATTAAAATAAGGATACACTGGTAGAATTGATAACCAACCGTTCACCATCCTTTCACCAAAACGCAAAGGTTTGGCCAATCGTTTAACCAACGGTTGGTAATAATTACCGCTTATTTCATCACGAAATAAGCCTTGCGGTTGGCCAATGAATGCTATAATAAGAAAAGTGATTTCTTAATACAAATAAATGGCTCATTAGCTCCATAAATGGTGGCCGATGACAGAGTCTAGGTAGTGCGTACCGTAGGTTTTTTGCTGTAGTTATTGGATCTCATCGAATGCATCGTCTAGGTGTTCAGGGTGACCAATTACGGAGTCTAGATGGTGTGCTCCATAGTTTTTTGCATCTAGGTGTTGGAACACGTCGAATGCGTGGTCTAGGTCTTTGATGTAGTCGATTACGAAGTCAAGGTGGTGCGCACCTTACGTTCTTGGCTGTAGGTGTTAGATCTCAACGAATACGTGGCCCAGGTGTTGGCGGTAGCCGATGACGATGTCTAGGTGGTGTGCTCTGTAGTTTTTTGTGTCTACGTGTCGGAATGCATTCCATGCGTGGTCTAGGTGGTCGGGGTAGCCGATGACGGTGTCTAGGTAATGCGGTCCGCATGTTTCCTCGTCCACCACGTTTGCGATGCGTTCCAACACCTGGAGCAAAAAACTATGGAGCGCACAACCTAAACATCATGATCAGCTCTCCCAAATACCTAGAACACGCATTCGATGTGTTCCAACACCTAGATCGAAAAAACTACGGAGCGCACCACCTAAACATCGTTTTCGGCTACCCCAAACACCTGGACCTCGTATTCGATAAGATCCAACATCTACAGTCAAGAACCTACGGTGCGCACCACCTAGACTCCGTAATCGGCTACCCCAAAAACCTAGACCACGCATTCGATGTGTTCCAACGCATCCCCTAGAGTCCATAATCGGCCACCCCAAAGACCTAGTCCACGCACTCGATGCTTTTAATTATCGATAGTTCACCATCCACTGGCCAACCGTTCATCAATATTATTGTTATTCGTTGGACAAAAAGATTAGCATCTAAGCTATTATATTTATCGAACAAATTTTATTTAAGTCCGAAATCTGAAAAGATAATTTCTTTTATTTTGAAAATCCAGTAATTTATCTTTATAAATAAAAATATCCAAAATCTTCTGGTCGTATAGAGTTATAATCTGTTAAATTCTCAGCTGTTTTTTTAAATTATTTACGGAGAAAAAAATAATTTGTAAAAAAAGTCGATTTCTTTTAATACACGATAACTGGAGTAAACCTAATCAATAGCTTTTAAATTTCATGAAGACATAGAGTTCGCGTATTTATTGCATGAGTTCATTGAACGGAAATATCGGTTTATAAACTATGAAGATATTTAAGGTGGCTCCAGCGAATTAGCGAAATCGATAAATAAGAAAAAAGGAAAATATCTACTGAAATTACGCATTTGAACTTTTTTTTTTGTATTTTTCTCAAGTAGGATCACCAGGTGAACTGCCGAGAAAAAAATTTGTGAAAATTCAATTTTTAATGTAGGCACCTATGGAGAGAAATCATTTTTCCTCGACATTTCATGAAAATCGATAATTTTTTCATAAAATCACCTAGAGTATAGCATTCGAGTTACAAAATCTTTTCGTGTAAAGAAAATATCAAGTCCCCAGCAAAATTTAAATTTAATTTCATAAAAACCGAAAATCATGCTTTTTATACACAAATCGTCGCGCGGTACGAAAAAAGCCAACTTTGAACTTACAGGCGGAGAAAAGCCAAAAACGCGTCTAAGGCGTAACAAACGGCTTTGCTGCGAAAAAAACTCAGCTTGCCCCCTTCCAGACGATGAAAAGAAAGTTTGACTTTTTCCAGGCGGAGAAAAGCCAGTTTGCGCCGTCGCTGGACGAAAAATGTCAACTGACGACATTTTGCGAGAGAAAAAAATCTAATTCTGTTAGGGAAAATACTTTTACGTACGCGTATTGATAAATGATGCTGTATATTAATATGCTTGTAAATTTTAATTATTACAATACAATAATACCATTAATACTATATTGATAAGCGGTTCTATGGAATCCCGAATCAGTGTACTGATATAATTCCATTTTTTTATCATTGTCATTGAACATTTGTCAAAAGCACTGCAAGTCGTTCATGAATGTTAGTGTATACATAATTGGACATTTATTGTGCTGCTTACACAGAAAAACTCTTTGGAATGCAGTAGCCCCGGCCGGTGGATATACTGGGACAAATGCTTGGAAGGTTGCGCTGCGCGTCTGCAGTTCGGAGCCGTTGCTCTTTTTTCGGATATATCCGAAAGCGGAATAAACCTACGATTGCGAGTACACTATAATTCATGAAAGGCGTTGCAGGGCTTTTGACATATTTGTAAAGCCACTGACAAACCAGGAACTTCCAGTACATTGATTGAAGATTCTTAGTACCGCTTATTAATAGTATTAAGAGAAATTTCATTATGATAATTAAAATTTACAAGCATAATACAACATTATTTATCAATACGCGTACGTAAACGTATTTTCGCTAACAGAACTGGATTTTTTTCTCGCGCGAAATGTCGTCGGTTGGGATTTTTCGTCCAGGGACCGCGCAAACTGGCTTTTCTTCGTCTGGGTAACTTCAAAGTTGACATTTCTTCGTACCGCGCGACGATATATATCGGATACATTGTGGTTATTTTACAAAATTCATATTCACGCACACGAGGCATAAATTAAAAAATGTTGGAAAATTTAGTTTCTGCTAATTAAACAATTAAACAGTGATCAGTGGGCCCGAGGGTTGGGGACGCCGGCCTCAAGGATGCAGCCAATCACTATTTAAGCAGCACAAACTAAATTTTCACGACATTTTTTGCTTTACTCCTACTGCTATGACGAAAAATATTTTTTTGCATAGTATGCATAAAGTACGTCGATTCGCATCGTTTTCAGTGCGTAAAGTTGAATTTCACACATAGTGCGTGTAAAGCTTCGCTTTACGCATACTATGCGTAAAATTCAACTTTACACACTCAAAAAATGCGACGACATGCTTTACTCATACTATAAAAAAAAATATTGTTCGCCACGTGGGCGAAATCTTTACGACCTCGTGATCGCCCAACACTCGGTGCGTAAAGTTCAACTTTACGCCCTAGTGACGAAAACTACAATTTTATTATACCAAATGTTGGGAGTCGTTTTCTTTTGTTTTTACAATCACGATTGAATCTTTTTCATAACTTGTTTCATTTATTGTTACATACTTAAAGTACAGAATTCTTTGCTTATCAAAATATGATCAAAATGCGCAAAGGTGATTTCTAAAATTTCAAAAAAGAATCGTGCAAAATATCATTTCTGAGTGAAGTATATGTAGCGCGGTCGACCCTCAGGCTTTTCTACATTGGACAGATTCGTGCCTTCGGAACGCTCCCGCATTCCTTGATACGGAGGTCATGCTAGCCATGTTTTCTAAAAAATATATTTAAAAATTCTGTAATTAAATAAAAACGGTATTGCCGATAAGTAGGAATCAGCATTTTTACCATTTTATCTACTTTTGAAACAAGTATATCTTATGAAAATACTATTAGAACCATTCGTCGGCTGGGAGGAGAAAAGTACCATCTCGTTATTTCGGTAAGAAAAGTACCATCTCGTTATTTCGATAAGAAAAGTACCATCTCGTTATTTCGGTAAGAAAAGTACCATCTCGTTATTTCGGTAAGAAAAGTACCATCTCGTTATTTCGGTAAGAAAAGTACCATCTCGTTATTTCGGTAAGAAAAGTACGATCCCGTTATTTCGCTAAGAAAAGTACCATCTCGTTATTTCGCTAAGAAAAATACCATCTCGGTGGAGCGCTAAGAAAAGTGCCAACTCGCGGTTTGTTTTTTGATAGACGTTTTAGTTGAGAACTGCTGTAGAGTTTGGAAAGTCTGTTTCCGATTTCTTTTACTATATAAATATAAATATAATTTGAACACATAGAATTTTTATTTGAAGCATGAATAAAATCAATATTTAAAATTTTATAAACAAAATAATAGATTTATTTTTTGACTTATTTATATGTTACATTTAACGACTCTGAAATATATATATATTTATTAATTAATCAAATTAAGATAAAAATCATGATACTGATTCGGTATTAGATTTTTCTTCATTAGCATACGAAAATCGTTCGCTTTTTCCTTATCAATAGGCAGTTTTGAGGCATAACACCTAATTAATAATTTTTCTTCATTAAATTTTACAGATGAAATGTTCACTTTCTTCTTATAATTTAAACAATATTTAATTGTTTTATCGGGCTTAATTTCAATTTCCGATATAGTAGAGACAGGGATTTTTTTCCAAAACCTTTTGTCGCACAAGGCTGAAAAATCAAAAATTTCATCTTGCGATATTTCGTTCACCACATACTTTGGCTCTTCAGATTTTGCTGTTCTAATAATATTACACCATTCTTCTTGGCTGAAAATGGGAAGTTGCCTTTCAGACGCTCTTTCTATAACTGAATGGACAGAGTCTCCACTGGATTGGGTGTGCCCTTTGACCAAATATCTAAATAAAGATAACGAGAAAAGTATGCTATCAATATACGTTTAAAATATCCAGTGTATAATAAAACCACAGTTGTAAAAAATGCTTTATTTAAAAAAATGTTTAAGACTTTATGGTATAAGGATTTAAAAACGCCGCGCCACCCATCGATTCAAATATGCCGCTCATAGAGTCACGACATAAGTTCTTTGTAATAATTAATAAGTAGTTAATTATTTAATAAACTCCAAGTTAAGTTATTTTTCGAGTTAGAGCTTCAACGCTTAATTGAGCAACGAATTCCACGTTCCAGTTGGTCAAACCGGCGACCATTGTAGAAACGCCTTTCTACTCCTAGACCCCGACTTGGGTCGTAACAATACATATTATACGCGCGGTCTGTAATGGAATGGCAGTAGTGGCAGTCCATTTACTTCGTTTAAGATTGTAAATATCTATTGTCACGCGAAAAATTATAAAGTGTATAAAGTGTATTATAATAATTGTAGAAGCAGGGACAACAGGAGGACCCACCAACGAAGAAAAAAAAACATAGTAAAATTAAGGGACCACAATAGAGAAACATAACCTACAAGATCACGGATGGGCCATAGTTCAGCTGTTGAAGAACGTTTTTGTGTTATCGTTTTATGAGTATATTTGTATATATATTTAAGTTATAAAGTAATAGTATTTAATAAGTATTAAACTTTAGTTTTGTATCATTTAGTTATATGAGTTAATTTTTATTTCTTTATATGTCTAAAAGTTTATTTTTGCCAAGAGTATTGTAGTTTAAAATTTTTTAATACAGCTATATTTACATTTGCCATAATAATTTTTGCCTCTGATACAAACCTTTTAAATTTCTAGTCATCAACGAGTGTCAAAGTTTTTGTTCAACCATTCATGGATTGGATAGGTGTGAAAAATACCTGACTCTAAAATGTATCATCGGTTTCATCTATTCAAATGTCAAATTGTGAAAGAGAATCGACTCACAATGTAGAAATTCACAGGTAACTCCAAATAGAGCTTTACGTCTAATAATGAAATTTTTAAACTACCTAGTAGCTAATGAAATTTGAATTTTATCTATGAGAATAAAAATAATATCTTATATCTCAAAACTAATGTAAAATAAACAGACTTCAATCTAAGAAAGGAATTACGATACTTGTATTTTCTGTTGTAGTCATTGGTCTTACAAAATTTTAAACAATTATAGACTTTCATGATCAGAATGAACAAGTTTAAGCTTCTTTATTATCAAAGTATTTCTGGTTTATTATAATATCAGATTATTATGATCTTTTAGTGAACAACTGTATATATTATTATAAAGTAAATTATTCAATGATGTAGTTTTAAATTTTAACTATGAAGAAACTATAAAGACAGTGACCTAAAATTTAAATTATTAATTTAATTATATATATCCAAAACAAAAATATTAAAGTTTACAATTTTTTCCTTTTATAAAGATTTAAGAGATTTGATAAATAGGTTTAGCCGTAAAATAATTATGTCTTCGATTTTTAAATTCTTATAATTTCTGTTCACTTAAACCATTTCCAAAAATATAATTTGTTATTTCATCAAGGCACATTATTAAATATATATCTAAAACAAAAATATTATAGTTTATAATTTTTTCCTTTTATAAA
This sequence comes from Torymus aiolomorphi, assembly GCA_036365515.1. Lineage (NCBI taxonomy): Eukaryota > Metazoa > Arthropoda > Insecta > Hymenoptera > Torymidae > Torymus > Torymus aiolomorphi. The sequence goes on along the minus strand of CM070876.1, from coordinate 100,701,781 downwards.
GGTTTAAGAGATTTTATAAATAGGTTTAGCCGTAAAATAATTATGTATTTGATTTTTAAATTCTTATAATTTCTGTTCACTTAAATCATTTGCAAAAATTTATTTTGTTATTTCATCAAGGCACATTATTTACTTTATTATGTGGTTTTCAGATTTAAATTGTCAAGTTCTAAGTCCAACCAAAAGATGATCACTGATACTGGCACAAGGGTGAATGATGACCATGTGCAGATAGAAAACAATGAATACGTTACAGATCATCGCAACAACTGATAATGTTTAAGTGATATCTCTTTTTTTATTCATTTAATAAATTTACTTCATATGATTTGATAAGTTATGTTATTAATTTTTGATAAGTAGACTGAATCTATTTTATCTTTCTTTCAGGTAAAAGTGTACTGACTCAACAATTTTTTTTAAATATAGAACCAAATTTTCAGCGAGGACTGCTGCTCGAGAGAGCCTTATACATTCACCATGGTAAAAATTGTAACACCTCAAATTCACCTCAAATGTTTTAAGCGTTTGTTATGTGATCAAGTTTATAAAGATTGTTGTTTATTGATTACAAGGTCTTTTATTTTTTCGCGAAGGCGAAAGTATATGGCTCTTGAATACTGCGAGCGAGCTTTAAATGTAAAAACGAAGTTTTCATATAGACTGCAGGAAGAGTTAGCGTGGTGAGAAAAGTGAGGTACACATGGACCCCCAGTCCTGCTAGTGAATAAATAGTTGTAAGATATTTTTTACCTATGCGAAATCGTGACTCCTAACGAAATTGCAGCCTTTGTGTACATCGTATATAAAATTTGGTTTTTATTTTGGCCGCCACAGTTGTCAGTGCAGAACCGAAAATCTAGTGTACCCTGTCTACTCTTATTGAAAATGTACTTCCACAAACAACTGCATATTTCGTTCGCCCCTCTCTTAGCCGTAGTCTCGTTCCATAAGAAACACTCGGCTTCTTTGCTGTTGAGGTCGAATACGGTAAAGTTGTAGATGGACAGTTTTCTCTTATAGTAAAAAGACGAAATCTCGCCATGAGGAGCGTTCAAAACCTTCTGGAGATCATAAGAAGCACATAAAATTTGTGATTCGCTCTGCGCTTCCTCTTTGTCATTACGGACTTTATCGCGTATCTCATTTTTATTTTTTAAATGTAAATCATGTGGCACTTGATGTAATGACCATTGCTGCTGAGCATCTGAAAAAAGGAAACCTCAATTTATATAAGATAAGGCAAAATGATTAAACATGCAATATAAATAAAGAATAGTCAATTAGAAAACTATTGAGATCACAAATAAAACCTTTGTGAACTTTTTATAAGATTTACACATTTAAAGTTTTTAAAATCATTTATTTTCGATTGCTTATTAGTTCTATGATTTCTTAACGTTAAATAATCAATATTCTAAATAATTAAATTTTTAAAAAAAATCAAAATTTTGCAAACATTTTGTTTATTTCAAATTTTAATTTGAAACACATAGTGACAAAATAAATTAGCGATTTAAATTTTTAATATTTACTTACTTGGAAGAGAATAGTATGCGGCACAGTCATCACATTGATCTTTTTTTGGGTGGTGAAAAAATAAATTGATCTCATTGTTAAAAACATATCTATATCTATATTCTGATGCTGTGTTAACTTCTTCGCCCTTACTTTTCATCCACATCTTATAGAGCTGGTACATTTTAGTAATAGTCAATTTTTCATTGAGATATTCTCGTGTAGTATTGCTCCTACAGTAATGTGACTCTTTTTTCGGAAAGCATTGTATGTGATCTCGAATCAATGTTAATGCAACATCGGAAATCTTTTGCCTTTTTTTCGAATTTTTTCCTCGCATGTCACCTCCAATTATTTGTCCAGCTTGGGAATTTTTCTTTTTTGAATTGATAGTGTTTAAAGGTGTGCGTGATATTCCTGATAAAAAGTGCAAGTATACGATAAGTGGCAACGAATTAATACACATTACAAAACCACAATACAAAATAAAGATGCTCTTACCGAAAGTATTCAGGAACATCTTACGACAAACTTTAACTTCCTGTCCTGAAGCAACAAGAAAGTATTCTTTTGAACCGTTCTTATTGGTATCGGTATTAGGCTGCTCATTTGTATCTGTCTGAATCTTGGTTTTCGTTAATCTGTCTAGATACAGCCATTGTCGCGGGCGATCTTTAAGTAGCCAAAATTCTTTAAAATGAATTTTGCGATCCGCAAGCGTAATTCTATCTGGGCATTTATAGCGACAACCTCCGCAAGTTAGTCCAATTTTCTTTTTTTGATAGGACAGCCATTTCTAGAAGTACCAGATGTACCACTGTTCACAGCTTCTTTATAAGTATTACATTTCCAATTATGGGGTTCTCGTTTACGTTTGCGGGTACGAACTTTTCCCGAAACATTGAGAGACTCTAGATAGTAATAATCGTAATAAAACATTATGATTTAAGTCTTTCTTAAAAATTATTTCATTCACAATTCTTTATCAATAACTTTGATACTTGAATTTACCTTCACTGTCATTGGATAGTGCAAACTGTGTATTTTCATCTTCTCCTGATTCCTCTGGTGGTATGTGATTAAAGCTTAGGTTTGAATCTACTTCAGTATCAGCATCGAAGTTACTAAAAGAATCACTATCATATTCGTCATTTAAATCAGATGATTTCAAAGCTCTCAATGGAATTCCTGTTGGATTTAGCTTCAGGTTTGAATCTATAAAATAACAATTTTTTGTCATCAATCAAAATACTTTATTAATTTCTTAAAAATCATTAACTATAACTACTTGTTAAATCATTAACTAACTAATAACGTAGAACTAGAAAGAGTATGATCTAATAATATTTGTGTTAAAATTTCAAGATTAACGTTATAAAATATGTTTATGTTATTTATTAAAAACACGTGTTTCAGAGATTATTAATAAATTACAATAGTTTAGTGAAAAGTATCTCGTATATTTTTTAAGTAAATTTGACTACAAAAAAAATGACAAAATTGACAGTTAATAATCGTAATAAACATTATGGTTCAAGTCTTTCATAAAAATTACTTCACTCAAAATTCTTTATCAATAACTTTTATATTTGAATTTACCTTGACTGTCATTGGATATAGACTGCGTATTTTGATTCTCTCCTGATACCTCCAGTGGTATGCGATTACAGTTTAAGTTTGAACCTACTTCAGTATCAGCATCGAAATTACTAAAAGAATCACTATCATATTGGTTATTCAAATCATCTAAAGCTCTCGATGGAATTCCAGTTTGATTTAGCATCAGGTTTGAATCTGTAAAATCAAAATTCTTACTATAATATGAAATAATAAAAAAAGATTATTAGTAGCACATTTTTACAATAATAAAAATTATAGAATTTATCAGTAAATTATACATTGAAATACATGAAAATCTTATAACAGATTGCATAATTAATTTATGGATTTAATTATTCTAAGTCGGCTGGTGATATGTCATTAACTGAACTAATAGATTAGTCATCTAGAAACAGAACATGCATATATATACAAACTTACTTTGACGGTTATAGTCTATTGAATCGTATGAGGTGAGATGTTTTTGAGAAATTTCAAATTGAAAATTCAAAGAAATACTTTTTAGATAATCTATAAAATATAAATGTAATTTAAAACATTAATATACAAAGAAAAATCATATAAGCATTGTTTTTTTAAAATAAATTTGAATTACCTAAGTCATCTAAAAAATTTGCATGTGTAAATTGTTTGCGAGCATTAGGATTTGACTTATCACATTCATTAAAAAATGCATTAGATTGCAATTTACTTGAAGAATTGAATTGCCATGGATCTGAAGAATCCTCGCTTCTAACTCCAGAGAATTGCTGAACATCTGTTTTTGGTAAATTTTCATGAGACCCTTTAAGTAGGAAATAGAAATTAATAACTTTTCTTATTATTTCAAACTAATTGACTAAAAAAATATGAATATGAATAATATTTAACTTACTTGAGACCGGACAACTTTTTAATTCTATAAAGGTCTTAGGAGAATCTGAAGTCGTATTATGAAAATTAAAGCTGTCCTTCGAATCTATTTTATAATAAAAATGAGAAAATATGTCTTTTGAAAAAAATGAATTGTTATAATTTTTTCCAACAAAAAGGTCAACTGTTTACCTTGTTCCAAAAATGGGTTTATCTCTTTTGCACTCTCTAGTTGATGAGTATCCTCAAACCAATCAAACTTCAAATCTATTATTTTAGAAAAATTTTATGAAAATATATATTTAAAATAATGAGAAATAAATACGATGAAATTTACGACTATTATTAACTTGAAATAAATTAATCTGTACGCTATTAGTACATATAGTACATATAAAAAATATATCATTACAGAATGTACAAAGAAAAATTATTAAGAAAAAGTAAAAATTTTATATTAATCCAACGCTTTTGTTATAAGTGTGAATGAATTTAACGTAACACGAGAATAATAGGTATATTATATATAAACCGTGTAGAAAATCGCGCATTTCGAGTATGATTTAGAAATGAATGCTACTTAATCGGATATTAAGTAGCATCTATGTCATCACACAATGCATTTTCATAATAAAAATAAAGAAATACTTAACTTCATCCATTGTACTACGCCTAGTGTGTATGTGCTAAACCTGCATAATTATTTCAAAGAATTACACTATTAAACGCGTGAAAATTTCAAAAAAGGCGGTGAAGAGGTAAGGCACTCAGTACGGTGGTTTTGCTGCGTATGGCGCGCGCGCGGATTTCGATCTGTGTCTACCCCCCCTTCAACTACTGTCACAGTAGTCGCAGTCACAGCGGATTCCGAGAAATAGCTTTCGACTCCAAAACATTGAAAACCTCTGCTAAAGCGGAACTTTAAAAATTTCGGAGGGGGGGGGGGGGGGGCTTGATTTCTTTACTAAATAAGACTCCTCTCATCTATTTCATTAAAATATAGGTTCTAAGAATGTTGGAATTATTTATTGGAATATTTTAAAAGAGTAAATTATATAGTACATAAGTAATATATGCAATAAATTACAAGACAGAGAGAGAGAGAGAGAGAGAGAGAGAGAGAGAGAGAGAGAGAGAGAGAGAGAGAAAGAGAGAGAAAGAGAGAGAACATATAGGTATGTGTATATTTACATCGAGGTTTTTGTTGGACGGTTGGCAGAGCAAAATAATCTTTCATTGGAAGAAAAAAACAATCGAGTTTTGTGCGTATAATGAAAAATGTTAGGTTATGTTTTGTTATCAAACTTGACAGTATATGATATAAGAGCAGATGTTTTTAATTGCATTTCTTAGATGAGATAATATTTTTGTTTAGTGCATCAAAGTGTATTTAAATTAAGGAATTCATTGATAATGCTAAAGTAGAGACTAGTGGGAATATTAAGGATTGATTATTTAACTGTCATCAGAGTAGTTTTTAATTTTGTGCTCTGTCAGTTTCATTTTTTTCGTAGTAGGATTTTTTCATTATTATAGGTAGGATATGACCGACATATGTTTATTAATACTCTGTTCTGAGTTTTTGTTTCTGCAAGGGCAGTTTGGGTTGTTCGACATATTCTTTCTGTAAAGACTGGGTGTTAATGAGTAGTGGTTTACTTTAATACTGTTCCTGATGAGTATATAATAAATTCAAAAATTTTTATTATGAATCATTTGGTAGTATTGGCTTTGTGAAAAATGGAGAAATAAGTTTTATTTGATATGTATTTCTTGTAAGAGGTATTTTATTATGCTGCAAGAATCTGTTACGATTGAGATTTTTTTAATATGAAGTGGATGGCCTAAATAGCCATATATATGTGGATTGGGTCTATTGTCTGAATAAAAACACTGGCGTACATTTAAAACATGAATATGCCATTTGAGTTTGGCTAGTGCATATCTAAACCTGAATTTTCCAGGGGGATTGATTGAGATCCACCCGTGAGCATTACTGCAAGTTTATAATAGCTTCTTATCAAACAATTCAGAGTTTCCCTGGAACACTTTAATTTTTTATAATCTCATTCCAAATGGACAATCTATTTTTAGTTTGTATATAAGAGTTTTGTAATTGTCATATGTTAGGGGATTCATTGAAATCATTGATTTCATTGAAATAGTTGTATAATTTGAGTATAAGTAAAAACTTTGTTCTTATGCTAATACTCAAAAATTTATATCTTTAAGCGGGCCAGCCTGAGTTAAAACCTGATAATATAGATTTGAATATAATTAATCCAGTAATTATTTCTTCAAATCTAAATAAAAAAAATAACTTTTTAACTCAAAAACATACATAAAAAACAACATTTTAGCACCTCACTGGCTCCTATACTTTGATTTATAAGTGTGTAATATCTACTGGATTGAAGTATCAACTTTTGTATATCATCTCATGTCTCACAGCGCTGCTCTAGAACGCTTTGAACAAAATGAATGAGAGAGTGGATAAAATCTTTTTTTTGTATATTTATACAAAATGAACAGAGCAGATTTTTGAAAAATTTTAATTGTTTTATTAATATACATCTTTGAATAATTTTTTAATGATTTTTTAATGATTTTGAACATTTTCTTACATATTTCTATACATAAAAATTAATTAGGTGTCTATTTTCAAAATCTGCTGCGTTGATTTTGTGTAAATATATATAAACAAGATTTTCCCCACTCTCTCATTCATTTTGGTCAAAGTATTCCAGAGCAGCTTTTTTTTTAATATTGTTCCCAAGACCTGATTTATAGTTACCAAAAGGATTTATTTCAATGAGTCAGGTGCACATTATAGCATTATGCTATTGTAAAGGGATCTTGTACTTCTTTGTTTGGGTTAGCTGTGGTTGAATTTTGGAGACAGTGATTGTTATAATCTACTAGCGTTAATTGGCGCACTACGCACGCCTATGTTCGTCTTTTTTTATTGAAAATTTAATATTTAATTGTTCGATAAAACGATAGTTATCGAATAGGATTTTTATATTAAGGGTATTACCTACACTGTCAGAAAACTTGCGCATATATTAGGATATATGGATTCCAAAAATTTATGACCATTTTTGGCACATTTATATTTATATAGCAAAAGAAATCGGAAACAGACTTTCCAAACTCTACAGCGGTTCTCAACTAAAACGTCTATCAAAAAACAAACCGCGAGTTGGCACTTTTCTTAGCGCTCCGCCGAGATGGTACTTTTCTTAGCGAAATAACGAGATGGTACTTTTCTTAGCGAAATAACGGGATCGTACTTTTCTTACCGAAATAACGAGATGGTACTTTTCTTACCGAAATAACGAGATGGTACTTTTCTTACCGAAATAACGAGATGGTACTTTTCTTACCGAAATAACGAGATGGTACTTTTCTTACCGAAATAACGAGATGGTACTTTTCTTATCGAAATAACGAGATGGTACTTTTCTTACCGAAATAACGAGATGGTACTTTTCTCCTCCCAGCCGACGCATTCTAAAAACATTTCTGAGTATATTACCTGCATGTATGGAGGGCTTGATAAACGCGTTTTTTCAAATAAACGTTTGAAAGTTAGTTTCATATCAAGGAGCGCGAGAGCGTTCCGAAGGCAAGTATAGAAGAAGCCTGAGGGAGCGACCCGTGCTACTTATGCAGTGAAATGGGTGTGCGAGAAATTCGATGCGCCTATACACGTATTAAAATTGTTTGAACTATATTAACATGTAAGCTAATACAACTGGAAATTGTTTTCTAAAAACTGTAAAGGGAAATGAAGAAGAATCTCCAGTATTTAATGTTATTCGTGGTGTAAAAACTACTTCACCAATTCTTTCCCCCGTAATTATTTCAGCTTTAATATTGTGATTAAATAAACCTGTAATTTTCGAGCGTGTACACTGAAAAAAATATTTCTTGAAATCAACTAAATTTTCTTAAAATCTAATAAATTATTTATTAGAATACTACTATTTAAATATTTCTTTAACTTAACAAAATTTATTTACTTAAGCTAAAGAAATATTTATCTATATTAAAGAAATATTTCTTAAATAGTGTCGATAGATTTAGTAAAAATGAGTAATTATTTAGTTAATTTAACAAGTTCTAATAATTGACTTAAGTAAAGATTTATTTGTACTAATTAAATATTTTGTTAATTTAAATGTACGCACTCATTATAATAAATATTTATTTATTAATATAAGGAAAATATTATTTTGATTTGAGAAATTATTTAGTTAATTTAAAATTCTTAATTATTTCAACTCAGAAAATATTTACTTTTATGTATAATATATTTTGTGACTTTTAATATATGCAAGTATTAAATTAACTATCTATTTATTAGTATTAAAAAAATATAATCTTAATTAAAAAAATTACTTATTTGTTTTACATTTCCAATTATTAGATTTAAGAAACTATTAATTAACTTACAATAAATATTTTATTATTCTCATGTAAAATAACCAGCAAAATCGTATTAATTAAAATTATTATATATTTATTCATTTAAAATAGATGTGACTTTAAATCAACTAATTATTTAATTGCATAAAAAATTTATTTTATTAAATTTAAGAAATGCGGAAGAGATCGAAATCTTCTTTTAAATATTAATAATTGTACTTTATATCAAGGAGCGCGGGAGCGCTCCGAAGACAAGTATAGAAGAAGCCTGAAGAAGCGACCTGTGCTACTTATACATTGAAATGGGTTTGCGAAAAATTCAATGCGCCTATATACGTATTAGATTTGTTTGAACTATATTAACATGTACTGTTAATCGGAAGCCATTTCATTGCCCTACTCAAATTGAAAGATTTCATTTAAAAAGATAGTCTCGTTCAAAAGATTTAGAGATCTGAATATTTTTATGTACGGTTTCATTTCCGAATTTTTCTCCATATACTTCAGTATGCACAAACTATACATTTTTGTCCGACCGGTACATAGTATAGCATTTTTGTCCGACTGGCAAGAGAGAAGATAGAGAGAGGGAGAAGGAGAGAGTGGGAAAGAGAGAAGAGCGAGAGAGAGAGAGAGAGAGAGAGAGAAGAGCGAGAGGGAGAGAGAGTCCATATATGGTATATGAGGCTTTTCGCGTCAACGGTCCCAGTGCGGCGCGCGAGCACCAAATCGTGCTATATCTAGCTCATGTTTACGATACTAAAACGTACTTAAAAAAATTTTATGATAAGCATTTCCGACGTATTTCTTCCTCAGCTTTCCAATGGTGTAGGCAGTTTTCCCAAAATTTTCCATTTTCGCCTTCAAAAAGTACAAAACGTGTTATATCTTAAAAAGTGTATTTTTAATATTTTTTTTTACCCTCTAGATCGAAATCTGAGCATTTTTTACGTAGGAAAGGTTAGTTTCCAAAGAGTGCCCGAAAGGTTTTCTGCGAGAAATAGAATGCGAAAGAGTAGACGCATCGCCTTTCCGGCGCGCGGAACTACACGGTACAGCGCGCGGGCTGCGCTTGCCTCGTTGCCTAATAATAATCTTTTATAATCTTTAATTCTTTACCTTTTCTTTTTTTTATTCTTGAATAACGCATGGAATAATATTTTATTAATTATTTCATAAAAAAATAAAATTTTTAAATTAACGTTTGTTTTTCAGTGTAGATAATTTTTTTGTTTTTGGTTTCACAGCTTTCTTAGGGAAGATTTTATACTCAGAACTAAGAGAGGTTTTTTTGAGCTTCAATGTACTTTCATCTATCGGAATAATAGCATGATACAGTAACGTGCCTGGTATAGATTTAGCCTTGTTCAGTCTTGGTTTTATTTTCAAAACCATTTCTTCATACGATTCTTTACTGCTATAAAAAACTCGTTTCTTTGCAGTAATCTTTAGCCCAGTTATACAGCTCTTCTGGCGTTAAAATATGATTACTAGAAGAAACTTGTAAACTCGCTCGTTTTGCACCTCTTTTTAGGTTTCCGCCTATACCATCGCACGCACCTTCGCCATGTGCTGTGGCATGAAAATGCCACTCAGTTGTAACTCCAAAATCTTTCTCGTGAAAAAGAAGATTTTGAAAATTAAATTTATTTTTAAAATGCTGACCTGCTACATCAGTCAAATAATAAACTTTCTTGACTGCAAAATTAGTTTTAAGATAAGATATTACTATTTTTTGATATTCATAAACGGCTATGGTATCATGATTTAAGTTGTCGGAAATCACAGCAATGCTTACATGTTTGAGTTCATCGTTTTGTTTATAGTACACTACACTGTAAAAACTGTTGCTTGGTTGTTATTCCAGTGGAAAGATTGTGTAGAATTTTGTATAACGAAAGCATAATTTTCTGCAAAATCGCAACACACGAGAAATTCTCCTTCTTGAAGATTGCTTTTTACGTTATTTACAAAAAGTGATTGTTTCTTAGCAAAAAAATCGTGAGTTTTTAATTTCATTAATTTCTCCCCCAGTATGTCCATAAATTCGTGCACATTTACAGTTTTGGAAGCTATTGTACACCTATCTGTTTGAAACCACTATTGATACTCGATTAGAAAAATATCATTTTCATCAAAACATTTAAGTAAATGTTTTCGTAAAATAGACGTATTGGGGCAATCCAAACAGTCACCCAAATAACATCTATCGTGTGAATCATTACACATAATTGCTTGGATGCAATCGTAATAGTTTTTCAGGGGCAATTAGGTGTCTTTAGTTAAATTTTCTGTGTCCATAGCACTTAGCATGAGCTTCACATTTTCGTGATGCCCACACACGCATACATTATGTGTACCGCTACTGCCAGCTAAAACACAATATGGTGGCCTCAATTCTGTAAATTTCATAAAACCAATGTTAACGTACTCATTTTCATTTTTATATAAATTATACAATTCATTTAAATTACCAAGCAGTAGTCTTTTTTGAATATGTTCTCTTTTGCCATTACTCTGTTTAATAGATAGATAATCTTTTGAACCCGGCATGATTCGACTTACATCATCTCTCTCATAAAAGGATTTGACAGAATTTACAGTATCAGCTGGAAGTAGTTTGCGACGTTTCTTAGCAGGAATTAAAATATTCCGCTATTTGCTACCAAATCTTTCGCTTCACGAGCCTCTCGTTCACTGCAATTGAATTCTCGCATCAAGTTCTTACGAGACCAAAACTCCGGTGCAAGAGTTAATAGCTGAATTCTTTATTGCTTCTTTGTTAACTCTCAAAATTTTTTCTTAATTTGTTGGAGAACTGCAACACCAGCTTTATGATATTCATCATCGCACACTATTTTAGCTTTTTTAGCATCAGTTTGAGGTAAATTTGATTTCTGATTATAAATTTGGCGTCGACAGGTTAAACATATTTTAGCATTTTCAGGTACTAAAGGAAATGCACTTCTTAAAAGTGTTGGAAAATCAGTCAAATTCTTAGATGCAGAGTGATCATTTTTATTTAAAGGATTTATACATATCAATTTCCAATGTGAATCCATTTTAATCGTTTATAACAGAAATGGCAAGCTCTTTCTTTGCTATCAACGACAAATTCGAAAAAATTCGAGGAGGAAAAAGATAAAAAGTTATGGTAATTATATACTTTTAACATGACAATTTGCATACAGAGTAAAAAGTGTGGGTGCCACCTACAGAATGAAAAATAAATGATTCCGTGTCGCACGGTAAACCGTGTTGTACCGCGCGTAGCGTAGAATATGCTTTCACCCAGCCGTGCATATAATCTTTCGCGTTTTATTTGCATAGCATAAAACATCTTGGACACTTTTTGGGAAACATTCTTTCCTACCTAAAGAAAGGATAGCTTTCAATATTATGGGTAAAACAAAATACTAAAATATACTTTTCGAGATATAGCACGTAAAAAAAAACAAAAAAATTATCTACACTGAAAAACAAACGTTAGTACAAGAGTTTGCACATATTGCTGTTAATTTTGAAATTTTATTTTTTTATGAAATAATAAATAAAATATTACTCCACCCGTTATTCAAGAATAAAAAAAAAAAAAACAGGTAAAGAATTAAAGATTACAAAAGATTATTATTAGGCAACGAGGCGAGCGCAGCCCGCGCGCTGTACCGCGTAGTCCCTCGCGCCGGAAAGGCGATGCGTCTACTCTTTCGCATTCTATTTCTCGCAGAAAATCTTTCGGGCACTCTTTGGAAACTATCCTTTCCTACGTAAAAAATGGTCAGCTTTCGATCTGGGGGGTCAAAAAAAATATTAAAAATATTAAAAAACACGTTTTGTACTTTTTGAAGGCGAAAATGGAAAATTTCTGGGAAACTACCTACACCATTGGAAAGCTGAGGAAAAAATACGTCGGAAATGCTTATCATAAAATTTTTTTAAGTACGTTTTAGTATCGTAGACATGAGCTAGATATAGCACGATTTGGCGCTCGCGCGCCGCGCTGGGACATTTGACGTGAAACGCCTCATATACTTATATATCTGGTCAACCTAACCTTTTTATTTATATATATTCAATATACTCATTAGTCCGTATACAATCATCATTTACAGGTTATATACAATCATCATTTAGAAGTTATCAATGAGCTATTCAAGAGTTTTTACATCATTGAAATTCGATTTTGAATTGACTTATATATATATATATACGAGGGTCATTTGATAAGTACCTAGCCTACAAATGAAAACACCAAAATTTTACAAAAAATAAAATTTATTTTTCAATGTAGTCTCCTTTTAGTTGAATACACTTGGTCCAGCGGTGTTCCAATTTTTTTAACCCCGTTGAAAAAAATGTTTTCTCTTGGTTTGCAAAATAGGCCTCCGTGGCGGCGATTATTTCGTTATTGGAGTGGAATCTCTTCCCGGCGAACGAATTTTGTAGGTTTGGAAACAAGAAAAAGTCGCACGGAGCCAAATCTGGAGAATACGGTGGATGGGGCAGCAGTTCGTAGCGTAATTCGACCAATTTAGCCGTGGCGAGTGCAGAAGTGTGAGCCGGTGCATTATCGTGGTGGAAAAGCACTTTCTTTTTAGACAAATGGGGCCGTTTTTCTTCTAACACGGCGTCAAATCGGCTCAATAGTTCGGCGTAGTACTGTCCTGTGACCGTTTTGCCCTTCTCCAGATAGTCAATAAAAATCACACCTTGAGAATCCCAGAAAACAGTGGCCATCACCTTTCCGGCCGACGGGACCGTCTTCGCCTTCTTCGGAGCAGGTTCACCGGTTAAGGTCCACTGTTTTGACTGCTCCTTGGTCTCTGGAGTGTAGTAGTGAATCCATATTTCGTCGACGGTCACGTAACGACGCAAAAACTCTTTTGGATTGCGATTAAACAGCTCCAAACACTGCTCTGAACTGGTCACACGGATGCGCTTGTTGTCTGCAGTCAGCAAACGCGGCACCCACCTTGCTGACAGCTTCCTCATGCCTAAAATCTCATGTAGGATATGCCACACGCGTTCTTCTGAGATGCCTACTATCGCAGCTATCTCGTGCACCTTTAATCGGCGGTCTGACAAAACGATATCGTGTATTTTTGTCACGTTCTCCTCCGTAGTGGCTGTTTTCGGAGCACCTGGGCGTGGATCATCAAAAACCGACGTACGACCACGTTGAAACTCGTTATACCAAAATTTAACGGTCGCCATCGAAGGAGAAGCATCCCCATACACTGCATCCAAGCGTTCTTTAATTTCACTGCGCGATTTCCCTTCCAAAAACAAGAATCGAATCACCGACCGATATTGTTCTTTCTCCATTTTTTCAAAAATCAACGGACACATTTGCTTTCACACGCTCTCAAAAATAAACTACAACTCCGATCCGGCTGAAATTTCGTCTGTAACTGTTTACAGGAAGATACTGCACTGTAGTGTATTTCTGGTGCGATAGTGGCACCATCTGGCGGTGAGGCTAGGTACTTGTCAAATGACCCTCGTATATATATATTCAGATATATTTTCAGATAAGTAGCAAACTTTTATTATAAAATAAAAAAATAATGTTATTAATATAAGTATTGTTACTTTGTGAAATCTTTTTTTTGTTACAGATTATATCAGAACAAGGACAATTGTCAAGTAGATTATGATTAAATAGTTTGCAATATACCCTGTTGAAAAGACATTATAAAATACTATAAAAAAAAAAGTTTATAATTATCAATGTGTGTAACTGCACCAGGCATTCCTGATATAATAGTATACGCAATTTTTGACCGTATCAGAAATAATCAGGTTACTACTATTCGATCTATAGTACACGTCGTATAAGACAATATAAAAAATAATATTTCATAAGTTTTTATAAGGATAGACCGAAAGATTTGAAAAAAGTAAGTAAATTTATAGCATTATATGAGGTACATCATATCAACGAAAAATATCCGAAAAAAATTTATCTGATTTTATAAGGATTATTATACAATTTCTTATGTGCTATTATAGGGTAAATATAAAAGCTGTTTAAACGGTTTTTATCGTATTTAAAAATAATTTTTTTCTTACTCCTTCTTTATTTTTATAGGTTCGTATTTGTCGCATTACAACAATAGTATCTAACAGTCATATTTTACAGGGTATTTTATAGGGTAAAACCTTATAATAAAGCAATCTTTTTAAAACTATTTATCGGTATATATAATGAATTACACAAAAAGTGGAATGCCAGTTAACAGTAACTTACAGGGAATGCAAACGAATTTTCGTTTATTAGTTTTCTATACTTATAGGATTTTATATGCTGTATCGAGATAAAATTATCGAACTCTTAACAGATTTTATCGTACTGTTCCTATATTTTACAAATTCATTACCGCATTTTATAGGATAAATCCGAATACTAAAGGAACCCTTTGTAAACTATTTATCGGGATATATAATACATTATGCATAAAGTGATATACCGATCAACTGTAATTTATAGGGAATGCAAACGAATTTTCGTTTATTAGTTTTCTATACTTATAGGATTTTATATGCTGTATCGAGATAAAATTATCGAACTCTTAACAGATTTTATCGTACTGTTCCTATATTTTACAAATTCATTACCGCATTTTATAGGATAAATCCGAATACTAAAGGAACCCTTTGTAAACTATTTATCGGGATATATAATACATTATGCATAAAGTGATATACCGATCAACTGTAATTTATAGGGAATGCAAACGAATTTTCGTTTATTAGTTTTCTATACTTATAGGATTTTATATGCTGCATCGAGATAAAATTATCAAACTCTTAACAGATTTTATCGTACTGTTCCTATATTTTACAAATTCATTACCGCATTTTATAGGATAAATCCGAATACTAAAGGAACCCTTTGTAAACTATTTATCGGGATATATAATACATTATGCATAAAGTGATATACCGATCAACTGTAATTTATAGGGAATGCAAACGAATTTTCGTTTATTAGTTTTCTAAACTTATAGGATTTTATATGCTGCATCGAGATAAAATTATCGAACTCTTAACAGATTTTATCGTACTGTTCCTATATTTTACAAATTCATTACCGCATTTTATAGGATAAATCCGAATACTAAAGGAACCCTTTGTAAACTATTTATCGGGATATATAATACATTATGCATAAAGTGATATACCGATCAACTGTAATTTATAGGGAATGCAAACGAATTTTTATTAATTAGCTTGCTATACTTACAGGATTTTATATGCCGTATCCAGATAAAATTATCGAACTCTTAACAGATTTTATCGTACTGTTCCTATATTTTACAAATTCATTACCGCATTTTATAGGATAAATCCGAATACTAAAGGAACCATTTGTAAACTATTTATCGGGATATATAATACATTATGCATAAAGTGATATACCGATCAACTGTAATTTATAGGGAATGCAAACGAATTTTCATTTATTAGCTTACTATACTTACAGGATTTTATATGCCATATCGAATTAAAATTACGTAACCCCTTACCAGTTTTTATCGTGCTGTTCCTGTATTTTAAAAATTGATTATCGCCTTTTATAGGATAAATAAGAATACTAAAGGATTCTTTTCTACATTATTTATCGGGCTACATAGTGCATTGTACTTAAAATAGTATAATAAGCAACTGGAATTCATAGGGTATGCAAATGAATAAATGAATGTAAAAAGGAGGTTACTATTAAATTAATAATCTTTTATTAAAGCTTATATAATATTTAAACATATAAATAAAATAATTTTTACAAACTTTTTACAAGTTTCTCCATCATTTTAAACTTTCATTTTAGATAAATTTAAAAAAAAGAAAACGAAAGCGTAACATATTTACTTTACTTTCATTTAATATTGTTTTTTAATTTTCTGAATTTGAATCGTTCTTATCGTTGTAATCGCTTGAATCATGTTCATCTTCACTACTGCTACTTCCACTGCAATTACTTCCTTCAGACGTATCATCTGCATCTTCACTGCTTTCTTTATTGCTTTCTTTGTTAGGTTCATGGTCTTTTTTCTTATTTTTTTTTTGATACTGTTTTTTTTCTCGAGACTCCCCCCTCAGTATTTTTAGTTTGACGTGGTGCTCTAGGTTTTCTACATAAATCCCACATTTTTTGGCCGATCCATGCACCGACATCCCTTTTCTGTTCTGCAATTTCGACTGGGGATTTCAATTGCTCTGTCTTTAAATAATATTCAAAGATAGCTGAAAATAAATATTTTTTTTAAATATTTTACATTCATTTATATTAAGGCGAATATTTGTGTTCATCAATATATGGTTCTAATTATTCTTTATGAGAAAAATTACGTGGCGCAAATTTTATAAAAATTTTATAAAAATTTTATTTCATCGACACAAAGCTTCCTTTATGAGGAAGCAAAAAAATAAACGTAATTTTTGAACAAAATACACATTTTACAGTATAGTTTATTTATTTAACAAAGTATAGTGAATTTTTCTACGCTATTTTTGTCAGAGCGTATGTTAATTTGAAAAAAGTATAGTTTTTCTGTCAAATCATTCTGATAACAAATGTAAGAGAAAAATGGTTTGAAAAATGTTACGTTTACGTACAATATACGTTTATACATAATATTTTCAAATTTTTAAACATTTTTTAACCCATTTTTTGCTTCTATATATGAATGCCTTTAAATTGAAACCATTACAGAGGGCAATAAGGACTTCGAGTACTTTTAATTAATTAATTAATTATTTTTTATTTTATTTTTTCGGCTTTATTTTTTCCAATTGGATAAAGCAAAGTCTCAAAGCCGGTATGTCTGATTGCTAAGCATGGGTTTTATATCCTATTAATTGTTGTGTATTTTTTTATAAACAAAACAAGATAATAATTAATTTAATAATTTACCACAAACAGCTCCGTAAAGCGTTGGATTTAATTGCCTTTTTGGTTTGGAGTTGTTCCTGTTGCATTTTGTTCCTGTCACACTGGTTTCTTTTAACTCCTGTATGCCGCAGATCGATGTAGCTATTTCTTTTACGAAATGGCTGCTACTACTCTGACCTTCGTACCTGCTGGCTTTGTTTTTTGCATTATTGTAAGCAATTAAAGTTATATAAACATCATTTCCACAGTGAATCTAAAATGTAATTAATTAATAAATTTTTTTTTTCATATTACTATTTTAATTAAATTAAATTCTTTATGGTCTTTGCAGCATATTGTTAAGAGGGCGTTTATTGAATATTTTTCAATAGTTTAATGTTTTTTTTTTAATGTGGACTGTTCACGTGGAAAGCTCACGAATCGTGATTTTCTTCGTTAAAAGCGACTATATGTATAATGACATAAGAAATAACAAATGATATAAATAATAAGTTTCTTTTTTTACAGTACTTCAATTCTTATACTCACTTGTCCATCACTTCTTATAAAACCTACTTCGGTTGCGCTCTTGGACATAATTTCAAAAGGATTTATTTTTTTTGCACCTACAAATGATAATTTTAAATAAACACAAGAACAAAACTACCGTTACTGTGTATTAGTCATTGGGTACTTGCACAAAAAACAAAATTCCACTAGATCCATTTAACAGAATATCGAAAAATAGTAAATATAAATATTAACAATTAATTATTATTTTATGATCTGCGTATATTTCCATTCCAGACCTGAGTGCGTACAAAAACTAATTATTAAACAAGGTAAAGTAATAAATCGATAACAATTAATGATTAGTCTGTTAGCATAGTTTAAGGGGATCCAACACTTTTAAAATTTTAAAACACCGAATTTTTTATTTTTTATCTTCTCTTTTAGGATATTGTTATTAATAATTGTGACAGTAAATTTTTAAAATAATATTTAAATGTTATGAATTAGTTCTACATCCAGATTTGATTTCTCCCGATTTTTACTCTAGTATATTACGGAATCGTTGATGGCCGTACGTTTCAATGGAAATTCAATGGTAATTCCAAAAGAGATTAACAAATGTTTAACTCATGGTAAAGTGAATTTTAAAGTAGCTTCCTGAAAAAAATGGTTGTGCTTAAATTTAAGGTAATTGATGTCATATGATGACATGTCACATGCACCGAAGAGTTGTAGGAATTAAAATTACATGAGTAAATAATTAAAACATCTCAAAAACTATATGAAATCATGAAATTGAAGAAATGTAGGTAATTTTAGTCAGTTTTTCATCTTTTTACATTATTTTTTCAAATAATTTTAATTGCTACAACTCTTCGGTCCATGGTGACATCAATTACCTACTGTTTCAACCCAACTCTATGAAAATTGATTTACCTGTTGCACTTGCAGGTTACAGCAGGTCAAACATTTTAAAACTGACATATCTAAAAATAAAGTTTAGAGAATTCTGACTAGGATCATTTTATCAGAAATTTAGAATACTTTTATAGTATTAAAAGTATATTTCAATAAATGCTACATTTTTTTTTTTTAAATATTATAAAGACAAATTTAAAGGTGGTGGTTTCCCTCAAGTTATTCTTCAAAAAATTATTGTAAAAAAGTTATCCATTTTTAAAAAATTCTACAGTACTATCAGTAAAGCAAAAATTACAGTTAATAGATAGTGAACACAGTAAACAGGACTTAATTGCAAATATTAGTTTTTACGTTACATTTAATAAAAATTTTATGGAAATAAAGACTATTGGTTTTGGATACTATAATGGATGTAATGAACATTTTTTAAGCAAGTACCCAATTATCAAAGCTCTGAAATCTTATACAATATTCTGTCAAATCTTACTGAATTCATCCATTCTATCTATAACCTTTTGTTGTAATTCCAGATTCTTTTTAAGTAAATCCTTATTTTCTTCAATTAAAGTTTCTTTTTCGTTTTTTTCTTTCACCAATAAAATTTTTGTTTCATTTAATTGGTTCAATAACTTATCAATTTCTTTTTTTAACATTTTATTTTTACTGTTCAAGTCTTCATTCGAATCTTTCTTTTTCTTATTCTTTTTTCTAGACTTTTTTTCTGAACTGTATCCTGTTGTTCTTTCTTTTCATCATTTACGATCAATTTCTTTTCTTCTATTCGGTCTATTTCATTATTCTTTCCATCCACATTTTCTTCATGCGCACATCTTTTTTCATTACTTTGTTCATACTTTTTAGCCTCTTTTTCTCCATGCTCATATTCTTTATCATTACTCTTTTCACCCTGCTTTCCTCTATCCTCACATTCTTCATCATTATTTTTCTCATAGTTTTCGACATTAATCTTTTTCTGTATATTATTATAATCTTCATAACTAGCCATTTCATTTACTATTGGAATGAACTCATCATTCTTACTATTTTCCTGCAATTTTTCATTGAAACACATTACTTTTTCTTGAATATCGTTATCAGTTTCCAGTTTAGAATTTCCTTTTGAAATATTTTCTTTAAAGTCAGCGTTTGCACTTAAATCAGTTTCTAGTTTCGAATGTTCTTTTGAAATATTTTTTTTTAAGTCAGTGCCTGCATTTAAATCTGTTTTTACCGTAACTAAATTTTCTTTACTTGATAGTTTATCCTTACATATTTTAGATGTATGTTTTTTCTTTTTTGATGGTGCTGCAGAAGATTTATCATTGTTTTTACGTTTTATACTTGTCTGAAAAAATTATATATATATTAGAGTGGCGCTTATTTCCCAAAGTGCTTAAATACCGGCTCCCAACCCGGAAATCACTTGGTTCTACCAAAAAACGAAGAATGCAGCTCAAAAACATGATTTAGAAAGAGTTTAAACCGACCCAGTTTTCAAAAAACGCTTTTTTCGCATTTTTTCACACTTTTTCACACTTTTCATACTCTTACCCTGGCGCAAGAAAAAACTGTTCATTTCTGTACATTTCCGTACACATCTGTACATTTGCGTACATTTGTGTAAATTTTTGTTACTTAAGAGAATTTTGTACAGATTTGTACAGAAATGTACAGAAATGTACAGAAATGGACAGAAATGAACAGAAATATACGGAAATCTACGCAAATCTACAGAAATGTACAGGAATGTACAAGAATGTACGATAATGTAAATAAATATAAATCGTAGCTTATTAATAATAATATTATAAAGAATGTGTTGTTAATATTGAATATTAATATTAATTACATCCAAGTATATATATATTTTAAGTTAATACATGGGTAGATGAAATAAGCGGATGAAATAATTTTTGCATTTCTGAATTATTATGTAATTTTGAGTTACTTCATCGACATTAACTTAATAACAAAACGTACAATAATAGAATAATCTAAAAGCCTCACTTTCAACTCAATGATTTTAACATTTGGAATAGTTATCATTTTTAAATTGAAAAAGAATTTAAAGTGTTTAGTAGTCAAATGTAACATATGCGCGATTTGGATCAATACAGATAAGTATTCTTCGATGGCGCAGATGGTAAAGCTAGTTTGCTCAGTAATCTAAAGATTGTCAGTTCAATTCCCATGAGGTGAAATTTTTTTTTTTTTATTTTTTATAATTTTATTGATTTTATTGATTTCTCCGATACTTATCTAATTCATTTTCAAAATATTAAGGTATTATTTTTATTTGTAATTAAATATTTTAAGGATTTTTAAGTAATTATTTATATTATTTTTTAGAACTGCACATTTTTGTACATTCTTGTATAATTGTGTACATTTCCAAACATTTCCGTATATTTCTGTACATTTCTGTACATTTCTGTACAAAAGTCTCTTAAGTAACAAAAATGTACGGAAATGTACGGAAATATTCAGATATGTACCGATATGTAACGAAATGTACGGAAATATACAGAAATGTACAGATAGGTACGGAAATATACAGGAATGTACAAAAATCTACGGAAATGTACAGTTTTTTCTTGCGCCAGGTATGTATTGATTTCTCTAGCAATTTTTTTTTTATCTGATAAACATTCGGAACATCTCTGTGAGTGAAAACAATGTGCCCTGAGGTGATTTGGTTTAAAAAGAATTTTTTTTTTGTTAGGTCTAAAATATTTAAAAAAATATCAAAAAATTATATATATATAGAAATAACTAAAGGGGATAACTATCAAAATTGAATATTGCTGTTTACTATTATTATTATTATTATTATTATTAAACGAAATACCTTTTTCTTTGCCTTTTTGTTTGTTTTTTTCTGTTCCTCCAATTTCTCTTTTTTAATTTTGAAGGCATCAATTAAATTGGACGTTTGCGTTATCATTGATTCAACATTTTTCTGAAACATGTTCCACAATATTACATCGATATGTTAAATAGTTATTAGATGGTCCAATTATTTTATTTAAAGTTCAAGAAAATTTTCAGTTATTTTTATTGCATGTATTTTGAAATAAATTCTAAAAAATGGTTTAAAAAACGTGTAAATAGTAAACATTAAGGTACAATTTTTTAATGTGAAAAAATAATGGGGGAAAAATTTTCTATAAATTGTTGTATAAATTGTATAATTGTTATATATTGTAACATTTTCTATGTTCTTGTTTATATTATTTTATAACTGTAGTGCATAAAACGCATACTTATCGCACGCAAGCGTTCTATAAAATTACGTTTTCCGCCCTCGTGTTATAAAATATTGTTCGATACACGTGTGAAAAATGATTCCCGAAAGAGTGTGATTGTCACCCTCGCTTCGTTTGGGCACTAAACGCATACTTTTCCGAGAATCAACTTTTACGGACTAGTAACGAAAATAACTATTTTCTCACACTGATCTCAAAGTTTGTATTTAAAGGGTACTTTTGTCCGTTTATTTCAAATAAATAACTAAATATTTGAAATGTAAAAA
This sequence comes from Torymus aiolomorphi, assembly GCA_036365515.1. NCBI lineage: Eukaryota > Metazoa > Arthropoda > Insecta > Hymenoptera > Torymidae > Torymus > Torymus aiolomorphi. The sequence goes on along the minus strand of CM070876.1, from coordinate 100,679,519 downwards.
ACAGATATCAATACAGTGGCAGTTAAACAATTTAAACCTTCCTTTTTTATTAAATAATAACTTTCTTACTGAAACTATTTTCTATAATTCATATTTTTTATTAACATTTAAACAAATGTTTATAGCGATGAGAGATTGGCTCGAGAAATTAGGTCGTATGATTTAAAAAAAAAAACGACTGTCAATTAATTCGCAGTTAGCTTCCACAAAATTATTTTTTTCTGCATTTTTTATGAATTTATAATACTGTTTCTTAAATAACTGAAAACATCGTTTAAGAGATTTTACATTAACCATTATTTAATCAATTTTATAGCACTGTATTACTTAAATCAGCACTTATGTAACGCCTATCCGTGACTTAAACAGTTCATTTTTGCACCGTGCTTATGTCCCTCGCTCACGCTCGGGCCCTAACTTTAAGGTGCACAACTGGAAATCGCAGATAACCTCTCCAATAATGGATTACTTAAGTCACACGATTCTTAATATACTATTCCATTGATTTATTCAATTTTTATTACCATCCATACAGTCACATGTTCAAAATATTTTATCCCAATTACTTTTTATACACAATAAAATAAATTTTAATAAATTTTATTTTTTATTTATTCGAACAATAACTTATGATTAATATAAATAAAACAAAAAAATTAATCAAAATTATCATAATTTTTTTTTAAGGGAGTACCCCCGGTAAGTAGCTAGTCAAGCGAGTGCACATGCGCGTTCCTAACCTCTTTCGCAATGCTGGCAGACTATGGCTATGGCTGTAACAGTCATTTTTCCGTCAGATGTTATTTTCATTTGCTTATAACTACACTCATAGGCTCCTAATTTTTACTATCAAGCACTCAAATTGTTCGTTAGTTTTTTCATTATTACTCTACGTCCGAGCAAAGTCGAAACCGTCAATGTTGTACAATTTAGAACGAAACAGAAAAATGTGCGATTTCCCATAAGGCCTGTGTTAAATGTGTGAAAATTGAAATGTTTATAACTTCTTTCTGACGCTCCCAAAGATCACCAAAATTTAACTGAGCCATTTTTAAACTAAAATCTACCTGTCTGCCAAATTTCAGATTTTTCTAAGCCGTCAATCCCTTACCGGGGGTACTCCCTTAAATTGTGCGGATAAATGGCTAAAAATTTTAATTTTAATAGATTTTATAACAACCATGAAAAATTCCATTATATCCGTCTGAGAGAATATTGAAAATTAATCTTATTTTTTGTTTTTTTAATACAACGATTATTAACAAAGTTATTGCGCTTTGAAAATTCGTGTGACGTCACTACCTCCGACGGTATAACACAGAGAAGTATATTTATATCGTTTGAGGTAGTGACGTGACACAAATTTTCAAAGCGCAATAACTTTGTTAATAATCGTTGTATTAAAAAAAGAAAAAATACGTGTCGATTAATTTTCAATATTCACATGAGACTTCCCTATTGAGAAGAATTTTCATTGAGAAAGCAATAACTCAAAACAAACTTCTATAATATTTTACTAAATTTTTTTTTACCGCCACAAAGTTTCCTCTACATGGAAGCAAAAACGGAAAGAAAACTATGTTGTAAATCGCTAGATTACTAAATTTAATATACGTACCGCGAAATGTGATGTCGAAGTATACATATAATGACAATAACTTGTACATTCAATTTCAAAAATTAATGTGGACGTCTTATTGTACTTCATAAACATTTGGAAGGAACGAAATATATAATTGTTGCTTTGTGTTAATAATAACAACTTTTTGTGTAATTTCATTAACGTTGAAAATAGTATACGAAGAATTTTTGTGTGTGACTTTAAAAATGTGATGCGCTATTGGGGATTCATTTTCTCCCATAAAATCATTATTACTTATCACCCAAACGTTTCCATGGATGTAACAATCGTTTCCTGAAGTGATAAAGTAATTTATTTGAACAATTGTTCCATTTCTGGTTTGTATAACGGAATCATCTGTTCTTTTAACACGATTGTAATTTACGCTATGTATAAACATTGACTTAAAAATGCAACGATCATAAACTTTAATATCAATATTTTCGTTGTTTGCAAAATTACGGAAACATTTTCGTACTGCAGCATTGCTACTTCCGTCTCCAATTAAAGTTATTTCACCTATTACGGTTACATTTTGTAATGGCTTTCTATCAATATACAGTGAATTGCAAAATTCTATCGCTGGAGAAGATGTTTTTTCATGTTTTAAATAGCATTGTAACTCGGCATTTCTTAACCATTTCTGAGCTATTTGCTTTATGCACCCATTTGGTGCATTAATTTCTCTCAGAAATTTAAAAATACCATTCTCAAATGGAAATGCCGATGTGCACCATATAGGACCACTTTTACGTATAGCAAGACAATAATGAATTAAACTATGAACATTGAATGTAATAAATTTTATGCCATAAAATATCTGACATTCGCCAACGAATTGTAGTAAATTACGTTCGCATGTTGCCATCTCAGAAGTAGATACTGTTATTTTCAGCAGTGTGTAAATACTCGACACAAATAGAGCATAAGAATGAAATAATTCTTGGGGAAGTATTCCAAATAAGCATGGCAAACTTACAAAAAGCAACCAAGTTTTCAGCTCGGTTGCTTTGTACTTTTCAAATAAATGTATGGAACGTATATTTCTTCGAATATCCCTACAAAGTTTAATGTTCATCATACGTTGGTTAATTTGTTGAAGATCAAATTTACTAAGATAGAATTTATTCCAGTGTTTAAATAGTTGTCGAGTCACACCTAGCAAAGTACCATGCATATAATCAGGAGGAAAACTCCAAATAATATCAAAATCTGGTAAATAAAGTAAAACTGAATTGCCTTTTACTCCATTTACCCATTTACCATACTTTAATGACTTTCGTAGATCTTTTAAATGTTCATTATGTGTTCGAATCTCAGGATCCTCTTTAATAAGGGGATAGCGCATGGATCCACTGTCATATTTTCCAGGGTGGTAGCAGTAACTGCAACCACAACTACCATTAAATTTTATCCTATTTTGAAATAATGGCCTAGCCACACTATCGACACCAGCAACTAGTGGAATAATTTTCTTATTACTAATTATTCCTGTGCTGTGATCGATTACATTAATGCCTACTGTTCGAAGAGTTTCACATTCTTCCATAAAAACAGACATGAAAAGATTCATAAAATCGGCTGTGGGCTCTTTTTCTGTCTGCCACAATGCAGCCAAAATTATATGCTTAAAACGAACATTGGGCATTAATTCATTAATGTACAGTTGAAGTGGCCATAAACTTTTCTTTGCACTATTAAATAACTGTGCACCATCACTATTAAAATTAAACGTCAGTGCACCCGGAAATTTACTTTGAATATTGTTATACAATTCGCAATCATAAAAATCTTGTACATTGTTATTATTATGAGAATGTTTTTTAAATAACTTCATATTTTCTTGAATTTCTGGTCTGTTGAGTAGAAGCTGAAGCTGATATCGTATATCTACTGTCAGAAAGTAATTTGTTGATGACGATGATATAGAAATCATTTTTTTGCACGCATCGCATTGTACAGACTTAGAAATATTTTCAAGTCCTCCAAGCGTAAGCAATTTTACATTACATTCACTGCAATAGTAATGTTTTTGCAGCTTATTGGATGGGGTTTTAAACACCTTTGAAATTAAGTAAGGTGTATAATTCCAGTTCTCAAATTTCGGCCCAGCTAACGTTTGGATTAATTGCAACAAGGCATTTTGCATATTTCGAGAAATATTATGTTTTACAATGATGCCTTGTAGCATTAAAATAACTTCTGAAACTGTTAAATTAGAATCTGCAAACATAATTCTTTTATCTCTTTTCAGGTTATACAAATTACTAATATTAAAATCAGCACTCGTTTCATCCGTTTCCTCACATTCTTCGTCGGATAATTCATTGGATTCACTATCAGTATAGCTGCTATATATTTCCTTTTTGTCACATTCATCTTCACTATCAATACTTTCTTCGAAACTGTCAATCGAAGAATTAATAGATTCCTCTGCTTCTATATCTTCAACGACATCTGTATTTGACAATGACATATCATTATCGTCAAATATTGCATCATTGTCAGAAACGTAAAAATTTGGTATGCTACTTATTTCATTATTACAGTTACACGACTTGTCACTAGTAGTTGCATTCGATTTTTCTTCATGTTTTATCCAATTTTTTACTGCAACAAATGATTTTATTTCAATACCGTATGTGCGTACATGTGTATGCCTGTGCGTGCGCACGCGAATGTATGTGTGCGCGCGCGTGCGCGAGATACAACTTTTGAATTTTGTTTAATAATAATTAAAAATATTTTTTTAAATATTACTATCATCCTTTCTAACGAAAAAAAGCATGTTTCAATTATCATCCAAGGTGCATAATATTAGAGATTAAGGAGCGATTGCCGATACAGTGCTAAAAAAGCGTGTCGAATTTAATAACGACACCCCTTGCGTAACCATCCGCATCTACTATCTGTTTATTAAAGTTAGTTCTCTTAGTTTAAAAGCGTATATCTTGATGAAAAAAAATCGCTTATAAAAAAACGAATAGCAGCATCTTAAAGAGAAGTGACTCCTCTATTGATGTGATAAGGTAGCGTCTGATAAAAATAAATAGTGCTTTAACTATCGTTGTTTAAAGGGGAAAAAATGCCAATTTTTTACCAAATTTTTCTAACCTCAACTTTGCACGCCCACCGTTTCGTGAAAAATAATGCAAATTGTAAAAGAAATTTAGCACATACTTCGAGGTCTTATTAATATATTTGCATTAGACAAATTTGTGAGTAATGATAAATAAATTCGTAACAATGAAATGAAAAAAAATTTAACTCCAGTACAAATGAACGTAGAAACTTCGCATTTGCAATGAAAAATTGTAAAAAATATAAAGATTTTAAAAATCAGTAAACCAAAATCTTAATTTTTATTTGTTAAAAATAATAGACCGAATATCAATTGAAAACTTTTGAAAAATAAAAAATTTGGAAAAAACTGAAAATTATGAAAAAATTGAAAATTTTGAAAAAACTGAAAATTTTTAAAAAATTAAAAATTAAAAAAGAACTGAAAATTTTAAAAAAATGAATTTTGAAAAAATTGAAAATATTGAAATCATGAATTTTTGAATAATTTTTAAATTTTAATATTTGTGAACTTGAAAAATTAGAAAATAAAAATTTGAAAATTTTACATTTCAACAATTCAATAACTGAACATTTTAAATCTTTGAAAAATATGAAAATTTGAAGAATTTGAATATTCGAAACATTTGACAATTTGATAAGTTTTAAAAAATTTAAAACCCTTGAAAACTTGAAAAATTTGAAAAATGTGAGTGTTACGTGTGGATACACGTACGAACATGAAAGAACGAAATAAGCAAGGCGTCCGATTACAATATGATGCCGATTAGCAGAAAGTCAAGCGGTGGCGGCCGTGGCTAGGATGATAACGTTCTCGACTCGCGAGTCGGCGGTTCTGGTTCGATCCCAGGGTCCGTCACTTTTTATTATTAAAAAGTTACGAGAGCTCACTCGTAACAGAAATAAAAAACTTCGTTATTCTTTTACTGGCAAGGAATCAACTCTAAGAAAAAATTTTATAGAATAAAAAGTGCTTAGAATTAACAAAAAAATACGTGTGGATTTTCACAAAATTTTCTGACACATTTTTGGATTTTTCAAAAAATTGCAAATTCCAAAAATTCAAAAACGTCTCAAAAAATTTTACAAAAATTTATACGTATTCTTTGGCTAATTCTAAGCGTTTTTGTTCCATAAAATTTGTTTATAAAGTTGATCCTTTCCGTGTAAATTCCAGAGTTCTGAATCAACACTGCCATACCTATATTATATTTGATAATTACTTTTCTGGAAATCAAACTAGGACAAATGGATAACAACTAATTCATTTTACCAAAGAATTTACGTACAATGTGTAAAAAATCGTACATGCTTATCGGCCTACCAAACATTAATTGTTAAAATTTTTTGTTAATAATTATCATTTTGATTGTAATTGAATTACACAAAATGATTTTGTAATATTTCGTAAATAAATATCATGTTTAATAAGAGGAGGTTCGAAAATGTTTAAAATCCTGATGAAGTTAAAGTCAAGATTCCTCATTAGACAAATTCAACAATTTAGAGCCTTAGTTCGGCGTTCCCATATTCTTAATTTTTTCTGAGTATACGCTGATGACCTCCCCTGTAATGTACCTCATGAAGAGGAGCAAAACAAAGCAGCAGACTAAGTAGTAGAGGGAGGTAAAGTTAGATGCATATGTTTCCATGCATATCCGCATACGGCTAAATCAGGTTGGCACGGGTTTCCCTACTTTATTAGCAATCTCTCTTCCTAATCTCTGATAATATTCTCTATTTGTACTTTCAAAAACCATGGAAAATAATATTGAATGATAGTATATTATTTAAGGCACAAGTATCGTACGACATCTTATAGCACTGCTGAACTTAACCCGTTTCCGCCGAAAATGCCACTCGCGGTACCTCGGTCTTTGAGAGCTCATAACTAATGCTATAGGCGTCAAAAAAAATTGAGGGGGACATATTTTTAAATTTTAGGACATGCCCTTTCCCATGGTGAACTCAAAATTGCTCCAAAATATTATTAATTATGAAAAAATGCCGTTTAAACAAAAAAAGCACGATTTTTCCGCTCTCTTTTTTTTCTAAATTGAGTTTTCAAAGGCTTTCCCGTCGGCAATCGATTTGGAATCTTTTTAACCGGTGGAATAAATGTCTGAACTTTAAGAAGCCATGGTTCAAAGATCGATTTTTTGCCTTAGTATTTTCAAAATGGCTCTTGAACCGCAAAATTTTTGCAAATACATTCATGATTTTTTTTCTCGAAAACTATGAACCTATGGGGAAAATGCCAAGAGTGAAAAAGTTCTTAAAATTACTCAAAGAATGCACCTAGATGCACAGAGAAAATGTCTAAGGATAAAATGTTTTTAAAACTAGCCAAAGAATACATGGGAATTTTTTGGGAGCGGTTTGAGCAATTTTTCGATTTTGCAAAAATTTTTCCATTTGCAAAATTAAAAAATTTTCTCAAAAGCCATTGAAAAAATTTAGATGCATTCTTTGAGTAATTTTTAGAACTTTTTCACTCTTGACATTTTCTCCCTAAGTTCATAGTTTTCGAGTAAAAAAATCATGAATGTATTTGCAAAAATTTTGCGGTTCGGGCGCCATTTTGAAAATACTAAGGCAAAAAATCGATCTTTGAACCATGGATTCTTAAAGTTCAGACATTTATTCCACCGGTTGAAAAGGCTCCAGGTCGATTGTCGACGGGAAAGTCTTTGAAAACTCAATTTAAAAAAAAAGGAGAGCGGAAAAATCGTGCTTTTTTTGTTTAAACGACATTTTTTCATAATTAATAATATTTTGGAGCAATTTTGAGTTCACCATGGGAAAGGGCATGTCCTAAAATTTAAAAATATGTCCCCCTCAATTTTTTTTGACGCCTATAGCATTAGTTATGAGCTCCCAAAGACCGATGTACCGCGAGTGGCGTTTTCGGCGGAAACGGGTTAAATCAGCACTTATGTCACGCCTATTCGTGACTTAAACAGTTTATTTTTGCACCGTGTTATGACCCTCGCTAGCGCTTGGGCCCTAACATAAGTGCTGATTTAAGTTACACAGTGCTATAAAATATTAAACATAATTGTATAAATAGATATACAATTTAATTAAATTGTACGCGATTCAAAATTTGATCAACCAAAGAAAGGACGTCAAATAATTAAATGGTAACGGGAACTTACACTCCATGCTATTTTGTTGTGATAATAAAATGTTTGATTCCCATCTTCGTCGTGTCCATTTGCTAACTTGCCCTTTATTAAAGTCGCGTGATAAAAATAATTTATAAGTTTTCTTGGTAGGACTCATATTTATTTTTAACGAAATATTAGATCTAGAAATAAAATTAAGTATGGATAATTTTCAATTACGTTTTATATTAACTTGGAAAAAGAAGCGTTTTAATCAATTTGCAGTAATTGATAGTGTACCTTAATAAGTTATACATCTACGTAAAACATTAACTTTTTTTGTTTAGGAAAAATTACAACAAATACGATTAAATAAAACAAATAATTTTTTGGCACGTGGCTTCTTCAAATAAAATTTATTGTTATTAATGAAATTATAATTTTAATTTATTATTAAAATTATTAATGTTTTACTGCGTGTAGTGTATATGAAGGCAATGCTAAAATAAATCTGCACACCAAATTTCAAAGAGAAATACTCATTTTTACTTCAGCAATCGTGATATCAAGAAAATAGTTAAAAAAAATTAAAAATTGATTGTCTCGAAATTGGCTCAACGAAATTTGCTGAAATAAAAAATGTTTCGACACACTGCTAAAGTAAAGCTGCACACCAAGTTTCAAAGAGAAATACTCATTTTTACTTCAGCAATCGTGATACCAAGAAAATAGTGAAAAAAATTAAAAAATGATTTTCTTGAAATTGGCTCAACGAAATTTGCTGAAATAAGAAAGGTTTCGACAGATTGCTAAAGTAAAGCTGCACACCAAGTTTCAAAGAGAAATACTCATTTTTACTTCAGCAATCGTGATACCAAGAAAATAGTGAAAAAAATTAAAAAATGCTTTTCTTGAAATTGGCTCAACGAAATTTGCTGAAATAAGAAAGGTTTCGACACATTGCTAAAGTAAAGCTGCATACAAAATTTCTTAGAGAAATCAGTTTTACTCGACTAATCGTGGAACAAATAAAAGAAAATGCATTTTATTTGTTCAGTTGTTAAGAAAATAATTTTGTTCTCGAAAACTAATTTATAAAATAATCTAAAAATTTTATTAAGCATAGTTCGGCTAATTATCGATAACCCTGAATTTTTTAAGAACATTTTAATAATAATTTTCCATGATATCTTTAAAAAAAAGATACACCTTTTCATGTCTAACAAAAGAATGACGATAGCTAATTCAAAATTTTGAACGGGAAAAGATTTTATTCCCATTCAGATGCATTTACTTGCATTTTGTTATAATAACCTTATTAAACAATAAAACGCAAAAAACTGTTTTCGAAAAATCGCCAAAAGAAAAAAAATATTTTGGAAATAAAAAATTAATTCTTTTCCCCACATCGCACAAAATAATTAATACAACACACGCACACGTATACATGCACACACACGCGCACACCCATGCGCACGCACATGCACACACACATTGTAAAATGTCATGATTGTTTAGAATAATCGACGAGAAAAATGAAGAACGCCATTATCGGTAATATAGAATGCTCCGACCTCCTCTTGAGTATTGTTACGGTGGAATGATATTCGTATGTACATCCGGACATATTTAAAAGCTTTTTATTTGGACTTTCTGAATCTCAAATTGTGCTTCTGAAAAAATGAAAATCTGAAAAAATTGTTGTCGGTCCAAAAGTTTCTTTACGAGAAAACAAAAGTGAAACTTGATATCCGGATTCGGATTGAAATTGGAGGCTAGACTTATATCTCAATTGCTTATATGGGTAAGGTATTACAATTTTGACTCTATATAAAGCGTATCAAAATTATCGTATAAGAGAAATTCAAAAAAGTATTAAAATATCGTTAGGAAAATAAACTACTGGTAGAACTACTGGTGGCAACAGTTTTGCTAAGATTTTTTGCAACTACTAGGAATGAAGCGCGCGACTAAATTTCTGTTTTGAATAAAACAATGAATCATTAAAGCATTATTTTATGCTATTAATTTATATAAATAATATTCTTTCACAAAAAAACATACGTATTCTTGTTACGAGTGAGAGCTCGCAACTAAATAAATAAATGGAGGACGACTCGATAAAAAAAACGGTACGGCGTGACTCGGCGGGAATCGTCCTCATGTTTCTCGATGCAACCCGATCCGCCTCGTCACGTTGTGCATAGTATGCACACGTAACAATTCTGTTAACTGTAAATGTTAACAGATTATAATGTATTCGATTTTTTTGAGTTTAGAAAATAAAACGGAAAGACATTCATTTTTTAAGAAACTTATTATTAAAAAATTCATATTAATCAGAATGTTTAAACTTTATTTAATTAATGTTATTTAACAAACAAAAATTCCTTTATTATTCCAATTATAGTGTAATCTTTCTAAAAATACTTTTTGCATTTTGCCGCAATTAATTGAAACATGTGCATTCCTAAATTTTCAGATCAATTACGATCACGTATTAAATGCTTGACGACAAAGGCCATCACTTTTTTAAGATAGGAATGGCTACAACAATGTTTCCAGTAGTTACGCGAGTAATTAAAAAAAATATTGGCAAAACTATTGGCACCAGTAGTTTTACAAATATTTTGCCTATAGTTATATCAATAGTTTCGCGTGTAGTTTCTTTTAGTAAGAGTCGGTCGAACAGTTGGTCAACTAACTACCTTATTGTACATTTTCGCCACTTGCTAAAGGAGACTTAAGTGCAAGTGCTATGCTCACACAAAAAAAAAATTGCACAAGAAAAACAAAATGGTCAGTTAAGGGGATGTCGAAGCCCCGCCCCTCCTTGCCGTTTTGTATTTCCAATATTTTGGAAAAAATATAAGTCCTACCGACCTTAGGTTGAGAAATAACGGTTCATTATTGCGAGCGCTAGGCCGCTCAACTTTGATTTTTCATTATAATACAGTTTACAAAAAGTTTTTTTGGTATAACTAAATTTTGAGGTTATGTTGACATCCGTAAGTAGCCTTGCGTATTTCCAATAAATAAAAGAAATGAAAAATCAAATCGACTTCCGATCGCGCGCAATGTGTAGCTGATGAAAAGCACTAGGCCGCTCAGCTTTTGATTTTTTCTCATATTACTTAGTTTTGAAGATATAAGTGAAAGAGAAACTGCAATTTTAGCTCCTACACCCTCTTAAGGGGGGAGGGGTTTACTCAAAAGCTTCGGCGAGGCCATGTGGCTGGGGAAGGGCTACATCTAGTCTTCGTGGTTTGTAATTATGGGGAGGGGGGGTACGGAAAAAGCTACTTTAGACGATATTGGGGAAGGGAACCGTCAAAATAACAAAAAACAGGGCTACGAGGTTTATGGACAATCTCTTTTGTTAGAAAGCGAAGAGAGCAAAGAAAGCCATACCAGTTAACAAATTCAGTGAAGATAAAACGCAGATTTATACTTAATGACTCTTCCATGCAATTGCACTTAATTATTATGTATTATTGTAAGTAAGTCTTACTTACCTCTTCAGAAATTTTATTGTCTAATAAATTTAATTTATCTGAAAGAATGTTAGTCGTTGATGCTGCAGACGTTTCGTTGATATTTTTTGATACCGATGGTTTCACATCAATTTCTGACAATTCGGATGCGGATTCCATGACATGCTTCGGAGGAATGGTTACTCTGTTATTTTCAATTTTATTTTTTAAATCTTCCAATTTTTCTGTAAATATAAATAACTTGTTCAGAACACATTTTTTAAAACATTTCCAATAATAGGACTTCATAAAAGAAAAGTTAAATATTTGCCAAAATTTTGAGCCTTGTTTCTTATACGAACATATGAAAAAAGCCAAAATAAATTGTTAAGGTATAATAATAAATGTACGGTACAATAAATTTTAAAAATTCCGGAGTTAACAATGCAGTACAATAAGGTTTTAACTTTTCAAAAAGTTTAGCATTTAGTACTATATGGCAAAAAAAATTTCGTTAGATCAATGACCCTTAGGACAATAATTAGGACTGAAATTAAAGGAAATTAATGTCATTTGGGACTGAAGAGCTGCAGGAGTGAAAAATAAGTAAATATTTTAAAAAGTACAAAAATTGGTAAATTCATGCAATTCAAGAAAATTACGTAAATTTAAGTAGTTTCTTTAATTTTTGACATATTTACTCATATAATTTTAACTCGTACAACTCTTCCGTCCCAAATAACGTTAATATCCAACAATTTAAGTCTAGTTTCATCGAAATTGGTGGATCCGTTGAACCCACAGGTTACGCCAGCGCAAAATTTTGAAAATTAACATAACTTATAAGATTAAGTTTAAGATAAAATGGCCTTTGAGACTTCTAACTGGGCACATTTTGTCATAAATTAAATGTTTTTTTACTATTAAATGAAAATGTTATTAACTACTGTAAATTATTATTATTATTTTTTAATATATGCCAACATCTTGTTTGCTATATGACCACCTTAACTGCCTGCAGTTCATTAAATTCACACAAAATGATCATTGTTGCTATTTATTTTTCTGAAGGGCATTGAACTAATAAAATTTTTTTGCGTATACTAAAATTAAAAGAATTATCACACATTACCTGCAAAAAACACAATAACAGCTTCGAACGATTCGTTATCAATTAATATGTTATATTTTTTTAACTTGTTCACAGAAGTTATATCAATTCTTGGAATATTTGATTCAGATACAATTTTGAATGACCCATCCGCCAATTTAACGTAAAAAAACATTTCTAATGAAGCTGCGCTGTTACTGAAACAGTAATAGTGAAATTTTATCATTCCATTACCTCATAAACATTCGCTTACTATGAACAACCAAAAACAGAAAAAACAAAAACAAAACCATAATATTGTGAAAAATGTAAGCGGGGTTTACTAGTATATTGTGCAACAAGGGCGCCCTCGATTACAACTCGTGCTGAACACCTCACCCTTGCTTGAAATAGCTCTTCTTCCCGTGTTACACACCGTATTTTTTTCAACGAGTGCATGAGGGCCTTTTTATATGCATGAAAGTATGTGGTTGAAGTTTGCAACGTTGCGACTCCAACGAAAATCCAAACTTCCAAAAAATTATGATTTCCGCCCGGAATCGATTCCACAGCGACAAAAATGATGTGAACATCAAGTAAAAGGGCACGAAAATAAAAAACAACAAAAACTCACCCCCTAACACCCCATTCTGTAGTAGCAAAAAAAGAAAAAAAATTCTAATTCAGCCGTTTTTTAGATCGCCAATAATATTATTGCCGGAATACATATTAGAGCATACAAGATACCTACAAAAAAATTGGCAACGACCAAAGCACCGCGGAACACCCTCAAAAACTACCCCTTTAAAACAGAAAAATCGCAAAAAAATTCTAATTCAGCCGTTTTTGAGATCGCCAATAATTTTATTGCCGGAATACGAATTAGAGGTTACCAGATACCTACAAAAAAATTGGCAACGCCCAAAGCACCGCAGAACACCCTCAAAAACTACCCCTTTAAAACCGAAAAATCGCAAAAAAATTCTAATTCAGCAGTTCTTCAGATCGCCAATATTTTTATTGCCGGAATACGAATAAGAGGTTACAAGATAGCTACAAAAAAATTGGCAACGCCCAAAGCACCGCGGAACACCCTAAAACTACCCCTTTAATGCTGAAAAATACCAAAAATTTCTAACCTCTAATTCGTATTCCGGCAATATAAGTATTGGCGATCTCAAAAACGGCTGAATAAGAATTTTTTTGCGATTTTTCGGTTTTAAAGGGGTAGTTTTTGAGGGTCTTCCGCGGTGCTTTAGTCGTTGCCAATTTTTTTGTAGGTATCCTGTAACCTCTAATTCGTATTCCGGCAATAAAATTATTGGCGATCTCAAAAACGGCTGAATTAGTATTTTTTTGCGATTTTTCGGTTTTAAAGGGGTAGTTTTTGAGGGTGTTCCGCGGTGCTTTGGTCCTTGCCAATTTTTTTGTAGGTATCTTGTAACCTCTTATTCGTATTCCGGCAATAAAATTATTGGCGATCTTGAGATTTTTTTGAAAACGGCTGAATTAGAATTTTTTACGCGATTTTTCGGTATTAAAGGGGTAGTTTGAGGGTGTTCCGCGGTGCTTTGGTCGTTGCCAATTTTTTTGTAGGTATCCTGTAACCTCTAATTCGTATTCCGGCAATAAAATTATTGGCGATCTCAAAAACGGCTGAATTAGTATTTTTTTGCGATTTTTCGGTTTTAAAGGGGTAGTTTTTGAGGGTGTTCCGCGGTGCTTTGGGCGTTGCCAATTTTTTTGTAGGTATCTTGTAACCTCTTATTCGTATTCCGGCAATAAAATTATTGGCGATCTCAAAAACGGCTGAATTAGAATTTTTTTGCGATTTTTCGGTCTTATAGGGGTAGGTTTTGAGGGTGTTCCGCGGTGCTTTGGGCGTTGCCAATTTTTTTGTAGGTATCTTGTAACCTCTTATTCGTATTCCGGCAATAAAATTATTGGCGATCTTGAGATTTTTTTGAAAACGGCTGAATTAGAATTTTTTTGCGATTTTTCGGTATTAAAGGGGTAGTTTGAGGGTGTTCCGCGGTGCTTTGGCCGTTGCCAATTTTTTTGTAGATATCTTGTAACCTCTTATTCGTATTCCGGCAATGAAATTATTGGCGATCTCAAAAACGGCTGAATTAGAATTTTTTTGCGATTTTTCGGTCTTATAGAGGTAGGTTTTGAGGCTGTTCCGCGGTGCTTTGGGCGTTGCCAATTTTTGTGTAGGTATCTTGTAACCTCTAATTCGTATTCCGGCAATAAAATTATTGGCGATCTCAAAAACGGCTGAATTAGAATTTTTTTGCGATTTTTCGGTCTTATAGGGGTAGGTTTTGAGGGTGTTCCGCGGTGCTTTGGCCGTTGCCAATTTGTTTGTAGGTATCTTGTAACCTCTTATTCGTATTCCGGCAATAAAATTATTAGCGATCTCAAAAACGGCTGAATTAGAATTTTTTTGAGATTTTTCGGTCTTATAGGGGTAGTTTTTGAGGGAGTTCCGCGGTGCTTTGGGCGTTGCCAATTTTTTTGTAGGTATCTTGTAACCTCTTATTCGTATTCCGGCAATAAAATTATTGGCGATCTTGAGATTTTTTTGAAAACGGCTGAATTAGAATTTTTTTGAGATTTTTCGGTCTTATAGGGGTAGTTTTTGAGGGAGTTCCGCGGTGCTTTGGGCGTTGCCAATTTTTTTGTAGGTATCTTGTAACCTCTTATTCGTATTCCGGCAATAAAATTATTAGCGATCTCAAAAACGGCTGAATTAGAATTTTTTTGAGATTTTTCGGTCTTATAGGGGTAGTTTTTGAGGGAGTTCCGCGGTGCTTTGGGCGTTGCCAATTTTTTTGTAGGTATCTTGTAACCTCTTATTCGGATTCCGGCAATAAAATTATTAGCGATCTCAAAAACGGCTGAATTAGAATTTTTTTGCGATTTTTCGGTCTTATAGGGGTAGGTTTTGAGGGTGTTCCGCGGTGCTTTGGCCGTTGCCAATTTGTTTGTAGGTATCTTGTAACCTCTTCTTCGTATTCCGGCAATAAAATTATTGGCGATCTCAAAAACAGCTGAATTATAATTTTTTTGCAATTTTTCGGTTTTAAAGGGGTAGTTTTTGAGGGTGTTCCGCGGTGCTTTGGGCGTTGCCAATTTTTGTGTAGGTATCTTGTAACCTTTAATTCGTATACCGGCAAGAAAATTATTGGCGATCTTAAAAACGGACGAATTAGAAATTTTTGCTATTTTTCGGTATTAAAGGGGTAGTTTGAGGGTGTTCCACGGCGCTTTGGGCGTTGTCAATTTTTTTGTAGGTATCTTGTAACCTCTAATTCGTATTCCGGCAATAAAATTATGGACGATCTCAAAAACGGCTGAATTAGAATTTTTTTGCGAATTTTCGGTTTTAAAGGGGTAGTTTTTGAGGGTGTTCCGCGGTGCTTTGGCCATTGCCAATTTTTTTGTAGGTATCTTGTAACCTCTTATTCGTATTCCGGCAATAAAATTATTGGCGATCTCAAAAACGGCTGAATTAGAATTTTTTTGCGATTTTTCGGTCTTATCGGGGTAGTTTTTGAGGGTGTTCCGCGGTGCTTTGGGCGTTGCCAATTTTTTTGTAGGTATCTTGTAACCTCTAATTCGTATTCCGGCAATAAAATTATGGACGATCTCAAAAACGGCTGAATTAGAATTTTTTTGCGAATTTTCGGTTTTAAAGGGGTAGTTTGAGGGTGTTCCGCGGTGCTTTGGCCGTTGCCAATTTTTTTGTAGATATCTTGTAATCTCTTATTCGTATTCCGGCAATGAAATTATTGGCGATCTCAAAAACGGCTGAATTAGAATTTTTTTGCGATTTTTCGGTCTTATAGAGGTAGGTTTTGAGGCTGTTCCGCGGTGCTTTGGGCGTTGCCAATTTTTGTGTAGGTATCTTGTAACCTCTAATTCGTATTCCGGCAATAAAATTATTGGCGATCTCAAAAACGGCTGAATTAGAATTTTTTTGCGATTTTTCGGTCTTATAGGGGTAGGTTTTGAGGGTGTTCCGCGGTGCTTTGGCCGTTGCCAATTTGTTTGTAGGTATCTTGTAACCTCTTATTCGTATTCCGGCAATAAAATCATTAGCGATCTCAAAAACGGCTGAATTAGAATTTTTTTGCGATTTTTCGGTCTTATAGGGGTAGGTTTTGAGGGTGTTCCGCGGTGCTTTGGCCGTTGCCAATTTGTTTGTAGGTATCTTGTAACCTCTTATTCGTATTCCGGCAATAAAATTATTAGCGATCTCAAAAACGGCTGAATTAGAATTTTTTTGAGATTTTTCGGTCTTATAGGGGTAGTTTTTGAGGGAGTTCCGCGGTGCTTTGGTCGTTGCCAATTTTTTTGTAGGTATCTTGTAACCTCTAATTCGTATTCCGGCAATAAAATTATTGGTGATCTCAAAAACGGCTCAATTAGTATTTTTTTGCGATTTTTCGGTTTTAAAGGGGTAGTTTTTCAGGTTGTTCCGCGGTGCTTTGGGGGTTGCCAATTCTTTTGTAGGTATCTTGTAACCTCTTCTTCGTATTCCGGCAATAAAATTATTGGCGATCTCAAAAACGGCTGAATTATAATTTTTTTGCAATTTTTCGGATTTAAAGGGGTAGTTTTTGAGGGTGTTCCGCGGTGCTTTGGGCGTTGCCAATTTTTGTGTAGGTATCTTGTAACCTTTAATTCGTATACCGGCAAGATAATTATTGGCGATCTTAAAAACGGACGAATTAGAAATTTTTGCTATTTTTCGGTATTAAAGGGGTAGTTTGAGGGTGTTCCGCGGCGCTTTGGGCGTTGTCAATTTTTTTGTAGGTATCTTGTAACCTCTAATTCGTATTCCGGCAATAAAATTATGGACGATCTCAAAAACGGCTGAATTAGAATTTTTTTGCGAATTTTCGGTTTTAAAGGGGTAGTTTTTGAGGGTGTTCCGCGGTGCTTTGGCCGTTGCCAATTTTTTTATAGGTATCTTGTAACCTCTTATTCGTATTCCGGCAATAAAATTATTGGCGATCTCAAAAACGGCTGAATTAGAATTTTTTTGCGATTTTTCGGTCTTATCGGGGTAGTTTTTGAGGGTGTTCCGCGGTGCTTTGGGCGTTGCCAATTTTTTTGTAGGTATCTGGTAACCTCTAATTCGTATTCCGGCAATAAAATTATTGGCGATCTCAAAAACGGCTGAATTAGAATTTTTTTGCGATTTTTCGGTTTTAAAGGGGTAGTTTTTGAGGGTGTTCCGCGGTGCTTTGGGCGTTGCCAATTTTTGTGTAGGTATCTTGTAACCTTTAATTCGTATACCGGCAAGATAATTATTGGCGATCTTAAAAACGGATGAATTAGAAATTTTTGCTATTTTTCGGTATTAAAGGGGTAGTTTGAGGGTGTTCCGCGGCGCTTTGGGCGTTGTCAATTTTTTTGTAGGTATCTTGTAACCTCTAATTCGTATTCCGGCAATAAAATTATGGACGTTCTCAAAAACGGCTGAATTATAATTTTTTTGCGATTTTTCGGTCTTATAGGGGTAGTTTTTGAGGGTGTTCCGCGGTGCTTTGGGCGTTGCCAATTTTTTTGTTGGTATCTGGTAACCTCTAATTTGTATTCCGGCAATAAAATTATTGGTGATCTCAAAAACGGGTGAACGGAAACTACTCAGACTTGCTACGTTTTAATACTTCCGCAAGAAAGTTAATTTAAAAAAAATGTAATATTTCACTGATTTCTTAGAGTTTATAATAGACAACAACAACATCATATTAGATTATTGATACGCAAACTCCTAAAAAATAGAAATCATTAAATCATATTATTGCTTCCTCTGTAAGAAGCTTTGTAATAGTAAACGTTTGAGTTCTAGAAACACACTAAAATTACGTTTTGATAAATTTTTTATCAAGAAACACTATGTTTGATGTTTAATGTATGTTGAAAAAAGTTGCAAAATTTATTATTTCTAGGTTTCTGATTTCAGATTTATTTTGGAGAAAATAATACATTTTGTAACGAAAAACAAGGTTATAATAAACAAAAATATTACTGCATGGAAACTACCTAGACTTGCCTCATTTTTATACTATTTTAAGAAAGTACAGTAAAAAAAAGATTTCACTGATTTCTTAGAGTTTCATATTTAACGGGATGTGAAACCCTCTCATAGGGATCTGCATTATCTGCATAAGCATTTTATTTATTATTTAAAAACCAAATCATTTTTCGATATTCATCCAACGTACTGCCCTCCGCAATTGTGTAATAAAACTGTAAACAAAATTTCAGCCAATTTGTAAACATTTGTAAACATAATTGGCTGAATTTTTTTTTACAGATATCTTACCCAATTGAGGAGGGCAGTACGTTGGCCGAATTTCGAAAAATG
This sequence comes from Torymus aiolomorphi, assembly GCA_036365515.1. NCBI lineage: Eukaryota > Metazoa > Arthropoda > Insecta > Hymenoptera > Torymidae > Torymus > Torymus aiolomorphi. Next base: position 100,660,765 of record CM070876.1, on the reverse strand, counting down.
ATTTGGTTTTTAAATAATATAAATAACATGCTTATACCGATAATGCAGATTCCTATGGAAGGGTTTCACATCTCCTTAACTTACATTTTTAGATAGAAACAATTGAATGTAAGAGGAGTTTTTTGAAACCATAGCAAAAAATTAACAGTATTTGCACCAACAAATTTCAGGATTTACGAAAAATATGGAAAAGATGAGAAGAGATTCATATTTCAAAAACTATATAACTATCCCTTAAATCCGAACCAGTCGATAAAAACCCTTGAAATGTTCAAGCGTCCTTACGACAGAAGAATCAAGCTTATACGAAAAATTTGCTGTCGATTCACTGTGCCCTTCAAAAGTAATAACGGAGAACTACAAGCACACGCACAAACGAATTTAAAAAAAAAAAATTTCAATATTGTCGATAAATTTTATCCGCCGAATATAATGTGAATACAGATAATAAGTGAAAAACAATTTTTTTTCTAAAAAAAAGTCACTATTTAAAAAAAATGAAAAAAGGACAGACACACACACGCACGCACGCCCACGCGCCCGCCCCGCACACACACACACACACACACACATATTTTCCAACAGTATATTTCACAGCCAAAATCAAAAACACTTCAAATATGTTTTTACGAAAACTTCAAAAATCACTATTACAAAGCTTTCTGTGGGAGGAAGCAAAACATTTATAATATGTTTTTACAGAAACTTAAGTAACTCTAAAATCCGAACCAATAGATGCAAATGCTTGAAATTTTCAGACCCTTTCGATAAACGAATCAAACATGTGTGTAAAATTTGGAAACGTTCACCCTGCCGTTCAAAAGTAATTACGGGTTAGTTACATGCGTTCAGTTTTAAAACTTAACGTACTGACTGCTTTTGCTTTCCTTTGTGTTAATTTATTGTTGTTTATTATTTATGTTAACTTATTACGTGTTTTCTTAATTTATTTATTTATTTAATCCCCCATGTCTAATAAATTTAATTGTATTACACGAAAAAAGAAAAAGAGAAAGTAAACTTATAAAATCAACATTGACATAGCCATCTGGTTGAACAATTAACTTATTTATATAGTGGCTAAAGAGAACAGCAATGTAGCTGTCGAAATGTCGCACAAAAATTAAAATACCTTTATTAAAATACCGTTTATTACTGTTGTGAATGACAAAATAAAACTTAGTGATCTGTATGAGAAAGCATTCCGCTAAAGCAGTTGACACCGCTTTTGGACTCTCTGAGCATAAATAAGTACTTCTACGTCAAAAATAGAATTTTTTTTTACTTTTACAAAGCTTTCTGTATAAGAAAGCAAAAAATTAAGATTTGACTGCATTCTTAGAGTTTGATATTTAATTTACATTAAAACGACTTGTAAAATTTAAAGTTTCTGGATTTATTTTGGAAAAAATTATACATTTTTTAACCGAAAGTAAAGGTATAAGTAAAAAAAATATTATTACGTGGAAACTACTCAGACATGCCTGCCTTTTATGTAAAAAAATTTAAGATTTCACTAACTTCTTAGAGTTCGATTTTTAACTTAAAAGAAAGTAAGGTTATAAGTAAACAAACATTTGTTTGAATTTCTTATTCTACGAACGTTTGAGTTATCGTTTGTTCTGACCAGTAGCAAATTCAAATAAAATTATTGAAATATGGAGATACATTATGAAAAATGTTTCAATTATAAGCTTAAACATTTTAGGAATAGTCAAAACTTTTCTCTTAACTCTTATAAATATTTTTTAAAACGTATGTACTTGTAAAGTAAAAGATATATATTTTTTCGGAACACAATAAAACCTCCTCAAGATTTAAAAATAATGAAGTTACTATAAATGGTTAAAAAGTATGTCTTGTTAATTTGCGAATAACTAGTATGGCATTTTTATCGATAAGTTTGGAACCGAGTTGAATTTTCACACCTAGTTTACAGGATTAGTAGTTACTAGCACTCGAAAGAAAATTTTCTATCGAAATATTAAATAAATGGAAAACGATTTTTTGAAAACTTTTAAGTGTAAACGCCCTGTAAGTCTAATCATTTTATTAATCTTAGTTACTAAAATCCAAAGATCATTTATCTTTAACTGATAAATATTTTTTTAATTATATATATTTTTAAAGTAAAAAAGATACATTTTTAAAATTTTATAATAACTTAAGTTAACTTAAAAATAATTAAGTTAGTTATAGTATAAAAAATATAATTTTTATTTTTAAAAAGTCGGATAGCAGATTTTTCCCTACTGTTATTTTCAAGGTAAAACAATCAATTTATTTAATAATTCTTTTTTAAATATTCACATTAACTAACGTTAGTGTACAAATTAATAATTATTGAAAAGAAAAAATTGTGAATTAAGTAAAACAAATATTAATCAATGTTTAAATAATTACAATTATAAAAGAATATTTAATTATTTATTAAAAGATAAAAGAATATCATATTTTTTATAATATTTATTATAAATAAAATAATATTAAGAAAAAGTCAATGTAAATATTTGGAAATAATTGTTTACTATAATCGTTAATGAGTCGAGTAATTCACCATATATAATGTTTTTAAAAAACTCAGAATTCAAATAAAGTTCAAATACACACCTAAAAGCCAATAAACTTTATCAGGATAAACCTGGTAAAACATGATTCATTTTATGGAGTTAACCTTATAAAACATGATTAAATTTATCGAGTTAACCTGATAAAACATGATAAATTGTACCTGGTTAAGCAGATAAAACACGATAGATTCTATCAGGTTAACATTATAAAACATGAAATTTTTATCTGGTTAACCAGATGAAACATGATAAATTTCATCAGGTGAACCTGATAAAACCTGATAAACTTTATCAGGTGAACGTGTTAGAATAGGAAATTAACAATGAAAACATATATTAATTAAAATTAATAATAAAACTAATAAACAAATAAAACAATGCATAGATATACAAAATATCCTCAGTTAGTTAATTAAAAAAACTTATCACTGACAGAGTGTACACTTGTACAAATAAAATTAATTAAAAAACTATACGAGGTTTTCCAAATTTTTTAATTGCCCGACTGTTCAAACTTTCAATACCCAAGGTAATGCAGTTATCATACAATCACAGTTACATGGACTATCATAAGTGAATATTATTATTATTCTTTAATTTTTATTTTCATAATCTAAGTAGCTGGAGTATATATCGTCCATACCACTAAACGATTAATGATTATTAAAAGCCTGGGCACTGTAGAATTAATAATTGAGGAACGATAAAAACACAATATTTGAATGCATACCTTGATCGATGTCAGCATTACAATCCTATGGAGAAAAATTCAGTCATCGCATTTCCAATTAAGTTAGCATCCAATCGCATGGGGAAAAATGAAACATTGCAATACCAATGAATTATCGCATCACCATCCTTATTATAATGCAGCAGAAATATATACTCCAGCAACTAATTGAACTGTAGATGAAGCACACGAGTAAATAATACTTATGTTGGCACTTGTTGAAATCTATAAAACACAATAAAATAGTGTTTATAAAACGCAATAAAAAATAAGTAGTTATTAATTAATTTAAAATAGATTTTACTCCTAATATAAGCATAGATAATAGGCAAAACTTAGTTTAAAAATAATAAAGAAATACATTTTATCAGATTAACTTGACAAAACATGATGAACTTTATCTGGTTAACTTGATAAAACATGATAAACTTTATCAGGTTGACATGATAAAATGTGGAATAAACAATTACAATGTAAATATTAATAATATAAATAAAAATTTTAACAATTAAACATGCCTTAAATATAGACAAAAAATTCTCAGTTTATTAATTAAAACATATAAAATATATGACAAATTTATAAGTAGCCACATATATATATATATATATATATACACACACATTTATGGTTAATTGAAAGTAATAAATAAATAAAGGAAAACAAATGTTTCCTATTTAAAGTGAAAAGCTTATTATTTTAATGCTTAATTAATGCTTAATCAATTTTTTGCTGCATAATTAAGATATGAAGCACGTGCATGCTCATTATAACCTACAATATAGGTTAAGCACATGCAGAATCTTTGTAGCAAAAAATCTGTTGATTATTTTTAAAAAATATATGTAGAAATATGAAAATAATAATTCTGATAATTAAAAACATACCTTTGTGCACTTATTTGCACTAAATATATGCGGATGCACCCAGATTATTCCACACTGTCGATGAAGCACTTGGAAGTTGGAATCCACGTCAACGAAGATAGACCGAAATAGAAGAAGTGAAGAACAGACACAGACTCCCAAGGAAAAGTGTCGTCTCGGAAAGCGAAGGTTCTTACCCTGACCTCTACGCGGTGCTAGTGTCGAGCCCCCCAAGGCAGGAGTGTCTCTCCGCCATACAGGGGCCCCATGCAGTCAAATAATTATACTGTCAAAAATCCCGAGTTAAATGAAATTGTTGTTTAATTTAACAAGTAATAAGAGTTACATTTATTTATCCCCTTTATTAATAAAACTAATACTAATATGAACTAATGTAACTCGGGATTTTTAGACAGAATAATTATTTGACTGCATGGGGCCCTTGTACGGCGGAGAAACGCTCCTGCCTTGGGGTGCTCGATACTAGCACCGCTTAGTGGTCGGAGTAAGAACCTTCGCTTTCCGAGACGACACTTTTCCTTGGGAGTCTGTTCTTCTATTTAGGTCTATCTTCGTTGTCCACGTATTGCCGGTTTGACCTAACCGGCACTTTCATACTTGATATATTACATGGTCAAAATGTCATACAGGTATATATTACGTATTAATAAGTCATCCTATGCATATTACGTCACATTTACAGTCACTGGTAATGGAGGGTGGTTTTTTACCGACACATCGTGAATTTACATTTTGAGACCAAATAAAACTTATAATATTGTATAATGAGAATTCCGTGGAATTGAATAACTTCCGTAAAAGATTTGTAAGACTTAATAAGATAAAATACATAATGAAAAAATGTATAGCAATGAATTTATCGGGATTTACAATATAAATAAAGATGAATTTTATAAGTCACAATAATAGTTATAGTGTTTTATATTGAGAATCCCACGGATTCGAATAACTTCCATAAAAGATTTATAAGAATTAATAAGAGAAAATACATAATTAAAAAAACATATAGCAATAAATTTATCGAGATTTATAATACAAATGAAGTTGGATTTTGTAAGTCAAAATAAAAGTTATAGTATTTTATAATGAGAAGCCTGCGAATACGAATAACTTAATACGTAATAAACATTTATAGCAATAAATTTATCGAGATTTATAATACAAGTAAAGTTAGATTTTATAAGTCGAAATAAAATTCCCAGTATTTTATAATAATAACCTCATACAATCGAATAACTTGCACAATAAAATCGCTGAATTTGCTTTTGTTTATAGATATTTATAAGATATTTTAATTAGTAAAAGTACTTATTTCATTGTACTGCTTTACTAAATTTTATTAAATGCCACAACTAAATCAATAGTTTAACGATAAAGTATCCTATAAAAGTCTATAAACAAAAGCAAATTAAAGAATCTTTTTGTAAAAGTCAATGGATTCCATGGGATTCTTATTATAAAATACTATAACTTTCATTTCGACTCGTAAAATCCAACTTCATTTGTATTATAAATCCCGATAAATTTATTGCTATACATTTTTTTCATTATGTATTTTATCTTATTAATTCTTATAAATCTTTTATGGAAGTTATTCGAATCCGTGGGATTCTCATTATAAAATACTATAACTTTCATTTCGACTCGTAAAATCCAACTTCATTTGTATTATAAATCCCGATAAATTTATTGCTATACATTTTTTTCATTATGTATTTTATCTTATTAATTCTTATAAATCTTTTATGGAAGTTATTCGAATCCGTGGGATTCTCATTATAAAATACCATAACTTTTATTGTGACTGATAAAATCCAACTTCATTTGTATTATAAATCCCGATAAATTTATTGCTATACATTTTTTTCATTATGTATTTTATCTTATTAATTCTTATAAATCTTTTATGGAAGTTATTCGAATCCGTGGGATTCTCATTATAAAATACTATAACTTTTATTGCGACTCATAAAATCCAACTTCATTTGTATCATAAATCCCGATAAATTTATTGCTATACATTTTTTTCATTATGTATTTTATCTTATTAATTCATATAAATCTTTTTGTGAAAGTTAATGGAATCTATGGGATTGTTATTATAATATACTATAACTTTTACTTATGTCGTCTCATAAAATCCAACTTCATTTTGTATTATAAATCCCGATAAATTTATTGTTATAAAATTTTTTTATTGTGAACTTTATCTTATTTATTCTTATAAATCTTTATATTGAAGTTATCCGAATCCATGGGATTCTCATTATAAAGTACTATAACTTGTTTTTTATAGTGATTGATGTGTGTATTTGCACCGGGGGTTCCTTATAAAAAACCGACTTACGTTTCACTAGTTCAAAACGAAAAAAAAAATGATTATTTATGGTAATGTTACTATAAAAACTTATATAATTCTTATCAGGAAATCATCACTAAATTTCACCTATCTTTATATAGTTGTTTTTCTCATAAAAATTATGAAAGATGTTTATAGAAATTGCCTTATACAATACGGAATTTAAATATCCTATACAGTCTCATAACGATTCTATCTTTTTAACTTTATGTATACCTATACAAAAATATACTTGGCAATAACCGAAAAATGCTTATAAATATTTGTATAGGTAAATCTCTATAAATTCTATAAACATGATTACCTCATTGAAACTGATACCTACTTTATCAGTAAAATCTTATAAAATATTAAATAAAATGTTTACCATTCTCGTTTATAAGGAAATCATTATAAAATCTGATTCAAGAAATATAACCCGATATATTACGATAAACGTTTTATCGGCGTTCTGATAAAAGTATCAATTTTTTTATAGGATTTTATGATGTCTTTTCAACAGGGTATAGAAGAGTTCAAAATCATTATTATTATGCATTATGCATTAAGGCCACCAAAAGATTATCTTCAAGTCTGTCAAAGAACGCAACCTCCTGTAGTAGAAAAGAAAGAAATACTGTTGCAGATAATATTCCTCTAGCAGAGCCTCGTTTTACTTTATGGTGTTTTAATTATGGATGCTTTACTGGCCCTACGATTTCTAAAGGTAAACTAGCATTATTAAAACCCGGAAATAGTGATATATAAGATTTTCTTAGATTATTATTAAAAGTGCATCATGCTCAAGTATTTTTTATTTTACATTACATTAATTCTTTCAGGTTCAGGCCTCATTTCATTTTTTGCTTCAAGTTCAAATACTGCTTGAAAAAGATATTAACATAAAAACACCCTAAAAATTGCTGGAGTCCATTGCAAATCAACAGTGCGTGAAAAAATGGTTTACCACGTATTTTAATAATAGTGAAATTAAGTAGTGACATTAAGTAATGGTTCATTATTTTGAAAAATTAACACGCAAAAATATTAGCAACCTGTTTAGATTGTATGTTATTTTCATAAATAACTTTAATGTTAGTAGTTTAAGTTAGATAAAATTTTCTCAGATTATTAAAAGTGCATCGTGCTCAAGTATTTTTTAATACATTATTACAATGCGTCTAAGAATGCCCAAGAATTTTAATAATAGTGACATTAAAGTGACATTAAGCTACAACCAAGATGTTTTAGATAGTATTGTTGCACAGAAAGTGCGAAAAAAGTATTATGAATATAAAAGAATAAAGTTTTAAAAAATTAGTTTTTAAAAAAAAATAAGAAAATTTTGATTTTAATAGAAGAGATCATCTATCTAGTTGAAAATCTAATTAGAGCTGGTGAAGTTTTTTGAAGACTCATGGAACAAGCTCAGTCTGTGCTTTTCTCGAGGGATTGTTGGAATATTAATTCTTTCATATTCAGGCCTCGTTTCATTTATTGCTTCAAGTTCAAATACTGCTTGAAAAAGATATTAACATAAAAATACACTAAATATTGATGAAGTTCATCGCATATCAATGAGTCAAAAAATGGATTACCGCGAATTATAATAATAGTGACATTAAGTAGTGACATTAAGTGATGGTTCTTTATTTTGAAAAAACAACACGCAAAGATATTAGCAACCTGTTTAGATTGTATTTTCATAAATAACTTTAATGTTAGTACTTTAAGTTAGATAAAATTTTCTCAGATTATTAAAAGTGCATCGTGCTCAAGTATTTTTTAATACATTATTACAATGCGTCTAAGAATGGCCAAGAATTTTAATAATAATGCTGACATTAAGTAGTGACATTAAGCTACAACTAAGATGTTTTAGATTTTATAAAAGCAAGAGAATCAGGTGATACAAAGATTTGAATTGTAATTTTGAGAATTTGTACTTTTTTCTTTTATTCCTTGCAATAGCTTCAAAGAAAAAATATATTATTGTTATCTTTTTTAACAACTTTAAATTCTCGGTTGAAATACTAACAAAAGTTTAATGCTTTTATCCAAACAATCTTACTCTCAACAACTGTCCAACACTCTACAAAGAACTTGACTGAAAGCTTAAATGTTTTTTTGAAACAATTATAATAAACACTTTTAAAAACTATTTTTTAAAGTATTTTTTAAAACCCAAAGAAATTGTGAAATTAATTAAAGTGTAATTTTATACTTAGCAAACATTATATATAATGTACTTTTACTCTTAAAAAGGTGTCAAATCTCTCTAAAAAATTTTTTTACAAAAGTAAAAACTTACAAGCAAGAATAAGTTTGGTTACGATTCTACATAGTTTTATACGTATCAAACATTATTTACTAAACTCTCCAACCCTATCTTGCTCTCTCTCTCTCTCTCTCTCTTTCTCTCTCTCTCTCTCTCTCTCTCTCTCTCTCTCTCTCTCTCTCTCTCTCTCTCTCTCTCTCCCCTCCAAATTTTAGTAAAATTATGATTTTTGAGCAGTTTTTGACCGCAAAAAAATATTTACTTAAATAATTTGGATACATACAACTCTTCAGCCAATAGTCTTATAAAATACCAAGATTTTGGGACCTGTCCCATCAAAATATGTGCAGCTCCTGGATCTGGAGTCGACGGCAGAGCCCAAAATCTTACATTATGTAGAAAACAGCTTTAAAGATAAAATCACTAAAATACTTCTTTCTTTCTTCTGTAACTCCTTCTCTGCCCTGGAATATAAAAAAATATTTTTTTTAGCTTAAAATCTTTTATTTTTAAACAAATATTCTGATACCTCAGTTTACAGTCCTTTAGACTTGTAAGCTATATAAGCACACGTAGCAGCAACAGTCATAGCTACATCAGTCAGTTAAACATTGTTGCATGGTCAAACATAATCTTTCTGTAGTGCAACATACTTTTAATAAACTTTTTACACATAATTATATACTGAATAAGTAAATGTAGAGAGTGTTGAGAAAGTTAAAATCTTTAATGCATGTTATGAAGCCAGTATCGCCATAGCCAAATTCTTAAAAGAAATGTTTATAGCAGCAACACTCCTATATTGATCTTCTTTTAATGTCTGATATGGTGAACCTTTTCACTTTTCCTTCATTATTGTTTTTGACATAAAACATTATTACTTAATAAAGAGAATACGACTAACAGATATATATTACAGTGCATAACAGTTTTCACTTCAGTAAATAAAATGACAATTATATCATATTGAGATTCAGTCGTTGGTTAATGATGGTAGCTTGCTGGCAGAAGCGAAGGTTCCATAATATTTTTCTACACAATAGCACATCTTTCGCTTCCTTTCCAAATTGATTTGAATCTGTACACTAAATTTTTTTTGTAAGAATCAGTATGGACTTAATTTTTCTTTAGTATCGATCCCTGTTATTTTAAGAATAAAGTTTCCAATAACAGTTCAAGTACTAAAAAGCTATTTCTAAAACTTCAATTCCACTGTTACTGTACACTAATATTACACTCTCAATAACTCTTCCAATATATCTTCACATCTTATACTTTAAATGTTTACTCCAGAATCAATTCACGAATGCAAAAAATCGCAAAAAATGAAAACTAAGATCAATACTTTGTATACAGAAGCTGCTTATATCACAGTAGTTATATGAATGTGAAATGACAGCTGTGCGTGTTTACACTGATACATGCACTGACTTTTATATACCTATATATATTACAATAAAGGAATAAGTGACTGTCGATAAGTCAGGTTGTTACGGTGCCAACTTAACTACTATAAGTTTCAAATTCAAATACTTATTTTTGTGAAAAATCCCACCCATGTTCATAAATTATATTTCTCTATATTAATATTTAAAATATTATTTTTGGATTTTATACAGTATATATAAATATTTGAAATGAGAATTTTGAGTATATTAAGACCAGAGAAATCGAGAAAAAATTAGTAGAAATCAATGTACGATTATATAAATATCTTAAACAAGGGGAAAAGTGTAATTTGAACAAAAAACAAATGAAAGACGTCTTCGGTGTTTTGTGTATATCCTTAAAACAAAAATAAATAATGCCTTGAAACAAATTGGAACATATTCTACTATTGTTTTTCTAGTGAAATATGTAAAAAACAAAAAATCGATTTTTCGTCATTTTAAAAGTGTCTGACCCCCTTAATGAAAATATCGTTTATAGTTCTTTAATTAATTTGTAAAAAAAATATTTTATTTGTCGACAAAAAATTGAATCACTTATTACACTTATTGTTTGGCAAATAATTCTTTTTAAATTGATAATTTTAAGAAGTTGATGGCTTTGTTACTACAAAATAAGAAGGTGCTTCGTCCTGGTTACTGGATTGGACTCATCAGTGATGATCCAGTAGCCGTCATCAGACACCTGTCGCAAGGTGTTTGTGCAGCTTACTTATAAGTATAGAGTGTTATTTCTCATTTCGAGAAATGATACTCCATCTGGTGGTAAAACGATATATCTACTCAGTCGCTAATGTTTGAAAGGGGGGAATTGTTTCGCTTTGCAAATAGTTATAAGAATAAAAAATTTTTAAATCGAGTTGCGCAAGCTACTAAAAATAAAAAAAGAATTTATCTCTCTTTTTAAAGAAAGAAGATAAAAAGAAAGATAAATTCTTTTTTGATTTTTAGTAGCTTGCGTCAACTCGATTTAAAAAATGTTTATTCCTGTAACTATTTGCAAAGCGAAACAATTCCCCCTTTCAAACTTTAGCGACTGAGTATATATGTCGTTTTACCACCAGATGGAGTATCATTTCTCAAAATGAGAAATAACACTCTATACTTATAAGTAAGCTGCAGAAACATCTTGCGGCAGGTGTCTGATGACGGCTACTGGATCATCACTGATGAGTCCAATCCAGTAGCCAGAACGAAACACCTTCTTATTTTGTATGCTCGGGACATTCACCAGATCCGGTGGACGAGAGCAAAAAGAAAGATAAATTCTTTTTTGATTTTAGTAGCTTGCGTCAACTCGATTTGAAAAATTTTTATTCTTATAACTATTTGCAAAGCGAAACCATTCCTCCCTTTCAAACATTAGTAACTGAGGAGATATGTCGTTTTACCACCAGATGAAGTATCATTTCTCGAAATGAGAAATAACACTCTATACTTATAAGTAAGCTGCACAAACACCTTGCGGCAGGTGTCTGATGAGGGCTACTGGATCATCACTGATGAGTCCAATCCAGTAGCCAGGACGAAGCACCTTCTTATTTCGTATGCTCGGGACATTCACCAGATCTGGTGGACGAGAGCAAAAAGAAAGATATTTTTTTTTTTTTTATTTTTAGTAGCTTGCGTCAACTCGATTTAAAAAATTCTTATTCTTATAACTATTTGCAAAGCGAAACAATTCCCCCCTTTCAATAATACAAACAGTTTATAACAAATTATAATCACGTTGACAAACACATTTTTGTAATACAAACCAACAGTAGAGACTTACAATTAATATGAAGTCAAGTGTATGTTAGCGGGAGACAATCCGCTCGTCAATGACCTTATACAGTATGAATTTTGGCTTTTATAGTGTGACTGTTCATAGTGTGTGTGTAAATTCGTGTTGTACGTGTGATTAGGTATATTAAAGAACATACACAGTGTGTGCGTATATATGTATATTGTGCGAAGGGGACTTCAGCGAGAGTCAAGTTCCTTTACACTGTAATACAGACAGCGCGCGACACACGTACGCACACATTAAGTTCCCCCTCCCTAGTGTGTCCGCGAGTAAGAAGGCACGTCGAGCGGCAGCGAGCGCTGCACTACTCTCTCTCTCTAGCTTTGTACACCGAACGGGCAACATCTCGCACATGGCGCGAAGAAGCGCCGTAACTCTAATAAACTAAGTCTTTCTTTATACAATAAATGGCCAGCCTTCTTTATTTAAACATCCACACCTCCAACATGGTAGTAGAGCGGGTTAGTATTAAACAATTCTTTTCTCTACCCGACCCTCGGGAAAGGTAGAGAAAGACACGTGCTCACGAAAAGTTCACAGTGAAAAATATTGAAGGAAAAGTGCAAGACTAAGAAAAATACAAGTGTGAATAAAGAATAAAATATATCATCAAGTGATAGTAAAATAATTTTTGGAAAATTGTGAAAATTCGGGCCGATGCGAGCAGATTAGATTTCTTCTGTGAAGCACGCTGCACGGTGCAAGAATAGAGCACGTGGCAGAATTCGAGGTTATACATGTGGTAAATGGATACTAAAGGAAAAGTGAAAACTATTGATGAATACTAGTCAAGGAAACAAAATGTTAATTAGATATGCATTGCATAATATAAAAGCAACAAGGATTGCTAAGAAAAAGTTGGATTAAAAATTGGAAAGCCACGCAGTAGGCAAAACGTGTTTCGAGAAAACCATAAACTTTTAGGTTAAGCACATGTACTAAGGCTAACTTAAAAGAGAAAATGAAAACGAAGAACTAATGGGCAATAATTTAAATAAAGAAAATTATGAGGAAAATGCACTAGATGAATTATCAATTAAACAATTAGAAAATGATGATTTTGAACTTCACATAGAAGATAGAAATTTATTGAGGAAATCATTTCTGAAAATATTAAAGAAGGTTATAATACTAAAAAAGGTAATTGATTTAAATATTATAACAAAAGAAGAGTCTAAAATGGCAAAACACGCTGGGCAAGCTGGGAATTTAGATTATTGAATATACTAGAATATAAAGAGTGCAAAGAACAAGCAATAAGAGTGCGAGATGCAACAAAGGCAAATGAAGTTGATGAGACCACATGGAAGAAATTAGATATGAAAGCAAGAAATATATTAATTAGCACAGTGAGTGATAAACAATTAGAATATATTATGGACTGCGATACAGCATACAAAATGATGGACAAATTCAAGAGCATGTACTCTACTAAATCTACAGTGCTGCAAATAATATGCAGAGGTCAATTGAAAGATATTAAACTAAAAAATTATGAGAAAGTTGAAGAATTTTTTGTAGAATTCGAACAAGCTTGCAACAAATTTAAAGCAGCTGGAGGCACATTACCAGAAAAGGAAAAAATGAGGTATTTAATAAGAACACTACCAGCAAGCTACAGCTTTATTGGGAGTTTCATTGATCTCGTCCCAGAAGCTCAACAAACAGTAGACTATGTTAAGTCTAAAATTCAAGAAAAAATTATGACAGTGCCTGACAACGAAAAAAGAAAAAATGTAAGTACATTCAACATCAAGACAAAGGGACAGTGTTATAACTGTGGCCGGGAAGGTCATTTCAAGAAGAACTGTTGGGGACCACTACAGACCAGCCAGAATAGAGGAGCATTCCAAAGCAGAGGAGCATCCCAGAGCAGAGGTCGAGGCCAACGAGGATCCCAGCGAGGATATCAACGAGGCAGTTCCAGAGGACGTGGTCGTGGCAGAGAAGCAGCCCAGCAGAGGTAAGAAGACTCCAGTCACCCAGTGAAGACTCAGCAGCTGAGACCTGGATGATCAAGGTCAATCACGACGAAGTGAAAAGTGAAATTGTGAGTGATGTGTTCTATAGTGAAGTAGAATCTAAGTTTTCACCTTATCACAATCTAAACTTCGGCGAAGATTGTGATAATAAAAATGTGTTCTATAGTGAAGTAGAATCTAAGTTTTCACCTTATCACAATCTAAACTTCGGCGAAGATTGTGATAATAAAAATAGGAATAACGAATGTTTACAATTATAATTGCGAAAATAAATTACATAAAAGTGCTACAATAGGCAAAACAATTATTTAAATAATTTTTAAACCAAAGTAGCCGGGGGAAACAAGGTCCACGCATATTAGAGAATAATATAGGAGTGCTACGATAAGCAAAACAATGATTTAAATAATTTCTAAACTCAAGTAGTCGGGGGAAACAAGGTCCACACATATTAGAAAATTACATAAAAGTGCAACAATAAGCAAAACAATTATTTAAATAATTTTTAAACCAAAGTAGCTGGGGAAAACAAGGTCCGCGCATATTACGAAATTACATAAAAGTGGTACAAAATAAGCAAAACAATTATTTAAATAATTTTTAAACCAAAGTAGCCGGGGGCAACAAGGTCCACGCATATTACGAAATTACATAAAAGTGCTACAATAAGCAAATCAATTATTTAAATTATTTTTAAACCAAGTTGGCGGGGGAAACGATGTCCACGCATATTAGGAAATTACATAAAAGTGATACAATAAGCAATCCAATTATTTAAATTATTTTTAAACCAAGTTGGCGGGGGAAACGTTGTCCACGCATATTAGGAAATTACATAAAAGTGCAACAATAAGCAAAACAATTATTTAAGTAATTTTTAAACCAAAGTAGCCGGAAAAAACAAGGTCCGCGCATATTAGGAAATTACATAAAACTGCGACAATAAGCAAAACAATTATTTAAATAATTTTTAAACCAAAGTAGCCGGGGAAAACAAGGTTCGCGCATATTAGGAAATTACATAAAACTGCGACAATAAGCAAAACAATTATTTAAATAATTTTTAAACCAAAGTAGCCGGGGAAAACAACGTCCGCGCATATTAGGAAATTACATAAAAGTGCGACAATAAGCAAAACATTTAAATAATTTTTAAACCAAAGTAGCCGGGGGAAACAAGGTCCACGCATATTAGAAAATTACAAAAAAGTGCTACAATAAGCAAAACAATTATTTAAATAATTTTTAAACCAAAGTAGCCGGGGAAAACAAGGTCCGCGCATATGAGGAAATTACATAAAAGTGCGACAATAAGCAAAACATTTATTTAAATAATTTTTAAACCAAAGTAGCCTGGGGAAACAAGGTCCACGCATATTAGGGAATAACATAGAAGTGCTACGATAAGCAAAACAATGATTTAAATAATTTCTAAACTGAAGTAGTCGGGGAAAACGATGTCAACGCATATTAGAAAATTACATAAACGTGCTACAATAAGCAAAACAATTATTTAAATAATTGTTTTTCTTATTGTCGCACTTTTATGTAATTTCCTAATATGCGAGGATCTTGTTTCCCCGGCTACTTTGGTTTTAAAATTATTTAAACAATTGTTTTGCTTATTGAAGCACTTTTATGTAATTTTCTAATATGCGTTGACATCGTTTCCCCCGACTACTTGAGTTTAGAAATTATTTAAATAATTGTTTTGCTTATTTTGTACCACTTTTATGTAATTTCCTAATATGCGTGGACCTTGTTTCCCCCGGCTACTTTGGTTTAAAAATTATTTAAATAATTGGTTTGCTTATTGTAGCACTTTTATGTAATTTTCTAAAATGCGTGGACATCGTTTCCACCGCCAACTTGGTTTAAAAATAATTTAGCCGAGAGAGGGGAAGGAGAGTCGAAGGCGCGCTCGCGGTGCTACGGAAAAGAAGCGGAGGCAGCGACGAAAAAGTCACTGCGCGCAGTAGCGCGAGTTCTCTGTTTCGGGGAAGCACGCACGGCAACTTTGCGTGTATAGAGGAGATTGAGTGTATGTCGCCATACGAGGAAAGCGAGACAGAAAGCGGAACGTAAACCTTTTGGAAACAGATTGCACAGCGGCCGATTATGCTTCGCGAATTACGTCTTATTTAAAAAATTAACATATGCATATGAATGGTTAAAAACGATATTCTGTATACAGATAAAATAAATCTCGAGTAAGCCCCGCGAATGCAGGGGCAATAGAAATTTAGTACGTCTATAAAATTAAAAACTTGGTATGGCAGAAGGAAAATACCTGCAATAAAATTGATAATTTTAAGGAAAAATGTACACTTAGTTATCTTAAAATTCTTGTTATCAAATCTTGTGTGAACTCGTAGTGCTTGCGTTCGGCACAGTTTGTTCACTAAAAGATTTTTGTAACAACAATGACGTTGGGCGAACAGCGCATTTTTAAAGATGCAATCGAAAAAGCAGAGTTAGAGGGCCGGTCGATGCTGATACCGTGTTGCCACAAAGGCAAGAATGCCTCTCAAAATAGCGAGTGAGAATGAGACGGAGAAAAGCGAGTCAGCGAGTGAGAATGATGCGAACAGGTCGAGTCCGGTACTGGAAAGCGAGTGAAGGCGAGAATAATTGATAGCAATATGCAATCGATAGTGACGGTAGCAAGTGACAGAGCGAAGGCGACGGTGCCAGAGCGACTTGAGAAAACGATGAAATTTTGAGAGGTAAACCGTAAACCAAGTACGAAAAATAAATCCAATTGGTACATATAGAAAAATTATATGAGAATAAAAACGATATCAAATTATAATTTTACAAAGGAAAATCTAGCTAGTAAAACTACTAATGATAATTTGTACTGCAGTAATGCATGAACAACTCCAAATCATTTCGACGCAAATGGCGGAGTTTAGTCGAAAAACTAGCGAACTGGCGAGTGACGATAAAGCGAGGGATGAGCGACTGCATCCGATGGAACAGCAAGTGAGGGCGACTGAAACTCAGTGCTGAAAATGAAATTGATATCATATTTAAATATGACAAAAATAAGAATTATTGATTGTCTTGCGACATACGATAAGAACCTTGAACTTTGTCAGCTCCAATAGTAAATATGAGTAATAGGTTAAATAGAATTGCGCATGATTACCCACATAGCATGAAAGCTTCCTGGAAGTTTTATGAAAGCTTCGAAGAAAGATTCGGAATCTTACAGGAAGCTTACATGGAAGATTCCTGAAAGCTCAAAATGTCCGCCCTTTTTTCTCACAAAAAGCTTTCAGGAAAGATTCTATTAATCTTCCCAGAAAGCTTTCCGGGATCTTTCATCAAACTTTTAAAAGAGTAACTGGTAGCTTTGTGAAAGATTTGTCAATCTTTATGGAAGCTTTCTTGAAAGAATACGGTAAGTTTACAGAGAATCTTTCAGCAAGACTTTAGTAAGGTAGCTGTAAAGATCCTTGTAAGGTTTTTGATAGATTTATTGAAATCTTTCAGAAAGCTTACATGAAAGATTCCTGTAAGCTTAAAATTCCGCCCAATTCTTTCTCGAAAGGATACGGTAAGTTTACAGGAAATCTTCCAATAAGACTTTAGTAAGGTAGCTGTAAAGATCCTTGTAAGGTTTTTGATAGATTTATTGAAATCTTTCAGAAAGCTTACATAAAAGATTCCTGTAAGCTTAAAATTCTGCCCAATTTACTGGCAAAAGCTTTAAAAAAAATCTATTAATATTTCCGGAAAACTTTCCAGGACCTTTCATCAAGTTTTTAAAAGAGTAACTGGAAGCTTTGTGAAAGATTTGTCAATCTTTCAGAAATATTCTACGAAACATTCTAGTAAATCTTTCAAGAAACCTTTCACGAACCTTTTTTCAAGTTCTTGAAAGATTACTTTGGAATTTAAAGCCATACATATTACATACAATACTCTAAAGCACAACTATTACAATTCTCGCATATTATTTAGAATTTATTACTATATTAATCGCAATTTTTTCATCGCAGAAAAAATTTTACATAAAATTTTTTGACCTAACTGGGAATCGAACCTACAACCCTTGGGTTACTACGCACGCATGCTATCCGTTACGCTATCGCTCGCTTGAAGGAGTTGGAACATTTCCATCCAAATAAGGTGCACTATCTACGATTATTCAATTGTTATTAAATAATATCATACATACATACCTAACATACATGTTATTATTTCGATTATATTCATCTAAAATATTAATGGCTTTAAAATGGCCATGTAAAATACCGAAACGATACCTACCTTACCGGCACCTAAGTTTTATTTTTTTATCGTATTTAAACAAAAATTTCAGAGAAAAGCGCTCTTTTACGGAAATCCAACGCTTTTTCCTAAAGTTTGTGTTTAGATGTAATAAAAAAATAAAATTTTGGTGCCGATAAGCTAGGGATCTACGTTTGAGTTGAACATGGCCTCAAAGTTAAAACGGTATTATAAAATCAAGTTTCAATTAAAATATTATAAAATCAATTATAAATGTATTAAAATATTATCAAATTTACTTTATTTATATTTGCTTATATTCTATATGTTTAATATAAATGGATAAAGAAATTTTTCAATTCATTAAAAAAGCATAATTTTGTTCTAAGTTGATGAAATCTTCAAATCTATATTTTTAACTCAAAAATAACTTCAAAATAGTCTCAAAAGAGATGAAAAGAGAGGGGATTAAACATATTGCAAGAGTATGTGTTTATATTAGATGCATCTTTAAGATGAAATGGCGAAAAAGTTATTTACAATTCATATAACTATTATGTATTTAGAAAAAGTTGTTACTTTTTCAAATCACATTTTTAAGACCAAAATAACTCGTGAGTAGTTATAAATACATAATTTATAATGAAATTAACTGTACTTTAAGAATATCGGTATCCATTTTCTATACCTGAAGAACCAATTAAAAAGAAAATTATTTCTGAAACAAAAAATTTTGGCAAAATTGTTATTTTATCAAAATAAGACCTTATTGTCATTCATTTGACTCCAAAATTTAATCAGTTCTGAGTATTAAGACATACGTAAGATGCATGCAAAAGTTCAGCTCATTACGTCTATCCGTTCAAGAGTTATGCCGGGAACAAAATTTCGTTTCATAAATTCATACATACATACATTTTTTTAAAACCTATTATTCTGACTCAGAAAGCTCAAAAACATCGAAATTCATCAAAATCTCTGTTTTGAAAATTTTCACTATTACAACGCTTTCTCTTTGAGAAATAAATATAGTGTCAATAGGAAGAAATAAAATTCGTATACTGAATATATTTTAACACTCCGTGCGCAAAGCTCGACTTCGCACACGCTCAAATAAAAAAGCATATGCTAAATCAAGCTTTGTACACGTCGTATACAAAAATACGGTTCGATACGCGAGCGAGAAGGTGATTTTAACCTTGTGTGACCTTTTTACTCTAGCTTCGCTCAGGTGCAAACGTCCACACTAGGATAAAATCACTTTGACGCACTAGCATCGAAATTTATCTGTATTATTTTGACTCTCCGTGCGCAAAGCGCGATTTCGCGCACGCTTGTTTTTGAATGAAAAAGCATACGCTAAATCAAGCTTTGTACACATCGTGTCAAAAGATACTGTTCGATACACAAGCGAAAAGGTGCACGCGTTAGTATCAAACTGTACTATTTCTAAACAAAGAAAATATTAACTTTAATTATTAATTTTAAACATTCATTTGGAAAAACACGTCTTCCTTTTATGCAAATACAATACTCAGAATTCATTTGGCAATTCTTATGAGAGTACTATTATGAGAGATAATTGTTGAAAAATTGGATCAAAATGACAAAAATGCAGATTCCTACTTATCAACATTAAAATTATTTTTAATTAAAAAGTTTTTAAACAGTTTTTTGGAAAACCACAATTTTAACGCCCTCCTTATATTTAAATACTATACATAGAATTATTTTATAGCCATTCTATTATAATTTTGATAAAGTATACTCGTTGATGTCGGTATCCAACATCTCCTTAAAGCATTCATTTTTGGAATATTTTATTAAGGGTTCCCGAAATCTTTCTAAAGCTTTCACGAAATGTTGCTCAGTTGCATAGGTGGAATTTTTTGTTATTCCATTAAACTTACGGCAAGCTTTCGCGGAACCTTACCAGAATATGTTACGGTTCCAGTAATCTTTGACTTATTGTCACTGCAATCTTTTATGAAAGGTTCTATTTATGTTGAGTAGAATCTTCCCTGGGGGTATTCATAAATCTTTTTAAAAGTTTTTCGGAAGATTTGCAATGAATGTTATAGTTCGATCTTTCACTAAGCTTACTGTAACCCTTCTGGTTACCTTTCATGATAGATTCCAGTATTCATGAATCTTTCTCAAAAATTTTTCAGAAGATTTGCAATTTATGTTCCAGTTTATCTTTCAGTAAGCTTACTGTTACCTTTCTAGTTATCTTCCATGAAAAATTCAAGTATCTGTTATTAGAATGTTTCATGGAAGATTCTGGAAACCTTTCAAAAGCTTTCATGGAATGTTACTGAATCGCACATTTGGAATTTTTTTTGTCTGGTTCCACAAAACTTACGGGAAGCTTTCATGAACATTGCAAGGCAACGCGACTGGGGAGTTTCGCCGGAACCTTCCATTAGGCTTTTCCATTATTTTTCGGTAATCATGCTAACTCCAATCTTTCATGCAAGATTTTATTGATGTTTAGTAGAATCTTCCCTGAAAGTATTCAGTAATCTCTTTCAAAAGACTTTTGGAAGATTTTTAATCAATTTTCCAGTTGAATCTTTCAGTAAGCTTACTGTAACCTTTCTATTTTTCTTTCATGAAAGATTCCAGTATCAATTCTGAGAATGTTTCATGTAAGGTTCCGGAACCCTTTCAAAAGCTTTCATTGTATATGGTCGAGTCTTATAGTTCGAATCTTTTTTGTTGATTCCGTTAAACTTACGCGAAGCTTCCGTATAATATTGCAAGGTAACGCTACTGGAAAGTTCCGTGGGAACCTTCCATTAAGCTTTACGCATTATTTTTCGATAATCTTTTATTCATGCTCACTGCAATCTTTCATGGCAGATTTCATTTAGGTATAATGGAATCTTCCCTGAAAGTATTTATAAATCTTTTTCAAAAGGTTTTTGGAAAATTTGAAATCAATGTTCCAGTTTAATCTTTCAGAAAGCTTACTGTAACCTTTATAGTTCTCTTTCATGAAAGATTCCAGTATCAATTATTAGAATGTTTCATGAAAGATTCTGTCAGCTTTTCAAAAGCTTTCGTGTAATGTTACTCTGATGAATAGTTAGAATCATTTGGTTGTTTTTGCGAATCTTACGGGAAGCTTTCGTGGAACATTGCAACGTAACGCTACTGGCTTTACGCATTATTTTTCGGTAATACTTTGTTCATGCTTACTGTAATCTTCCATGAAAGGTTCCACTTATGTATAGTGGAATCTTCCCCGAAAGTATTAATGAATCTTTTTCAAAAGTTTTTCGGAAGATTTGCAAGAAATGTTCCATTCTAATCTTTCAGTAAGCTTACTGTAACCTTTCTCATTACTTTTCATGAAAGAGCCCGTATCGATTCTGAAAAGGTTACATGTAAGGATCCGGGAACCTTTCAAAACCTTTCATGGAATGTTATGCGAGTCTTATAATTGGAATCTTTTTTGTTGATTCCGTCAAACTTACGGAAAGCTTTCGTGAAACATTTCCAGGTATTGCTACTGAGAGCTTCAGCTGGAGCCTTCCATTAATCTTTTCGCATTATTTTTCGGTAATCTTTTGTTCATGCTTACTGCAATCTTTCATGAGAAGTTCCATTTTTGTTTAGTCGAATGTTCCCGGAACGCATTCATCAATCTTTCTCAAAAGTTTTTCGGAAGATTTGCAAGAAATGTTCCTGTTCAATCTTTCAGTAAGCTTACTGTAATCTTTCTAGTTATCTTTCATGGAAGACTCCAGTATCGATTCTTAGAATGTTTCATGGTGGATGTCGGTAACCTTTCAAAAACTTTCATGGCATGTTACGGAATCGCATAGCTGGAATTTTTTTGGTTGGTTTCCGAAAACTTACGGGAAGCTTTCGTGGAGCATTGCAAGGTAACGCTACTGGTAAGTTTTGCCGGAACCTTCCTTTAAGCTCTTTGCATTATTTTTCGGTAATCTTTCATTCATGCTTACTGACACCTTTCATGAAAGGTTCTATTTATGTTCAGTGGAATCTTTACTGCAAGGATTTGGGAATCTCCTTTGCAATCTTAGCGTAAGCTTTCAACAAAGATAACGGTGTAATCTTCCCAAAAGCTTGCCGTAATATTGTTTCCTTTCGTGAAGGATTCCTGGATTGATCCCTGCAAGGTCTTGGGAATCTCTTTGCAATATTAGCGTAAGCTTTCAGCAAAGATAACAGTGTAATCTTTCTAAAAACTTACTGTAATATTGCTGTTTCCTTTCGTGAAAGATTCCTGAATTGATTCCTGAAATATTTCACGTAAGATTCCCGTAGGCTTTCCAGAAGCTTACGTGTAATATTCGTCGAAAGGACATTTGGCAATCTTGATTGTAATATTGCTTTAACATTCCGGGAAGCTTACAAGAAAGCTTAGAATGAAATCTATCTGAAAGTTTCAGTTATCTTTTAGAAAGGTTGAGGAAAGCTTCCATTGGAATATTTCTTGAATCTTTCACTGGGAAGCTTTCATGCTATGTGCAGAAAGATTTCAGTATCGATTCTTAGAATTTTTCATCGTGGGTGTCAGCAAGCTTTCAAAAACATTAATGGAATGTTACGGGATCTCATAGTTGGAATTTTTTGGTTGGTTTCCGAAGATGTACCAGAAGCTTTCGTAGAACATTGCTAGGTAATGCTACTGGAATGTTTCGTGGGAACCTTCCATTAAGTTTTTCGCATTATTTTTCGGTAATGTTACATTCATGCTTATTGCAATCTTTCATGAAAGGTTCCATTTATGTTTAGTGCAATCTTTCCTGAAAGTATTCATCAATCTGTTTCAAAAGTTTTTCGGAAGATTTGCAAGAAATGTACCAGTTCAATCTTTCAGTAAGCTTACTTTAACCTTTCTAGTTATCTTTCATGAAAAATTCCAGTATCGATTCTTAGAATGGTTCATGGTCGATGTTGGCAACCTTTCAAAAACTTTCATGGAATGTTACGGAATCGCATAGTTGGAATTTTTTCGGTTGGTTCGCTTAAACTTACGGGAAGCTTTTGTGGAGCATTGGAAGTTAACGCTACTGGAATGTTTCACGGGAACCTTCCATTAAGTTTTTCGCATTATTTTTCGATAATATTGCATTCATGCTTATTGCAATCTTTCATGAAAGGTTCTATTTATGTTTAGTGGAATTTTTCCTGCAAGTATTTGGGAATCTCTTTGGTAATCTTAGCTTAAACTTTCAAGAAAGATAACAGTGTAATCTTCCCGAAAGCTTACCGTAATATTGTTGTTTCCTTTTGTGAACGATTCCTGTATTGATACCTGCAAGGATTTGCGAATCTCTTTTGCAATCTTACAGTAAGCTTTCAACAAAGGTAACAGTCTAATCTTCCCAAAAGCTTACTGTAATATTGTAGTTTCATTTCGTGAAAGATTCCTGTATCAATCCCTGCAAGGATTTGGTAATCTTTTCTGCAATCTTAGCGTAAGCTTTCAACAAAGATAACAGTATAATCTTCCCAAAAGCTTACTGTAATATTGCTGTTTCCTTTTTTGAAAGATTCCTGTATTGATCCCTGCAAGGATTTGGGAAGCTCTTTTTCAATCTTAGCGTAAGCTTTCAACAAAGCTGACAGAGTAATATTCCCAAAAGCATACTGTAATATTTCCTTTTCCTTTCGTGAAAGATTCCTGTATTGATCTCTGCAAGGATTTGGGAATCTCTTTGGTAATCTTAGCGTAAGCTTTCAAAAAAGATAACAGTGTAATATTTCTAAAAGCTTACCATAATATTGCTGTTTCCTTTTGTGAACGATTCCTGTATTGATCCCTGCAAGCATTTGGGAATCTCTTTTGCAATCTTACAGTAAGCTTTCAACAAAGGTAACAGTCTAATCTTCCGAAAAGCTTGCTGTAATATTGTAGTTTCCTTTCGTGAAAGATGCCTGTATTAATCCCTGCAAGGATTTGGTAATCTTTTCTGCAATCTTAGCGTAAGCTTTCAACAAAGATAACATATAATCTTCCCAAAAGCTTACTGTAATATTGCTGTTTCCTTTTTTGAAAGATTCCTGTATTGATCCCTGCAAGGATTTGGGAAGCTCTTTTTCAATCTTAGCGTTAGCTTTCAACAAAGATAACAGTGTAATATTTCCAAAAGCTTACTGTAATATTGCATTTTCCTTCGTGAAAGATTCCTGTATTGATCCCTGCAAGGATTTGGGAATCTCTTTGGTAATCTTAGCGTAAGCTTTCAAAAAAGATAACAGTGTAATCTTTCTAAAAGTTTACCGTAATATTGCTGTTTCCTTTCGTGAAGATTCCTGTATTGATCCCTGCAAGGATTTGGGAATCTCTTTGGTAATCTTAGCGTAAGCTTTCAAAAAAGATAACAGTGTAATCTTTCTAAAAACTTACCGTAATATCGCTGTTTCCTTTTGTGAACGATTCCTGTATTGATCCCTGCAAGCATTTGGGAATCTCTTTTGCAAACTTACAGTAAGCTTTCAACAAAGGTAACAGTCTAATCTTCCCGAAAGCTTACTGTGATATTGTAGTTTCCTTTCGTGAAAGATTCCTGTATTGATCCCTGCAAGGATTTGGTAATAATTTTTGCAATCTTAGCGTAAGCTTTCAACTAAGATAACAGTGTAATCTTCCCAAAAGCTTACTGTAATATTGCTGTTTCCTTTTTTGAAAGATTCCTGTATTGATCCCTGCAAGGATTTGGGAAGCTCTTTTTCAATCTTAGCGTTAGCTTTCAACAAAGCTGACAGAGTAATATTCCCAAAAGCATACTGTAATATTTCCTTTTCCTTTCGTGAAAGATTCCTGTATTGATCTCTGCAAGGATTTGGGAATCTCTTTGGTAATTTTAGCGTAAGCTTTCAAAAAAGATAACAGTGTAATCTTTCTAAAAGCTTACTGTAATATTGCTGTTTCCTTTCGTGAATGATTCCTGTATTGATTCTTGGAATATTTCACGTAAGATTCCCGTAAGCTTTCTAGAAGCTTTCATGTAATATTCGTCGAAAGGACATTTAGCAATCTTGATTGTAATATTGCTTTAACCTTCCGGGAAGCTTACAAGAAACCTTACAATGGAATCTATCTGAAAGTTTCAATTATCTTTTAAAAAGGTTGATGAAAGCTTCCATTGGGATATTTCTTGAATCTTTCACTGGGAAGCTTTCATGCTATGTGGGTAACCTTGAAATGTTGTTCTGTTTAAAATATTCAATGAACTCGTAGTGTTTGTGTTCGGCACAGTTTGTTTATTGAAAAATTTGAATTACAGGCATGGCATTAATGATGCTGGATGAAAAATATTTTTCTGTTTAAATTCTTAAATAAACTCGTAGTGTTTAGGCACGGTTTGTTTATTGAAAGATTTTAATTACAAGCATGGTATTAATGATGCTGGGTGAAAAGTGCATCTTAAAAGATGGGTTTGAGCAGGTAGAAGTAGAAGGACAACCGCTGCTAATGCTTAACTGCCGGAAGGGCATGGAAAGTACCTCTAGAAGTAACGGCGAAATAGAGACGGTTGAACGCGACAGAGACTATCCCGAAATAAGCGCGACAGGAGTGAAAAATTCGGTACAGAAAGTGAGTGGTAGCGGTAGCCGGCGAAAAAGTATAGTGAATAAGAGCGACAGATACAAAGAGCGACAGAAACGTATGTTAATACGATAGAAAATAAATTGTCGGATGACCCACATATATTTGATAATTGGAGTTTCGTAATTTCACGTAAGTGAAAATTAATATAAATAAAATCAAATATAAATAAAACATTTTATATGAGACAGAAAATCAAAATTGGATTTTGAATGAGAGTGAATATTAGTGTGATAAAAATGTTTATAAAGTGATATTTTCGGAATCTTCTTAGATCTGAACTTAGAAATAAGCGACTTATTGGATGACCGGTTTGATTGTAAAAGCGAGTGTTATCTAAATAAAACTTTTTCAATGTGCTTGATGAATGTAAGTCTGGAATTTGAGACCACTGTTAATATCGGGGCGACAAAGCGTAGACAGTTTTATGACACGCGGTATAGGAACTGTTGAAAGAAAAAGCGAGAGTCTTCGTGGAAGGTGTTGAGGACTTAATAATGACTTATAATATTTTGGTTGAAATTTTACTTCAGATCGAGAAAAGATATGGTTTTTATTTATACTGCTGAAAGCATGATTTGCAAACAATTGCTATATATAGTGTCGAATTTGGAGACTGTCTATGCGAGCTCGAGATAAGCAAGAAGAGTTCTATGTTTAGTGTAATAATAAGCGATCGAGCGACTATGTCGCCAATCGCGATGGCAGTAAAAGACCTGAATTTGATTAACAAGTTTATGGTAAATTGATGCGACTGAAGGAGTTTAAAGAAAAAGTGAGTGTCTTCATCGACAGATTCGAGGACGTGGTTAGATCATATAATAATCTTACTGAAGTCAATGATTTACCTCAAATTGAGAAAACGGACGTATTTTATACTGCTGTCGTAAGCGCAGTGATGCAAATGATAAATATCGACTTCATGACAAAAAGCATGGCTGGTAGACGGTTAACATACGATAGTCTAAAGTTTTATATTATGCAGGTGGAAAGCAGCAAAAGACAGATGGTGACGGCAGCGACGGATACCGTCTGCATAATTGAGCACCTTGGACAAGGTTAGATGTTATGAGTGCGACGGTTTTGGTCACATGTCAAAATTATCCCAGGCTCGGCACCGGGAAGAAGCAGTGCTTCGAATGCGAACAGTTTTGTGACTACATCGCCACCAACTGCCGACAGCGGCTGCAACGACAGAGAGACCAACGAAGCGACAGTTCAAGGTACAGAAATGTACGATATAAACCGTATAATCGCGGAGGTGGATGTGGCGGAGATCGCTATAGCGGAGGTAAGCATAAGAGCGATAATGTAGATTGTCAGAGAGATTCGAAAGGATAGAGACAGGACAAGCAAGGCATGAGAGGAAAACGGCGAAACTGGAGAGGTTGAGAAAAAGGCAGTGAGAAAACTGGAAATGTTAGTACTGGAAATAAAGCGAGTGATCGCGGAGCAAACAAGCTTGTAAAACGACAGACATGGTTGAATATGAACGAACGAAAGATACAAGCACACAATGCTAAACTTGTTTCCGCCTCGACTGTAAATAACAATATTCTTTAATCTAGATTTGTGACCTAGACTTGTGATAGATACTGAAACGACAGAACAGTTCGATAAATTAGAGTTTGAGTTTTAAATGGTCTTAACATGTAACAAGAAGAAAATTAATATACAAATAAAAGCGACAGTGCGAACTTAAAATCGGAGGGAGTCGGTACAGTTGAAGTATTTGCGGATGATAATAAATTACTGTAACTTGATAATGTGATTTATGCTGAAAATCTGTCAGAGAACCTATTGTCATTGCGAAACTTTACTTATTTCGGACTATGCTTTTATTTTGATAATATACAGATTGATATCTATGATCATATATCCAAAGAATGTTGTCTGTTGGATATTTATTAGAAACGGCATTGGATGGTAGAATTTGAAATAAATAAAGCGAATGTTGACTGTAACGTGAATAGAAACAGAGAAATAGCCCATGTAGCTACGAAAGAAACATGACTAAACGAAAAGCGACTGAAACAGTGGAAGCATATGCAGTGAAAATAGAGACAGAGAAACAAACGATGAGATTTGTTCGGACTTCGAAAACATAAGAGACAGAAAATTAAGCAATGTAAATGAAGTAACTGAAAATGAGAAACCACAGTGCGATAGAGAGCGACAGAATCCTTTGCAGGTCATACATGTTAATGTTTATGGGTATGATAAGTCCTATTACGTAACCAAAAAGATACAAATATATTTCTGTCTTCGTGGATGATTTTTCTCGTTTAGCCATGGTCTATACCATGAAAAGAAAAGATGAGACAGGGTACTGTTTTTAATCTTTGAAAGAAGTGCCCGAATTTGTCCTAGGAAAAGATACGAAGGTTTGCTATTTGCGAAGCGATCAGAATTTCGTTGAATTTGATGTGAAAATTAGAGAACGGAGGGAGACATTAAGAGAGACTGAAGTCTTTTCTTATTGGCTGGAGAAAAACGATGAATCTGCAATTCATTGAGACATCATGAAGGCGACAGATATATTAAACTTGACAAAGACAGACATAAGCGACTGGGAGACTGTAAACTCTGAAATTGATACAAACACCTGAATTTATAAGTTTGAGACTGAAACAACCGAAACGGAGGGAGAGACAAAAAGAGGTCGTGGTCGTTCGCCAAAGGTGAGAGATATCAAATCTCAAGCGACGGAATCAATTAAAGAGACGACTCACACTCTACTAGCGGAGATAAATGGAGACTCCGTGAATTATCAAAAGGTCATGAAAGTGACTGATAAACTCAGATGGATGTTAAGAAAGAATTTTTGAGCGGCCACTTAAATGTACCAGTTTACATGAAAATTCCAAACGGAATCGAATGTGCGACAGAACTTAAGCGAAAGAAAATATGCAAACTGAAGAAGGCCTTGTATGATTTGAAAGTGAGCCCAAAATGCCGGAATGATAAATTTACTGGAATTGTAACGAAATTTGAATTGATACCAGATAATAACGAGCATTGTCTGTTTACCTGGCGTGAAGGTAATAAATTTCAGATTCTGATTCTGTATGTCGATGACATATTACTGGCATGTAACGGCAGAGAGAGAATGCGTAAGACGAAACAGAGTCTTAGTAGAAATTTTGAAATGACTGATATAGGAGAGCTTAAATATTTACTTGGTCTGGAAATCAAAAGAGACAGAGAAGCGAGGGTAATGAAAATCGATGAAGAAAAGTATATCATAAAAATGAAAACTAAATTTGGCTTTCAGGACATGCACCCACAACGAACGCCCATGATTACGAATCGAAAGCGAAAAGAGCGAAAAGAGACTGGAAACATTGCTGTACTTATAACGACAGAAAATAACGATAATATACCCTATTGCGAAGTTACAGGTACATTTTGTACTAAGCAAATGCATGCAAGTCCGACATAGCTGATGCGGTTAACGTATTAAGCAGGCACCAAATCATCCTACCGATAGCGACTGGCGAGGAGTGGTACGAATGTTCAGATACCTTAAGGGTACTAAAGCTGTAGGCTTGAATTATCTTGGCAAAAGCGACATTCTCGAAAGTTATTCGGATGCGAGTTTTGGCGACCGTGAAAGTTCTCTGACAACGAGCGGCTATATCATTAAACTTCTTGGAGATGCCATTGCTTGACGGACACGCAATGTGTCTAGCGGAATATGTATATTAATGAGCGACTGTAATAAAGAATTGATCTCCATACATAATTCCCTAAAATGTGCTATCCAGAGAGTTTACGTTGATTATTTTATGGTGCGATAATCGATCAGCTAAATCAAACGTTAAAACGGGCGACGGAAATGAATTGCGACGTATGACCGATGTAATACAGCATCATGTGAGAGAATGCGTTAAGTGACGGCTTGTACATGTAATTTGAATTGCATAAAATTAGCTGGACTAATTTTAATTTTAGAATTATCATTTCATTTTGTTTATAGTGTTTTTCTATGTTACAGACAACAAATAACGATTTGAAGGGCAGCGTGGCTTAAGGGGGCTAGACACCTTTTTCCTCTGAAATAAGAAGTCACATTTTAATACATAAATGTAAACTAATTATTTCATACTTTTTATATATAAAAGTGGGTATATTTACCTTACCTTAAAACTTTCTCCGATGGGCCTTTTATATGGTCCAGAACCATAGTCATCGATGAAACAAGTTTTTTCACTAACCGTAAGCTTTGAAATTTTCCTGTGGATGGATTGACTCCAGATTTGAACAGAATTACTCCTGAATAGTATAATTCTCATATGAGTGTAGGGATTTAGGATTAAATGTCGGAAAAAATTTTTACATCAGAAAAATTATGAAAAAATATAAAAAATTTAAAAAAATTAAAAAAAAAACTCTTGAAAAACAGCACAATTTTCTTTTTCTCATTAGATCAAAAATCCCTACACTCATATGAGAATTATACTATTCAGGAGTAATTTAGTTCAAATCTGGAGTCAATCCATCCACAGGAAAATTTCAAAGCTTACGGTTAGTGAAAAAACTTGTTTCATCGATGACTATGGTTCTGGACCATATAAAAGGCCCATCGGAGAAAGTTTTAAGGTAAGGTAAATATATCCACTTTTATATGTAAAAAGTATGAAATAATTAGTTTACACTTATGTATTAAAATGTGACTTCTTATTTCAGAGAAAAAAGGTGTCTACCCCCTTAACAGATCAGCTATGGATATAGGCAGATGTCTGTTAAGAGAGGCCAAAATACCATAAGATATTGGCCAGAAATTGTTAAAACAGTCTCTTATTTGAAAAACCATACAATAGCCAACTCAAATGAAAATAAAACCCCCTTTAAAATATTTTTTGGAATTAAACAAAACGTAAAAAACTTAAAAATATACGGCAGTAAAGTCTTTGTTAAAAAACCAGAAGCTTTGAGAAAAGGAAAATGGGATGATAAAGCCCAATTAGGTATATTAGTAGGATATACGCATAATGGTTATAGAGTCTTATTAAATAATAAAATAATAAATGTCAGACATGTACAAATTGTCGAAGATGGCACTGAAATAATCTGTTTGGAAAAAGTTAACGATGAAAATACTGTCGAATTAAATTTAGACGAATCAAATGATTCAAGTAGTGAAACAAGTAGTATTATTGAAAATGATTTTGACAATGAAAATTTAATTAATAATAACGATGAAATTGAAAATATTGAAAATGAGAATGAGAACATCGATAATGCTTTCAATCGTTCAAATGAAAATTTAAATGTTAAAAGAACATCAAACAGAAAGAAAAGTCCGGTACAAAGATACGGAGACCCTGTAGCACATTATATTTATATACATTATGTAAATGCAAATGTACCGAATACATTTGAGGAGGCGTTAAACTCCAGTGAATTTAAAGAATGGCAAAAAGCTATGAATTCAGAAATTGAATGTCTAAAGAAAAATAATACATGGATTGTAGTTGATAAACCTCAAAATAAAAAGATTATTGATGTAAAGTGGGTCTATAAAAGAAAAAGCGATGACTCTCTTAAGGCTAGGTTAGTTGTTAGAGGTTTCCAACAAAGAGAATATCAGGAAAATGTTTATTCGTCAGTAGGATAAATGGAAACGTTAAAAATTTTGTTAAGTTATTGTTGCGTAAATAATCTGGTTATAGAACAAATGGATGTAGAAACAGTATTTCTTAACGGGAAAGTAAAATCAGAAGTTTATATTCATGAACCACAAGGTTATGAAACCGGTAAAAATAAAGTCTGTAAATTATTAAAAGCACTATACGGATTGAGAGAAAGCCGAAAGGCTTGGTACGAGACACTTGATCAATGCGTGACTCAACTCGGGTTCATAAGAAGCAATTATGATTACTGCTTATATGTAAATAACACAGACGATGATACTATATATATATTTTAGTATTTGTAGATGATCTCTTAATATGCTGTAAAAATAAAGATAAAATTAATGAAGTTAAATCTGCTTTAATGAAAAGATTTGTTATGAAAGATCTAGGAAAAGTCAAATCATATATAGGAATCGACATTGATTATAATAACAAAAAAGGTATAATAACTTTAAGTCAACAGCAATATGAGGCGTTTCACGTCATGTATCTAAAAAAAATAATCCCCAAGTGATTTCGATGTATTTTTTCCTCAGCTTTCCGATGGTGCTATTAGTTTCTCAAAAATTGTCAATTCTAAGTATTTCTTGAATAATATCTCGAAAAAATCAAAAACCCCCTTGTTGAAAAAGGCTATATCCATGTAAAATTTCCTCCTCTTTCGATCTAGCAGGTAAAAAAAAATATTAAAAATATAGTTTTTGAGATATAACACCTTTTATGTTTTTCTGAGGTTAGAATTGAAAATTTTTGAGAAACTAATAGCACCATCGGAAAGCTGAGGAAAAAATACATCGAAATCACTTGGGGATTATTTTTTTTAGATACATCTTAGCCCTTCAAACACAAGCTGAAAACAGCATGATTTCGCGCTCGCGCGCCGCGCCTGGAGAGCTGACGTGAAACGCCTCATATATAGAATCATTGGCTGTGAAGTATAATTTAGAAAACGCGAGATTGTATGATACTCCGATGGAGACAAATTTAAAACTTGAACAGGCTAACAAAACCGACGAAACCATAAAATATCGAAATTTAATAGGTGAATTATTATATATTAGTAGATTTCAGAGTTGCTACGATTCAACACATTTTAAATACGCGATGCGAATATTAAAATATCTATACAAAAAAAAAAATTTTAAATTAACTTATAGTTGTAACTTTAATAAGGATAAACTCGATTGTATGGTCGATTCAGACTTTGCAGATGATAACATTGATAGAAAATTAACCACCGGATTTGTTATAAGAATGTATGGAAATATAATATATTGGAAAGCACAGCAACAAAAAAACTGTGACTAAAAATTCAACATTTGCTGAATACATTGCATTGTCTGAAGCGACAACAGAAATATTGTTTGTAATTAATCTCTTGAAAGACGCCTTCAATACGACATTTAAAAGTTCTGTCAAAATATACGAGGATAACTCAGGCGCAGTAGCAATAGGTAAATTCGGTAATTTAACAAAAAATTCCAAGCACATTGAAGTACAATGTCATTATGTAAATGAGAATTACGAAGAGGGTGTAATTGATATTGTAAAGATAGAAACTGAAAAAAATATTGCGGACATATTTACCAAGAGTCTATGTAAGGATAAATTTATTAAAAATAGAAACGCGCTAAAAATAATATAAAATATTAATGTAAGCGCATTATATATATGTAAGGAGGCGTGTTGAGAATTTGATACATATACCGGGTTCCCAAACTTAGACGTACACAAGATTTTCTCTCAGTCAAATTGATAAATTCGTCAAAATCTGAGGGCCCTAGGGGTTTTCGGACCCAAGGAATCGAATGGCGCTGTCAAAAAATTCATAAAATGCCAAACACAAAAAGTAAATTATTTTTTCGAAAAATATTTGCGGTACGGCTTTTATGATAGTTTCTTGTAGTTTGTTCAATTTGGAGGCTATATCACCTTTACCCGATAGCATTTCATGTAATAATATTTATTTAACGCATTTTTGAAAATTGTATATTTTACTTTGGCTTGGACCGCAAACTCGCGTTCGAGAAAGCGGAATTGCGGAACTCGGAAAACGCCAGACTTTTCAAACTGTAACTCTAGCAAAGAAGCGGCAATTTCAACACGCAATATCTGAGCACAACTAAATAAAGCCAACAAACTATCTTAATCATTGATACAATATAATAGCATGATATTCATGATGTTTTCATCAATAGCTATTGTTTCCAAGTACATATTATTACTGTAGCGTACAACGTAATACATAATTTGTAGGCTAGAGAGCAATGCTTACAAATGGTGAACATCTGCGACAGCGTACAGAGGTGGCGCCAGTGCGACTTACGTCGCACCGTATGAACGCAGCGCGCGGAGTCACGGCCGTAAATGAGCTCGTGGTGTCGCGCGTATATGTGTATCTCTGCAGTACTTATTTTCAAAGAAACTAAGCCAAAGAATCATAGTTTTGTTACTGAAAAG
The DNA here is from genome assembly GCA_036365515.1 of Torymus aiolomorphi. Taxonomy (NCBI): domain Eukaryota; kingdom Metazoa; phylum Arthropoda; class Insecta; order Hymenoptera; family Torymidae; genus Torymus; species Torymus aiolomorphi. Next base: position 100,626,814 of record CM070876.1, on the reverse strand, counting down.
TAATAATACCCAATTTGTCTTGCGCTTCCTTACTTCCTGTTAACACTAGATATGTTCTTGTTTACACAAGATATGGACTGTCCAAGTTTTTTCCTTCCTAGGTGCGTAATATACTATTCATGAAAAAAGTAACGAAGCTTTCCAAATCAGACATACTTTTATACTGTTACGAGTGAGAAATCGCAAATAAATTAATAAATAATACACAAAATCATATTTATCCATATAATATCAGACAGTAACGTTACTATTCATAGTAATTAATAATTACTTTATTGTTATTCATAGAATTTATTATTCATAACTTTTTCTTGAAATTACTATTACTATGAGATTATAATTTTTTCGTAATTATTTATTCATAGTGTTAAATAATTAAACATAAAGCTCCCAGCGTAAAAAAAGTTACTAAGGCCTAAATATTTCACATAGTATTAGCAAAGTATGGGCAAGATGTGGGCTATAAGAAACAATATATGGGCGAAATGTTGGCTTTATAATGCCACAGCGCCGGAGCCACATACTGTCTATCTTTAGATATATCTTGGGCAGCTATTGCCCATATATTGCTTATACAAATCAAATGTTTCAAAGAAATCCTAACTCGTAAAATCGAACTTATACCCCGACAGTTTTTTCAGAGCTTCTTCTAGATTATTAAGCAAACCTAGAAAAATATTACGAGCAAACTTTTACTGGGTGATAGAACGTTCAAAACTGCAGGGAAGTGTTCTCTTGATTTTTTGTGATTTTATGTATTTTATTTTTAATAAGCTTGAAATAACTCTACCAATTGCTTGGTCGGTAATAGTAGGACTATGCCACCCCGTTAAGGTATGGCTGAAAGTATGGGCTAAAGAATTGCTGGTAGTATGGCTCGAAGTATAATGGTTAAAAGTATGGCTTAAAGAAGGTCGAAAATATTGGCAATATATTGAGTATATATTGGCAATATATTGGGAAAATATTGGCAACAAATTGGCAACAAATTGGCAATCTCATAATCGTTACATACAAAATTATACACAGTTTGTACAAAGTTGAAATTTAGATAAAGTTTAAACAAAGTTTAGACCAAGTTCAGAGCAAGGTTATAGAAATCCCCAAGTCTTAATGAAAATCTCGCTTAAAGTGTCGCATACAACGTTTATATGAACTTTAAACAAAGTTCAGGAAAAGTTCAGGCAAAGTTTGTACAGAGTGTAGATAAAGTTTAGATAAAGTTTAGATAAAGTTTATACAGAGTTTAGACCAAGTTTATACATACAACGGTTATAGAGTATAGCTGAAGTCTAGATAAAGTTTGAACAAAGTTTATACCTCGTTTAGATCAAGTTTATAGAATGTCTCGCTCGAAGTCTCGCTTGAAGTCTCGCTCGAAGTCTGGTTAAAAGTCTCGTTCGAAGTCTCGCTAAAAGTCTGGCTAAAAGTCCAGCACGAAGTCTCGCTCGAAGTCTCGCTAAAATTCTCTCTCGAAGTCTCTCTAAAAGTCTGGCTAAAAGTCCCGCTCAAAGTCTCGCTAAAAGTCTCGCTAAAATTCTCTCTCGAAGTATCGCTAAAAGTCTGGCTAAAAGTCCCGCTCGAAGTCTCGCTAAAAGTCTGGTTAAAAGTCTCGCTCGAAGTCTCGCCAAAAGTCTCGCTAAAAGTCCCGCACGAAGTCTCGCTAAAAGTCTCTCTCAAAGTTTCGCTAAAAGTCTCGCTCAAAGTCTCGCTAAAAGTCTCGCTCGAAGTCTCACTAAAAGTCTGGTTAAAAGTCTCGCTGAAAGTCTCGCTGAAAGTCTCATCAACAGTCTCGCTCGAAGTCTCGCTAAAAGTCTGATTAAAAGTCTTGCTCGAAGTCTTGTTCGAAGTCTCGCCAAAAGTCTCGCTCAAAGTCTCGCCAAAAGTCTCGCTCTAAGTCTCGCTAAAAGTCTTGCTCGAAGTCCGGCTCAAACTTTGGCTTGAAGACTTTGAGACTTTCTATCAACTTCGTCAAAATATGTTGTAAACTATGTTTGAACTTTATCCAAACTATATCTCAACTTTATGTAAACTGTGTATAAACTTTGAATGCAACACTTTAAGCGAAATTTTCTATAAATTTCGTCTAAACTTGCTGTAAACTTTACCCAAACTTTATCTAAATTATATCTAAACCTAATTTAAACTCTGTATACACTTGGTCTAAACTCCGTATAAACTTTATCTAAACTTTATCTAAACTTTATCTACACTCTGTACAAACTTTGCCTGAACTTTTCCTGAACTTTGTTTAAACTTCATATAAACGTACGTTGTATGCGACACTTTAAGCGAGATTTTCATTAAGACTTGGAGACTTTCTATAACCTTGCTCTGAACTTGGTCTAAACCTTGTTTAAACTTTATCTAAATTTGAACTTTGTACAAACTGTGTATAATTTTGTATGTAACGATTGTGAGATTGCCAATTTGTTGCCAATTTGTTGCCAATATATTTCCAATATATTGCCAATATATACTCAATATATTGCCAATATTTTCGACCTTCTTTAAGCCATACTTTTAACCATATCTTCCAGCCATATTACCAGCCATTCTTTAGCCCATACTTTCAGCCATACCTTAACGGGGTGGCATACTCCTACCATTACCGACCAAGCAATTGGCAGAGTTTCAAGCTTATTAAAAATAAAATACATAAAATCACAAAAAATCAAGAGAACACTTCGCTGCAGTTCATTCATATACACAGCACATATACACAGTGCATATACACAGTAAATGAAAATAGGATGAAAATATATTGATATTAAGTTATTTTTTGTCTCAAAGTTACCATTTATTCATGCGTGAACGATTGTAATAGAAAATAATATAATTTTCCATTAAAAGGTAAAAGAAAAGAAAAATTTAAATAAGACCTTGCTTGTGTGTATTTTTCTACGCGTTTCGGCGCAGTTAAGACAATGCTTGTATTAATTTTACTTGAAAGTAAGAAATCTTATATCAGGTTTGGGAAAAATTTTTAAAAAGAAATACATGCTTAACTTAAGCCATGAAATGTATGTTAATTACTAGTTCAGAAAGGCAGTAGTATTAGAACATGTTTCAGTATGCGGTTAATTTCAATGGGAACATTACTGAAGTAAGGAAGCGCAAAACAAATTGGATATTATTACTTTTCAGTAACAAAACTATGATTCTTTAGTTTAGTTTCTTTGAAAATAAGTACTGCAGAGATACGCATATACGCGCGACACCACGAGCTCATTTACGGCTGTGACTCTGCGCGCTGCGTTCATACGGTGCGACGTAAGTCATACTGGCGCCATCTCTGGACGCCGTCGCAAATGTTCACCATTTGTAAACATTGCTCGTTAGCCTAGAAATTACGTATTACGTTGTGCGCTACAGTAATAATATGTACTTGGAATAAATAGCTATTGATGAAAACATTATGAATATCATGCTATTATGTTGTATCAATGATTAGATAGTTTGTTTACTTTATTTAGTTGTGCTCAGCTTGAAGTTGCCGCTTCTTTGCTAGAGTCACAGTTTGGAAAGTCTGGCGTTTTCCGAGTTCCGCAATTCCGCTTTCTCGAACGCGAGTTTGCGGTCCGAGCCAAAGTAAAATATACAATTTTCAAAACTGCGTTAAATAAATATTATTACATGAAATGCTATCGGGTAAAGGTGGTATAGCCTCCAAATTGAACAAACTACAAGAAACTATCATAAAAGCCGTACCGCAAATATTTTTCGAAAAAATAATTTTTTTACTTTTTGTGTTTGGCATTTTATGAATTTTTTGATAGCGCCATTCGATTCCTTGGGTTCGAAAACCCCTAGGGCCCTCAGACTTTGACGAATTGATCAATTTGCATGAGAGAAAATCTCGTGTACGTCTTAGTTTGGGAACCCGGTATATTGTGCGAAGGGAACTTCAGCGAGAGTCAAGTTTCTTTACACTGTAATACAGACAGCGCGCGACACACGTACGCACACATGTAAGTTTCCCCTCCCTAGTGTGTCCTCGAGTAAGAAGGCACGTCGAGTGTCAGCGAGCGCTGCACTACTCTCTCTCTCTAGCTTTGTACGCCGAACGGGCGACATCTCGCACACGGCGCGGGAAAGCGCCGTAACTCTAATAAACTAAGTCTTTCTTTATACAATAAATGGCCAGCCTTCTTTATTTAAACATCCACACCTCCAACAGAAACCAAGCAACATTGACACCGGTACAGCAGAATAACATGTTGTGTTTTACATAATTCCATTAGTACCAGCCCTCGTCAGAGCATGATGTAACTCTAGGAGCTACCAATAGTCGAAGGGCAGTTCAACGTATGAAATAGCAGCACCACCATGATCTCACTCAGATGCAAACCAAGGTTATCAGTTGAAGTATCAGTAGCAGCCATTGGTATCAGAAACTTGTTGAAAACGATAGAGAGTTCCAATAATCATTGACACTGGGAAGCCATAGAGTAGAAAATTACACATCTGCAAACAATGACTTTATTAATAGGTATAAATACATTACCTGGTTTGTCGAATTGAGAAGCGAGGCAAAAAATACAAATTATTATTATCAATTATTTCAGATTTAATTAAATTATTTTTTTCTGAAAGTTTAAATGATAAAAAAGCTTATTCTTGTTGTATACTAAACGAGCATGAAATTTTGATCATGCTAATGTGTTTTTTTTTTTAAATGTTATAATAGCATTCAATTCTGTTAGGAAGTCTGTGTGGTACACAATTCCATATCTTGGCACACCATACATCACCAGACACCACCAAGCAAATGAATGTACCGCGGCCAATATTATGTAGTCATATAACTAAATCACAATACATACCTTGACAGAACCATCTCACTTGCTGAATATTGGCATTATTGTTGATCAAAATTGAAAAGAAGCATTGGAACTGGCATACCAAGTTTTACACTCCATGAGTATCGGCCTTGTCAGAGCATGATGTCCCGTCATTAGTGACATTTCACTGCTGCAGCACCAGTAAAAAGGAGAATAAAATAGACATTAACACCCAGATCAATGTTGTCAGTTGGAGTATCAGTAGCAGTCACTGGCTTTAGAAACTTGTTGAAAACGATGGAGAGTTCTGATAGTCACTGCTACTAGGAATTCACAGCATAAAAAAGTGCACACCTGCAATGACTTAATTAATAGGCATCAAAACATTACCTGGCTTGTTAACAGAACTAGTTTATGAAAGGTTCATTAAAACTTATTTTTTAATAAAAATTAATCGAATGAAGAGATTGACTTCATATTATGCCAAAAAGACATTTTTAGCGAGTTAATATGATTTCTTTTTGACAATTCATCAGCTACATAGGGAAAAAATGTTAACCCACGTTCTTGTATAGATACATAGCCTGCGTATTTTTAGTAAAATAAAACTGAGAAACTAAAATAGCAAGCCAAGTGAGAAGCTGGAGGTTCAATAATTTTTGTATTCTTCTATAGATTAACTACATAGCCTCAAAGAAAACAGATTTCATACATAGTGTGAGTATGTCTGCTAGTTTCAATTGGCTACTCTAACTTTAGTCTTATACAAAGGAAAAGAAAACTAAATATAAAGGCTAAACTTTAATACATTTGTGGACAATTTATACTGCTCCCAAAATATGAATGCCACCTGTCAAATTTAGCAGACAACCGCAACATGCATTATATTTAAGCAAAATTTATGCAAATTTTAATTTTAAGCAAAAAATTAATTTAAATAAAGCTAAAAAGAATTGACAACAGAAAAAAATCTATATTATGAGAACCTCTAATAATAAAGAACTTCCAAAAATACAAAATCATAAAGAAGCTTATTCTTATTAAATACTACACAAGCATAAAATTTTGAGCATGCTAATGTAGTTTTTTTTTTAACATTACAATAGCATCCAATTCTGCTATAGGAAGTCTGTGTGATACACAATTGCGTATCTTGGTACACCAGACATCACCAGATACCATCAAATAAATGGATGTACTCTGACCAGTATTATCTACTCATATCACTAAATCATATTACATATCTTGATAGTACCCTCTTACATGCTGAATACCGGCATTATTGTTGATGAAGATTGAAGAAGCAGAAGCATTTGAACTGGCATACGAAGTTTAATACACCATGGGTATCGGCTTTGTCAGAGTATTATGTAACTCTAGTGAGAAGCAATAGTAAAAAGGCAATTCATCACATGAAGCACCACTATAATTCTCCACTAGTAACGTCGCACTGGTGTAGTACCAGCAGTTTCAATCACAAATTTATTCGGAGCAGAAGTGCATTCTAATACTCACTTCACTGCTGCTATGGAAGCACACGATATAGAAGTTTGTTCCTGCAAATAATTACTATATTAATAGGCACAAAAATCTTTATCTTATTTGAAATTATCTGCAGCAAGCCAGAGTCCCCCATGCTTTGCTTTGTCATTCCAAACCCTTTAAAAAGAAAGTACTGTCAGCTCTCAATATAAACAAACAAGTTATTATCAAAACAGGACTTTCCTATAGTGATTCGTGCACTATCTGTGTGTGCAGTTCTAGTTCCTTTTTTCTAAATCTTTTGTTAGTCCCTGATGTACAGTGTTACATCCAAGATTATTGCAAATCAAACGTATACTCATCTCGAGCAGTAAGCAGTTGAGAGCTTATCACGCGGAAACTTGTGTTGATATACCTACAACAAACAACATTCTGGAATTAGAGTAGTATCTGCATAGCAATAACAATGAAAATAAACTTATCCAAAACTTATCTGAATAAAACCAGCTGATCTCAAAGAAAACAGCTAGCGACTTATAGGCTTACACGGGTCCTGCAAAAATTTATTTAAAATTACTTGCAATAAAGAAAAACTTAAAGAAATAATTCGCTTACCAAAAATAGAGGTTGCAGGTTAAGAAATCGCGAGAAAAGTCCTGCAGAAGGATGGCGTAATCCCTCTGCCAAACAAATTTTTGCAATGCAGAAAACCTACAGAAACCCTTGCGGTTGTATCGATTACTGAATACCTGCGTATATGATTTATTCTTTTTGAAAAATTATAGCGAAAAATAAAACTCCATTAACCTGTTAATAGGTACCGATCTCTCACCGCTATAATAGTGTAAACAACAAGCATGTGTGTACAGATGGGCAAAAACCGCATATTTTAGTCGCTCTCCACTCACTGCAGTCTGTCTCAGTGCGTCGATACTTCACTGTAGTCTGGCGCCTGCGCACTAGAGGCCTTCGCCGATTGAGCGCTCGAGCGGCTCTAGCGGCATGAGTATAGCGCGCAAGTTCAAACGGCGAGCGCACGAGTATATAAGCGGATGACGCGAGGTCACACATAGTACGGAATTACGTAGACGTGCGAAACTAAGCGAGGCAATTATTAACCTTATTTCTAAACCCAAGTAGGCGGGGGACGCGAGGTCACCACATGTAAAAGAGTTACGTAGAAGTGCAACACGATTATCTCAATAATTTTTAAACCCAAGTAATCGGGGGACGCGAGGTCCACGCATTTAGGATATTACGTAGACGTGCAACAATAAGCAAGACAATTATTTAAACAATTTTTAAACCCAAGAAGGCGGGGGATACGAGGTCCACGCATGTTAGGGAATTACGTAGACGTGCAATAATAAGCAAGACGATTATTTAAGAAATTTTTGAACCAAAGTAGGCGGGGCATATGATGTCCACGCATATTAGGGAATTAAGTAGATGTGCAGCAATCAGCAAGACAATTATTTAAACAATTTTTAAACCCATGTAGTCGAGGATACGAGGTCCACGAATATGAGGGAGTCGTGAAGACATGAAACAGTAAGCAAAATGATTATTTTTATAATTTTTAAACCCAAGTAGCCGGGGGACACGAGGACCACGCATTTAAGAGAGTCATAAAGACATGAAACAATAAGCAAAACGATTATTTAAATAATTTTATTCCCATCTCTACTATAATGGCCATTTTATAGCCTGAAAAGCGGGGCAAAAGTGGCGTCTGATTCCCTCTATAAAGTACTTTATTCCAAGCATATGCAAGAATAAGTAACATAGCCTAATTTTTTACGTTTATGGTAAATTGGGTTAAATCTAACCAAATTATAACACATAAATACAAAATAAGTTTTCAAATATATGAAATGACCACAGTAGAGATGGGAACAAAGTACTATATGTAACATGGAACTAAAGTTGATCATTTCACTTCGCTACGCTCGCTCGGGCAGTGAACTCTATATTGAATCTATATTGAAATTATGGTATTTGATGTAATCAGAAGACTTCTTTTTTTCCGCGTAGAAGGTGGGGAAACGCTTAATGCGCGATAGGAAATTTGGTAATTTTCCCTGTGTCGGACTCTCCAAACATGGCCTACCGACTAAAACCCCACCTCCACAACCAGTACTGTTGTCAAACATTATTAACTTATTTTGCTCATAAGTCATGTTAATAATGCATATTTCAGTACCTGTACAAATTATGGTGAACGAATTCGTAGTAACAATAAAGTATTTCTAATATTTTTTGAATATATTATATTTTTCGTAAAAAAATATATTAATTATAATATTTCAGAAAATTTTTGATGATAATAATACGACTACTCTTTACTGTATTATATAATGATATTTAACGTTCTACTTTATTCTCATGTACATGGATAGAAAGGAATATTGTAAATACTCATAATGTTAGTATGATTATTAAACTTCGAAAATACTCTTGATTCTTGATTATTTATTTGTAAAAACAATGTATTTTTATGAATTTTTATTTCGCGTCTTAAATGTTAAGTCACAGACATTTGGCTTAAATATTTCTTTCTATCAGCATACTTTATGCTCAGTAAGAAAAACGTATTCATAATTTTCAGACTAGTTGTCATTAATTATTATAAAACGGAAAACTGTGTAATTCTTTTAGTCTAATAAGCGCTACTGTGTGTCTTCTCATTACATTAGTATTTTTCAAATACTTCACTTTCATCGGATTTTTATTTAAAATTATATCTGTCATGAAAGCCATAGAATAAATCCCACAACTTATTGAATCTGGTTGCTGCGTTACTTGTACGAACTGAAAACATTATCCCAGTTTAAGTATGGATATCGATGTTGAAAATATGCCTTTTCACACGCGTGTAGTGGAGAATTATGTTTTCGATTTAGACTATCAAATATTTGTAAATTTATTCCATCAAATCGAATACACATCCAATGTTGAAAATCTTCATGACCACCAATTATTTGTAAATGTGGTTTTCCATTATAACCCACAAATTGAGGTGGTAGAAAATGAACAAATTTACTGTAAATGGCTGGATGGATTTCATAATTTGATTTGACATTTTCTTTAACTACTTGTAAAAAAAAGTTCTATACTATCATCGATAAGCATTTCATTAATGTTTGAAATATTCTGAATAACTCTATCGATATTGATATTCACATAAAGTGCTTTTAAAACAATTCTTCCATTTTCTACAGATTCTTCATTATAATTAATTGTCTTTGTTGAAATAGATTTTATTTTCTCCTCGACAACAGTTGAAGGTTTTTTTAAAAGTCTTCTATTATTTAAGACATCAATTGAACTATCTTTTCTTTTAATACCCTTATTACTAGTGGCACTTTTTTGTTCTCATAGAGTGGGGAATAGTGTGAGCGATGAAAAAGTACCCGATTAAGCGCCGTGGTTTATGGCGGCTAAAGCGTCGAGAAAACTGCCTAGGTTGGCCAGAGTAAACACACGTTCCCTACAGAAACTCTCGGTTTCGGGAAATAGTGTGAGCGATGAAAAAGGACCCGATTAAGCGACGTTTCTTAAGGCAAGAAAATTTCCAGCGTTGGTGGGCGTCCCGAAGAAAGCGGGCTGCTCGGGGAAAGTCTGTACATTTTTGGTGTTGTGAGGTATTTACGTCGTACTTACGACGTACTTACGAGCGGTAAACGAACTATCAGACCCACAATGCTAGCCTGTATTTAGATTTTTCTCTAATTTTGACAGGCAGGCAGGCAGGCAGGCAGGCAGGCAGGGTGAGTAATGGTTTTGTAAAACAACACCCCCGACTGTAGCGTACTTTCGAGCGATAAACGAACTATCAGACTCACAATGCTAGTCTGTATTTAGAGTTTTCTCTAATTTCGGCAGGCGGACGGGCGGGCGGGCGGGCGGACAGCCAGGGTAGAGTGAGCAATGCTTTCGTAAAACAATACCACCCGACTGGGCACGGTACAACGGTTTGTATAGTTTTTATCTCAAGTGTGCTTCTCGGCTTTCTCGTCAAATCAATGGGGGTCGTATTTTACGGCACTGGTCCCACGCACGTACGTTTGAGGAAGTGTTGTTCCTTTTCTCAGCTGGAGTGCCTGCATAGCGCTGCTATTTTTTTCGATGCCCACTCTTTTTCATAAGATGTTTATTTTGACTCTCGGAATGTTTCGAAGAAAATGTGCTCACGGAGTAGGACGCTGTCGTCAACTTCTTCGAGATGACTAGATGACTAATTTTTTTTTATCATACGTTTGTTGGGGTGCGTTTCAAAGATGACGGGTGTGTATAAGAAGTCCAAGCTTGCGTGCGACGCACTCAGTCTATTCAGAAGTTTCGAGATGGATAATCAGGCAAATAGTTCGTTGCGGAAAGCCGTGTTACGGCTCGCGGCTAGAGCCCGTCACGGCAGAAACCCCACGTGGCTACGCCGTTTACGGCGTATGTCGCGTGAAAACTTATCAGCGCAATTACGACTACTACTAAGAATGGCAGGGTATCGCGCAATAGTGCGACTTTACAACGCATTCGCTTGTTCGCGCGAAGTGCAGACCGTCATTGAAGATGATGTCTTCGAGCGCCGATTAAGTGGGTTACCCGTGTTTCGCGATATTGCGAATGCGCGCACGGAACGTTTAGGTAAGTCTAAAACTTTTTTTTTTCAAAATAATTTTCCTTTACTTTTTATTTATTTACATATTTTTATTTACAGCATTTGAGAGCCTCATTCGCGATGATTCGGATACGGAGCTATCCGATAGCTCGAGTGCGGCCACCGATGGGACAAATTTCGAGCCAAGCGCGTCAGCCATGTCGCCGCAGCACTCGGCGCGCACGGGTGGGGTATTTAATCCTGTAGCGCGACGACTCAACTTTGAGTACAGCGATACGGAGAGCGAAGCCGCGGACGAGCAACCGGTTGTCGCGGACGACGCGCGCAGGTCCGAAGATGACCATCCCGAAGACACCCAGCACGAAGACGCCCAGCCCGAAGACGCCCAGCCCGAAGACGCCCAGCCCGAAAGTCCGTCGCTCATTGCGTGGGAGCGTTTCGACGACGACGAGGATGAGGTGGGTGAGTCGGAGACGGAAGAGGAGCGAGTGGCACGAATCGAGGTTGATAGGCGCCTGGAAGAGCTGATGTACAGGGATCTCGCGATTGCCGACGCGCTTGAGATGTACGAGCGTCCGCTAGTGACACCAGCAGAACGACGTCTTATCGCGAGCCACCCACCCAACGTGAATGTCGAAGATAACAGCACTGCTGCAAACACTGTGCGTGCCGATCGTGAACGGCTGTTGACGAGCCTGCAAGGCGTGGTAAACATGGTTAACACCGTGTACAACCACAATTACCCGTCGTATCGTCGTGTCAACGAATGTAAGTAAAAATATATTTATTTAAGGGCGTTTCTGATTTTGTTTTTTTTTAAAAGTCAAATATTTTTTATTATAGTTATCCGCACGCGCGATCTGATGTATCGGGAAATTCGTTCGTCGCTCCCCGATGTCGACGGTTTGCCGGAGTTATACGAACAAATAGCGCATAATCCGCAGGCAGTGATGCAGCGCTGGTTTCGCGACCAGGCGCAAGACGAGACTTCGCCGCTATATACCGACGCAGACCTCATAGATCTTGTAAAGCGAATACTCGAAAGTTTTGCCGGCTATTCCGAGCCTTAAATCTAAAAAAATCAGAAACGTTTAAAAATAAAAAAAGTTAAGAAAATATAATTTGTTTTTGACTTTTTTAGCGAGTCCCGAGTCCCATTCGTCACCACAGGTAGGCGGCGGCGTTTATAGCAGCAACAGCAGCAGCAGCAGCAGCAGCAGCAGCAGTGTCGTGGCGGTCAGCCCCGAGTCCGAGAACAATGAAGTTATACAGCCCGTCGCCGAGCGTTTCATCGTTGCAGCCGAGGGTCAACAGTACCTGCGACGGTTTGGCGTCCAAGGGCGCACGATTAGTTTTAGAATAGGTGAACCGCGCGAGGGAGAAAATGTTGTATTATGGATGGAAGCGGCGGTTAGCGATATCCATAACTACATAACCGAGCATGTTCCGGGTAATAATTTAATCAGTGTGAGGGTGGGATGCGAGCGGTTCGCGCAAGGTCCCGCGGGGCTCTCGTTCAGGCCTATAGAAAATTTCACCGTCGCTGATTTATGGAATCTAATTAGTTCCATATGTCAGAGTAATGAGATTATAGGCATTGACGACACGTTCATTTTACAGGCTTATTACGTTGAAATGCCCGTTGGTGCAGGTAGAATACGCGGCAAAGCAGCTCTGACGGCGTCCAGTCTTCAGAAGCGCTCAATAGTGTCTATATAAAATGACGGTGATAATCTCTGTTTACCGCGTGCGCTCGTAGTGGCGAAAGCGCACTTGGCGCTCAAGGGGCGGGATTGCGTGGAGGCGCGCAAAGAGTGGAAAAACATACGCGATTCACGGCGCACCCTGCAGAAACAACGCGCGGAAACACTCGTGGGTGACGCTGGTGTGTTTTTACCACGCGAGGGTTGCGGGTTTCGCGAGCTGTTAGCGTTTCAAAATTTTTTGTCGCGTCGGGAATCGCGATCGTTGTTTTCGAAATTGAAAATTTTGGTAATGGCGATGCGCCGCTTTTCGATGGCCGAAACACGTTCGAAGAATTAAATACTCCTCTTCACGGTGTAATTTATTTAATTTTTGAAGAGCGTCGACGTCATTTTCAACGTAATTACGAATTTATTCGCGGCGGCTGGTGCTCGTTTTTTTGCTCTTATTGCAACAAAGGGTATCGCTGTGTCGACCAGCACGCTTGTTCGCGTACTTGTCAATGTTGTTTCGTAAGTCCGCCCTGCAGGAGCGACGGCGTGGAAATGATCGAGTGTACAGACTGCGGGCGCAAATTCTTTGGCCACGGATGTTTTGCGAAACACAAGCAGGCGGGGTCGTACAAAAAAATAATAAGAGAGTCTGCGACGTTGTGCGGCTGTGCGCGCACTGTTTAAAGATCGTGAATATTTTCAGACGACAACACGTGTGCGGTGTCGGTTACTGTAAGCAATGCATGAAACACCATCCGTTTAACGATCAGTGCTTCATGCAGCCTATTATTGAAAACGACGCGAACGCGACTAAAAAATATTTGTATATTTTTTATGATTTTGAAACACGTCAGGACACGCCGTACGCCAAAACATACAGCTTCACGTGCCGAATCTCTGCGTCGCGCATCAGGTCTGTACCGACTGCATGGCTATCGACGATATAAAAATTATCTGCAACACATGCGGAGCGCGCGAGTTTGTTTTTACGCGGGATCCGGTGAGAGAGCTGTTAGGTTTGTGCATTCGGGTAAACACAGCTTTCGCGGAAATTATATGCATCGCCCACAATGCCAAAGCTTTTGACGCGCAATTTATTCTAAAAGAACTGGCCGAGAATCCCGAGTATAGTTCACCCAGTGTCATTTTGAACGGTCAAAATGTAACACTGCTCAAATATGGTCGCACCAAATTCATCGACAGCATAAATTACTTTCAGATGAAATTAAGCGCGCTGCCCGTGACCTTTGGTTTGCCGGAGAGTGTTAAAAAGGGCTATTTCCCTCATCTGTTTAATACTCTCGCCGCTCGGGACTACATCGGTCCTCTACCACCCGTTGAGTTTTATGGCCCCGACTCGATGAGCGTAGCCGATCGCGAGGTTTTTCTTGCCTGGCACCGTGAAACGAGTCCGGACTATATATTCGACATGAAAAAGGAGATTGTCGAGTACTGTCAAATGGATGTAGAAATTCTTAGGCGGGCATGCATACAATTTCGGAAAATTTTTCTAGATGTGTCTGATATGGATCCGTTCGTATCAGCATGCACTATAGCGTCAGCGTGTTCGCACGTTTATAGAAAAAACTTTTTGACCGCGAATACCATCGGCATAATACCGCCCAACGGTTACAGACGCGCCGACAGGCATTCTCAAAAATCTATAGAGTGGCTACTCTGTTGCGAGCGTGAAATCGGCCGAGAGATCGTACACGCGGGGCGCGCGCGCGAGTTTCGTTTGCCGGAGGGCTATTTAGTGGATGGCTACCTGCCACCAGCCGCCACCGTCGCCGCGCCGGACAAAGGAATTGTTTTCGAATTTCAAGGTTGCTATTGGCACGGCTGCCCGCGGTGTTTTCCAAATATGCGCGATTCGACAAAAACCCGTTTCAATCAAACTTTTGCGCAAGCTTACGAGAGCACTTGTGAAAAAATTATACACATGAGGCGAGCCGGTTACGAAGTGCGCGAGATGTGGGAATGTGATTTTGAGCGGTTAAAAGAGCAGCAACCAGATATCGCGCGTTACATCGGCAATCATCCGATAATGTGTAAAATCACGCTTGACCCGCGCGACGCGTTTTACGGTGGTCGCACGGAGAATATCGTCACCTCTTACAGAGTCGCCGCGGACGAAGAGATCAAATATACGGATATTTGCTCTCTTTACCCGTATATTTGTAAAAGAGGTCGTTTTCCAATTGGACACCCGCGTATTTACAGCGGCGGCGAATGTGCCGCTCTAACGACCGGTCAAAACAACAATCTCGAGAGCGTCGAGGGCCTGGTTAAATGTCGCGTGTTACCGCCGCGTGATTTATTACTGCCTGTGCTGCCTGTAAAAATGCACAATCGCCTTATTTTCGGGCTATGCCGTTCTTGTTGCGCCGAATTACGCGAGGAGGACTGCAATCACGAAGAAGCGGAAGATCGTGAATTTACAGGCACATGGGTTGCGCGCGAGCTGCGCAAGGCGATAGAGTTGGGCTACAATATCACCGAGATATACGTGATATGGCAATTTGAGAGCACGCAGTACGACCAGCGCACGGGCGAGGGTGGTTTGTTCGCCAACTATGTAAATACTTTCCTTCGATTGAAACAGCAGGCCAGCGGGTGGCCGAGCTGGTGCGGCGACGACGCGTCGAAGCAGCGCTACATTGACGAGTACGAGCGCGACGAAGGGATCAAATTAGACGCTGATAAAATTGAAAAAAATCCCGGTTTGCGCTCGCTCGCCAAGTACTGCTTAAATTCACTCTGGGGCAAGTTTGGGCAGCGCTCTAATTTAAAGCAAACTGAAATTGTAAAAACGCGCGAAGACCTGCTGAAACTGTTAGCTGCGCCGGAAAAAGAGGTTTTCGATGTACTGCCAGTGAGCGAAAATCTCTTGTACGCGAATTGGTGCTACGTAGACGACGCTGTAGAATCTGCCCGCGGCACATGTGTTGTATTAGCCGCGTACACGACGGCCCAGGCACGTCTAGAACTTTACAATTACATCGAAAAGCTCACAGCTGCGCGGGTTCTCTACATGGACACCGATTCGTGTATATTTAAATGCACACGTAATAATCCCGACGAATACAGGCCTGCTCTGGGTAGTTTACTCGGCAATATGACCGACGAACTCAAGGTTTATGGCGAGGGCTCATTCATCACGGACTTTATCTCCGGGGGGCCAAAATTTTATGCCTTTCGAGCCTTTGTCCCTTCGAGCGGTGAGACTGTCGAGTGTTGCAAGGTGAAAGGCGTCTCGTTAAATAGTTCAAATTCGCGTAAAATTAATTTTGACAGCGTGGAGCGCTTGATCGCTGCGTACTTTGAGGGTGACGTCGCACCTATCGTTCTCAATTACAATGCCATCAGACGCACGCGCACACACGAGGTCATCACGCGCGCCGAAAAAAAGTCCTGCTCTGTAGTGCTGAGGAAGCGAAGGTACTTTGCAAATGGTACTTCGCTCCCTTTCGGCTACAAAGCGGAATAGTAATAATTTATATATTTGTATGCGTCGTTGTTGTTGTAAAAATAAAATGTAAAAATATATATAACTAGTAAAATAAAAATATATTTATTCTTTTGTAAAAAAAAATTCATTTCTCCTCGTCCCCCCAGCTGCTGCTGCTGCAGATAAAAAAAAAAGTTCTAATTGTTGTTGTATTTTAACCGGTTGAAAACGCGGTAATGTGCTCGTCCCGCGGCAATGTGCTCGTCCCCGCGGCAATGTGCTCGTCCCGCGGCGAGGAGCTGGCCACCGCGGGCAAGCGTCCACCGCGATGATTCGCGCACCCCCGCGGTCGACCAGCGGCCCCCGCCCGCGCCGCCGCCGCCGCCGCCGCCGCCGCCGCCGCCCCGCCGCTGACGCTAATGTTCTTTGGGGAGCGGCGTCTCGACTCTCCGCGCGCGCGCGTGAATATTATAAAAACGTCGGACTGTCGAGTGGCCGTGGTACTCTTTGTCTTTCTCGTCGCGCGCGAGGTCCTCGTGAAAAAAACATGGACATTCGTTGGAAGCATCCGTTTACCTGCTGCGTGTGCGGACCCACAGGCTGCGGGAAAACCCTGTTCGTGCAGCGCTTTCTCGCGCAGCTCCCGGTAATGTGCGATGCCAGCTTCCACCGTATATTATTTTATTACGCCGAATGGCAGGAGGCATACCGAACAGCCTTTAAGCCCCAGGCGCCAACAACCATCGAGTTTCGAGAGGGACTGCCGCAAGCAGTCGACTATTCACGGGACAATGACAAAAAAAAATTACTAATCCTAGACGATCTCATGCGCGAGTCTTCGAGCGATGTTATTTTGGATTTATTCACGAAAGGCAGTCACCACAAAAATATAAGCGTCATATTCATCACGCAAAATGTTTTTCACAAAGCTAAGGCACAGCGCGACATAAGTTTAAATACCAAATATCTCGTGCTGTTCAAAAACCCGCGCGACAAATCACAGATACAACATCTGGCGCGACAAATTCACCCGGAGGACTCGCTTTTTTTACGCGACACGTACGTCGATGCGACGCGCTTGCCGCATTCTTATCTCTTTATCGATCTCTCGCAGGACTGCCTGGACGCGTTTAGATTTCGTAGCAATATCTTTCCCGACGACCACGAGCCGCATTACGCGTACGTGCCAAAGCACCTTAAAACACGATGATCTCGCCAGCCGCGCGTCAGTTGGAAAAAAACTATGGCAGCGGGCAGTCGCATCGGAGCCCAACCTCGGCGCCGCGGGATACAGCCGCGCGGTAATCATTTTTCCAAGAAAAATCTCGCACTCCTCGGTGCGCTCTGTCACGGCGATAAGAAACATCGAGCGGCTATCGCGCGCACGGCCGACAAACCACTCGTCAAGTGCATATGCGAGTGCGCGTTGAACGTTTTACAAGGGGTCGTAAAATTGAGCGATACCGACAAGAGGCGATTGCGCAGACATAAACACGCGCTTAGAAAGCTGAGTGACGCACGGGGAAACGGCGATTGGCGCACAAAGAAACGATCGATTGTTCAGAGTGGAGGATCATTTTTACCGCTCTTGCTCGCCCCGATACTCGGAACGCTAATCTCAAAAATATTTGGATCGGGTGGCGGCGCCGCCACGCGATAAGATGGAACGGGCACGCAAGATGATACTCGTACCAGAGGACACGTTTCAAGCTGCGCAGCATGCGATGACGTCATCCACTCCGCCCGCTACAACACAGCCAAAAGAGTCGGGGGGAGAAAAAAGTTTACAAACACAGGGTGATAATTTTTCACGATTAGATGCCGAAATGTACGAGGTTCTACGCTCAAAAACGGCACGCGATGATTACGAAAAATGCCTAAATTATCTACAGATTTTACGTCGCTATCTTTTTTTCTGAGACAGCGAACGAGCGACGGAGCGCGAGACGAAGCGCGAAATCGACGAAATATAGGAGGCGCTCGGACCACTCAGCGAGGAAGCTATACTCGAGAGCCTGCCAAAAATACACGCACCCAAAGCGCGCCGCATGCTGCACATCTGGAAAACAAGAGTGCCCAATCGCCTGAAATGGGACAATACAGGCACTGTGAGCATCGATGGCCGCGTCATACCTCGCACAAACATAACAGAGTTATTGCTCGACGCACTGCAGAAAAAGAAAAAGACAGCGGCAGCAGCAGGAACAGAGGACGAAGCACCCGTTGGCCGCTACGAATTTGCGAAATTTCTCAAAGCGAGCGACACGCCCGCCGATTTGATCGGAAATCCAAAAGTTCTGAAAATAGGGCAAATACTAACAGCCAAACGACGCTTGCCAGCGCAGTCATCTACAGCAGCAGCAGCAGCAGCAAACGACTCGACGCGCTCACCGATTCTCACCCGTAATAAAAAGACCGTCAGACAAGTGAAGAAAAATTGGCTCAAATTTGACCTGGCGTGAGAGAGAGAGAGAGAGAGAGAGAGAGAGAGAGAGAGAGAGAGAGAGAGAGAGCAATGGCTTAGAGAAAAGCAGTACTACTACGATCTCGAGCACGAGGCGGGCTACGCGGGCGCGCGGAATCTCCTGCGTTTGAACGCAGCCAGCACAGAGGCGAAGAAGAAGAAAATTTACGACTGGCTGAGCAATCAAGACGCATACACGCTTCATCACCCGATAAAAAGACGCTTTCCGCGACTCACCTACAACGTGAGCAACGTCGACGACGTGTGGGAGTGTGATTTACTGCAGCTCACATCGATAAAGGATTACAACGACAGCCACTGCTACATCCTCGTAGTCGTCGATGTACTCGGCAAGTTTGCGTGGGTTGAACCATTGATGGATAAAACGGCGCGCAATGTTGCCGACGCATTCGAGCGCATTATCGACAGAGCACAACCACGTTTACCCTTGTGCGTGCAAACCGATCGAGGCAAAGAATTTACCGGTGCAGCGTTTCAAAAACTTCTTGACCGACGGGGAATTGACTTTCGCGTCGCCAGGAATCCCGATATCAAGGCAGCAGTCGTCGAGCGCCTCAACAGGACACTGCGCGAGCGAATCTGGCGATATTTTTCCCACCAAAACACCAAACGATATATCGACGTTTTACAAAAAATTGTCCACGCGTACAATCATTCTCTACACAGCGGCACCCGAATGCGACCCGCCGACGTTGACATCTACAACGCCGCGCAGGCGCGAGAAAACTTGACCAAGCGCGCGAGCTCCAATTATCGGTAGCAACGACGGCAGCGCCACCACCACCACCACCACCGCGTCGGCGCGACACATGGTAAATTCAATGTGGGAGACCTCGTGCGCATCAGTCGAACAAAAAACACCTTCGAGCGCGGATACGAGAACAATTTCAGCGAGGAAATTTTTAAGGTAGCGCGCGTATCGCGACAGCAAGGGCTGCACACGTACATTCTTCGGGACTTGAACGACGAGATCATAGACGGCTTCTTTTACAAAGAGGAACTCGTACGCGTCGGGCGCGAGCGTCTGGCGCCCGATAAGAATTTCAAGATCGAACGCGTCGTGCGCGAGAGAGGGCGCGGCGCCAACAAGCAGCTGCTTGTCAAGTGGCTCGGCTATCCGGATAAATTTAATTCTTGGGTAAAAGCTAGTCAGCTCGAAAAAATCGCGTAAAAAGCAAGCAAGCAAGCATGGACACGTACGAAGATTTTTACATGGTGCTGCCTAGCAACAGCAGTATGAATTACTTTCCCGATAATAAAACTAGCTGCTTCACGACGCACTTACCGCGCGAGATCAAATTACACGGCGAATGGCTCGTCGGGCTGGTGGAAATACACGTGCCATGCAGCGTCGTACATTTACAAGAGGAGGACGCCTTCTACAAGTTTTCCACGTACGACGACGACGACGCGCAACTCGTGGAGGAAAAATATTGTAATATACCCGTTGGAATTTATGACTCACTCTTTGAGCTGGCGGACGCGATAAACAGCTCGAATGAAACCTATCGGCATCAAATGCTTGAACCCGTTAAAACACTTCGCGGCTATTACGCGATAAGGCGCAAGTGCGACTGTGCACAGCTACACGAGACTTATTTCAACGAAAAAATGCGTCGTATATTTGGCTTCGATGACACTCCGGAGAAGCAAAAAATACCTTTTACCACTCTAAACGACGAGGGCAAAAAGGACATAGTCGCCGCGAGACCTGCATCGCTCTCTCGAGCAATTCCCGACCAGCTGTATGTTTACACAGACATATGCGAACCCTACACAGTGGGGGATACCCAAGCGGCACTCTTGCGCATAGTTTCCATGGATACCTTTAAATTCAGATATGGATGCAGCACTGTCCAGCGCTTCGCACCCGCTCACTACATACCGCTTCTCTATCACAATTTTAATAATGTTATTATAGATATAAGAGATCAGCACGGGCGGCGCATACCATTCGAGTATGGTACGTTGACGGTGACGCTACACTTTAGGCGCAATCGCTAACATGGCACATTATACTCGCTATTACGACGAACAGATCGGGGGTGGCGTGAGAAACGTTTTTGCCGGCTCGCCATTTCAGAGGGGCCGAGGTGTAGGCGCGTGGCTAGGTGGCCTCTTTCGCCGCATTCTGCCATATGTCACGAGCGGCGCTAGGGCAGTGGGTAAGGAGACGCTGCGCGCAGGTATAAAAGTTCTCGACGACGTTGCCAACACAGGGAGCAGTTTCAAGGAGGCTGTAAAAACGAGGGCCCGTGAATCGGGTCGAAATCTCAAGCGTAAAGCGGCCGAGAAAATAGCAGAAGTTATGAAAGGTTCAGGCTATAAAACAACCAACCGAGTCAAACGTCGACGTCAGTCGCGAAAGTCACGCGGCCCCGTTCGCACCGTGCGCCCCAAACGCAAGAGGGCCATAAAAGTGCCAGCATCCGGCGGACGAAAATCGCGCAAAGGAGGTAGAAAAAACGCAAAACACCGACGTTTCGAAGCGTTAGCGATATTTTCGGGCCAAAGTAAATAGAAAAAAAGAAAATGTCTTTCTTACACTCGCACTCGTCAGAGTGTATGTCGAGCGAGCTTGATCTTTTTACACTCCCCGCGACTCAAACTTCGATCGAAGGCAGCAGTTTTCTGAACTATAAGCCCGTGTCGTCGATCAGCGATGAAGGCGACGCGCCGATCGAATTTGTCGTACCCAGCGCCAGCGAGCATTACATCGATCTCGCGCACACCATGCTGTACGTAAAGGCACAGATATTACCGATCGCCGATCCCGACGTGAATTTAAAAGTTGCGCCCGTAAACAACCTTCTTCACTCAATGTTCAATCAAATCGATATTTTTCTCAATCAAAAACTTGTCTCGCCGCCAAACAACGCGTATCCCTACAGAGCTTACATCGAGTCGCTGTTGAGTTATTCACCGGCAGCCAAAGAGTCTCATCTGACGGCTAGCCTCTGGTACGATGACACACCGGCTTGCTTCGAGGCGACCCCACAAAATCAAGGAGCGGGCTCTAACAAGGGCCTCGTCAATCGTCAAAACTATACGCTCGGCGGAAAGACATTCGACATGATTGGCCATCTGCACTGCGACTTGTTTAATCAAGATAAAATGCTTATCAATGGTGTCGAAATGCGCGTGCGCCTAGTGCGGAGCAAAGACGCCTTTTGTCTGATGGACAGCACAGACGATGGACAATTTGGCATAAGGATAAAAGAAGCTACGCTCATTATTCGTCGCGTGAAAATAAACCCCGGTATTTTAATCGCGCACGCTAATACTTTGGCCAAGGCAACTGCCAAGTATCCCATAACGCGCGTCGAAATCAAAACTTTCACGCTTCACGCCGGTATACACGGCGACAGCATCGATAATGCAATTCTAGGCCAACTGCCGAAACGCGTAATCATCGGTTTCGTAGATAACAGAGCGTTCAACGGAAATCGGCGACTTAATCCTTTCAACTTTCAACACTTCGACATAAATTACCTCTCCCTCTACGTCGATGGTGTCCAAATTCCGAACAAACCATTACAGCCGCACTTTACCGGGAACAATGCCTCGTTTATCGAAACCTTTCAAACACTCTACTCGGGCACCGGTATACATTTCCTCAACGAGGGCCTCGGCATAAACAGAGCCAATTATTCACAAGGCTATTTTCTCACAGCTTTCGATCTCACGCCCGGCTTATCGGCTCACTGTCACACGCACTGGAATCTCGTGCGGTCGGGTAGCGTGCGTATAGAAGTAGGCTTCGAAGTCGCGCCGACAACTACGATAAACTGTATTGTTTATGCCGAATACGATAACATTCTCGAAATCGACTCCACTCGACAAATTTTATCGGATTTCAGTGCCTAAATGCTGACGTCAGCACTACAGGTGGCGTCAGTCTCGCCGGACGTAAAAAGTGGGGGACAAAAGTGGTGGAGGGTGCGCTAACGACGTACGCTCTATGCCACCTCGCGTCACTTCGTTTTTTCTCTCGCACCCGGCAGCATACACGCACTTTTGCGCGCGCGCACGCGCACCCCAAACAGCATGGACTACGTAATAGATATTCAAGGCTTCCGTGATACCGAAAAAAAATTTTTGCCAAAGGAGGTGGCAATCATTTGTCTGCAGAAAAAAATTATGGATCACTGGATAGTACAGCCGCCCTGCAGCTTCGATGACTTGCCTGATGAGGTTAAACAGACCAATACTTACTGCGCTGTTGACATTCATGGACTTCATTGGTTCGAGGGGGAAGTGAGTCTTCGCCAGTTGCATCGACATCTCTACAATATCGCCCGAGCTGCCAGAAGAATTTACGTACGCGGCGAGGAGAAGGCCCGCTACATCGAAACACTATTTGGACGCTGTATATGTAACTTGGAGAAATACGCTTCTCCAACATTTGGCAAGTTCAACAGTATTTTTCCAAAAAACACCGTGTGCGCCACGCATTCGCAGAAAAAGCAAAAAGAATTTTGTGCCTTATACAAGGCTAATCAAATAAAGAAATGGCTACGCTCGCTACTACCCGAAGAATGGCGGCTTACTTCGAAGGAAAGGGTGAATAGTGAAATGTATTTTTCAGCGCTTCACGAGTACCACAGCAAGGAGAAGAAAAAAACTCTGCGGATTGTAGAGAAATCGGTCGATGATGATGACTACGAGGCAAAAGATACAAATAGCAACGATTCGAATAGTTGCAACATATACTTCACAGCTGACGGCGACTCTGCATCATTGTCTCAAGAATGAACACCCGAGAAATAACACGAGCCATCAGTGGGCTCGCTGCTAATTCGATCGGAGTCTACGCCGCTGACCATATACCATGGCGCTTGAGCCTTCCCGCAGCCGTCGTGACTAATATCGACACGGCGGATAAACCTGGATCTCACTGGGTGGCATTCTACATAGATCGTCATGCAAGAGGCACCTACTTTGACAGCTACGGTCTGGGACCAAAGTCGCGCTGGCATCTCGACCGACTCGGAAGAAATTGCAAGCGTCTCGTGTGGAACAAGAAAAAGTTGCAGAGCATCGATTCGAAAGTCTGCGGTGAATATTGTATTATGTTTTTGTATTTTATGTGTAGCGGGCGTAGTTTACGCACTTTTTGTCAAGTCTTTACGCGCGATTCTCGCGCGAACGACAAATTAGTTGCCAAGTTTTATGAAAATGTCAGGAGAAAAGGTCGCGATAAAAAACTAAGAAAACAAAAGAAAATGCGTCGCGTGAACAATTTTCCGCGGGCAACTTCCGCAGGGGCAGGATTTTGTATGCAATCGTGTAAACCATTGTCGCAATAATGATGATGTCGCCGTTCTTTGTTCTATTGTATGGTGTTAATTTTAATGATTTTTCTTCTTTGTGTGTATGAATAGTTTGTAGGCTTTTCTATGCGCTTTGTACTTTTAACATTTTAGTTTAATATCCCTGGAGCAAAACACATTCAATTTTAGTTTGTAAGTAATCAGTCCCGGTTGTACGCGCTGCTTTAAAATTTATGTAATCATAGTTTGTAAGTTTTTGTGTATTTTTACTATGTAAGTTTTTTTCTTAATAATCTGATCGATCGATTAAACTTTTTTTTTACCAAAACGACTTCTTTCATTTATCGAACCCACACTCTTCCAGTAAATTATCCGATCCCCTTCGTTTCCTCGAAAAAAAAAAGTAATAGTCGGGTTTCATTTTTGTTCACACACACACACACACGCGCATGACTAAAAACACGATGAAACGCGTTGCTTGCAAGTCTAGCCTTGGCTTTTCTTGGAATAGTTATCGATATTTACGCACTGATCGCGTTTCTCTCTATTGAACAAAACTTATCTACACGTACGTGACTAAAATTGATGACCTCATTTCCGCTGTTACCGAATACTCAAGCGTAATAAAATACCTCTTGAACTACGATATGCATCGATTTATCAAAGGCAACGTTAAAATCTCGCTTATCGATAAATATTTTCAAAACAAAGATATCTTTCTCTTTGAGAATAGATCGTGTTTCTCTCTTGTACATTTCCGGTGTTACCGATGAACTCACGCGTAATAAAATACCTCTTGAACTACGATATGTATCGATTTATCAAAGGCACCGTTAAAATCGCGCTTATCGATAAATATTTTCAAAACAAAGATATCTTTCTCTTTGAGAATAATTTTTCGCACAAGGTCTTCCCCCACCACCACCACGCTCCAACAGCATGTATACGTCGCGATCTGTCATTGGATAAATGCTTACCACCACCGCCACCCACTGCGCAAAGGAGGGAGGTACGCGCTCGTACGCGTATAGAGAACCATAGGGCATCGCGAGCGGGATAATATAGTAGAAGCGCAGCAGCCGAAAGCACGACATCTCTACCGCCGAGCAGTATTTTCTTAAAAAGAAAGCACGAACCGCACTGTACACTATCTAAAAAAACACATCATCTCGGGCGTTGCCGTCAGTATTTTTTTTTATTAAAAGTGCGCGTAAAAAGTGTTAAAATGAATCAAGAGAATATTCCGCACACGCTGCTATTCAGCACGTGCTACGCTCTCAATAAATCGCACTCAAAGTTTGTCTATCTCGGCTTACAATACTTCGGCAAACAGTTTCGCCCTGTTATTCAATTTGGCGGCGGTGTTTCACCTCACAAATACGTCACTATGGACAAACCTAGCTGGGAAAAATTCACGGAACATTTTGTCACCATTCAAGAATATCTGATCAACGAGAATCGAACACCTAGAAAAATCATCCTACCCGCGCACGACATTTCATTGATGCTCTGCTACAGCTCAAAAGCCGTATCCGTCAACCATAGTCGGGAAATTACACCACCTGACTTCTCGAGCTGCTACGAACACGAGGCCCAGGACTGGGATACCGCCGATGGACGCAGTCCTTGCCTCACGCACGGCATAATACACGACGACGATACCGTCAGCACCACCAGCACCACCCCCACCACCACCACCACCGCTGCAGCCACCGACGACGACGAACCACCCAAAAAGAAGAGAAAGATCGACATTTTACCGAGTGTTGTGATGCAGTTAAAGACATTTGCGCACTTGAAAAAATTACGCGAGTGTATAAATTTTAGATTCAAACAACTAGAAAATATCGTGATATTTGTTAATTCCGCGGTAGAGTTAATTATTAATAACATCAAAATAAACATTCGTGAAAAAAAACGACGAGAATATAATACACTCATTTTTTGACGGCATAACTTTTCTAAAAATATTCGACGAACTAAAAGAAAATTTAAAATCTAATGTGAACGATCGCGTAGGTTATTCAAACTTTAGAGAAACCGACGTAGAGAGATTGTTTTTAGAACTTCGCACTCTGTATTTACACATTCTGGAAAAAGAAGTACACGAAAGCATCCAATAAATACACATTATTCGCACATTTGATTTTTTACTTGCGTCATCATCATGCCCATCACCACCACCACATAAATATAAGTAAAGGACAGCACCGCGATAAAACAGTAGAGCTGCGATCCTCATCGAGACAACATCATGGGACCGCCGTTCAGCAAACCAGCCGGCAAGCCGGAAGACAAACAGCCTCTCGTCGATAATAAAAAAGACCATTCCTCCACGGATAAAGATTCTGCCCGTTTTAAATCTTTTTCTACCAACACCCACTCTTTCCCCAAAAAAGAAGGCTACTCCAGATACAGCTAGTCGTCACCACCATCATCATTAAAAACTAATAACACAACCAAAAATACTACACTATGACAGACAGTCCACTACACACTCCTCGCGCCATTTACCTGTAAAATTTCTTAGTGTCTGCGTACACTATTATGTGTTATTTATGTAAATGTGTGTGTATGCATGTATGGTGTGTTAATAAAAATGTGATTTATGATTTTTTACCAAAACAATTGTTTTCATTTATCGACCTCACATTCGTCCAGTAAATTATCCAATCCCTTTGTTTCCTCGAAAAAAATAATAATCGAATTTCCCCTTTTTTATTCACACATACGATTAAACGCGCTGCTACCTGCAAGCATATCCATTTGTATATCTATACAGTACCTTTCCCTCCCATCCACGCAAGTGAACGCTTACTCATCTCTCTCTCGCTCGCACCAAAACTCCCCACTCCTTTCGAACCAAGCGGCTTGCAGGCACGCATACACAAACGCACACAGCAGTACGCCCAAGCCACCCGGAGAGAGCACACGGGCGATCCACCACAGGCCCGCGCTCAGCGGGGTGCCAACTACCAGCACACGCGTGGCAAGTATAGCGTAGTCCGCCGCTCTATACCCACCGCTGCGAAGGAGTGGGGGGCGTGATGACTGGTATAGCGCACCAATACCCTGCGCTGGCTGCGAAGGAGTGGGCCAGCAGGTTACGTCATGACCGCTATAGCGAGAACGGAGGTATCAGGTTACGGCGCCATCAAGTGGACACTTAAACAGGAGCTATACAGTAGCTCATTAACAATAGGCTATTAATCATTGTTTATATAAATAAACAATAATTAACTACTGTTTTTGCTACTGTTTTGGCTACTGTTTTGGCTACTGTTTATATAAACAAACACTTAAGATAAGAGATGTTTATATAAACACTTCAGTCAAGTGCCCACTTGAAGATGACACCGGAAGTGTAACCTGATACCTATCTGTCTCGCTATAGCGGTACACCTTCTACTCACATATACGGGCGTAAAGTGCGTAGGTTCTATAAGGTTTTGTATAGGAGTATGTGAGCTATTGCGCCTCTTAGGCGTTAAGTAATACTTTATGCCCACTGGCTGAATATCTTTGAAGTACAACGTGGACATAAAATGTAATTTTTCACGCAAGGTACGAAAAGTTCTATTATGTCATTCAAGTTATCTTATGGGTACTTGACTAGAATAAATTGATTTCAGTACTTTCTTGTGTTTAATTTGTATATAAGGATGAACAAATTTGAATACATTTCTGAAAACAGTCATACAGTTGTTTCCGAGAGACGTTTACATTACTTGACTATCGATAATTGATTTCACAACTTTCGTTTGTTTGATTTGCAGTAAACAATTGAATGCTTACATATAATTTGTTCAGCATACAATGACTCAAAGAAGTGAAAGACTTTTTGACTCGTATTTATTTGATTTCTTTTAAAAAATCATAAATATTATTATTTTATAGATTATACAGAAAAAACGTCTATACTTGCCTTATTTTATACTTTCGTAGAAAGTTTTATATTAACAATATTATTATTTGTACAGTCATGAAAAAAATTATTCCCATTTGTAAAGAGTGCTTATTAAATAGACGAGACTAGAAGAATTAAAAGGACTAGAGAAATTGTGTTGTTAGAACGTACTTAAAAAATTAGCTTTTAAAAAACGTGTTGATTGTTTTAAAAAAATATTGAAGCCCTCATTAAAGTTTTTGGTACTCAGTTTGACGGATGTTGAGAGAGAGAGGGAGAGAGGGTGATAGAGAGGGGAGGGAAAGAGAGGAAGAGATAGAGGGCGAGAGAGACGGAGAGAAAGAGAGGGAGCGAGAGAGAGGGAGATGAGCGAGAGACTAATACTTGCCTTAGTTTAAACTTTTGTAAAATGTTTTTTGAGATAGATTTCACAACTTTTTAAGAGAAAATAATAATTAGATTGTGTGATAACGTCATGAGAGTTCATTAAGGTATATTTTTAATATCATTATCAAATGGTAGTATTGTTATTCACAAAAGTTTTAAATTAGTTTTTGCTTTTGTAAAAAAATTTTTTAGAGATCGAGATTTCACAACTTTTTAATTAAGAGTAAAAGTACATTATAAATAATGTGTATTAAGTATAAAACTACACGGAATAGTAACCAAATTTATTCTTGCCTATAAGTTTTTACTTTTGTAAACAAATTTTTTAGAGAGATTTCACAACTTTTTAAGAGTAAAAGTACATTATAAATAATGTTTGTTAAATATAGAACTATACTTTAATTGATTTCACAACTTTTTTGGGTTTGACTTTCAGTATCCGCGTGAAAGAAATTTAGTTCGACTTTAGAATTTATTATTGATTTGTAGAATTCCTTTTCATAAAATAGAACGTAAATAATTTTTTAGGATATTCTATAGGTTTCGGAAAATAATTCCTATGGTTTCTGAAAAAATCTTATCGTTTGTAAAAGTTTTTGTAAAGTGATTGTAAAGGTTTTGGAAAAGAATTTCTCGTTGCTTGCAAAAGTTTTTTTTGCCTAGCGGGCCGAAAGTACCACTTTCGCTCCCGGCGCCCGATCGCGAAGGTTGTATTTTCGACCTCGCTAGACAAAAAAATAGGATACGCTCCACGGGAGTAAAATTGGCCAGCCCACAGCTCATGTTTGTTTTCAGCTCGCCTTCGGCTCGGGTGGCAATTTACACGAGCTGTGAACTGTCCAAGTTTTTTCCTCCCTTGGTGCGTAATATACTATTAAAGGATTGTAGAAGTTTTGTAAAATAATTTATTAAAGGATTTTTTAAAAGATGTAGAAATGGACCATTTTTGGAGATATTTTGTAGAGTAAATGTAATAATAAATAATTTACAGAAATGGTTCTGTTATTGAAAGTACTACTTTAATTTAATGAGCAATAATACAGATAAGAAAAATGATTTTTGGAAGAAAAAGGAAACATTTTCATAGCAAATACATACAACAAATATTGTAAAGAGATAAAGAGATAATTTAAATAGCAAAAATCACTTTTGTGATAAATAGAAAATGTTTTTATAGGAATTATAGAAAATAGTTTAAAAATAGTACATTTCGACACGGGTGGGGCGACTTACGCACTAGTTTCGAACGGTATTTTATACCACGAGCGCCGAAAAATCATATCAAAGTTGTGATTTTGAGGTTAGAGTGGTATAAATATTTTTTAAAAGTGTTTATTATATAATTGTTTCAAAAAAACATTTAAGCTTCCATCAAGTTCTTTGTAGAGAGTTGGATAGTTGTTGAGAGCAAGATTGTTTGGATAAAAACATTAAACTTATATTAGTATTTCAACACAGAATTTAAAGTTGTTAAAGAAGATAACAATAATATATTTTTTCTTTGTAGCTATTGCAAGGAATAAAAGAAAAAAGTACAAGTTATCATAATTACAATTCAAATCTCTGTATCACCAGCTGATTCTCTTGCTTTTGTAAAACTCGAAGCTCAAAGTTGGCTAAAAAGTTGAGTTCGCATGTCAAATGCCATTTCCATAGCAGCAGGTGGTACAACGTTTTTTAAAAACTACTCTTTCGCATCTATTTCTCTGAAATCACCTAATCCTCTAGCCTAAAAATGCGAAGCTCAAAGTTTGCCAAGTTAACTACCATTATATAACAGCACCTGGTACTAATTTTTTTGACAAAACACTCTTATGCATCTGTTACGTGACGTCTGTTAAGACCTCACGCACTCGTTATAAAAATGTCCCTCTCCAAGAGGGTACCTTCGCTTACTTTCGTTCCCTATATTCGCCCATACGGATATAGAGGCGCGCAATTGCTTCCTTGTGATATTCGTATTGATCGGGTTATCGTAGTATCTGCTTTCCTTATTTGTTGTCGAGACCGGAGACGTAAGTTCGTACAATACTCTTCGTACCTCAATATCGAGGGATAATTTATTGATGAAGTGGAATATTGTATAACTACCAGAGTTCTAAGGTATATTCTAAGTTTTAAGAAAGGATAAAATTGATTGAAGGAATAATGAAATTATAACAATGCCTACTATTGGATATCACTTATTTATTACCAACCCGTAAATATTCTGTTAATTTACAATAATAAGACTTACTATCGTTTTATTACACTAGGAAATCATTTATGTATATAAAGCGTCCTATGCAAATAAAGAATTGTCTCGTACCAATCAATAATTATTTGGTAAAAGTTAAGGAGACCAAAAGAAACCACACATGCCACTACTTATTCCTCTTGCGGTCAATTAATATTCGTCGATACCCGTCGTACGCTAACGCTATGGAGTAATCACTCTATTAGTCCGGCTGTCAGAATCTGAGACTTTATTCAATGTTCGCTGCCGCACTGCAACATGACCCTGAGTCTGGGTTACGGGGCGATACGCGCGTCTATGTGACGATACTGGCGCGCGGCTTAACGCGTCCGTGGAGGAGATATAATCTGAGGAGATATAATCCAGCTGGATCCGCGGATTAAGTATTTCTATATTTATAGATCTAGGTACAGGCATAGAAATATTATTATCTACGCAAGTAATTATTCTTCTTGAAATATGTGATTATATATTTTCTTCTTCGTTGAGATGTTCCTCGGTGTTGCTGGATTTCCTCTATTATATGTGGAATATGGTTATTTCAATCCTCCAGTATGCGGACACCTTGCTTCTGGGTTCTTGTTCCCTTTTTAGAGGCCGTTACTGCTCTCTGGCTCTTTGCGGTTGGGATCTAGAATGCGCTGCCGGGTTCTGGATGGACTGGCTTCGATGGATATGGCATATCAACGCCCGTATTGCGTAGATTCACGAACTAAAGTAATCCTCAACCTACTACGTAGGGTCTAACGAAAGGACGACGATATCGAAGTTCTATTAGGGTACGGTATAGTTCCGATACTATCGATTATTGTATTAATATTAGAAATATTAATCTATTATAGAAAGTGAAAAATTTAATTTTTATTAATAATTGTTGATTATTTTTTCTACTAATAATTATTAAACAATTGATATTATTAGTAACAATTGGATAGTTATTATTATGAACACTCACTAAACATTAATTTCTATTAGTAAAAATCATTAATTATTAATTAACAATATGTAATCAATTATTAATACAATTATTTATATAATTACTTATTAATATAATTATTGATATAATTAATTAATATTAATTATTAATTAACAATAATAATTAAATAATTATTATTGTTAAATTATTATCCAATTATTGAATTACTAGTTATCAATTATTTCTTAGAAATTCGTTAATTTATTATCGAATCGTTGTTTATTAAGAACACTTTATAAGAAACTTAACTTTCGTGGCATGTGTGGTAACACGCACAAGGGTTGAATGCTAAAGGAGTCGATATGAGGTTTTCCGGGATTTTTCCATTCGATATTTACAGAGGTTCACGGAAATGAGTTTATTTTTCCCTTAGGGGATTAGTCGCTCGCCCTAAATCCTTTAGTACTAGTCAAAAATTCTTGATCGGATTTTCTTAATTAAAAATTAAATGTACCGTTTCGAAGAACGAACAGCAGTTTGTTTACCGACAATTATCTTATTATTATAGGATTCTAAAAGATGTCCTATGAGTATGAGTAAAGAAAATACATTTTTATTGCTCCTTTTAAAAGGTATATTTATTTTAAAGATTGAATGCACGAAAAATGTCGAGTTTTAGAGTGTTTGTTTATTTTACTTGAATAATGAATATAAATGAATGAACAATTATTATAACAAAAATATTGTAGAAACTACTTTTTATTATCTTAATCTAATATAAGTAATGAAAAGTTATCAAAAAGGGTATTTTCAAAAACTAAGCAGTAGCTTAGTTAGACAGTACTCTGAGGAGTTAATATTTTTGTTTAAGTGAATTTCACCCACGGTGACCGATGAGGGTTAAGGGTTAAAATTATTAATTCACCGTTATTTGTTCTTTAATAGGGCATATTATTTGCCACGAAGTGATCGCTAATCGAGCGAGTTAATTATGCCTTTGCACTCAGAGATAAAGTGTAGGCTGGTCACCTCGCAGTCGCAGGAGGCTGACGTCAACGGCACTTGACTTACACGAGTGAAAAAGAGAGGGAACGCACGCTCCGAGAGCGAAGGTAGCCGTACGTACAAGTATAGGTATGTATATATATATATATATATATATATATATATATATATATATATATATATATATATATATATATATATATATATATATATATATATATATATATATATATATATATATATATATATATATATATATATATATATATATATATATATATATATATATATATATATATATATATATATATATATATATATATATATATGTATATATACCGAGATACACATGCGCTCGCCGTTAATTATTCATTGAATTAATTTCCTATCTTTGTTAATTTACGGAGTCTATAAAAATCCACGGGGAGAGAATTTACTACACTTTCAAATAATTTCATGCATCCGGAGAATATATAGATAAATAATTTTGTCTTGATAATTTCGAAATTAACCGTTATTATTTAATGTAGACGTATCCGTAATGGATAAAGGATATAAGTATATGCCATAAGATTTTAATTATAATTGTATAATATAGTTGTTAATTGTAATTATGGTTATTATCTAAATTTATTCCCTTTCTTTTATTTTGTTTTCCACTCCTGAGCAATGGATCAATTGACACTGTAACCTTATTGGTCCTAGTCCTGCAGGAAAGTCCACGTGGATTACTCGTACAGTCAATTTGTTAAGCGTCCCTTATTATGAATCTTTCTTGTAAAACTCGTTAATTTTATCTGTTATATTCGCTGTTAGAGTATATGCTTCACTAATGCGTAGATGGATAAATATATGTTTTCTATAATTTTCTTTTTTTATATATTTCCTATACCTTATTGTATTAATTATTAATTGAACAAAGAAGCTTTTATTCCGTAGCCTAAGGCGTACTTCGTGGTGCGGCTGTATGCGCCGAACTGACTCTCCGCGGTTGCCCGGTCGCGAGCTGCACCTCCCCCGATTTTCTTTTCTCTCTCTCTTTCACATTCAGTCATCCCGGGCGGCAACAGGCGATAAGCACCACGCCACCACTTCAGGGATCCGATTTCGCGTTTAACGTGGTGTGCTGCAACGTGACATAGTTGTCAGCACATTCTACAGACAATCGACTTCGGTTGTGAGGCGATTAATAAGGAAACGAATAAATGAAATGAAATTGTGTAAAGAAGCGAATTGAAAATTTTCTGAATGAAAAACTATCGCCGACAACTACGTCACGTAACAGCATCCATTTGCTCTTGTTTTTTTGACAAATTATTGTTACATTATTAAATTTGTGCTAAAATTTACCTCTAGCCTTCTATTGCACATTCTAAAGCTGGAATTCGTTTCATTATTTTGGTAACCACATATTTCTTTTTCATAATATTTTTTTTTCATCATACTCATAATCTTGTAAAATTAAAAACACAACCAGTTGATGAATTAAATATTACTATTACCTGAATCTTGTATAGAAAAATATGTACTAAAAACTTCTCTGAAAAATTTTGACATCTCCTACGTGAGAAAATCATAAAATAGATTACTGAGCACTTTCATTCCTTGAAATTTTCGCAATAACACATCATTTTTGCTCTTTTCAGTACTTCCATGTTCATTAGACATAATCTTTCCATTGGCACTTGAATAAATATATACAACAGCACAGCACTGATATCGACTAAGTTTTTTAAAGATGACAGATGCTTTTTAAATCAAGGCTCAGACCAATATTTCAAATAGGCATCATAAATTATATTGTATACTTATATCCTCACGTGTCACTCAACAATATTTTCTTCTATGCCAAAGCTTATTATGAAGTTTATGAACCTCATAACGCGTAATTATTTATTAATACACACTTGAGCTATTTTCAAAACATTTGAAACTGATTTTTAATAGAAGTTTTAAAATTTGATTATAAACACTTCACGTAACACGTTATACAAGTACTATATTTTATTTATTATTAGACAAAGCACTGAAAATTATATTGTATATTTACAACCACGCGTGTCACTCAGCAATATTTTCTTCTATGCAAAAGCTTATTATGAAGTTTATGAACCTCATAACAAATTTTTTTTTTTTTTTTTTTTTTTTTTCAACCGTGTTTATTTACAATCTGTCTAGTTGACAATAAGTAAATAGTATACAAGTATTTACAATAACATGAGAGTATTAGACCCACTGGTTAATACTGTTACAAATCCTTTAAATATAGGCTTTTACAAGAGAACAATATTTATGATAATATAATATTATAATAATATAATGATACGTTAGTATACAGAACATTTTACAACTACACATTAATAATTTGATATTTTTTAAGTCTTGTACTGGATCGGATTACATCAATTAAATTTGCTGCCAGATGGTTCGGATGTTCTGTTAGTCTCTCCTTGTACCTACTATAGTGTGCTTCTATTTCTTGTTTGACTGTTCGTATGTTCAAGTCATTCCTAATGATTTCATTTGTGACAAACCAAGGAGCATGCACTATGTTTCTAAGTATTTTGGATTGAAATCTTTCGAGTATTTCAATATTAGAAGTTGCTGCAGATCCCCAGAGTTGAATTCCGTAAGTCCACACTGGTTTAAGAATAGTTTTGTATATAAGTATTTTATTTTCAAGTTTTAACTCAGATTTATTTCCTAGTATCCAGTACATTTTTCTTAGTTTGAGATTTAGTTGTTTTCGTTTTGTCCATATATGTTTTCTCCAAGTGAGGCGACGATCCAGATGTATTCCCAAATATTTAACGTTGTCACTTTGCGGTATGGGTTTATCATTTAGCAGGAGTGGGGGCAAGTCTTTTTACAAAGTGTGAATGTAACATGAGTTGATTTTGTTTCATTGACTTTAATTCTCCATTGTTTAAACCATATATTGATCAGATCTAAATATTTTTGTAGTTTTTCGGATGCTATTTCAGGACTTGAATGACTTGTGAGAATTGCTGTATCATCTGCATATGTTGCTGTAGTGATTTCTTGCATTGTAGGTAGATCAGAAGTATACAGCAGATACAAAGTAGGGCCTAGCACGCTTCCTTGAGGTACTCCGGCGTTTATAGGGAACAGTTTTGTTACGGTTTGGTTAATTTTTACTTGAAATGTTCTGTCTGTTAAATATGATTTTAATAGTTTATATAAATTTTTTGGAAAGTACTTCTTTAGTTTATAGAGTAATCCCTTGTGCCATACTTTGTCAAAGGCTTGGGCAACGTCTAGAAAAGCTCCAGAGCAGTACTGTTTATTTTCGAAGGTCTCTTGTATTTTTACAGTTAATCGGTTAACTTGTTCAATTGTAGCATGACAGTTGCGGAAGCCAAATTGGTGATCAGGAATCAACTTCTTGGAATGAATAATTGGATTGAGTCTGTTGAGAATAAGTTTTTCGCAGATTTTTGAAATAGCTGGCAGTAAACTGATAGGTCTATATGACGTAACGAGGTCTGGACATTTGCCTAATTTTTCTATTAATATTATTTGTGCAACTTTCCATTGGCTTGGAAAATAACACAAACGAAAGACTGCATTTAATATAATAGTAAGAAATCGGATCGCTTTCTGTGGTAACTCCTTGATTATTTTGCCATTTATTCCGTCGTATCCAGGTGATTTTTTGTTCTTAAGGGCTTTGATTATCTTTTGCACTTCTTTAATTTTGATGTTTATTGAAGGACTAACTTGGGCATGGTGATCTTCTTGTTTAAACAATTCTTCTTCTTGTGGTTCGGTAATTTCTCGATTTATTGGCTTGAAAACTTCACTGAGATAGTTTGCAAACGTATCAGCTTTTTCCGTTTCGCTTCTGGCCCAATCTCCATTAGATTTCCTGATTGGTGGTATATGTTGCAGTGGACGTTTAAGTTTTTTAGTGGCTTTCCAGAGGGAATATTCAGTTGCTTCATTTGCAGTTAAGTTTTGTAAGTAATTTTGGATGCCGACATTTTTTCTTCTATAAGCAAGGTTTTTAATTCTTTAATTGATTTATTTAATTTAGTTTTTATATGTTTGGATCTATAAATTTACCAAGTTTTTCTTAACTGTCTCTTTTCACGTATTTTTTCAAGTATGTGTTTAGCAATGTGCTGTTGTTTTTCCGGATGTTCAAATAATGTGATAGCTTCTTTAGCGGCGTTGTGTATTTGTATGTTGAATTCTTCTATTGCATTTTCGAGTTCATCTATAGATTTAAGTGAGATGTTGCAGTTTAGATTATTATTTAGATATTCTTTGTATTTTCCCCAGTTAGTATTTTTATTGTACAAATGTGGTGTTTTTTGGTTCATTTTAAGTTGTTGTTGTTTAAAAGAAATAATGATCGGTGAGTGGTCTGACGAAAGATCTAAGCAGGATGTAGCTGTGAGACAGTCGGGGTTGATACCTTTTACTACGGCAAAATCAAGGAGGTCCGGCGTCTTATTTTTATCAGTAGGCCAGTAGGTGGGTTCTCCGGTTGAAATCGGGAATAAATTCTGTGACTGCATAGTTGCATAAAGCTGTCTACCTCGTGGAGTTCCAGCCGAAGATCTAGACCCCCACCATGGGTGCTTAGCATTGTAATCTCCGGCAGCAATGAAACGGTGTCCAAGACTTACGAAGAATTTTGAAAACATCTCTGTTTTGATAATGTGCTTAGGTGGGCAATATATTGCTGATAGAGTGATTGATCCTTTTACATCTTCCAGAGTTACGCTGGTTGCTTGCAGATAATCATCCATGTGTTTTACATTTTCATAATGCTTAATATTAGATTTAATGATAATTGCAGTTCCGCCGCGCGCTTTCCCAGTAGGACATTTTGTATCATATATGAAATAGTTTGGAATTTTCAAGTAGTTTTTATATGTAAAATGAGTTTCTGATATTAACATTACGTCAATATTATGTTCGATTAGAAACTTCTTTAATTCAAGACTTCTTTGTGCTAAACCGTTCGCATTCCAGACTGCTATTTTTATTTCATTATTGAATTTTATTCATCAAACTTGTAAGAAGGTTTAACATTGTATCTATTCTTGTCATCATTTGAAGCATCATTTCTTCGAGTTTATTTGTGTTTGATTTTTCTGCTATTTTTGTTATTATTTGGGATTCTGTCTCTGTTTGTATAGATTCTGTTATGATGTTTTTGGTTGACTGCTTGTGGCTTGAGCGAAAGATATATTAGATTTAATAAAATTATTTAAATTTGGAGGATAACTTTGTGAGTTTTGCACTACGGTTTTTTCTCTGAGTTTAGGAAATAATTTTTGTTGCAGTTGCTTACGAACAATGCATCCTTTATAACTAGCAGGATGATTACCGTCACAGTTTGCACATTTAACGTCTTGTATTTTTTCTTTTATCGAGCAGTCTTTTGTTAAATGTTTTTCAGCACATTTAACGCATACCGCACTCCTGTAGCAGTAGTTTTTGGTGTGACCAAATCCTTGACATTTAATACACTGAGGTATATCTCTTTTTTATATGGTGGTTCAAATTTAACGATTGTATTCAATAATCTATCTATATTGTATATTTCCTTATTGTTATCATTGGGTTGAATTTCTACAAAGAACAAGGGTAACGGTTTTTGCGTGTATCGATCTCGTATATTTGTTACTCTTAATACTTTATGGTCGTGTTCCTCTATTGCCTGTTGTATTTCTCCAGTATCAGCTGACGGGTGTATGTGTCTTAAAACAGTTTTATAACTTTTGTCTTGCTTCCTCTGGTATGTGTAAAATTCAGTTTTTTTCTTCTTGAGCTCTTCTACTATTGGAAGATATTTTTCTGAGGAGTTTGGTAGAATTTTCACCTCGTTATTAGAAAGTATTTTCAAAGTGTAGTTATTCTCAGCTATTTTATCGAGAAGGGTTTTTAAAGGTGCTATATTCTCCACTCCGCTTACGAAGATTGGTGGTGATTTTTGAGCACTCGCTTTACTAGAATTCTCACTATTACTAGAATTCTCACTATTTTCTCCTGCAGGAACTACATCCTCTGCGAGTTCTAGTTTTTCATAATTGTTTTGAGTCACCACTGGATTACTTAGCCAGTAGTCTCTGATTTGCGTTTGACGTTTTTTAAAATTAGCTTTTATTTCATCTGGGCTGTTTCTTTGTCGTTTTTTATAAACTGAGTTCCACTTTTCGTTATTATCGGTATTTATCGGCGAAGCCAAAGTGACTTTTTCAGTAGCGGCCATGTTAGCCGATTGACTTTTATTAAAAAGATAAAATTTTGAATTTTGGTTAGCAGTTTATGTCTATTTATATTCAAAATTGAGAAAATCAGTGATTTTAACGTTCGCACTTATACACAGTAACGCACTTGAACTAGTATTTACATACTTGGCTGGAGCTCGATGTAAACACGTCTACTCTTATCGAGAGCACAATTAGAACTGACATAACAAATAATTATTTATTAATACACACATGTTCTATTCTCAAAACATTTTAAACTGATTTTAAGTACAAGTTTTAAAATTTGATATAACACTTCGTGCAACACAGTTTACCAGTATTTTATTTTTTTTATATTACACAAAAGACTGATTTATTTTTTAATCACTATGTTATTTGTTATCATGTCATTTGATTATATATGCACTTCATGCAACACATCATACCGGTATTTTATTTTATTTATTGCGCAAAACACTGATTAGATGTCATTTTTTAATAATCGCAACAATTTTATTATGAATATAATTTTCAACTAAATAGACGAACTATGAAAATCACAATTTTTTTTCCTATTTTTAAAAACTTACTTCAAAACATAATACTCTTTTCGTACTTTGAATCCAATACTGTCTAAATTATGCTTCGTGTCTTGTTCTCGAGATCACTAGGTAGTACCGCTAGTGTACACAGATGTCGCCACAAACTTCAGCTATCCCCACTTCCAAAACTCTGCTGCTGGCTCGCCCCGCCAGGCCCGCCGGTCTCTCTCGTCATAACGCTTTTTGTGCGCGTAGAGTGTGCCACGCTTTAGCTATATGGCGGTACAAGATAAGCCTTCGTTTTTCATCCTTTACGGAAGGATTATTGATGAAGATTTTCCGACCGCCGTATTCAATTGTGGAAGCAGATAAATAGTGCTTAACCTTTCGGACGATGTCTCGGGTTCAGAATCGTCGTTATTTGGTTTGATAAGTAAGTATACGTTCCAGGACGTTTTTGTGCGGCGGCGTGTTAACACGAGAAGTTATAGACATGCCAAAATCTCAATGGACTGTAGTTATGCACGTGTAAAAGAAAAGAAAAAATATACTTCTCTTATAGACTGCATAAACTATAGATCTTTATTGTGTTCTTTCTAAGCCGTTAGACGGTTTAGTTTGTAGTCTTTGTTTTAAGACGAGCTCACACGAGAGGTGAGACAGGTCGTATGTTTGACATAACCTGTATTATCATGACTACATGATCCTTTGTTTGGCAGTGAGCTCACA
The DNA here is from genome assembly GCA_036365515.1 of Torymus aiolomorphi. Lineage (NCBI taxonomy): Eukaryota > Metazoa > Arthropoda > Insecta > Hymenoptera > Torymidae > Torymus > Torymus aiolomorphi. The sequence goes on along the minus strand of CM070876.1, from coordinate 100,587,075 downwards.
CGAGAGGTGAGACAAACTGTACATAACCTGTATTACCATGACTACATGATCTTTTGTGGCAGTGAGCTCACACGAGAAGTGAGACAAACTGTACAATTTGACTAGAGTTATGTAATGCGTCTGGCTACAGACAGCACATAACCTAGATCTCCATATTGCTCTTCCAGATTCGCAAGTGAGTTGATAGATGGCGGCGAGGTAAAAAAGAATCACAATCTCGCAACGCTAATGCAGCTTATGCTTACAAGAATCTCGTAGAGACAGAGTCTGAAAAGACAAATCAATTTTCAGAAAAACAAGGAAATGCTCGGAATTTAGTTACCGGTAAATTTTCCTTATCTCATTTATAATGAGTAAAAATAAATGATAAGCTTTTTTCATTGACTAAAAGACTATTGGTTTTATGCGATTATACTGCCAACTTATTCAAGGAAGAAACTGCCGAACATTTCGACGGTTTTTTCGCTTAAGCGTACTTAGATGGCTATGCCCGAATATACGATTAAAGGAATATAATCTTCCTCCTAATTTCCTCAGTAAGAGGCCGAGAACCATCTCAAGCGAGATACATAAGGGCGATGGGAGGAAAAAGGTCCTCGCACCACAGAGAGCAGGTTCTTTTCCCAAATCAGGATCGATTTTACAGCAATACACAGTTCTCGATCCACTGTTTGTCTCGCTGAATACCAAAGACAGGCGCATGCAGCTAGTGCTATATAACTCATGTACTGAATGGTCATGAAGTTTAACCTTAATGCTGCGCCATTGGAGCGTTATATTTTAAAGCATTTTCTTAATATATATAAATATATAGAAATATAAAAATCCTATTCTTAAACTGTCGTCTTATCGACCATGTAAGCAATCGAATAAAATTTTCGAGGAAAAGAAAATTTTAATTTTACTTGGATTTACAAGAATTGAAGAATTTCATAAAGGAATCCAAATGTATTAAATATATATAATAAATCTGCAACAGATTCTATTAGGAAATTTTTGCGAATGGCAAAAATATCAAATCTTAGACCCTCTCAAAAAAAAAAGGGCTTATAATTTTATTTCTAATTTGAAAGCATTTGGCAAGAGAAATATTGGCGCGTGAAGCGCGCGTGCATGAATCTTTCTAGCCTGATCAAAGAATTGATAGAATAAAGTATAAAGGGTGCTTTGTGACCCCGCTCACTTCCTTTTCATGTTTTTGATGATCGTTAATCCTTTTTTTTTTCATAAAATAGTACGATTTAAGATTATATCAATCGATTGCGAAATAAATTATTGAAAACAAAAAATAAATAAATAAATAAATAAACATTTGTGTGCATAGCACTCCAATTAACGCTAAATTATATAATAATTACTTTGATTATAATATTGTAAAAATCTGCAACTCGAGATTATTTCTACTAGAATCTGACTAGATAAAAAATGTAATTGTAAATGCATAGGATCAGATTCTTTAGAACGTTTTGAAAACAGGCTGACGTTCGTTGGTTCTTATACTGGTCGCATATATGTAAATGAAATGTGTCAAAATTTTAATTTTGTCAACGCGATTATCAACTTACAAATAATAATTATATTATGCTTAACTGAAATCAAGGTCAAGAAGACCAATAATTTAACGAATGGTTCTGTTAATTTGAAACTCTAAAGAGTATAATTTATTCTTTACTCATATTTATTACTGATAATGTTTTTAGTCAATTCTGACTAGATCCGTTGGGAGCGAGGAAGAAATTAAATCTCCCAAGATGTTAAATATTTGCGACGTTTCGTCGACGGATTTGTCGACCGTGAATACGATTAACAACTTTGATCATATTTATTACTCATTAGTTAAGGCTATATATATCCAAGGCTATTTTATTTATATATTTTTCATATTTATTAATCAACCAAGATATCATAATTAAAAATTTTTGACTTTAAGTATTTGTTACGCTACTTAAAGTATATATACTGCCTAATTTCTTACTGACCTATGATATGGGTTCAAGTAACCGATGAATATTCAATTGTAGTTGATGTCTAGATCTTATAAAAGCGTTTTTTACAACCCTTTCAAGATCCTTAAAAAGTAATTGAAAGAATAGAGGCGTCATTGAAGTTATTACACGACTCATTAATTCAAATATATAAAATGATTGTCTTAATATTATAATATAATATTATAATCCTCTTCATTTAATATTTTTGTTATCACATTGTGATTAAATATTTCATTGTCAGAAATAAATTCTTCTCTCAGTGTAGGTAAAAGCAATCAAATTAATTAAGTTATTATTTGAATTGGAACTTTTCATCCTTATTAAAGTAAAATAGAGCGATAGTAGTGTCTATCCGTAATCTGACTTTAGTATTACTAAATACTTAGTATTTTGTGTATTCAATCAATATATATTTATATAACAAAAAGTTTCGCGAATTTGTTGTAATAATTTAACATAATTATAATTCTTTTTTATGATTACAAAATTCTAAAGAAATATCGCACATAGTCTTGGAGAACAAATATATTCTACAAGAGTATGAAGTATGGTTGATTTCAGTTGGGTTAATCAAATTATTAATTGAATAATAACAATAATAATAATAATAATAACATTTTTTGAGAGACTCTAGTGATTGAATAATAATAATAGTCGTTTACTGTACATGTAAAAGATTTAAAAAGTTTAAAAACATTGCGTAATAATATCCTTTTCAATACTAGAAAATTACATAAAAACATAGGAAATACACAATATCCCTTCTTAGAGTGATGAGCGGCCATGTTGAAGCATCTAAAGGCTTGATTTTGATTGGTCGATAAGAAGAAGGCGCGAAAAATTTACTGTTTGGAATTTAATGTTTGAATTTTTTTAATGGAATTTTTACATTTAGAGTAGTATAAAAATGATTAAGTTCTGACTTTGAAAAATACTTAAATACGTTAAAAGTAAAACGTAATGAAGATAGCATACATAATCTCAAAAACAGAAAAGTACGCGCGAAGCGCGTTTGAATATCGCTTGTATATTAGGATTTCAATGTGTCAACGACTAATTTTCAGTCTCCTCAATATCGTATCTATGTTATAATATCACAGTCAAAACCTAGAAACTAAAATATTAGGTTTGAAAGTGTTTTAGTTCAAATGATTTAATTATTAAGATAAACAGTGGGATGTAGTTCGATTTTATAAACATAACTATTACATGTGGTAGATTCTGATAAAGCTAGTCCAGTAGCTGATTTTGATACTTAAAGTACTTAAGTTAAATAGTCTTCTGTTTCAAACGAAGTTCGTAATTATCTAGAATTTAGAATTACTGAAATAAAAGACTGAATAGTTACTCTGAACATCTACCTAGTGATCTCGAGAACGAGACACGAAGCATAATTGGACGATCAAGCGAGCCCGCCGAAGGCGGGCTCAGTTCGATCATAATTATGCAGAGGGTCTCGTTCGAGAAGATCACATCCCACCCTTAAATAAATTTTAATAAAAATTTATAACATAAAAATATATAATAACATATATTATTCATTTAACATTATCTTAAGAACGTTCCCACCCATTGATAATATATGGACAACATAGCAACTGTAAACTATATGACGAGAGAGACCGGCGGGCCTGGCGGGGCGAGCCAGCAGCCGAGTTTTGGAAGTGGGGATAGCTGAAGTTTGTGGCGACATCTGTGTACACTAGCGGTACTACCTAGTGATCTTCTCGAACGAGACCCTCTGCATAATTATGATCGAACTTCGCCCGCCTTCGGCGGGCTCGCTCGATCGTCCAATAAACTTCTTAGTTGTTGTTTGTTTTATGTGTTATTCATTGAAAGCAATGAAATTGTCATTTTCTTCATGGACATCCAAGTCCTCTATTCGTCCTGTCAAATACGAAGACAAATTTTTAATATTCTTCTAAAATTATATCTCATGAAAAATTTTCATGTTGAGAATATATAGATACACCTTGAAAAATATTGTATTGTAAAAATAGTATTTGCCTGCTCTTTCATAGGTTAATATTGGTTTTATTTTTCTTTCTTGAGTAGTACTATATTCTTACTATCTTCTTTAATATAATTCTATTCCTAAGCGTCTGTTCTTGTATTAAAATAACTTTTTCTTGTCCATTAATAATAAAATAACCAGCAGGGTCATGAGGGCACTCATTCATTTTTGCTAATTCAAAATTAGATTTTTCAGAGAGTACACAATTAGAACTTCTCAACATTATTGGCTATATTACATATTCAAAATAGAATGAATAAGGCTTTCAGCATTTGTCAACGTTGTACAACCATCCAAGTTAAGGGGGCTAGACACCTTTTTTCTCTGAAATAAGAAGTCACATTTTAATACATAAATGTAAACTAATTATTTCATACTTTTTACATATAACAGCGGGTATATTTACCTTACCTTAAAACTTTCTCCGATGGGCCTTTTATATGGTCCAGAACCATAGTCATCGATGAAACAAGTTTTTTCACTATCCGTAAGCTTTGAAATTTTCCTCTGGATGGATTGATTCCAGATTTGAACTAAATTACTCCTGAATAGTATAATTCTCATATGACTGTAGGGATTTAGGATTAAATGTCGGAAAAAATTTTTACATCAGAAACATTATGAAAAAATATAAAAAATTTTAAAAAATTAAAAAAAAACTCTTGAAAAACAGCACAATTTTTTTTTTCTCATTAGATCAAAAATCCCTACACTCATATGAGAATTATACTATTCAGGAGTAATTTAGTTCAAATCTGAAGTCAATCCATCCACAGGAAAATTTCAAAGCTTACGGATAGTGAAAAAACTTGTTTCATCGATGACTATGGTTCTGGACCATATAAAAGGCCCATCGGAGAAAGTTTTAAGGTAAGGTAAATATACCCACTTTTATTTGTAAGAAGTATGAAATAATTAGTTTAAATTTATGTATTAAAATGTGACTTCTTATTTCAGAGAAAAAAGGTGTCTAGCCCCCTTAATTCAAAATCGAATTTCAATGACTGTAAACAAATCTTGTATAATCTGTAAATATAAAAAAAATTCACACAAAGTATCAATTTTTTATTAACATTTAACATTTTGCAGTTCAATACTTATCTAATAAAACCCCCGTTGATTGATATATGAATTTCACCTCTTCCTTTACGTAAATAAAGTCTAGTTGTATGTAGTTGTATGAGAAAAATAATATTGCCGCTAATAGGTTTCTTTTGATCACCTTCAAACATACTAGCTGCACCATCCACTTGAGTTAATACTTGATTAGTGATAATTATTGCGCAGCCAAATTCATCAGCTAATCTAAGAAATAATCGAAGAAATCTGGCTACTAAATGCATTTGGTGAGCTGCCAATTCTCCTCTTCCAGCAAAATCTGTCCTGTATAATGCAGTAGCACTGTCTACTATCAGCCCATATCTAGATTCTAACATCATAACACTGGCGTTTATCAAAAACTGAGTTTGGTGGTCAGAGTTGTATGCACGGGCAGTTGCAACATTGTCAAGTACACTATCCCCACTGATGTCATGAGAAGTTACTGGCATTATTACGGGTGCTGCTCCGATAAGAATCTGTTCCAGAGCTCAAAGTCTATGAGAAAATTCTATAACCTGAAAATGAAAAAAATTTTCACAAAGTATCTATTCTTTATTTTTTTTTAAGTTATATTTATTTTTACATATGATTTTTTTTACATATGAGATATATATATATATAATACTTATCTATGTATAAAAGTGTGTTCATGCCATCAGCTGATTGAAATTCATATACAATCTGTCGTACAAATAGCCGCGCCGGTTTTTTTTTATACCTAATTACGTAAAAAAAGTACCATATACGTACGACATACGATATTTTGAGACTATTTTGTAGTCACAGTTTTGTTGTTGTTATATATGTTGTTGTTATTATATATATATACTCTCTCTCTCTCTCTCTCTCTCTCTCTCTCTCTCTCTCTCTCTCTCTCTCTCTCTCTCTCTCTCTCTCTCTCTCTCTTCGAGTATATTTTTACTTTTTCAGATCTTTTTGAAATATACTTTTTGAAATATTATTATCAACTAATATGTTATTATGCGTAAGGTTAGGTCGACCAGATTTATATAGATATACAAGCGTAAGATAGACGACAAGCGGAAGTGTCGTAAGAGCTGCAAACCGGATATCGGAATAACAGGAAGAAAAGTTCGGAAAGGAAAACGAACATAAAAATATTCAGTTGTCTATATCTTTTGAACGAGATAATCTTTTTAAATAAAATCTTTTGATTTGAGTAGAGCAATGAAATAGCTTTCGATTAAGAGGGATACGTTATATAGTTAAAACTAACGCATAGGTATATAAGCGGATTGAATTTCTCGTACATCCATTTCAATGTATATGTAGCACGGGTCGCTCCTTTTAGGCTTCTTCTATACTTGCCTTCGGAGCGCTCCCGCGCTCCTTGATTCTTTTTAGTGCATAAAGCAAATATGCAATATTCCCTTTTACTCACATGAAGTTTCCCTTGCACTTGGTAATAATAAACATGATTTGTATTCATTTTATTGATATCATTTTTACTAAAGATATTTCTAAGCTGGGGCTTTATTTTAAGAGCTTGCGAAATCGTTAAATTTGCAGCAGAAATCGGATTTTGAAGCTCAACTATGACATCATGATCTATAAAACCATAAACAGATGCTCCAAGGTATTCATCATGTTCATCTATAAGCAATCCGGCCATTTTTATTTTCTTATTTATCATTTTAGATAACCTATTCCGTGACTCTACTTCATTTTAAATTCCATACCTTAAAGCGGGTAGGCTGTTTACTGGTGGATATAATAGTATATTACGATACGTGTGACTAAAGTGGCTCTTTTTGGCACGGCGTGAGGTTAGTGCCCGAGCACAGCGAGCAAAGCGTCCACTTTGCGCACGCTCGGCCAAAACTGTGCTCGCAAAATCGAGCTTTGCACACGTCGTATAAAAAAATAGTGTTCGATACACGAGTGAGAAAGTGATTTTATCCCCGTCTGGCCTTTTCACCCTCGCTTCGCTCGGGCGCGAACGTCCACACGAGGATAAAATCACTTTTTCGCACTTGTATCGAAAATAACTATTTTACAATCGAAGCACACGAAGTTGTTTCTCTTTTACGGCAAATTTTGCCAAAATTTGAAGCAGTTAAAATTTCAGTACATTTTTGATGCCATAGTTCACATTCACTTTGTTGAACTGTAGAACGTTCAATTTCTTCTCTTTTAGCTTGATCTTGTCTTAACTATTTCAAGTGTTCTTGAGACAAAACTTCGTATGCATCTATACTTAAGTCTGGTCGATTAGCTGACTCTCCGTAATCTGCCTCTCCATCTGGAACGTGTCTTATTCTTCGTCTTCCTTATATGATTCTCAGTAATTTTTTCATTTCAATTTTTCTTTTCATATTTTCTTCCATTAATTTAGCAATGTCAGGTGGTTCGTACCCGCAAGATTCACTCAATTTTGTCAAAATTAATTGTGTGTTGTACTGCAAAACGGCAGCATGCACTCTTACGTTATATGAATCCCTCATACCGTAATTAATTCGCTTTCCACCTACCATTTTAGTTATAATGGAGTTGAAACATTCAACGTAATTACTGTTTACTAGATACAATAAGCTACGGGCATGACAACGCAAATCTGAAACAGCTCGTTGTATTGCAGAGTACAGCCCCGTCAATTTCAGTGTTGAAATCCAATCTTTTTGTGCTTTTTCTTCGCAAGGAACTTGATATTTATGACAATGTTTGTGATCTCCAAATACGTGGTGCATAGAATTTAAAATTTGCCTTTGCAAATTCTGTATATTTTCATTAGATATTTCCTGATTTTTCTTTATTTTAATCAACATCATAATGCTGTCGAATCTTAAATGCACGGGTTTTTACGTAATTTCGGAAAAAGGTTACATTGCCCTTCACTAAAGAGTGAGATAGTCTCCCTCTCGATGCATCAACAGTTTTATTGCACATATTTCTTAACAAATGATTTGTGCATTCTAATTTTTCAACGCGTATTCCGTATTTTCGATACGGATTGGAATCTAATATCTATTTGTAAACGCTACTGCCACCGTCACCAATTACAGTTTTATATATTAGACCATGAGTGTCAATGCTTTCCTGAAAACCTTGCATTATTATATCTTTTTCCATAGCACTTGAAGATTTATCACGACCCCAGTTCTTAAAACATTCATGCTTTGTTGGATTTCTATTTTGCATTTCAGCTAGCATACAAATATGACAAAATTTATTACGTATTCCAACGTACAATACTCTTTTAGTTTTATTTCCTACAATAGCTGCATAACCAGACAAAGAGTCATATTTTCCAGTTTTGTAGCTTCGTTTTAACCAAGAGCCATCGACGATTACCGTAATAAAAGGAACGCCATCAATGGTATCTCCTCTCATTATAGCTAACTCCCTTTCCATTGCAGCTGCCTCTTTCATCGATTTTTCTGTAGCATTTTGAAAATTTGACAGCAACTCTTGCCGATATTTTCGATATGATACATCAGACATATAAGGTATACCCATTGCTGCCAGGTGCTGCTTTAATTCTGTATAACCTATGCCTGATGCTATTGATCCAGCTACGGAGCTCTCATTTAAAGGCATTATATTTGGCTCATTTTTATTTAAATTGATCCATTTATAATAACCACAAATATTGCATTTGTATTTAATTTTTTAGCACAACCCCGAATCACGATAATTTTGAGAATAAATATCATGAAATGAACATTGTTCTTGGTACCCATGCTCTTTTTGCATTACCAGCGATTCATCGTAAAAATATAAAGGATCTACAATTCTTCGACTAAGCGATTGCATTTTAGGATTATGCCGCAATTGATCACTTCGTATTTTCTCTCTTTCCACATGTACGCTAGAATTTTTACTCACATATGTATTCTCATTGTTTTCAACATTTATAACATTATAATTTGCATTAATCCGATTATGGTTCATGTAATTTTTATAATGAGAGTTTGCGCTTCTCTCATTTTTCTCCGTACACATATTATCACTCTTTTCGATATTTACAACATTATAATTTTCATAATGAGAGTTTGCGTTACCCTCATTTTTCTCCGCACACACATTACTACTCTTTTCGACATTTACATTATAATTTGAATTTGTCGAATTATACCCATTGTTATGCTGCCTATTTTCGCAGTTAGAGTTTTCATTACTCTCATTTTCAATAATAAGATATTCGTCTTCGATGGTGACGTAATCACCATTCATGCACTTATCTGTACTACAAACAGATTCTAATTTATCTTTATACGTACCGTTATCATTGGTACCTTGACTTGGATTTTTTTTTATCTGTAATATTTAATTTGTAACTTAATTATGGAAAAAGTTTATTATATAAGGGAGTATTTATATCGATATCGAGAATAAACGCATTATTAACTATATTTTTCGGCTTTTTATTGTCTGATCTCTGATATTGGAGGTTAAACATTGTTTGTTAATTATCGCGGAACTATAAATATATGTTGTTTTTATATGTACAGTAAATGGAGAAAAGACTGCCACCTTTACTTCATTAAATTTCCTAAACGAATCAATGCGTTGAAATTAACAGATAACGCGGTAATAAGTTCAACGCACTACTTTTTAACTTAAGTTTCAGAAAAATGATATTGCAATATTAAAATTACATGTTTTTAAAGAAAATCTCACATGTGAAAAATGAGGTTGAAGTTTGCAACGCTAGATTGGAACGCTTCCTTCAAAACTTTTTTTTGAGTCTCAAGGGTTCTATATAGTAAAACTATCGAGTAGAATACAAAGATGGTTCAAAAACATTTTTAGTACATAACCATATAAAATACAAGCCATAACAATAAGAAAAAATCGGGGGGTGTACCTCAGGCCTAAGTCAAAAAAATTTTATGTCGGAAAATCGAAGTTATACCGCGTAAATTTATATGGGTTTCAAGTTTGCAACGTTGCGTCCAACGAAAATTCGATTTTTGAAAATAACTTTTTTTCACGTGAATGACATAATATACTATAAATCATGGAAGAATACATGAAAATTGAATAAAATAAATCAATTCCAAACTACTCCACTCCGCCCCTAACACGGAATTCGTAAGATGACCTAAGAGAAAAAAGTTATCTCATTGCGGGGTTTGGCATTCCCAAACTTTTTAAAGGTGGAATTACTTTTTGAGCCTACAAACTACACGTAAAAAAATTGCGAACCATTTCGACTCCCCGGAACACCCCCAAACAGCTGATTATATAGGCGTCGTGACGGAAAAAAAATTCTCTCTACGCGGCGTTTGGCATTTCCAAACTTTTTATTGCTGAAATTATTATTTGGGCATACAAACTACCCGTAAAAAAATTACGAACCAAATCGACTCCCCAGAAACCCCCAAACAGCGGATTATATAGGGGTCGTGACGGATAAAAAATTCTCTCTCCGCGGCGTTTGGTATTTCCAAATTTTTATTGCTGGAATTATTTTATGAGCATACAAACTACCTGTAAAAAAATTACAAACCAAATCGACTCCCCGGAAAAGCCCCAAACAGCGGATTATATAGGGGTTGTGATGGATAAAAAATTCTCTCTCCGCGGCGTTTGGTATTTCCAAACTTTTTATTGCTGAAATTATTTTATGAGCAAAAAAAATACCCGTAAAAAAATTACGAACCAAATCGACTCCCCAGAAACCCCCAAACAGCGGATTATATAGGGAACGTGATGGATACAAAATTCTCCCTCCGCGGCGTTTGGTATTTCCAAACTTTTTATTGCTGGAATTATTTTATGAGCATACAAACTAACCGTAAAAAAATTATGAATCAAATCGACTGTCCAGAAATCCTCAAACAGCGGATTATATAGGGGTCGTGACGGATACAAAATTCTCTCTCCGCGGCGTTTGGTATTTCCAAATTTTTATTGCTGGAATTATTTTATGAGCAAAAAAAATACCCGTAAAAAAATTACGAACCAAATCGACTCCCCAGAAACCCCCAAACAGCGGATTATATAGGGAACGTGATGGATACAAAATTCTCCCTCCGCGGCGTTTGGTATTTCCAAACTTTTTATTGCTGGAATTATTTTATGAGCATACAAACTACCCGTAAAAAAATTATGAACCAAATCGACTGTCCAGAAATCCTCAAACAGCGGATTATATAGGGGTCGTGACGGATACAAAATTCTCTCTCCGCGGCGTTTGGTATTTCCAAATTTTTATTGCTGGAATTATTTTATGAGCATACAAACTACCTGTAAAAAAATTACGAACCAAATCGACTCCCCGGAAAACCACCAAACAGCTGATTATATAGGGGTCGTGACGGAAAAAAATTCTCATTCCGCGGCGTCTGGCATTTCCAAACTTTTTATTGCTGAAATTATTATTTGGGCATACAAACTACCCGTAAAAAAATTACGAACCAAATCGACTCCCTCGAAATCCCCAAACAGCGGATTATATAGGGGTTGTGACGGATAAAAAATTCTCTCCCCGCGGCGTTTGGTATTTCCAAATTTTTATTGCTGGAATTATTTTATGAGCATACAAACTACCTGTAAAAAAATTACAAACCCAATCGACTCCTCGGAAAACCCCCAAACAGCGGATTATATAGGGGTGGTGATGGATAAAAAATTCTCTCTCCGCGGCGTTTGGTATTTCCAAACTTTTTATTGCTGGAATTATTTTATAAGCATAAAAAATACGCGTAAAAAAATTACGAACCAAATCGACTCCCCAGAAACCCCCAAACAGCGGATTATATAGGGATCGTGATGGATACAAAATTCTCTCTCCGCGGCGTTTGGTATTTCCAAACTTTTTATTGCTGGAATTATTTTATGAGCATACAAACTACCTGTAAAAAAATTATGAACCAAATCGACTCCCCGGAAAACCCCCAAACAGCGGATTATATAGGGGTCGTGATGGATAAAAAATTCTCTCTCCGCGGCGTTTGGTATTTCCAAACTTTTTATTGCTGGAAATATTTTATGAGCATAAAAAATACCCGTAAAAAAATTACGAACCAAATCGACTCCCCAGAAACCCCCAAACAGCGGATTATATAGGGATCGTGATGGATACAAAATTCTCTCTCCGCGGCGTTTGGTATTTCCAAACTTTTTATTGCTGGAATTATTTTATGAGCATACAAACTACCTGTAAAAAAATTACGAACCAAATCGACTCTCCAGAAATCCTCAAACAGCGGATTATATAGGGGTCGTGACGGATACAAAATTCTCTCTCCGCGGCGTTTGGTATTTCCAAATTTTTATTGCTTGAATTATTTTATGAGGATACAAACTACCTGTAAAAAAATTACGAACCAAATCGACTCCCCGGAAAACCACCAAACAGCTGATTATATAGGGGTCGTGACGGAAAAAAATTCTCATTCCGCGGCGTCTGGCATTTCCAAACTTTTTATTGCTGAAATTATTATTTGGGCATACAAACTACCCGTAAAAAAATTACGAACCAAATCGACTCCCTCGAAATCCCCAAACAGCGGATTATATAGGGGTTGTGACGGATAAAAAATTCTCTCCCCGCGGCGTTTGGTATTTCCAAATTTTTATTGCTGGAATTATTTTATGAGCATACAAACTACCTGTGAAAAAATTACAAACCCAATCGACTCCTCGGAAAACCCCCAAACAGCGGATTATATAGGGGTGGTGATGGATAAAAAATTCTCTCTCCGCGGCGTTTGGTATTTCCAAACTTTTTATTGCTGGAATTATTTTATAAGCATAAAAAATACCCGTAAAAAAATTACGAACCAAATCGACTCCCCAGAAACCCCCAAACAGCGGATTATATAGGGATCGTGATGGATACAAAATTCTCTCTCCGCGGCGTTTGGTATTTCCAAACTTTTTATTGCTGGAATTATTTTATGAGCATACAAACTACCTGTAAAAAAATTATGAACCAAATCGACTCCCCGGAAAACCCCCAAACAGCGGATTATATAGGGGTCGTGATGGATAAAAAATTCTCTCTCCGCGGCGTTTGGTATTTCCAAACTTTTTATTGCTGGAAATATTTTATGAGCATAAAAAATACCCGTAAAAAAATTACGAACCAAATCGACTCCCCAGAAACCCCCAAACAGCGGATTATATAGGGATCGTGATGGATACAAAATTCTCTCTCCGCGGCGTTTGGTATTTCCAAACTTTTTATTGCTGGAATTATTTTATGAGCATACAAACTACCTGTAAAAAAATTACGAACCAAATCGACTCTCCAGAAATCCTCAAACAGCGGATTATATAGGGGTCGTGACGGATACAAAATTCTCTCTCCGCGGCGTTTGGTATTTCCAAATTTTTATTGCTTGAATTATTTTATGAGGATACAAACTACCTGTAAAAAAATTACGAACCAAATCGACTCCCCGGAAAACCACCAAACAGCTGATTATATAGGGGTCGTGACGGATAAAAAATTCTCTCTCCGCGGCGTTTGGTATTTCCAAATTTTTATTGCTGGAATTATTTTATGAGCATACAAACTACCTGTAAAATAATTACGAACCAAATCGACTCCTCGGAAAACCGCCAAACAGCTGATTATATAGGGGTCGTGACGGAAAAAAGTTCTCATTCGGCGGCGTCTGGCATTTCCAAACTTTTTAAAGCTGGAATTACTTTGTGAGCATAAAAACTCACTGTGTAACAGGGCGAATATTTTCCGGAGCGAGAGAGTTTTCGGCAATGCCGAAAGCTTACCTGTATGCTCTCTCTCTCTCGTTCACACTGCTCCGCAACGATGATGCCTTCCTCGGCGCTACTCGTCGAGGACGATGCTCGCCTACGTTGCGGCTCGAGCGGCGCCCTGGCAGATTTGCCGGTTCTGCGCGCGCTCGGTGCAGTGCCGTTCGCTGACTGAATACAACCGGGTAACTCAGAAGTTACCCGGGAATTTGATATCGTGTGACTCTTCGCGCTCCTGTAAAAGGGGAAAAACGCGCGAGTACCTGGAGCTCAGATGATCGCCGAGGAAGTCGGCGATTCCGCGGAGGCTGCGGTATCCGAGGTGCTCGTAGGAATAACGGCGGAAGGGAAGGGGGCGAAATAATAATTCGCGAACTCTTAAATAAAAACTATACGGCACATTTATTAGCATAAATCGCAAAGGAAATTGATGCGTGAAGTCGGAAATTCTGCGCACCGCAATATTTATCCCTCGCGAGGTCAAAATACCTTGCGAGTCGCACGCGTCGCGGATGTCGTGTTCACACATACTTTCGGAGACGAGGTGCACACTCGTCTCCGTCGCTCTCTGCCTCGCGCGTCGAGGCAGAGGTACGCTCGCACGCGGAGCCTGCAGGCACTAACCTAAGCTCCGGAGGCGAAACTCGGGCGGCTTTCCTCCTCTCGCTTGTCTCCTTTGGGTGTGGACGAGGTTGGTAGGCGTCCCAGCGGGCTGGGGCACGAGGCCGTGGTTGACCCTCTCGATCTCTCGCTCCTCTTCTCTCTCTCTCTCTCTCTCGCTTTCGCTCGCACTCTCTCGCACCTGGACGACGGAGCTTCCTCGACACGTGCGCGCACCGAATCGGCAGAAACTCGAATGCCCTGTTCTCCCGCGCGCCGTTGCCGATCCGCCCTACTCGCGCCTGCGCATCTCCGCTTCGCTCCTCGATAGCTCGCGCGCGTGGTAGTTCGCCCGCGGATTTCGAACTTCGTTACAACTGTAAAAAAATTACGAACCAAATGGTCTCCCCGGAAAACCCTCAAACAGCGGATTATATAGGATCCGTGATGGATAAAAAATTCTCTCTCCACGGCGTTAGGTATTTCGAAACTTTTTATTGCTGGAATTATTTTATGAGCATACAAAATACCCGTAAAAAAATTTAGAACCAAATCGACTCTTAGTCTAAAGACTAAGTTCTTAACATAACGGAAGATATTTTTTTTAGAAAATTTCAAATTTGAAAAAGTATATTCTATTCATTAAAAAAAATTCAATAAGAAATACAAATCTTTTTTGTTTTTCAATTTTAATTAGCAATGTCTCATTTTCTTCCTTGTTAAATGTCAGGGGGAGTCACCGATATCAACATTGAAACATTTTCAAAACCTGCAAAGTTATATGCATTTGGTTATAAAATTCAATGACAAATCTACACACAATTTCATATAACTTTACAGGTTTTGAAAATTTTTCAATTTTGATATCGTTGACTCCCCCTGAAATTTAACAAGGAAGAAAATGAGATCTTGCAAATTAAAATTGAATGAAAAACAAAAAAGATTTGTATTTCTTATTGAATTTTTTTTTAATGGATAAAATACACTTTTGCAAAATTGAAAATTTTCTAACAAAAATATTTTCCGTTATATTAAGAACTCTGCTTCCTGTCGTATCAGTTTTCCGATTGGAATGTGTAAATAAATTTTTGTAAAAAATGTTCATAGCTTTAGGTCTACTAGACCGTTGAAGCCACCTTAAGGAATTGTCCTATTGTAAAAGGGAGATTGCGATTATTATCGAATTGAAGCTTACAGAGCCAACTTCAGAGCACTATCAAAAAATTTAATTTGCTAATACAGTAGGTAAGATAGGTTAGCGTGCAGGCGAGTGTAGCGCTCTCTGCTTTAGAATCTAGTTTCTATTGTAAAAGGATGATAGTGATTATTATCGAATTGAAGCTTACAGAGCCAACTTCAGAGCATTATCAAAAAATTTCATTTGCGAATTCAATAGGTAAGATAGGTTGGTGTGCAGGTGCGCGTAGCGCGCTCTGCTTTAGAATCTAGTAGGGGTAAAAACTAGGGGTGCACGAGTACTCGGCTTGGCGTGTTTGAACTGTACCGAGCTTTTTCTTCGAACTTGAATCGAGTACTCTATACTTTGAACTACTCGCGTCAGGTCGAACTACTCGGACCAACTCTAACTACTCGAATAAAGTCGAACTACTCGAATTAAGTAGTTCGATCTAGATAGAACCAGCTGGCTCTCTTAGAAACTTATAAAATGATATACTTAATTAGCCGAATGTAATTTGTTGTTGGATCTATCTACTACTTTGCGATAATAATTATAATTATCCTAAGATTACTTATAATTATCTATAATTTTTTAAAACAAGTTTTACTAATTTTCTTACTGTTTTTATTTGATATAATCAATATTTTTCTTCAAGATATAATAGTTTCTTACAAACAAAAAAGTTTTTTTTTATAACGGACAAATAGTATTTAATTTTAATTTTTATAAAAATGCAGCGTCGTGGAGATAATATTTTAGTTAATAGTAGGCACATTGTATCCAATTACATTTACCGAAAATTTAACAAGAGTTGATAACCTAAAAAAATTGGTACAGCGTTTTTTTACCATATTCTGGCAGTTTTTTGTTTTTTATTAACGTTTATAAGTATAAAATTTTCTTCAGTACGCGGAGGAAATATCTAAATTTAGGCCTCTTCTGATGCCCCATGAGCTTATCCTTGCATAACAGTGAGTTCTATGTAGTGTAACATGTTACTGGAAGTTGATTATATAAATATTTGCTTGACTTATAGTTAGCTAAATATGTGAGAACCATAGATGTGCCACAGTACTATAAAAGTTATTTCCCTCCTACTTCTCGAAAAAAATTAAAAAATTTTTTTAAAGGCACATCTAGAGGACAAAGTTTTCTTGTTCCTTAAGCCTTTCTGAATGTCAACAAATTTATTTACTTTTAAATCTAAAATTAAGAATAATTTCATCTTTTTTCTAAACGACGACCTTATAAATACTGGCATCTATCTATTTGATCTTTGCAAAAATAATTATCTTCACTGAAATAATTACTTTAAAAGTTACAGTTTTCTAAGTGATAACCGTTATTACACGGAGAAAAATTTATTTGTAAACTTTACTCTTTTTATAAGAAAATTTATTATTTTTATAGTAGCGCTGGAACATACTCGACATGTAGGATTTTTACTGTTTCAAATAGTAATTTTTATGATTTTCGTAGCAAATTTTACTTTCTAAATAATAATTTTTATTATTTGTGTAGCAAATTTTACTATTTGAAATAGTAATTTTTATTATTTTTCCAGCAGTCATAAAAAGTACTATTCCAAATAGTAAAATTTGCTACAAAAATAATAAAAATTATTATTTAAATAGTACAATTTGCTACGAAAATCATAAAAATTACTATTTAAAACTGTAAAAATCCCACATGTCGAGTATGTTCCAGCGCTACTATAAAAATAATAAATTTTCTTATAAAAAGAGTAAAGTTTACAAATAAATTTTTCTCCGTGTACAATTATAACTTCCCATAATAATTTGCTACTAGCGATAATTTAATAAATATCTGAAAATATTAAATATCAATCTTTTTTCAATCATCACATCAGCTTTACGTATTTCTTATAATTAGTAAATAAAAAATTAAATGGGATGACTGATCTTCCTTATTCTCTTAGTTACTTCAATTACAATATGCATTACGTAAAGCTGATGTGATGATTAAAAAAAGATTGATATTTTATATTTTCAGATATTTATTGAATGATCGCGTGTAACAAATTATTATGGCAAGTTATAATTGTAATAACAATTATTCCTTAGAAAACTGTAACTTTTAAAGTAATAATTTCAGTGTAGATAATTATTCTTGCAAAGATCAAATAGGTAGATGCCAGTATTTATAAGTGTCGTCGTTTAGAAAAAAAACGAAATTATCCTTAATTTTTAGATTTAAGGGGAGGCCGAAGTCCCGTCAGTTAGTTTTTCAAAGTTTTCTCTTGGAATAATTAACCGATTGGACTGAAATTTTGGGAAAATACTTAAAATTTATATACGAAACGCGCTCAAGTCTTGAAATTCAAAAAAATTATGATCTTTTAATTTCGTAATTTATAGGTTATGTTACCCGCGCAAGTTTTTCAAGGTTTTCTCGGCAATTAATTGATTGTTTGAGTTGCGATTTTGAGAAATAACTAAACATTAATATCCAAAGCGCGCTCAAGTCCCCAAAATCCAAAAAGATAAGAATTTTTTAATTTATATAATAAAAACGCGTTTTACTGATTACAGCGCCATCCTCCATTTAAAATACATTGACTCCGGCGTCCCCTTAAAAGTAAATAACTTTTTTCTCATTCAGAAAGGCCTAAAGAACAAGAAAAATTTGTCTTGTAGATGTGCCTTGAAAATTAAATATCTTATCCAAGTTTCGTCATTTAAAAAAAAGGTGAAACTTCTTATCAATCCAAAATTGACTTATAAGTGTCGACGAAAAATGATACTATTAAATTGAGCTTGTACATATTTTTTTTAACATTCAGGAAAACTTTGTCCTCTAGATGTGCCTTCAAAGAAATTTTTTTATTTTTATCGGGACGTAAGAGGGAAATAACTTTTATAGTACTGTGACATATCTATGGATCTCAGATATTTAGCTAAGTCAAGCAAATATTTATATAATCTACTTCCAGTAACATGTTCCACTATATAGAACTCACTGTTATGCAAGGATAAGCTCATGGGACATCAGAAGAGGGCTAAATTTAGATATTTCCTCCACGTACTGAAGACAATTTTATACTTTTAAACGTTGTTAAAAAAACTGCCAGAATATGGTAAAAAAACGCTGTACCAATTTATTTAAGCTATCAACTCTTGTTAAATTTTCGGTAAATTTGATTGGATACGATGTGCCTACTATTAACAAAAATATTATCTCCGCGACGCTGCATTTTTATAAAAATTAAAATTAAATACTATTTGTCCGTTATAAAAAAAATTTTTTGTTTTTATAATTTTCTAAAAATACTTTCTAAAGAACGTGATGTCGATGCGTCTCTCGTCGAAGAAATCATAATTTTCCTGGCATACATAAAGAACGGTAAATAGGTAGAAAATATATGTAGGAAAAAGAAGTTTATATTTTTTTTTATTTTTTATATCATTTTTTATAATTTTAGGATAATTCGTCGGGTGGGAAGAAGAAGGTACTATCTCGACGCAGCGCGTGAAGAGGTCCTATCTCACAATCAGTAGTGTCCCACCTTCTTAAGCGCTCGTCTGGAATAGGGCCTTTTCACGCGCTTCGCCAAGATAGAATCTTCTCGCCCCCCGATGATCACTCTTGTTTTAAAGATTTTTTTTAATAACGAATCCTAGTTCAATGAATTTATTTATTCAATATATCGACGACTGAGCGCAACAAGGTTGTATCTCACCGCGCGGATGAAGAACGTCGCACAGCGTGGCATTTCAACTTGATTTGTGTCAAAATCATCTAATATTTTTATAAAAAATAGATAACAATTTAAGGCAAACGGGATTTGACAGATAATTTAATACTTAATACAGGAAAAATACTATGTTCCATAAACAAAGTTTTTTGACATTGCAAATGTAGACCAAACTTCCGATTTTTCGGAAGAAATTTGCTTATCTCAGTCTACAGCTTGACTAACATTAATTTTTCAAATTCTCTACATTTCTGAAATATAAGGTGGACGGGAAACGTACACCTAAATTTTATAAGGTCCTATTTTGTGAAATGTGACAAAAACAATAAGAAAGCATGTAGAGAATTTGAAAAATTAATGTTAATCAAGCTGTAGACTGAGATAAGCAAATTTTTTCCGAAAAATCGGAAGTTTGACCTTTTTCAAGGTCAAAAAACTTTCTTTATGGACCACAGTATTTTTCCTTTATTAAGTATTACATTACCTGTCAAATCCCGTTTGCTTCATATTTTTATCTATTTTTTATAAAAAGTTAGATGCTTTTGACACAAATAAAGTCATAGAACATCGTATCTCACCGCGCGGATGAAGAACATCGTATCTCACCGCGCGGATGGAGAACATCGTATCTCACCGCGCGGACGAAGAACGTCGTATCTCGGCGCTTTTGCGGCGTACACGGCCAGTATACGGCAAAAATTTGTGAATTTAACTTTTGGCATAAACCTTTGTATTTTTAATTGGCAATTTAATAATTACGATTATTCCCCGTAAATGTTTTTAAATATAATTTTATATATACTTTTGAATAATGTATTTATGCAAAATCGAATATGCACACATAATGCAATTTTATATTAAAATATATTCATTTAAAAATATTATTTGATGTAATTTATTCTAAAATATGATTTTTCAAATTATTAAAATTTCAACTCCACTAGAGTAATAAATGTGTATAATATAATAACATTTTTTTATATTATAGACTATAATTAATTATATTTCAGAGGAATATGGTGTTTTGATTACATCACATAAATGCAAACTGTAAAATCGTTTAGGCTCATCATCCTAGCTCGTATGGGTTTTGACTTGGGATTGTCGTTTTAGTTTCTTTGCGTCTAAATAAACCAATTAACGGCTTTTTTTAGCATCGCCGAATTGTATTTTCGTGTTGTAAATCGTACTTTCGGGTATAGAGTTAAGCGATATTCCAATTATTGGCTCAATAAAAATGTTTTTTAAATTGTATCGCACCGTAAGATAATTGGAAATTATACTCTTACTGTTGAGGTATTTGATTGTTGATTAACATTTAATCAATAATATATTAGGCCTTAGAGAATGGGAATATGTATTATGAGGGAGTTATATATATAGTTTTCAAAAGCAGTTATATAATCGGAATGTATACTAGTTCGCGACAATAACAAAGTCGACGAAAGTCGGAGCGCGGCGAAACATAAACACTCAGCTGGTCGAGCGAGCCGCAAGCTAGGCTAGAGGTATAGTTAGAAGCTATAGCGGCCGAGCTCAGCAGCGCGGGAGCCGCGGAGAGAGAGATGGCTGCCGCATAGGCGTAGAGAGCGCAGACGACGGGCGACAGCAGGGCATGTGCTCAAGATGCGGCGACGACGCGGCGTACGGGAGAGCCAAGCACCTACAGTATATAGGCATAGATATAGGGCTCAACGGCTGTCGCGAGTGCACGCGCACCGAGAGCGCCGAATCTGCCGACAGCGAGAAAGCGCCGACACCCTGGCCAGTAAAGGAAGGTCTGAAATCGAATTTTTCGAGGGAATGGCTGCATTTTGGATATTTGGTAGAACACATCGTCTAAAAAGGATGGTCAAAAATGCAGACTCCAAAAACACCGGCGTCACCCTAATTTGTCAAAAAACCGCCCCCGAAAACGGTTTTTCGCTTATAACTCGCGAACTATAAGAGATAACGAAAAAAATCCCAAACAAAAGTTGTAAGGCGTAAAATTTTACATAAGAATGACTTGTCACTTTATTGCATTAGATAAAATTAAGCTTGAGAAAAGTACGCAGAAGTTGCAAACAGCAAGCGGCCGAAGGGGAAGGGACCTACCGCGCGCGGTTGCGGCGTCGGCGGCATTGTTGTTATATCAGCGTGCGCGTGGACTGTCTTTGCCGCTTGCGAGCCGTTTTTCAGTTTCTAGCGATTCTAGCTGGCCCAGGCGCCGCAAAATTTTTCGCTTCTGTGTCCCTCTCTATATCGGCTGTTGCAATTGAATAAAGTAACCATCGTTTTTTATAGATTTTGATTCGTAGAATCTAAATTTCGAGTTTACAATTTGTCAAAATGGCAGGAAACTTGATTTAAATCTATTTGTTTAAACAAAAACGCCAATTAAATAAATAAAAACAATCTTCTGAGATCAGAATAATTTTTTCTTGAAAATTCAGACAATTTTAAGATTAAAATGTTACATTCAACATATACGAAAAACCAATATTCAAAAGTTATAGATTTTTAAAATATTAATCTTCAGTATTTAAGAGATTTTTAATAATAGTCACAAAATTAAACATCAAGTAAAAAGTATTACAGTTACTTATCGTTTACCACCTAAAAAGAGATGTGCATTTTTAATATTACTTTGTATCATAAATAATTATTCACATTAATATATGAGTAAATCTCAGGAACTCTTAACTTTTTGGGAACTCCAATGTTTAAGCGCAGAAAAATGAGTTAAAGCTCAAAATGTTTGCCTTTCAATAAAAAAAAAAGGAAACAATTATAGATGAGGGTAAAGAATCTAGCTACGTACACAAAATTAAAAAAAAAGGTCGACAATCAGTAATTTTTTATGTTGTTCATGTCCTTTGTCAATCGATATATTTATTTAATAGGAACAGGAACACACTATCGTTGCACAATTTGTTTAGCTTTTTTGTTTGCCAAAACCTTTAATTTGAGCCCTAGTAGGTTGATGTGCTGTGAAAATTAGCCCAAATATAAGATTTTTAATTTTCTAAATTTTTTATAGAAATGTCAGGGGGAAAAGTTACTAACATTTGTCAATGCGTATTGATTAAATTTTCAAGGGGAAGACTAACAGCCTTATCTATATCTATATCATGTGCAAAGATATTCCCTAAATATAAGTATTTGTTACTCCTAAGAAAATTATTTTATAAATATGAGTTACATTGTTACTCCTAAGAAAATTATTTTATAAACATGAGTGTGCAGCGAAACTCCACAAGTTTCCTATTTAAAAAATTAGTAATGCCAATGTGTAGCTAAAACATAATTTGTCTGTCAACTGCTTTAGAGAGAGAAGAAAAACAAGTTTTACTAATGTTTTTAATTGACATAATGAACATTTTTTCTACAAGATGCAATAGTTTCTTACAAACATGTATTATTATTATTTAAATAAAATAATTTTCTATTTAAAGCCAAGTTATACTTTCTGTCTCTAGATTCAAAAACAAT